>JAHFWJ010000465.1:0-1316453 GCA_028555115.1 Himalopsyche japonica | reverse complement strand
AGGACCTCATCTCTTACAGCTTTTAATAAGTAGTTGTATATTACATTCAAAATCACCGATTCGCAAACTGAGGGCCGCCATCTACGACAATTGATAATTTTTGTACTAGTTATATTATTTTTTATCATCTTCTAAATTTCTTGGGATATATTTCACTACTGATAGATATATACATATATTAAATGACGTTTTTAATGATTTTGACTCGATTTTCATATTCATTTTTAACAATACATACGATTTCGACGATCCATTATTTTTCAATTAGAAATAAAATTCGTAACGCTAAATATAACACAAAATATTTTTTATGATTTAAAATATAAAATATATATGAAGAATTGTTGTGGATATATATGAAAAAAGTCAAATTAACTATTTACCAACGTTAAGTTTGAAAGTTTATAATGCTTGCGATGAGCGAAACTAAACCTTATCTTTATAATGTAAAATTTTTGAAATCATACAAAACACTGTGTTTTATTACTTAAATGTAATGCTTTTCTATCAAAAAGTGACAGTTAACACATAAAAAGGGAG
The DNA here is from genome assembly GCA_028555115.1 of Himalopsyche japonica. Lineage (NCBI taxonomy): Eukaryota > Metazoa > Arthropoda > Insecta > Trichoptera > Rhyacophilidae > Himalopsyche > Himalopsyche japonica. The sequence goes on along the minus strand of JAHFWJ010000465.1, from coordinate 1,315,913 downwards.
TACAAATTCATCCGTTTTCTAGAAAGCATGATGATGCCAAATGTAAATACTCTAGTGACAAAACATACATGGAAACATTAAATTTAAAATGAAAATTTAAAATTCAATCAAGATATATCAGAAAAAAACAGTCAACACATCGCAGAGAAAATAAAAAAAAGCATTCGTAACGTTGAATGTAGCACGAAATACCGTCCACGATTTTTAAATATATGACTGTTATTTTTTCCCCACACATTACACACACAAACGAAATGTCTTTAAATCAATAAAACAAGATGAATCGGTAATCGATTGTTTTCTTTAGATTATATCTTGAATCTTTGTTCTTGCATTATTGCATGACGATATGATACGCTTTTTCATCTTGATTTCATTAATAGAATCACTTCACAAGAAATTGAGTTTGAGATTCGTTTATCAGATTTAGATTATATTCCCTTTTTTTGAATTTTTGATGCAGATGAACACCATAAAACAGTACTCATTCATTATGAGACCCCAATTGGTTTCGAAAGATGACGACACCTTTAATCAATATTAAAGTTCGTCAAAAGCTTTTGACGTATGTTGAAAAAATGATGACATCAACGCTTGGACAAGCTACAAACCTAATCGAGTAAATATAGCACTTAATAATACATATTAATGAATTTTTGATAGATTACTTTTATATTTTTCAACATGTCAGCTAGAGAGCATCCGTGTATGTGAATCCATAAATGTGCTTAATGTTAGGTTGTAAGTTTTAAGTAACATTTGAATATGTGCAAAAAATAAGAATATAAAATTATTGTGGTGGTGTAGCTTACCGATTAAAAACTTTCATCTGATAATATCTGATAATTCAATTTGATGTTATTTTTTTTTATTATATTTTAACAATGAAAACAGTAAAACCGGGAATATTAATCGGCGACAATTTTCTTTAAAAACAGAGATTCTAGCTGTTAGGATACATTATGTAATATAAAACATATTTATCTTCATAACTTAAACCAGTGTTTCCTTAAATTTAGTATGATGGGTGTACATACAACAAACAAGAAAAGAAAAATATTTTGATTCATATAATATTAAAAGATATGCGACTTATTTTTGACGAAGGGTAATCGACGTAACAAAAAAATTTAAGTATCACACAGATGTCGAAATTTCGGGAAACACTACTCTAGGCCGTTAATTCTTTAATATACAGTTAATAAAAAATTTAAAAAAAAAATTTAACATTATATGCGATAGAAAGAATTCAATTTTTTCCTGTTTAATGATTAATGTAAATATCTTCAGCAGTATTTGGAGTAACACGTGCCTTAAAATAAAATTTAGACACGTAAAAATTCTTAATTTAAAAACCGTAATTGAACACTTTTTTTATGAACACGCTTTACTAGGATAGCAATGATGTTTATTATGATGTTCAAATTGAACTTGAACTGGCTTTGAAATTTACAACTAAATGATTGCGAATATTTATGACTTGTTTGATAACCACACCACTCCTTTGTGTTATGTCACTCGACTAAGCACGGTCAACAAACGCATTTATGAAGTTATTTTACCAACGTCAGAAACATAAATCAGCGGCCAACAAATCATGGAACGAGCGAAATATATCTGCACAAACAACGATCGATTGATTGATTGAGTTACAAACGAACTTTCAAACAATTAATTTAAGACAGGCGCTTCAATTCTCAATAAGCTTGATACACAAAGCGGGTAACATTTTGAATCATAGGATAGTCATTTTTATATATGTAATACAGTAAAACCAGTATCCCATTTACACTTAAGTTGGGACCGTATAATTTGGAGTAGTATAATTGGGAGAGTGCAAAACTAAGATTATTCTTATATTTACAGAAAAATATAGATGGACTTAATATTCAGTGACTAGGTGATAAACTGCATAGCGCTTGCAAAATCCAAAACACAGACAGTCGCCGTATATAGTCGCCGGTTGTGCGTGTATAGCTTGGCACGTGTTGAAAACACAGACGTTAGCCAAAATTTTACTGTATGCACTGCACAGACGGACGTTTGACTGTGTGTGCAGCTAAGCGATCGTGCGATTGGGGGATTTGCGGCGAATATTTCAAGTCAGCGCGTAATTCGGAGTAATGCAATTGGAGGAGACACACTGTTGAATACTATTTCCAAAAAATATATATTATTTAGATAAGGACCGGTTTCAGGACAGGTTTGCGATAATTAACGACTGACAATATATATAAAAAAAATGATAAATTAATTAATAAAATTTAAGTTTATTTTTAGAATCTTTGTCAACCTTATAATACAGTTAGTGTAAAGATGCTTTTTATATATAATATTGTATAATGAATATATGGAAGAACACAGATATCTTTTAAATAGTAAAAACACATTTTTAATCCAACGTTTACAGTATGTTTATGATCATTACCGGTTTTTCTAATTATCAACAATACCAATTAAAACAAGGCTATACATAGAAAATTTTGAATTAATAATTGCAAGGTGGATTAAACAGAGGGTTCAAGAACGAAGGAAATAGTTTGTAGATAATAATTATTTACTTGTAAATTTTCTGAACAGTTATTCTTAATAATGATCATTTCGTTATAACTTTTGCTAATTTGGTTTTATTTTTCATAAGAAATCAATGCTTAGAGGTCAATGTCATTTTATTTTTCAATTATCATACATATAAAAATATTATGATGACATGATAAAATACATTGTTTGTTTTCATATTTTATAAATTGTTTTCTTAGTTCTTCAACGTTTGGTTTTGTATCACTGGTAATTATCGATTTTAAACTTTGTATATACGGCTTAGTTTCAATTGTTGTGTTGATAGTGCTCGCGATGAGCAAATTTAATACTGTTTAATATTATCAAATTGTAGAAATATTACTAAACATTGCCTTTTATTATTTAAAAATACTGCCTTTCCACCAAGATGTGACAGCTGACACATTAAAAATAATTCAATTCCGTTAATGACTAAAAAAACTGGGGTTTAATTATATATATATATATATATATATATATATATGAAGCTTTCAATTATCGTGAATAGAGCGAAATCGTGATATAGATTAAAAGATAGAAACAATTTACGGGTGCTTCTTTTTTAAATATATTTAAATAAAAAAATGCAATAATTCAGTCGAGATATCTCTCAATAAACAAATCCTGTAATGCACACATAATCTTCCGTCACATATGTCACGGGATTTAATCTCAGAACAAATTCTTTCTATCCATTTATAGATTTCCGCACGAAAGCGTGCATTTTTGCGATGTTTCAAAATTTAAATCCGATTCTAAAAAGCGAAGGTTAAAGCGATAGCGATTAGGAAATATCTTGTTCTACCCATCGATTTTCTATCCCTGATCTAGTCTAAAATTTTGAAATCGAGAAAAAGCAGTTATTGTACAAAACCTTCGATTGAGATTCATCCATTAGGAAGCCATATGATCAGCATTGATAGGGGATCTCTGTACATTAAAATGAATGAAAAACAGCATATTAAATTAGTTTGTATTATAATTAAATAATTATGTACAGTGTTTAGTACTTTTTCTAAAAATTTATAATAAAATCGTGACCGGTTTCGTTCAACTGATTTCTTGATTATCAACTGAGAACAGTAAGAAATAATGCTTGAGATAAGCGAAACTGTTCCTGATTTCATCATATAAAACTACATATGCAAATCGTACTTAACGTGTTGTTTTTTTATTGATTGAATTGGCATTCACTTGGTAGAACTCCATTATAACACGGTGAAAAAAATAGCAATGTATTTTAGTTCTACAAAAATTATTTTTAAAAAATATAGTTGATAGCTATTTCGGCTCACGCCATCGTCAGAACTATGGGTATAGTTCTAACGATGGCGTGAGCCGAAATAGCTATCAATTATATTTTTAAAAATAATTTTTGTAGAACTAAAATACATTGCTATTTTTTTCACCGTTTTGTTGTTTTTTTATTCAAACATAATGCTTTCATGGCAAGAAGTTATAGTTGACACTTTAAAAAACAACAAGTTTTTTTATTTTGCAAAATATTTCATAGATCTTAGGATCTTTCGGATCTTAGTACAATAAATTTTATAAAATTCTGATTTCTTTGTGTTTATAATACGTTACAAATGTAAAATTATTGTATTAGTTATTTTCGAGTCCAGTTACATGCCATTTATTTGGGCACTAAAAAAACTAACAGGATTAAATCACACTACACCAAATACGTGTCGAGAAAAAAATGGGGTCATTAGTCTGATCTAGATATTGTTCTCTAGTAAACATGATGACCTTTCACGCATTTGATAAATATGTCTTCCGAGAAACAAAATGAAGGAAAATCCAGTGGATTTATCGTCGTCTCATTTTCTAATGGAGCCAAACCTGAAACGCCCCGTCAATTTATTGACAGAAAAAACAAATGCCATAAATATTGTATAGTATATCGTTGAGAAATAACGAGATATACATGGTGAAAAAATAGCAATGCATTTTAGCTCTACAAAATTATTTAAAAAAAAAAATATTGGATTCCCCATTAGTTCAACCTTTTTCCGAGGGGTGGTCCGATTTGCTTCCGTAATGACCATTTCCGTGCCACATGTAAACTTATTGTTATAGTCGCCTTTTGTTTCATTTACAATTTTTGAAAAATTTAGTTTTATTGCGTGAAAGCAACAAGCTAGGTCGTTAAAACAGGAGAGAAGATGTATTGTGTACCTTTTCTACACAGCTATATATAGATAATCAAATGTTAGTTTAAGCATAGTTCTGACGATGGCGTGAGCCGAAATAGCTATCAACTATTTTTTTTTAAATGATTTTATAGAGCTAAAATACATTGCTATTTTTTTTTCACCGTCTTATAATGGAGTTCTACCAAGTAATGCCAATTCAATCAACAAACAAAAAAAATGTGATGCCTAGGTTTAACACTATGCGAGTTTTTGAAATATAATTTTATTGAATATATTTTTAATTCTAAGCTTACTTCGTTTTAATTCATACACAGCTTTTCTATTACAACTGGACAACGAAGCGTTTAACAGTTTCATGTTTCCGTAACATTTTTGTATCATGATTTTTTTGAAAATTAAAATAACGTGGGTTTTCTTAAATTTATTTTCGATAAAATATTTTATTATGATAAAGGCACTAGAATGAACAGAGAAAAAAAAACAGTTGAAATTTGAGACAATTCTTTTTTATCAATGTTAACCATTTGGTATAATATGTCATGTAATTCGATATAAAAGTTGCATGTCATAATTCAATGAATGTCGATTTGTTTTACTATCCAGATAACCAATCATTTTTCAACATTTACATACACAATATCTTCTTGAAAATGCGCAGTATATAGTTTCTTAGAACGACGTTGATATCATATTTTTTTACTATATTGCTTGATAAATAAGTTCATTAAATCTATTTCAATAACGCCGTAATAAGTTTATTGTTTTGGACATTTAAACTCGAGTGACTATCTCATCAAAAAGATAAACTGCCATTGTCAAGAACACGATATGGCACTGAAATCTAAAAAAATAGATGCAATCTTTTGACGGTCATGGCCAAATTTATTATGTCATTTATTTTATTTTTTCATATGAAACAAATTATTGCCATTAATTATGACAATGGATTATTCATTTCAATAATATTCAATAGATCATGCATTAGTTAGCAAGATTATTTTATTATTATGATATTATCGTGCCTTAAGAAGAACACTGCAGGATGTCTAAGTCGTTTCAGGAGAAGAAAAACGAACCATTTGAACCTTGTAAATGTTTTTGATTTTATATATTTGATTGATTTAATATATATTTGTGTGTGTCTTCGATAAATTGATAAGATTGATAAGAGAAAAGAAGAAGAAAGGAGAATCATTATAAAACTGCATTCATAGCTCAAAACTAGCAATTTCACCAGAAACCAAAATTTCAGTTTTTCCATGTATTTTAAAGAGGAAGGGCAAAAGTCTTCTTTACTTTTTTTGTTGAAATGAACAAGACAATGCAAAAACAGATTATACCATACTTTTTTCAAACTTCCAGGGTTGCAAATTTCGCCCTCTGTACCCTTAAAATGTTCACGATGTTCCTGAATTTCAGACCTACGATAGTGTGTTGGGGTGCATTAAATTATATGTTAATTATTGATAGAATTGGTGAATACTTGGTAGAACTCCATTATAACACGGTGAAAAAATAGCAATGTATTTTAGTTGTACAAAATTTATAAGTTATAATAACTATATTTTTACATTTGACGAGGGCGTACGCCGAAACAGCCATCTATAACTATTTGCTTCATAATTTTTGTACAAGTAAAATACATTACCATTATTTCATTGTCAAATATATATATTTATATACATATATACAATTTCTTGTATTGGATTAATGATATAGTGAAAAATCTGTTTGTCTTACAGAAGAAAAGAATTGAATTAAAAAGTATCGTTACATATTTTTTGTTTTTCTCTCTAGCGAAACGGTGAGGGTTTCATTTTTGATTCCTGGCAACCACGAGGACCACATTATATCTGGTACAATTTTGACTTTAAAGATTGTTTATTACTACTTTTTTTTGTATGTTGATAACGCATAACTTTCAACGAAATTGTCAAAATGACAACATTATATTTTTTATATGAGATTTGCATTAGCTTAAAAAACTAGCTACATTTTTCAATCTCGTCAATTTCAGGCATTTCAATAAGGCGTGTAACAAAACAAAAAATATCGCTTATTCATACTCTTTTCCTATTTGGAGCATACGATTTCTTAATGTAGTTATTTGGACAAATCTTAAATCTTAACGACCTTTTAAAAATGTCTTTCGGTTTACAGAAAACCAAAATGAGAATTTTGCCATTTTTGATTTTACCTGTTTGATCATAATCATTGTTTGATTGGTTGTGAAAATGAATTGTTTTTTCTTTGGAAGCCAATAGGAATGCTACTGAAATGAGCTTTTGCGATCTTCATACATATTGCCTTAATGTTTTTTTAATGTGGTTAAATCTATTTTATGATTTTTTTCAATGTGCATAAATTATCATATTTTATTACTTATTTTTTAATAAATTTACATAGATATTGCCGAAAGCTTCTCAGTCTGCCGTAAAATTGTGATGCATCATTAAAACATGAACCCTTAACCGTTAACGAATACATGTCATAATTTGGCAAGTGATGGCTTGAAAATAATATATTGCCGACTATATTTTAAATAGCAAAACAGCCCAATCTGCCAAATATCCATTAACGATCGAAACGTGACTTTATTGTTTAAAAAAAGGCGATTAGTTTTCTATCGGTAGGAACATTTTTAATGACGCCCGCCAAAGGGTCGCCATGAACCAAACATTTGTAACAAAATTGAATATATAGATTTTAAATATAGAAAAATAAATTCCCTCTATAGTTAAGTTGGTATATATCTGTAAAGAACCCAAAATCAAATGACAAAACAACAACTTTCAAGGGTACAAAAAAACTCGCATGCATTACAAATACTTTATAATATGACTCGCTTAAATTCAAATTTCGAATTTTGCGTAATTAATAATGTGCGATGTATAAATGATTCACACAAAAACAATAATTGCTGCCAATGTATATGATATTTGCTTATAATACAGATTGAATTCTTTCCGTTAGACCTCTTTTTTACTCAGTTGCCTTATCTCTCTTTACAGACAGAGAGTATAAATAGAAGGAATAAAACTAGTGCAAAACTAGTGATCAACAGTATATGAAATCATTATTTTTGAAAATCATTTCAGATTTATATTTGGATCCTAGCAACAGGGTATTTTTTTCTTTCTAATTAATTCATTTTGTATATAACCGATGCAAATTATTTAGTATATATCAATTCTGTTGCATTTTTATTATAGAATGCGATAATTGAATTTTTTTAATTCTGTGTGTATTTCAAATAAACTTTACTTTTACCGTCGTTTCGGTGAAATCATATCACAGCATATTTCTATCAAGTCTTATCACAATATAATCGGTTGAAATATAAATTTTACGTATGAAAAAAAAATATTTTCATTGAATCCAAAAACAGTTTTAGTATATTCTTGCTGCATGTTTTAGTAAACCACATATTCACTAGTGTATTTACTTTTTCACTCAAAAATTGCTTTCGCTGTATCATATATAAAGATATAACGTACATTGATTTATTATCATCGTACATTTTTATAATGTTTTCAACTAAATTCATACTAAAACACAAAATCTTTTAGGGAGTATATCATACAAGTCTAAAAAGAAAAATGTGTTCAATGATTTCATATACTTAAAACAAGAAAACCAAACTGATGATTAAATGTCTTTTTCTTGTATTTATAATATACTCTTGCTTTTTACAACATATAGTTTCGTCAGGGCAACTTACATATAAGGCATTCATTAAAAGCTCTGCCTGATGGATTTAAGTACTGTTTTGATGGGCACTAACATGAAAACCCTTGCCTAAAATAATGATTGGTACACAATGAAAACAGCCCAGTGTTTTAAGTGACGACTGATCAACGTTTATCTGCCCTTCGCCAATATATTTTGTTATTTTTCAAACAAACGAGTTCTCTTTCAACATTGACAGGCCACGCACTTTTACAGAAGTAAACGACCAGTTTTTTTTTATAAAAAAAATATATTTTTATAGTTTTAATTATTAATGATTTTCCCTCTACTTCCAAATCACGTCACTGTTTTCGAGCATCAATCTATTCAACTCCTTGAAAAAAAATCGCTTTGAATTTTATTTCTACACCACTTGTAGGGTATATAGCTAATAGCTATTTCGGATTATACCCTCATCAGAACTATAAGCTTAGAATTGACTGCTCTGATGAGGGTGTAAGCTGAAATAGCTATCAACTGTATACCTTAAAAATGTTATAGAACTAAAATTCATCGTATTGTTTTTATGGATTTTTACCAAGTAAATGCCAATTCAATCAATTAATTAATCTGCTGATTCATAATCATAATATGTTCAATAGATAACACTGATTGTTCTTTAAAAATATATCGAATAAATATAAAATAAATCTTTCATATTATAAAATTGTATTTTCTACATATTTTTGAGACGTTGTGCACATGAATTCTTTGTTTTTATAAGGTGTAGAACCATTCTGCTATTGGGGATGCAAATGTTTATTGTATTAAAAATAAATAATAGTATTGCTTCGAATTTTTTAATGTAACGTAAATTTTTCCTAAGCTTGTTTGGTTGAATTCCTTGTTATCTTTGATTATTTTCTTTTAATGTCTTATGTTATCTTCTATTGAAATGCAAAATCAATAAACTTCTAATTTGTGCTCAAGCAGTTTGTCGTTTTAAGGCATACAAACTTCCTTGCCGCGCGCGAATGCATGCGACTACTAAACATAGCAATTTGGTGTAAAAAATTCACAGTGGTAAATTAATTACAGCTACACTTTGTTACTTTTTAAATGTAATATATGAACATTCTTTGAAACACAAAACATCAGAAAAAAGCATAAGAACGCTTCAAAGTTTTAATATTTAAAAGAAATGAATATCGAAAAAAATTTTTTTTATGTATGAGCGGAAATTAAGACATCATCTACATCCATGTTTTTGAATACAAAACCACAAACCGTCTGGAAATAATTTATGGATATTTTAAAAATGCAATTTGCACACGTGCAACCGAAGACAGCCGAAGAGGACGGCATTAACCACTCGGTGAGTTGCAGAGTAATACAGATTAATATCAAAATCCACTTCCGTTTTGATACTCAGAATTCGAGTAATGCTGTTTTCTTGGTTACTAATTTTTATCATTCTTATGGTAACATTAATATTCTTATTGAACGAAAAATAACAGAGAAATGCAAAAAAAACAAATTTTCTTAGAGATTTTTATCGATGTTTGCTACCAATATGTGTATATAACGTCCCAATAGAAGTATCCCAATGGAAGCTTTTCTTCGGGAAATATTCATTTCTAATTTGTTTAAGCTCTCTTTTATACAAATGAAGTTCACCACTGCACTAGAGACACGAATAGGTTTTATATATTACAAACGAAAAAGGAACAAATCAACAAAAAAATTAAATTCAACGCATGGAAAATACTGAATAAAATTAATTTTGTTGTATCTATTTGAGAATTAATGAACGTGCTTATATTCTATATTTGTTACATTAATGTAATCAAATATTTTTTTCTACTTTTCTTGTGTGAGAAAACTTTTTGAAATGACAAACACACACACTCTCGAAAAGAAATTCATAAATAGATTAAGAAACGCTGTTTTCACTGGAACTAGTGTTGCCAACCAATTCAGATTAAATGTCAAAATTTCGCGAGGATTCAGAGAAAACTGTCGACAATTGTCACCTACACTCAAAAATAGTTATTTATATTTCACAGTGACTTCTTGTAAATCCGTTGAACGTCCTTCGAAACTATTGAAAAACCATATTTACTTACCAATAAAATCTATAGATTATAAAATCGAATATGTTATTAAACGAATTTGCTTCATGACTAATTAATGATATTTTTTCTCATAAATATGCCACAACCATTGTAATTCAATCTACCGTTATTTATTTATTGAATTTTTACAATTAGGTGACTAATCTAATGAAATGTTTTTTCATATATAAATATACACCATATTAAAAATACACTTTCTAATTAGTGAGAAAAATTAAATTACTCATGTCATTATATGCATGATTTTTACAGGTATTTTAAGATTATTCGGTTAAACCAAAATGATTTTAATCGTTTCTTTATACCAATCATTGATAACAAACAAGGAAAATTTTTGTCACTAAACACTTTTTTATGAAAAAATATTATTGTCTCAAAAATTTTGAAATAAAATTTGATTATATTAATTCAATTTAAAAACATTAAAACAATCTTCTCTTCATGATTAATGAGCCATCTTTTTTTATTTAATTAAATTTTAATATATTTTTGTTATATTATATTTTTCCAATGCTGTATAAATTTCAAAGAAATACATCCACTCATTTATGTCTCCACTGTGTTAAGTAAATTACGTCAAATTTTACATACACTAAACTGTTTTTTTACATGGATTTTTTTACACAGTTTTCAAATAACACGGTCCATAAAAGTAATTTAATTAAAGTTGGTTTTTAAAAATAACACGGTTTTTTAAATTGAGAGAAACAATCTTCAATTATTCTGAGTACTCAATCATTTTTTACACTGTTTTTTATTGCACGGTTTTTGGTGGAATATGTTAACCGTATCAAAAATTATATTCGTGTTTATTATAGCAATAAGCAATAATAACAGAGTAATACATATTTCAATATAGTCATTAAATATATAATATTATATTTTTCTTCGTGTTGGGCCATATGTAAGTTTGATTAGTGAATATGTTTTTTTTTAATATCGAATTCATTTGGTAAAATAAATCACAATGTTTACTGAAAAATAGAAAATAAATTTCGTTACTTCAACTTTTAGTTTTTATAACAAAGTCGCTTAGAATTGTTTACGTTACATTAAAATTCACAAATATCGTGAGTTGGTTAACAATAAACAGTAATCAGTATGTTCATAGTTTAATGGCGAATACCGTACGATTAGAATAATTCATTTCAATTCTGGTTAATATTTATGGTATTCTAAAATAAAAATTTCAAAGTATTTGGCATTAAAAATCTTTGATTCATGGCTTTTAGTCGTCAAAATTATGGTTATTTTTATATACTGTGCAAAGAGAAAAAATATATATTAAAATATATAGTGTGACTTACTTTAGCGTCATAACTTTTATGTGTGTTTGACATATTCAAAATTTTATTCTGTTGTGATTTTTTCTAAGAAAATAAATAATCTAAAATAATGATAGCTAAATTAAATTGCTCAAATAACTGGTACTATGTATTGTATATCTCTTCTTAAAAAGCGAATAAAACTTAGGTGAACCAAAGCACTAACGATGGCAGAAGCCAACATATCTATCGAAAAATGCAAGATAATATAAATACTTTATTCTGCTGTAGATTTTTCTATGAAAATAAATAAACTTAACTCAAATGAATAAAATGACATGTTGTAAATACCTTTTTAAAAAGTGTATACAACGTAGCTTAATCATAACTCTAACGATGGCAGAAACCAAAATATATTTTAAAAAGATGTATTTAACACGGTGAAAAAAAATAGCAATGTATTTTAGTTCTACAAAATTATTTTTTTAAATATAGTTGAGAGCTATTTTGGCTTACGCCATCGTCAGAACTATGCTTAAGCAAACATTTGCTTATCTATATATTGCTATGTAGAAAGGTATATATCTAAATATATTAAATTTAAAAAAAAAAAATTGCAGGACTAAAATACATTGCTACTTTTTTCACCGTGTTATAATGGAGTTCTACCAAGTGAATGCCAATTCAATCAATAACATGTATTTAAGTTTTTAGAAAACAATATCTCGTTATTTTTTTACGCTATTGTAATAGAGTTCTAACGAGTAAATGGAAATTTAAGAAATAAAAACTGTACTTAGTAGTTTTTTAAGCCTTTCTTAAAACTTATTTTTAAGATAGTGTGAACTCTGATTCTATGCCACTCAATTATGATCTACAGAAGTAGATTTTTCATGTCATCTCTTCATTATTTCTATCATTTACACTGATTTATTTACGAATCTGTTATTATTAATTATTGTAAACGTATTAAGCCGTGAAGTTTAATCAAAAATCTTAATATATAAATATAATTTATTGATAATTGATTCTTAAACCATCTGTTGTTAATCAATGCAGGGTAAGAAACGAATAATAATTTAAAGCAGGCGCATCTCAACATCCTTCGCAGAGCGCTCGGGATCTCCGTGCCGTGAACATCCCACGCGCTTAAACCTCAGTTCACACCAGTTAAAAGTACAGCCTACCGATTGTCGCGATCGCAAAGTTTCGCAGATTGTTGACAAGACCACGGCTGTTTGATTAGAAAATAGTCATGGCGTCTCTTCCGATTCGACACCTCCTCGCTTGCATTCTTCTTGTATCTGCAGTTTCCACAGACCCTGGATTCACAAAAGCTCTCAATAAAAAGCAGCGTGAAGATCCGAATATTCATGTGACGGACGATGCGGTTGTTATTGAAGGTGAGTTTGTACTGCATGCCTTATCATAACAAACTTAATTGCACTAATATGTAAAAAGGGAATTATTAATTTAGTAAAAGCTCAGACTAAAATACTTAAAAAAGAATAATTGAATTCTTAATTTATGATAATAAATCATTTTAACCTTCTTATTGCTAACGTTTAACTGTGGTTCTGTCATAAAAAATACATAACAGTGCCAAAAATTTCATCTAATAGCCAATTTTTGTATTGAAGCATCGTCTTGATAATATCTGTTAACCCCAACACTTCATTTATCATCTTTCTTTTTTATATTCGGTGTTGCAATATCTTTGACATAACTCAGCAGTAAACAGGTTAATTTTAATGCTTCTTGTTTGATCAATGAAAATTTTCTCCCAATTTTTTTTACTTTTGAGTTTTGTTAACTATCACTTACTGTAGACGATCGTTGCTTACAAATAAGCAAATCAAACTCGTAATCATTATTTCCACGATTTTATAAAATAATTATCAGGGCCGGTTTCTCTCATCGAATCGGAAAAAATGCTTAAATGTATATTTTGTGATGTGACATTGTAATGTAATATACTTCGAGTATGAACTTTAAAAAGCATATTATTAAAGACTTTTCAATAAGTCAAACACTATTTATCATTATTATATGCATACATTTATAAACTTTAATGTAGCAATCATATTTAAACACAATTTAATTAGTACGCCTTCTATATTTTATAATTAAATGGTCAAAACTGGCTTCGCTCATCAAAATGTGATATATTAATTCAAAATTAAAACCTTTCCACAAAGTGACAATTAATACCTTAAAAGTATATTACACGTGTCATGAATGAATCACTGCTATTATTGAAGGCAAGAATCAACAACCAATCCAGAATATATGTATGTTAACATAACTGTTTTTATCATTGAATAAAATTGAATATTTTCTCACCAATGATAAACAGGAAAAATTATTAAATTCACTTACTTCATTAGGTCAATGTATCGTTTAAAAACATCAACAAATAGCTGCTGCAATAAAATTCACATACCTAGCGATTAATTCTTTTTACACTAAAAATAAACATTTTAAAAATGTTTTTAACCGCAAAACGTATAGCTTAAAACGTTATAAATAATTTAAAAAAATTGATAGACGTATTTCTAGGTAAAATGAAAATAACGGATAAATTTAACACCGCAAAAAATCTGTCGATAAGTTTGCATGAATAATATTTCAAATAGAAAAAACTGATGCAAATTTTCTATGTGGCCTTGCTCGGGAACATTGTTCAGTTGTCAGTCAGTGATCCTGTCAGCTGAAAAAGGATTTGAAAATGTACGATTTTCCATTTCCTTCACATCCCATGCTGGTAAAACAATAAATATCATGACGTCACAAAATAACTTCCATAGAGTGTATATATTGTGGCCTTGCTTGGGAACATTGTTCAGTTGTCAGTCAGTGATCTTGTCAGCTGAAAAAGGATTTGAAAATTTACGATTTTCCATTTCCTTCACATCCCATGCTGGTAAAACAATAAATATCATGACGTCACAAAATAACTTCCATAGAGTGTATATATTTGGCAACTTAACTTGGAATTCCGATGTCACATATAAATAATTCATGCTGGAAAACGTAAGTAAATTTGTACACGTCAATTTCAGTGTGTTCACTGAGACAATTTTTTTAGTCGACAACACTGATAATTAAGTATTTTACAAAAAAAAAATATTGAGATTCAACGTGAATCGTTAAATTTCGAATGTTTGTATTCTAAATTCTAATTTGAATATTCGAAAACCGAACAGTAAAAACTTTTTAAACACCTCTTGCTACATTTTCATACTCAATTATTTTATCAATAATTCGTACTAAGGTGTCGTAAATCCTAGATCTACTTTTTTCTTTATTTTAGAAATACGGGCTATACGTTGTAGACTTGAAACTCTGTTTTATTTTCCTCTGGAAACTAAAAAAAAATATTAACGTTTAAATTGCTTTACATACTATTCCATTTAAATTAAAAATGATTTTGAAAACTGCTTTGTCTTCCTTGCTCCAAATTTTACAAAATGTCAAAAACCTTCCTTTTTAGTATATTATTAACTTAATTTAAACTTTTATTGTATTAACTATTACGTCTATAAGAAGAGGCAATGTTTTTAAATAAATAAATCCAACGTTTCTACTATAAAATCGTTTAAATTGTGTTGCAATTTTTTAATTATAATAATAACAACACGTATTACATAAAACGTTGTAATTGTGGTATTTAATACTTTATTTAATATATACTAGTTAAAAGAAAATTTATTTTGTACTTAAATTTTTATAAAACATATTTTCTAAATGTATAATTAATAGTTTTATTAATATTTAAATAATAAAACGCAATTTTATGATATTAAGATCTGGAAAAAATTTTCTTATCGCTGGCATTATTAATCGATAAAATTAAAAATAAAATAACGCCATTTTGATATACAACGATTTTGTATATCTGATAACTATAGACTAAATATTTTGATAAAAGTGGAAACCGGTCCGAATTTAATTATATAAAATTGTGTAAAAGAAGTCGGCACTATGTTTCCTACCAATAATTGGCAATTAATACCTTTGTATGTTAAATTACTGACATTTCCGACTTAATTTATGTATAAATTTTTATTGTGTCTTTAATTTATATTGATTGAATTGGCATTCACTTGGTAGAACTCCATTATAACACGGTGAAAAAATATCAATGTATTTTAGTTCTACAAAATTATTTTTAACGAATATAGTTGATAGCTATTTCACGCCATGGCGTGAGCCGAAATAGCTATCAACTATATTTGTTAAAAATAATTTTAAAGAACTAAAATACATTGCTATTTTTCCACCGTGTCTAAATATTTACTTTGGATTTGGATCGCCGATAATGGAATCGTACAATCGCGATAAAAAGACCACTTCGTCCGCAGTGGATATAAGTTTTTTGCAGACGTGATCTTTAAATTGTTGAACTGACGTGATTTATCGAATATGTCGCCAACTGATTGGCGAACACTTATAAAGGTATGCCGGTACTTGAGCAATATTGTCGAAGAATAGACGGCTATTCTTGTCACGTTCTAGTCACAACACGATCTGCTACCTATCAATGTTCCTTGATAGTCCTATGCCGCGAAATCGGACGTAACCTTATTAAAATGTATAAAAAAATATTACTCGCCTCAAATATTCAAAAACTTACATATGTTTAATCTAGACATCAAAATTTATTTGTTTATTGATTTAATTGGCATTCACTTGGTAGAACTCCATTATAACACGGTGAGAAAAAAATAGCTATGTATTTTAGTTCTACATTTTTTTTTTCAATATGGTTGATAGCTATTTCGGCTGACGCTATCGTCAGAACTATGCTTAAAGTAACATTTGCTTATCTACATATAGATGTGTAGAAAAGGTACACATTACATCTCCTCTCCTGTTTTAACGACCTAACTTGTTTCCTAATCGCAATAAAACTAACAATTGTAAATGAAACTAAAATGGCGGCTATATCAATAAGTTCACATATGACATGGAAATGGTCCTTACAGAAACAAGGGAAGACCGCCCAGAGGATTCAATAATGGTGACCGACATATATTAGTTTGTTCGTTAAGAATCCTTTGTGATAGTTGATATCTTATAAATTTGCTGCTTATCAATGTTTGAGTTCAAATTCCTATTAACATTGATATGATTCAATCCGTTTGGTAACCCATTTTCTGTTGAGCCTCACAATAGACATTCATACACCGAACATTTCGAAAATTATTTTAAACTTTTTGTAAACGAAAGTCACTTTAACACATTTTTGATCATTAAATATCAACGCTCTACAATGTGATTCAACGGATGAGTTATTGAGTTCATTCAAAATATTACTTTTCAACCTTCTTTTAACCATTCCACGGCTTACAACCCACCGGTTTATCGCTTTTATTATCGCCCCACACGCTAAAGGCTCACCGGTGGGCGGCAATATTTTCGCCATCAAGATGTTTTATTTTTCACTTTCTGTCATTGTGATATCATTTAAAAAGTCAAAATAATGATAAACAGTTTTAATTTTACTACTGAATACTGCATTACAAAGAAATCAAAGTATTTTAATATTTTTTTTATATCATTCTACCTGAAAATTAATGACAAAATGTCAGTAGCCATGTTTTAATGTATCCATACATGATAGTGTTTTTCTTTTTTATTGGGAAAATTTAAGTCGATTTATCACGGAACTTAACAATTGTTTGGACAAATATTGCTTATAGCTGTCAAAAGGTTAACATAAAAAGTTTTGTTCATAATAAATCCCTTAGTCGACTATTTTACCAATAAAAGATGAATGTATTTTTGTAGCGTCAATTTTCTACAAATAAAAAAATTATCTCCTCACTTTCTTTACAAAAAAACGACCGATTATATAAGACTCACTTCAGTCTTAAATTGCGACGTCGTATATGGACGTCGAACTTATTGTCTAGCAATCTCATTTACTCGATACGGTGACTATATCAAAGTAGTAGTAGTTAAATATTATTTCTTAGTAAACACTTTAAAATCAAGCACATGGAAGGCAAACACAACTGCCTTCCGCAGTCTAACAATTCGTTTGTTATTTTTTATCATTTCGTTTCTCTTATTTTGGAGAACAATAGCCTGCGAGTTCAACAAACTTCTGTTTGAATACATAATAGCTAAATGAAACAATATTCCGTTAGTGATGTGATGAATCACACGGGGATAAGGCATCTCGACACTGTCAATGCCAAAAATCGGTTCACATACCTCGTACTATGGACAAACAACTTTTCTGTTGACATGACAGCTTCTTACTAATCCAGGTCAGATCATGGCGTAGATATTAATAGCTCGATTTGCGTAATCAATAACCGTAGCTGGAGATCTTACATCGCGATATGAATGCCTTTAGGACCACCCGGTCGTGTCACATTATCAAAGTGCCAAAACAGATCAGTCGGACATTACAATACTTTTTTCTTAAGTCAGAATTATTAAATCCATTATTTCGATTATACATAATTATAACCAGGGCTGTGGAATCGAGGTAGGAGTTGTGTGTTTGGTCAATGTCGGAATCGGAGTCGTGAAAAACGAGCGACCCCGACTTCTTTTTCGTTTAGACGATTTTGAAGAATATCACAATGACTTTTAAAGTTTGAATTGTTACAACTTTGTACGATTCCACATGTTTTGTCTTCAGGCATTCTATCACACGAATGCAACAGAACTGACACTGAATTGACTTAGTCAACCTTAGTTAGTTTGCGTATATACATTATTTATTGTATTGCATAGTAAGGCTACATTTAAATAAATAATTATTGAATGAAAAAACTTATAGCTATTATTTAAGGTAACTGTCACTAATTGGCTAGAAAGCATCACAATCAAATAAATTAACTACATTTATGATATCGACTAAAGGTGCTTGATGAAATTTCAATATGAAGTGTTACAACTTTGTATGATTCCACATGTTTCCACGTGTGATAGAATGACTGAAGATGTTGAAAGGCGAAACCCAGGTTGTTAGTGACAAAACATGTGGAGTCGTACAAAGTTGTAACAATTCAAATTTGAAATTAGGAAATTCCATCAAGCACCTTCAGTCGATATCATTGACTTTTAAAGTGTTAACTGTCACTTCTTGATAGGAACGCATGATATTTTAAATAATAACAACACATTTTTACCATTTATTTTCACAGCATATTTTATGATCAAAACCGGTTTCGCTCATAAAATATATTGGAGAAAAAACATAAAAAAATATTCTGATGTCTTGTTTACTTCATTTTTAAATGTACGCATACG
Organism: Himalopsyche japonica; assembly: GCA_028555115.1. Lineage (NCBI taxonomy): Eukaryota > Metazoa > Arthropoda > Insecta > Trichoptera > Rhyacophilidae > Himalopsyche > Himalopsyche japonica. Next base: position 1,296,854 of record JAHFWJ010000465.1, on the reverse strand, counting down.
AACACTCATCAATTATTGAGAACAGGCTTGCACCTAGGGTGGGCAAGTTCGGTATCTGCCCCGGGCGGCAGATTTGGTGGGCGGGAAAAATAATTTTATAAATACAAATAAAAAATATAAGGTATGAACGAGTCGTCTAATACACTCCACGGATACTTAATATACTCGAGTTCCTTGTAGATGACATTGACAAATAAATGCAGACCATTTATAATTTTACAATGTTAATGTCATGTATATATTATATAATAATGTTGCAAGAGCTCTTTTGTATAGTAATACTGATTTGAACGTGTATTTGTAAAAAGTCTGTTTTGAAATAATACCGAACCTGATTATTAAAAATATTTCTAGAAGTTTTTTCTCTAAATTTAATATTTTGTTTTCGTATATTGATTATTTCAAAAAGATCCGCTGCTCCATGTATTTCGCGAAGTTCTAGACCGGTTACGTTCATCGCGAGAATTATAAAATGATGAACATCTGAAATCGGTCCTGATCATAAAATATATTATGGAAATAATACTAAAAATGAGTTTTTGTTATTTAAAATCTCAATCTTTTTCATCAAAAAATGAAATTTAATTATTGTTGAATTAAAGCCATATTTATTGCAAATTTACTTTGGATCTGTCAGTTTTTTATTAAATTATTTATTTTTTATATAAAAGTTACAAACGCTACAAATTTTTCAATTCAAAAAAATATATATTTAGACAATTAAAGAAAAAAATAACTAGACAAAAAAAAAGAAAGCAAGGAAGTCCACCAAACAAGCTCATGTAAAATATTCTTTAATAGATTAAAAAGTAGTATTCGTATAGCGAATACTACACGAAGTGATCTCGTCCACATGAAATATGTCGACATCCAAAGTATTACCATTGAACATTGTAACTGCTCTTACAATTGGTATATCCATTGGCAAAATGGTTCTACACTTTGGAAGAACAAGAAATTCATGTCCGCTATTTCTCAAAAAAAAATATTCGGAACATGCAATTCGATATTATCAAGCATCACAGAATTCCAATTTTGGCCTCGTATGAGTCGAAAGAAATATGTGGCGAAGTACATTTCTCTTCTCTTTTTTTATCACTCTCAGCATTCATAAAAGAAAGTCAGTTGGATAAAGCTATGGATAATATCCATACGCCCTCAAGTAAAGAAGTCTCAAAAATTTCTTCTGAACCTTTTCCACCATGAGGTAATATTTAAATATGGTGGGGCCTAAACAATGAACCCAATCTCAAGCCTACTTCATACGAAGGCATTTTACATTAATTTCTTAATTTTAACATCCGAAATGGCCTAATGGTACTAAGGATAAAGCTTGTACTAGTCAACGACGAGTCAATAATACTTATTTATTTAGAATAATATAAACGACTCGTTATCGCAATTGACATCGTATGCAATTTAAAATTTGTCATGCATGTTTATCGATTAAGATTTTGTAATTGAATATTAATCTTCCATTGTGCAATATTTATGACGAAATTGACTCGCATTTTTGCCCATCAAATTTCAATGAGTAGTAAAAAATACGACATATCATTTTTAATTCATACAGCGAAAGCATTTGTATAAAAGCATAGCATATATTATATCGTTGCGTATGCATATATACTACAGATTTAAACCGGCGGCGCTAACAATGTTGTTTAACAATTTAGAATATGCATTTCAATTCCTTTGAATTATTAATATAATTATGAATTGTTTAAAAAAAACGTCTGCTTACTGTGTTAATATGAATCAGATGTAAAATGGTATGTGGATTTGTTTCTTCACTGGCTGCACTATTTGTTATTCCATTACCAGTAGATTACAACGGCGGCACAAACTTTTGTGAAGTCTTTTGAAATAAAGCATATTCTAAACATTTTTTTTATCTAACACATTAAAGACTCCCAAGCTTTCTAGATTGAAAGCACCTAAAAAACACTTAAAAAATGACCGATCGTATAACGATTTCGATTTATATTTTTTAACTTTCCGCTATCAATATATTATATTATTTAAAAGCTTTTTAATCAAAGATTAGATCTGAGAGATCTAAAAAAAAAATGTCTAAGTGTTCAACCGCAAAGCAGTTGTAGAGTATCGTTATCTTTTCGCACCAATGCCAAAAAGGGTCGTAAGTGACAAAACATATGGAATTTCAAGCAGTGCTGTGAAGTCGGAGTCGGAGTCATGAAAAGCGAGTGGCTCCGACAAGTTTTTCGATTAGACAATTTTGAAAAATAAGATTGTCGCAATGAAAAATTTTCCAGATGGTTGGTTGATCTTTCATATAATGCAGATAAATAGGAACGGTAGGAAAATAATATCTAAAACTGATTGAAAAATTAAACTCTTTTTTAACCGGAATCGTGTTATTGGTCATAATCGGAGACGTGTTTTTTAACAACTACACAGCCCTGATTTTAAGAGACTTTGAAGAATATAGAGTAAGTAAAACAATAGTACTACACAGTTGTTGACTAAATATAAAAAATAGAAATTGGAAACGTATCATATCGTCTAAGTCTTTGGATAAAAATTTATAAAGGGCAAAAAAAATATATTATATTTTATATTTCGGGACCGAAACACACACTTTATTAGTTGGATTTAACCCTAAAGAATTGACTACTTGACTAAAGAGTGGCAATCCGCGTGTCTATTTTAAAATTGAATCAAAACAAAATAAAATAACAACATCGCGTATGTGATATGTTGTATAATTTAATAGACAAGATGAATGTCAAATAATATTGCCAATTTATATTACTTACACGAAAGCAAAATGTTGCCATCTGTCATCATTCCTAAATTCATTAATTCGCAATCAGGATATGTCATTTTCCGATGTCAAAATGTTTATTAACTGTCACAGGAAACCATTAGAGAATATTTATACGAAACTGGTTTTTACATATTGCTATTTGGCCCACTGAAACAGCCATTAATTAAAGACGACAATTAAGATCATAGATCCACTTTTTACGTTTCTTTATTTATGCATACAAGTATATTTAAATCTAATGATTCAACTCAGTCATTATAAGCCGATTCTATAATGGGATACTCCCAATTCTGAAAGTTCGTCAGTTTTGATTTACAGATTAAATCAACGACGTTCAATCTTTTTTGCTACTAAGCCTCTACAAAAAATATAGAAACATTATAAATAATAACTTCGCTACAAAAAATCTGAAATCTACAATTCAAAAAATTATTACAATGTTTTTCAACGTTACGAAATACATATGATGTTATGAAAATTATTTTTTTATTATAAAGTGTTGAGTCCTCCCAAGTTGGAAACCGCTTGACTGCATACAAAATGATATTATAGTCATATCATTTAGTTATATTCAAATAAGTTCGAGGATAGTTTTTCATGGTTTTTTTTTGTTTTTCTAAAATGTAGAACCATTCTGCCAATGGGAATGCCAATGGTTATAACAACAATATTCAACAGTTTTACTTAAGTTATCGCCTTTTTCATGTAGACGAGAGTGAATTCAGACGAATAATATTCTTATATGAATTGAAGTATTTTATGTCCGATCTTAATCTTTTGACTTCCTTGTTAATTTCCAATCCAATTGACTTATAATTTTTATTGTTTCCGCTATTAAACTATTAAATAAAAAATTAAATTACTTTCAAAACGCTTTTATAAATAAAATGAAGAGAAAATTGCTTACGGCACATGTATTATAGTTATGAAAAAATCAAGTAGAAAATTAATCACACTTACACCTGGATAAATATTTTATTTAGACCATAAAGAATATTTTTCTTCAATCGAACCTCCTTATTTTTTATTCTTATGCTCACAATACGCATATTATAGATTCCAAAGAATTAAATCAAACTAGCTCTCAAGCTTATCAGTTTGAAAACCACTGTACTATATAGATAAAATTAAGGATTTGGTGTCTGATATAATAAAATATTTTATAGATATAATGTTAACGTGGTCTTAGTTGGTTAAATGCAACTTCAAAACAAGATTTTTGTTATTTATTTATTTGCGAAAATATTATGCATGAAGAATGCATAGCATTTATCTAAGTTATTTCTTGCAACAATTATTTATTGCGCATAGTCCATATCTGCGGAATGCAAATCCGTGAGCAGTTAATTATCTTTGACACTTTTGTAATGAGTACGTAATGATTCATGGATAAATTAATAATTTTTGGCTACTATTTATGAGACACATTCATATTCTGTTATACATTGGACACAAATGCGCCATACGTCAAAGGGATTAGTATTTTTAAAAATGCAATCATTCTCAATATGCTTAGAGTTACCAGTGTGACAAAAAATAAATGAGAAAAGAAGATGTTTTTATTTATGTGATGGTTTTCAAATCACGTATACTTTTCAAAATTCAGGTGTCACGAATAATCGTGACATTGTAAACTGCATAAAACTAAGTATTATAAAAACGCTAATTGTTAAAAATAATCTGCACCATATTTCTTGACTACTGCACAATCTAATTATTGTGACAGAGTATTAATGTTTCAAACATTTAAATCGTAATATAATGATCACAAACGGTTTCGATCATTTCGAATATCATCAACTGATACATTTATTTACAGTTATAATTATCTTACCTCGTATAAAAAAAAAATCAATAACTCTTACTTTAAAAACTAACATGTTATCATAAAAATGCTAATTAAATGAATCTAAATAGTTTACAAATACCAAACTTAGTGGCCATAACTTATATAAGAAAAATGTAATGTACATAGAAATATTTCTCAAATATTTATAAACAGTTAACAATTTTAGGGTGGAAAGGTATTGTAGTTAAAAAAATAGATTTTTTTATAACATTGTTGTGAAATAATGATGACAAGCGGACATTGTAATGTTTTATGCGATCGACACGCCATCACTTATCAAATTATAATACCAATAAATTTCTGACACTGACAGATAGACAGTTTAACGAAATTATTTATTATACACCAAATTGTGTAAAACTCTATGTTTTGTCTATGCCATACCGATTGAATCCGAAACTACTTCAAAAGTTAAGTACAGTATATGCTTGTGTATAGAATTATTTTCTTAAAAAGGTCCTCATTATTGCCAGTATCTAATTATTATTTACTTGCATATTTTATTGATGTGAAGCTGTTCTTGTGATTATATAATACAATATAAGTAGTGATTTCACCAAATTATCTAGATGGAATAAATTAAGGTTTGCGATAGTAATACGGTTATCAATTGAGAGTTTATAAGTGCAACATATTTAACAGCAAAACCAGTCTGCATACGTAGTCAAAAGCGAATGCGCTTACACTGGCGGCGATAAGTTTTTATAGTGCAGCGAGTGACCAGTTAACGAATATAATCAGTTCCAAGACTATGTTCGCTATCCGAATTTTTCGTTAACCGATCATTGTTATATTACAGATAGAAAAAGCTGATTAGAAAGATGAGTTTTAATTATTATTCGTAAATTATATTACTCGTTATTCGAATATGTGTTCGTTGTTCAATTTGTTCGCAGTCCGAACTGTTCATTAACTAATCACTCACTGTATTTGTAACAATTATCAATTAAACATAGAAAATTTACTGTCTTATTATGTTATCTTATAATATGCAAATAAAAAAGTTTATCTTATGAAGATGAAGTCGTTAAACATATACTTTATATGAAATACTGAATGATATTTTTCTTCTATCTTCAACAAATAACGGGTTTTTTTGGTTTTACGAGCTTAAACCTACAATCATTATACCTAACAAAGTTAAAAAATGATTAATGATGATAAGATATTGATTGACTTGGCATTTACTTTGTAGAACTCCATTATAACACGGTGAAAAATAGGAATATATTTTAGTTCTACAAAATTTGTAAGATATAGTTGATAACTATTTCAGCTTATGTCTTTATCAGAACAACAAATTTAACCTTATAAACGTGGTAGAATAAAGATATATGGCTATTTTTCACTGTACTATAATGGAGTTCTACAAAGTAAACGCCAATTCAATCTATATCTTAAAAGTGACTATAGATACTTGTTAAAGATACAAAACATCAAGTGGAACAACAAACTTATATTTACTTCTGTTGAATTTCTCGATTATCATTTATTTATACATGGCGCAGATATAAATATAATAACAATGAAATAATTAGTATCGCAGAGTGAAATAAATTGTCGCCAGAACTGTAATGCACCTTTCCGTTCGGCTATAGTATGCAATAAAAGTAAATTAGCGGGGCACGCAGACAGAATTTCATCGGTTTTATTACACGCTCGCGAATTCTTTTCGAGTGTGGGTCCAAGTCACATTCGGCGAAAACAGGTTCTCATTTATATCAGCAAGGTCAATAACACCCGAGATGCAAATGAAGCCTTATTTTTATTACGGAGCACTCTTATTTCGCACACATAACTTATTATTAAATGCAAATTTGCGGCGACGGGGTCGAGATGTCTCGTTTATCTTCGTATTTTCAAATCTCGAATAACAGGACGATCCCCCGCGTTTTTCGAGAGCCACTCGTGAAATACAGTTTTCTTTCTGAAATATCATCTTCAAGTGTAGGGTCATCAAAATAATCTCGTCGCTGATTTTTATTAATTATCTTTATTTCAAAATATTACTGATTTTTAAAAGTCAAACTATACACTGCCATCAACAGCTTGCATTGGAATTAGAACAGAAAAATGTTGAAAACAATTTCCATTTGCATTGTTATTGAATAAATAAAAAATAATTTCTTTTGTTGAATATTAACCTTAAATTCATCCAATTCTCCATAAAATGCAACTACTATATTCTTCACACCTCACAATAAAAATTTGATGCAACCGCGAGACAATTCCATATTCCCGCTGATGTTTATAATGCGGCCACAATAAAATTTTACGTGAAAACTACTAACCTATACCTACCAGTTCCGGGTCCCGGTAAGATCAATATCAAAGACAGTAGATTTTATAGTAATTATGTTATATCGAATGATTTATTAAATTAATTCATCTTTTCATCGATTTCTTGTAGAACTACATTTAGAATATGCCAGTACAGAATATTTCAAAGATAAGCACATTAGTGTTTCTGTTAAAAAAATTATTGGGACTATCAGTACCAAATAGGCCTTCATTTCAAAACAAATTTTAACTCATATCCACTAATTTAATACGTTGGTAATCTTTTATTTTCAAGTATCAACAATACAATATGCCATCGCAACGGTTGAGACGTTAGCAGTCAGTGGTTTGAATGATCAAACGGACATTAATTTTTTTATTTACTTATAAATTTCAATGCTTTAGAGATTTACCAAAATAACTATTTTGATATATTTCTTACAACAACTCTTAGAATCAAATGTATAAATGATAAACAATTTGAGATAAATATTATTCACCTCTTTTTTAAAAGTTCATTAAGATTTTATTTTAACAGTTTTTAGTATTTTAACAGTTTAATATAAAAACCATAAATGTAATTATAAAATTTTGTAGAGCTATATAAATGCTATTTATATCATAGTAAAATTCTATTTGGTACATGTCAATTTAGTAAACAATAAAAATATCTTTATTATTTACGGACTTGGTCGTAGAACAGTGGGCAACTACTCCACCACGTTCGGTTACGAAACTCGCTTGACTGAATCCCAGCATTGACCATTTCGTGAAGTATATTTTCAATCATTTTATGAATTTCCGTATAATTCCCTCTCACTTATCTGATCCTAAAAACGGAGCATAGCGAGATAAAATATCTATCCACTATACCTGATCTAGTCCTATCTTCGATCCCCGCTCTCATCGAAAAAAGAACGTTGTGCAGCTGATTAACAATAAGTTCTCCTAGAAATGTTTATATACATCATCTTCCTCGACATATGTACACTCAATCATCAGTATAGCTTTACACATTTAAATAAAATTATTATGATAGTATTTTTGTTGTTTAAATTAATGATATAAAAACTGTTTTCAAAAAAGTCATCCTTACAACAACAAAAATCATTTTTTTCAATTGGAAAAAAAATAACTCGCAAGTTTTTGACAGCCCTAAATTGTGTGACCCTGTCTTATTATGGAAAACATAACATGACGTCGCCATTTTTAAATTTGGCTCTGTCATCTCGTTACCAAAGTTATTGATGTTCCTTGATATGTTTCACCGTTAGTTTTGTTTATGTAAGGTCCTAAATAAAATCGTAAAAATGTTTTTAATTAACTCAATAAATTTTCAACGGATATATAAACTCATTAAGCAACGACACTCTCTGCGTAAAAAAATAAAAAAGAAAATATTTAATACTTGCATATAAAAACAACATAAATTTGATTTTCAAATATTATGAAACATGACATATCAATTATATATTTTCTTTCATTGGGGACTGCCAGTCGATCACACTTTGTTTATATATCAATAATTAAAATTATTCAAGTATTTCTGAAAGATTTGAAGGAAAATTTATGGTAGACCATTTTCAATTCAAATTTTAAAAGATTCCACTTTGTGTATTGGCAGCAATTAAGAATGCTGAAAATTTATTGTGTTTATTTTGTCAAAGTTCACCATACTTAACAAGTTTAAAACATATTGTTTTTTTTTTCAATTTAAATGGACTGTTAGTTGGAATGGCCTAATACGGTCCTGTGCGAAGCTGGGATCGAATTTTAATTAAAATATCAATACAGATGACATGTTCATCACCCAATAGATATGTTAATATTGCACATCAAAAATGTTAATTTATTATTTTCATGGGCGAGCAAAATGACAGAACACCGTTCAATGGCTGCTTACATAAGAATCAATTCAAACAATCCGAAATTATCATGAATAATATTACAATAGATTATTCCGAATTGTGTTTTTCAATAAAAATATTTCTTTTATATTTATTTTTCGGATCATTCATATTAACATATTACATCGTGAATGAATGAGTAGTTTTTTTTTACTTGGCTTTTATTATTTTACTACATTCTCACGATAGACTTTTTTATAACAAAAGAGTATTTTCGAACGTTTTTTCATCTGCTACAGCAATTATTTTTTATTTGTTATATTGTATATTTTATGCTTTTTATTTTCTGTCTATCTGTCTTGCATCGTGCACAAACGTTATGTTGTGGAGAAGAATTATATTCTTTCTGCAAATTTAAGACCTCAGCATAAAACAAAATTTTCAAATTTGAATTATTGAAACTTTGTACGATTCCACTTGTGTTGCGAGGAAAATATATATTCTATTAATAGACACATTCCAGCAATATTGCATTTGTTTTAGAACTTTCGTTTAACAACATTATGATAATAGGTGTAGTAATTTTTACTGAATGAGTTAGTAAATCACGTTTTAATATAAATAGCTTTATTTATCTCATTTCCGAACGCCACCCGTGGAAACTGTTGTTCTTTAAAGTTACTGATGGTTATATGTGACAGTTATTTCAGACAGATGTCGTGAGCATAGATAATGTTCAATTTGTTTATGGCAACGCGAAAATAAAGTTTATTTTGTTATTTCTTCTATAACACATTCCTGGTTGTATCCATGTCAAACAATAAGGGCGTCACAGTTTGCGAAGCGGTGATATAGTGCGTAGACATTGAACGTGCGTATTAACCATCTTTATTTGAAGCCTCGATAACCATCTTTTATATTTTATTAATTATATATCTGGTTGGTTCATTGATCTCTGCGAAAATATGACTACCTATTAAGCTTAAGAATGTTAAATTGATATTATCCGGTTAAATAAAATGTTTAAAATTTATGAACATTTCTTTATATGGTAACCCGAATGTGGCCTGTATATTAATTGCTATTAATATCCGTCGTCTTTTTTTTCGTGATGATTAGTTGTATGACGATTTGTTTAAATAATTTGATTATATCAAATTTTAGAAATTATTTTGTATTTAATCAAAAACTACGTGATATTAATCGATTACGATGATTAAAATTGCTAATTAATTGAAAATAAATACTAATTCATTAATACAGTGAAAAAATAGCAATGTGTCTAAATTCTAAAAAAATTCGAAGCTTTATATATATAGTTGATAGCTATTTCGGCTTGCTCTTTCATCAGAACTATGTTTAAACGAACATTTATATGTTTCACATCTTGTAAAAATTGTCCTGTAGTTCAATGTTTAGCCATATATTATATAATATGTCGGAAAGACAGGCAGCAGTATATCGACTTGAGCTAAGAAGCATATAAGATCATTAAATTATTTTTTAAAAAATCACAATTTGCAAATCATCTCATAAAGGAATCACATAACATAAATTTAAGCTCAGGGCCCACGTGATGAAGGCGTTAACCAAAATAGCTATCAACTATATATCTTATAAATTTTGTAGAACAAAAATAGCTATTTTTTCATTTCAATTCTTACGACAATTTCTTTAACCTGGTTAGAGAGGGAGATAGACATCAACACTTAACAAAATAAAATAATTAATTTTAAAATTAATCATAAGTGAATTTCATGTGAAAAGGCGAAACCCGTGTCACATAAAATAACGTAATCAATATAAAAACAATGCTATCATTAATTTTACATTTAAAGATTACTTTTACAAGGTTCCCGTTAAGTGCATCGTAAATTTTAAAGCTGCTTTTATATTACAAATTTTCTAAAATATTATACAAATATTTTTTTATTTTGCAAGTGTGAATAGGGTTTCGGGCTTGCCTAAGCGTTGAGCTTTTTTTCATGAAAATTTTCATTCTCTGTGATAAACCATAATATAAGTATATGTGTTGAAGAGAAACCCAAAGGCTTGCCCCATAAGTGCGAGAGGCGCGCGTTTGAGGCCTCGTAATTTAAAGCCGTGGTTCTCAAACTGTAGCCGCATGTGTTCTGTGCCAAAAATCATTATCAATGTGTTTTTTGTTCAAGGGGCCGTGGTATGAAAATATTTTGTAACCAGTGATCTAATAAGCCTCAAAAACCATACCGACGTGTTTCATTCGTTATTTCGAAATTATTTTTAATTTAAGGGCATCGCATATTATCGCAACAATTTCTTTTGCAGCGTAAATAATTAACGCAATCATTAATAAAATGATTACATTTTTGCGAATTTCAAGCGCATAAAATTAAAACCTCGCATAAAAAGAAGCCTCCAATTTTCCCCTAATGTGCTGAATTTTCCACCGAAGAAAACTGTAGAGATTTCATTTCAGACCTAAATGAAAAATACCATTTTAAAATATGACTCGAAATTTCTGTAATTATAACAGTTGACTGTTTATTTATTATTTCTTCAGATAGATATGTATGCACATATCTCTCGATTTACACTGTACTTGTTTTACACGCTTTCGCTTTTACACGGATTAAAGTAAAAAAAATACATCGAAACAAATGTCAATAACGGATTTTATCATCAACTTCCCTCGAGGTGTAGGTTTCTACTTCAAACATCGAATTGGCACAAATAGTTTCGAGTGATGAAAGTGACTTTGAACCAGTCAAGAAGAAGAGATTGACAGTGATTTGTGATAGTGATGAATGATAAAAACTCCACCAACCGTTAAAATATTTTTTTTATGAATCTTTTGGATTTAATTTTTTTGTTACTCTAAGTATGCTTTATCTGTATTTAATTAATAAAGAAATATGTATATTTATACTTTTTAATAATTTTGTTTTCTTTATGTATTTTAGAAAACAACCAAATTATGCGTTTATCGTGTACTTTTCGATTTACACGGCTTTACATTAAAAAACATACAATTTCGATTTACACGTTTTTCTCAGGAACCTATCTACCGTGTAAATCGAGGGATAGGTGTATTTATAAAGTATCATGAACAGTATCAAAACCTTCTACTCGTCGCGATATTCTGCAAAAGTTTGTTAAGCACTAACATTTTTGCATCAATATTTGAATAAGATCTGAACTGATATATGTTTAGAAAGAATTTATTAGTTTACACGTTTTTTTCAGAAACCTAACTACCGCGTTAATCAAGGGTTGAGTGTATATTGTTTTTATTGTGTTTCAGCATCAGGTCATGTACGACACAAACGCCAAGTGTGGTTGACAAGAGCAGCAGGATCCCCACGCCCTGCTCTGCCACACGCCCCCTGCTATACAGGTTCCGGGCAGCTCGGCAAATGTGCATCTTTCAGGGAGTGCTATCCGTACTTCAAGGTGCCAGATTTGGGAGCCTGGGGACCATGGCTGTTCGGAAATTATGATACATGCAGCTATTTCAATGACCAGGTTAAACAGGTAATTAATATACTTTATATAGTGAATTTAAATATACAAATATTGGTATTGTTTAATATATGATATCGACTGAAGAAATTTCGATATCAAAATTTAATTGTAATAAATTTGTACGATTCCACATGTTTTATCACTAACGACCCGGTGACGACTTATTTGTTGTAAAACCCTTTCTAGAATGACTCATTCGTTAATGTCATAATTGTTAATGAAAAATATGTTAATTATTACTAGATCAATTTATTAAATTTATTTTAGCTAACATTTAGTGCTTGCCTTGGGGTCTGTGTTTTCCTGTAATTAGTACCTTTGGTATATAGACGACGCTAACTGTTTATTGGGCGTCAGTTATGTTGCATCTGTGTGATAGAATGCCTGAAGATGCCGAAAGGCGAGATCCGGGTCGTTGATGAAAAAACATGTATAACAATTCAAATTTGGTATTATTTATTGTTAAATCACTGAATTGCTTTCATACTAAACTGTAGACATGCATTGTTCGTGAACGAACGAATCAAAACCATCTAATTTTCAAGTAAATAAGACACTAACAGGTATCCTTAGAAAAAGCTAATGGCACTGAGGAGAGAGAGGCACCAGATTCTTTTTCATTCATACATTTACAATTCACCAAAATTACAACAAGACCCACTTCAAAGAGAGTAGCCAATGATTTGAAGTATGTTTCCACATCTAAGAATACACTCAGCAGACCTGCTTATTACAAAAATAAATCCCACAAACAATATCAAAATACAGTGCTCTATAGCACACAGTGTAATGTGATAGTTAAATACAATCTTATTAATTTGGTTTTTATAGATTATGATTTTGATTACACTATTCAACGTTTATTTTGTCTAATACTCTGATTGCCCATGCATACTACACTTACATATATTTATTCAGTTAGTTACCGACCAAATAATAAGTTTATTATATAATGGCATTTTTTTCTCAAAACTAGCCAGACGTCTTTCAAACTCTTGGTGTTTGCTGTGTCAGTCCAGTGACAATAGAAGCCGGCGGTCTGGGAGCCGGTGGAGTTCCTCAAGTTGCTCCCGTTGACGAGTCTCCGGCAGCGAGACCGGCGCTTGGATCATGGCCACCACCTATTCCAACTCATCCTCCAGATCATTCTGCACCCACTCATCCGCCTGGTTTTGGTAAGCCATAATGACTATTTCACCCCAACTCTATTAACAAGAAGTCGAGTTTTGAAATACTTGGTATAAAATAATGCAAATTGTTTCAAGGTCAATATGTACAATATTATCAACAAAAGATGAAAATTAAAATTTTAATTGAAATCTATTTAAATTTGAATTGTTACAACTTTGTACAATTCCACATGTTTTGTCATTAACGGTCCGGGTTTCGCCTTTCGTCATCTTCAGGCATCCGTGTGAGAGGATGCTAATAAAATGCCGATAGAATACCGATGGAATGCCTTCAGTCGATATCATAAATTATATGAAATCTATTTTTTGGGCATACAGTAGAGTCCTCGATAACGTGGTGTACAGAAGATGTGTTATGATAGGAACAACCATACTCAAATGAAATCAAAAGAACAATTTATTTCTTTAGTTATGTGTAGCTTAAAAATGTTTACTTGCTTGATAAGTAGTACATAATAGTGCTGTCCAAATTAATGTTATGACAATGAGTCAACTCTACAAATATTTAACGTTATTAAACTCGATTCTAAATTTTTCTATGTAATATACAATACTATAATGCTGATAAATTATTTTAATTTATCAAAACCGAGTTTTAGAAATATCTCATATCCATATTCCACTTCAAATAATCAATTAAAGATATGCTTTTTCACTGCCAATACACTGGAAGTAAATTTAAAAAATTATTCTTCCTTAACTGTCAAGAAAAAACTGATAATTCAAAAGTTTATAATGTAACTATTATGTAATGTGAATCGACTAATGGAAGAAAAAAGCAAACTTTCTCTTAGAGCAGTAGAACAAAGAAAATATACTTGTCACACTATACTTACCACTCTAACAAAATTATAGCGGAAATAATAAAAATTTCAACTAACAATTTTTGAATGCTAAATAAAAATATTAATTTTGAACTTCTTTCAGGTATCCCTGGCTACCCAACTACCAATAAGCCTATAACAACATCAAAATCTCCCCAGTCAACAACTTGGCCCACTAGACCTCCGTTCACAACGTTCAAACCACAGGTTATTAGTATTTACATTTTATTGAAAGTTAATAGCTTTATATATATATATATAGTATACATTGTAAAATATAATTCATTTATATTGTCAAATATACAAAATGTTTACTCTAGTCTACACATAGCTTTAAATCCATTTTGAACATTGATTGCTTAATGTCTGCAACAATATGGATTTAACAAGAATACTTCAAAACACAAGACAACTCATCATCGCTCACCAGGAGAAGAAAATCGTGAATTGATGATGTTAAAAATATAATAAAACATTGTCTCATGTTTTCTGGCAACACTACAAGACTTAACTTGTTTCCTGCTAAGCTACATGAAATATATTTCAACACTGAATATTACAAAGATTGATTCAGTAGTCTTGGTGTTAAACAAACTTATGGAAATTATCTGTACAAGCCAGCAATATTTCAACAGAAAAATCAACTCATACCCAAAGTTTTGGCACTGACGATACTTACTCTTATATGGTTAAGTGTCAACCATCAACTCATTGTAATCTGCCATCTCAAAAGATAAGTGAGTTAAGGTTAATGAATCAAAATGGTACTAAGTCAGGAACGATAAAGGGTTTTTTGACTTTACCCACTAATGCGGTTGAAAACATTTATGTATGTAATATAATCACTACATAACCTCTCGATAAATTATAATTATTTCTCATTAATAGAGACCTACTGCAAGACCTACACAGCCACCAATCATCACAACTGATCCAAGCCAAGTGTTGTCAGATCATCCATCCTGTGGGTCGAAAAATGGATACCAAGTAATTAAATACAATCATTTCTTGGTTATTCATAACACTTATAGTCAAACTGTTAGTGGAATCTAGACAAAATATTCTTATTGATGGAAACATTCATTCTCTATCTACACTTGCTGCTGCAACATGATACTTCTTGAGAAGACATTAAGTTTAACTCAAGGCATCAATTTATAATTTGGAAAAAGGGTTTTACTGTAATTTTAGTATTTCATTTGAATTTTACTGTTGAACTGGAAAATTCCTAATAATACTATTAAAAAATCTTAAATCTTTACAATTTACAAAATGTCAGTTAACCTAGATATGAATTTATATGATCATATGTTTCATGGAAGGTAATATAGTATTAATGCAAGTTAAACTTGTATAGACTAACTTGGTGAAAACTTTGTGAACGTCACTTTTTAATATAAATTAAAATAGATTACTTTGTTATTTCACATGTTTATTAGATTTGTCACGTCTTTAACTTCTTTGAGAAACATCTTCAAATTAACCGTCTTGTAAGGTTATTCATAACTAAGACAAAAATAATCTTACAATACATTTAGTCTGAAAATGTTACTCAAAGAAATGAAACATGCTTGTTATTTTCCCAAATGATTCAATCCTTAGTGAGTAATTAAAAAACAGTTGATGAGTAATACTTCCAACCAGTTTCAAGATTATTTCTTTTAATATTAAACTGTTTCAATCTTTTTTTATTTTAATCAGTATTTTAATCATTAATCAGTTTAATTTATTTTTAAATCATGCTTAATATATCCATCTTATTATATCATTCCATAGGACCAAGAAAGAATTGTTGGTGGCCATAACGCTGATGCAAATGAATGGCCATGGATAGCTGGATTATTCAATGCCGGCCGACAGTTTTGTGGAGGATCATTGATTGATGACATTCACATACTCACAGCTGCCCATTGTGTTGCAACGTAAGTAAAAAAGTTATTTTACATGTAGCCCTGTAACAACTGTGTGTAACCCAAATGTAAATTATGTGAGAATGGTTCAAAATTTAAAAATTCTGAAAATCAGATAATATTCCATAGATCTCTCTGACTTATATTTATTTTTAAAAACACATATATATTCATAAATGTTTTCGTGGTGACATTTGCGTAAAAAGCTTACCAGTAAAAATACAAATTAGTTATATTTTTGGCGTATATACAGTTACCTTTTTTGTAGTATATTTCAATATAATTTGAAATATTGACTGAAGGAATTTCAATATTTAATTTGAATTATTCAATCTCTTGACAACTCTACATGTTTCATTACTAACAGCCTTAGATTTTCACGTGGAAGTGTTGAATTTGAATGATTCAAATCTTATATTTGGATTAATAGTTATTTTTATTTTACCATCAAGTATTTTAGATTAATTAAAAAAAACACTAGTATTTATTCAAATCTATTCATTGAATTTTAAGGACAGTAAATAATAAATCTAAATAATCTAGCTTTGTTTAGACGTTTAATATTATATCACTAATGATGAAATATGTTTTAGGATGACATCATCTGATGTTGCCAGGGTTACGGTAAAATTAGGTGATCATGATATCAGAACCAACAATGAAATACGCCATATAGAGAAACGTGTAAAGAGGGTTGTTCGGCACAGGGGTTTTGACATGAGAACTCTGGTAAGAAATATTTATTTATATATAATATATAAGAAATATATTCAGTGCTTTTATGTAATGTAACGAGATGTTGGAAATCCCATTATATTAATCTTTTATTGAAAAAAAAATATCTTCAGTGCAACACAAAATAAAGCAAAAAAAAATATTTGTCTACAAATTTTCATATATTGTCATTGATAACTATTTCAGTTTCTGCCATCATCAAAACTATCATTATGTTCATATTAAATTTTAATAAATGAAATAAAACCAAATAGTAATAATAATAATTTTTTAAAATAAATGAACTGAAATTTAAATAGTTTGCACAATTAACTGACTTCAATTTAATGGCTTCATAAGTATGATGTGTTAATGTTTACTTGGGCATCTGACAGATTATTAGATTGATTGTTTATATTAATTTTGGGTCAGAGGTGATCTGACAAGTTTGATGGAAAATTGTTCTGAGATTACTTTTGCAATCAACTTAGTCAGTGGCAATCAGGTTAAACTATAAAAAACCATATTTAATTTCACCCAAAGAAATGGATAATTCCATTTTTTTCTCAATATGTCAGAAAATCATCAAATTTTCAAGCTATAAAAATAAACACTATCCATAATTTGCAGTACACGAAAATAAGTCTTTATGTGTATTAAAATCGCTTTACTGAGGATGGCTTTCAAATGAGTTTTACATTTTCTTCCAGTACAATGATGTGGCAGTTTTAACAATGGATTCTCCAGTCCAGTTTACACAGCAAGTGCGTCCAGTTTGCCTACCTTCTGGCAACACTCAATACAGTGGAAACACAGCAACAGTTATTGGATGGGGAAGTCTTCGAGAAAGTAATGCAATCAATTCTTCTCTCAATAAAATCATTTACCTTCACAATAAAAAAACTAAAACTAAACTTAACTATTAATAAACTGATTTTTATTATGCATGTCATCTTCAAACTGAATCACACAACTTTAGTTCAGATTTGCATCCAGTATACTTACATTCTAATAATAAAAGCCTTTTACCTAAGGTTTTATGCTCTCAAACAATTGGAATTCAACTGATGACAGTCGAATGCCTCCATATACACAGTGCTAATTTTTCTCTTTTAACTCAAACTTTCATGCAATCATTGAAATGTAAATTTCTTTTTTTTCAACCCTTTGAAATTAAGGGTGAAATTTCTAATTGTTCACCTTATATACATTAAAATAAGGAAAAAGTTAATGCCGCCTCTTTGGTCGCAATCAAGTGCAAATGGTTAAGATTGAAATTATATGTAAAAGTTATTAAGCTGAATTGTTTTATTCTAATTTTTGTTTGATTCTATTTTGACAATATAGAAAATCGAAAAAGCTATTTGAACAAACGTGATTTAATTTTAATGAATGATCGTGAAAAATGATTTAATTTTAATTTCTTTTGTTTAATTTTAAGGTGGTCCACAGCCTGGAATTCTGCAGGAAGTTTCTATTCCAATTTGGACAAACGCTGAATGCAGGCAAAAGTATGGAGCGGCTGCTCCGGGTGGAATAGTTGATCACATGATCTGTGCTGGAAGAGCAACCAAAGACTCGTGCAGTGTATGTTTAGCATCACAATTGATATGATAGTATTTTTTTCAACACCATGCAGACACTTCTATTGTAATATAAAATCTGGTCAGCTCAATGCCTACATATCCATAATCAAAGTGCAAAACATCCTTAACAAAACTTTCATCAGAAAACTATACAAATCTTGTCCAGTATGGTCTTTTAATGACTTAATTAAAAACTTTGAATTTTGGTATTTTTTTTTATAATATGTAACACTATATAAGGACTTCCCCTTTTATGAAAACCTATTTTACTTCTTTAAAAATACTTATGAAAACCTGCTGTCGATAAAAAAAATAGTAACGGGGTTCCAAAAATATTTTTTGTTAATATATTAAGTTACAATAGATTGGAGCTTGACTGTTAATTCTTTAGAAATGAATGCATTGATTTCTTTTAGTCAGTGTATTCTAATTTGTTTCAATAACAATCAGAATGGATGGAGGACAGCTTTGTATAATTTGTTTGCCATAAAGGGGGTGAAGACTTCAATCGTGCTATGAATAAATTGAAAATTTTATATTACCATATCTTCATTTTTATATACTTGAAACACTTTTGTGTAAAATACTTTATAATGTATATATATTTTATAGGGAGATTCTGGAGGTCCTTTAATGGTGGGAGAAGGAGGAAGATGGACGCAGGTCGGAGTGGTTTCATGGGGAATCGGTTGCGGGAAGGGACAATATCCTGGAGTCTACTCCAGAGTCACATACTTCATGCCATGGATTCAGAAGAACATTATATAATAATATTTATTCTCATGAGAGTAATTCATTCAAAATTGAAATCAACTAGTAAATAAATACTTCATTGAAATGTTTCCTTTTAAAAACAATTGACGATGCTCTTAGAGTAGATGGTCTAATAAATTTTGTACAACTTAAATGTTGTATTAAATGTTGCCATACCCATTTTTCTCTGGTATAATATAATTAGACTTGTTTTAAAGTTACATTGCAGTATGTATACCTTCATGCTTTTATATTATAAATGATTCTTTAGTTGTAAGGTAAAATACTTTATGAATAGTATAGGATATACAAACTCATCATTTTCCAGTTTTCTACGAGATTTATTGGATTAAATGTTGTGTTACATAATTAAAATACAAGGGATGAATGTTCGATATTTTATATGAAAATAGAGATCTCAAATCCAATCAGTTGTTTCGATTTCCTATCCATCTTTCCAAAAATAGTTGCTGCAAGTTGAATACACTCGTTTTAAAAACATAAAGTGTTTGTAGTGAAATGAACTCAGAAATCGTAAAATACATTAACCATCAACTGTTAAGACAATTGATTACAGTGTGTCAATAGTTTGTACTCAGAGATAAGAATATTAACAGTGTTAAAACATTCACATTTGAGCTATTTGTTTTACTAAAATTAAGCTAATTTCTACAGATAATGTCATGGCTGTGAGTCATTCAACAATCTAAAACGAATCCAAAACCTGTGTTTTGATTTTTTGCAAATGTTTTCTGTTATTAAATAACTTCAACTGAATATTGTTTATGATAAAAAATATCGTCATTAGCCTTCTGATTTCTAACGCCTCAAATGTTGAGACTGGTGATTGCAATGTGTTGATAGCAAGCTGCGCAGTCGTTAAAAAAACACAACTCTAGACTGACATCTACCAAAAACATGACTCTGACTCTGGTCAAAACACCGAGACTCCACGGCCCTTGATAATCTTCATAAATTTGTGGAAGACGACTGAATCAATTTCTTAAATATTCAATGATTAAATATCTTTTATGCGGCCCAACGAGAAATGGGTTAAGCTTCATGGAGGTAAAAGTACACAAATGTCAGAGCACTAAAAATACTTGAGTTCAAGAAGCAAAATATGTTGGACATTCATAAATAAAAAGCAATAAATATTATTTTTACAAATAATTATAATTGTTAATGATGGGATTAAAATATTTTTCTAAGAAAAAGATAAAGCATTACAAATACATTCATGAAGAGCTAGGTTTCTTTTTAAATACAATGGTAAAAACATATTATATACATAAAATAGTCACTTAAATCAATAAATTTTATTTATCAGTTTCACCCTATCTATTATTGATATTGGTGTGAATATTTCTGAATAACTTTGATAATTTATTAATCAAATACAAACCGGTCATCAAACTTTTCGAGAAACAGGGTTGATGGATCAAACAAAAATTATTCACACAGTAGTTAGAATTTTATAGATGTAATGTTTCTTTTTAATGAAATGTTCGGCAGCAGTTTAGTGACCTCCAGTCTAAGTATCAATTGAAAATTCAAATTTTGAAATCTATGAATATATATATATAACAACTTTAAGGAATGTATATGAGAAGTGTCTTATTGCAAAATGATCTAACCACCATTTTTTAAAAATTGAGTTTATAATAAATAATGTATAACCCAAATATTAGAAACAATTTGGATAAGTGTTAGAAATATACCATAGTGGAATAATAATCTTATGATAATTACTAATGAATTAGTGAAAACGTTTAAGTGGTGTCATGAAACATTTTATAGTAAAAAATAATATTCAAAACACAAGTCATCGAAAATACTTCTCAACAAATTAAGTGATTTTTTTGTTCAGAATATTATATATGGATACCACTCGTGGCAAGTTAAATAAAATATTTTTGAATGACAGAGAGATCAAAAATTCATTAAAATGTTACTATTTAAAATATGCACATCAAATCAAAATTAAATATTAAAAACAATGTAAATTCTAAAATATTTCATTAATTCACACATTTTTCTTGTGTTGTGTTGCGATATCCTGAAGACTTCTTAAGTGGGCATTTGTAGTTTAAAAAAGGTTGAAGAGCACTGAAATATAAGACTTATCTACATGTGACAATACTTACTCAGATCTCTTTTTGTTTCTCCTATTTTACCATTTTGAAGAAAAATAAAACCACATTATAAAAAATCAAGTAATTTTTTTCGTTTTATCAAAATGTTTTTGTTATCAGTTAGATCCCTTTTGAAAAATTATCGAGAATAAACCAGTTAAGCTCTTTGTATTCTAACTAACTCAATATTCTGATTTCTTGACAGCAAATAAAAAAACAATTCTTAAATTGCAATAATGACAAATTATTTTAATGTTTCTATAAAATTAGTCATCTAGTTTTCAACAAATTAAGCTAACATAAAATAAGAACAATACAATAATTTATTCTACATCTATAACAGACAACAGCCTTGACAAATAAGCAGTCACATGTTTCGCCACTGAATTTAAAAGCTGATTGCCTTTAGTTTCACACTAATTAAAGTACAATGAGAATAGTTTTAAGCTATGACTGATCGATACCATACCATGAATTTAACAAAACAAAATTCTGTTATATATGAAACAAAAAAATAAAAATGCCATACATACACTAATAGATACGAATTGAAATAATTAAATTGTTTCATGTATTGTTACAGTGGTTGGAAAATGCGATTGCTTAGTTAACAAGTACCCAGACTAGAAATAAGACTGTTTAGTGTATGTGTACACTAATACAAAAACAAAAGCAGATTTCACCCCATCTATATCTCGAAGTTTGAAACATTTAAATGTTGAAGAATATTTCGAGCTGAAACAAAAATAATACAAATAAATTTAACATCATAAGAAATATAAAATTACTATTTTCATGGACAATAAACAGTACTCTCTTCCCAGTTAAAGTTAACTCTCATATTGTGCTGAGATTGAAACTGAGCAAAATTTTACATTAGGATGTTTTAATGTATTTTTAAATTGCAGAAAATCAATGTACAGTGATTTAATAAAGTCATTTACAAGGTACATTGGTCAGCGACGTTGGCTTTCGTGTCAGACCTTAGATTTGATTCAAAATATGAGCAGCATTTATTTCTATAAACTTATCAATTCTATTTGTGTGTCTGTGATGTCTAATGATGATTGATTACCTTGAAAGTATCCAGTATCATAGATATCATCAGGGTTGGGCACAAAAGGCGGACTCGCGCTCAATTGATTTTTCCAGTCAATATGGGAAAATACATCCATTTGTTTTACGATTGTAGCGTCAGGTCTCATGTTCGGATCCATCGTAAGGAATGATTCAATCGCTGAGACTGCATCCTTCGACAGCGATTCCTCGCCATCTGGCCACTCTATGTCTTATTATAACGAAAAACAATTTAAGTTAAAATCAAAATAAATAAACCATGCCAGTAACATGTTAACAGTTCTAATGAGAATATTATATTATACATACTTGAGTGTGAATTTACCTGTTAGGGTCTTAAAGAAATAATATTGTATTCTTTTAAAAATTCTAATTATTATGTATATATAATATTATTGCTATAAAATTAAAATGAGACTTACTTCTGCATAGAATATTGTTAAAAACAGCTTGCGGCGTTTCATCATTAAAAGGCGGCACTCCAGTCATGAATTCGTAAAGGCAAACACCCATAGCCCACCAGTCCACTGCAGGTCCATGCCCCTTCCTGGATTAATTGATAAGTATATTTTTGTTTAGAAAATTCAAATCAATCCAATTGAAACAAAGTACAGCATAAGTTTATTTATCCCACAAATATTCTAGCTAAGTGCTGACTAGCTTTAGGATGGGGAACGTTTATAGCTCCATTAAAAATAACAAAGCGTTTACTTTTACAACAATTTATTTTCGCTCCATGATTAACCTTTAATAATTACACGTTAAAGTTAAAGAATAAAAACTTCTCTGAGGGGTTCGCGCACTCAGATTGGGAGCCACTGCCTCAAAGAAAAAATATTCTATTTATTGTATGAAAAAAATCTGTTTCCCCATCAAAATGTAGTGAATAGTGTAGATTAAGCTGATTTATTATGGTTCGCCTAAAATAACAACGCACATACCAAGAGCCAATATTGTAAAACAGATGTTTATATTATTCATCACGATAAAAATATTTTTTGGAACCGAAAATAAAATTATTGAACGGTATCTCAAAGACATTATTTATATAAGCTAATATTCATATTTTGAATACTATTTTCATAAATCAGTGTAACTCGATAGCGAAATGCATCATAATCACCGGTCACGTACGGAACCGCTGGGCGTTTAAAGGTCAATGATATAAACATACTGATAAAATTGTTACAGTACAAAGATTAACTATTCATTCTGTAATTTCAAATTGTTAATTATATTTTAAATAATAAAAACACATTTTTTTAGTACTTATTTCCACAATATATTTTTTGATCAGGACCGGTTTCGCTCATCGCGAGCATTATCAACTGATAGAATACAATTTACAAACAAGTCTATTTATACAAAACAAAAAATTAATTTGAGTTAATGGTAGCAGGTGTACAAAACCATGGGTTCAAGAACTAGGAAACAATTTACATAAAATCATACAATATTGATACAAATAAAGTAAATTAGTATAAAAATTAAATGTTCACAATCACTTATTAAGAATTACAATTACAATTATGGTAAATCAATAATCCAATAGGAGCTCTAAACAATCAATAAGGAAGTAAGGAGTGGGAAATTTTTAATGACGAAAATAACCCACAATCACTACTTAATGGAACAAAATAAATTAATACATGAGAAGTCGATTAAAGATGAATCGATGAGATGGGAAGATATGGTCAGTCAGGGGCGTTCCAATATTTTCTGTAAAAGATTTTGTCTTTATTTGTATCAACATTGTATGATTTTATGTAAATCGTTTCCTAGTTCTTGTACCCATGGTTTTGTACACCTGCTACCATTAACTCAGATTAATTTTTTGTTTTGTATAAATAGACTTGTTTGTAAATTGTATTCTATCAGTTGATAATGCTCGCGATGAGCGAAACCGGTCCTGATCAAAAAATATATTGTGGAAATAAGTACTAAAAAAATGTGTTTTTATTATTTAAAATATAATGCCTTTCCATCAAGAAGTGACAGTTAACACCTTAAAAGTGTTAATTATATGTTTAAAATCGTAAAACACGAAAAGAATGTAATAGATATAAAAGGATTTTTTTGCAATCAAGACTCATTCAAAGTCAACACCTCCCCCTGGTGGTTAGTCCTTAAGCATCTTAGAAATAAAATGAGTAGTCAGTCAGTTTATGTGGTCTATAAGATTTTTTTAAAATAGCTAAATATAAATAATTAGCTAGATTTATTGCATGAGGAAAAACATCAGCAAAACCCTTTAGTTTACTGTGAACATTCAATAAACCGAATTACTCAATTCTTCTTGTTGTGTAATTTAAAGATTCCTTGGAAAAGCATTGATCAACATCTAATTAATAATGATTTTTGCCATTCACCTCAAGAGTAATTCGGGCGCCAAGTAATCTGGTGTACCAAGGATTCGTTGATCTGATGCTTGCTGTCCTCTCCTCACTGATTTAGGAGTACGGTATGGTGTTTGAGAGACTGCTGTGGCATTGGCGCTTTTGATAGGAGACACTGCTTCATCCTGTATTGGAAAAAAAATACACGTATTTACATATTTTATTTCTTAAATATTAACAAGACAAAGGTTGTCAATATTTTTAAAATAATCACATTTCACAAATCGATTTGACAACCTTGGTACCGAAAGTAGTTGTATTAAAATCATAAGAATTAAATAAATATCCTTACAGGCTTTCTTGATTGTTAGAAGTGTTCAAAATCAAGAAGATTATTGTAATAAAAGCTTACCATTCGCATAGTTCTGGGCGGAAAGCATTCAACAGTGGATGGCTGAACCTTCTGTGATGCCAATTGAGACATTTCTAGCTGATTGGTATCATTGAGAGCCAAGTTGAATCTGGTGGATTTTATCAATTTATTTCCACCGCGCTGCGGAGACTTTTTCGTCGAAGAGACAGGTGTGGAGAACATAACTCCGGTCTGGACATCATCTTGAGATAGCCACCTGAAATGTCATTTGTAAAAAAGTTTTGAACAAATCCACTACTGTAAAAATAAAAAGCAACCAACCTAAATAAACTATGTTCTTTTGTGTTGATCAAGTTAAATATAACACTTTCCATATGAAATTTTAATGGTTCACACTGTAAACTTCCACATGTTTTATCATTCACAGCCCAGCTTTTGCCTTTTGGCATCTTCAGACATTTTACCATATGGATGCACTTGAACTGACATTATATTTATAAGACAAATTACAAAAACGTAGCCATAAGTAATATATAAGGAGATAAATAGATATCTGTGCACAGTTTGAATGACTCAAATTCCATAATCCAATCGAGAGCTCTCAGTACATACTGAATCTTAAATTATACTCCGAATTCTCTTAGACAATGTATTAAGTGATTAAAATAGGTATTCTCTTAATGTAGACCTCTGATTTATAACCAACAACTTAAAAAAATAGGGTTTTTTTGTTTGCACCGAAAATTGTTTCCATTTTCACAATCCATGATTTTAACACTTTGTTGTCGGGCCCCTCGAGCAATATACTCAAGCCTGTCGCGGGCGTTTTTTGCGATTAGCGCAAAAAAATATTACTTTCTTAAAATCAACACAACTTTTAAGCCAAACAATATTTTTGATTGAAATTTTCAAAGAAATGATATGTGACATTTGATCTTTAAAAATAAATTATAAACATTCTGATTACATCTTAATTTCATTATATTTCTAAGCTGAATATAAAAACCTATTCTCAATTATGTAAATGGCACTCCACATCTCATCAATATTAAATTTTTAAAACATTCTATGTAAAAGATAATATATTTATTCTTACTATATAATTATATAATAAATAATAATATAAACTTGCAATTCCTGTAAGTTTAGTGCCACTGGAAGTTTGAAATCTGAATGACGTAAATCGAGAAACATGCGTCTCCGAATAGGAACACTCGGGTTTATAATAACTCATGATTTTTATTGCCACTTGTCAAAAAAAGGTCTTTGTCGTATTGCCATGCGTTTTACAAGCCCGAGAGAAGACAAATCCTGCAAACGACCAACAGGATACAAAAACGAGTTTT
The DNA here is from genome assembly GCA_028555115.1 of Himalopsyche japonica. NCBI lineage: Eukaryota > Metazoa > Arthropoda > Insecta > Trichoptera > Rhyacophilidae > Himalopsyche > Himalopsyche japonica. The sequence continues at coordinate 1,270,339 of JAHFWJ010000465.1, read as the reverse complement.
ATCGGATACCGCAAACAAATGACAATATTATAACAATTTGTTCTATACTAAACATAATAATAAATTTTGTCTGAATCACACAAAGTGAATTTGCATTAGAAATATGATGAATATACCTTTTCTTTAAAACACCTTTCAATGGGCTCTCTTTGCAGACAGCATTAGGACTTAAATGAAGTGCTTTCCTCTTTGGAGTGCAGTCAGACAATTCCATGACCAATATTTCTTGGGTAAGTCCCGTGTGAAACTCTCCATTCTGAGATTTGGTGAGACATGCCACACGGTCACAGGATTCATCATCGCTTTGGTTACTGGTGTCTGCTATAACTCGTTTGCGTTTCATACTTCTAAACAAAAAGAAAATTACGTGTTAAATATTTTCTACACGTTTTTGGAGCATATGCATGCATAGAACTGATGAGAAAAAGATCTGAAGGTTAGTCAATTGATCAACATCCTTTTGGGAGAATAAGTAAAGGATGGGATAAAGAATGAACAGGTATTTAGCTCATTGCTCATTTTATGCTGTATTTTTAAATTGGATTCTGTCACTAAGAAGTGCTTTTCTTCGAGAACTGCGTATTACTCTTTAATTACGCGATAATTAATATTTTTTTTGAAGAGAGTAGAGTTAACACGGTGAAAAAATAGCAATGTATTTTAGTTCTACAAAATTACCATCTATCTACCAAGCCTAAACCTAAACCTAACCTAACCACCTAACTACCACACCTAAACCTAAATCTACCAAGTGAATGCCAATTCAATCAATATATAGAGTAGAGTTAGACGGATTATGCTGCACCTAAATTAATAATTAAAAAAATACTCACCGATATGTGTCAGGTCTTTTGAATGAACGAACTCTACTCAAAGGTGATGTAACGTCACTACTTTTTCTTCTTACAAAACGAGGAGATCTGCTAGACTTTTCCATGGAGCACATTTTGCAAGTATTTGCAGATGTAGAGCTTGTATTTGATTCATCGGTTTGAATGATATCTTTGAAATCATCTTGGTTAATTTGAGTGCCTGTACTGGTGTCCGATGAAAGATCACGGAATTGAGTAGAAGTATTTTCACATGTATGGTAGGAACTGACAGTACTTGAACCCTGGATCGTTGTGAAAGAAAAGCAACCATATTACAAATGATATTTTTATCAAAATGGAATTTGCATTGTTTGTATTATATATTACATAAAGCTCACCATTCCATAACTGTTTGGTGTCATATCTAATGTCATACTCTCGGCTGATTGAAAAGGCATTATTCCAGACATTCTGGAAGTATTCAACGAATCGGCTGATTCCCTATTTAAGAAATCATTGACTATACTGTTCTTAAATAATGAATTCACACCTCTCTTAGCTGGAATGATAAAACATTTGGCCGATAAAATACCATATAATTCAGTAGGTATGTCACCAACTATTGCATATCTTCAATCGTTACAACTGGAATGTTTTTTATACAATTATTTGGCATTCAAAATACTACTGTAAAAGTTACATCAAATTTAATGATACTATGATTTTATAAAATTAAATCTTCATACATGTAATTGTTGTTGTATTTAATAATTTATTTTCATTAGATAGAAGAACAGTGTAATATATTATAATCTTACTGCTTTCTTCGAGAGTTTGCAACAAATTCTCACTGGGATAAGGTGGTGAACCGATTGAGCCCATGGACCCGACAGACCCTTGATTAGCGCCTGCGCTCACTCCAAGCGGGCCTCCAGATCCAAATGAAAGATGAGAAGTGAGAGACAAAAGTTGTCCTGGAGTACGAGCATTAAAACTGGGGGTGCAGTTTACCAAATCCGACATCTCTAAATCTGAGAAAATATTACAAATATTATTAATTATTAGCCCTTTGCATTTGAATCCTACTAAAGAAAACACTCATTTGTCTCTTATAACTTGAATGTAGCTATCCTGGCAACAAGTACTTGAAATTTAATTTATTCAGAGACTATTTCTATATATAAACAGTATATATGGATATATTTTAATAACATCAAATTAATCAATTTTTATCTCTTTATCGATCTCTTTTTTAATTTTTTGGCTGTAAGTTCAGTTGGAATGATAAGTGTCCTAGTGTGCTACTTTGAAAATCTAGCAACCCTGGATAAACATTATTTACATAACTTAAATACAATAAATCACAAACCTCTATGCATTTCAATTCTCGAGAGACCAAAATCAGTCAGCTTCACATGACCTTCCTTAGTGAGAAGCATATTATCCGGTTTTAAATCTCTGTGAACGATATTATGAATGTGCAAATACTCCAATGCTAATACCACCTCAGCAGCATAAAATATAGCCATAGGTTCTTCCAAAAAGCCATAAACGCCCAAGAGAGATTTCAAGTCTCCACCAACCATGTACTCCATGACCTGAAATAGAATCGATATTCAACAATGGACTGCATCACTGAGAAAATGATATTATAACATTGAATATTTCAAATATTAACGCATTGGTGTTAAGCAAACTTATGGAAATTATCAGGACAATTGTGGCCACATCTTAATACAAAATTTGATTTGTAACACTGGTAACACTCTTCTATTTTTTACTAACATGGTGCAATCCGCCACCTCAACAGTTGAAACTTAACAAATTAGCAGGTTAAAAACATCTTTCATAACATTAATTGATAATGATGAATTAATATATTCTTTGACTGCTTACGTGAACGAGCTGCTTATTTAATATATTTGCTTAAATTTTTCTGCTTTGGAAAATGAAATTTTACGACAAAGGGACATTTTAAAAATAAATATTTTAGTAATGAATTTATAAATTATATATAAAAATACTGGGGCAAAAAACGTTGAAAAAAGAAATTTAAAACTTAAATAGTACACTCACTAAATACACTGAAGATGCTGACTGTAGAGAATAGAACAGCTGAACACAAAATGGACTCCGTGAAAGTGCCAAAGCATTTCTCTCAGTAACAACTTGGGACACCATATTTTTATTGATCATTTCCGATTTCTTCATAACTTTGACTGCATATAACTGGTCAGGATTGGTCTTTTTGTATCCCAGAAATACTTTTCCGAAAGCCCCTCTACTGATTGGCTTGACAATACAAAAATCTTGTATTTCAGGAGGCTGCAAATTTTAAAAAATATATGTAATGAACTCTACTAAATTAGAAATACCATGTGTACAGTGTTAGACAGGTGATGATCCGAATTACCTTTGTAGCAGAATTATTGTTCTTAGTAATTGTGTTCAATTTTTTAATTAAGGAGTTATTAGGCTCCTCAGATTTGGGCGGTGTTAAATTTTCTTTCTGCTCAATATCTTGCTCCATGATAAAAATATAAATAAAAACTACTAGCCCAACAGCCAAAACTGAAAAACAAAGTTTTGAATTCATATGATAACTGACATGCACTGACAAATAAATTAACTTTTTTAACAGACTGTTGACAATAATAAGTTATCAGCCAGGTAAAAAAAAAGTTGATTATTATCTAATGCCTAAGCTATTTAAGAATCATGGTGATAATTGAAAAAAACGGAATGTAGATGTCCCAAATTTTTAGCACATTCTTCGCTTATATTAAATTCACAAAAAAAATGTAAAATTTTCTCAAAAACGTTTTGATTTATATATAATGCAACATAGCAATACTGATTACTGAAATGGCAAAATAGCAGTAGCATTGCGTTGGAAGTGTAAATAGTTGAAAACGAAGTAAAAGTATATTTTTGTTTGCCAGCGCTAATTTAAATTTTTAATGTAAAATATTGATTTTGAAATTTCAAAAAATATAAACATATATTAATTCATTACGAGATTTATTGATTTATATATTTATTTCAGAAAAATAGATAAATACGGAAACTTTTAACAAATTGATTTAAGAAATCAAATTTATATTTTTTTCTGAAAGAATATTAAATACATAACTTCAATGTGCCTTATTTTTTTAATTTGTGATAATCATATTGTCTGTGGTAAGCCGTCAGAGTAGTACGATAACATTTATACAAACGTCAAAAATACCGCAACAGCACTAGTGCGAAAGCAGTTCGTTTGTATTATTATTGAAAAATTATAATATCCCATGGGAATTGTATTGTTGGAATCTTACTGAATACAAACTGTAAGCAATTAATTTATTTATACTCTATCGAACAATTATTTAACACGATTCGCTTTTCTCCTCATCTGTACTATTCACTTTGCAGTTTTACTTTAGCACAATGATTTATACTATTTACTTTGAAACATATAACTGTAATGACTTTAACCGCATTTTTTTAGAAAAAGATGTCTCTCTACGATGACTTTGATGGAATGAAAGGCAAAAACACCGAAAAGGTAGCTGATTGGTCATCTGGTATCAAACTATTGCAATCACAGTTGAAATTAAAGAAAGCAGCTACAACACAACCTAAACGAGATTCGTTGAGAAAAGCTACACAGGTATGTTATACAATCTGAGTTTATAAATAACAAAAACATCATTTAGGCTTTACTGTATTCAATCTTGAATTAGGCATATCATTCTGAATTCTAGATAGATAATATTCTAGGTATATCATTCTGAACATGTGGAATGGTGCAGAGTTTCAACAACACCAATCGCTTTTAACCTGTCTAATTGTGCACAGTATAGCTTTGCTGTGACAGTTTGGCTAGGTTTTAATAATTCATAGTGAATAAAATCCCACCAAACACAAAGGAGAACTTTTTCAGAGTTAATGATGGTTGAGGGGTAGAAACAGGTGTTAATTCAAAGAAAGCCACTGTTTTTTTCTCCTCGGGTTATTGTTTAGAACCCATTTCTCATCATCAGTAACAATCCTTCTTATAAATGGATCGGTTTCATATTTGGACAATAGCGATAAACAAATGGTTATCCGTTGTTCCAAGGCCGTCGGCGATAACTCGTATGTTACCCAAATTCCCTGTCTATTTTTGTTCCCGAATCTTTTCAAATGATCTTTTACTGTCGACAAGGGACACCCAATGTCTTGTGACTATTCCTTTATCGTTTTACGAGGATCGGATTCTACCAAAGAATTTAATGTGTCATCATCGATTTTTAGAGGCCCTCCTGATTTTGGTTTATCCTTCAAGTCTGTTGCTACTTTTGAATTTTTTTAACCATCAATGAAATTCAAAGTATTCAATATGTCTCCATATGTATCATAGATGCTCTGGGTAACTTCTTTTGCTTTTAACCCTTTGTCGAATAAAAATAGTATACAAGATCACAAATATGTTTCATCAATTTCTGGCTTGAACAATTTCAATGTGGCTAAAAAATATGTGAAAAAGTAAGACAAATACAGAGCTTCAAAATGACATCAAACTTGACGTGCTCACCCGATAGCAACCTGAGGCAAACTGACGGCAAGGGACATACATAACAAAATGACATTTCTTTTCACTTTACCTTATAATATGTAAAATATATTAACTTGTGTATTCTCCTTAGTTTTAACTGGTATATGAATAATATCAGAACTTGAATATTATCATCATAAAATGAAAAATATATATTTTGTTACTGATTGTGTTAATAGATACTTCCTCCTGTTATCGACCTGAAATCAAAAAGAGACGATGATGATATTTACTCAGTACATGCACCATCTGTCAACCAATCATTTAAGCAAAGTGCTTATGCTCCTTCTATAAAAGATTATGATTGGGAAATTGTTGGAGAATATGACCCGATGTGGCCAAATGACTATGAAAAAGTTGTCAAAGGTATGATACTGAAGTGATGTATAATCTAAATATATTTTTACTACTAACTATGTTCATTCTATTCGTTATTGTATCATTGGAATGTTAGCGACATTTTGAGATCACATTAAGTGATTTTGCAGAACGTTTGCAAAAATGTTATTTGGTTAGCTAAAAAAGAAACTATAAATTAGACAAGAATGAAACTACTCCTAACTTTGTATCTTAAAACAACATTTAATATCAGTAATTTTTTTGTTTTTTTTTTCACAAAAAATATCATTTATTTTTTAAATTTAATTTGAATAGTCAGAATTAACCCTCTGACTGTTAATGTTCCAATTGTTGGGATGGCAGCTTGCAATATGTTGGTAGTTGATTCTCATAAATGTAAGAGTTTTAACAGTGACAAAACCTTCATCTATAAGCTAAATTTGTGGCCAAAATATAGCCCAATTTGTCCTTATAGTCTCCATAAGCTTGTTTTACACCAACATATTACCGAATTACTTTTTGTTATATTAGATATTGGAATATCTTTTATGTAACTCAGTAGGGAAAGAGTTACTTTTATTGAAAGTAAGAAATGCATCACTAATATTTTAAATGAAAAATGTGGTAAACAACATTTATCCACCACTTCAATATGATCTGTTATTTTACTTTTCGGTTCTTGTAATATGATGAAAGCATTACTGTTTTGTATTTCAATGAATTTATTAAAAATTGTAGAACTTTGGGAACAGCGTGATAGAGAGATGGACAAAAAATGGCACAGTGAACAAGAAAGAAAAAATCCAAAGAAAAGAAAATCATGGTTTGGGGAAGGAGAGGAATTTAACCTAGAACAGGTAACTCGCTCATTAGGTTCACTTATTCACAATGGTTTGTGTACACTGTTTACATTTAATGTTAAAATATCAACTCAAAATTTTAATTGCTTGCAATGTGCTAAAAGTATACATGTGGAATTACAGAGGCAACAATCTGATGAAGAAAAAGAGGGTTCGCCCCCGAGTAGCTCCGCTGTTGAGCAGCGGACAGGTGGAGCAGCAATCGCCCCACCTCCTTCGCTTCAAGAGTCGGGTCCGGCCTCCCCGCCCCACCCAGAACCTATGGTTCACATAGAAAAGCCCACCGCACCCGTCGGAGGATATGGTGCGAGTTCTGTGGCTGCTAAAATTATGGCCAAATATGGATTCAAGGTTCTTACTGATTGGTTCACTTATTCTTTCATTAAATAGTGTGTTTTTCACAAAATAGTTCCATTTATAATGAAATCTGTCGTCAAGTAACAACTTCCACTTATTTCATATTTTATTAATCATAAAAAAATATATTTAATTTCATAGCAATAATATAAAAAGTTCTGGATCTATGACTAGTAAAGCTTGTTGGCTACGTATTTCATATTTTGTTTAAAGAAACGGCTGTCTTATGATGGTTAAAATTTTCTAACCCAACCCCAAAAATGGGTCATAGCAAGACCAAGCAGCTAACTACTGTTCCTATCTCATTCCTTACATTCCACAAAAAAAGTTTTGCAACTATGTAACAAAAAGTTTAAACTATAATGTTTCCTGTTCATCTTATAATAGGTTTACTTCATAATACTATATATTTTCGCAGGAAGGTCAGGGTTTAGGCAAAAAAGAACAAGGCATGTCGATGGCATTGCAAGTTGAAAAGACTTCAAAGCGAGGTGGACGAATTATTCATGAAAAAGACGGAGGCTCTATGCCTCCACCTCCTCCTTTCATGGGATCACCACGGCCAGGTTATATACATTTTAAATTGGTCGCCTCAATCCAATTACATATCTTCTAACTATATTGTACCTTAGTTAATTTTAAAGTTATTTGCAAACTGCCCTGCTCTGTTGGATGCTACCTGGGTTTCACTTTTCGTCATCTTTGGGTATTCTGGTGCATAGATGCACTTATATAAAGCAAATTACAAAAAATATTCACCCCAAGTGTAGTGGATAAATTAATTTCTGAATCAATTTGAATAACTACCAGTTTGGCTAGTAACATTGAAATCTGTACAAATAATCTTATAGATATCCCAATTGCACTTCAACGATTGTTGATTTAGGTGAACTTTTCTAATTGCAAAGTCGTTAGGTTGTATTATTAGCAATATATTGCCTGAAGGTGAATCCAAGGTATTGCGTGACAAAATTTGCGGAACTGCACGGAGTTTGAACAATTCAAATTGGATATTGAAATTCCATCAAGCTCCAAAAGTCATTATAATTAATTGATAGAATATTCAATGTTGTCCACCAATAGAATTGTGCAATTATATTAAGATCAAAACATTGTTTCAGATAAATTACCTGAAAGAAAAAGAACATTTATTTTTCTAAGTCTACAATACAAGAAATAGAACATGTAGAAAAAGTTATTGACATATTATTATGATTAACAGGTTCTCCCAGTTTAATGAATGAGCCTGCCCCAATGCCTACTCCTCAAAAACCAGAACCTACGATAACCGAAATAATGAAAAGCCCTAGCAAAGTGGTTCTTCTAAGGGTAATTTTTTTTATTCATATTAAACTATACCTATGTTTTGAAACAGAGCTGCAAAACTTCATTTTGATCCATATTTCAATATTATAAAGTTGTGGAAATGGTACTTTACATTGGGTTTTTTTTTGCTGTTAGGCGCTTTAGAATTTAAATTAAATTAAAGATCTTTCAAACTCGTTTGCTATTCTAACAACAGACTCATCTATTGTATATGGCCGGGACTATATTAAATTAATGAAACATACAAGAACATGAGATTGAGATTTGACTGTTTTAAAACCAATAATATCCTCACCTTTCAGAATTTAATTCTTATTTATGTCTAGATAGTAACAATTGTTCTTCATTCCTTCCAGAATATGGTCGGTCCAGGTGATGTAGACGATGAATTGGAACCAGAGGTAAAAGAAGAATGCAATACGAAATATGGAGATGTCATAAAAGTAGTCATATTTGAAATTCCCGGAGCACCGTCCGAGGAAGCTGTCAGAATTTTTGTCGAATTCAAACGAATCGAAAGTGCTATCAAAGCTGTTGTAGATTTGAATGGGAGATTCTTCGGAGGAAGACAAGTGAAAGCCGGCTTCTTTTCTGTTGAAAAATTTGCTAATTTAGATTTACTAGATGTGAACTGATCATATACTTTTCATATAGTTTTTTCTGTTTGTAAATAAAGATTTAACGGTAATTTCTGAAACATTTTGATTTTTATAAATGTAAAAATCATGAATGAAAAGAGGATATTAAGCATTTTACTGCTAATGTTTCAAATTTTAAGACACCTGGATCAGAGTGTGTTAATAATTAGCGCTCAAATATATAACACACTTAACAGTGTTGAAACTCCTGTTCCCATATCAGTTAATACAATACTATCAATACTGAATTTTTTTTTGAAATATCCAGTGTTGGAATATCCTTAGTGTGGCTTGGAAGACAATGTGTTAACTATATATATTGTAGGATATGATAAAATTATCCAGTTCTGGATTTTGATTAATTTTGTACATAGAAAATTATTGGTGTAAAATAAATATTTGCACAAAGATATTGTTTATAATTTTATTCTTTCAACTTTTTCAAACACAAACTCTATACAAAATGCTGGAAAATTTCAAATTATAGATTTTCAAATTCTTTTCGCAATTTCATACATTATAAGTTACAATTTATAACTATCACGTTAATATTATTTTGTTTTAGTTCCGGTGTGAACATGTCCATACAGTAGTGGAATGATCATAATAAATTTTAAATAAATACAATTTAACCATTATACCATGCCATATTGGTTATACTTAAGTGATTGATGAGTGTATAATTAATTAAATAATTCTATTATATTATAAACACTAGGTAATAAATAATAAATGTTTTAGGATCAAAGGTTGTTTACGATTCACAAATCTATAAAAATGAATTCTACATGTTCTTGCATGGAAGACGCAGTATGTATTCAATTTCAGCGAAAATTGTAAAAATAACTCATAAATTCCATCAATGTATCGCCCTGCCCAAAGATGAATTTGAATTTATAAATATAATATAACAATTAATTTAACAATAGATATTTTTATAAATTAAAACATGTCCACTTTATCAATTAATAATAAAAACACAATAAATGACGGAACGGATAAATTGTCAAATCAGTTGATTTAGCTACCATTGGAAGTTACTATTAAACTATCTAATTTATGATAGTGACTGAGAATGATTGATGGAACTTCAACAATTCAAATTAAACTATCAATTTATCATAATAAATTACTAATAACCATGTAAAAAATGTCTAGCAAACTATGCATATCATAAGCATTAATAATAAATCATTAATTGTGGATTTACAGTAAGGTGTAGATTTGAGAATAAGTTTGTGAATAAATCATCACTGAATTGATAAATAATATAATTTGTCAATATTTTAGAAAGCTTTAGTTGAATTTGTTGCTAAACAATAATAATTTAAAATATTAAGTATGAATCGTTTAAACTATGTACAATTCTACAAATTTTGTCACTCACAACACAGGTTTCACTTTTCAGAAATTCCATCACACAGATGCAATAGAACTGAAATTCAGTAACCAGTTTACAACACTTGTATGCAAGAGGAATAATAAAAAATATAGATCCAAAGGCCTTAACAAATAATTGAAATTATTTAAATAACTACTGATTTGATTATAATGACATTCAAATTTGTAAAAAATTATGTTGTTAAGTTGTGGAATTGTACATAGTTTGAACTATCTAAATTCGATATTAATATTCCATCCAACTGATAACGTAAAATATATTTAAAAAATTTGGTGTTATTATAGCCTCCAAATAAATTCACTATCAAGCCATAAATATAAAAGAAATCAATTCGATTTTTAGAGCAATGCAATATTCACCAATTACAGAAATGCTAGTGTAAAAAGGTCTATATGAATAATGTTGAGAAAATAATTTGAAGTGACTAGAAAGAAGAGAGAAGACAAACAAATATAGTTAACTAATGACAAGACTTGATCAAAAAGTAACTAAAGGCTACTTTAATTTGTAATCAGTATAGAAACATATGTGAAGACATTAATTATATATAACTGTTTTATATTTCACAATTCGTCCACCTTTTTTTTGTAACTACTTAATATTACTTATATATTCTATTTAAAAACATCACATGAAAAAACAATTCTGCAAAATGATATCCAATGTATTTAACCATTGAATGTTATGAAGCATCAGGTTGCCTCTTAAGACTATGTATTAGCCATTTTATAAAATGTATTATTTTTTTAACACTAAAAAATTTTTTTTGAATCTTTCTTTTTTCAATGACAGTGTATGAATTGGTAGTGCTTTCTAAAATCGTAATAATAGTTTATTTAATTTTTTCAACTCTAAAAATTAACAATCGCATTGAAGGTAACCGATCCTCTGTTACAATCTATTTTGGTTTATAGCGTATAACTGTAATATTAGTCAATAATAGCCGGTGAAAACAACTGTGAGTAAATTTGCAGAGATTGAATTGGATAAAAGAAAACACTAATGAAAAAAATTTCATGTTGAAGGGTCAGGTATATTTTAATCAATGTCTAAAAAAGAAATGTTCAATGATTTGTGAAGAATTGTTGCTAGTGATGAAAATTGAGATGCTTAAATCAACATACATTTTAAATGGCAGTGTTTAAACACAATATGATTCCTACATCAATCAATATATTTAAAAAAATGCCATTGGAACACTGATTGCTTCTGAATATACATTATTATTATTATTATGGGGAGAATGGTTGTTTGGAGAGATTAAATTAATGCAGATTTTCATTTTTACTATTCCAAGTTAGTTCATAATAAACAAAAAGATTTAAAAGACAATCTGATATTTCATATTGACAGAAATAATATGAAATAATTATTCAAGCTATCATTCACAATTTAAAAACACACATGTCCTTTGACACATTAATGTACAATCGCAACATCGGACCACAAATTTAAAACATTGTTCAATATATACATTTTGATCTTACGTTACATTAAGTATCAAAACAATTTACTTATTAAAAGATATCAAACTCTTATATTAATCAAAGCAAAAATTACTGGGACTACAAATTCGATGACATAAATGTTTCTAGTAGTTTAGGGAAGACATGTAAGTATATTCAAGCTTTAAAAAAGTATTTTATACTTTTTACGAAAAATAAGCGAGTTTTATACATTTTGGCGCAAATTAATTTAGGTACACCCAAAGAGCTCATGACTATTACATGTGTCACGAAAAACAATCTACAGACATTTGGTCTTGTGACAAAAGATCTGACTGACTACTCCAGCAAACATTGAACCAATATGCTAACCACAAACAAAATTTATAAATGTCTTTTCTGTTTCGGAATAGCTTCAAATAATTTTATATTGAAATACCATTAATAACAAATAAGAAAACATGTATTGGTCAATAACAAATGCATTGCATAGAAACATATTAAAAGATATATCACTGTCTTTCACTTTGCTTTAATAAAAACTTCTCCATAGAGTTTTGTTTCATCATCCTTTTCAGAATATTTCAGAAATGAAACAAACAAGCTCCAATACATGGCCAGTTGCCTTTCTGGGGGTTTCCTTTCAATAAATAACATTTCTTTCATCTCACATGCTGAGATACCTCCTCCACATCTAGCTTTTCCATTGTATCAATTTCTATTAGCTAATGCGACAGTTGCTTCTTAAACTCCTCTGTTAGTTCCTCGGAAGACTTCTTGATGATATAATACACATTTCCTTAATTAAACTCCAAGCCCATGTAATTTCCAAGGGACACAATCTGTTCCACCAATGCTCCTTATGAAGTAATTTAAATTTTGGTTTGCAACTTAAATCAACCGAGTTCATATCTAGGGCAAGTTATCTTATCACTGCATGACAAATAAACATACATGAATGTAACTTACACATACCACAGCAAAAAGCTATTTTAACTTAACCTTCTTCGTTAAAATTTAATAAGCATGGTTTCCAGTTAAAATTCGCATTATTAAAAAGTATTCATCATTCTTATAAATATTCTTGTAAAAATACATCCAGGATAAATCTGCTATTTTTTTAGACAGGTAAGTCTCCAAATTAAACTTTTATACATAGAAAAATTTGTACACTTTTATATCGTTTTAAAAACACTAGGGTTTATGGAAAATAACAGTTTGATAACTACAAACCCTGTTAAGCATTTTTATGGTACCGAATGTAATTAAAAATCCATGTTCTGAATAAATTCAAATACAGCATATCTCTGATGATTTTAAATAATTGTCTATGATTTTTCGTTTATTGAGTCTAATAAATTAGCTGAAATCGTAAGGTCATATATTCAGTTGATTAAACTTAAAACCATATTTAAAAATTGTCAAGTCTACTACTTCCCCAAATGCAGATGCCATATCTATACTTAACATGGCCGAGTAGCGGAAGACAAAATAAAATCTGATAGATGTCAAATTGCTAACATATTTATAAAAAAAAAGACATGTTTTCACTTGATTAATTATTGTTAGTTCAATTAATTTTCTTTCTTCGTTGATGTATGTAATAACATTACAGATGAGATCTCGTTGTTTATAAGCACATGTGCGGTGTCTTGTGGTGAGAAAACTTATTGCAAACTTCCAGAATAAAATTCTTAAGTAACCCGGCTTGATTATCTTTCGACCCGTCCAAGAGTACTGTAGGTATAAATGTCGGTTTCACGATGCGTGTTGCTTCTCCGTGTTTTTTCAATAGATTAGATCCAAAAACACCGTCTGCGCATTCGGTAATTGGTGTTGTATCGACAGCTAAAGCTAAGCCACACTAAAGAAAGAAAAATATTAATATATTATTACTTTTTTTAATGAAATAGGGCATAATCTTACCAAAAACACTTACTCTTTTGTCTACTTTCTACAATTTAATATAGAACTGATACAAAACAGCATATTTAGCTCTAATAGAAGTATTGATAAATTCTTGTAGAATTATCAACGGGAAGACATGGGCAGCATGCTGGACATTGGTCCTGCAAACGAACCAATCACAGATACTCATTCTGAAATGATAGGCAACAAACAAGATGCTGGCCAGCAAACATTTCTTTCAAATAAACCTTGACTCAGATCTAATGAGTGTTTAAGGAAAAACTGTGTTAGCTTATGAAAGTGATAGTACAAGATTAGCCAAATAGGCAATATGATAGAGATATTTTTGGCAAGACAACAAATCAGCTGGAACAATTCAGGAGTTCTGGGCAAAGTTGGCAGTAATGTGATGTGGTGTGCATCCAATACGACTTCCGTATAGAAAATGTGGGATTGCCAAGAAGATATTGTCAACAGCACCAGCAAGTCGCTGCCCTATTCCTGATCAAAATACATTGGTTTGAATCATTCACATTTTTTGTTACTCAAACCAGTATATGTCTTTTGGCATCTTTAAGGATTAATGTGATATCAAACTGATCTACAACATTTCAATGGGTTAAATGTGATATTGAAAGTCAATCAACCTTTAGATTATATTATATTAGAAAGATATAATTTATTATTTTGATCTTACTATAATAAGAGTTCTAACAAGTGGATGCCAATTCAATCAATTTTAACAATTGAAAGTGTTGTTAATATTTTAATTTTCTATTTTACTTTAACTTTTGTTACCTAAGTAGGCACTCAATAAAGACAAAAATACACATATTTTTAGAAAAATGACTTACTCTACGAAGTGCTTGATCCGGGTCTATATTATCTACAATCATGCAATTTACAAATGCTATCTGGTCCGTAGTGTCTGTAATTGCTTCAATTACACAGGCGTGTATTTTATTCGCTCGACATTCAACCTCTCCATGCTGGCATTCAAACTGTAATTCTCCTTTTGCGTTAACAAATGTCTAAAAGCAAAAAATATTCATTAATAAATAACAACTACAAAATGAATTAACGAGATACAACCAAAGAGTTCAAAATGAACTATTTCCTTCTTGAAACAAATTTATACCACAAATTTTATCAAGAAAAAAAAATCATATTTCTCATGGTCAAATTTAATTACTAATTTTAATCATATGAACTTACACAATAGAAGACTTTCTTTTTTTATATATACAAAACATTTTGACAAAGTAGTTTATTTAAATATAATGAAATGCCCTGACATATTAAATGGGTACACATGTTTTTCTTTGATAAGCCTTCCAAGATAATGTGATTAAATTATAGTCAACACATCCAAAACCAGTGTGAAACTAGATATATTGCGAACTCAAATAGTTTTCAAGTCATCATTTGGGAATATAGCTGCAAGTTTAAATTGACAACTAAATTCTAAAAAAATAAAGAAATGGGTGTAATTTTAACCCTGCAGTTATTCCCATATAATATAATTAATTAATTGTAGAAAGCTAAAACCTGTAATGTACACATGTCTTTTTCATTAAAGATGAAGATACCATATAAATGATTGTTTCTAGCCTGCCATTCACGGGTATATTTATTCAAGTCACCAGTTTACAGATTAAATATATTTAAAAAAAAGCCTTTAAAAAGAACAATATTTAATCAACTATATATAAAAAAAACAATTATCCATGAGAATTTTTCCCATGTAATAATCAGGTTTCTTCACACACCCCTCAATATATTTGATTGTAATCTGATACAATTATTTATTATATTTACATCACTGTATTTTTTTATAAATTTTTTCAATAGTTTTTATTTTTCTTCTATTTTGAATAGTGATGTAAACTTTTTGACCTTAAAAAAATGACATACAATCAAATTTGTCATTTTGATAATGAATGAAGAAGTGTCATTCTTAATTGCAAAGGAGTAAGAAAATAAAAGTGCAGTTATTATTGATATTGAAAAAAAATATTTATATAATTTACATTTCAATGACTTGGGGGTCAAAGTGGTGGCATTAAAGTAGAAAGAGTTGAATCATGTATATGGCAAAAAATTGTGCTGAAAGGAATTGAAAGGCATATTTGTGATTAAATTTGAGTTTATAAAAAATTGCTAAGATGATCAAAATTTTCACAAGTAAATTCTCTAGTGATCGCAAATAAATACCTGAGCTTTTCCATAAGGTATCAATTTAATTTTGAGGTAGTCCTTTAATTTGTTGTTGGCATTTTCTAGATGGTGAATAAAAAAATGCCTCGAATCTGGACATAGTGCTTCATAGAAAACTGTTACTTCTATTATTTGCTTTGGCAGTAAAAGCATACTCACGTCTGAATTCTAAAATTGAAAAATATATTGAAATATAATTTCAAATGTCTTATAACATTGCCCAAAACCAAATTTTATTTTATAAGCACTCACATGGCTATTTTGTGAATTGTCTGGATATAGTTTGTAAACTTGCCAGATAATTAGTAAAAGTAACAGGGCAACAAGAATACGATAACGCTCCATGCTAAATAAACCCATTTCTAATTTTTTTTAAAGTCATTTAAGATCGATAACTACGAATAAGCATAACTCGTCGTTATCTTGTTAGCATTTTATAGATACACAGCGTTTTATTAATAATTCGTAAAAGCTTTACAGTGACAGCGTGACACATGTCACACTAAAATCTAAAAATATTGCTAGTGCTGGAAAATATTTCAAAATTATCTGTCAAAATTATCAAATATTATTTTTGTAAATATTTTTAAAGAATGTCAGACTTTTAAATATTGAGCTAAATCCCCAAATTTTAAATTATTTTAATTGTGGTAATAGAACTTACTGCCAAAGTGCACTCAAATAATTAAATTTAATTAATATTTTTTCCCATTAAAAAAATATTTTTCACAAGACAATTTTATGAAATATTTGCAAAAGAAATTTAAAATGATATCGTTTGCGGTAGAAAATAGAGATTTGACTTATACTGATTGTATAGAATAATATTCATACTTTCAAGTAACACAACCATATAATTATTATCTTAAGAATTTTAATTAACGCAGCTTTCATAAAAGCTTATTGTGTTTATTCAATGAAATAAAATCTGCGTACTATTCTCACGTGAAAATATTGATAAAAAAAAATGTGTAATTGGCCGAACTTTGTTTATGTGAACTTTATTGTTGTGCTCTTTTGACACGGTACGGAACATCTCAAAAATGTGCAGTGCACACAAATCTGTCATCTACTTATTTAATCTAGAATGACATTTCAACCAATTTGTTGTTTACAATTTTCGATTTCGGTTTTATGAATGCTGAAGTAATAATGTGGATGTCTTGAATACATCAGTTAACATGTCTAGTAGAATATGTCGACTGTGTGTCGATACTCACTCTCATACTGTTGATATTTTTAATAACACCCAAGTTGAAGACCTCGATGCGAAGATACACAAGCTTTTTTCATTTTGGGTGAATACACTTCAATTTTTTTGAAATAAATTAGAACCTCTTTCTTTTCAGTTTAGCGTCAAATTTTACTGGCAGTGCTCCAAAATTATTCATTTTATTCTAATACCGATTACATTGTAAATTGTCGATGATAAAATATGCAAAAAGTAAACAAAAATATCTGATTCTATAAAAAATATTCATTTATTTTAATGTACAGATGATTTTAATTTTAGGTCAAACAAAGCGATTCATCAACTGCTATCTGTGTTGGCTGTATACGTCGTATAAATGATTTTTACAATTTTTATGTGACGGTGATCAATGCCCAAGTCAACTTCGCGAAAGAAGCATGTGCGAATCCTGACATCTCTTCAGATAAAAATAGCCTGATTAATGTAAGTGTAAAATTGCTCATTTGATTTTTAAAGATTTTCAATTATTTACACATAAAATATGGAAAAGGTAGGAATTGTTTCTTTTGAATAAATAAGTATTTCGTCATAGCATTTATATAACAAAATAAAGGCAACATTCTTAGTCTATTTGTACATTCAGACTAAGAATTTTGAACTACTTTTGAGATTGTTAAAATTTTGAGTTGATTATTAGCAGGTATACAATACCAAAGGTTCAAGAACTAAGAATGCGGCCTGTAAATGTTTTTGTAGGCTTGTTTGTATTTTGTATCCAATTAACTGATAATACTCGCAATGACATCTTGATCTTAAAATTTATTGTGGATATAGTCCTAAAAATGTGTCATTATTAATAAATACTCTTCTAACACGGTAAAGAAATACCAATGTATTTTAGTTCGACAAAATTTATAAGGTATATAGTTGATAACTATTTTGACTTATGCCGTCATCGGAACTATAGTTCAGTCATAGAAATCAGAGTTCTGATGAGAGCATAGGATGAAACAGCTATCAACTGTATAGCCTACAAATTTTGAAGAACTAAAATACATTGCTATTTTTTCATCATGTTAAAATGGAGTTCTACCAAGTAAACCATTAAGAGTCCATTGGGAGCAGACTTATTCAAGAAAATACAATAATACGTGTCATGATTGTCTATATTTTCAGGATGCATTTGACTATCTTGCTGGATATCAAAATTACGAGGAACAATTGATATCTGAACAACTGCCCATGACACAGAAGAATATATTTAAAAATTTCAATGGTATTATAAAAGAAGAAGAATGCGTAGTCAACTCTGATTGTCTGGAAGTGTTGATTGATCATGATATACCTGTTGTTTTCTCCGAGGACCACATTAAATCAGACATTGAGGATTATCAAGATGAAAAACTTCATCTGTCTACAAAAGGCAATGACTCAAATGCAGATTTTGATTTTGACAGCGATGACAACTTGCTGACTTACAAACGAAATCAATTGGTTTTGGACACTAAAAATGATCGAAAACGAAAGAAAAAGTTACACAGTTCGAATAAATTAGAAAAAAGTTCCTTAAAAAAACGAAAAACTTCAAGAAGAAAAGGTAGCTCTGGAAAAATAAACGTTGGCGATTTATTGAATTCAACAAATCCTAATTTTCCCCCGGAAATTATCAAAGATGGTAAATTAATCATAAAGGGGAACTTGTTAGACGAATTGATTAGTAATTTTTTTCAAATTAAATGTGAACTCTGCAGTGGGACACCCAAATTTAGAAATTTGAATCGGGTGAGAAACATTTTTTTTTTTGTAGATAAAACATTTATTGGCAATGTTTATTTTCATTTTGTCTTAAAATTCATTCCATTTCATCTTCATTTTCATCAGTCTTCGATAGTCACCTGAGATTAATTGTCCAGGATAAGTTTTATACCATAACATAATCGATAATAAAATGAGCTTATTTGTTTTATATACCTGGTAGTTATTAACTCAAAATGTTGTGTAAATAGCTGTGTTTTCATTTGTGTTATATTACTTGATAATATTCGCAATGAGCGAAACTAGTCCTGATTTTAATTATAACATAAAATTGCGGAAACACTTTTGATCCATATTGATAAATAAATATAGCAAAATATGCTGTCCACTACGCTTGCATTGTGTTTTAAAAATACATAACAGCATAAAACGAAACAAACATTCTTCATAAAGATTAGAACATTTTCTATCTTTTATTACCCCGGAATATTGTAGTTTCTCCATGTAATGCATTTTATATATATATGTTTGCAATTTTTCATTTATATTTAAAATTTTTGTATAGCTAATGGCACACTTCGATGTTGTACATGAAACAAAAGGCTACCTGACTTGCTGCAACACTCGCTTACATCACCATCGGACAATATATATGCATATGGCAAGACATCTCCAACCATCTGCCTTCGAGTAAGTATATATTAATCAAATTTTTCAATTGACAGAAATTTTTTTTCAATAAAAGAGCATGCTGTAATTTTTATTTTTAATGCTTGTCAATTGACAATTTTTGATAACATTTTCCCAAATATATTTTTACCAGGCAAAAGCAATGACGAATAAATTAATTTTGAAGATATATGTACAATAATCATCTATTGTGTTCAATCAGTTAAAAGGAATAAATGAAAATTTTTCATTCACTATTTCGAATTATTTCAGATGTCCAATATGCAAAAAAGTGGTATCGAGACCCCATTCACTAAAACTGCATATGCAAACACATTTACCAGAATCTGAAAAGCCTCATAAATGTGACGAATGTGACCGAAGGTAAATATGATTTTTTTTACTGTATTACAAAATATTCTTTCTATAACTAACAATAGTATCATTAAAATTTGGTTTTTCATTTATCAGGTTTAGCTACATCGAAGGATTGGCTAGTCACAAGTTGACGCATGTACCTGTTGAAGAGCGCGAAACCATTAACTGTAAAATATGCGGAAAAAGGTGAGCCATAGTTTTACACAATGACTTGTACTGTCTATTTGATATGGAAAGGTGAATGAATGGTTAAATGCATTTATTGAATTAGTAGAATTCAATTATAACACTGTTCATTTTGAAAGTATTTAGTTCTGCAAAATTTTAGATAGGTATTTCAGCTTTTCAATTATCAGAGCTATGATTGATCTTAACGTGACTCAGCTTTATATACCGTTTAGATAGAGATAGACAATCTATTCTAGCATCGATAATATATTAGTTCAAATATACTATCGTAATAATATTGCTAGTCAAGTTTATTTATTTTCTTGGAATAACACAATAGCATATTTCATTTTTTAACTATACATAATAATAAGAAAATTGATAACTTGTTCCAAGTATTGATTTCAAAAATTTCTCAATCTTATGGCCAATTGAAATCAGTTTCAGAAGAAATTAATGTTTAAAAATAGTTGAATCAGACTTACCCATTCATTTATCTTGCAGTTGTTAAAACTGGCTTTGGAAGTCCTTTGTTGTGATTACTTTGCAATTAATTTATAATTTTACATTAAATCACACTAAATAAAAAAATGAATTTAACTACTACATAGATTAACAGGTTAGTTTTATCACAAAAATGTGCTCTATTTAAATACCTTATTTTATTGTATTATTGCTGCATTACTTATTGACTCCCAATAGACTTGCCTATATCAAAAGATATTTACATTGACAACTGCTTGTTTATTTTATTTTCTCAACCTATCTTTTATTGAAGCGGTGATAATAGAAAGAAATGGTTATGATAAAAAGTTGCTAATTGCTCTCGTTACGACCCAGTTATACAACCTAATCGATGTAAAGAAATTTAGAAAAAAAAGTGTTCAAGCGAAAAAGTTGATTGGAAAATAAAGTCACTGGCTTATGGATGCATTTCAGGTGGTTAATGTAGATTCGGTTGGTATAATTTATTTAAGATAATGGTAAACATTTCAGATTCACGCTGGCCGCATCGTTTTCTACCCACATGAGAGCTGTACATTCTGGTGCCAAATATCTGTGCTCCGAATGCGGACGCAGCTTTCAGAGAAAGACTGAACTTACATTCCACATGTTGACTCACGACACCACAGGTAAAAATAAGGTGCAGTGCCAACAATGTGGCTTTATGTGAGTAATCTTCATTTAAAAAATATAATCTTTAACAAACCATTTTTTCTCGATAACCTTAAAATTATAAGTGAAAAATGTAATCAACATTCACTTGACTCTGATCGTAAAAACTGATCCTTTATTTGGTTATTTTTTTTTATATCATTGAAAAAACATATTGTTTAGCAATAGTTTACAAACATTAACCTTTCCAGGAGTATGGATGTACTAGTACATCGGCGCGATTTTTTTGTAAAAGAGTATGGACGTACTTGTTGTATATGTCAAGAATTATTGTTATAATATATTCAAATGCTATGTGTCAATGGTTTGTGATCCCTAGATTATGCAACTGGTTTTATTACGATAAAACCCTAAAAATGTGATTTTTATTTACAGTGATTAGATTAATAAAATTCTATGTAAAAATTAATAATACATAACACGGTGAAAAAAATAGCAATGTATTTTAGTTCTACAAAATTACTTTTAAAAAGTATAGTTGATAGCTATTTCGGCTGATTCATCCTCAGAACTAGTTCTAACTAATAGTTCTGACGATGGGGCGTGAGCCGAAATAGCTATCAACTATATTTTTTAAAAATAATTTTGTAGAACTAAAATACATTGCTATTTTTTTCACCGTGTTATAACGGAGTTCTACCAAGTGAATGCCAATTCAATCAATAAAATAATACATAATATTTATCCGTTCGAAGTAAGTGCTACAATCCCATGAACACTGTGTCAACAACAAATGTCATGCCAGCCAATCATACAAAATATGTGTGTTAATATTCTGTACTTTAATTTTTATTTTCTAGTCTTTTTAGACTACCAAATATTCACCACTCTTGTAGATTGGTTTTACATAAATAAATAATAGTAATAATTTTAAATTCAGCATAGTTCAAAATAAATTTTTGTAATAAATAACTGGATTAAATGAGTGTAGTAATCGTTACTAAGCGTAGTTTTGTTTATTTCTAGGTGTAAAAATCCCCCTACTCTAAAAATACACATGAAACGACATGCCGCTGAAAGATTACACTGTTCCACTTGCGAGTATACAACACATCGCCAGCAACAGTTGAACGTGCATATGAGAGTGAAACATTCCGATGAAAGACCGTATGTGTGTGTTGTTTGCGGGAAGCAGTTCAAATTGAAAAGTGTTCTTCGGGTAAGTTAGTACTCTTTCAATTCAGATTATAGTAAGAAATTTTTGACGTCATTGAAGCTTTTCTTTTTAAATTTGAATTGTTGAAACTGTTTTCTCACTAATTATCTGGATTTGCCTTTTGGCATCTTCAAGCATTCTATCATATGGATACAACTAACCTGACACACAACCAACAGTTGGCATCGGTTATATACAAGAGGAATTAATTACAAAGGAAAAACTCAGACCTCAAATATAAATCTGAAATATCTTTCAAAACTATATATTTGATTATAATTACACTCAATTTCATATAAATTTAACAATAATTTCCCTTAATGAGTTTTTAATAAAAATGCTTTAGATCAAATAATAATTATAAAAATGTGTTCAGGCAATTTGAAATTTAGAAATACCTACTTATTTCAAATTAGTGACTAATGGTCAATATCATAAACTTTTGTTTTCAGTTCATTCCCTGAAAAGAAGTAAATACATTATTGTATGCACTATCTAATTTGTATTAGAATTGCAGTAATCTTATTGGCTTTCTTTTTGGTTCAGCTACCCAGAGCATTTAATATCTTCATAATATTCTATTTAATGATTCATTATTCGAAAGTAAATACTTGTGGTGTTGTTTTTCGTAGTCAAGAAGAAGAATTTAACCTGTCTAAAGCTTATATGACCAAATGGTGTGTCGCTTTCTTACTGTTTTACTAAATTTTAGCTCTTAAAGGGTTAAGAGAGTAGAATAACCAACACCTTATGTCCAAAATAAAAAATTTCCACTGGACCTGCCTTGGATATGTACTGTGGACACCGCTGAAGCTACGTACATCTTTCTACAGTACAGATTGTTTCGCCATGAAAGGATTAATAATAAGACTATTTATCATTAAAAAGATTTACAGGCATCTGTGGAGATAGTTATTCTATACAGGGCATAAAACTTCATTACCAAATTTTCAGAATGTCTATATTGTTATATTGAAAGGGCTCCCAGAAACAATCTTTACAGGAAAAATGTTTAGTAATTTAATATTTGTTCAATAATTTGCAGACTCATATGGCACAACATACTGGTGAACAGAAATTTATGTGCACTTTCTGTCCTAAAACCTTTGCTTCGCCAGGGAATTATCATTCTCACCGAAAACGAATGCACGCTGACGAGCATAAAAATGAAATAGATATGAAGCGTAGGGAAAGATTTGTAAGTTCTGATTTTATAAATCATTTTGGTAATTTACATCTGTTATTACAAGCTCTTGTTAATTAACACATATGATAATATAATGTTCTGGAGGCCAGGTTTGACTAATAATGCTTTTAATTTTTGCTTCAGAAAAACATTGTGCAGACAGAATCTAAAGACTTGAAGGTGGATGAAGAGCATGTTCATGAACTGGCCAGGGAATACTTGAAGAAGATAGCAGATCAGAACTCTAGTAAAAAAGTGATATTAACTAATAATTAACATTAACACAACTTGGTTACAGAAGAGTTTCGGTTGTGTATAATTGTTGAAATAGATTTTCTGTCATATAATGTATAGAAAATCTTTCCTTATAAAAGACATCCATCATGGAAGACCATCAGCCATCTGTTAAATTGAAATCGCGACATCAATTCTTCTGAAAGAATATCTTTAAACTTTTAAATACGTGTACATAAATATATATTGACATTAAAGTACAAATAAAAATGAGTTGAATTTATTTATTGGTTTCGGTTTGCAGCTACATAAATTGATTCTATGTTGAGGTCAAATTATGTTAGTTCCTGACCACCCATCTGTCTTTTAATTAGGTGTAGCGAGAAACCATTTGTTCTATCATAGCCTTATCCTCTTTCTTTACAAATAAAAGTGGTTAGTTGACAAGAGTAACAGGCAACTTTTTGTACAAACGTATCAATTGAAAAATGAATTCATATCTTGTCATCCATAGTCCAATAGATTTTTTTTATGTAACCGATTCTTGACAGATAGATTTTTTTTTTAACTTGTATTATTTATAATTCTACATATCATTAAAATTAAAATTGATTATTAGATTGCCTGATGAAATTAAAGACAATATTTGATATAAAAATATTTATTCAGACTGTATTTCTACAAATTTTACACATTAAAGCTATTAACCCTTTGCACTCGAGTGCCAGCCTAGAGATTACTCTCTTATAATTTGAATGCCACCATTCTGGTGCCAAGTTATTAAAATGGTTTTTTTTTTCAATATCAATTGTACATAGTTGTTTGCATTTGAGGGTGACATTTCTTAACTGTTTCTATGCCTGAAGTTTTAGTATGGCCAGATACGGAGGGCCGCGATTTTATTTATACATGGAAGCTCTTTTTAAAATCGATATTTCAGTGATTATGATACAAAATATGTCAACTGTAAGAATAACACTATGATCCTAAGAGATGTCGCTGGGTGGTTGAAATATTCAAATTATTAAAATTGTCGACATTGTTGAGTTTTAGCATGTCTTAAGTGGACCGTATATATTTATACCGCAGATTTTGTATGGCCGGCACTGCACTCACGGAATTATATGCCGCATTTACACGTCTCTGGCAGAGATCCAGTTAATTCTCAATCAGTTATTGAAGTGACAACTTCAATCAAGTGCTAAGGGTTAATACTTTTTTCGTTTTGAATTTTTCACATTTTTTTTGTACAAAGGAATGAAGATGTGGTAAACTGTGGCTTTCTGAATAAATATAGACTTTAAAATTCCCGGTATCACAAATCGGCAGAAAAAGGTGCATCGTGATAAACTCTAGTAGAAATCTTAGCACAGTGCAATTCTCACCCCAAATTATTCTCGAGATCCAATCGAGCGTAAATGCATTCTGTTTTTGAATCCAATTTCTTTATTTCCTCCTGCACAGATTGTATATCAATTTGCTTTTCATCAGATATTTGTTTAGCTTTCTGCTTTAGTAGATTTATCTAAAAAAATTAAATTATCAAAATTTGTTTTTCGCCAGTCCAGAAGTCCAGATTTCAACTATAAATGAAAATCTATTAGAATCAATATTTAAACACTGGTTAGCACTTGGTATTGAGACGGTTAATGCATAATACAATTCAAGATATAAATAACATAAAGTATATTTACACTTTCAAGACGTTGCTCTTGCTTTTTTTTAATATACTTTTTGTACAGCTCCAAGTGCATTCTCTTTTGATGCGAGTAACAATTTCCGGAAGATGCAAACGTCTTGGGGCAATATGGACAGGAATATTTTTTTTCTCCAGTATGTTGAACCATGTGTGACTATGAATATAATTCAAAATATGTCAATAAATTGTGTGTTACCAGAGTTAAAAATATGTTTTGACAAAGGTATTTGCAACATACTTTTAGACCTTGCTTCGTTTTGAATTTGGCGTCACATAATTTGCACTCGAATGGTTTGCTATCAGTGTGTCTCACCGCCATATGGCTTTTTAGCAGAGTATTTCGATGTGTGCTGAAATCGCACAATTTACATTGAATGCGTTCTTCACTATGTTTTTTCAAATGACGTTTTAGATTTTGTTTATTCTTCAAACTGAAACAATCAGAAATAGATTTTCATATAAATTCAATACTTAAACTAGTTCCCCGTCACAAAATGGAGTTCCCACATCCAATATTTCAAGTGTGTTAGTGGTGAACAAATTTAAGGAGGTACGGGCAGCAGGAGAGATTGTGTCATATTTTCACAACAAATGCATTTTGGAATCAAAAGCTGTTCGTAGTTAGACATTATTCAATAATTCTGTATTAACACAACTGACGGCCAATGTCTCGAATGTTGACATAGCTAATCACAGTGCATTAATAATTGCAATAAGTAAAAATATCTAGGTTTATTAAACATCAAAATTTTTGATTTATTTCAATAATCCTGGTATGAATGTGCTTTACGTGGCTCAACATGGAAAGGGAGAAAATTCTAATATGTTAGTAGACATTGGGATGAAAAGTTTCTAGATGAAAAAACCTCAATTAAACCTTTCGGCCTCAGAATTCTGATTTATTGATGTTACAAGATTGTGCCAAAGTCTCACAGAGCCAATGTATCATCACAAAATTCCTATGGCGTAGTTTTTTACAAAACAAAAGTGGAATATTTATAAACATAAATTTTGTATATTTTGCATTGAAAAATATGTCGGTAACTGTTGGTCCCTTGAATTCAACAGAAATGTTCAAGGTGAATATAAAAATGGTATGTTTGATTTTTTGATTTCAGGCAATTCATAAAATACAATTGAAAGAATCTAACCTCAAATTTTGTATGGGTAATTAGTTTTCTATAACGTGAAGTCCCAATCTCTATGCAATAGGGGGTTAACTGTATTACTTTTTTTTCTATTTTATTGTAAGGCTTGTGTGTATAAATATGCTCTGTGAGGCTTTTTAGGAAATTCTAAGAGCTCTATGAGATCGGTCCTCTGAAGCTTAGAAAGCTTAACTCTTTATCGTTAAATGTAACTTTTCCTCCTATTGGTAAAACATATTTTGGAAGGAAAGGAATGACACAAAGTATTCATTTTTCCAGGAATTATCAATTGGAAATGTCTGATATAGTTCTAGTTGTGCATTCATCAACCAATCCCGTAAATTGTTCGTTGAGATATTCTTCGAAAATGTCTAATCAAAAAATTAGTCAAGTTGCTCAGTTTTCACGATTCCGCTTCCACAGTCCTAGTTCTGACTATAGCATTAAGCCGAAATATCTATAAACTAAATCCTAGATAATTCTTATAGGACCGAAAATTTTATTTACACCTTATTACAATAGGATACTATTTAAGTAATAAATTAATAATTTAACTCACACAGCTCCACATTGCTTACACTGAACATTAGTGCTTCCACTCTTATCATGAGTTTGCAGATGTAGCATCAAGGTTGTTTTATTTGCGAAATTTCTTCCACATTCCGAACATAAATAATTCCCCCCTGTGTGTACTGTTGACATATGGTAGTGACACGTTGAGGCCGATGTAAATCTAAAAAAGAGACAAGAAAACTGTATCATCAATTTCGAGCGGTAAGTAGGCGAGAATTAAATTCATCACACAACAGTCAATGTCGGGAGATTTAGAAAAAACCAAGATTCCTGCGTACTGACCAGCCCTGTTATGTTAGCGGTCACTTTAGCGACAGCGGTTTAAAATGGCTGGGAAACAAATTGAATCCAGAGTGCTTCAAGCCTTCATATCGCTTCTTAAACAATATTGGGATATGGGATATCCTGGAGATATTATGTGTTATACATAACACCCAAAAAGATAGAGCATGAGGTTAAGGACAGAGTAGACAGACATCCAACAGGCTTTGTTAAAAATGAAATACTTATTGAATTGACTTACAATTTATCGCAATATTTACATTTGTAGTTACGTCTTTTTTCAACAGGAAGGTGTAATTCCTTATGACCTATCAAGAGAGAAGAGGAAGAAAACCTGGAAATAAAATCAATAAGACATTCATGCTGAAACAAGTTAATTCATACTCCAATACTACATGTCTAGATATCTAACTGCATATTTAAGTGACAGCTTATATATATTTAAAAAAGAGTGTTATTTTTACTTGCCCACGTTTACAAATATTACATTTGAAAGGACGTTCAGCTTCTGGCAAATGGTTCAATATATGTGATTTCAATGATGCTTTAGATAGTAATTCTTTCTTACAAATAGGACATCTGCAACCAAAAACATTGACAATATTAAATTTGATCAGTTCCATTAGATAATATGTCTTATGTTATTTAATCCTTTCCACGCGAACATCCAAACATCAATAATACAGGCAATCTTTTGCATATAGGACTGATTTTGATTTCAAAAAATATTCTAATTTCTCCTGCTACAGTCACCTCTACACACTTGTTAAAAGTATTAGGTTAAAATGTTTAAAACAAACAAAAAACTTATCACAATCTCCGCCAGGTAACAAATCAGTTTGAAACTTCGCACGGAACTTTGCACCAATCTCATGGCATTGCAATGCGACTCTCCATGACATGTGACAGTAATGATGCTTGTTCATTTGAGTTTGATTGGTAGCTTCGTTACGTCACGGTAATGGCGATTTACGAGTGAGTTATTTGTTAGGGATATATTTGTTAAAGTGATTGTGACAACCCGTGTGTAACGGGTTAATTACACTTTGACCTACCAATTAAAAATATATCTAAGAATTAAGTTTCTCTATTGCATTTTATTGGTAGCTGACAAATGTGCAAACCTTTTACTACAAAACAATTAGGTTGCATCGGTTATAAGATTACCTTTCCCAAATTTGAATGTTATTATGTATCAAATTAGTAGCTCTGAAAAATAGTGTTCCCAGCACTAAGCAATCAACCGCCAATATTATAGGTGTCGGGGCAAAACCTCTGTACCTTAATAATACTCTTGATCCAAAAGACAGTAAGCTCATTTGATTTACCTGAATGCATCATTTTGGATATGTCGTGCCATGTGAGATATAATACTTTTTCTTGAATAGCACCTCGAATCACAACATGTTATAAAGCCTTTGGTTTTATGTTCGGAGGCATAATGCTTGAACATCTGTCAAAGAATGGAGATAAGCTTATTTAAATTCAATTCAGGATAACCAAACTAAGGCTGACTTCTTTATAAAAAAAATTTGAGTTGGTTTGTTTACAGAAGAGAAAGTTTTAATATTTAAAATCGAAACACAAAATAAAAAATAAAACAGTATAATTGGCAAGCCAAAACCGTCAATTACCCAAGCATCGTAACTGATCAACTGTCTACTATAAGCTCTGAAATGGGAATCATTACCTTATTAAAATTCCTTTCTTTTGTTGGCAGTCATGTATGGTCCCATTGAAGGTTATAGACCAGGCTGACCTACAGTTGGGCTCTAAAGTAAAGCATTTCTAGGAATTTCGATAAGGTAAAGTTTTATGTATTCTTTTGGCTTGTCAATGTGATAATTTTGTCGCTAACTGTCTTTATGAGAAATGACTCGTGGACGATTCTCAGCAACATGGAAATCAGGAGGTCAGAGGATGTATTTTAGTGATATAAAATTTATAAGGTATTTCGGCTTAAGCTCTCATCATAAATAGCATGCTAGAACTAAAATATATTGCTATTTTTTTCACCATGTTTTAATAGAGTTCTAACAAATTAAATGCCAATTTAATCAATCCATATCACATTATTTGTGATTTTTAAATAACCAATAGATAAGTAAGTTACTTTCTCTCATTGAATAAAAAAGAGAATTTTTTGTACACAGCAGGGTCATTAACAAAAACCGTCAAATTTCAAGTATACTTCGCTGAACTTGTGTATTGAATTTATCAATTACTGAAAAATATGAATTGATAACTTACATCTGATAAACATTCAAATATTGGTTTATTTAAGCAGATTTCACAGTGAATTTTATAAAATTTTCTTATCATATCTTCGAGCAAAGGTCCCCTCAATGTTAAATTGCCGTTCTCAATTAATTTTTCAGGTCGTACAACCTTTCTCTTTTTTTTGGATTGTCTCACAGTCAGATGCAATTTAAGATTGCTATTCAATTCCTTACTTTCATTTGTCGAGTGTTCAACATTAATAGATTTACTATCTTTGGATAATATTTGGATATTGGGAAATGTATAGCTTTTTCTCTTGGTTTTTTCCTTATTTATGTTGCTTTGGTGTATAATGGATTCAATGCTTGACCGATCAGAATGCAAGCAAGCATCATCATTAATTTCTGACTTAATCTTGATATCATCTTTGTCTACACATTGTAAGTCTGTTTCAACAGGATTATTTGATTTTAATATACTCCTTAATTTACGCACTTTTATTTTTGAAATGACAGGAGTGGCAATTACACAAATATTTGGTGATGCATTATTATCTTCTTTCAAATTAGTTGGATGTTTCTGAAAAAAAAAAATTTTATTCTTAACAATAATATTGATGAAAATATTGGTGCAGTCCTAAAAGCTGTTTCATTCAAATATGAATAACGAAAATGAGAATGGTTCAATATTTGAAAATTTCAATTTTTTAATTTATTTAAAATATTGTAAATTCAATGGCATTTTATAGATGTCTGCGCTTTAATTTTAATAAATGTTCTTTGTAGAGGTGTTACCTGCCAGTCATCAGCATCTAAATTGTTAGTATTGTTCTTGTGAGTGTTTGCCAAGAGCTATGCGAAAAACTATGAATGTGAGAATAGTGATCAGGGTTCCACTGTACAAATAAAAACTGGAATGTAGCATTTCTCAAACATCTAAAGTGTTAATTGTTAAGTACTTCTTGATGGAAAGGCATTATATTGAAAAAATAAAACACAATATGTCATACTATTTCACATTCCCCAGATAATAGACTAGTTATTTATTTGACTTTTAAAGGTCTTTAAAATCTTATTGCGAAATATTATCGTAGTCCGTGAGCCATTTGTTTTGTATACCTAGTAATTGTGTAAAAATAGCTTTGTTTTAAATTATATTGTATCAGTTGATAATGCTCGTGATGAGCGAAACCGGTTTTGATCTGGAGTATATACAGTTTTGGAAATAGTACTATTCATTATGTTTATTATTTAAATATAATGTTGGTAAGTTAATATAACTTAAGAAGCTCTAGAAACAATAAATGATTTACAAACCTCTATGAAAATGTCATTTTGTTTTATAACTGGTGCATTATGTTTATACGTTCCTTTATAATCACTTGCCCATTCTGATAAAAATGCCTGTGAAGCTATAACTAAGTTGAAAAAATCTGAAAATTCTTTCAATAGGCCAATGCAATTTGTACAGATGTGTCGCAATCTTTCTGAAGGTTGAATCTGAAAAAATCTAACATTAATTTTAAAACACAAGGGGTAAAAAATTATGCATATATCAGCAGTGGTGGTGGTGGTGGCAATTGAAGTTGGCTTGCGGGTACCTAAAAGTGTGATTAAAATGTTCTTCATTAACAAAACTTTTTTGTATACCAGAACTGCATATCTTCAAAAATAGAATTTTTATAAAGATAACAAAAATAAAGTCTGAAATATTCGCTATACATAATTAATTTGATTGACTAATATATCGGTGTGATCAGTTCTTGATCGATACTCGTAGTTCATGAAAGTTATCGTTATCCCTGATCTCATCTATATTTTTCTACTCGTGATAAAATTCCTACAGAACTGCATTGTTAATATTGACATTTGCAACATTACTGGAATGAAAAAAAGAAGCATTTTGTAAAGTTATTTATCAAAATGGATCAAAATGTTAACCTAAAAATCTCACAAGAATTTTAAATTTAAGACCGGAACGTTATTCTAATACTAATTCTAAAGGACATACCGTGAATGAAAATATTTTTTCTATGGATAACACGATAGTTTGACGTACATCTTCAGGATATGAATGACTAAATATGTCGATTGCCTCTGTTTTTGGATTCAAGCAAAGACGACAAGGCTCCATCGCGGTCATTTCAAGACTCAAGCAACAGTTATAATCAAAATCACTTTACTTTCCTCTCAACGCCACAACCATGTGTCAGACAAAACATTGCGTAAGAACAATTAGCCACAAATAATACACTACAAAACATAAACTGACATAAACAGAGTCAAATGAAATTTTCACTAAGTCAACAATGTACAATACTAGTCTATGGCTTTAGTAGCTAAATGAGAAAAAGTATACTTGTCTATGGGTGGAAACAAATATGCATAAGTAAATATTATAATAGTTTAAAGATTAATATGGGAAAACTCGCCGAAGAAATGTTGCGAGTAAAGATTTTTTTTATATATTAAGCACAGCGCATATAATCAATCAGGAATTGCTAGCTGTAGTGTTGTAAATAACAAATTTATATTTCTATTTAAGTACTATTTCTCGTAAGACTGCATCTACCTAAAATATTAATGAAAAATAAATTCGATATTCTATATAATAAAAATACATTTTTTTTTTCGTATTTCAAAAATGTAATGTTAGGATGTTTTTATTAAAATAAAATGGCTTTCCATTTAAAAGTGAAATATATTTTTTTTGCAACTGATCTAGTAGATATTTAGTCAAAAACGCTGGTTTGGTATATAATTTATGATATCGACTCAGTTCTCAGATGTCAGTTCTGTTGCATCCCTGTGATAGAATGCCTGAAGATGCCGAAATGCGAAACTCGGGTCATTAGTGACAAAACATGTGGAATCCGACAAAGTTGTAACATTTCAAATGTTATATAATTACATCTTTGATTGTTTATAATAGTATTTGTTGCAAAGAGCGTTAACATACTAACGTCTGATTGCAGTGTATTAATATAGTTGACAATTGATTAATTTTATGTGTTGATTTATCAATACCTTCAATGTCCTTATGTTTTTACATCCAATTAAGCTTTTTTCCATAATCAACTACCATTAAAATGTAATTGGATAATTTGACACTTAGAGATGTGTGTTTCATGGACGGATTAAACATTCATCGGATTTTTAACTTGTTAAACTAATCTCAGATAAATGATATAGTAAAGAAAATCTAGAAAGGTTCAGCTAATAATTTAATATAAACGTATAGCGGTGCAAACTGTTTACTGCGTGTCATTGTTATTGTAA
The DNA here is from genome assembly GCA_028555115.1 of Himalopsyche japonica. Classification (NCBI taxonomy): domain Eukaryota; kingdom Metazoa; phylum Arthropoda; class Insecta; order Trichoptera; family Rhyacophilidae; genus Himalopsyche; species Himalopsyche japonica. Next base: position 1,237,342 of record JAHFWJ010000465.1, on the reverse strand, counting down.
AAATGTAGAATCAAAGTCTCACTGCACTCGGTAAGAGCTCTTTTTCCTAGATACCACAATGGCTGACAAAATGCAGTTTTAAAATTAAGCTATTCTTTTCAGTCGTCATATTTGAACAGACGGTAGTCTTAAAGTTAAACATGGTGGTTTGTTTTTAAAGCACAAAATCTCCCTGTGCTTATTGCTCAAAAACATTTCCATGTTCAGGCAATGGTACATCTATTGATGTCATTTAATTTGTATGCATTTGGAAAAGTATACAAGGGATAGCAAAAATATGAAGTGAGACAGTAATTGGCCAATATAAAACAAAAGGAAGAAAGTTTTCTGGTTTTATTATTACATAATACATCTTAACAAACAATAATTTCGTTTACATAACATTCGAATTTCTTAGAAATAATTGTTTCGCAATAACACTACTACTACAAATAGAGAGAAACGTTTGCTTCAAATGATTAACGGGTATCCTGCATATTTTTTACTTTGTCAAGATACTTTTTTATTTCTCTATTTAATGAACTATTCAGGCATTCATTATATTTGTAGGAAGTTACTGTTCACTGTCAATTTTTTATTGTCTTAGCATTTTCCAGAAAAAATAAGACACATCTGCTATATTGGCAATAGGTCTACAATATTTTTGTTGTTATTTGATCGGTTGTAATAAATATTCAAGAAACCCATTTTTAAGTAAACTGAAAACTGATAATTGTAAAACAAAACTCGTGAATTGCTACAAACGAAAACAACTGTCACACTTATAAAAAATATATATATAATTAGTATGATACGTGCAATCGAATCCAATAAATAAAATGATAGAAAAAATAGAAAGCACCTCCAAAGTATAGATCGGACTATATTTACAAGGGTCGGTATAGTTAATTTATTTCAACAGATATGAATAGCTGCCCCTTCATGTTGTTGTCACCAAAATAATACATATTTTCTGCAGTAAAAAAAAAAAAATGAATCTATACAATAGAATTTTAATTGACTACTTTTTCATTTCACCTGGTGGTGGCTGTTACTATATGTGACAAATGTTTTGCTTCTTTGATAAGCATCTTTAGACGAACTGATATGAGATTATTCATTACTAAGGTAAAAATGATTTAATTCTGAAGTACTATCATAACATTACTAATTACAAATTAGTGAGTCACAGCTTCTTTGTATTTAATAATTAATGTTGTTAAAGGGAAGGTTACCACTGTTAATTTATTTCACATCCAAGCAATGGTAATTAATTTATATTTAAAAGTGTTATGATAATCAGAATTATTTGTGTCTTACACTCTTTTAGTGATCGGTAAAAAGGGAATAATTCCTCTCAACTCATTTTTAAGTTGAGAGTTATTATTTAATTTAGTTACGATTAAACTAACAATACGGTCAGCCCGAAGAAAGCTTCTAAAATAAGCGAAATATATCAGATGTGGTAACACCAAGTGGAATGAGAAAACTTTTAAATTTAATTATATAGTAAAAATAATGTTTCACAAAGTTACTGCGGAGTCTATCAAAAATATGAATCTTAACACTATGTTGTTCGGTTAGTTGCAGTGAAAAATTTGTAAACAGACAGTAGACATTAGTAAGAGCAAACCTGTGACCTGTGTGTTGATTTCAAGGCACATCGATCAGCAGTTTTGCAAGCTTTATTCAATCGATAGAAATCAATGACTTTTGAGTCTCTTATTGTCCTAGCAAGTCATTAAAATATAAAACAATATGATAAATTATAATGATTTTGAAATAAAAGCTATTTGTCCGACTGTATTGACTTTTATAGGGGGTATTTATATTTGAAATCATAGGTGTATAAATATCCCTCATGATAAAATAATACAAGACTACACAAGTCACTTCTTGAATTTCCAGATCATTTTTCTATTTTTATTTGTAACCAAATATAATTTTAAAACAGTTATCACATTTGCTTAGTTTATATTTTATTTTTTAATTTGTAAAAAACAAGAGATTAAAATCATTTTTGATAACATGTTTTTGCATATATCAAAAACATATTTTTGTCAAATTTATTTAGTCTGCGAGTAGTTTTATTATGAGTGAAATATTCAAATGATGAACACACTAGTATCCCATATTGTCATAGAAAGGGTCACTGAATTGTCATTCGATATCTAGTTAATACCAAATTGGCCCAACATTGTGGAATAATTCATTTTTTTCGTAAAAAAAGCAGCTATTCATTTTCAGATAAAAAGAAATCATCTTTCCATAGGGTCTGTGTGATACTCCATGTACAAGACGCATTCATTTAGAAGTGGATCAGTCGAGCTTCCGATTGCGCTTGTTCCATGGGGCAGTATGGACATTTCAGTCTGAAAAATTAATATTATGATTAACAATTTTAAAAAGTGTTAAAGTAGAACCTCTATATTTGTCACTGATCCGTTTCTGAGAGCCTAACAAATATGAAACATTACAAATAAGCAATGTTTCCCATAAGAAGTTGAAGAGAAGGCAGGTTATTATTGTTTAGAATAAGAGTTGCAATATATGAAAACATTAGATAATTTTAATTCTGATCATGGAAGCTTTTTTTGTCGATGATTTATTAGCACAAAAAAATATTTATCCAATATTGTCTACTTTTAAAAATTTCCTGAAGTAGCCAACCATATTGTTGAATGCGTTTATATTTTGGTCGACTATAGCAAAATTTGGGTGCCATTTTTCAACCACAGTCTGTACTTTGGACAGCATTCCATGATTAGGAGTGGAGCCATTCCTCACGGGACGAAATCACCTTCACTGTTTTAACGATCGCACAAAACATACTGCCTAACTATAGGTAATCAACACGGCAAGCTGACAGGAGAGAAATTGTAGTGCCAGTAGTGAGAGTGACCATAAATATGGAAGTTGACAGGTATAGAGGTTTCATTGTATATTCATAAAATTTTTCAATAATTATGAAAAAAAAAATACCTGATTCCTTGGCAAAGTTTAGTAAGAGCGTCTTTAGAGATTACATGCCCACACAATAGGCGCATTGGAGGGTTTTGTTCTGAACCTTGTTGACGAAGAATTGGACATGCAAATACAGAATGGTGACCTCCGCCTTCCACTTCCACCTAAAATATAAAATAGTTTGTTTTTTTTATAAAAAAATTACACTATATGGTGTTTACTAAACTTACAACCGAGTCACAAATTCAGTTGAATATAACAATTGGAGACAATGTCATTATTTTTATTTTCTATGGATTCATTCAGCAGTAGTTTTGTGGGAATTTGTATTAAATAAAAGTACTAAAATAGATGACATTGTAATTCTATTCGCTATGTAATAAATTGTGACAAATTTTTGACCTCTTTGAGAGATATCTTTAGGTTGTCTGTTCGTTTGACATTACAGGGAATTAAGAATGTTTGAGTGACTGAAGACTTACAGGTAATTCATCTTTAGTTGCCCAAGCATGGTGTGCATGTGTGTGCGCCATCTTCATTCTAATATCTAACAGTGTAGGTAAAACACGACTTCCCACACTAACTGCGGATTGAAGAGGGCTGAAAAAAAAAAAACAAAATTGATAATATGATCTATAATCAGTTTTTCACCAACAATTGCTGTGGAAATGTATCTGGTATTTTGTAATCACATTCCACAACGTTAAAGACAGTAAAAAAGAGCAATCGCATTCTCGATTTAAGCTTGAATGATTATGACTTTGATTACCAACAGTGGCGCCTGCCTCAGTTCGGTGAGTGAAATTGATGTTATGTATGTACACTTCGGTATGCAGTTCTTAAGTTGAGAACCCATCATTAAACCTGACTTTAATAAATCAGATTATTACCTATAATGCTTGAACATATTATTTTAAAAGATATAAACAAAAAAAAAAAATGTAAATGCAAAATGCTGAAGGCAGCAATCAAAAATTTAAAATCAATGAATCTTTCCAAACAAACCACCTAGGGCAAATCGGTTTGGGAGTCAACTAGAGATATATTACCTAAGAGGAGGCAGTCGCAAAAGTGCACAAGCATCACGCAGAAAGAGGTCAACCGCATCGGGCCAGAGAGCCTCATCACGTAGGCTCGAGTAACTCGGAGGAAGAGCTCCACCTTCATATGCTAGTAGACACATACTTCTTTGAATTTCTGGAAGCCAACAATCATTGTCATTGTATAATGTTTACTATTAGTTTTAAGAGGAATATAGCAAGTAACATGTATTTTTATGTTACATATTATTATCTGCGATTGAGATATTTAGTTATATGAAGTTAAATAAAGGATGACCAAATATTATCCAACCTTTTTCATGTTTATTAACGAACTGCGGAAAATGTTGTTGAGCATATAGGACTGCGGCTAGTGGTCCTTCACGACGAGCTGCTAACAGGAAAGCCAATCTAAAAACAATATACATGTCAATGAGTGATTAAGCTTTAGGTTTTAAGCTTTAGGTTTCTATAACTTATATTTATTTAAATTATGTTTAAATAAGTAAACAAATTTATTTTTGACCAATGAATAGTGAAAAAAGTGATTTCTTTTGATTTATTTACCTGTGGAGTTTGAAGGGTAATTGTGAATGATGAAGCGTGTCAGCATGTTGGTTGGCCCACGCCAAAGCGGGTCGAGGGTCTCTGGCAGCTAAAGCTTCAACCACTCGGTGAAGCCCCGCATACGGTTCACCTCTTTCAGCTTCTTCTTCTAAGCCGGCCTCCTGGCGAAACAAAACCAGAATTTATCAGTTGCATGCGACTAAATCATATGATTAAATAATTCCAAAAGGAGTCATCAAATACAAGAGAAATAGATACATTTTTTTTCACCTTGTAATAACCTAGAATGAAATTTTCTTAGCATTAAAGAAAAAATATTTTTATTAATTATTAGTTTGTTAATAACAAGCTATCAAAACATCATTTTACATAATATTGTTGATATAATGTATCACATAAAGATAAATAGAATGTTTGCTCATCAAATTGTTTACCACAATCAAAAGTTACTAGGTTCCAACCTCAAAGATATTATTTATATAAAATTGAATAAATACACCTATAAACAATATAATAAGAATTTAATATAATTGAATAATGAAATACCTGAACAAGAGTATCAGCAACTGTATCCAATCCTTGGCGGTAAAGGTGCTGAGCTACGGCACGGTCCAAAAGAGGCCGTTGCTGAGGAGCACAGAAAAGAGAATCCCTGGGAACTGCTCCAGAAAGCTCGGCCACAAAGCTGCGATCGATTGCTTTACCGACACGGGAAACGCATGCGTGACTGTCTCTGTGTTCTGCTCACATAGAAAACAAGTTTCCATAAAATGCACTATTCAATCATAATGATAAAATTTTGTTTCAGAATTAAGGAAAAAGTCTATAACCCTCTGATTGCTAACATGTCAACTGTTAAGACAACTGATTAGAGTGTGCTGATGTTGATGCTCAAAAATGTACGACAGTTTATGTGAGTCGGCAAGGAACAGATCAAAAAACTAATTTTAGTTACCAAATAGGGAAATATTTTTACAGAATCCAAAATTAATTATAGTTCTTGTATATTTATCAATTGTAAAATTCTCACCTGAAGCTAATCGATGTAACATATCTTTGCAGCGTGCAGTAGTGTCTCTTATCACCTCCACTTGTCCAGGAGTCAACATGAAGTCATCGGAGACTTTAAGTAAAAAAAGGCTATCATTAGTCAAGTAGATGGTGTGCATTAGCTTAATGATTGTCTTGGTGCCTTGATGTAACCTTTTTTGATAAATATCCGCTGTATATTTATTAGTAAATTAATGGTGGGAAGGGAAATCACCATTTGTCACTAGAGTTTCAGATGGTCGGTTTTTTTTAATTCTCTTAGCCCCTAAGTACCAACATATTGAAGCATATTTTTAATGTATCAGTGTCATAGATTTGTATTGTTTATTGAGTAATAGATGTTTATACAATACATTAATGATAACACCAATAGATTGGCTATCTGAGGGTCAAGGGTGTAAGGTTGAAAAAAATATTCCCATTCTTGTATCCCTGTTGGTACTAATTGTGGTGAAAGTAATACAATTAAATTGTAATCTGGGGCTGTAAGGTTTATCGATACCCAAATCGGACAATTTTCAATTTGCATTATGTAGTATTTGAGATTGTCTTGAAGAGTTTTTTCAAAAGTTATAATTATATTTTTTTTTAGATAAAATTAAAAAAATAAAAAAGCTATGACACAGGAAGTAAAATACAATTTATGATATCAACTGAAGATGCTTGATGGAATTCCTGAAGATGCCGAAAGGTGAAACCAGGGTAGTTAGTGACAAAACATGTGGAATCGTACAAAGTTTCAACAATTCAAATTTTGAATAAAATTGTTACATTAACAGCTTAACGACAGGGGACTCATATTTGAGTCCTTGAAGAACTTCCGTTGCTGTCCGCGGACTCATATATGCGTCCTAAGTCATCCATTCCATTCCATTGAAAAATCATCCGATTGGAATCGGGTTTGATTTCAAATGTTAATGGGGTATGGTAGTATACACATCAATGCATTATTTAACAAAGATTAAATTATTATTTTCCTACATAATTTCATAAAAATACCCCTAAAAAATAAATGAATATTTTTTTCTGATGTGATCTTTCATAACACAATTTTACATTCTGGTTGACGATTTTATGTTTAAATCGAGTCTGGCTTGTTTCTCTACTTAGCGAGGATATTCTTCAGTCAGTTTACACTGATATGCATGCCAAGATGTACCTAAAGGGCCCCTTACACATCGTAGTATTGGTGTTACACATTACCTTTGATTTATCGAGTGAGCCACATGGAATTTTTACTTGGGGTTATGAAATATTTAACCGAAAACATTTTTGACATTTTTAATGCTAATTTGATTTTATTATGACCTATTCAAACTCAGTGGCAGGGGTTCTCAACTTATGTTAACGAATTTTCCACACTTGGACGAGTGTCACCTTTTCTGGAATGCTTCGTTTCTCGAGGCTTTAATTTTATATTTTTTAAAGATTCCGGTAAACCTCCGTTTTTCCGAATTGTTCCGCAAAGTCCCGCTTTATGTAAAAATAAATCTTTAGCGAGCGATAAACTGTTATAAAAATTATCTGCATATATCCTGTGCCACTTATCCATATATGGATTCAACACGCTCATTACAGTATGTATGTACACTTGAATCAGAATCACTATCGTCCGCATCATCTTGTTCACAATCACTGAGAACCTCCGACAATGCATCCTCAAAATTTTCTAAATATGTTTCATCTCTTCCCTCAATTTTGAGGTGGTTAAAAATAAAAATATAAAAATTATAATCATAAATGATTAGCAAGAGAAAAGCAAATTTCGCGACGTTTTCATCGATAGTTCAGACAAGACTGAATACATTTTACTTATTAGAACCACTTATCACACTATCCAGATGTATTTACAAGACACTACGCTGATTTCTCAGAATGGCTGTAAAAAAATTACGAAACAAACTATTGGGGGTGACAACACCTGCAATGGGGATGACATGAGAACCAGGGCTTTTTAAACTGCGGGTATTTATAATATTACCTTGAATATATGTAGCATGATTTTATCTTCGTTCTTATATTTTACTTAGATATTATTGTGGGTATATAAGGGCAGGCAATATAACAATGAGGATCGATATGAATTATTTGTATATATTAATTTTTATACGTACAAAAGGTACAGTATGGACAAGATAAAACCTTGTTTTTTTCCACTTCTTTATCAAAACAAATATGGTTTCAAGTAAAATAATTTATTTACAGCTAAATTCTTGAGAACATTGTACTTACTTTTCCATGGTTCACATCGTTCTAATTATCTTCAGATTCGATATAAATCTATCGATGGGATAAAAATGAATTGAAATTGTATATTTTCCATCAACTCACAATGGTATATATACAAAATTTATTACTATCCATGATCGTTTTTTTTATATAGGTACTTTATATTTTAAGAGTTTATCTAATGAGTTCTAATGTATATGAACACAGAAGCAAAGAAAACAATGTGAAAAAGTAAATTTTACATATAAAAAAAAACTTGTAGTAAATTTAAGTTTTTTTCACTATACCACATGAGTACGTAACCCACAGGTGTAGAACCACTGCTCAAATGGCATTGCTTTATGGGGCAAAGTATCTAGAAGCCAGCAAATCAAATTTGGTTAAGATATCTCTATTGGTTCACAAATTATAGTGAATCTAGTAAAAGGACAGTTTTTCGGAAATTCAATAAAAAACATGCGGTCTTTAAGCTGTTAACTTCATTTTAATCTCATTTTAAAATCATTTAATACATTTTTCGATACTCGGTAACTGCATGGACATGTTATTTGTGAACAATGAAAGGTGTCATGACCAACATGCAGTTTATGTGAGAGCGGAGTTTTTGGCAGTACTAAAAGGTTATCTAGAACAGAGGTGTGAAATTGGAACAACTTTGGAAGACCAAGATGTCTGGGAACCCTAACATACATCATAAAAATTCTGCACCATGTCAATTTACTGCCATGTGCATAATAATATACCTTAAAACTACAAACCATTAGGAATATGCACGCGCCCATCAACATGTGACTACAAGTTTTCACAAGCAGTTCATCAAGTATTTATATTTTTATTCTCTCTCAATACATATATGATCTGATTGTAACTTGAGAAAAATAAATGTTTCTTAAAAAATATAATTGTTTTTAAGTGCCCAATAGTTTCTAACCCCTGAAAATATGAAAGTATATAAACCTATTATATTATAAATGCATCTATTTTGACAAAACCTTATCAGGTATATGGATGACTAAAATTATATTCATAATCTTGACCCAAAAAAAGGTTTTTTCGCATATTTCTCGGAAAGCTACCTGCAGGTAGGTATAGTGGCGAAAGTGATTTATTAAGAGGTTGAACAGTATATTTTTCGCATTGTTTTAAAAATTTGAGTCTTGGTATAGAAATCTCAATATGTACTGTGCATAATTTCATTTAAAATCAATCGCAATTCTGAAATGTTACATTACTTAAAATAATCACCAATTCATGAACAAAAAATGAATCTTCTGTTGTGACAGAGTTATCTCTGTATCTTTTAGGCTTTATGCTATAATAGTATTAAGTAAACAGAAGAATGAGTGACATTAAAAGCGAGTAAATCTGAACCAAACAAGCAACGCATCCGTCGTACTCATATAACCTCTTTAAGTTTTCACAAAACGAACAATGGTCAAGAGACAAAGAGAGTTCATTGACTTTAGTACATGCCAAGAAATATTAACTACATTAAGTCGTACAGTAATGAATGAACAATGATATTGAAGTAGTCTAACTTGTGGAAGTGATTTTATTCGATGACGAGACACTCACCTTCCGAAAACTCCTGTTTTAAATTTTGAATATGAGTAATAACATCATTTAAAACCCTATCAGCGTGTTCTCCAAGTCCATTGAATTTTGTCAAGGCCGTGTCAATGTCTTTCTCTACAGATAAGCAGGATTCCATATTAGAAGACCAGAGGTACTATTATTATTCACACTCTCTTGCTGTTTTTTTTATCAATATAACGCAGTCAACTATGACAACCCACAATACGAAAGCAATCTGACATTCGAAATATTTACTAATATGGAGGAAGGGTTTTCAGCCTCTGATTTTTTTTCCCTACTTTTTAAATATAAGAATAACATATTTTTCCCAATATTACCAAATCTTATAATAACAATGGCTTAAAAAAATAAAGCATTGAAATGAAATATTTTCATGTGAAGTTATGAAAAAAATAAAGATTATTTCAAAGCAATATTGCGTTACAAATAAGTCGCAAAAATATTTTGAAGTAACAATATATATTACAAATTGTATGGAAAAACTATTATTATGTTTGTGTTGATTGCACATATTGCCAATATAAATATAATTTAAAAAATAATTAGAATATCAATTTTGTATAATTTGGTAAAATAATTGTACTTACTTACATGTAAAGTATTTGTTGAAATAGCCATTTAATGATTGGTTATTAATATTCTTTGTAACCTGTTTCTTTTTCTTCAAAATGTGTACTAGATAGCTCATGAGTAATTCTCGTAAAACTAATATCATAAATATACTTTATTAATCCATTTAACCTATAAATCCGTAGTTGTTTTTATGATATACAAGACATTGAACATAACATAATTACTATCCGAGTACATTTAAAAAGGGGCTTATTTGTGGGTATCATTGAAAACTTATGAATAATGGGTATATTAACTTTAATTTAAGACTATGAGTATTTAAATAGTATCTAAGATAAATTAAATGATTATGTCATAATTTTAAAAGTGAATTAAGGTCAATTGTTAAAAAAATATAAAATATCTAATTAACGCATTGCATGTAGTGAAAAAGAACTTCAAAAACATACAAGAACTTGCATTTACTGTAAGTGGAAGACTTCAATTTTACTTATGCAAAACCTGTGTGGTTGATAAAGGGAAACAATCCAAAAAAGTTTCATAATACACTTGAGTGTTGTATGTATGTATTTATATGAATACAAATTATTTTACTCAAGCAAGATCATTTGGCTAGAAATTGTTATGAATGCTGTCTTTTTTTGTTAATTTATTGCAGCAATCTTTTGTCATCATGAAGATAAATACTTATTAGTTTCATTTCTGAAAGCACCCTAATTGATATTGTTTCTCGCAGTAATATTACTGATATAAATGAAATTTCTTGAAGCCCTACTCACTGAGTAGGGCTTCAAGAAGGAATGAGGAAGAAATCTTTATTTAACTGATATTGTCTTTGTTGGTCTGTCAAAAAAAAAAATACATAAGTATGTTTTTATTTATTATTTAAATAATTAGAGACTAGATTTGCTTCTTCTGAAGCTAAAAATCAACATACAAATTGTGTTACCACTGAGAAGAGTAACATTTAATAATTTATTATGCATCTCTCAAGGTACTGATTTGCATATCAAAAATTCAATTCATCGTAAATTTTTTTTTAATATGTCTACTATGTAAAGTGTTTTTTCATATTAGAAACAAGTGAACCATTTTTTCATATTTAATAATTTCATTCAGGTTAAAAAAAATGTGAAGATACTGCAAAGGATAGGGAGACAAAGAAAAAATAAAACGAAATTATTATTGCAATTGTTTATTGACTACTTACATCCATATAAGTAATAAACTTTGAAACAGTTCATTTAAATAAATTCCTTGCAATCAATCAGAGACTTATTCGAGAAAAATATTATTTTATGTGATTAGATATGTTGCCAGTTACATTCATACAATTCTACAGCTCGAATAATTTAAAAACAATTTCATATCGATGATATTGACAGAAGAATAAAATCTGACCAATTATTTCATAAAATACTCTTACAATTTCCTGAATTTATGAATATAGGCACACTGTCACATTCATATAAGCTCATTCTTTTAACCAAATGTTACATCGATGTACATAATATGAAGTTGCAATTAAAAAAGCAGTAAAATGAAGAAGATTTCAAGTATGCAAGGTTTAATGTTTCACAATATCCAAACTGCTGAGACAGATATGAAGATAAGCAAAAGTTGAGATAAGAGTGAAGAAAATAAAATTTATTATATCGACTGAAGGTGCTTGATGGAAATTCAATCACAAAATCAAATTTGAATTGTTCAAACTTTGTACAATTCCACATGTTTTGACACTAACTGTCACAAACTGACAAATATCACAAACTGACAACTGTCAGTTCTATTGCATCCGTGTGATAGAATGCCTGAAGATGACGAAAGGCTAAACCCGGGTCGTTAATGACAAAACATGTTGAATCGTTCAAAGTTGTAACAATTCAAATTTGAAAATAAAATTACTTTACAAACTAAAATAATTTCACTCTTGAAGATTTAAATTCATTATAACTATGAGAAATTTCGCTGTAATTATTTATAAATCGTAATCATATCATACAAAAGTCATTCAACAATTGGTATCAAAATTTTATACTAGGTTGCCACATTTATGAGGAAAGTTTCTCAGATTTCTAATGGTAATACTAAGAAGGCAAAAAGAAAGATGGCGACTCAGTAAATGCTGATTTCTAGATATAATCTTAGACAATTTTAAAAGCAAGAAAAAACTAGTATTTATCATGAATAAAATTGAATTCTTCAATTATTGTGTAACATTTTTAAAATTCTTAACAGTAAAATATTTGACTATATGTAAAAGGGATTTTTTTTTGACAATTGGCAACCCTACTTCACAATCGTACTTAAAAGGAATCACAAAGAAAATTGCAAACTATACATATAAAAGACGATCATACAAAAAATTAAAGGATTAACATTATAAAGTTAATATTGATTATATTTCTAAATAGGATCACAGGCTACATTACATATAAAATCATTTGAAATATTTTTTTATAAGATGTATAATATATCATTGAAATATATATAGTATACTTCCACTGGCAAAATAAACAAACTATCTATTTTGTAATTTCAATTGAAATATTCGATACAATGTTTTACATTCACTGATGTTGAGTGTTGGATAAATTTGATGAGTTTTAAGATTATTATGAAATATGCTACAGAATATAAAGTAATTCTTCTTGATGAAAATAATTTTATCATCAAAACATCTCTTTTACTGATGGATGACAAAATATAATTTTTATTAGACATGCTAATTTAATATAAATCACTATTTTATTTTTACGAATAGATACATTTCATATTAGTTGTATAGTTTCTCTAAATAAAAGATTATGTTTCACATATTTTTTTTTCTGGAAGAATTCTATGTACAAAGTGTACTGTAGTATGATTTAAGGTCATAATTCTGCAAACTATCAATAGATGTCATTAAAACTAAAATGAGAAAAAAGTCAAGGGGCAATTGTTTTAATCACAACTTTTACACAAAAATAACCAGACTTGAATCCACAGGGTTTAATTTTAGCATGACTTTAGTTACATCTGTCAAATGGTAGAGTTTGACAAGGTATAACTATTTCAATAATGACATATAAACTAGGCCCTCCAATTCTTGAGCTGAATTATAATTGTAGCACACTTGAAGAGATCTGAACTGAATTGATGTGCATCAAACCAATTTCCAGATAATATTTTTAATTTTATTGGAGCTGTCAATGTATTGTAAATGTAAACATTGTTTCGAATACCAATCATAAATAAACTAAATCACACTATTGGCTAGTCAAAAATATATTCTATACACAAACACAACCTCTTTACTATTTTATTATAAGTGTTCCACAATCCACATACATCAAAAAAATACATTTATATAAAGAATCTGTGATTGACGATCAAATGGAAAAATACTGAAAATATTATGTTACATACAATATGCTATCTTATTTAACTAGACGTGTAGGGCTGAATGGAAAAGATCACTGCGGAAAAGAAATTATATGCACTATGAAAGAGGTTTTGCTTGGTGAGAATTGCAGCCGTTGATTGATAGAAACATGGCATTTAAGTGCCCAGAAAACACATTAACATATACAATTGTGATTAATGATTTATGATGGTTTATTATAAAAACGTGACAAATATCCAATATGACTTAGTGATTTTTAATGTTTTTGAAAGTAATAAATGTTGAAAATGTTAGTTCCATTCTTTCAATACTGAGAACATGATTTAGCATTTCCCAATAAACATTTGACACACCTACAGAACTGTATGTGTTTTAACCCACTGATTGCTAACATTTAAAATGTTGAGACAGTTGATAAGAGTACACTGATACTTAAAAATATTAAAAAAATTATAAAACTTTCATACACAAAACAATTTTTGAATTAAAATATAATCCGATTTTTTGATTTTGAAGTTAATTGTTTATGTGTTAAATGATTAATAATTGTTTGAATATCTCGTTGTTGGTATAGCTTTTAAGTTGTTGAACAAATTCAACAAAAAATGTAAACATTGATAATTATGACAGTTTTTTTGGATCCGCACATTGCACCTGGTCTATTTCTTGGAAGATTTATAAGTTACGGGTATTCTCAACCACTTCATAGTATCGATTGAATGGGCATTTCCTTAGTAAAATTTCACTATCATAAAGTAAATATACTGAAGTGTTTATAGTTTCAAATTAATTATATAAAATGATTGATAGCTATTTTGGCTTCATGCCATCTGTTTGAGTAGATGATATTTACATCATGATAGCAAGGAGAAGTTGAAATAGCTATCAAATAATTGTAGAATAGAATAGTTCAAAATTTTCACGAAATTTAAATATTCAGCGAACTTCTAAACGGGTTGATATCTTTGGAAACAAATATATTAAACCATATAATTTATCATGAAAAAATAATTCATTATGAACGACAGCAAAAAAAGTTTTTATATTGTCATGTGTGGCAATAATTAAATAATTCAAAATGTTCACAAAAAAAGCTCACATTTTCAAAGAACTACAAACATAAAAAATGGTAGCAAGTAAGTCATGTTTATAATGAGAATTATTGAACATTGAAAAAAATATAAATCATCAATCACTGAATAAGTGTTTTTTTCAAGTGTTAGAACTATGTAACTACTATAAAGTCATCTAACCATCATAATTAATCTTAAGAAGATATTTCTTTTGATTAATAACAATGATAACGGAAATCACGTTATGTTTTAAAAACAAAATACATTAACGTGATAAGATAACATTCAAAATCAAATAGAAATGGTACAATTTAATTTATCAAAAAGTAATCATAATTGATATGTCATACTATATGATAACATTACTAATTAGCAGCATTTTAAAAATACATTTTTAGAGCGTGTGAAGTGTAATCATAAATCAGCAATAAAATAGTTGCATTTGTGAAAAAGTATATAATTATAATGTGTAAAAAGTGCATACGTTATTGGCGATTGTTTTTTTTTTTTTTTTTAATTTTAAAATATCGATTGACGGTGCTCGATGGAATTTCGATGTTGAATTTGAATCATTCAAAGTTTGTATCCTTATGTTTTGTCATTCACGGCCTGGGTTTCACTTTTTAGCATAGTTAGAAAATGTGTATTTATTTGAGCTGGAGTCTATTAAAAGTTTATATTGTTTATACATCAAATGAATTATCAAAAAAATAAAGATAGTCTAGGAGCTTATTAATTACAAAATCAATTTTAATAACCAATTATTTGATTAAAATGAGATTCAAATTTGGAAAAGGTAATCTTGTAATTGCATAATCAACTGCAATAAGAATGAAAAATTTTATACTTAGACATACTTAATCATTTTAATAGGGTGAGTTATGGTGGAATTAAATGATATATTATTGATTAATTTAATTTTTCAAAATTCTAAAAAATTTAACTAATCATGTAATGGGAATATCTGAAAATACTCAAAGGCTAAAGGCCCTAAAGGTGATAAAACTTGTGAAAGTGTACATAGATTTTTATGATTAAAATTTGATATTGAAATTCCATTAAGCATCGTAATTCAATTCATAATAATAAAAACAGTTTTGTCATTTTTCTCAGTAATTTTTTTTTTAATAACGCCTCTGTGTCCCTAAGTCTCTGCATAGGTATGTAAATACATCATTACTTGGAGAATAATGGCATTTTAGATGACAGTTGTAAAGCCAAATATTTAATCTACAATTGCATTTTTTTTACAGGCTAAAAATTATGCTAAAGAAATAAGGACGGAAAAAATGATGGCTACAAATAAAGTGGAATAAAATATTGGTAGATTGGCAACACTGACATACAATACATTTTAAAAAGGAGGTGCTGTCACTGTAATAATAAGTAATATATTTTATAATGATTAAAATAAAGATTATGATTATACATATAATAGAAAACAGAAATGGCTCAAGGCGGACGGACTACAATGAAGAAATATATTCATTTTTAACATAAACTGTTTAAGTAATATAACAAATGTAAAGTAAATTATAAAATGTACAATGATTATATATATATAAAAAAGATATGATAAAATTGATGCAGTATGTTTTATTGAGAATATTCTAACAAGGAACGTTGTATCATTTTATTCAAGTTTTCAATTGTTTAAAATATGATGAAATTTATCATTTCAGTCATTAATTTAATATATACAGAAATATCAGGCAGTAGTTGCTTCCGACACATTTAATGAATCAATGAATGTATTATAACATGAGACTTGACAGTTATTTTCTAATTATATTTTTTTTATGGCATGTACAGCTGCAAAATTTTGTAAAAGTGACATTTAATATTGTTCATAGATAACAAACAGTATTTAAAAGAATAATATTTGGTGGAATGTGTGATTGACAAAATGAAGCATAAATAATAATAAAATGAAGGTATGCACTACAAACGAATGATGAAAAATAATGAAATATAACGATAAAGACCACACAAAATTTTTGAATGTTTGCTTAGATGTAAAGACTCATGTTTATTGAAAAAAAATATTGAATATAGGATATTTAACAATTTTATTAATAAAAATATTATATATTTAACTATATACTAAGACTGAGATCATTATATTAAACACTGAGTTATATACTTTAGAAATCTTCACTGATGAAGTAAATCAGAATGATTTTCCAAACTTTCGGTGGAAATATGCTTAAAAGTGAAAGATATACTTTTTTATATATAATATATAATGAATAGTGATATAGTATATTAACTCTATATTACTTTATTTTATTAATTAAAATTGCTTTTTACAACCACCACATTACTAAAAATATTTTTTCCATTTCTTATAATATTTTCAATAATTGAGATATGGTTTATTGTAAGTACACAACAAATGAAAGAATACACATACATAGTAAATTTACAGGACTATTATTTGAAGTACCATACATTGCAAAATATTATTCGACCAATAGAGCAAAGATCCAATGTTGTCGATGAAAAACTATTTGGGTAAAGATTTATTTTTGCACACTATTTTTCTGTGTATTAAATTTCAGGATGTTCAACAATACATTACAAATATATTACTTTTAAATTATTACCTCTCACTTGTTGGTGGAAAAGTATGGTATACAAATAATAAAAACAGTGTTAATTACTATTTCAACGATTAAATTTTTTTTTTAAGATCAGAACAGTGTTGCTCACCGTGTGCATTATCAAGTTGTCAGTTGAAAAAAAAAAAAAAAATTGTGAAAATAGTAGTAAACTTTGTGTTTTTATATTTTAATACATAAACATGTGAATATTAATTACTAAGAAATTATCTTACATCCAATTTCAATAGTATGGGTAAGTGAGTATTGAAAGTGGCGTTGATACTTCTTTTAAAATTAACCCTATCCAGTCCTAGGTAGTTCTTTTCGACATTTTTTTAAAATTATTATTAGCAATATTGAGTTAAAATGTAAGTCCAAATTTTTCCACTTCTATCAATTGCAACTGTATTCTGAGAAGAGAATAGAAAGCATTATAAAATTTAAAATATTTCACTGTCTACCAGGAAGCAATACAAAAGGATCATTATATCGTGGTGCTTTCGCCTTTTCTACATTTAAGCCAATAATTGCAGTAAGAGGGTCAAAGAATGCTTTGGTATCAAGTTCAAACCTTTACTGACAATATGTCGTAAAATGCTTTACCATAAACTTTACCACATAGGTGAGACTTACAAATATTTTCATTCTGTCTTTAACCCAATGACAGCATTGAGACGGCTTATTGCAGTCTGTTGTTAGTTGACACTTATGTATATATATTGAAATGAAGCTTGATTTGTCTTGAAAATCTCCGACAGTTTGATCAGCAAAAACATTGCTGAATTGATGTTTAATATAATGGTGCTGGGATATCATATGTGGCTTAGAAGGGAACAGATTATTTGATTTGCAATAAAACTCTTTTGACATTGTCTTTCAAAAATCAGAAACATTGAATTTCTTGACTTATTTAGTTAATTCATCCTGGACACGAATCGTGACAGATTGAACTAGTATTACAAATAACAGCCATCCACGTAAAAATAGAGACACACTACATCTATAACACCCTCAATATTGCCATTTTTACATTACTCGATATTAATTCTTATATCACATGTGTACAATCTCGTAAATAACTGAAAAATGATGTGTCGAATTATAAAATTTTAACAACACAAAACAAACAAATGATCATTTTCCTGGACAAAAATACAATCTGTGTATCTACACATTATAAACAACTATATGAAAAATAGAGAATGGATCACTTTTAAGGTGTTAACTGTCACTTCTTGATGGAAAGGCATTATATTTTAAATAATAAAAACACATTTCAGCACAACACACATCAGTTGATAATGCTCGCGATGAGCGAAACCGGTCCTGATCAAAAAATATATTGTGGAAATAAGTACTAAAAAAATGTGTTTTTATTATTTAAAAAAAAAAAAAAAAAAAATAGAGAATGGAAACAAACCTGACAATATAATTTTTGTACTAATCAGATTTATGAGAAAAATACTCAGAAGTGGATTAACACTTTGTTTTAAATATAATTTATATGGAAAGGTATTATACAGTGTTTCGAAAGATGTCTAAATATATTCTGTGTTTGCATCCAGACGACTCGCAATATGTTTTCTTTGATAGATATCCAGCAAAAAGGATTACAATCTACGTGTGAAATCAAATCACTGGTCATTTCAGAGTTTTGTGTGCTTTACACTATCCGTCCAATAGTTTTGGATGGTCATAGCCTCGAGGGAGTTCAGGAACGAGTCGTTGTCAAGGCTGTACATTTCTTCGGAGTTTTCCTGGAACGATAAAAATGCAAGATTATTAGAATAAATTAACTGTATGGAATGTACTAAACAACACTGGCTATGTCTGGTGCTGCTAATACCTTTGAAGGGCCTCGATTCGGTTTGCCTTTTCTTCCGGTGTCCTAGGCGACTATCGGGTACTTTTCACATAATATACTCGACAGATCTGAAGGATTCTGACATGTCATGGCAACAAACATAGTAACTGGAGAGTGATAAAGAATCACGGAGGCTCTGCGCAGGAGCGAATATGACCAAAGAAAGAAAAAGTTAATCGACCAGAGATGATTTTGCAAGGATTCAAAAATTGCTGCGTGGCCCATGTGGAACACTTTAGGACTAAACGTTTTTAATGAATGATTTGAAAATAAAATAAGCCTTACTCTTATTGTGCTGTCATCAATGTATCCACTGGAATCGGGATTAGAGCACTTGTCGTTGAGGGTCTGCGGTTTATTGAGGTAGCGTCTCCTGTACAGCACGAAGCCGATCGCTCCCGAGAGTGCCACAACAACCAGACAGCCGAAGCAGATCCCGGCGACGGAAGCAGCGTCCAGATGCCCTCCTCCTCCGTTGTTCAACCCGTGGGATGCGACACCACTCACAACATTATTACTAGCCGCACGTCGCTCCACCGCCGTTTCCAGCGATAGCGCCTTCGCAGTCGAGACCTCTAGCTCTTCGGTTTCCGCGCTTTCGTTTACACTCGGTGGCGTCAGTGGAATTGTCAACGGAACGACCGACGAATCATTTTGTGGAGATTCGTCGTTTTCGTCGACGGATGTGTGAGTTTCATTGAACTTTTTTACTTCTACATCTAAAGGTTCAATAGCGGTGTCATTTTTTATGAACGTGGTGTTGTTTGGATTTGGCGTGACAATCGGTTGCAGGGTAGTTACGTTAACTTGAGCAGCGACCGTCGTGTTGGTGTCTTCGTTGATTGGTGTCGTCACCGCGGGAGGGAGCGTTGTCGCGATCCTGAGTCGAATGGACAGTTCACTCTGCAACGAAGGAGCTCCGTCGTCTTCGGGAACATGAGGGAACGCGACGGAGACGGCTCGCAGGTCGGGCGGCTGCGGAGTCGGGAGGATTGGTATCGTCGACTTGGGAAAGTGTCCGATGGCTTTGGCCGCGCGGCTATTGGATACCTGCCGAATTTCTGAAGGTGAGGCGGTTTCCTGGTGAGACTCAGCTGTGGAAGCGGCAACGGCGAGAGAGATATGCACTCCTTCTTCGCTTGCCGAGGGAAGCGTCGCCGGGGTGGGGTTGCACACGCATGCTGAAAACAAAAACAATGTAAATCAAAACAATGTTTCACAGCGATTAACCTGTTAAATACGCGATGAAAAAATAGCAACGTATTTTAGGTCTACAAATTACGTATAAGATATATATAGCTATTTCGGCTCGTGCCTTTGTCAGAATATACATATTTTATACATTTTATAGAACAAAAATACATTGCTATTTTTTCACCGTGTTATAATGGAGTCCTATTAAGCAAATGCCAAATCAATCAATCAACCTGTTAAATCATTTTATCTATTCAAATTCAACAGTATGACTTCTTCCAACGTTTATCACTCTGACAAACAATTGTCTATGATCGGTATCTTACAAAAAAAAAAAAAACATCACACCCGGAATTATTAATTAATCAACTGTGAAAGTCTAACTTTTGAGACAATTGATTACAGTGTACTGAGAGTTGAAACAGAAAATATAAAATTATATGTAAAAGTATTAAAATTTACGTCTACGAGATTACACATTGTCTTAATTTGTCCAGAAAATAGTCAACCGTTCGACATCGCCAGTGATTTAGGCAGTTCAGCGGGGAAAAGGTTAAAAGCACAAGATAATCAACTTGCAGAATAATGGAGTCAATAGACTTTTCACCTTGGGCCGTCATTTTTGACGTAAAAGAAACCATTCATTTTTTTTTATCGCAAAGCGAGTACTAGATTACTGTACATAATTATTGGTAAGTATCTAAAACGGCAACATTAGTAAAATACATTTATTAAATGAAACGTAATATTTAACGACCTAGCAAGTCGTGATCAAAAAAAAAAAAATACAGCAATCGTGAAATAAATCGGGGTTTTTTAAAAATATTTTGCGTCGTGAAATAGGCACTTAATTGAGCAAGTTCAGTTATTGTATTACATATGGTCTATAAGTTTTTATTACTGTTCATTCTGTGAGAAGCTTTTGTGTTAAGAAAGCGAAAAAAACAAAGTTGAAGCACACGGACAAAGATAGTGTAAACATTTACAAAAAATAATGAACTTTCGATTACTTTAAAAAAGAAAACATATTTATTCTGGAAGTGGAATAAAATTGAGACGTAAATATAGAATAACTTTCATACACTTTAAATAATAAAAACATAATATATTTTCATTCAATAAGAAAGTAATTTTTTGGCGTCTTAAATAATGTTTCTCAAACTTCCTACATCTGAGGACCAGTGTAATTTCTAAGCCCCACGTTCTAATACAGTTTATTGAAATATATTTTTTGAAGAATCACCTTTAACCCTTTATAGGACGGAGCTATAGTGTTCTTTATTGAAAGTGGTACGTATATTTACCACTGTCCTACAAAGGGTTAAGGTATAACCGCCACGACTTGGTAGAATCGTTTTATAGAAGGCATCAAAAATATACAAGTCAAATAATTAATGATAAGTCTAATTAAACACATTTTCTTAGACAAAGTATATAAAACTTAGAATAATTGAAAAAATATAACAATAATTTACAACACAAGTAATCTTAGTTAAGGCAATTAAAAATCGAACACAAATACTCGCGGACAAGTTTACAATTTATATAGACCAGCAGTTGGGAAACACTGGCATAAAATGTGTCAGTCGCGACGATTATCCCAAGAATACAGAACGAAATTCAACATTAGATGAGAATAACGTTCGACGAGAATTAAGTTACAAAGAGAATTCTGAGTTCAAAGAAGTTGCCTCATTTTGTCAAAATAGATGCAACAACAGAGAGACATCAGGAAACACAAACAGGTACAAGAGGTCGATGTCTTGGATTGTCGGATTAACCCATTCTCTGCTGAGCCACATACAAGCTTTTCTTACACATAATACTACAAAAAATATACCAAAAGTGTTGGTGTTAACAAACTACACATAGCCCCTTTTTTACGCGATTTTTTGGACGGCACCGTTAATTCTTTTAACGCGATTGACTCGTAATTTTTGATAAATATATTCCATAACGGCCCGCGGGTTAGACCAAGTCGAGGCCCGAACCCGTGCAGACGTCTGCGGTACATACTACTTAACAATATTTTCAGGGTAAGTGTTAAATAACGGCGACTAAAATTTCGCGAGAATATTTCGGAAATTGTTTTACCGCAGAAACGAGGTCTC
The DNA here is from genome assembly GCA_028555115.1 of Himalopsyche japonica. Taxonomy (NCBI): domain Eukaryota; kingdom Metazoa; phylum Arthropoda; class Insecta; order Trichoptera; family Rhyacophilidae; genus Himalopsyche; species Himalopsyche japonica. The sequence goes on along the minus strand of JAHFWJ010000465.1, from coordinate 1,215,114 downwards.
TGAAAATATATTACTCATAAAACAACAGTATAAACTATATATAAATTTACCTATAACAAATATTAATACAAAGAATAGATGTCCGCTGGAGATGATTGAAGCAGCCATGGATGAATAATTTTCTTTGTAGATGAAACCAAAACCATGAACGTCACAGAACTATTATTTATTTCAACTATTCACTGATAAAATTAAATTTATTAATGAACGTAACCGTCTTCTCGAGGTTAAATAAAAATATTGAAGTTATTCACTGATTTTTAATTGTCTATACAGTTTATATTATTTGACTTGAGCTCACTTGGTAGATTCATCTACAATTTTATTACACGTCAAATTTAAGATGATAATCAATTTATTATTATAAGAACGCATAAACATATTAGATGCTGCATAGTCTAAGTGTCGATGAAAGATTAATGGTGCCTAGCCGTCGAAATATTCTTTCAATAAAGCATTATGCTTATAGCACGGTGAAAAAATATTAATGCATTTTAGTTCTACAAAACTTATAAAATATATAGTTGACAGCTATTTCGGCTTACGTCTTCATCAGAACTGTATAATATCTTTCGTTAGTAACTATACATTTTATAGCTAAAACACATTGATATTTTTTCACCATGTTATAATGGAGTTCTACCGAGTAAATGCCAATACAATAAATACATTTTGTTTATATATATTATTTAAAATATAATGCCTTTCCATCAAGAAGTGACAGTTAACACCTTAAAAGTATATATGATATGTTGAAAAAATAGAGTTAAATAACTTTTTATAACCAGGAAGTTACTTTTCCATACTCAAGGGTAGAAAAATTCTCATACAGCTGTTACTTTATCTATTTATTATACATATGTATTTTACTAAAGATTTTTTACAAAAATTATTGAAGGAAAAAAATAAAAGGTGGCTAGTTAGGCAGCAAACAAATATTTTCTCTTAATAGGGACACAAATAAATATCAATGTTTTGTTTTATATAAAATCTGGCAATATTAAGTGACGTAAGTATGCGCTCGCTTGACTTTATCGCGAATCGATGTTTGGGCTGCGATTTAGTTATTATGTACGCCTAAAATATGATTATTTATTGAAAAGTATTAAGATTTTAGAATGACATATAAAGAGGAATGTCATGTGTTATATTATAAAGTCATTTTGTAGGGTTTGGAAATTCTTCAGCAAAGCAATCGCCAACATGTAATCGTGGCTTATTTACGCAGGTCTCGCAAAACAGCCGTGTTTCCGATCTCCCGCCAGAATTTTTTCTATTTGAACATACTGCACAATCCTTCTTAGGCCCTGAACGTAATATATGTAATTTATCTGCAAGACGGTCTTCTGTAGGAACAGTTGAAGTACGCACTCGGAATCCACCGTGCATTTCGATGACAACACTTATTGATATTACGAGAGCTGTCTATCTTTGGCTATGATTTTTTATTAGAAAATGACTCCCCAATGATCTATTATTGTGATCTAGTTGAAAACGACCAATAAAAAATGTTAAAAGTATACAAAAAATTACTTTATAAACATGCCGCCACTGCGGCGGCATCCGAGTAATACAATAAACTTACAATGCCGCCTCTGTGGCGGCATTCGAGTGCAAAGGGTTAAGATATATTGCATGTTTTTTGTCATTAGAAAGGAAACAAGGGCTCAAGTAAAGGCCATCATACATATAAAATATAATTTTTTCATAAAATTTTCAACTAATTGAGCGAAAAAAAAATACATATAATTATGTAAAATTTTCATATATAGTCATTAAAAGAGTGGCATGGCCCACGTCAAATTATCAACCGACACGTGTTAAAACCGTCATAGTTATGATCGCATGATTGTCATACATAGATAACTATTGTTTATGGATAGTTAGTTGTCATTAGATAGCATACATGCCAATATAACAATACTTAAACGTATATAATAGTTTAAACGTTTTATGAGGTTATTTTCCGCATATAATTAAACCTCGTTTATTGAACTTAAGTTTTAAACGCTCTTTGTTTTTAAAAGTCAATAAAATATTTTCAAAAGCATTGCAGTGTTATGGTTAACTTTAAAATGCAGCTTCGGCAACATTGAAAATACTGTTGATGCGGCACAATAATAAACAAACATGCAACGTGACCCTGGCCTAATCAGGTAAAATCGACAATACGTATTATGTACGTCGGAATGAAAATGCTGAGCTAGTTGTATTATTTTTGGATCAGACCAGACTCCTTCCGGATAATACTATTTCTAGTCGACCTATTGACACACTCGAGCATTCAAATATGCGATGCTCGATATTAATCGGAAAGTAAAAATGATTTCAAAACTATTGGTTCTCAACATGTCTCCTACTGAAACACATAGAGAATTTTACAAAATTAATTCATTAATGTTGGCTTTTAGAAAATGTATCGTGATTATTAAGACAAATCAGGCAATATTTCAAATAACTGTTAAACGATAGCTTTGTTATTATATGCTACTAACTGCTGACGAGTGACTCCGACAACTTAAAAGTTAAAGTTAAGTAAGAGTAAAAAAAAACAGAATAAAGAAATCTCTCGTAGGATGTTTACTAGAAGTCGATCGCTACAATAATTATCATTAAAAGCAGCTCTCAGACTTGAAAAGGTTGGGCACCCTTGTTTTTTTTCAAATCATACATATAACAAACAGTTAAAAAGTTCTGATTACTTGTAGGTTTCATATGCGATATTTTAATGGTCAATATAACTAATATAAATTAATATTTAAACAATTTTTATAGGAAGAGCATCGTGTGGTTTGAGCACGTTCTCAGCGTGCCACTTGACAACGATGTACGCGATTTTTTAAAGAATTTTGTACCAGTTTGTGTAAACATTTTTCTTAAAGAATGAACGAAACTTATTTGTGTAAAAAGTTATCCGTCACTTATAGATGTAACCCGATATGTAATATTACGAAAATGCGTCTCAGAAAAACTTGAATTAACCTATTATAATATTATTTGTTTTATAGGTCATCGTGAAACTTCTCGACACACGCACCGTAAGAAATATGTTACGAGCTAAAAATAAAATTTAGACACAAAAACTGACAGGTGCACCAAATAGAAAAATGGCGATCGAAAGATTGAAGGGCCATAGAGCACAATGATTGTCTGTTGAAATTTTTAAAATACCATCGCTAACTTATAAGATATAATTGAAAATATTTTTTTTATTTGACTGGAAGGTAAATTGATTGATGTGTTATTTTAACCAGTAGTTTACAGTAAAAAACAATTTTATAAAAGGGATATTTGCAAAAACGTTTTATGACATTATTTTTGTGTGTCAGCATGAATCATTCAGCATCAAAATTGTAGTATAATATTGTCAAATATTCACAAAGGTTTTTCGAAAATGCTATATCGGTTTGAAATATCAGCGAATAAAAAAAAAACTCAACATGGAGAAAGCTTACACATTCGAATTCATTTTTCAAAAAACGTGTCTAACTTTTATTCTCGCAAATAATAAAAAAAGAAAATATAATATTATGTATTTCGCGCTTTCCTTGTCACATAAGAAAACAAACACGATCGCTGAAGAAATGCGGTCCAGTGGTGTGCTTTGACAAATTCGTAGACAGAAAGTATGAAGATTTTTCACATACAAATGAATAGTTTAGATAAATACGTGTTAAGAAAATAGAAGAAATAATATTATACTATCGATCATTCACAAATATTCGTAATGATTGAATTTAGGCCATAAACAAAATAATACAAAAAGACAAGTCTGTGGCCCCACTCCAGCTATAAGTAGGTGGTTTTCAAAGTTTATTCTTCAATGAATTTATCAAATTCGTTCGAAATTCGGAGCGGAGCGAATTAGCGAACCTAAGAATAAGTAACATTTAAGTCCTATCCTTTCATTTTCTATCTATCGACTGAATAGCAAGCCGTTCTCAAATATAAGTTTTCGTTGTATACTTAAAGGATTAAAATGAAAACTTAAACTTAGTGAAAAGATTACAATGAAAAACATATTTTTTTAAATATTAAAAACACAATATGTAATATTGTTTAAATTATTCAAATATAATATCTTTCTCATTGATTGAATTGGCATTTATTTGATAGAAATTCATTATAACACGGTGAAAAAATAGCAACGGATTATAGTTTTTCAAAATTTGTAAGGAATACAGTTGATAGCTATTTCGGCTTACGCCCTCATCCGATATAGTACTGATGAGGGCGTAAGCTGAAATAGCTATCAACTATATATCTTATAATTTTTGCGGAACTCAAATATATTGCTATTTGTTTCACTGTGCAATAATTACTTTTTCACCAAGAAGTGACAATTGTCACATTAAAGGTAAAAATACATACTAAAAATGAACTTCCACAAAGTTACCGCCCAATCCATCGACAGAAAATGACATGAAAATGAAATGGTGAAATAAGATGCAGTAATACTAAGCTATTTAACTAACATCTTTAATGTTGCAAAAATCGGTTGATTCATTTACGACGAAATATTTTAGTTACTAAAACCAAAAAACAAAAAAATTGAGTCCATTATTAAAACATTTAAAATTTGTCATGATTTGCTTCTGTTTAATTGGACCCGAGCAATCGCATTTGTCGATCGCACGTCACTGACCGGCTGGACGTCGACACGAAAATTTTGAGCTGTGTTTACGTTTCAGGCAGAACTCTATTAGAAGGAGAAGAAAAGAGTAAAAAGCAGTGGCGGGTCAGTCGATTGAAAACGCGATAGGAATACCTACGATCTCGTCGTTCGAAAGATTTACAAGGCGAAGACTGAATGAGGGAGTGGGGAAAGTGCTTGAGACAATTACTGGACTGCTGCACGCCACGCCTTTCCATTTCAATCGGAGGAAAATAGAAGCCAGTGAAAATTGTTCCAAGCTGCTCGGTACAAAAGAGGGATTACGGCTGCCATTTGAACGCTAATCCAGAAATATTGCAAGGTCTAATATGGGCTCAATGGATAATCTTGCTTGGAAACCATAAATAGTTTTCCTTTATTGAATCTTTTTGGTAATTTTTGTGGGTATCTGAAAATACAAAGAATATTAAAATATCATTTGATTGATCTTATAATAGGTTTAAAAGCTACCATAGGGTATAATTTACGATATCAACTGAGGGTGCTTGATGGCATTTCAATAAAAAAATCTAAAATACGTATGTACATTTTCAAAGTTTTATCTCTCACGAGTCGGGGGTTGGCCTTTCATCGTCTTCAAGCATTATATCAAGAGGATTTAACAGAAAAAAATATACGATAGAGCTATACAATCCCACGCACTAAAATGTGTCGAGATGACGAAAGACAAAAGCCGGGTGGTGAATGATAAAATTTGTGGAAGTATACTCAATTTGAACGATTCTGTCACTATTATTATAAATCTATTTGCAAAGCCACAAACCAATTGAAGCTTAAGATTATATTGAATTTATGTCTAACTTTTGTATAATATATGGCATATTAAAAAAAAATTGTTAGTAGTTTTTCAGCGATTTTTCAAAAGTTGAAATATTTAGATATAACATACATACATTAACTTAACTAGTGGAGCTTTAATTTTGAATTTATTTTTCTACGTTCATAATTCGGAAACGTTAGGACGTAGCGAACTGATAATGATTATATCAATTTATTCTATCGGTATTATTCTAAAGGTTACTCGCTAGTATTCCATTATATTATATTAAGGCGAAACTAGCAAAGATGTCTTAGGACTTAGGCTACATGCCTTCAAACAATTTAAAATTAAGAGATACAGCAAAATACTATTATTTTCGATGATTAAACGAACATTAACTACTACAACTAAGTCGCGTAATTATGCATAAAACAGCCGCAGTTTACAAAACCCTTCTCAAGCAGCGAGACATTTGCCTCAGTAATGAAATGAGGTCTAAAGATCCAGTATGGGAAACCTTACATTATCAATTAGTATTATTGTAGTAGTAACACAAAAAAATATTTTTTGATATTTTGGACTATCCTGACTGTATCAACATTAAGGACAAACAAATACAATTATTTTATTATTGTGTCAAAAACAAAGTATATATTCCATTGCTTAAGATATCGTTAATGTGCCGTTTTGTCGTCAGCAGTAATATGTCTGTTGACAGCATTATTGTTATCGTCAGTTAAAACAATAACCGAATTCCAGCGGGTCAATAGCAAACATATTTAGACGGAGGGTAACGCAAATAGAGCCTGAACAACGCAGCATATTCCAAAGTTGTAAGTTATAAGGTAAGTCAATGCGGCATAAGCGAGCTTTTGCGGAAAATCTATTTATGAAAAAGCCCCGTTGACGATATCCGTCCGAGTATTGAGCGGCATGCCAGATGTTCAATTGAATTGAATTCGGGTGTTTAACATTTTGCTGGAGCGTTTCCGGTGTAAAATAGAAAACACCAATACATTCCAAAAAGGTCTTGGTATAGTTGTGGTTCGGTCTCATACAATACCAATTGTTTGTTTTTGATTTAAATATTTTTTTTAAGCCGTCACAGGAACTTTTATTTGTAATAGATACAAACCAAATATATAGTTTCCTAAATGATATTGATAGGTATTTAGCATTTTACCATCGTCAAAATTATATTTAAACTTCATTTGGTTAGGATTCAAGAAGAGATAAATGTACCCAGTCTTACTTATTTCAATAACGTAACGATAACACGGTGAAAAAATAGCAATGTTTTTCAGTTCAACAAAATTTATAAGATATATAGTTGATAATTATTTCGGCTTACACCTTCTTCATAAGTAATGATGAAGGCGTAAGCCATGCCATTCTACCAATTCAATATATTGCATTACTTTACATTATTATAAAAATATTTCATACATTTAAAATGTTTTGATATATCCTTGGATACATGTTTTAAAACGAAATAAAATTGAATGATTACATGTTATGGTGAGCTTTTTGTGATGGTTAAAGTGACGTTGGTGAATTGATGATTTTTAGTTCATTTAGTAGAAGTTCTTGACTAATATATTTTTTTATTTGTTTGAATATCAATGCTACGGTTTTAAATATAAAAATCCAGGCATACTAGACGAGAATCAAAAACTATAATATTTGATAACTACGAGAGACCTCTATCGTGAAAAATTAAGCAATATATATTTTTTCAAACACAAATAAATGTATTGCTTACCGAAGTTAAACGCGACGATATATATGTTACAAGGTTTGAAAACTGCTATCAGATAGAAGTTTATCTGCGTCATTTTATACCAATAAAGTATATTACAGCAATTCCTTTTTATTCTAGAGAAACGACATAATTTCGCGAACAAAAACAATGTGTTTGCGTGGACCCTAAAAAGTAGACATCTTTTACATAAAAGTCATTCAAGCGAATGGAAAATATCTCCGGGGTACCAGCGAAAAAGATGTTAGTGAAGAATCAGTCGACACCAGGGATTGCCAACCGGCTTTTTTAAATTTTACCAAAATTCCGGTATTATCAAAAAATAGACGTCAACCGAATTATTTTAGTTAAATAAGAATTTTATAAGGCAAGAATTACTGAAGCGTGGCTTTGTGTTCTGTTTAATAATATATATGTAATATATAGTCTAAATTATTCTAGCATCATAAATATTATGTAAAATTTAAATATTATATTATGATATTGGTTGTTATGAGACATACAATCAACCATGCATTGAAATTTAATGACTATACGTGGTTTCGTGACTTTTTGTAAACGATTTGAGTAGCATGGGTAAGTTAATACTCGTTTTGTCATTTAAAAGATTATTGCCTTGTTATATCTTTTAAATTCCAATTGTTCTAAAGCTTGTGTCACGAAGCCTAAGAACTGTTTGTTATTCATGAGTTTTTAATAGTGAATTTTTTAACCGGTAAATTTGAATCAAACATAAATATTTTTTTAAATCTATAAATACGTATATTAAAAAAAAATTAGGTACATAAGAGGGTATCTGATATAATTAATTACGTCAATTTTTAATTGTTATCAAAGATATGAAAGATTATTTAGTATATATCAGGCACTTAAATCGGTCTATTGATTACCTAGAATCACTTAATAAAGCCACAAACCATTTGGCGCTTAAGGTTATATCAAATTAAAATATAATATCATAGTTATATACGACAGATATTTCTATCACTAAAATAACACTTTTAATTGATTATTTTGTATAGGAGCGAAAGTATTTAATTTATTTTCATCGATTGATCGTTTGGAAAGGCAATGATGTAATGAACTAATTATAGTTATATTCATCTGCATTTGTCGAACAGAATTAATTTTCAATATCTCACTCACTATTTGAGTGACGTTAAAAGAATAAAAAATAAACAGACTAAAAATTGTCGAAGTAAAATTTTCCGGATTAAAAAAATATCACGGTTTTGCGGTATTGTCGACAGCCCTTGCCTGACCGAAACACGCAAAAGACTCGAGCGAAACAATGAAGAACGGCGAGCGGCGAGCCTGGGGAGTGATTGAATCAACAAGGATTGATCGATTCATCCGCGTCAGTGAAAAACCGGCCAAAGAAAAGCGTACGAACCCGCGCGGCATACAGAGGTGAATAAATAAAAAAAATGTATATATCAAACGATGGTGATTTAATTAAAGTACACAAAGACTTGTGTATACAAATCATTTTTAGTCATTACATTCACATATGGAAAAAGGTATTCGAATAAAAATGACTTATTTTTAAGCCGTGCACGTGATTATAGATAAAGTTATCAAAATACGGTTTGAATTACAAAGTAAAAATAACCGTTAATTTTCACACCGTGAACACTCGAAAAAAAACGTCAAATTAATCCCGAAAGTAAACTAATTGTTTAGAATGTTTTGCACTTTAAAAAATATGATCAGAACCGATTTCATTCATCGATAAAATAATCAACTGATAATATACAAAGAGTATAAAGCAAAATGTAAATATATTTTTTACTTTTAAATTTTATACATTATTATTGAGAATTGACAGTTAACAACTTGCAATTATGAATGCAGCTAGAATCTACGATATATATTCTACATATGCATGTAAAGCAATATTAATGAGATGGTTTTGAATAACTATTTAATATCCGGATGACTGTTTTGGTTATTTCGTAAAATCTAGCCATTTCCAACTATCATTTTATAATAACAATATAACATGACAAGTTGTTGGTTGAAAGAGAGGAAACAAACACACCCTGCATAACACTCAAACTGATTGTATGTTCAAAATCTACGATGTTTACGTAATTGGTTAATGAATTAATTAAGTAAAATTTTGATTTGATAATGAAATTTTAATTTGGCAAAATACTTTTATTACCAATCCTAACTATATCACTTCGCAGAATCAGAAGAGGATTTCAATAGAATAAACTACTATCAAAATATAACTGAGAAATTTATAAAATTACGATTTTAAATGAGCGCGTTTTGGTGGGGTAAAATATTACATCGGATTACGTATTATCGTAAGGGTTAAACTATTTAGAATGTTGATTGATCAAATTATCTTACACAAACTAAATAACGAATGAGCATAACGGAGTTAATCTTGTTTGATTTGAATTGATTGACTTAATTGAACCTTGTATTTAATTTCTAAAACCTAATTCATGATTTTCAATGATTTTACGATTTTAAAACAGAATTATCAGGAAAAGTTTCGCGAGCATTTTCAAGGGATAAAACAGAAATCTTCAGTCTTTGCCGAGGACCTTTGTCTAACAATTGTTTATTTTAATTACGTATAGCCACATATAATATACATATTATGTGTTGAAATCAGGTAGGTACATTTTGAGTGGGTCTGCTATATTATTTATCAGGGTTAGTCTTGTTTGCTATAGCGGATAATAGTCGGAAGCGCCCATGTTTATTCCGTGTGATATTTGAGACTTTCGTTAAAACTTTAATAAGATAATGAGAGATAAGCTTTGTTCTGAATTTTCAGAAGCGTGATTTGACATTATTTTTTCATGAAATAACAATGAAAACTTATTTCTATTGTTGTTCAGGTTCGAGCCTTCGTGGAAGGCGACTGGATGAAACTTTTTAATTCATTTAATTTCTAATCCAAGCACCGAATAACGAAGAGAATAAAGCAGAGATAAAGAATTCCAAAAATATGAAAGTCAAATTGACTGCACGGTTTTTGAAGTTTCAGAAATAATCCTTTGTCATAAAATTGTCTGCAACTTTTAAGATTGAGTTAACATATTTTCCCATGAATTAAACTTTTTTTTAATTACAGTAAAACCTCGATTCCATGTTTTTCACAAGGACCTTCAAGAAAGAATAACTGCTGGAAAGCTTCAAATAATAATAAAAACACATACAACCTTCAATTAAAAAAAAAATGTGATAAATATGAGAAGGTTTTGTAAAAGTTATATTAATTTAATTTTATTCATTGAAATAATCGAATAGTGTTTTAAGCGTCTTCTTGTGAAATTATTTAATCAAGAAAATCTCAAGACATGTTAGCAAACTATATATTTCATCATTAATTTCTTTGGAGCATATATAAGATTAAATGTGCGCAAACTTACATATTGTATTGGACAGAAAGATTTTATGATTTGATATAACAGAATTTTCGTAATATGAAGAACTGATAAAATAAAAAAAAAACATCTTTTTTTTATCCTTAGAAATTACACGATACACGCTCGAAATTTATTATTTAAGATGTCTTCAGAAAATAACAGGTTATGACTAATATATTACGGAGAAATATCCATATAAACCGGTCAATCGGGATAATATTTGAGACGGGACAACAATGTTTTGATGATAGATTGAGAAAATTGATAAATCGGGGAACGGTAACAGTGGGATTATTAAGTATTGTTCTTAGATGTGTTTAACGGGACAATAAACAACGAAAGATCCATCCGGGAAAACGTATTACGCAAGTACGGTTGATCGGGGTTCCACTGTGCATGGACAGTTTGATACATTAATCGTAACAAATTTCAAGTGGATCTTAATATAGGAAATTTTAAGAGTTTTGCGAGAATCTGAAAATATCGTTGGATGAATTGAAATAACTGAAAATTTTGTGACTAGTATTGGTGAATTTTTGGTGAATTGGTGAAAGTTGAGAAATAAATGTATTGTTGTTTGTTATCTTATGCCAACAGGCATTTCAGAATATTCGGTGAACCACGTACAAAAACGTTAAATTCAATATTAAAGGACATTAACCTTGCGTTAGAGCAATCAAATCCAGAATTACATTTCATGTTAAAGGTGCAAACTGTCACTTTTTGATGGAAACGCTATATATTTTAAATAATAATAAAACAATATATATAGTTCTATTTTCACAATTTAAAATTTATATAATCAGAGTCGCCGGTTTTGCTCGTCACGACCATTATCAAATGATCAGCTATTTTGAGAAAAGTATACTACTGAAATGTGTTTATATGATTAAAAATATTAAATTATAATTCACTTAAAAAGTAAAAACTTATTCACGACAGAACGAATATAGAAATCGTTTTATGCTATTGAAATATTATAATTTAGACCAGGACAGGTTTCGCCAATTGTCACAATAAATTGCTTTTAATCAAACAAAAAATAATTAAACGTAATCACCAATAGTTTGTTAGTATTGACGGCATATCGATGTTGAATAAAGTTTAAACTTTATAAGAGAGTAACTACTATTTATCGGGTGTTCGAATATCGCTTACGGGTAATGGCTAATATATTGATTGAGCTGGAATTTACTTGGTAGAACTCCACTCGAGCGAAGGAACATGTAAGATCATTCAACAGTAAAAAACAGATTCACAATTTGCAAATCACTCTTTAAAAGAGTCGCATAATATAAATTTAAGCTCGGCGTCTACGTGTTTACATCTTTACATTTAATAAAGGCCGCAAGATGACGGCTTTGGAACAGCTGGAAATCAATAGATATCAATTGTCAACAACAAATATAAATCGGTCGCCGCTCCTCAGACCATTGCGAGGGGCTATTGCCTTCCCGTAATAAACCATCTCCTTTCAATATTTAAGCTTATTGAAATTGCCGCCTGTTTAGTTTCATTAACATTTTTTTAAATTTTTAGTTTTATTGCTAGCAGGAAATAAGCTAGCTCACAGCTATATATAGATAAAAAAATGTACGTTTGAACCTAGTTCTGACGATGGCGTGAGCCGAAATAGCTATCAATTACATCTTATAAAAAAAAATGTAGAACTAAAATATATTGCTATTTTTTCACCGTATTATATATAATGCCTAATAGACAATTAAAATAAAATCAATAAAACACAATTTGTTAAAAAACTATCATCACTTTTGCATGTAAGGACGACGCCAAACAAAATAAACTCTTGACGTCGTTCGTGGTATATGAAACGATATAGACGTGGTCGCGAAGCGTTGCGATGACTGATCCTGGGGGTGACCGCCGGCGATGGCCCCAGGTCGGGCAACGCTCGCAAATCCAATTTGCCGTCGGGCCAGCAAATCTCACGGCCCGCGGCCCAAACGGAAACTTATTAAATTATACAGTGCTTGATGTACATATTTGAAGATAATTACTTATATATGAAATAAATTGTGCTACGCAAAGCTTTCAGTAAACACGGTAAAAAAAATAGCAAAGAATTTTAGTTCTACAATTTTTTTTATCAGATATAGTTGAGAGCTATTTCGGCTCACGCTATCGCCAGAACTGGGTTCTGATCATAGTTCTGACGATGGCGTGTGCACTCATATCAACTATACCTTATAAAAAAAAATTGTAGAACTAAAATTCATTGCTATTTTCTCACCGTATTACAATGGAGTTCTACCAAGTAAATGCCAATTCAAATGGGAAATTACAATTTTATATTGCAATAATGAAAATAATTACACCTATCCCTCGATTTGAGCGGTAGATAGGTTCCTGAGAAAAATGTTTTAATCGAAATTGTATTATGTAATTTGTTAATGTAAAACCGTATAAATCGAAAAGTACACAAAAAATGTATAATTTGATGATAATACGCATAATGGTTTTCTGATGCATAAATTTTTTTTTTTTTTTAAATATAAATATACAATACATATATAATACTTTTATTAATTAAATACCCATAAAGCATATATAGAGGAATAAAATGATTCACGAAAAAATTATTCCAACGGTTGGTGGAGTTTCTCTCATTTATCACTATCACAAATAAACGTCAATATCTTTTTCGTGACTGGTGCAAAGTCATTTTCATCACTCGAAATTATTTGTGTCGATTCGATGTTTGAAGTACAATAGAAACATTTACACCCCGAGGAGATTTGGTAATACAATCCGTTATTAACATTTGCTTCGAATTTCTTGTTAGATCTTAATGGACCTCATCATATTGAGCTAAGTAAGCATTTAGTAATATCGCGTTGGAATCGAAGGGCCCGTTCAACATTTGAGTCATTTTGTACACACGGGCGCACAAACAAATACAATTGGCGAGACCATTGTTTCTGTTGAGCATGGTCAGTTATTTCCAACATTTTTTTTTAATCCGTGTAAAAGCGAAAACGTGTAAAACAAGTACCGTGTGAATCGAGGGATATACGTTTTATTACATATGAAATAAATCGTGCTAAGCAAAGCTTTCATTAAAGTTTATATATATACAGTACAACCACAAATAAATATGTGCTAAAATAAGTTATATATTTTCCGTGCCAAAGGAAAGCCAAATACTGATTTTCCAAAGAAAAACAATAACATCAAACAAATAAAAAAACACATCATAAAATAAGACCTTATTTCTATGTTATTTCAACTTAAAAGTAAATTTATTTCTATTATTATTTCTGTCAAAAATTATTTCGAAATATTCAAAGTTATATATATTTTTATATATTATATTATAATATTCATTTTAAGTTATGAAGTTTAGGACCGGTTTCCCTTATCGCGAACATCATCGACTAAACAGATAGTGATCAAAATCTTGATATAAAATAAATTATAAAATTGTATAAAGAGCATTGAGAAATGAGTTTAATTATTTGGATACAATGAATTTCCACCAAGAAGTGACAGTTAAAACCCAAAAATTGATTATTGATTACTGTTCGAATGAAAAATGTTCAGAGACCCAATTTCTTTTTTTATTTACGAAGAATTATTGTTGCTGCACCCTTAAAAAGAATATATCTTTTATTGATTGAATTGGCATTAACTTGGTAGAATTCCATTAAAACACGGTGAAAAAATAGCAATGTGTTTTAGTTTTACAAAATTTATAAGATACCCAGTTCATATCTATATCGGCTATTCCAGTTTTCGATTAAAATTTATAAAAATTTTAAAAAAGTACATTTTGCAAAACTGCTTTTTTAGATATGTAATTATTTTTTTATTATTATTTAATATAAATCATGATGATGTTGTGGCAGCCCTCGCCGCGTCTACGCAACACTTTCAGATATATCGATCTTTTTATGTCACTTTTCATATTAACCGTAAAACAAAAATAATAACAGAAGACCATGGAAATGATTTTTTGAAATATATGAAAAAATTGACACTGGTGTGCTCTTGGAATTAAAAAGGTTAACATATTTACATTCAACCCCTTTTCAGCGAAAGTTTACCCTACGTCTCTGCAATAATAATAGATTTACAAAATAATTGGCATCTTATTTTCAGAACTCCGTTTAAATAAGTTATGAATATTTAAAGTTTTTAGTTATTCAACAACATAATAAATTGACTAAATTCACACAAACGTCTACAGTTAAAGTTTTTTAACAAGATGTAAACATTTTCTAGTCATTAAATTTTCAACGTATTATATTTTACGTTTGCTTTATAATATTGCTAATTTTAATTTAAAAAGATAAAATTGAGCTTTGTAGCAAGCATAATGATATTATATTATAGTTCTGACGATAGTGTGAAGCCAAAAAAGCTATCAAGCAAATCATATTATTCTTGTGTAGCTAAAAATACAATAATTGTATTTGTGTTTTTACTTTACCTATGTAATAAACAAAACTGGGTTACATTGAAAGCAATGTGATGAATATTGTATATCAACCTGTTTCTATGTTCTAACAAATAAGCCACCTTTGAAATTTTAAGGAAAAAATATAGGTTAACCGTTAAAGACTGCGATCGAAAACAGTCTGTGTGACGATGAAATGATTTGATAGACCACAAGAAAAATTGCTTCATTCTCTTCTTTTACAATAAAAAATATTGCTAAAGGTTTTATATATCTCTGTGTATCTGTTATAAACTCTTTATATTTTAGTCATGAGTAGAAAATAAGTCTTAGATCATACTTCAATCACGACAGATGACATCGAGTCTGCCAATCATCACGAGCGCTATCACGCGCGAAAGCGCATGTACTTACTTCTTTTAATGTTGCCAGATACTAAATAAAATAAAATATTGATTTGTAATTATGTGTTCTTATTTGTGGGAATATATATTTGCAACGTAACTAGCCACCTAATATGTTTAATAAAAACTTTCGTTCATATTACTGTGAGTATTATATAAATATCGTAAAACCGTTGGGAGAGTATGTCTCTACGATTGGGCAAGAGAAAGTTAAAAGTAAAACAATTTCAATTGAACTGATTTAAAAATATATTGTGGAAATAAGTACTAAAAATGTGTTTTTAGTAAAATATCATGCCTTTCCATCAATAAGTGACAGTTAACACATTAAAAATGAAAAATGTCAATTCTTAGATAAAACTAAGCTCTTAGTTATCAGTAATTTTCCTATCATATAACACCGTGAAAAAGTAGTAATGTATTTTAGTTCTAGAAAATTAATACGGTATATAATTGGTAGCTATTTCGACTTACATCAGAACGATATTTAAACGTACATTTACTTATCTGTATAAAGCGGTATAGAAAACGTACACAATACATCGTCTCTTCTGTTTTAACACCGTAGTTTTAAATATTGATAATAAATTCTTGTAACAAATTGATTTTTTATACTTTTCCAGTCTATTTTTTTCTATACTTACATAATTTATTAATCCAATATAGTTTAAATATTGCAATCATGTAATTCCGCATACCGTGTGACGAAAAAATACGATACTTTCAAATTATGTTTTATGGAAAGAGCGTTATTAAGTGTTATAAAGTTAATGGCTTTTGAATGTATGTATTTTCAAACATAAATGTTAACAATGTGTATTGATCGTGTTGTGCTAAATAAAATAATGAGCTCAAATTCAATACATCTTAGAAAATATCTTCCGCCACAATAGGACAAAGTTTTCGTCTTGGATAAAGGTAATATTATAAAGTATCTCTAACAATGTGTAATGGAGCGTGGCAAGTTGGGGCAATAATATGGGGACGAGCCCAAGAAATTCGGCACGACGGGCTATTATAATGCGAAATTAAAACAGCAGTATAAAATTTAATTAGTCATAAAATTAGTTGCTGGTTAAGCACGGTATGTGATTTATTATATCAAGGATTTCTATTGGGATAAAAGAGTTTTATGTCAGTAATAATTCAAGGTTTTTAATTTATCGAGAAGAATATAATTGGGAAATATAAGACAGGAAGGACAAAGGAAAATTTATTAAAATTTGGCAGCAGGTGTAGGCGACGCCGGCCTTAACAAAAGACAGCATCAATGAATCGAGCCTCTTGAAAAAATATATTTTTTTCTCAAATTAATTAAATAAATCCAGAAATCAAAAATAAAATATTATACATCAAATAAAATTAATCTATTTTAGTAAAGATCTTTGCGATTAAGAAGAATCGAAAAAAAATCCTCTTTAAAATGTCAATTTTCAAGTGTTATATTTTAGTAAAAGAAATATGATGAATTTAAAAAATGAGAGAAATAGAAACTGATTTTTCGATGAATCTATATAACTATTACATGAAGTGTTTTTAATCAAAATTGATATAACAGTATTTATAAATAAATAAGAAAAATAATTTATCAAGAACAATTCCACATTTTATAATTAGTACCGGTTTTGTTCAACGCGATAATACTGTTTTGCTATGTAGAATACGTAAACGATAAATGGAACTTTAATATTAAATTTGAATTACTACACATTTGTACGATTCCACATGTTTTGTCACTAATGACCCGGGTTTCGCCTAGTCAGTAATAGTCAGTTCTGTTGCATCCGTGTGATAGAATGCCTGAAGATGTCGAAAGCGAAACCCGGGTCGTTAGTGACGAGCAAATTGATTAGTTGATATTATTTGGGACGAGCGAAACCGGTCCTGATCATAAAATATATTGTGGAAATTAGTGCTATAAAATGTGTTTTTATTATTAAAATAAAAGTCTTCAATACCCTATCCATATGAAATCTTTGTTAATGATTTCCAGACATGTAAAATAAATGGTATAAAAATTTCGATAATACTATAATAAAACAGATAGTATACAGATGAATTTGAAGAGTTTTTTTTTATTTTAAAAATTTGTAAGAATTGAATGATTATCATCGTTAATTGACTGAAACATTCTTTGGGTATAGTGCGGGGGAATCAGGGAGATTAAATTGTTTCAGTGTGAGTGAGTGTGTACGTAAAAATTTAATACACATTTTTTTAATGGTGAAAATTCAAAAAGCATTTTTATTTTATTATGTTTGCTACCGTGAAAATGTCATGAATGAACATAGATTCACTACTGATGTAAGAATATTATGGCACTTTTACGATACTGCAGGATATAAATAAACATTCCCCATAGGCCTTGCGATATTTGACAGAATCGTATCGACATTACGCGCATAAATAAAAGACACAGCCGATATTAGAAGTAATAAAACGAGAGTCACTATCGACCGCCTCCGAAGAGAAGACGCTGTATAAACAATTTCCATTATTTAAATTTCCCGAATACGTTTCTTTAAATGGAATGTCTTCACATTATTGTATAATAGATTCGGAACCCTTTTTACAAGACCGTGCGGACAATTATAAGGGATGCTCGTGGCATTTCTTTTTCTATGACTTTCCTGTGCCAATATGCATCGACGTACAGAGTAGACGTGCAAGAAAATCCAAAGCGATTCAAAGTTATTTGATGGTTCAAAACGAGAGAAGCCATGTAACTGTAAAATAAGTCAACAAAAAACTCATCAAAATGCTCGTCGGAAAGTTAAATTCCCATGTTACGTTCACCTGATATCAAATTTTAAATAGTCTAAGTCTAAAATTTCCCAATTGCATTTTAGTGATAGTTGAATATTATTTGTTTTAGAATCCTTTCGTGAAAGACTCATTAATGGTATAATCACAGGCAATTGAGAGTGATTAATATTAAATCAATATTATTGATATTTTTTTCAATTGCTCTTTTGGAACATAACCGATGCTAACTGTTTATTGTGTGTCAGTTGGATCTATCTGTATGATAGAATTCCTGAAGATGCCGAAAGGCGAAACCCGTGTGGTTAATGACAAAACATGTGGAATCGTACAAAGTTTCAACAATCAAAAGTTAAATGTGGCTCCAATGAGGACGTGATCGTCGAAACTGAAGTGTAGTTTGAAGTGTTGGACGACTAGTTCTACAAAAAAGTCGTAGAAATTTAGTAAAGCGATGGAATGAATATAACACCCTTTAAGGAGGCCATGTCGAATTTTGCATGAAAGTTGTTTTATTATTCATCTTATAAACTTTTGTTGTATATATACCCTTAAATTGTGTTCATTTTTTACAATCTCGTTATATTTCAGTACATATAGTATCCACTTTTACGTTTCTATTTTCCGTAATTCACATGTGAAATATTAAAAATTAAAATTAGTTTGTAAACATTTTTTAATATTTGAAATGAATATTAGGAAGATGAAATATGTTGTTTGTGTCTTTAGATATGTTTGCAAAGGCTAGAAGATAAAAGCTAAGATATAATAGTTACGTTACAAGCGTTGAAAACGAATATTTTTTCCATATATTTATAAAATCGGAAGAGCTGTAGTAAATCAACACAACGATGTATAACACTGATTTGCGTGATTATTTCAACAATTTTTTTCGAAAGAAGTTTTTTTTTTAATTAGTCCCGTCAAAAACTGTGGATCAACTGTGTTTTAAAACACAAAAATACCAAAGCCGCTTAAAGTTATTAATCTAAGAAGCCGTATAATGAAAAGTGGCAATTACTCAATGAAACCGAAATATTTACGACGTCAAAGCAGGTTAAGTAAGTTATGTAATACGCACATTTGAATAAACACAGATAATGTGTTGAATTTTCACAAATATAATATGTTTCTACCGATACTTGGAAAGTAACATCATAAAAGTATATTAATTTCCTCCGTTAAACAAAGCAACTATGTAAATTTCGCTCATGAATTATATTATTATTGGGTATATATTAAATTACATAAATACTGAAATATACGTAATCAAATATCTAAAGAAGAATTGAACGATGTTGGAGAATTAAATAAATAATTTCATTTTTAAAATCAAAATGAATGTTACTTTGGTATGTACGTGAAACACTAAATCAGGGGTATTCTATCTTTTAATAACTACCACCTACATTTGTATTTCTGCTAGTAGCAAAATTTTCTACCCGTTCTTTGGTTTCACAGTAATTGTTATTAATAACTCTAATCTTTTTAGTAGTTCTTAATAGTAGTTCTGACGATGGCGTGAGCCGAAATAGCTATCAACTATATTTGTTAAAAATAATTTTGTAGAACTAAAATACATTGCTATTTTTTCACCGTGTTGTTATTAATAAAATAGGAAAATCGCTTTACTTCAACTTGAAACCCTTTCCGCCCACTGTGAAAGCTGGAGCGGAGTAGTACTAGTGCCATTAGTAGGCAGTAGGTACCAGGTTTGCTAATATTGTACTAGATCATAGGTTCCCAACCGGAAGGTCGTAATGTGTTTTTTGGGGGGTCGCCAACTTATACAGTCAACAGTCAAAAAAATATTTTTTCTTGTATACTTTTGGATTGTATGGGGGGGTCGCGGGTCACATGGATTTTATGAAAAGGGGTCGCCATCTGAGAAAGGTTGGGAGCCTATGTACAAGATAATCAATTACTGTATTGCACGTAACTTATGTAGTTAAATAATAAAACAGAGTGTTAAACTCTTGAAACTTTTTTTATTCAAATCAATACTGGTTTTTTGATCATCGCGAGTGTTATCAAACGATTCCCATATAGCAGTGTTTCTTAACCTATTATGTGAGTCGCACCCTTTTGAATCTGAAATAGGTCTTGGCTCTTCATTGGAAAAAAAGTTTTATACTGCTAAAAATGCGTTATTAAACTCTAGTTTTGCACAATTGCCGTTTTGTTTTTAATGCGACAATATACTACAATGTAACATGGTGAAAAATAGCAATGTGTTTTAATTCTACAACATTTATATGACGACAGCTATTTCTGATTGAACTAGGTCTGATGAATGCGTGAGCCGAAATAGCAATCGACTATATATCTTATAAATTTTTAGAACCAAAATACATTTCTATTTTTTTCACCGTGTTATAATGTAGTTAATACTAATTCAATCAATATAGACTTAAGAAAGAGATACAACAATAGTTATACGTAATGAAGCCGAAACTAAAATCTTTTTATGAAAATCGATATTATTTTATGTAAATATTCAATATCCCATACAAAAAAAAATAAAAAATCGACCGAATCGGAAAAAAAGCGGTAACGAAGAAAATCCACAGAAAAGAGTAAATACCGCTACAAAAGGAATGAGAATGACATCTCTCGAAGAAAAAATAAAGTTTTCACATGTAATTCAACGGAACAAACTTCGGATGTTCTTTCAAGGAGTAATCGTCAAACGTATTTATGTATTCTTTGGGTGTATGTGTTTAGCTCAGGGCTGTGGTGTCGTTAAAAACAACACGTCTTCGTGACTTCCACAATGACCAACATCACGACAAAAAAAGTTTATTTTTGTCAGTTTTTTCCGTACCCTTCCTATTAAGGTGCATTAAATTAAAGATCAACCAATCGATCCGGCAATTTGTTCATTGAGATATTTTTTCAAAATCGTCGATCGAAAAAGTAGCGAGTGTCGCTCATTTTTCACAACTTCGACTCCACGACTTTGCTTAAGAATATGAGAGAGTAAGCAGTAACAAAACAATTGTATCGACTGAAAGTGCTTGACGGAATTTCAATATAAAATTTGAATTGTTACAACTTTTGTACGATTCCACATGTTTCCAAGGGTTTAGCCTTTCGGCATCTTCAGGCATTCCATCACACGGATGCAACACAATTGATTATTACAACTTTGTACGATTCCACATGTTTTGTCACTAGCGATCCGGGTTTCGCCCTTCGGCATCTTCAGGCATTCCATCACACGGATGCAACAGAACTGATTACTAAACATTTGTACGATTCCACATGTTTTGTCAGTTCTGTTGCATCCGTGTGATAGACTGCCCGAAGATGCCGAAAGGCGAAACCTGGGCCGTTAGTGACAAAGCACGTGGAATCGTACAATTTTTTAACAATTCAAATTTAAGAACTTATAACTGAAGTATTGCCTGATTTGTCTAAAAAATCCCCTTAAATTTGCTCAACGCCGACTTTACTCAATTAATTTTGTAAAATTCGGTTTTAACGACTTTCGACCGCGATTTCACGACTTAGACATCGACCCCGCAGCCCTGGTTTGACTACGACAGCCTTTGAATTAAACGGAAAAGTCTCCTTATATGTACAGGGTACAAAGGATTTATACGGATACGAGAATATCACGTCGTATTTGTCGTCAAATAAAAGAAATACTTCAAAAAAGAAAAAACACAGCTGTGTTTGTTATCCAATCATTTACCACCTTCTCGCGAATATGCGCAAATATTGTGTATCCAATGTCTTAACTTGTTCAGATGGAAGGTTTTTTTGTCAGACGTATACAGATAACTTTATCGTGTTCTAAATAATAATAAAAAATCATTTACTTACCAAGATGAATATCGTATTGGGTTATAGGGGCGATAATCTTGAAATATTACTAGTAAAGTAATACTGATTCATTTTAAATTATTTTTTAAGAAAGTGAAACATGAATTAAAATAAAAACATATCACTTACGACCCGGGTTTCGTCAATAATCAACGGACATTTACATCTTAACTGTCGACAATTTGTACGATTCCAGATGTTTTCACTAACGACAAAGCTTCTGATTTTCGGCATATTCAGACATTCTATCACACGAATGCAACATAACTGATTTGCTATTGTGTTCGTCAGTTCTGTTGATATCATAAGGTAGACTGTCAAAATGTAATTAAGTTATTTTCTTAGTTCAGAAGTCTAAACCTTATAACGGTTTCAAATGATTAATGATATAAAATTTTCTGTCAGAACTGTCAGTTCCGTTGCATCCGTGTGATATAACGCCTGAAGATGCCAAAAGGCAAATTCCGGGTCGTTAGTGACGAAAAATGTGGAATGGTAAAAAATTTGTAAAAGTTCAAATTTGATATTGAAATTCTATCAAGCACCTTCAGTCGATATCATAAATTAGATAAATGATATCTAAGTTAGTTTTTCCATCTTTACACCTGTTACATGGCCGCCTTCTATAACGCTATGTTGATAAAAAAAAGAATAGATTTTAATCCTCATTCTCCTGACCCTATACAGAAATGCACGGAACGACTTTAAAGTCATGCAGAAAAAGTGACTTGCTCAGGCACTTGGCTTAAGTTAAGCCGTCGCTGGGGAAAAGTTTAATCTGTTCCACGCTGAATCTAGACGAAGGCGAATCGAGAATATTTCGTTCCCCGTACGATGTTGAAAATTTATCGAATGCCTCAAAGTTGGGCTTGGTTGATAAGTCAGTGAGGCCTATTGTGCCTGTATGAGGTCGAACCACAGCAAACAATATAATAAATAAATTTATAATATTCCAAATAATTTTGGTCAAATTCAATTCAGTTCTGAATTCAGTTTGTGACGTGCTCCACATTGGCTACTGTCATATCTTTAAAAAACAATTTTTTCCATACTTTTGATGTGTGATTTCATTGATGTATAGTATGGCTTCAGAAATAAGATTTGCACAAAATAAACAAACCTGATACAAAAGAATTGCGGTTCGAATAAATGTCTGGTGATATACGCCGTTACCTTTGTATCCGAGGATATGAATATCCTCATAAGTTGCCGTCCCCGAAAACCACCCTAACTATTTCCAAAGCTAGCGTGGCCTTATTTGAATAACGACGAGTTATGCATTATTCAGTGGCGTACAGCAATTTCGCAAAGTTCGGTCAAATAGCGAACAACTTTAGCGTAATAACCGTACCCTTCGATTCAGCACGCAGGCGGAACTTCAAAACCCAACATGATCCGAAACTATATAAAAAAAAAATACAAATTTATTTTTTCGATATTTATAAGAAGCAATAAATTAAGATTGTTGGCATATTGTACATTTATTTCCATATATGTATTGATTTTAACCATTTAATAGTTTCATATAATTACATGTAAAATATTTTCGCAGTTCTTGCGCCATTTGTTTCATACACCTGGCAATTACAAATGTCTCAATTAACATAAAAAAAACCTTATTTCACCTTATATTGTATCAGTTGATAATGCTCACAATGAGAGAAACAAGTCCCATATCATCACGTTGTGAAGTTTTACAAATATAATATATTTTTAAATATAATTATATTGCTTTTCCACCAAGAATCGACGGTCAATATTTAACATTTTGACTACAGATAACATACTGATAAGAAACAAACAATAAAAATTTAAATGGTTAGCATTTTGCACATTGCTAATTATATATTGCTTTTAATTAGTTCATTAAATTATTTTCTTTTTTTAATTTGTTTTGTATACCTGGTAATTATTGATTGTTAAATTATATCACGATGAACGATAATATAAAATAGTGTTGAAAAACATAACTATTTTATTTTTTAAATAAATGACAGTTAAGACAACACTCTAATTTCTAACGTCTCAAGCGTCGAGACGGCTGATTGCAGTGTGTTGATAGTTGAAAATTTTCATGTACTAGCTTATTAATATAAAGAATAATACCCTATGTGTAATGAGCAACACTTATGAATTATAAAAACACATTTTTTTTGTACTGATTTCCACAATATAATATATTTGATCAGGACCGGTTTTGTTCACCGCGAGCATTATAAACTGATCGCGATGAACGAAACCGATCTTGATCAAAAAATATATTGCGGAAATAAGTACTAAAAAGTGTGTTTTTATTATTTAAAATATCATGCCTTTCTATCAAGAGGTGACCGTTAACACCTTAAAAGTGAATTATGAATTATTTTTTTAAATCTTCTATGCTGGAATGTTCCGGATAGAGCTCGACAGGGAATTTATTTATTTATTTTATTACAACTACACGGTACAACACTTGCAAATTATCAATTCAATGCTTTTGCGCCGTAATATATTAACATATTTATATTTAAAAATATAAAAATTCAACAAATACACAGAAAAACAATCAATAAGGATTGCAAAAAAAAAGAAAGCCAACCAAGTAAGCTGTCTAAATGTCTGTCTGTAAAAATGTCTACTTTAACTGAAAAAATAGCAATCGTCTGAGCTCACTTTCGTCCACATGAAAATGTCAACATCCGAAGCAATACTGTTGAACATTGTTAATGCTCTTACCATTGGCAGACTGGTTCTACACTTTGGAAGAACAAACAAATTATGTACACGATTTCTTAAAAAAATATCCGGAACATACAAATATATATTATTAAGATTAAGGAATGATTATAAGAGTTCAATTAATTGATATGCGATATTTAAAATTGGAAAATGTTGAAATATTACGAAAGATAAATGCAGTTGGCAATATGTACTGTTGCGGCATCAAAATATGCGTATGCAAATTCGATTACGAGCAATGTTACCAACAGCGATGATGCGCAAAATTCAAAATTCAAATTTCGAAAGAAATCAATTACGAAACAAAACACCGGTAAAGCCGGACAAAATCACAGCCGGAAAAACAAAACAACGCTCACGCCGTCACGGTCGCACCGATAGGGTTGTCCGCCTCCGATCTAATTGAATTACGAACATTCGAATTAAGTTTCGCAGGAAGCCCGCCCTGGCGGCGATTTAAATTCGGAACGGGGATGGCACCTCTGAAAGATGGCGGACGCGTTACAAAACATGGCGGGCTTTGAGAGGCTTCACTGTCACATGCTCGCGCCGCGTCTCCACGTCTGGAAAGTTGGTCGGCCGTGACCTAGCGTCATACCTCGGGGAGAATAATATTATTGCACGAAGTGAGAAAAAGTGAGTATTTTATTTTACACGGCGTATATGCGGTCGATGAAAAATCTAACATGCAACTAGAGGACGTTGAGTACAGGTGAACTTTATTATTTCATATGGAGTGCTTAAAACGTATCATGTCATTGGCATATTAATTTTCAAATTAAGGTCACCTGGAATACCATTCTAAAATTTATTATAAACTGTACACTAATAGAGACATGGCAGGTATGCTCAACACCCGTAAGCCATACTATATCGTAACTTTCGGATATAATTGATATAATAAGCATTCAGAGCTATCTTAAGAAAAATAAAATTAAAAGTAATACAAAGGATGATCGGTTAACGAATATAGTCTGTTCCAAGATTATGTTCGCTATCCGAATTGCTCGTTAACCAATTATACGATTTACACGCCTCGTTTCGTTCTAAAAATGATATCACGGACCGAGTCAAAAGCGTGTCGTTTTCAAAAGTCTGTCAAATGTAAAACATCGATTAGTTTTAGAGATGGAATAAATAGACAAGATCGCTTTCGTTCGTTATCCGAATATGCGTTCGTTGTCCGAACACAAAAATCTTTCGTGATATTGTTCGCAGTCCGAAATGTTTGTTAACCCATAGCCACTGTATCAACAAAGAGAATTAGTATAATAGTGATATATAAAGCTAAGCTAAATTTATATTTACTCCGTTCCTGTTGAACCGCGTGATAATATTGCAACATGTATGTATCAAAAATCATTGCAGTAAAGTTGGTGTTGCAACTTGTGAAGATAAAATCCATATAAATCCGGCTATATTTTGACAGCTTAAATTCTTATTTTTTTTGACAATCATCTATCAACTCATAGGAGTTGAGACGTCAGTTAAAAGTCTTTGGGTTAAACATAATTCGGACAATCGCGTAAACCAAAGTAGTTATGAAACACCAATTTTAAAATTTATACAGCACATACTGCTACTTATAGACGCTGCCTTAATGCAATATAAAATTTCCTTCCTTAAAAGTTCCTTCAGATTGTTAAGAAATATTGAATGATACATTCTTATTTTATAACGAGGTCGCAATCTGTAATATATTATATAAGAGTGACGGAGAAATATAGTAGTTTAAAGAAACAAAAAAAAATACACTAACTGAATTCGTAATTGACAGCATAAAAATGAGCATTTGATGCCAAATAAAGACATCCAAGAGACCTTAAACACGAAAATTTTGCGCCCTCTGTTAGAAGCGGGCGAAATTGAATTACAGGAGTCCCAACGTAATCAACATTCCCTCTGACTTCTCCAAAGAGTAAAGTGGCAATTAGAAAAAGGTTCAGTCCCCCGTCACTTGTGATCCTAACAAAGTTTGCTTCTTTGAGTTCTTTACGCTGACATTTAAAATGCTTTAGGTCCGACTCCGATATGACGTCATGTCGTAATGACCTCCCGTTGTTGTCTTATAGATGAGGCGAATCAAACAATTGAATTAGTTTTTTTTTCTCAAGAAATTGCGGCAAAAAGAAAATTGTAAAAGATTAATCTTAATGTAATATTTGTTAGAGCTAGTCTTCTGCGAGACTAGAATACGCAATTTTTCCAGAGAAAATAAGCACGCCAGGCAAAATTTTGGTTAGTAATAGAATTATGTATTTATATATGATAAATAAGGGTAGTGTTCATTCGTTACATTGAAAGTTTAGACTATAATGACAAAGCGTTAAAAGTTTGAAGATGATTAAATGCCGTTCCACATCTACATATAATCAACGTAATATCCAAAATAACCAAACCAATATCACCAACACTCACTCGTTCTATTCAAAATATCATTTTGGTACAAATAATTGATATGTTATTATTTCTAAGAACCACAAGCTATTCATTATAATGCCTTTATTGTTTACTCGAAGAGGTATGTCGACATTTGTTGAAATAAGGACCGTTTTCAAATAAATGATTTGTAAACTCTGAAAAGATCTTGTATGCTCTTGAATTTTCATGTCGAAATAACTCGCTATCAATCCAACATATAAAGTTAGGCAGTCTTCAAAAGAGAGGAGATAAATGTCTGATTGGAAAAGCGATTGTAATTTGACTGGAATATTCAATAGAATTTACTTTAAATATTATAAGTATAATATGCGCAAATGGCAACAACTTTGAATGGAGTTATGATTTGTAAAAATACAGGATTTTTGCCAGTAATTAGTATTATCGTTTGTTTATTCTTTCCAGTTTGAGTTCATTAAAAATAAGACTTAATCATTTTCAGAAATTCTCTGTTATTCAAATAAAATAGTACATCGTTTATCGTCATACCATTAAGATTAGCGCCCGCATGAAATAAAATTAGCTGTAAATAACAGAGCAATTTCAACGTTTCTTATTTTTATAATGAGTTGAGATAGGACAGCTCTTATTAAAACGCAATAAAGAGCGTTCACCTTACGATATTAATGTATAATGTATGACTTTGAACGCAAATGCGAGTAAATAATATTAATGAGATTCGTTGCTTTGAAGCAGACTTGCGGCACATTAATGAAGTCAGAAATGCCATCAACGTCTTTTAGTTTCCACAAGCATACTTAATTCTATAATAATCAACCTTCTACGGCTATGAAAAAATGCTTAATTATCTATGAATTCTTTTGTAAAGTCGTTTTCACAACAGCAAGTGACAGATTCAAAGAGCTTTTTAAAAGAAAGAAGGGAAAAACACATTTCTTTAACGTCCAGTGTTTAATAGCTTACGTCTGTTATTTTCAATTTGGTATGCCACTTTTAAATCGCTTTGTATTGTTTAAGATAGTCTGATTTAATTAAAGAAAAAAGTCCCATGAAGAATTCGCTTTTGTTTCAAATTCATACATTTATAGCAGTGGTAGACAAGCTTGCAGACTTCACAGTCAGACATGATTTTTCATATTTTTTTTACACTAATACTTGCCGTAAGTTATATTTTGATGTAATGAATTTGTACTCAGTCAATTTATCTCTTGTAACAAATCTAAATAAAGAGATATTTGTTTATGTGTATTAGAGAAACTTTTATATCTTATTGGGTGTCATTTCCTTAATGCAATACATTCGCCAGCATATTATTTTTGCACGAAAGAACTTTTTTTTCAGGGCGTGGTAAAAGCTATTATGCCAGTGTCAGTGTATGATGAGAAAAATCGGTATCCGGCTCTTATAAATATCTCTGTATACATCCAGATACATTGATATCCACAAAGAGATTTAGAGTAATAGCGGGTTGACGCCAAAATACAAATCATATCGAGATTCTAGTACAACGATCAGTTGTTGCAAATCGATCAATTAAGTGTTAACAAGCCACTGGGGCATATAAAAATGTCCATTTTCCGTTAATACTTAATGTTTTATGGTGGACGAGAGGTGAAAAAAAAAAGTTATACCAACATGGAAGTATTCAGTATTGCTGCGTTTATTTTCTCTATAGAACAAAACTGTTTAAGCTGCTTCTGTCTTGTGAAATTTTTCTAACTTTGCTGGAGTAATGAAGATTTGACAAAATTAGGTACTAATGTAATGAATATTAGAATATATCAAGATTTTTTTAAAACAACTTTCTGAGATTTTTTAAAAGTTTAAATGTTTTTTCTTGGAAGAGAGACATTATTTTTATATAAAAGGACATAATGTTAACAAAATAAGTTATAAAAGAACTTATCGCGAGCATTATCAATCGATATAATACACAACTAAATGAGTACGAAAACATTGTAAAATTTGGTTTGTTGAAACTTTCTTTTTTTCTCGAATATTCAATGAAAACTGTTTGATTTGTGTCAGTTCTATTGTATCCGTGTGATAGAATGCATGAAGACATCAAAAGGCGACACCCGTAATATTGGTTAAATAAATTGTTTCCACAATTTAAATTTCACATTGAAATTTCCCAAAGTATACACTCAGTTGATATCGTAAACCGAATATTGTGTTTAGTTTTTACTTTCTGAATTTTTTTTAGGCAGAATTACCGTGTTGATTGAATACTCTATTATTTTAAAATTTACAAAATTTAATAAAATTCGTCTTATATCCATCATCGCTATTTCTTATATGAAAATTGACGGAGAAATACAAGGCGACGAGCTCTCTCATTTCTCTTCATCTAATTTATGATGCAATGTTTCAATTTATTTTAACTACAGAAAAGCATCCTTAGCTAAATAAAAATAATCAGCTTAAACACAATCCAATTAATCTATTTGCCGTCATAATGAGAAAAGGCCCAAGGCGAAATAATTATGACACTCGCGGATGCTATATAACCGGCAGTTCTCTCGGATATAACATTTTTATGGAAGAAAGATAAAATTTATTTGCATATAATTTTATCAAGTATCTTTTAACGACTTCTTGTAGACTATAAAAAGTAATTTGCCAGAGGACTTAATTGAATACAAAATCTTTTTATTATTATCTGTACTTAAGGGTAACCGCGTTGCCGTGTACCATTATGCAAAGAGCTTACTTTGAAGCTATTAAAAAAATACGGAATCGAATTTGAAGCGGAATTTAAGTATGAGCTATTTAATGGAAATTTAGAATTTTATAAGATTGTGTACACTTTTTTCGGATTCATACAATAGTCAGAACTGTATTTTACTTTATTTCATTAACTCAATTAAGCTTTATAATATTCTGGAAACGCCCCACACAGTTGAATGTCATTATAATCAAATTAATGATTATTAAATTTATTTAGTATATAACATCAGGTTCTAAGCGTTGCAAACTGTTTACTGTCTGTGATTATATTGCATCCGTGCGATAGAATTGCCAGAATATACCGAAATCTAGGTCGTGAGTGACAAAACAAATGGAAATGTATGTAAATAAAACACAGTTTCAACAATTTAAATTTGATATTGAAATTACATCGAAAAATTTCATTCGATAGTATAATTTAGATAAACTTACTGTTTTAAAAATATTAACTAATACAAATTTCTCAGCAAGCAAATTAATTGCAAATCGGTCAATTAGTCGGTACTGTAATGGCAAACGGTGTTTATATATGTTAATTGTTTAGGAGAGCAAAAATAAAGTTTGGTGGCATCTTTTAAATAATAACTTAGTGATGAATAAAGTTGCTGTTCTAATAATTTGAGGCATTAAAGTATATACAATTTGGAACATATTGAGAAAGAAAACTAAAGAAGTTTACTAAAAAACAGCAGTTATAACAGTATGCCATCATAGTATTGAAATATAAGTCTTTATATTACATTTTTGGTTTATTAGGAAATTATTTCTTGTGTATATTATTAGAAATTCAGCAGGGAATGCAATTAGATGCAGATTTCATTGATTCATAAAAAAAACTTTACGTTCACCCAATGACTTTTATTTTCTACAATTTATCATTTCGTAAATGTAATCTGATCGATTGTCCTTGTACAAACTGCAGTGTAATTCACGATTTTTGAAAGCCCACCTGTTTGCTGCAAGATAAAATGGAAAGTAGATCTCCGATGGAGTAAAAAAAAAAAAACAACTCAGTCATGGATGGATATCGACCATAGCGCTGAGGCGGTCAGCCGGAACCAAACGCTGGATTAAAACCGCCGTTCATTATAACAATAATTATTACCCGACTGTTGAACTTCACTGTCTACTGCCGACAGTATTGCCATATTGTTTAATTCGTTTTCCTCTGTGACTGCCTTGTAAATTTGCTAATCATCCGTTTTGTATGGCGCGCGAACTCTTTCGATAGTTTTTTTTTCGTGTGCTAATTAAGTAACAAGCACGGTGAATTTCGACCACCGTCAAATGCCGTCTGAAAATATAAGTGTTAAAAATTCGTTGATTCTGAAATATTTACTGTTTGTCCAATTGTACAAACATTACATTTTACTACAGCAAATAAAGTGTTGGTTGACTTCCGTGTTATAGACAGTCAACCCCAAATAGCGGAGAGATAATGAAGAGTTTCTTATTGGAGGATTGGCACGAATACAAAATTGAGGTTAAGTTTTTTCGGTAAGTTTCAGTTTTAACGAAACTACCAAACAAATATTTTTCAATTTTTATAAAATGATTTTGATCTATATTAAGTTTGTTGATCTTTTTATTGTTATTATGTATTTATAATATACATATTCACTTTTAAGGTGTTAACTGTCAATTCTTGACGGAAAGGTATGATAGTTTAAATAATAAAAATACATTTTTTTAGTATTACTTCCATAATAAATTTCATAATCAGGACTGGTTTCGGTCATCCCAAGAATTCATTAGTTGATGATGCACGCGATTAACGATATTTTTTTTGTATGTAATGTGTGGTATTTCTCAAAACCATAATGAAAGAACAAAAAATATAAAGAACGAGCGAAACATAAAGAAGAAGTGAATATGAATAATTTATTTAGTATTATATTTCATTGAATGCCGTTTTTTGAAATTTATTACGGTGAGTTAATTTTTTTCTGAAAACGGGACAGGTAAACTTAAGAATGGAAGGCCTCGTTCAAAGCACAGGAATGTTATAGAAAAACCTTCTTTTAAAAAAGTGTTACATATCGTAAACGTCTGTTTACATGACAATTATAATATAACCATAACGTAATATTTCCGGTCTGATTAAAAGCTGGAACGAAAGAGCAAACATAATTATTCGAGTTGGTCCAGTTTAAATTTGCTGATTAACATTATGTTTGTTTCATGAAGCCAAACGACGAAGTCAATTTAATTTATCCGAGGAAGCGATTTTGTCAATTATAACTTTTTTATCATTATTATGATCACGTAGCGATTACACCCGAACGATCGCCCACATGTTCGTTTTCAATTTAGACCTATGGGGAAGAAAATTAACATAGGAACAAGAGTGAGGATTATCTTTTTTAACGCCCATTTTCCCGGAACTGATAATGCAGCGACGGCGAAACTTTTAATGTACGCGTCCTATTTCCCAAAGTGCCAAACAAAAATAATGATATGGAATAATTTACGAAATATTTTAAGCCTTGTTCTTTCTATCTATTGCTTTCAACAATGCTAAGTATTCGCACTCAATTCAAAACAATAAATATATCGATTACATTTTACAAATACAAATTTAATCACTTTAAAATCTTCAAATCAAACGTATTTGCTTGTGGTATAAATTTGCAAATTGTATTTATTAAATTTTTTCAATTGTTTCAGTCTCTAAGTAATTTATTTATGGACAATTATCAAAGGATAAATGTAAGTCTTTCGCCGCTCCTCAGACCATTGCGAGGGGCTAATGCGTTTATGTGAAAAATCATCTCCTGCCAGTATTTAAGCTTATTGAAACTGCCGTCTGTAGAGTTAAGTTTAATTTGAATTTATATTTAGTTTTTTTTTGCTAGCACGATATAAGCTAAGTTGTTAAAACAGAAGAGAAGATGTATTGTGTACATTTTCTACACAGCTATCTATAGATAAGCAAATGTACGTTAAAATATGAGCCGAAATAGCTATCAACTATATTATATAACAAAATTTGGAGAACTAAAATACATTGCTATTTTTTCACCGTGTTTTAATGGAGTTTTACCAAGTAAATGCCAATTAAATCAATGAAGAAATTTATTTATTGAATAACTGAAGAAAATTCTTGCGTCAATTTTATTTTATCTAATTTTTGATATTTAAATCATTCACATGTCAACTATGGTACGCGTGATTGGGGTTTGCCAACTCTGTGATAAGGGGAGTGTGGAAAGCAATCAAGAAATTTGCATGGAAACCATGCGTTTTGATATAAATCTATTGAAAAAATTGCAGATAAATATTCATAGCGTGAATCGAAACATTTAATGGGCAATCGAGAACGGCGGAAGGGCAATCGAAATTTTATTCTACACTGTATGTATTCTTAACCCTTTGAGAAGTATGGCCGCACGCAGTATCGTCGCGTATGAGCGACCGCGTAGTTTCATACAAATTCTTGTACGCCGCGTTTGTAATTTCAATTAAACTTTGGTTTATAGACAACACCACAATAATATTTGTCAACCATTTTTCATCGTGTTATAACAAAATATTCGTTTTTAGCGAGAAAAAAATGCTTAAAATAAATCCAAATACTACGAACCAAATCGCATTGCGTAAAATTAATATTTTCCGTTTTATGTTCTTCTGAGAAAAATCGTGAATTATGCTCGGCAAACAGATGTTCTAGGCCTGAATTGGGGATAGCCGTGTTTAAAATTATAGAAAATTATTAGGAAAACTGTATTTTTTCTAAAATATCTTACGATTTCGTCAGCGGTTTTGATGGTGTCCAGATGTATTATATACATATATTAATAAATGTTAAATTACCCTTTTAGTGAAATAATCATTCATTTAATTAGATCAATAAAATTGAAATTAATAAAAACTTCAAAAATAACTCACTCGCACGGTATTGTGTATATGATAAAAAATTAGGTCACTAACCAAAGGGTTAAACAAACCATTCATTTAACAGATTTTCTTTTTCGTAAGAATGTAATCTGGGTCTACTCATATCAAACAACATGTTACTATCAAGTAAAATGAATTAAACATTAAGCTAGACCTAATGTATCTTTGTAGTGATAGAAATACTAAGAATATATTATTTTGAACTACCGTATAATCACTTTTAAGGTGTTAACTGTCACTTCTTGATGGAAAGGCATTATATTTTAAATAATAAAAACACATTTTTTTAGTACTTATTTCCACAATATATTTTTTGATCAGGACCGGTTTCGCTCATCGCGAGCATTATCAACTGATAGAATACAATTTACAAACAAGTCTATTTATACAAAACAAAAAATTAATTTGAGTTAATGGTAGCAGGTGTGCAAAACCATGGGTACAAGAACTAGGAAACGATTTACATAAAATCATACAATATTGATACAAATAAAGTAAATTAGTATAAAAATTAAATGTTCACAATCACTTATTAAGAATTACAATTACAATTATGGTAAATCAATAATCCATTAGGAGCTCAATAAGCTAAGCTAAACAATCAATAAGGAAGTAAGGAGTGGGAAATTTTTAATGACGAAAATAACCCACCGAAAATAAACGTGACCGGGTCGTTAAAGACAAAACATGCGGAATCGTACAAATTTGTAACAATTCAAATTTGGCATTGAAATTCCATCAAGCACCTTCAGTCGATATCATAAATTACATTCCACAAAAATATTTTTTTAAGATATAGTTGATAGCTATTTCGGCTCACGCCATTGTCAGAAGTATCAGAAATATAGTTATGACGATGGCGTGAGCCAAAATAGGTATCAACTATATCTAAAAAAAGTAATTTTGTAGAACTAAAATACATTGCTATTTTTTTCACCGTGTTATTACTAATCATCAATAATTATATGTACCTTAAATCCATTATTGAGAATAAAACAATACTTTTTGTGATATACACAAGAAAATCGAGAAAAAAACGTACCATGGAATGTGAGACAGGTAATCCAGAACCAATGCATCCACCAGTGAAGCGTCATGATGGAGAGACCATGCGCCGGCCGCGAGGAACCTGAAATTATATAAAAAAAAAAATTAATTCCTAGTTCAATATTTCAAAGTACATATACGGGCAAATGATATTTGAGTAACTCTATAGAAGTGAATACAAATATAAGACTAATGCTTTAAGCTTGAATTTAATGCATATATATTATTGATCCATCTTGGACTTGCGTTTACTCATAAATAATTGTCCAAAAGCGGAAAATCTTACCTCAGATACTAAGGACAAAAAAGGTGTTGATATTGGCGATAATTATCAAACGTTTCACAAGAATAGCTGGCTTTTTTCCTCTCAAATTTGAAACACAATGAGATGCAATAGTTTTGAAACATCGGGTGATTACCGCCGATTGTCTTACAATAAAAGTTTCTTATATTCCTAAAGTTTCTTTAATGAAATGATGCCGAAATAAAATTGATAGTTACATTTCTTGGATAAACATAAATAATTTATGTATTGGATGGTTTGTAAAAAAGTGACAAAAAACACCGATTTATTTCGATACAAAATACATCAAAACTAATATGAAAATCTTCCGGATTAATTCACTTGGCAATTAATTTTCTTCTTCATTATCAAAGGGTCAAACCACCTTATATAACAAAATTTTGGAATATTTCAAGCATTTTGATGGTCCTTTGTTAACCAGAAGTATGCGGTACACAAAAATTGATATACATCAACATTACTACTGGTGCTGCTTATCATTTTTGTGGAAAAAATTCGAACATTTTTTATGCCAAACCTGCCTATTCCACAAAAATACTGCGTCCGGTGAAAGCTATTTTATTATCTTGATCTAAGATTAGTCGTTAATGAAAATTATCACAGGTATTTGTGTTAATTATTATTAGATCAATATTATTAAATTTGTTTTAGATGCCATTTACTTCTTGCCTTGGGGTCTGTGTTTTCCTGTAATTAATACCTTTAGTATATAGACGATGCTAACTGTTAATTGTGGGTCAGTTCTGTTGTATCCGTGTAATAGAATGCGTGAAGATGCCGAAAGCGAAACTCGGGTCGTTAGTGACAAGACATGTGGAATGGTACAAAGTAATAACAATTAAAACTTTATTTATATTAGTTCAACGTTGTTGCATAAGCTGGTTTGCATCTTAGCCATTCAATTTATCTGATGTTTCAGTTATCTGTGTGAGATATTCAACAGTTTAAAATATAGCCACGAATATCATACGTGATAAAAGCTTATATTTTCGAAGGAAAATCTGGCCAATCTACTGGAACTTGAAAACTGCAAGGGTTAATAGGATAACAGATAAATACGATAAGTGCTTAATTCTCTTCCACCTATCTCGGATAAGGTGCTCCCCTCTCGTCCTTATACCGTACTAAAATGAAATTGAATCGCTTTAATGTCTATTTGGGAATGAACCATATCGCGAAAAGCAGGCCTTCAGTGTATCCCTATACAGCGATAACAGTCTCAAAAAATGTTAAGTCGCATAAAGACTTGACAAATGCTATCGCCTAAAAATATTTTGAAATGCGAAATACATGGAATCGATTTTTACCCGTCAGATGAGAATGAAAATCAGTGATTCGCAAAGCAGTTGGTTGATATCATTTCTGCTTACGGTTAGTCCTCCACTCACAACATAAAAGCTTTTTTTTTAAATGCATCACAAGGTACGATTTGGATAGTGAAATATTCGGAAATGGAAACCGCTGTATTCAGGAAGACTTATATAATATACAGGTAAAAAATAGAAAAAAACAAAGCAACAAAAATTTGACACACCTTTAAAAAAGGCTACTGCCGCTGGTAAACTAATACGTTTTACTTATGACGAGCAATTTTAAATATTCATTAAGTAAACGTTATTTTTTGCGAATAAACAACAACAAATTGTACACATATGTGAATACTTTGATATCGACTGAAGGGGTGCTCAATGGAATTTCAAAATCAAATTTGAATTATTGATACTTTGTACGACTCCACGTATTTCTTCACTAACGATTCGGGTTTCGCCTTTCGGAATCTTCAGTCATTCTATAACACGGATGCAACAGAACTGACTGGGAGATCGTCGACGAAATCCGGCTCGTTAGTGACAAAACATGTGGAATTGCACAATTTTTCAAAAATTCAAATTCAATATTGAAATTTCCTTTAGAACCTTCAGTCGATATCATAAATTATACACACATATTTTATTTTAATATCTATTAGGTACGAAAATTGACTAATGGTTATAGTTCAAGAAGGTATGCGTAACTCGATTGTAAGTCGAGGAATTCCTGTATTACTATTTCAGATCGATACAAAGTCTGTTATCAAAGGGTTATGTCTTTATCATACCACTGCACTGTTAGGTTTAAGTAAGCGGTTATTGTAACATGGCGATATCAACAGAGGTTCAGGTACATAAATATTCATATATTATACATTCTGTGAGTATATATATATAACTATTTTCGCTGGAGAAGATGTGAGAAACATGCTGCCTTTAACTCACTCTCATATGCCGAAAGCTCACGTAAAATATAGTCCAAAACAAAATATTTCAAAAAAAGTTAATTTAGTAGGTTTTAAAGATTAATCAGGTGAAATTTTCATTTAAAGATTGGTCTGTACACGAAAGTTTTCATACTAGTAATACTCTTACAGTATGGTGTTTTAACTATTAAAACACGTCAGTGGATTAATGCATTTTATTTTAATTAATCCAAGTTTTTCAAAGCATTGTCTTGTGCCGCATTAATGGATGTAAAAAATATTAGCTTTCTGATATAATATACGGTAAAGAAGTTATTGCCTTTAAACTCTACAAGTATATTACTTTCTTTTGACTGATTTTTCAATATCGATGGAACAAAATAATTTTCAGACGTTATCAATTTTTCGTAGAAATATCTTTAAGAAACTTACAAACTAATTAACAATAATCAACTGTTAGTTAATAACAACCAACATAAATAGAAGGAGGTACTCACAACTATTAAATTTACTCCCCTGGGTATTTCACATCTAAGCACTGGAAACTAATTTGTAATTAGTAGTGATACAATAATTATTAATATTATTGCTTGATTTTACCCCCCTTCAGGTTCAGTATAGGCCCCAACACACTCTTAATGTTTACGTAAGGAATTATATAGATTTCTTAAGTTATTAATGAATAAACTTGTGATAGAGTTGGTTTAACGGCATTTATAGTAACACTCCAAGTGGAATATCATAGTAATCAATTTTAATTTATATAAGTAAGACAACGTCAGGGATTTTTTTGGGATGAATCATTATTCGATGCCAAATAAATGAACGAGTTTTGTGATGTGAAGATGATCAACAGCGATTTGTATCAAGAAATTGTATGAATCAATATAGTTCAATTTAATTCAATGTTAATGCGAAACCCGCACTGCAAATGAGAACACGAAGAAATGCACAGAGTTTTAAAATCCAAATGTGGAATAACAAGCGTCGTCATATTCTTTTTTTTTTGACGGGAGAGAAAAACTGCGTTTAAAAATAAATGTATTAAAGGAAGGGCAGTTATGTTTATCGAAATTTTGACGATCACCTAAAAATGTTTCCCTTAGATTATAACACAAACTGTAAAGTTATTAAATTATTAAACAGATGTCGTTTTCCTATTGATACCGTAATAATTTATCGCTTTCAATAAAAGCACTGAAAACGTACGCAGCATTCAAAACAGGTTGTAATTAAAGTCATAAATCAACTGAAACATTAGCGAAAATGGCAACACTAAAATATTGCAGAGTGTAATGGCGATGTTAAAATTACATCGGACGAATGAAGCAATAATAAAACACTATTACCGAAAACACGAGTGGGAAAATTAAATTTAATCCGACGCCGCTCCTATAATATAAACAATTTGAGAGAAATTAATTTCAATACAGAAGATAATTTACCCCGCAAATTCTGTCAAATAATATGAAAGAGGGGTTTTAGGTTTTGTAAAAAAATAAAAGTTTGTTATTTAAATACGCTAAATACTTCTTCCCACGCGCTACTACAGAGATGTTCGACTGGCGCGTAACGGTCAGACATTAATGGGGCTTTATACGAAAACCGACTTTTGAATATTTCCGAAAGCTCCGTTTTTGAACTTTCATTACAGAAATAATTCAATTATATATATCTTCAGGGTTGAATACCGTGACGAAGAAAAGCAATGCCTGATATGTCCACTTTACAATTAAGTCATAAACGATTCACGTATTTTTAGGTCTTAACTATACACCCAATCCTTTCTTTACTGTTTTTTTTTATTCATGTATATTCACGCTATAAATAAACACCTTCGCCAGCGTTGAAACAGTTGTTTTTTTAAATAGTAAACGGTCGGAAAATACAAAGCCTATATTTTTAGTAATTTCTTTTCTACAAAATTTTTATATGATATATTTGATAGCTATTTCGGCTCACGCCATCGTCAGAACTATGTTTAAACGTTAATTTGTGTATCTATATATAGCTGTGTAGAAAAGGTACACAATACATCTTCTCTCAGGAGAGAACAGGTTTTAACGACCTAGCTTATTTCCTGCTAGCAATAAACTAAAAAAATTTAAATTGTAAATGAAACTAAGCAGGCGAAAATATCAATGAGGTAACATATTGGACGGAGTTGGTTTATTGGAAGGGGATGGTTTATTACAGAAAAGAATAAGCTTCTCGCAATGGTCTGAGGAGGACAGACTTATATTAGTTTGTTCGTTAAGAATTTCATGTGATAATTGATATCTATTAATTTCCAACAGTTCCAAAGCCGTCAACAAACAGGAGAGAAGATATATTGTGTACCTTTTCTACGCTGCTATGTATAGATAAGTAAATGTTCGGTTAAACATAGTTCTGACGATGGCGTGAGCCGAAATAGCTATAAACTATATCTTATAAAAATTTTGAACTAAAATACATAGCTTTTTTTTCACCGTCTTATAATGGAATTCTACCAAGTAAATGTCAATTCAATCAATAAAATTCTTTTCTATATATGCGACGGAAACTGTTTATTAACAGTCAGTTGTTTTGTCATAGTTAGAAAGATTCAAATTTAAAAATCACTTTTTCAGCGGCTTTGATTCGGTCAGATCATCATTTTGCGGAATATATTTATTTAAGCATATTCAAATATTTATTATATAATTTTAGCTCTGTATATTCATGTCTTTTCGCATAGATAATAGTCATAATCTCTGGACGAATCGAACATATGAAAAATTAAAAAAACACCCACGTTCATTTATCGCACGCAAATATGGTACACAATTACTTGAAAGAGTGATAAATGCGGTAAGATTAAATACTAAACGAGCGTCTTGAGCGTGTAAACAAAAACTTGTGCAAGGATATTTGCCAAGAGTCAACTGTTTTGAATGAAGAGATGATTCAGTTGATCCAACAAACGACGCCGTAAGAGGCATCGTGCTGTTTTCTATTGAGCAACACAAAGATAAAAATGTGTGTTATGTTACATGAAAATTTAATGACGTAAGGAATGACGGCGTTTTAATGCGTTTTTAAGTGGGTTCAAAAATAACTAAACACGTTGAAGTCATGAAGTAAGAATTTCTCAGACTTCCTTGTGAAAACACAATAACTGGAGTAATTTCCATTGCGGTTTACAATGCACACAGACTTTTTCAATAGTTAGAGTTCCACATAGCTTGATAAATATGCGATGGAATTTATATGTTATGTGAGTTTATTTAAAATGTTTTCTTGTCCTACAGAAGTGCTTCGAAACCTTCGTGCCACGTGACGATACTATTATATATATATCGCGGTCCATTTAACGGACAGAAAATAAAGCATGAAATAATTCGAATAATTTATGATATCGACTAAAGGTGTCTGATGGAATTTCAATATCAAATTTGAATTGTTACAATTTTGTACGATTCTACACGTTTTGTCACTAACGACCCGGGTTTCGCCGAACTGACAGTTCTGTTTTATCTGTGTGATAGAATGCCTGAAGATCCCGAAAGGCGAAACCCGGGTCGCTACTGACAAAACATGTGGAATCGTACACAGTTGTAACAATTCAAATTTGAAATAATTCGTTTTAACAACAGAAGAAGACTCAATCGTAGAAAATCAGTGATATTTATTTCTTCATTGGAATAATATGTTATATATACTGATATAAAATGTGAACTTATACGATATATATATATTTATAAATAAACAAAACAATAAACAATACGAAATGTGTGCGTCCATAGTTGAAAACTGCGTTAATGGTAAATCATTTGTATCAATGTAGATATTGAGTTATTGAATAGAGGTGTGCTGCGAAA
Source organism: Himalopsyche japonica (assembly GCA_028555115.1). NCBI lineage: Eukaryota > Metazoa > Arthropoda > Insecta > Trichoptera > Rhyacophilidae > Himalopsyche > Himalopsyche japonica. Next base: position 1,173,942 of record JAHFWJ010000465.1, on the reverse strand, counting down.
TTTTTGATAAAACTTTGGTGTGCTGCGGAAGACAAAAGGTTGCGGAATACAGCAAGTGTGCCAGTGGTCAAAAGGACCTGGGAATCTTAAATTCTCCCTTCCCTCGTACACATTTTATCCCAAAAAATAGGAAATAAAGACTACGGCTAGCCAGCCATTAGACCCTTTACATACAGTATATTTACTCTCTTCGATAAGTGTGAGACTAAACTGAGGAATAAGCAGTTATCGTAGTAAAAATATATCGAGATAAGCTCCGTTATGAGACCATATTTATAGTATACATTTGCAGACGCCCATGATAAAAAAAATCACAAAATCGTAGAGATAACACATAGCCCCTGGAAAGAAACATGACTCCCTTATATTAAAAGTCTCCGGGAAGTGTACGGTGGCTTTAATCTGGCACCTCGGATCGTACACAGTTGATGAGAGTATGTTTATTCAATATAACGATAATTATCATATTTACTTCGCTTTAAAGTCACGCAATTGTTATGTTATAATGCCATACTTAGAAAAGTATTTGTATGTTAATAGCAGTCCATAATGACCTAGTACAGTCAGCGTAAAAAAAGTATGTAAAATTCGCCGCATTTATTCGTTAAAGTAAACTCGTGTTTTGGCCGATATAAAAATTACGCGTTTTTACGCAAATTAATACCACGAATGTTTAATATTTAAATTAAACATAAACATATTAAAACGATATAAAAACGCAACCGTAAAAATACTCGTCGATTCAGCACATTTGATTAAAAAATATATTTACAGTGGAACTCGTTCTCATGTTTTCCCATGTCTTGTTCATTTTAAATAGTAGCAGCCATTCACTCATACGAACAACGTTAAATAATCCTATATTCATTGCTCCCCGATTAATCGGTTCTCACGATTTATAGTCTAGATATTTTGATCTCGTCGTAAATATAATATAATCGTTTTTGTTGAATACACCTGTCCCTCGATTTACACGGTGGTTTCTGAGAAAAACGTGTAAATCGAAATTGTATATATTTTTAATATAAAATCGCGTAAATTGAAAAGTACACAAAAAACGCATAATTTGGTTGTTTTCTAAGATACATAAATAAAAAAAATATTAAAAATTATGTACTCGTTTTTTATTTTAACACAATTTGTGCCGCAGTAGCTGACGTCAAGCTCAAGTCAAGGATAAACGCCGAATGACGGGAGTAGACATACGTGCAGTGGAATGCATACGGTTGGATTCGCCCAGATGAATACCTCAGCACACGGGCGCAAAAACAAATACAATTGGCGAGAACATTGTTTCTGTTGATCATAGCCAGTTATTTTCATCCGTGTAAAAGCGAAAACGTGTAAATTGAGGGATATGTGTACTTCCTTTGCCATCATTTACAGACGCATTAATGGTTACATTTTATTATTCCAACGATATAGACGAATGTGTTTGAAAATAGTATGCAAGATTGGAGCGAATTTTATAGTAAAAAGATCAGATCCGGTTTCAGTCATAGCGAGCATTATAAGCTGACTAAATTTTATTTTATTGTTTTCAATATAAAACCTTTCCAACAAGAAGTCAAAGTTAAATCATTAAAAGCGATACAGCTTAAGGCTTTTCTTAAAAAAAACTGAAAATTATGAAGTGATACTGAAAAAATATCATTATAAGCTTTCTTTCAAGGGTCTCTTGAAAAGTGTAGAAACGGGGATCGCTTTATTGGTTTTGGGTAACGAGAAATTTACGCTACAAAAATCAAATGTAAAATATATAACCAAAAAGAAATAAAAATAAGACAGTTCATCTCGAAAGTATTTTATTTTACAAATGACATATTGTTGGCATCGTCACATATAACTTTTAGTGAAAACTGATACTAAAGTAACAATGAAATTAATGTTATACAATTGTCTGACAGATAAAGTCATGTTAAATACATGCAACGAAGTCTTGAAAATTTCCTAGGATATTCTAGCAAACTTTTTAAAAACAGTTAATACTCTATACATAATATGTGAATATTTTCGTAAAAATTTAAGTTATACTTGAAAGAAACTAACAAACATATATTTGCACACGTATTATATTTCAACTGACAAGATGAGATAGTGCTTGAATGCGATTTCACTGAAATGGTAGTCAAAATATATTTATACTTCAATAAATTACCGCTGGAAAAATATAAACAAGTCATAAAAATAAATAAGCAAATGTACGTTCAAACATAGTTCTGACGATGTCTTGAGCCGAAAAAGCTATCAACTATATCTTATAAAAAAATGTAGAATTAAAATACATTGCTATTTTTTCACCGTGTTATAATGGAGTTCTACCAAGTTAATGCTAATTCAATCAATATCTAGACATCTGTTCCATAACTATGTTCGCTATCCGAATTATCCGTTAACCGATCATCGAATTACCATAGATATTTCTTCCCGGAAATAACATAATGTATCGAGTAAAAAAGCGCACCATTTTCAAAAGTATGTATGTTGAATGTAAAACGCCAACTAGTTTTACAGACATAATAAATGTATACGAATGATCGTTTTAGCTCGTTATCCGAATATGTGCTCGTTGTCCGAATACAAATTCTTTTGTTAAAAGTGTTCGTTGTCAGTTTTTTTCGCAGTCCGAATTGTCCGTTGACCGATCATCCGCTGTACATTATTGTATTATTGACTTACCTGAAAAACTCTGCATGCGTTTCACGCTCGTATGATTTATTTAAAACAAGCGCTGACTCAACGCGAGCACGGAAGGTGAGTCAATAATTGCTGCGCCAGTTGGCCAGTTCAGCTGTTCGGCGCCCTTCGTCACGCGTGGGCAGAATCTGCATCATCAGCGGGTACAACAGCTGGAGTATTTCACGGGACCTCGCACCATTGACTGCGTTCCCATGCCAATTCCGGTTAGCTACATTTCCTAACCGTTTATAGGTCGAAGTCTGAATGATGCTAAATTGTTGATCTTTGTTAAAACTGCTGATATTTATAATCAACTGACTACGCCTGAATTACAGTATCAATAGGCCTAACTCCATGTAACTTTCCGAGAAATATGCAAAAAAAAAAACATCACCTTTATTATAAATCACGATATACGCGCCTCTGACTTTTGAAGAGTAGCTATGAAAATTACAAAATGTAAAAAAAACTGATCACACATTTCGCCTGACCTTAAAAAATACTTGTAAAAACTTGTAATCATACGTTGAGACATGTGCGTATTCCGTGCGGTTTGTAGTTTTAATGTAAATTATTTTTCTCAAGTGCGTACGTGATACGGAATAGTGCAGAATGGTACAGTCAAAGTTTGCGTATCACGTACGTTCATAGATAAACGGCGGTTAATTAAACAAAGCCCATTAATATTTATAGTCTTTTAACCCACTTTTAAGTAACATCTCAACTGTTGTTGAGACGACTGATTGTCGTGTATTGATAGATTATACTCAAACATATAAAATTGTTATCCGTTGCTGAGATATTTTTTGTACAAAGCAAGAGCCTGGAATATCTTTTGCACGTCTTAGTTGGAAACGGGTTTAAATTCAGTTATTAATTTCTCTTTAGCTGTATGCCAATGCTTCTTTAAAGAATTTGAAATATACCTCGATGATAGATGGGTTATAATAGTGCTTCGCAACTGGTGTGCCGCAGCACATCGATATGCCGCCAGACGCTGCTTAGTGTGTCGCAGCGCATTTTTCTAACAGAAGAAAAATCATGTCATTCGTCTACACTATTAAATATTTTGTGAAAATGTAATCACGTGAAAGCAGAAATACTTATTTTTTCATCGGAATTATATGTCATAAATATTATACACACGATATACAATACAAAACGTAAATTTATAAAAAACAAAATTGTACGTAAATAAAGTAAGCAATGCAGAAATAATGAGTTTTAACAAATGCGTCGATGTTGTTATGTTACGTTTTTTTATAAATATTGACTGGTGGAGCGCTGGATCAGAAGACTTTTCTTCAGAAGACTTCTCTATTTGAAATACTTAAAAGTGTATGCATACTTCCCTTGGTTAAATACGACTGACTATGTTTAAAAAGGCAGTTAACGTTTAAAAGTTTGAAAGCCCGACGCGAAATGTATCTAGTCACATATTAATTTCGACTTATACGAGGTCAAAATGAGAGTTTGTAATTTTTAGTAATGCCAAATTGTATGTTCTTTATTTATAGATATGATTTGTTTTTATATATCATATCAAATATAATACATGAAAAAAGAAGAAATTTCTTTCAGATATATTAAATCAATACTTACTAAAATTTGGCATTCCCATATCCATTGTCCGCTATATCGAGTGAATTTGAATGGCTTCCCAGTGCGATTTATATCCAAAAAAATCGCATTTTCAATAAAGAAACTTAATAGAATTAAGCAGGAAGCCGGCTTTGCAATCCCTACTTGAAATACAACACGTGGGTCAATTCAATGATATAAGTCACCGTCGACACACGGATGAGCTCTTATTGGGGTTCCCGCTTTGTTGCTTTAGCGAACGATGGAACTATTCGTTGAGTAGTGGCAACGGAATAAATTCGCAATATTTTATACATAATTATTTGTTCAGTTCAACAATGAAAGTATTTCTCTTAAAATATTTAAAGCTTCATTCGTAACCTATTAATTTTGAGAAAAAGAAGAAATGTACGGTATTATTCGAGCATTAATTAATCCTTCAACAATAAAACAATCAGTATCGATCTAATGAACCTCCTCGAATCCAGTGTATACGTACAATAACAATAAAAGCCTTTTGAGATGTAATTTCATGAAGGCGTGTTGTTTATCAAAGTGCAAACCGTATAGTTTCGTTGAGTTTTGTCACACAGTGCGCAACATTTATGTCAATATGCGAATTACGCACGATGTCGCAGCCAGTCAACGCCTCTCCAAGTATGTAGTATTTTACTTGAGTTGATGTTTTTTTTTATCAAAACGTCGATTAATTAAAAATATTGTGACATGATCTTTAAAACCAAGAATTATTGTATTGATTCAAATAAAAAAATACCTTGCATGTTTTCATGTAACATATCATAATTTAAAAAAATACAAATTCGAATTGTTAAAACTTTGTACGATTCCATATGTTTTGTCACTAACGACCCGGTATTCGCTTAACGGCATCTTCAGGCATTCATTTAAAACGTGGAACCATACAAAGTTTTATCAATTCAATTTTGATAATGAAATTTCATCAATCATAAATTAAAAAATACAAAAAGTCATTCTTCAATTGACTATCATTAAAATCTCATATATTAATTAATTATGTAGTAAGTGTGAGTTATTTTGTCATTAAAATTTTCCCACTCCTTACTTCCTTAATGATTGCTTAGAGTCCCTAATGGATTATTGATTTACCTTAATTGTATTTGTATAAATAGACTTGTTTGTAAATTTTATTCTATCAGTTGATAAAGCTCGCGAAATCGGTCATGATCAAAAAATATATTGTGGAAATAAGTACTAAAAAATGTGTTTTTATTTTTTAAAATATCATGCCTTTCCATCAAGAAATGTCAGTTAACACATTAAAAGTGAAAAAAAAGTCATGTTTGTTTAATGTGATTACTAAGAAAATTAGACAAAGTAAAGATGAGAAATAAAAAGTAACTAAAATGGGGAAAAAAGCGTCTCATAACAAAATTGTTCAGTATAGAATATTTTTACTTCCAAAATGTATTGAATATGGTACGGCATTAAGAATCGAAAACTCTATGAATTTAGAGCTAGATTTATTATTGAGCTCAAAAGGTGAATGCCTGGACGGTCGGTCGACTACATATACTACACAGCACAATGCACAATAATTTAACGCCGCGTAAAGGTTAACGACGTTCTGCCAATTTAATGAGACGTCGGTGGCGTTCGCTACAGTAAAAGCACTCGAATACTGTGCAAACAGTTTTAACGAAAGAAAGCTTGTGGGTTTAGATTGCTTTATAAACTGAAAGAGTGAAAGAAATGAAATTGTATTTTTTGTGTTTATTTATTTGGTTATAATGTTAGAATATTAAATAAACCGAGAGTAACACAGCGCGAATAAAATTGTGCAGAAACGTAAGTGTGACGTTACTCAATTGACAATATACTAATATGAAATTTTTATCGCGATTTGTAATCGCTCGTGTGAACACAACCTAACATACCATAATATTTAGAATACATTATTAGAAATTATTGTTAACACTTTTATAGCTCGAAATAAGTAAAATTGTAGAAAAAAGATAGACTAGAGTATAAGTTCCCAAGCTTTTTCGGGTGGCAATCCCTTTTCATATAATCCATGTGACCCGCGACCCCCCATACAATCTGAAAGCATAAAATGTTTTTTTTAGCAGACCGTATAAGTTGGCGACCCCCCAAAAAACCATTCGCGACCCCCAGGTTGGAAACCTATGGACTAGAGGGTTGTTAGTTTTAGATAAATTAAAATAAAATCACTACGCTGGTGATTAGAACACTTAAAACATTTAAAAAATAAATACTGACCACTAGTCGTGTGTGCTGCTAATTGAGGCAATTTCTTTTTGACTAAACAATTACTTGAGATTCGTAGTTAAATTTATAGTAAATAAATACGAATATTTTTAGAAGAATACCAAGAGTTCTACCGTAATAAAATGTTAATCTCGTCTAGTATTTTTTACATATCATTATATTTCAACACATTTACTCAGTAGCCTGTAAAATTAGAAAATGGATAAATTCGTCCTTAAAGATTGTGCATCACTGCTTAAAAAGCTTCGTTTATCGAGAGGAGCAGACATATACACCGAGGGCTGATTGGAAAACTGTGATAATCATCAGATATAATAGATCTCCAAACACAATATTTTCAGAGTTTATTAATATGTCGTGAATTCTACTATGAACAAAACTTTTCTTCCAATTTGTCTTTATATAGTTAATTATACTTCTCTTTAATTTATCAGGGCGTAAAAAACTCGTAAACTTTACTGAGCCAACTGTCTTTATATTGCCTTTATTAACGATCTACTTTAAACCACATGTAATGCTTTGAAGTATGTAAATTATTTATGGTTGCATAGGGCGCCATTAAAATTTAGGAAACATTTTAATATAGCTTCGGTGAATTCTTATAAAATTATTCATAACTTTCAAACAACGAACATTAATTTGCTTTACGATTGACTGAAGCAAAAGCCGATGTTTTAAGGTATACGCGTTGTTTTCAAAGAAAACTCGTTTCAGAGAATCCCGCAAAATATAAATTAATTTCGGAATTTGATTAGAAATTTTGATATAAAATTTTAATTATTCTCACTGTTAGATAACATACGTAAATTCGTCTAGACATAATTATTTCACCCAAAACATACCGATAAGGTGTGAGGTCGGCGTATTTTAGTATAGGTTAATATCCGTAGGTATGTCTGTAAGACTTAAATCGAAAACTTTCTAAATATGAAGAAATTTCCTTTTATGGCCGGTCTTGCGTAGGAAAATGTACATTTACTTATGTACTATACCTTAAACAATTACGTGACGTTGATGGTACAATCGATACAAGGTAAATAACGCGTGAAATGAACGAAAATAATTTACATCCCACATTATAATTCAAAAACTAGAAAGTCAGTTATTTTCTTCATAAGTGTGCCTATGGAATCGTAATAATCGATTGCGTAAGCGATTTCACACGTGTACCTAAATATTTCAAAAATAAAATTAATAACTTTAACAACGAAGTATTTTCCAAATTACAAAATAAAACCATTTTGTGTATAAAATTATAATTCAATCTTTGCAAATATAAAGTTTCTTACACGGTGAAAAAAGCAATCTATTTTACTTCTACAAAAATTACAAGTACATATATATTTGTAAAACTAATATATAATACATTGCTATTTTATCACCATGTTAGAATGGAGTTCTACCAAGTGAAAAAATAACAGCTAACAACTGTCAGCTGGCGAGGTTCTAGATAAAAATTATAAGGCTTGTTAATATTTGAATCGTACAAGGTTGCAAAAAAAAAAATCAAATTTGAATAACTATTTAGGTTTGAAGTGTTACACCTTTGTACGATTCCACATGTTTAGTCACTAACGACCCGGGTTTCGCCTTTCGGCATCTCAGTTTTATTGCGTCCGTGTGACGGAATGCCTGAAGATGCCGAAAGGCGAAACCCGGCTCGTTAGTGACAAAGCATGTAGAATCGTACAAAGTTGTAACAAATAAAGTTTGTAACAAAACAAATCCCATCAGGCACCTTAAGTCGATATCATAAACTGTCATAGGTGTTAACTGTCACTTCTTGGTGGAAAGTCATGATATTTTCAATAATAAAAATCTCATATATTCTATGAAAATGACCGGTTTCGCTCATCGCGAAATTATCAACCGATCAGACTGAACTGAAATATAATATATCGCAATTATTAAAGCCTTTCCCATAATTTCATGTTCATTTATTGCAAGGATCATTACCGGTTTCGCTCATATCGGCCATAATCATCAGATACAATAAAAATTAAAGCAAAGCTATTTTATACGCCAAACAATGATTTAATTTCAATTTTTAAATAAGTAAGTTTGGTCGTACACGCTTTGTGCCCTGATCTTACATACGTCTCGGAACATTCATTCGAACCAAGAAGACAATAGGATGAGCCCATCGTATTTAGATATTATTTTATCTCATAGGATATGTGAAAATATATAACTAACATATTACGTTTAGCGTGTATTAGTAGTACATACGTATGCTAGAATGATTGAGGACGTAGAAATTAGAAAATAAAGTCGTAAATGAGAAAATATGAAAAATTATAACGATTCAATTTTGTGTTGAATTTTCACTAAGCTCACCCTCGGTCGATATCTTAAAGCAAATACAAATAATGATGGATTTATTACAATCGAAGTATTGATTTAAGAATCAAGAATTACAATATAATTTTCACGACACCCACTTAAACTAAACTCAACACACTGTTAACCCGTGACTCCCTTTCAAATCCCCAAATCTTCAATTAAGCAAATTCCGCACAAACAAATCGGCGAAATATTGAGTCGGCTATTGAGCTTGCGAACAAAAGAATATTTTTCACACCAATTATAAGCGATCGACGTTTCTACAAGGAAGTGTGGTTAATTGCCGCTATTTGTAGGTAATTTGTACGTATTTATGCTTACACTCGATGCATATCACAATTAAATAAAGTGTTTAATTGCATATTGTGTGTATAATACGATTTCTTACGTAGATAAATTAATTAACTAATGTACTCGGAAATGAAGGCGAACCCATCGTAAAACTAACGTTAATAACATACGTCTGAAACTGTTCATATACATATTTTTTTTAAAAATGTCTGATAAATTTCATTCCGCTTCTTTAACCTAACGACTGCTAGCGTCTCAACGGTTGAAACAGCAGTGTACTGATACATGATATTTTAATATAAGATATTGAAATAGTACTAAAACGCTATGTTTTAAATGCAAATTAATTTAACTAAATTTAATATGAATGTAGAGTGTTGTTTGAATTGTGGACGGTGAAAAAATATCAATGTATTTTAGTTTGTCGAGGACGTAAGCCGAAATAGCTATCAACTATATACCTAATAATTTTTGAAGAACTAAAATACATTTCTATTTTTTTACCGTGTTAAGATATTTTGTAGTTGAAATTTTAAGGTATGAAAATATTAAATTTTCAATCATTTTTTTTTGATAATCCCTCCATTATTATTTTGAGCGTAGACGTTTGTTATATAATGGTATTTTTTGCGCTATCCTTGACACTTCAAGTAAAATATTTTCGCATATTGCACATCAATATGTTAATTTTGTTAAGTTTGTTTTTTGCAAACATAAACATGGTTTAAGTAAAAATTTTGAGATACCGTAAAAATGAAAACTTCGTTCACGGTAATGTCATTATTTCTATAAATAAAAAAAATAAACGAGATATCTGGCAATTTGTCGATAATTTTTTTTATTAAAAATGCTTATAACAAACATTTTAAAAAAACCAATCCCATTCGACTTGTCTTTATCAATGTCTGAAGGTTATGTTGATTTTGTTTTGACGTTTTTCCAAATCAGTGGTCTCGAGTTGTAAATGTTTGTAAATATTATATAAAGTAAATACAGACACCGAAAAATGATTGAATACAAATTACTACCAGCTGAAAGTTAAGAGCTTGAAGGCATTTAATCTCATTAAAATAATCATAATAAAAAAAGTTATTGTACAATATTCAATGGTAAAAGATACAACATATTTAGTTTTACAATAGCCCTTGGCGGATAGAAAATTCATCTGGTTATGTTACAAGTAATTTCAACTCTCCTATATCACTTTTAAGATGTTAACGGTCACTTCTTGGTGGTGGCCAAGATATTTCAAATAATAAAAACACATTTTTAAATATTTATTTCAACAATATATTTTAAGATACGGACCTGCGGGATAGGACCGGTTTCGCTCATAAATGTTCTCATTTTTATTGGTATGCTATTATTATTCCACGGTGAAAAAATAGCAACCAATTTTATTTCTACAATTTATTTTATAAGATATAATTGATAGCTTTTTCGGCTCACGCCATCGTCAGGTCTATGTTTAAACATAAATTTGTCTAACTATATATAGCTGTGTAGAAAAGGTACTCAATACGTCTTCTCTTCTGTTTTAACGACTTAGCTTATTTCTTGCTAGCAATAAAACTAAAAATATTTAAATATGTAAATAAAACTAAACAGACGGCAATTTCAATAAGCTTAAATATTGGACGGAGATGGTTTATTACGAGAAGGCAATAGCCCCTCGCAATGGTCTGAGGAGCGGCGACCGACTTATATTTGTTTGTTCAGTTAAAATTTCGTGTGACAATTGATATCGATTGATTTTCAGCTGTTCTTAAGCCGTCATCTTGCGACCTTTATTACAAATATGTAAACACGTAGGCACCGTGTTATAATAGAGTTCTACCAAGCAAATGTCATTGGTTGTATTTTAAGACGTTAGAAGTTACAGTAAAAAGAAAGAAGATAGGGTAACAGATACAATCGTCGGCCATTCAGCGGTATAGCACAATAAATTGAATTCAAAAACCGTAAGTTGTGGTTATTTCTTCCCAAACATTACCTACCACTACGGCATAAAGATACGTTTGCCTAGCACATTATTTGCTGTATTATGACGGCACGGATCATACATAACACCTTATAATCCACATTTTGTCACCGTTGCCTCTTTATTTATGTCAACGGCGAGAACTAGGATTATGTTCGTTGATTATACCGTAAGATTACGCACTTTGATTCTGTAGATAAAAACCAAGCATTACTGTTAATGTAATCGTTATGTTTAAAATTATGAAAAATGTGTACAAACAAAACAATTTTTATAATTTACTGTATCGATTAAGAGTTCTTGATGGAATTTGAAAATCAATTTAGAATTTTTGAAAATGTATACAATATGATATGTAAAATTTGAATTGTTACAACTTTGTACGATCCCACATGTTTTGTCACTATCGAGCAGGGTTTCGCCTTTCGGCATCTTCAGGCATTATATCACACAGACTCAGTTCTGTTGCATCCGTGTGATAGAATGCCTGAAGATGCCGAAGGCGAAATCCGGGTCGTCAGTGCCAAAACATGTGGAATCGTACAAAGTTGTAACAATTCAAATCAACTATATATATTATAAATAAATGCGCGTGTAATGAAAGATGACTTATTTAAACAGTTATTACGTAATTGTACACAGTTTCAACAGTTCAAATAATTTCTATGATTTATAACCAGTAGTGTAAAATTGTGTACAAATTGACAATTGCTATAAACACTTTTGCTAACCCCGCTCTGATAACAAATTTGAATATATTATATAAACCTCATCCTCCGCACATCTGCATAATCATTCCGCTCGTTAGATTAGTTTTGATACAATCATTGTGAAGCAGCGTTGCGATGCACTCCAAAAAGCTTGTGCGCCAAATCGTTCGTTGCACTATCACGAATCAGTTCGTTCACTTAACAATGGATGCACAATGCTCATTCTGCATAACTGCTTGCTTATTATCTCTGTGCACGGATTCTCTGCGATTTTCACGCTTGCTCAACCTCGTTAAAGAATCTTTTGTTGACGAAAGAAAACTTTCTGCAATGCAAATAATGATCGAGAATTGTAATTCATCTTTTGTGACATAGGGTAACAGCTGTTTGTATTTATTGTTTGCTTTGATCGGTCGGCACATGCTTATTTGTAGGGTTTTATGGAAACATATTTGTCCATAGTTATAGACAGGGCTGTAGATTTAGAGTCAGATTCGTGAAAAATAAACGACTCCGATTACTTTTTCGAATGGAAGATTTTGAAAAATATAAAAATAAACAATTAGCCGTATTGGTTGGTTAATCTTTGATTTGTTGCACATTAATTGGAATGGTAGGAAAAACTCTGACAAAATGAAACTTTTTTTAAATCGGATTCGTGTTGGTGGTCAACGTCAGAGTCGGAGTCGAATTTTTATGATATTTTAATGACATCACAGCTCTGGAAATGATAGTTAAAAGTAAATGGTAAATACGGTAAAAATGACCGCTTAGCTATACAAGTCATTAAATATGTGTTAGTTATATTGAATCTGTCTGATAGAATGTCTGAATTGTCGAAAGAGCGAAACCCCCATGTCGTGGGTGAGAAAAACATAAATGTACACAGTTTCAAAAATTCAAATTTGATATTGAAATTACCGTTATGCGCCCTCAGTTAATATCGTAAATTATATGTTTATTTTATTTTTAATTTCAACAGTCATTTCTTGATGAAAAACCATTATAATTTTATATAATAATAAAAAAATATTGTATGATCGTACATCGCGAGAATTATCAATTGAGTTTATTTTATTTCACATGGTTACTTAAAAATATTTCCATATCACAGTTAGTAAGTAATAAATGGCAACCCTAGCGAATGCACTCTCAACTAATAAACTTATACAACTCTATGAATCGATAATACTGTGATGTTTTGTTAGTTATGAAATAAATTTGTAAGTCACAATAATTTGATACGAGGAGTCTGATAAAACGGCGATAGGTGATTTAATTACGTTGCAAATAAAGACAGACCGTGGAAGTTGGGTGACCTCTTGTGAGATGAGTATGTATGTACCGAGCGATGTTTTGTCTCGTGCTAGACGCTTTAATGCATATCGCATAAATTATTGTTCATTGTTTGGCATATTCATTATCGTTATGCATAAAAAAGTGTGTAGCATAATTGGAAAACATCACCTATTACATCTAACTGCTCATATATACTGCAATAACACGACCGGCCACGGTGTAGACTTATTGCTCGTCAGAAATTTCAGATTGTTCATTGCGAATAATTTGTAATGCTCCGTGGCTCGTGCGCAATTCGCTGCTTCGCAGAGCTATGAAAATGCCTACAATCCAAGAGTTCGTTCGTGATATTTCTCAAAATCTTCACAGCGATTTAGGCAAACGTTATAACCCAACGATTTCTTATCTACATAATTACGACGAAACGTTCGTTTTAATAAAGAGCGGTTCTATTCGACGAATAGATTGTTACAAATCTTGATAATCCAAAATACACAACCTCCGCATCTGAAAATTACTTATATAGTTCACTTGCTTACGTATTTTACATGAGCACGTTTATCTGTGTGTGCGTCTGTATGCAAATATCTACACGTGTGAGTATAGCATATGATGATATAAAAAATATTAAAATGCGTTTGACGTCCACGTGAACTGGATTCAATGTGAATTGCTCAGCTCTACAGCGATTAACAGCAGTCAACAACAAAAAAAATATAAAACAAATTAATTTATGAATTAGATATGAAGGAAACTTGGAGAGTTTTGATGCTAACGCGTCATAGATTTTAATACTAAAATAAAATGATTTAGAAAAAAGTTTCACTGCGAAAATTGAATACCAATTAATTGAAGAATGTTAAGTTTTTTATAATACGATTTGAATCCGAGGGTTGGACGGAAAAAAGCTTTTTCCGAAAGCTCTCGTGAAATTCTTTTACGGAACGTGGCCTCCGTCCGATGCGCTAAAAGCATTTATATTAAGCTCTATCTTGCCTACGTCTTATCATATACTCTTTTGTACCACGGGAAATTAATCTTACTTAATCCCCATTCAGTTTATCGAAGTTCTATCGGGATGCGAATAATAACGTAAGAACATCGAAACAAGGAGACGACAGCAAAATTCTCCTTATATTGTGAATTATCTTTTCTTAATATATATTTTTGTGCGTTGATTATTTCTATTCAGTAACTTCGGAATGATTTAAGATGGATGTTTCCTCTAAGTCGAAAAGTACTCAGAGTAGTGAGGCCAGACCAACAATTGAGCGGCATAATTTTAACCCTCAGACTGCTAACGACTGGATTGCACGTTATTAAGAATTGTGCACTTGAAAATAAAAAAGAAGTGATAGTGTTACAACTTTCGTGTTAGAGATAGTATAGAAATATAACATTAAGATCGTCATAAATTTGGTGAACATCAAAACTAATGACTTTTTTAAAATGTCCTCTTTGAGGCTCAGCATGGAATCGGTTAATCTTTTTTCAACAATAAAATAAAAACGAGTTTTTCGTGATGTTAAATGTATAAAATATGTTTAATTAATATATAATAAATGTGGATTCATAAATTTTCAAGAGCTATTATTAGGTAATAGTATTCTATCTGTTGAAAATGCTTACGATGAGAAAAACTGGTTGTTATAATATATATATCGTAGTGCTAAAATGTGTTTTTTATTATTTGAAATCTCTATTTTATTGTGAATCTTTATCACTCTGTTAATCGGAGGTGTTCCGATAGATAAAACTGTTGACTCTATCAAGCGACGCATTTTTTAATTATCATATTTTTAGAGATTTTATTTTGACTGCCACGTACACTAAGACTAATAAATTGAGTTCATATCAAATGATAATAATAAACACATATTCGTCTGTCATTCTTTTCATTGCCTAAAAACGAGGTCTGCGCGAGTCGAAAATTACTTAAATTCACTACCCGAACTTAGCCCGAAGTTGACGAGTTATTGTTAGTCTGAATTTATTCAGACTAACAATAACTCGCTTTAGCTCGACAAATAAATGCTTTATTTACACAAAATACAATTGAACTGAATAGCCGAGGAAAGAAACCAGTGTTTTTTTTTTAATACAAAATACATAAACTAAAATGTATTCGTGTCTTTCAAAAGAACTACTGTCAAACGTTGAATAGAACCGACGTTAAATATTAGCATCCTTTCTGGTTGCCATTGTGAGATGTTGTCTACGATATTTGGAACTTTCAAAGCCAATATACTACTGATAGTCAGAATAAAATATTTGCTTAACGCAGTTCAGCAAACATCAGGCAAAACTGCTCCCAGCTGAACGATAGAAAAAAATCCAACGCTAAATATTCAAAAAAATAAATCCAGTGATGTTTGTGTTGAAAATATTGCAATCAGTCTCATTAGGTGAGGCGTCAACAATCAGAGAATTGAGTCTAAAAAAATGAAAAGTGAAGAAATTTTGAAAAGTGAAAGAAAAGCGAAGAAAAAAGAAAAGAAATTTCATTTATTCGAATAAAATATTGACTGAACTTACAATTTTCCTAAGCCCGGCTCGCGGGATAAGTTTGGTACCGTGCAGGTCTCAACTTCGTCTCACCTTGTTAACCGTTAATTTGTTTCATAAACACTTTCCGCAGAGTAAATAAACAAAGTTGCAGCATGCGAGGGCAGGCGCGTTTGTTGTATATACATCAATTAATACGAGCTTCGTGTGGCAGGAGTTAAACCGAATATGGCGCGTGTGAACCGATTTGACGCGTTACAAAATAGTTTCGTCGTTACAACGTTAACTCTTTTGTTCACTGGCACTTTACTCCCACAGTTAGGTCAAACAAAGCCGCATATAAATCTAAAAGCGGTGGTCCAAACACTCGTATAGTTGCGCTCCATTGATTATGGTTTAGAGTGGAGCCAAAAGAGTCGTGATTGTTCGAAATCGCGTAGGGGGATTATGTCATCTTATCTCCATCGATTATTGTCCATGCGCGTCTCTTCAAAGGCTTCTTACAAGGTAAGATGAGTGGTAAGTAATTAAGTGGTATTCAAGAATTATACATCAATCACAATGGTTCTTAAGTTATCATTAATCAACTGGCGAGATGAATAAATGAGACTTCTCCAAACTTTGCATTATGGCTGCATATTTTTTTCAATCACGTTTGTTCCGAATGTGGATCATATTTTTTTTTGTACAGAATAAAAAACTACATTTGTATGGTTTTAATATAATTGTTCACACGATTATATTTTGAGCACTTATAGACTTCTACTAACTATCATTTCTAGGCGGGAAGCCGTGATAAACAAATAAAATACTCACTTTTAAGGTGTTCACTGTCACTTCTTGATGGAAAGGCATGATATTTTAAATAGTAAAAACACATTTTTTTTTTAAACTTATTTCCACAATATATTTTTTGATCAGGAGCGGTTTCGCTCATCGCGAGCATTATCAACTAAATGCTGATAGTTTTAATAATATTATTTAAAATATCATGCCTTTCCGCCAACAAGCGACAGTTAACATATAGAAGTGAAAATCTAATTCATTGAAGTAAATTAATTAAAAAAATAAATGTTAACAATCTCTTGTTAATAATTTGCAATTAAAATAAACACAAATCAATTGTCTGATAATTCGTTGAAACCGGTACTTGTCATAAAATATATTATGGGAATAGTGGATGCTACATTTTAATACATCGCTCAAATTTTATTTGTGAACTGTTTAACTTCATTCGAAGATATATTTGGTATAACCCATACCCATGTTCGCTTTTAAATTACTTTCTTAGATAATCAACCATTCGTTTTGGAAAAATGATAATTATTGACTAAAAAATTTGTATACACAACCTTGTTTTAAATAGTATTGAGTCAGTTGATAATGATCTCCATGGGTGAAACCGTTGAAAAAGTCTTAATAATATAAAATCGTGAAATGGTATTAAAGCTTTGTTATATATGTTATTTTAATTAAGTTATTAAACGTGTCAAATGTGAAGAGTTTAAACTAAAGTACTTCTACATAAAGAATTGGCAAAAACTGTTTCAAAATTCAAAGCTATTTTTTGAGTGAAAAATATTTACGAACATTTATTCTGTCGACTTGTCAATATGTTCACGCTATACACGGATTAAAATTCGGAAGCGAGACATTGAACTAAATTTAAACTAGTGGGAAAATAAACATGAAAAATACTGCATTTCGCTATAAACTAGCAGCGCATTTTCATTAAAATGCCAAACCGCTACGCCAAATGCAATAGAATAAATCGACTGTGTACAATTTCATATCATCAGGATTTTATCGGCAGCATTCGACAGTGTTTATAGGCCATAAAAGATTATTGTTTCATTTCAAAAGATCAACTGAAAGACTGTTCGATCGGAATCGTTTCCGATTGTAACTTGTAAACATGACCATAAATAAACCGCAAATTCCAATTTCAAATTGTAAATTTATCGCCAATTATATAATTTAATAGACAAGATCGAGAAGAATTCACAATTTAATTTTAAAATTCTTTCAGAAGCAAAATTTATGGCGTACGGTTATTATACAACTTCCCACTGAATTTTTTTCGAAACATTAAAAAATGACGAGTATGGGAATTCAAGTATTTTTATATCGTAAAAAATGCACGCAACATCGAATAACATATGTAAACGCTTAAAACAGCCCGGAAAAATGTCCTTGAAGATGGATACGATTAAAAAAGGCGGGACAATGTTCAATAAAAAATTTATAAGACTCAAATATTTCATTTAAAAAAAAATTACAGTCAAAATATAAAATTTCGTCTGTAATAAAATTATGCAAACATTTTCTTAAATTATTAACAGTGATGATTTCAGGCCAGTAATAATAAAAAATTACATATATTATATTAAATATTTTGAAATCGTAACTATTGAAACGAATGACAAAACCCAAATATGTGGAAATGTACAATTAAACATGTAAAATTTGATAATGAAATTCCATCAAGCATCTCTAGTCTACAAATTAAAATATATGTTGTTTTTATATTGTGATTAGGTGGCAGGGAATTTCAGACGTCACAAAAATGTATTAAACAATTAAAAATTATAAAAATTTCCATAATAGGATTCGAACCTTTGAATACAGAAACTGCAGCCAAACACGCTGGCCCGGTATTATTTATTCATACATTATCTTAACAGTGTCAATTAAGATAATAAAAAAATATTTGTATGACTTATGTTTGTTTCCCTAAAAATGGATTAGAATTGCGTTACATATTAAATGAATTTAAAAATACCTATATTTCTGTATTAACTCAAATTTTTTAAACATATTTTTTCTTCTGCTTTTCGACTGTGTTTTTTGCTCTGTGTGTTAAAAATAATTATTGAATCTTGACTCTTTCAATTTACTGGACGATTTGACAAACCACCAAAAATGATGTCTACGTGCTATTTTTTTGTGACAATATGTGTATATAATCAATGTGACAATATCATCGTAGGCGCGCAAACTATATGGAAGTTGCGTTGTTGTTGATCATAAGGATAGCCATAAAAAGTCTAACAGAACACAACTTAATTCTCAACCAATCCTGAGTGAGCAAATCAATCTTTCTTTTTATATAATTACGCGAATTTATTTCAATCAGTCAACAGTTTCAATTATTGAATTCTCACATTAACACAATAACATCACCAAAATAATCAAATTTAAATTCAGTATTTATTTTTACTAATTTGAAATTCATATTTATAGAAGTTGTGATTGATAAAAATGATTCAATTTATTCTTGTAATTTTGATAGTAAGATTGAATTCTGCCATATAAAAACACTTACGCTTTTTAGTATCAACTATCAATAAATTCCAAGCACATTATATCGTAAATTATAGTTCATTTATACGTTATGTCTTCTTTTCGAATACCTCTCACGAAGCAAAACCGCTGTACACAAGAAATGTCAAGCAGTGAATAAAAATAATTGATCGCTTTTGCACATTGGAGTGCCGTAAAAGAATACAATCGGCACTCGAAGCAGAGTGGGCACTTGTAGTTGCTCTAGTTTAGTTAAACAAGCAAAACTAAACTGCACATTCCGCCACGGTTCAAATTTTCCGCTGCCTTATTACGAGCCACTTGCACAGTCCACTTGTCGTCGTCGAGCAGGAAAAGCGAAAAGAAAAATCGCTGAAGATTTTCCATTTGCGCGACTTAAATAGTTTATGTTTGTAAATATCATATAAAATAAACACAAACATTGACATATTGATATAAACAATAACTACCTTTTAAAGGTTTAAGATTCAACCTATCCTGTATATTAGTGCTATGCAATCTTTTGTCTTCCACCGCACACAAAAGTTTTTTCCAAAATTTCACTACGCACCACAAAAGTCAATATTCATAAAAAAAGAGAAACAGCAACATCGACGCATTTGTTAAAACTCATTCTTTTTACATTTTTTACTTTATTTACGTGCAATTTTGATTCTTTTAAATTCACGGTTTAATACACGTAAATTCGTGGATCCATGAAGATCTTGTGTACAATATTTATATACTTATGAAGAGAAAATAATTATTTCTGCTTCCATGTGATTATATTTTCAAAAAATATTTTATAGTGTAAACGAATTATATGATTTTTCTTCTGTTAGAAAAATGCGCTGAACACAACCACGCATCGTTTGGCGTCTCTTCGATGTGCCGCGGCACACCCGTTGCGGAGCGCTGCTCTATATAAAAGATATTCCAACACTTAATATTTCGTGAAAATACTTCATAGAATTTAGTGAAATATCTTTTTGTATACATCTATAGAAGAAATAAAAATACTATAACTTTTAAATATTTTATATAATAAATACATGTTTTTAAATTAGTTCGAGTAGTTTAAGTTCTCTGACTGCTGACGTTTCACTTATTGAGACGGCTAATTGCGGTATATTGTGAGCGGACACTTTTAAATATAAGATAATTAAAAGTATCAAATTCCGTTAAAAAGTCACGAAAAATAACCCTTTTAAAATATAAAATGTTACTGTTGCTGCATCATAAACATTAGCTATAAAAATGTATCTTTAAACATGTTCTGAGATATGATACAAATAGCAGTTGTTTTATAAAAAAATAGGCTAATCTATAAATATGGTCAATAAAAGTTGTTGTTTAAAAATATTGGTATTTATTTATTAAAAAGCAATGCAAATATGAATCGTTTTCAACAGTTTTCTCTTTCAGTGGAAGCTGTCTGTCACCACACATGAAAACAACTGGTCTTG
This sequence comes from Himalopsyche japonica, assembly GCA_028555115.1. NCBI lineage: Eukaryota > Metazoa > Arthropoda > Insecta > Trichoptera > Rhyacophilidae > Himalopsyche > Himalopsyche japonica. The sequence goes on along the minus strand of JAHFWJ010000465.1, from coordinate 1,153,516 downwards.
ACAATCACTATAAGTTGTTTTAACACCATTATAAGTAACTGGTGTTTGACTATAATTGACACAGCTCACAAGGAAAAAGAAGTTTAATTGAATATTTCACCAAGAAAACTCTGATTTCAATAACGACGAACGAAAATCGATTTACTTTCCAAGCAAAATTTTATCCTGGCACCTGATTATTTTCTTTTGCGAAATGAGAACGCAAAAGCGTCCAATTACACCCCATCCCACCCTGGTATAAGCTCTCACTCGTTTCAATAGAAAACCATTAAAACTTTTCCCAATATTGTTCGAAGTTTCAGTTGCGAATTAACTTTTTTGTAGATGTAGGATGATTTACAAGTCAAAAGATATTATGTTAGCCAAACGAGCTGACATATTGGATGTCTGAAAAGGGTTTGCGAAAATATCAAATACAGGTGGCCGAGTATGACTACTCAAATCACTTATAAAGTGTTTGTCAACAATATTTTATTGACAAAAAAGTAAAACCGCGTAAATCGAGGGCGGTATCCCCCGGTATCCCGGTATTTTAGGTGTAAATAGAAACCGCATAATTGGAAAGTGAAATTCATTAAGATTGCAATGAAAAGTTAGTTCTTCTTAACCGCGTTATAGTAAAACCGAGCAAAACGGTACCGCGTAAATCGGGGGGAAATTTATTCAAATAAAAAAGGATAATATCTAAAGAGCTTCTTGCAAATTAAATTAAATAATAATCGAAACTGGTTCGCTCATTGCGAGAATTATCAACTAGTACAAAAATACAAACTAAAATTTTTAGAGACGAAGGAGCAAACAAACACATGTTATCATATTGATTGAATTGGCATTCACTTGGTAGAACTCCATTATAACACGGTGAAAAAATAGCAATGTATTTTAGTTCTACAAAATTATTTTTAACAAATATAGTTGATAGCTATTTCGGCTCACGCCATCGTCAGAACTATAGATAGATAGATAGATAGTTCTGACGATGGCGTGAGCCGAAATAGCTATCAACTATATTTGTTAAAAATAATTTTATAGAACTAAAATACATTGCTATTTTTTCACGGTGACATTTATCATATTTCGGTGCTTTTTGTTTATGTGACATTTTATTGAACATGTCTGCTTCTTTTAAAATATGTAGTAAGTTTATGTTTTGCATAACCGGTGCCTCACTGTTTTATCTCTTTTTACAAAAATGCTTACTAATAATATATTTAAGTATAGTTAATTCGGTTTCGAATTAAAGAATAATTTGATTTTGCAAATTTCCATTTGTTCGGGCTAGTGAGTGCGGCGAAAATATGCAACGTTCAAAAAATTAACGATTCGAAGTTGAAATATTGAATTTATTATTATCAAGAACCCATAGTTGATATTTTATATTATAATTTCACCGAAGAAAATATTGATTATTGTTATACATTGATTGATAATATTTCGGGCGGCTTTCTAACATTGGAAAGGTTTCACGTAATTTCAACATGCATGCGAAAGTGACAATTTGAATTAACTTTTTTACGAAATGGTTTTGCGGTCAAATTTTCTTCCGATGCATAATTTATTATTGCAGAAGAAGAAACATATTAAAATAAGATTTAGACGCGACAGAGAGGCTTCGCAAAATGAAACCAGTTGCGGCGGCGTTGTACGTAGCGAAAAACAAAATAATTGAACTGGCGCGAGAATGGTGAGTTCTAATGATAAATCGAGTGTGACAGCAGCTGTTATAACATTTCCGCTGTGCGGTGATTGAAAAATATTTCCGCAGCAAAATCAATCGAGTTGCGCAACGTTCGAGCACACTCTTCGATATGTTACGAATAAAAATACAATACTGTTTTGGAATAGGGTAACACATACAGCCGTCGGCCACCCACTTGGTAAAAGACATAAAATAGATTTTTAAAATGGTTGTTTAAAAGTTGCGACTCGCTAACTCGACCCTAACGTTGGCAGCTAAATATTTATGTAAAATATTTGATTATAATGATCATCTTTAAGTGTTGATCGGTTCGGTTGCATCAATGTGATAGAATGCTTGAATATGCCGAAAGACGAAACCCGGATTATTAGTAAGAAAACATGTGGAATCGTACAAATTTTCAACAATTCAAGTGTTTATAAATTTATTTATATATAATGTATGGTATCGACTGAGTGTTAATTCAATATCAAATTTGATTTGTTAGTAAAATTATTTCTCCTGGCATTAGGAGTCTAAATTTCCAGAGTAATTCCTCTTGTATATAACCAATATACACCGTTTAATTTGTGTCAGTTCTGTTGCACCTGTGTGATAGAATCGTGGGCGAAAAAGCATGTGGAAATGTGCAACAAAAAACGTTTCAAAATTCAAATTTCTTATTGAAATTTCATCAAGCACCCTAAATTGATATCGTAAATTATTTAACGAATAAATTTGAAATTTTGTACTGTTACGACGTTAGACGTCAGTCAGTGCGTTACAAATCAAACTTCGATGTAAAACTTATGCAAAAAGACAGGTGGCTGATTATTGTACTTTTAAAATATTTTTTTGATGATATTTACGAATATATTATTTTTATGAATTAAGACTACAAATAAACTTGTGTAGACCAATAAAAGCAACCAATACCCTCAACTGGCCGATCACTGTTTTTGTTTCCTAATGAATAATATTGAGCAGAGGAGAAAAAAAAACTCTTCTTATCGATGGCGTTGAATCACAGAGTTAAACGGACCGGGAAGGTGGATTTTTTTAAAGAATAAATGAATACCAAATGATAATAAATTATGCATTATTTGCATAACTGACGCGAAGCGTTATGAATGGTACACTAAACAAATAGATCGAAAGTTTAGTGGGAGATCACGGGTAGTGATTAAATAGATCAGAGTGTTTGTTTTGATACATTTCCAAATCGACTTTTTCGTTCATACGATCGTCTCATATCGACTGTAGAAAGGCAAATGCCGTTCTGCATGTATTCAGGTGTTCCGCAAAACTCCAACATGTGGCCATTACTGTGCACAATATTTTTAAAGACATAGACATTTTTTGAGTTGCCACTATGGATGATTGCGTTAGTCTACAATCTGATGTAGTAAAAAAAAAATAGATTGAGAAAGGTGTAAAAAATTTAAATTTAATATAGACAAATTAATTATTTTAGTGTTCAAAATTCTAGCAGGTGTTTCACTTTTGCTATTCAACGGGCGGTCAAATTCTCTAATGAATTCAATTGGTCAAAGATCTTGACGAATAATTCGATAGGCAACAAAAGCTCAATAATCAAAATATGATTGTCTGCAATAAAACATTTCAAATGTGTTGCTTTATCCTCAGAACAACCAAAGCCTTCTTGGATGTTTAATTCGTCATATTTTTTGGACCTGAAGGAATTTTAAATGCACCGTCATGGCGGAAAAGGATCACAAGGGTGTATGGATACTGCCAATGGCATTATCCAATTTTTTATTAGACATGTTCACTTTGAATAGCTTGAAAACTCGACTATAAATTTATTTGGTCAAATATTTCTTTCGACTTATATGAAGTCAAAATGAGAATTCTGCTCTCCTTGATAATGTCAGATTGTATATCTTTCATATAATAGTTTATTGAAAAGACGTAGACATAAGTTGTTTGACACGCTGAAAAAATAGCAACGTATTTTAGTGAGTATTTTTAAATAAATTTTGAAGAAAAAAATAAAATAATTATTTTTTCAACGTGACATAATGGAGTTTTACAGTAAATTCTAACTAAACCAATGAATTGTTTGCTCATATAAAGCGTAGAAACACCTTAACAATGTGGATGCCGCTGGTTGAAGCATTGACAATACTTTGATATTACTGCGTCGGATACAGTCATACGTGAACGAGAGTGAGTTCAGACGAATACTATTTTTTAATATATTACAGTAGATTTTGCTTAAGCTAATTTTTGATGTTACCTTAAATAAATCGTTTCCAAGCTGCAAAAGCAATAAGCATTTAATATATATTTATATAACTGTCGGTTCTATTTCATCCTTGTGATAAAATTCCTGAAGATGCTGAAAGACGAATTTCGAATCGTTGGTGACAAAAAATGTAGAATCGTATAAATGTTCAATATATCTTATTTGATATTGAAATTCCATCAAACACAATCAGTCGATTTCATAGATTAATTAATTTGTAAATTTTGTTATGCATATTTATCAAATAAATAAAGCAAATAATTTTTACATAAATGAGTGACACACGAAAAAGAAGAATTAACCTCAATGCAAGTTCACTATGAGGAATAAAAAGACTGGCGGTGCCAAGACAGCTAGTTAAGTGACTTTATCACAAGTCTTCCTTAAAAACCGGTAAAATCGATCGAAGTGTCGTGATAAACCTCAACTGGGAGTCCCCTCGGTACTTTATACACTCGGGAGATACCCAAAGCAGATAATATACGCGTACAGTAAAACATGGGTAAAAAACATAGACAATAGTAATCGAAATAAAATTATTTGTTTACTTTGCGTGACCATGGTTTCACTTTACCGCATTGACCGCGTTTAAAACTCAGAAATGTCGCGTCTCGAGGAAGACACGTAATAGTATTGTACGTGTATCTAAAAAGAACCGGTAGCCGCGAGTTCACATGACATATTAACATTCCCATACCCAAAACTACAGAACTCCTACCCTATCGGTCCCTTTATATATTTATATATTTTTTAATATTTATAATAAAGTGTATACTTACGGTTATATGAAGTGAAAGTTTTTACACATAATGCTGAAGGAAAAAAATATTAAGTGATTAGATGCAAATAAATGTATTGTCTAAATAGAAACAAATAAATATCAACGAATGGTTCATGCGCTCGCACGTGTGATAGCGAAATAGCTCGACTTCGAGTTGAACCGAGACGTAGTCGTTTTTACGCACAACTAAAGATATGGTTATTAATTAAAAATTTAATGATTTGAATATAAAACATGTAAGACTGGTTGCAAAGATATGTGAATGTAAGCCTTAGAAACCTTTTTTTTTTTTTTTGTAACAGCCATTTTTCTTGGGTTTCATCGTTTCACACTCGATTTGCCAGCCATAGGTTTTAAAGGGTCAACAATAGGACTTTCAAAAGTAACAACTTAAACAATATATTAATTATTTTAGTATGTAATATTGTGTGTCATTATTAAAATATCATTTATTTTTACAATTCAATCAAAAAGGATGAAATGTGAAATGAATATTTTTTTATTAGGTTTTTCGCATAGGAGGTTTGGAAAAATTTTAATACTTTTTAGGGGATACATAAAGATATGTATAGTTTCGTAGATAATCGAACATTCAAATTTGAAACAAAACCGGCCTCAGCATGAAGATTATTTACATTAACTGATACGGTTTTATTAGTGTCTAGATACTTATAAACATGCAAATCAGGCCACAATTTTTGTAATTAATTTATGTGTAAAAGGTACATATGTAGATTAATTAGAAAATTGAATTATAATACAAAACAATAAAAAAATGTACATATTTAATGGCAACAGTATGAAATTACTGTTAAATGAAGACTTGGTTATTTTTCAAAGGATTTATTTAAAAGCTAAAGCGCATTTGTTTGAAATATTAAACTTATTAATAAAACCATTAAATGTTTCGTGTTTACGTAGGTAGAGGGAGACATAGACCTTTTCGTAAAACACCATTTGTTCTAGGTCATACCAAAACAGAAACCCGTTCGGTTGCACGCGCCAAAAAGCGATGCGAAAATAAACAGTTTAGTTGATTGATCAATACAATTATCGCAGTTGCTTTAAATGTGCACGATGTAACTGTGATATTTAACCACTTAAATCCCAAGAAGATACTGGTACCCGAGAAACATGCACGACGTCATTACCAAAGTGAACAAAGAGGTCTATGAATATTTTAAAATATTTTATTATTTTTAAATATCCGTGAAATCTATAAGTGTCCACAGCAAGAGTAAACAAAAAATATTCATGTACATATTACATAGAAAGAACGATATACCAAAACGCGACAAGGGCTGCCATTTTATTTTCGATATTTATTACGAGCGTTATAAATTCATCGAAATAAGAAAAGAAATTCAGTATCAATAATATAATATTTCAGCTGTTAAAACTTACTACATTTTTATTTTTTTCACTCACCACCCGCGTTTGGACTTTCGGTGTTATCAGACATTCAGATATACGAATGAAATAAAACTGACGAAGTTCGATATCGAAATTCCATCAAACACTGACGGTGTTTGTATCGTTGTTCTATATCGTCAAATATGTAAATAATATCGTTTATTAATAAGTAAGGTCTAAAAAAGAAAAACGCTTTGTGTTATGATTTTTTTTGCGATAAACCTTACAATTTTCAATCGAAAACTGGAGAAAACGCTACACCAGCCATCGATGTGTAAGTCAAAATCCAACAAAAATTGAAGGAAAAATACCCGATACACAAAAAACACATTTTTTTACATGTACGGCATTCAACCAGATAAAGCGACGATATCGAAATTAGTTTTGACAATGATAGAATAGTCGAATTAGAGTAACAATATAACAATAAGGTTAACATCAGTAACATTATAAAATGGGTAAAATGAATTCAAAAAGATTTATATTCAATATAGAGAATAGTTTCTATTAAAAATGACACTATGGTCACGCCAAAAAGTGTTTGCACAACAAGCTAGATATAAGATAATTTGATGAAAGTTCTTTATGGTTGTTGACATTTACATTTCGAAGACTATTTATTCTACGAGCCGTCAAAAGATACAGAACCGGCATAATTAATGATCTTACCATTTGATACATATTCATATCTAGAGAAAATCAACTAAATAAAAACTTTCACATATATTTCAAATCATCATTGAAATATAAACGATGAACTACAGAACACGAAGCTGAGCCTTTTTGTTTATTTTGGTGGAACTCCATTATATTATGGAATATTCGGCTCTACATTTTTTGAGCATTGCTGATGATAGATATATCAGCTTCCACCATCGTGAGAGCTGCGATTTATCGCAGTTCTCACTTATTAAAGCATCGTCACTTTAGTGTATAATTTAAATATTATATAAAACACTGGCGAGAACCTGGCATGCGTTGCAATGCCACTTAAAGAAAGAAAGTGTTTGTGTTTCAAGTCTATTCACTGAAATGCTTTTGGATACAAAATAAATCAGACGTTTTTACGACGCCTGAGCAGGCCACATATAGCTGTCCACGTGAGAATCATATACACATAGTCCTGTAAATTAGTAAATAGTGTTTGCGATAATCGAAGCCGGTCCAGATCTAATTGTTGTACTTATTCAGAAACCTTCGGGAACACGTGCAAATCAACTCGTTTTTTTACGCAATCGGATGAAAAAGTTAATTATATATAATTAACTCACGATGACCAAAAACGATTCTGATCAAATCGTTATATTTTTTTTTAAAAATGCGGACTTGTTCATCTCAATCGGATGAACGGTATAGGAATGCATACGGAACATACAAAACAAACTAACATTCATCTTTATACATATATAGAATTGTGTTAAGGTTTGTTATAAGAAAGTAAGTCAGCCCAAATCGTATTTCTTCATAAAAATTTATACCATTAAAATAATTATATTGTATATCCTTGTATGGTTTTAAGTAGGGTAAATATGTTTCATTTATCACTTTTAAGGTGTTAACTGTCACTTGTTGATGGAAAGGCATGATATTTTGAATAATAAAAACACATTTTTTTAGTACTTATTTCCACAATATATTTTTGATCAGGACCGGTTTAGCTCATTGCGACCATTATAAATTGACAGAATACAATTTACAAACAATTCGACTCATACAAATTTTTGAGTTAAAGGTAGCAGGTATGCAAAGCCAAGGGTTCAAGAATTATAGTGCTAGCAAGCTTATACTAGCCTGCAAACTTAATTTTGTTTTAAAATTATTAAAAAGTGATTGTTAAATAATAAAAATTGGTACTTATTTCCACAATATTTTTTTTTATCAGAACCGGTTTCGCTCATTGCGACCATTATAAATTGACAGAATACAATTTACAAACAATTCGACTCATACAAATTTTTGAGTTAAAGGTAGCAGGTATGCAAAGCCAAGGGTTCAAGAATTATAGTGCTAGCAAGCTTATACTAGCCTGCAAACTTAATTTTGTTTTAAAATTATTAAAAAGTGATTGTTAACATTTTACTTTTAAACTAATTTACATTATTTGTATTATTATTCTATGATTTTTTGTAAATTGTTTCTAAAGTTGCTAAGCCCATGGTTTTGTATAACTTCTACATTTAACTATTTTTTTTGTATAAATATACTTGCTTGTAGATTGCATTCAGTTGATAGTGCTCGCAATGAGCGAAACCGGTCCTGATCAAAAAATATATTGTGGAAATAAATACTAAAAAATGTGTTTTTATTATTTAAAATGTTTCATTTAGGTTCAAAAGGATTATTAACTTTACTACAATATATTTATTGATTTCAGATATTCATGTATTTACATTTACATCGAAGGATTCTATTTTTTTTGTTGGCATACATGATTATTTTTCCACCTTTAATATCATTATCTCTACATTGGTATATTATATTATACAAACGATGCAAACTTTTGACTGACAGTTCGAGCACTTTCGAGTTATATTAAGATTACGGAAGAAGATACGTTCACAAAAGACAAAATAAAATTTATTGTGCAGACTTTGAAGGATTCAAATTTGATATTGAAATTCTAATTCCATATCTTAAATTGAGTCGACTTGTACATTTTTATTTTGATTGTAAAGCTTATTGAAGAAAAAAATTCTAAGCACCATTACAATACTGTGTATTAATTATAAGCAATTTGGTGAGATTCGACATATCACGTTTGGGATAATTCTGCCGTATAAAGACAGATATTATCACGAGTGTGTTAAATGGATAACAAGGTAGTGCCTTGATGTTGTTGCATAGTATGTGATAAGCACACCGCTCGAGCACATTGATGGCATACATTTATAAACTCAATTATTTCAGCCGTGTGTTGTATTCAATTTCGTGGGATTGTAGTCAAAAGGGCAACGCAAAAAAACCTCTTATAACGTGTTAACTGTCACTTCTTGTTTGAAAGGTATTTTTATTGTTATACTAATATTATAATCTTTTTTGATTTTAAGTCATCAGAAGCCACGGTAAAAAGAAAGAAGATAGGGTAACTGCTACAGTCGTCGGCCATACAGCGGTATAGCACAATAAATCGATATTGAAAATCGTATGTTGTGGCTATTTCTTCCTAAACGTTACCCACTACCAACAGCATAAATGTACGTTAGTTCTAGCACATTAGAAGTACTTATTTTTAAAACATATTTCATTATCAGGACCGGTTTCGTTCAATGCGAGCATTATCAACAAGCAAGCCAATTTATACAAATTTTTAGTTTTAAGTTAGCAGATATAGAAAATCATGAGGTCATGAAGTAAAATAACAATTAACAGGAAGTCATACAATATGCATACAAATAAAGTAAATTAATTCAATCAATGCAAATTGTTAATAGAAGATTGTTAACAAATCATGAACAATGTTCAATTAACGATTTTGACTTCAATTCAATATATAAAATAGACAACAAATTGAAGATTGATATGAAGTGGTGTTTTTCCTCAATTCTTAGCCGCTGGTTTTGTAAACCTGATAATTTTTAACCATTTTTTTCTTTTGTATAAATAGCCTTGATTTTTATTTGTAAAGTTTTAGTTAATATTGCTCGTGATGAGTGAAAATCATTCGTGATCATAAAAATATTGAATATTCTAAATAATACAAAAACGTTACATATTATTTAAATATAATGCCTTTCCAATAATAAGTGACAGTTAACGCATTAGAAGTGATTACATCTTATCATATGACGTGTTTTAAAATGTATTAATTATGATTATACAGATATAACTGTTTCGAAATAAAAACTGAATAGAAATATAAACGAAGAGTAGCAGGTATGAAGCCAATGAAATGTACAACATTGGGTTTATATAAAACTGTCGGATTCTGTGAAAACCTGGTAATATTGACAGAATACATTGGATCTAAAGTAACTAACTCTGCTTTCTTAGAATAGTGGCTGTACCCACTCCACAGTGATGGATTGGGTGTTTATCAAGAGCGTAGATAAAACTGTAAAAGGTTGTTCACGATATTAACCGAGTGTGGCTGGTATCGATCTAAACAAAGCTAAATGTACCACGTGGGTAATTTAGATATAAAGCGGCAGCGTATTCATTGACATCTACAAAAACAGATGTTCGGAAAAAACCATCGGAACAGAAACCGCCAGGATTAAAACAACCAGGACATTGCCGCCAGGAACGAATCTGCTGACGACCAACGCATACAAACAATAAATTATAGTATTTATATTTGCATTCCTGTGAACGCAAAATTCTATATATCATAGGTTCCCAACCTGGGGTCGCCAACTTATACAACAAAAAAATATTTTTTCGTATGCTTTTGGATTGTGTGGGGGGACGCAGGTCACATTGATTTTATGAAAAGGGGTCGCTACCCGAAAAAGGTTGGGAGCCTATGCTCGATATCATTAGTATATATTTACGCGAGTTTTTGTTGTTTAACTCCAAAAATCTCCTAACTATAAAAGTGATCATTAAGTTTTATATAATATTATATTTAAGATGCGCAAATATAACAAAATAAAGATATACACATATAAGCAAATTATTTATAATTAAGTTTCAATATTTTGTGCTAAACTTCTGGTATATTATAGAAGTACTCCATGCAGACTCATTCGTTTGATTTTAAATATTCATACTTCAAGGCTATTGGTCTTCACCGAGGTCCTATTAATGTGTAAACTGTTCCAACAATTTATACACTGAAAAATGGTTATTATCAATCGTTGGTTGGAACAAAGGTGCCGTGCTTCCAAATGCAATATTAAAAGATGTCATGATTTTAGGACATTCTAGTAAATTTGAATTGTACAATTCAAATTTAATATTGAAGTTCCATCAAACACCTTCAGTCGATATCATAAAAAAAAAACATTCTAGTAACATCTGAACAAGAACAAGACGCAGAATTTCAGTAATTATCGAAGGTAAGTTTCAGTGCATCGGTATGCTAGAACAAAGTTTCTCTATTACATCCGAGGAACACCAAAAAATCCAAAATTGCTTTGCGGATTATCGACATTTGAATAAAATAATGAATATTTATACAATAATATAATTTATGATATCGACTGAAGGTGCTTGATGGAATTTCAATGGATGGAAGTGACAAAACATGTGGAATCGTACAAAATTGTAAAATTTTTAATTTATATAATTGATTTTTTATTCAAAACAATTAATTTTACAACAATGCATGCTGATGTAACAATATTTAAGTTTATTAAAGTAGACAGAAACAAAAAAAATATTATTTAAAAATCCATAAAATACAACATTAAATCCGATTATTTATCGAAATAATACTATGTACTAGAGACTTTGTATTATGATTATGTATTATAATAGAGTATCCTAAGATACTGAAAGGCAAAACCCGGGTCGTGGGTGACAGAACATATATTGAAAATTTCATAAAAAATCAGAGAATCACTCTTAACAAGTAAAAAATATGTATTATATTTTGCATTAATAAGTATCAATCTAACACATAACGTTTGTGTCAATTTTGACTCATAAAGACAGTTACAAGTTACTATAAGACATTCTTGTTTTTGTGTAGCAACTATCAATAAACTGAAATATGCCGTCTCGACAGTTCAGAAGTAAGCAGTCAGTGAATTAATATTTAAGGGAATATTTACATTACGGCTTAATATATAATACACAAAAGCTATCTCATAACATGGCCTATTAGATAACAAACTAATCTAACACAGATTTCAAAGAGACGTGAGAAAATAGCTTGGATTGATTAAAAGCGCCGTTAATTTGACGAGGCTTATGCAATATTTACGTTCAGTTTCCCTCAAAATACATAACGTCTCACAATTATTCAAACGTAATAATGGTTACAGACCGCTTTCGCTTTATTGGAGAAATAATAAACGATTTACACAATGGCGAACAATTTATTGCACCAGCGTAGTAAATTGAATAATTAAAATGAAATATATTCACAAATTTACAATTTTTTTTTACTTAATAGTAAAAATTGCAATATTTTTTTTCCAATCGTATTATTTATGCAACGATGGTAGTGTCGCAGACTGGCCATTTTTGTGTGAGCTTCTATTAACCACTTGAATACCGCGCGAATAAATAGCCAATGTTTTTGTGTATATTGTTTTTTAAAACCCTCAACAATTTTTGGAAGTATTTTTACTAACATATCAAATCTCAGGGTTGGCCGACCTCAAAATAATAATTTATTTTATAATATCGACTGAAGGTGCTTGATGGAAATTCAATATCAATTTTGTGAGTGTCGAAACTTTCTACGATTCTACATATTTGAAAACGCTTAAAGATGTCGAAAGGCGAAACTCGGTCTGTTAGTGACAAACATGTGGAATTGTCACTTCTTGATGGAAAGGCATGATATTTTAAATAATGAAAATACATTTTTTAGTACTATTTCCAAAATATATTTAATGATCAGAACTAGGAAAAAAAATGTGGAATCGTATAAAGTTTCAACAATTCAAATTTAATAATTTATTTTATTAGTGTGTTTTATTTTTTCTAAAATTGTTTCTATTTTAAATCTGATTGAACTGGGGTTTTTTAATATTTAATCAAAGATATTGTCTATATTTAATTAAAAATATGAATTTGGTCTCGTATTTAAATTTGATACGCCTCGTCTACGAGAAACGTTTTTAAATATAGTATGTTTATACGTGAACTCAATATTAAAAAAAAAATAGCTGTACATATATGTCACCATGCATATTTTCTATAACACAACAAAAATAATATTGAAATATGATGTACACTGGTGTTCGCTGGATTCAAGCGTTTAAATTTGAACGACTTTTTAGGTGTAATCCGTCCCATCTTGGTGGAAGACTTATATTTAAATGACAATAAAAAACAATGTTAGAACTATTTTCATATTTCAAAATTGTTTCTATTCGAATATTGATAATGCTAACAACGAGCGAATTGGGTTAACTTATTTTCACTTTTAACACAAACGAATATTTAATATTTAAGTTAAACGTAACACTTTTGACGCTAGAATAAGTCAGACAATATATTTTGAATCTCTTATTAGACAGAAAATAAAGTTAAGCGTAAATTTAGGTCAATCGTAGTCCAGACGATGCCGAACGAGATATCGAAAATCACATCGAAAATTCTGTAGAGCTAAATATTACGAAATTTTTACCTTATTATACGGTTTTTTGTTTGAAAAATAAAGTTTCGTTTGAATTAGTAGGCGCATGATATCGATTATCTTTGACAGCTTATGCTTTATTCAAGACTAGGCCAATTAGTCAGCTATGTAAACACGACTACAAAGTAGTTTATTTTTCACTCTCAAAAGCTACAACGTAGGTTCATTACTCGAATTCTAGACACGAAAATACGTAAATATTATATATCAATCAATACTAACCAAGTGATTGAGTTCGGTAGAAACATTTAGTAATAAGAGGTTCTCAAATGAAATGATCACATTTCCATATTTGGAGTAAACAACAATTTTGCGTTTCACGAAAAATTTATTGCTTAAGTATAGTACAATACTTCTTTACTATTTATTTACGTTTATTCCCAAAAAAAACCAGATTAATTAGCACTCACATAAAGAAATGCACAAAACAGATTTGACACATTTTAGTGTAATATTTATTAGCACAATATGAAATTAGGATGTTAGAAAAATAACAGATAAATTGTGTACCTTTTATAAACAGCTATATAAAGATAAGTAAATGTACGTTTAAACATAGTTTTGATTAGGGGGTAAGCCGAAAAAGCTATCAACTGTATATACACAAATTGTAGAACTAAAACACATTGCTATTTATTCAGTGTCTTAAGAATATTATTTTGGTATTTACTTGGTAGAACTTCATATTAACACGTTCTTATATTATATAATAATAATATATATATATATATATTTTTTTCTTAATTAGAACTATAACTATGTTAAGTGAAAAAATAGCGTGGAAAGTGGAAGAAGTCATTAAAAATAAAATTGAAGAAACGGTTTATTTGTGTAATGAATTACAATGTATAGTACAATTTCCAAAATTTTATGTTATAGCAATTGACAGGCAATCAAAACATATATATGAATAACTGAAGTAAGATAGTTGTGATTAAATGCGAAGGATTGCTAGAAATTAAATAACTACTAATACGTAGTGAAAAATAAAATCAAATTAAGAGTTCGAAGAAATTTTCATGAAATACTCACAAGAATAAATAACGAAAGGGAAAATTTTACAATCAAACCACGAATACTTAAATACTTTTAAGAAGCACAATGAATAAAATAATTAATACTAAACAAATACTACATACTACACTACGAAAATAAACACGAATATGAAATTAACTGCCGTACAAGTGAAGCATCACATACTGAAAATAAAGTTAAATATGATATGCTACGATATTGAATATTCTTTATTAGTAATATTACAATTCGAAGACATTATCTTTTGGAGCACATCATTTTACTTTATCAATTTATTGAAAAGCTATTTTTTATACATAATATCCTAATAGCCGTAAAAGATCAAATATTTAGTTAGCGGTTATGTCCTGGCGGTTATAGTTCTGGCGGTTTTGTTAAAGTAGCAAATTTTAGCGTATAGCGGTATCAAAACCACAAACACAATCTAAGAGTGTAAAAATGACGTAGGGATACTCGAATCCCAATTAGTTCCCCGAGCAATCCGGCCGAGTCGCAAAAATAAAATCCTTCACGGCACATCAAAAGCCATAAAAAGTGGATCAACCTTATTGACATGAACTAGATACGGGCGAAGTGCCCGCCATCCGAACACGGCTGACGTAACAAGTTGTCGGCGAAAATGCCCAAGCGGGGAGATACGAACGTGCCCATTTCGCGATCGACCCTCGGCGTGTTTTCGTACGAAAAGAGCTGCGGTCGCGCCATATTTTGGAGTAGAATTTTTAATCACAGCCGTTTGTAAGTGTCTAATTTGCTTCCAGGCCACCCGTGGCGGAAAAGCATAATTTTATTCTCTGTAATCAAGCTCCGGAATATTATCGTTTTTTGCTTTCTTTTAATCTAATGACAAGCGCTTAAATTCAAAATGACCCATTAAGAGTGATAAACGGCACAAGTAGTTTTATCTAAATCGACGAATTTAAGATTTTAGTATAATGGACAAACTGACCTCAGTTAGTCAATCTACATCAATATATTTTAGAATTTTAATTCGTTATTCAGTATCACATGTTATCATATATATAAAATAATATGAAATAAAATAAGAAATCAAAATATTATATACAACACATTTTAAGGTATCGAGTGTCACTTATTGGTGGAAATGCATGATATTTTATATATTATGATCAGGACCCGTTTCGCTCAAAGCGAACATTATCAGCTGATCATGGTGATCACATCATACAATATACCTTCAAATGAATATTTCAAATTGATTTACTTTAATTAATGATATCGACTGAAGGTGCTTGATGGAATTTCAATATAAAATTTGAATTGTTACAACTTTGCACTATTCCACGTGTTTTGTCACTAACGACCCGGGTTTCGAAAGTTTTTTGTCAGTTCTGTTGCAGCAATGTGACAGAATGCCTGAAGATGTCGAAAGACGAAACCCGTGTCGTTAGTGACAAAACACGTGGAATCGTAACAAAGTTTTAACGTTCAAATTTGATATTGAAATTCCATTAAGCAACTTCAGTCGATATCATAAATATTAATAAAGGTATTTTTTTTTAAATTTTAAACCTCAAATCTACATTCTCCTCATAATGATACATTTTTAATCAGTCCCTTCAGAAAAGTTAAAACGGGAGTTTACTCTACTAATTCGGTATTTTTATATTCCATACTTTCGATAGAACGCGTATTATGTTGCACTCATTAGGATTATAAAAAAAAATGACGGTAACGAGCCTTTTGATTTTCTATGGTCGAGACGTTATATACGTGGCAATTATTTGCTGTTATCATTTTGAGTATGGGAACGCGCTGGAAATATCTTTCTTTAACTGGCTGCATAACATTTTAATTTAACAGTGCTAAAGCACGAAGGGTAACTGGGTCGGAAGACCCTCATTAAAATGATACAACATTTGTCTCCAATCCTCACAATAATTCGGGAGAGAAAAGGCACTTCAGTTGGACCCACTTAAGCGACCGAGCGGAATGTGCTCTGACCGCAAATTATTATTCCTGTTTCTGTAATGCATTATTTACTCACTAAAGTTTACTTTGAGAATATAACGGGACATCTTCCTGGGACCTCTATGTTATACCCTTAATGACCATGCTTGGAATATATAGGATCCATCGCACAACGCAAATTTAAAATTATGATGAAAACGTATTTATGAATCCAGTAGGGTAACAGGTACAATGATAAGCCATCTAAGCGTATGTTGCTTTGGTTGGTTTGCTTATTGTTTGTTTTTTGGTATTGCATAAGTTTATTAACAGGCTTTTATTGAAATGAATTTTGTGTATAGTATTGCAAGCATATAAATTGTTATTTTTTATGCACACATATATTATTTAACGTAATAGTAGTCAGTCTGTTTGATTATTGTTGGTTTTATGGGATTGCATAAGTTTATTAACAGGTTTTTATTGAAACGATTTTTTTTTGTGTATAACAAGCATATAAATTGTTAATTTTTTACACAATTTACACATACATAACAACACAATGATAGTCAGTCTGAAAAGGAATTTAACTAAATAATATGAGAACGAATATACTCATTGACCTCGCCGTCGAGAAAAATAAAGTGATTAGAATAACAAACGGTAGACTTAAGGGTTTTTGCACAAATACAACAGATAATGTGCTACAATTGAATTATATAATATGTTATTACGGGTGTCATATAGAATTAAATTAACTAGACTTAGAATTTTAAATAGTTTTTTTTGTATTGAGTGGCCCATCACTGAAAGGTGGCCGACAACTGTATCTGTTACCCTAATTATCTGCTAACTCTATAACCTTTTGAATATGTTATATTACTGATTAAATAAACGATGTTGAACAGATTGATACAACCAAAGCCAATAAGGAATATAAACATACACTTGACCCTTGAAATTCTCCAAAAAGAATATAAAAATTCAAACGTTTTGAAACGATTTAACTCCCACAGGACCAAAGTATCGTTCAAAGAACAATAAATATTGACCGAAAAATATTCGGTAAGCTTTTTATAATCAAAAGTTGTATCATTTATCAAACAAACTTAATGGATGTGTGTTAAGCTAGCGTTTTTGATATACTTTCTGTGGTTAGCGTTGGATGCACAAACTACACAAAAATTATACTGTAGTGTTTTCTCCGACCGTGTTAATATCAATTTAAAATACAGTGAATAGCAATGTATTTTGTTTATACAAATTTTATTAGGTACTAGTTGACTCATTGCGCGTTGTTGCGATCTAAGATATAGAGTAAGGAAAGTCGCTATGATAGCAAACAATAAAAAATTTAATAGTGTCGTTTTTATTCCATTTATTTATTTAGTATTCGAGGGAGTGCTACACAAGAAACATTTGGGGAGTGTACTCAATAAATTTGTAAAGTTTCATATCGATAGCATGAATGGTCTAATAATGCATAAAAGACAAACACACACACACACACATTGATTTATATATATATATATATAGCTATAGTTGATAGGTATTTCGGCTGACGTCCTCGTCAGTATGTTAACTAGTTCCGTGTTATAATGATGTTCAATCAAGCAAACGACAATTCCATCAAAAAGAGTTATTGTTTTTATGTACAAACGAGTATAATTAAAACATACGAATACCTTAAGTAAACCGCATGTTTATCTCAACGAAAATCTTTAAAAAAGCGAGATATCAACGGTAAGATACAACAATTGCGAACTTGTATTGAATGTGAATTTATAAGAGTAAACCGCCGAATCAATCGACAACATCAAATCATAGAAGGATTGCAAAATTTATTTAATCGAACGTAAAATATAATAGAACATTTATCGTTATGCCATTCATAAAAAAAATCGTATTGCAAAGTACCATAAAAATTTCAATCGCAAATTTGCTATGCATTGCACCTGCAATAAGGTGGTGAAATGTTTTGTAAAAAATACAGATAAACCGCCGAAGCTAAAAGAAGCCTTGAAACTATCGATAGAATAAAAAATATCATTAGCAATTAATTATGTAGTATAAATAGCAAAAACAGATTTAGCAGTGAAAAAATAGCAATGTAATTTAGTTCTACAAATTTATTTTAACAAATATAGTTGATAGCCATTTCGGCTCACGCTATCGTCAGAACTATAATTGTTAAAAATAATAAAAAAATATATTTTTTAAAAATAATTTTGTAGAACTAAAATACATTGCTATTTTTTCACCGTGTTATAAGGGAGTTCTTCCAAGTGAATGCCAATTCAATCAATAGATTTAGTAGTTTTTACTGTATACGGGATTTTTGCCAATTCGCAAGAATAAGTTTCGAAGTTACTCATATCGGTATTATGGAAACATTTAATGAAATTTAAATGATTATTTTTTCAACAAGTGAAGGCTTTTTTGTAGCCATAATTGTATAGAGTATAGACGAAGATCGGCCAAAACTGTCAGATAAGTGTTTGAAGAAAGTATATATTAAAATTAGATCCTGAATATATTTATATAAGTACATACCGAGTACCCGACATGCGTTGCAATGTTACTCAAATAAAGTGAACCACTAAAACTGTACTACTCGCTACAATCGATGGTTTGCAAAATGTCATTAGAAATTCATAACTTCAACGTATAATGAAAGTTTCGCAAAATTGATCGTAAAGGTGGTACCTAGGGACCTATTTAAAATATCAATATTTCTTGATGAAATTCAAAGTAATCGATTTAGGCGAGTACTTTAAAAAATATTTTATTCAATGAAAAGTTTATTTCAAAATAAAATTTAGTTTTTAATGAACAATTGACAGTATGCAAAATACTATTTTCAAAGTGTGACAGTTTCGTAAGAGTTTTTGTAATGATGTTTTGTTTTGTGGTGTAGTCATCCAGAAAAGATATTCTGAGTGTTTCCTATTCTTACTATAGCAATACAAAGAAACAAACAAACGAAAATTCATTTACAAATATATTGTTGGCTCTAGGAAGTATTTTGATTTCACTAATCGAACTAATCTTTCGTAAGGTAGCACGCAATACAGACAGGGAGATTTAAGAAAAAAAAAACTGCTGTCTAAACGAGCAGTTTTTTTATACTTTTCCTATATTAATATAGGCACTGAACTTAATTGGAATTCATTAAATTCTAAAATTTATTGATAAAATAATTACTGATCCATTAATGAATTAGAATCTACTCGATAGAACTTCATTACCACACGGTGAAAAAATAGAAATATATAATATTTTATTTCTACAAAATTTATTAGATATATAGTTGATTGCTATTTTAGATTACGTTCTCATCAGAAGTCCTGATCAAAAAAATATGTTGTGGAAATAAGTATTAAAAAGTGTATTTTAAATATCATGCCTTTCCATCAAGAACTGAGAGTTAACACCTTAAAAATAATTAAGATATAGTTCTGATGATAACCCAAGTCGAAATAGCTATAAACTATATATCTTATAGATTTTGTTGAACAAAAATAAATTGCTATTTTTTCATCGTTTAATTACTTAACCCTTGTGTTTTGATACAATAATTTAAGAACGCTGTAAAATAATTTGTCTACTATTTCGAAGCGGCTACGGGTTTGAATAAGCAAATGATTTATGGGATAGGCGTTCTTCAAAACAATACAACATTTTATTAAAACAATAAAGGAAGGTGTTGTTGCCGCATTAATTGTAATCTAAATTTACGTTAAACAATGATACATCATCGTGCCGCGGAAAACAAAAAGCCTGCGAAATGTGTTTTGTTGTTGTTTAAGCCTGCGGAAAAGCGGGAGAGAGCCTTGAAAAAAGTGAATTTTATGACAACGGGGCACAAGCAAGCTATTCTCGGTAGATGTTTTCCGTTCAGACTGAATAAAACGCACGATTTTCAGCGCTCACTGTCGGCTGTAAAACAACTTTATTATTTGCAAGGCGTATGAAAAATGTATGAACATTCAAAAGACACGAATGCCATAAAAGCCAGTGTGATATGACATAACTTCTTAACATACGTGATATTATAGTATGAAATTTTACATTAAAGGTGTTTACAGTCATTTCTTCTTGTAAAGGCACTTTATATAAAACACAAAAAACATAATGTTTGGTATTTTTATATATTTACAATTTTAAATTACATCGCGAGCAATGTGAACTGATATATAAAACGAATTAAAACAAATATTTATACATATATAACATTTAGAGTTTTATATTGAATAATATGATATTTGTAAGATATATAGTTGATAGCTATCAACTATATATACGTCATAAATTTTGTAGAACTAAAATACATTGCAATTTTTCGACCAAGTTTCCACCAAGTAAATACCAATTCAATCAATAAAAATTACCAGGTATAAAAAACCAAGAACATATTAAATAGATAATTTTTGATTGTAAATAAATACTGAGAGATTATTAACATTTTATTAGTAAACTATTAGTAAAATTTTAATGTGTTAACTGTTACTTATGATGGAAAAGCATGATATAATATATCAAAAAAATAAGAACACATTTTTTAAGTATTATGTCCACAATATATAATATTTTATGACCAGGGCCGGTTTAGTTCATAGCGAGCATTATCATTAACCGTCACTTTATGATAGAAAAGCATGATATTTCAAAAAATAAAAACACATTTTTAAATACTACATCCACAATATATTTTATGATCAGGGCCGGTTTAGCTCATTGCGAGCATTATCAACCGATTATTTATTGTTTGATTAAATGTGATTCATATTTTTCTACATACTGTATAAAAATAAACATTTTTCAATTGTATATATTATATTAGAAATTCTGTTTATTATTTCATAAGGACTCACCCTTAACTTATGCTTAGAAAAATACCGCTCTAAGCCTTCTTCGAACATTCCCCTTTGATAAAATTCGTACGGCTTCAAATTCAATAACGCATCTTACAACTATAAAAACAATAAAGCATTTCTGACGATATTGATAATTTGTAGGCACAAATACTTCGTTTCGTGTAAACATATTGTCTAAAAGTCTAGTTTATCGATTTAGTGAAATTCGATACCAAACATTCAGTGACATAACCCGTCGCATGGAATGTATTTAGAGATATCTGATGCCGTAACGAATTTTGTAGCAAAGCCATGGATTTGTCGATGTTTTTTTTTTATTTATCAAAAAATGGTTTTATCTGCAATATAATACGTATGCAATGAAACAACCAAACACTGATTGGAAAATAAAACAGATGTTTTCATAATTGTAATCTGATACTTCATAAAATCGAAATTCGTCACGTGTTAAGTATAAATTTTGTTGTGAAACTGTACTGCGACATAAATGGATTTTCAATCACAATTTTTTTATCTATAAAAAATATCACTTTTAAGGTATTAACTGTGACTTCTTGATGGAAAGGCATGATATTTTGAATAATAAAAACATATTTTTAGTACTTATTGCCACAATATATTTCTTGATAAAGACCGGTTTCGCTCTTCGCGAGCATTATCAACTGATAGAATACAATTTACAAACAAGTCTATTTATACAAAATATTTCGGTTAAAATAAACCGGTCCTAAAAATGTATTTTTATTATTTTAAATATATCAACTGTTTCAACGCCATGGTGGTAAGGCATACAAGTGTACAATAAAGATTTTATCGACACAATTTTTTTTCTACATTCATTAAGCATAGAAATGTTTCGATAGACACTGAGACGCGAATTTGACATAACCGATGAGTCGTACCGTATATAAAGTGACTCCTGGAAATCTGGAGCCAAAGTCTTGACTCGTAATTTCTGGATCAGCCAAATCATTACTGTATACGATTACTTCACTGCCAAAAGCTCTTCCGTTTTGGCCGGTTATTTGAAAGTTCTTTAAGTGAATGTGGGAATATGATTTATGATAGTTTGCTGATTGCATCTTTTAAATTTGAACGAGAAAAATCGCCGAAGATGATACGACCATCAGTCAGATCCAGGGCTGTAAAAAAAACAAGATTCCGACGTTGAACAAATTTTTCCTACATTTTCTATTTATCTGCATTAAATTAAACATCAACCAACCAATCCAGCAAATTGTACGTTGATATATTTTTCAAAATCGTCTAATCGAGAAAGTATGACAGTTGGAGTCGTTCGTTTTTCACGACTCTGACTCTACAACCCTGGTCAGATCTGCCGGTCCCGTCAGTCATGCCGATTTGGTCGTATCTTTGACAATTCAAAAGAGATCTCAAGAGTTGGCGTCATTATATGGAGAGCGAATGAAGCTCAATTCTTAAAATAATAAATTTTAATTATTCATACACCAACCAACTCTTCAGTAACACGCACAATATGTTACGCTACGGAATATACAATGCAAGAAGAATTTAAAGCTGTAGCGGGTGGTTACGGTTGGAAAAAAGTGACAATTAAACTTGGAGAAATTAAAAGTTTGTTTTTGTACACATATATCATAATATATGTGTACAACCGTGCCAACAACCATACCACGTTGAAAGTACCGGTTCTCGTCCGATTCACCGAAGTTAAGCAGCATTGGACGCGGATAGTGCTTGGATGGGTGACCGCTTGGGAACACCACGTGCCGTATTCTCTTGGCTATGGGAAGGAAAACCCAGACAGAAAACCGCACACCAACCCACCTGGGCAGCGTGGTGTGCTATGTCCAAACAACCCCCCTGAAAGAGAAAGCAGGGGGAGGCCTTCATCCAGCAGTGGATCGACCCCCGGCTGATGATGATGATATCATAATATAAAATATAATTCTTTCGTTTAGGTATGCTCACTTTTGATATTTTGAAAATCGAAGAGAAATGTATCCAGCCACATTTTCTTTCGACTAATTCGAGACCAAAATGAAAATTTTGCCATCCTTAATAATATCAATTTGTATGTTCCGGATATTTTTTTAAGAAATCGTGGACATAATTTGTGTGTTCTTCCAAAGTGTAGAACCAGTCTGCCAATGGGGAAGCCAATAGTAAGAGCATTAACAATGTTAACATATACCATGTGGACGAAAGTGAGTTCAGGCGAATGCTATTTTTTCAGTTAAAGTAAATATTTCATGAGCTTACTTGGTTGATTTTCTTGCAATCCTTGGGTATTAGTTAAATTTCTAGCACCATACGTTAAAATATGTTAACGATGCAAAAGCAATGTAAATTTTGTAACGTATAATTATAAATAAATAAATATTAAATAATGATTACAAATAAACAACATAAAAGTACAGTATAAGTTCACTTCAATTTTGAACTGACTCTTCTCGAAACTACAAATCAAGTTTGTAGCGTGCTATCTGAATGTTTGAAGTCGAATTTTCAAAAGCGACAAATGTGAGGAAAATTCATTTAGTAATATGACAGGATTAAAACATGAAGTGGTGCAATATATTATTTATGGGCGGAATACACGCGATAGTAGAAAAGTTCAGCAGTCGTTTGACGGAAAACTTGCGGCGATTATGCCAAAGCGGTCAGGCACAGCTGCGGAAAATCATACGTATTACGTTTCGAGCCTACTCGAGCTTAGAAACAAGTCGCGGATAAAAGCAAAAGATTTCGAACACGAAGCCATAAACGTCCATTCAATATTCATGTACAAAGAAGACGGGAGAGAATACAATAACATGACGCTAAATGAACAGAAAACACAAAAAACGATGTCAATAATTTGATAAATTTTTGGTCTAACAAATTTCTTCAGGTTGTTTACATTCGTACTGTCTATCGATAAAACAAATTATTAATAGTTTTTACAGTCATTAAAGTGCTTTTTATTTCCTTGCGAAATTTTCAGCTCTATTCCTTAATTCATAATCATTGAGTAATTTGGTTTAATTTTGAATGACTGATTGAATATTTTATTTCAAAAGGTTTATTGTCTTTTTGATTGTTCAACCCATATATTTTAATATACGTAATAGGCTGTTATAATTCTGATAATAAAGGGTTGAGAATTGAAGTCAATTACGGAATAACAAAATATATGTTTTATTCAAGTTAAATTATTTCTTAACTCAAAATGAACTTTTAATAAGGTTTTATTTTTGTTGTTATTTGTGTTGGATATGTTATTGAAACATTTAAAAAGTCTACACATTTTATTCGTAAACAATTTAACTTCACTAAGATATATGTACTTTTAATGTGTTGACTGTTACTTATTGATGGAAAGGTATGTCATTTCTAATAAAAAAATAGACATTTTTTTATTATTATTTACGCAATACATTTTAGTTCTACAAATTTTGTTATAAGATATAGTTGATAGTTATTTCGCCTTGGTTCTGACGATGGCGTGAGCCGAAATAGATACCAACTATGTCATATAAAAAAAATTGTAGAACTTAAATAAATAGCTAATTTTCACCGCGTTTAAGTCATGGTGATCATATCAACATCGGTTGATAAATGCTCGCGATGAGCGAAGCCGGTCCTGATCATAAAGCATATTATGGAAATAGTACTAAAAAACCTTTTTTTTTCATTATTTAATATAGACATATTTTCTGGATTACCCGTCAGCTATGTTCTTATTCTTCAACGAATTGTTTTGTATGCCTTATTATTATTAATATTGAATTTATATAAATTGCCCTGTTTTGTATCAGTCGATAATGCTCGCGAGAAACTGAACCGGCCTGATCTTAATTATATAAAATTGTCGAAAAAGTACTAATTATCGTGTTTTGTTTATTTTAGTAAATTAACTCGCCACCAAGAAGTTAACGAAACGGTTAACGCTTAAAACATCAACTGTTTATAGTTGAAGATAGAAAAAATATACGAATCTTACATAGGTGTGTAAATATAACACGATGTCTGTTTTTACACTCCCTGATCCGGAAAAATATCGAGTCGAATTTGACAAAGAAATTTATTATTCAACAAAGAACAGAAATGTCTCTTACCTTTAGCGGTATATCAATATATAAACATACATACAAATCATGTGATTCACTAAAAGCTTTTGTGGCAATTCAGGTCCACGATAAGATAACAGTATAGCTTTCATTGTATGAAGGTCATTTTGACAGTACGTACAACCTGCACCCTTTATTCAATTTCAAAATGGCTGCAATGCATGCAAGTGACAAGCGAAGTTACACCCAAGGTTGAATTACTTAACACCTTATAATAAAAACATTATATTCACAAGCTTTTACCCATTGAGCTAGTTGAGGATTATGAACTTAGGAGACCTTTATTTTCGGACAGCAAAAAACGTCTAAAAATGAGCGCGTGATTTTTTTAAAGTCTGTAAACTTTTCTGTTTGTAATCTCTTCTGTCCACAAATATGTTAATGTAAATTTCAAAGGCGTTCTAATGAGAGCAATTATTGCAAACAAAATACGCTAACTTTATATCAACGACAATTTATTTTTGCGATGAACAAAGACTTCATGTAAAGTTAAAGAATATGTTAAATACGCATTTTAAAATATTTAGGCAATTCGTTAACATTAAGGCCATTAAGAATCGAAACCCCCAAGCGCACGACCCTTGTTTTTATTGGGTAATCCATCACTGTTTAGAATTAGACATAAAATCACGATATACTTACAAATTGATGGAATTTCAATATCAAATTTGAATCGCTAAAACTATGCACAATTCAGCGACCCGGGTTTTGTCTTTTGGCATCTTGAAGTATTTTATCACAAGAATGGAATATAACTGACAGCTTGCATCGTTTATATAAAAGAGTATTTTTTGCAAAAAAATGTAGATTCTAAGATGAGGAGTTAAATAAACATATATAAAAAATATTACTACTGATTAAATAATTATAGCATTCAAATTTGAAAAAAATAAACCAATAATAAACAAAGGTTTTCTCAATTGACTGCTATTAAAATGCATTAGCGAAATTGCTTATTTTTTTTGGGTAGTTAATTTCATCATAACTCACAAACAAGAATTTAATAACACATAAACGATATGATGTTTGAAAAAGTGAGACGATATATTGATTATATTTTCTTATACAGTATATAAAGCTATACTAAATTTCAGTTTATGAACGTTTTGTCAATGGCGTAAGCCGAAACGGCGATCAATAAAAAATATAAATTAAATAGAACTTTTATGTTGGGACAAGTGTGATATATGTCATACTAAATCAATCATTACTATCACCAGTCACATGTCTGCAAAAAAATATGAAAATACTATTTATCAACATAGTTTTATTTTGATGGTGTCCACCCTGGCAATGACTAAAAAGGACATGGCGACTAAATTCTTCTTATCCCAATTGTTGAGGAAGTATAATACAGATATATATGATAGTGCACAGAGATTGTGATATAACTTACTGTAGGAATCGCGTATACCAGCGATGGTGAACTGGCGGCACTCCTAACTAGAGCTCTTTCAATCGGCAGGTGCAGTCCATGCTCTGCAAAGATCAAATTAAAAACAAATTAGAACACAGCAAAAAAAACAGTAAAGCATATGAAAGTGAATCGGACTGTTGCTAGAAAAAACTCCAAAAATAATTAGTAGCAGGGGTACAGAATCGTTTAAACAATACAACTACGATTCCGACATCGACCACCAACAAAACAACTAACTTTCCTATTTATGTTAATTGAATTAAAGACCAACTAACCAATCCGGCAAATTGTCCATTGAGATATAATTCAAATCGACTTATCGAAAAGGCAGTCGCTCGTTTTTCACGACTTCAACTCCGGCCATAACACAACGACTCAACGATGATAATTTTGCGATTCCTCTCCAAGCACTAGTAAATTTTTTTTTAATAAATAATTATAGCTTGTTTCTAGCCCCATCACTATTTCCAATAACAAAGAAATATGCCACGACCACTAGTCTTTTTATGTTAAGAAATAAAATCTTGCTTAACTTAGCAAAAAATAATTTTGTATATCTATATATAGCTGTGCAGAATAGGCACACAACACATCCTCTCTCCTGTTTCAACGGCCTAGCTTGTTACTTTAATACAATGACACTAAATAGCTATCAACTATATTTGTTAAAAATAATTTTGTAGAACTAAAATACAATGCTGTTTTTTCACCGTGTTATAATGGAGTTCTACCAAGTGAATGCCAATTCAATCAATAAAAAGTATTAAGCTTCAAAAGGGCAAATAAGACCAGCAAAATTAAAAGCATGGAATTATTATGAATAATTATCAAACCGTCCACAATATTGAAATGGGGTTTTACGTAAACGAATAAAGAATATTCGAGGAGGTGTTTTTTTCGAAAAAATAGCGCTAAAAACGGCGTGTATAAAAATGTAAAACCAACGAAAGGCCTAATTCTTCAAACAGGCTTACCCGTTTCTCGAAAACTGAACAATGGTCGACATATTATTATTTTTGTTTAATGAACGCCACGTAGCAAAGGTTATAACGGGAACAATGGGTTCGCGATTCGTGAGGGAAGAGTGGAGAATGCCGTCACGGATTAGAGTGGCTCACCTTTACGATGGAGGTTAATGGGCCGCCGAGTACCTACTGGTACACCTTCCCTCGAAGACTTACACGGAGAATTAGGACACGCTTTATATTCGTACAAAACATTCAAGTATTTTAAGGCAAATTGTCAGCTAAAAGTGTTTTTTCGTTAAACGCTATTGAAAATATTTCCACATGGAATATGTCGACATCCAAACGTACAAATATCGTGATTCCTCTTGCCATTGGCATCCAAATTGGCAGACTGGTTCTACGCTTTGGAAGAACAAACAATTCATGTTCACGATTTCTTAAAAAAATATCCGAAACATACAGTTTGATATTATAAGGATGGCAGAATTCTCATTTTGGCCTTGTATATGTTGAAAGAAATATGCGGCGAGGTAGATTTATTTTTGAGTTTTCAAACTATTAAAAAAGGCCATTCTCAAAAGAAATGTATTAATAATTATTTACTGTGTGAAGTAATTAGACGAATTGAATATTTCATTGCGAGCAGCGATTTCCAATCTGGAGGGGCGAATTATTGTCAAAAGTGGCGCCAAAAATTTTTGAAAACAAAATTAATAAAAAATCTTCATATGTTAACGAAGAAAAGTCATATTACTATTCTGTCGGTTAAAGAACTGTTCGAACTGCGAACAAATCGGACAACGAACACTATCACAAAAGATTAGCACGAAAGATAGCAAACTAAAACGATCTTTCTAATTCACTATCTGTAAACCCTCGATGATCGGTCAACAAACAATTCGGATAACGAATATGATCGTTAACCGGATCACCTATTGTATTGCCATTCTAAGATTGTATATATTGTTACTATAAAATTTTCAGAAAAGGAACACATATTTCAATGAGTGATATTTGACGGTAATTTTTTTAATTTTTTCAAATAAAAATGATGAATGATTTTTATCTTTGCCAGTTTGTCCCGTCGTATGCATAAAGAACAGTTAAGTGGGCATTTTCAAATTATTTTATTTCAAAACGTTTTAGAAAAAACGGTGGAGCAATTCAATTTTTCCACCAAGAATTGACACCTGAAAAAGACTGATTTTTTTTATAGGAAAAGCAATTTCGTTGAAAGCTCGTATCCAAAGTCAAATTATGATGTTCAATAAAAATATTTAGTGAAAAAATAACGATGGTTGAACGTTATTATCATAGTGGAATATTAAATCGTATATAAAAATAAATGTATATATAAATGCACTGTGCAAAAAATACAATACAAGTGACATTGGATTGTCTGGGATGGATTTTGTTACATGAGGTCATTCATTGCAAGCCACATGTTATGTCGAAGAGCCAAAAGTGAATACGATAATGCAAGTGCTCTAAAAGGAAATGTACCTAGACGCGAAAGGTCAAGTTAACTCGATTTATAATCAAGTGACAACATGTAAAGATACGTATTTCAATATTGCTTACAAGAGGATCTGCGATCTTTTTCTGAGATTTATTATGATTGGCATTAAACATCGCAACAAAGAGAAGAAGGTGGTTACATATGATTAACAATTATCGCACTTTTAAGGTGTTGACTGTCACTTCTCGATGGAAAGGCATGATATTTTAAATAATAAAGACACATTTTTAGTACTTATTTCCATAATGTGTATTTGATCAGGACCGGTTTCGCTCATCACAAGTAGTATCAAATGGTCGTGATGAGTGAACAACCGGTCATAATAAAAAAATATATTGTGGAAATAAGTACTAAAAATTGCATGAAAAAGTGCATTTATTATTTAAAATTTTAATCATTGCAGCTAAACTTATTTCTACACACTTGAAGTTCATCGATCATTACATTCGGTGTAAGTGTGTTGAACCTTTAGTGACATGTGAGAATCAGTTTGCAAAAGTACGCCATAAAAGAAAGCGGAGGAGTTAATGGAAGTGCATTTTGCGACTGAATCGCAAGAGGCTAATTTATAAGTGACGTTTTTAAGAACATTTGGGCAACTTTCAAAAAGTTTTTATAGCTTCTTGTCGAGACATCAAAACCAAGACTTGCAAATGCACTCCGCTTGAAATTAATGCGTTCAAAAAGAGAGTGTTGTTAGTGAAAGGTCAGAGATAAACGCCTCTTTTATGTATCAAACGTTTAGTGATATGGTTACAAAAAAATGAACTAGTAATATTTTAGAGAAAGCATAATGGTTTTTAATCAACAGAAAATGGGAAGGTTTAATTAAGAAAACAATTAAGTTAATGAGTTCTGCTTGAAAACATAGATATGTAAGTGTCATTAAGAGAATGTAAAGAAAGATGTATGTGTTCTAAAAAGCTATGCACGCAAAAACGAATAACGTTACAATTAAAATTGATAAATTTACAATTACAGTTGACGAGACACGTGTTTCACATTTTACAGATGCTTCGCAACGAGTGTCAGAATTGCCGAAACACAAAATTATCAATTTTTATTTTATATTAAAACGTACATCCACAAATTCGGAAACCGGATATATTACATATGCCGCGTGCAAAACGACACGCGTGAAATGAAATAAAATACGATATTTATTATGTAACGGAGTGATATACCGGTACGCGTGGAATGAAAATATAATATTTTCGCTACGACGTGCAGATTATGTAGATCGACATTATTTTTTAAAAAGATATAGGTATATTCTAAAAGCTCAAATTTAAATATTTACAGCCGTTTTCAAAATTCTTAGGAAGACTTAAGCCAATCCGGATCATTATATTATAAAATTGTGGAAATAATACTGAAGAAAAATTATTATTTACAATGCTTCAATAGTGTTGAAAATATAGTCAGGTGTATATGTACTTAATTTGAAAAGAGAAACACAGTTTTGAAGTGCTCCGGTTTCGTTCATCACGAGCATTATTAATTTTGATAGTAGTACAAAAGATATGCTTTTATATTTTAAGAATATACAATACATACATACATAACATGTTAAGGTAAGTGGTTAAGTGGTAAGAAATAATTGTATAGTATTCCAGAAAGCATTATTTATTTTTGAATTATATGACCAGTAGCATATAAAAATTCTCATCGTACTTGAATGCATGAGTTTTCAATTAAAAAAACGCATTGGCTGTAATGCCAAAGATTGAATAATATTTTACTATGTCAGTATTTTAATCCGAACTTATGACCCCAGTAGTCCGTACTTTAGTGGGTGATCGGTCAACAAACAGTTCGGACTGCGAAAGAATCGGAAAACGAGCACTATCACGAATGATTTTTGAGTTCTGACAACGAACAAATATTCGGATAACGAACTATTTACTTATTCTACCTGTAAAACTAGTAGAGATTTTACATTCTACAAGTTTTTGAAAACGACGCTCTTTTGGGTCGGTCCGTGATGTTATTTATACATTAAAATGAGCCGTGTAAATCATATAATCGGTTAACGAACAATTCAGATAACGAGCATGACCGATAATCCACTGATCTCAATTTTCGTAATACCGGTATTAATATGACACAACTATATCCGTCTGTTATTGCAAGCCCTACCGAATACGTAACGGTATATTATTATCCAAAAAAATAAATAATGCTCGCATTTCGGATCATGAGAAAATAGCGAATAATGATTTATCAAAAGTCGGAATTCCCTTAAGGAACCAAATCGTTTTTATACAGATAAGAAATAAAAATACCGAGAAAAATAGGCGTTTTTCAATCGCTTTATGACAAGCGGAAGCCTGCAATTAACTTCTTGCTTCAGAATAACCGATATTCTTGCACGCTATTATGTTCATACTAAAACGAGAATTAGTAAAAATTACATGTATGCATGTAATGTCATACGATATTGCAATAAACTAAACGAGATATGCCATTAGTAATTAATAACTATAATTTATGATATCCACTGAAGGTGCTTGAATTTTAATATCAAATTTGAATTGCTGAAACTTTGTACGATTCCACATGTTTTGTCACTTGGAATTTTAGTGATAGCTTATTATTATTTGTTGCAGAATCCTTTCTAGAAAGACTCATTAACAATATTTAACGTTAATAAAACTTACAACAGGCAATTGAGTGTTATTATTATTAAATCAATATAATTGAAAATTAGTTTAGTTGGAACATGAATCCTAGCCTAAAAGTCTATATTTATTTTGTAATTAACTCCTTTGGTATTCAATCGATGCTAACTGTTTATTATGTGTCATTAATGTTGCGTCCGTGTGATAGAATGCCTGAAGATACCGAAAGGCGAAACCCAGATCGTTAGTGACGAAACATATGGAATCGTAAAAAGTTCCAACAATTCAAAATTAATAACTAGCGATATTTAACAACAAACGGTTGCGCTCCATGTTCACGTATTGTGTGTTAGGAAAGTGTTGTGCTGTGCGTTAGTGATGGTCATAAACTAGGAACAGTAAATGTTTCTTTAGTTAAAATATGGTTTACCAATTCATGCATCGAAGAGTTACAAGCACGATGAAAAAATAGCATTGTACTTTGGTTCTACAAAATTAATAAGATATTTACTTGACGGCTATTTCGGCTTAACTCTCATCAGAACTTCAGAATATGAGAATATTAATAACTAACACACTTTGATATTTTTTTACCGCGTTACGATATTGAAAAATATTGTTAGGCGTAGACATACGCTATACATATAATTTGATTAGATATGATGAATTTTTTTTAATGAAGCGTGAATTAAATAATTATTTTTACTTTAAATACATACACCATCGCCGTACTATATTAACAATTAAACTATACATATCAGGTGACCGCGATATATTATAATAAACTCAATAATCACGCACAAACATTTTACAGTGTTGTGCTGTGTGTTACAGACAAATATTTAGAAATCATTTTGTTATTTCATGTAAATATTTGTTAATATTCATAACTACAATATGATAATGCTAAATATCCCTTTTTTAGAATCAGAACGATTAAATTCGAGTCTTAAGAACAAGCGTTCACGGTATTTTTTTCCTTTCATAAAAAATATCAAATAAAATTTTTAAGCCATGAAAATTTGAATCGCGAACTTTTATATTATACGAGGGAATTTTATGTAAATTCGTTTTTCTTAATTCAAAACTTTTTAAATTTTACATTGTGTACTCTTCCGTGTTTTCAGTATATAAGGATTTGATAGGACATTTTTTCTAAGCATAAAATGAAAAAATGAACGGAAAACAAAATTGTTACATGAAAAAGTATTTTTTTATACACGGAAAGAATTCGCAACATCAAACAATATTTCGCATCGAATGTTTATATGAGTTTTCTTTGATAAAATTAATATTAAAAAAAAAGAACATTTATAGTATAGTACTATCGAAATTTAAATTTACATTGAGCCAATAACGTTTATGGTACGTAATAAAACAGCGAATTTAATCCGTAAACGGATTCCACATTCGGCTTACTTTGATAAACGACTTCAGAGCGTACCTCTTTTATTACATTCCATTTTTTTGTATTATAAATTGGTATTTCGCTTGTTATACGCGATACATTGTGAATAAAGCGACACATAACGTGGAATTGAGGGCAAAGTTGAAAAAATCATCAGTTTTTACGATTTCCTACATAAGTATAGAAAAAACAATAACCGTGTTTAAATTTTACTGTCACTGTTGTATTGACAACATACGTGTATGATATAAAGCGATTTTTTAATAATGCAATAACATCTAGATTCAACAAATCGATGCGCGCTTTGATTTAGTGTGATTATCAGGGCTGTCAAGTCGTTCAAAAAAAACGACTCCGACATTTGTAAACAACACGACTCTGTTAAAAAAAGTTGAATATTGTCAGATTTTTCCTATGAATTAAATTAAAAATCAATCAACCAATTCGGGAAATCTCCACTGTAGTAGATTATCATATGATCGCAAGAGGAGCGCGCTTGTGACTTTAGAATTATCGAGGCCTCAAAACTAACTTGTATTCGACCCGCATATTTTTATTTGTGTATCTAGCAATACTATACATGGATTTTAAATAATATAGCAGCAATTGATTATTTTAATTGAATCTGTAGCAATTGAAGAACTTTAAAATAACATATTTTTAATCAATTTTAAAGTACATACTATTTTCAAGCGCTATCGAGTCGTTTAAATAAAAATACGAGTTAAAATCCGACTACGATATTGACCAACAACACAACACGATTACGACTAAAAAAAGTTTATTTTTGTCGGGCTTATTATAATAATAAAAACACAAATTTTAGTACTTATTTTCTCAATATATTTATTATTTAATAAATTGTGGAAATAAGTACTAGAAATGTGTTTTTATTGTTGAATATATCATGCCTTTCCATCAAGAAGTGAGAGTTACCGACTTAAAAGGATTTTTTGTTGTTTTATCTATTCTTTTAATGTTGATTAAATTAAAGATCAACTAGCCATTCCGGCAAATTGCTCATTGACAACATTTTTTTAAATCGTCCAATCGAAAAAGTAGTCGCAGTCGCTCAGTTTTCGCACATCCGACAACGATTGTACAATCCTGGTGATAATTAATATGTTTAAAATTTGATAAATGTTATCAAATACAAAAATACTCATTGCATAGTATTAGATTTTTTTGGGATATCAAATTGATGGAGCGTTAAGATCTATGACGAATTAGCATCAGAGCTCATCAGGACTCTTTTATGTCTCAAGTGTAATTATTGTGTCGTTGATGAAAAACTTAGATCGCCGTAGAGCTGAGTAAGCCACAGTGAATCCGGTTCACGAGGACATTACACGCATTATAACTACTCTATCTCCCCACTACCATACTGACGCAAATACATGCATCCATATATACAATACGTAAGGAAATAATAAACTGGGAGAGTCATTTTCAGATACCGAGGTTGTGTATTTTGAGTTAAGGATTTGTAACAACAAATCTATGGGGAGTCGTCGAGCAGAACCGTGTTTCGTTATTAATTTTATTGTCCGATACTAATGAAATGATTTATCGCTTTTGTTAAGGCAACAGAATCAAATTACAACGGCGAAGAAAATGTTGATTCTTTTTGCGAAAAGAATACAAAAGAAACATTACTTTACAAATAAATTTAACACAGACATACACATAACATGTATCGTTCAATAATACGCGTAAGAAAAGGATTGCCTACAATATACCATACATTTCCGATTACACTGTAAATAAAAAAGTTTCACACGTTTAAAATAAATAGCCAACAATTTACAATAGTGCGCCATTGAGACTTGAACATATTTTTTTCAGATGTACAGTTATTAGAATATATTTTCATTTTATTGCCATCCATTTGATGCTATAAAAATATATATAATCTTTGAGACAATAGATTTAATAATTTACCATTTAATTGAATTATCATTTGACGTTTTTTGTACATTAAACACCAATTCGATAAATGGATATGTTTTCAATAGAATCTGAAAAAAAACAGTTATTTTAACATTTTTGACTGCTAACATCTTAACTACTAATACAGTTGATTGCAGTGTTTTGATAGTTAATGCTAATTAATATAAGAGTATCTATATATATATATATATATAATAAATATATGTATGTCTGTTTGTCCTTTATGAATTACTACTAGGGCGACTATGACTACTTAATTACTGGATGTTTAATATTTAATTTAATGCTCATTAACAGGAAAGAGAATATCGACAAAAATAAACTTTTTCAGTCAGATTTGTGTTGTTGGTCAATGTCGGAATCGGATTTGAACTCGTATTTTTATTTAAACGACACGACAGCGCTTGAAAATAATATGTACTTTAAAATTGATTAAAAATATGTTATTTTAAAGTTCTTCAATTGCTACAGATTCAATTAAAATAATCAATTGCTGCAGTCGTGTTTTTTTAACGACGCCACAGCCATGATTACTACGATTTTTATCCGATCAATATGAAACATAACAAATACTTGAGTGCGCCCCCAAAAAATCGATTCAAAGTCTAATCTATATTATTAATTATAGCATTTATTTACACTATTAACAATTAAATTGTTAAATTGTTATCATAACGAGTTCCTTTGAATTTCGTTACTCTGAGATCGCAGCAACACTAGACAAGGTCAGCGCTAGTATGATATAAAACTCTGTCAAAACAGCTTATTTTTAGCATGAACAAACCCCCGATAATCTCCATAAGTTTCATTAACACCAACATAACTGAATTAATTTTTGAAATAGTGGGTGTTCGAGTATCCTTTATGTAGCAAAGCTGGGAAAATGTGAGTGAGTATTAATTATAATTTACTTAAAAACAACACATTCTGATACTCTGCATATTGTTGACCCGTTTCGCTGCAACGCAAGAATTATCAACATTAGCTGATATTGCTTAAGCTATGCCAAAAATTAAACTTAAAAATGTACTTTTATTGTTCAAAAGATCATGTTTTTTCATTAAGAAGTCGAAGTTAAGACCTTACAACTAGCTGAACGTGATTATTTAGATCCTTGACTAGAATTTATATATTTTTTAAATCGTATTTTATTTAAGCGATATAAACTGTTAATTGACTGACAGTTTGAGTGCATTCGTGGACTAGATCATAGTTTCTCAACGTGTTTTCTTCCGCGGACCACCAAAATATCCAAAAATGTTTTGCGGACCATCAACATCGGAATATTTTTTTTTTATTTATATTGTTTTTTTATTCAAAACTCATAAGTAGCTCATTAAAGAGATCATTAATGAGAATTATCGCAGGCAATTGTGTTCATTATTATTAGATTAATATTTTTATAGCTGCAATTTACTGCTTGCCTTGGGGTAAGTGTTTTCCTGCAATTAATAACTTTGGTATATAGACGATGCTAACTGTTTATTTTACGTTTATGTCAGTTCTGTTGGTGTGCTAGAAGCTGAAGATGTCGAAAGGCGAAAACCGGGTCGTTAGTGACAAAACATGTGCAATAGTACAAAGTAATAATTCAAATTAAAAAAATATAATTTTTAAGTCCATAAAATTTGATTGTTTATCGAAATAATATCACATCGCGGACCACTCAAAAATCTCTGCGGACCATCGGATGAGAAACTAGGTACACTAGATGGCCGAAAGGTTCGCGAGTGACACATCATGTGGAAGTGTACAACAATCAAATTCATTTCTATTATTACACGATAAATTTTACAGCTAACCTGTTTTTAATTAATTTCTTTGTGGAGCGTTTCGATTTCGCGGAATAAAATCACGAGACCAGTAAACACACAATCAAACAGTCGATAAGTGCTTCTTTCACTCTCGTTCGTTTGATAGAAAGTGTATTCTGAAATAAATTATTTTAATCCACTGGCAGCCGTCTGCCCGCGCCGAGATCGGTTTTTTGCGTTCGTTATTACTAAGTAGTGTTCGGTTCTAATTTTAGTACATTTCTACACTTCGCATTGTAAAAAATGTTAATGATAGAATTAATACGGCAACCGGTTTCTCCCTGAGATAATTTTGGGTAGTATATTATCTCTATTGTATAGACGACTTTTTAAAACACTTAACGTAGTGCATTGAAAATAATAATAAAAAAAAACACACTAGAGTACACAGTAGTTCAGAGTAGAAAGTATAGAAACATTCATCATAACGAAGCAGGTTGTCCATAAATAAGAATGTATTTTTAACTTTACACTAAGAACAGAGACATCCACTCCCCAGTGTTAATTTATTCTGAATATGTACTTTAATATTTGTGATATAATGTTTAAGCTCACGGTAATTTGAAATTTATTTACACACACTTATGAAGAAAACATATAGTTGGTGGCCAGTTACGTCGCATCGTACAAATAAGTATTAAAGAGTAAACATCAGAAACACATAATTATAAATCACCGCATATTGATTGAATTGGCATTTACTTGGTAGTAACTCCATTATAACTCCTTTAAAACATATAAAACAATTGCTATTTTTTCACCGTGTTATAAATCACTGTTTTAATTACGGCTGTAGATTCGTTAAAAAATACACGACTACGACTTTTTTTTTAAGCCGAAATGTTTAATTTTTCAAGTTTGTTTCCTACCTTTCCTATTTATATACCATTAAGTTCAACATCAACAAACAAAAAAAAATCTGCAAATTGTTCATTGAAATATTTTTTAAATTCGTCTAATCGAAATAGTAGTTGAAATCGTTTTTTACGATTCCGATTCGAATTTAACAGCACTGATTTAAAATACAATCTGGCAACATTTAATGACGTATATAAGTATGCTCTACCGTATACGATAATTCGCGGAATTGATTCCAACAGTCGCGAATCAATGATTTAGATGAGCTGTAGTCTTTTTTTATAAATATGATTTTTAATAGAAAATGTATTTCACTTTCTTATACTTACTATACATAACGACAGATGCATAGTGATATTGTATGTAACATCCTAAGCAATATTTTCTTTATTGTAATATGAGAGAATAAAGCCACTTTTATTGGGGTGTGATAAATCCCCCCATCGTCATACTGGCTATGTTTTCGGCATAGTCCTTTTACGGTTAATCACGATTGCTTTTACGGTTAATCGTAGACCATATGCACTACAATGGAGTTTATTACTTTAACATAAATTTTCTGCTTGAATGATTGTTACTTGGATACTCAATCTCTCTTTTTAAAAGATAATAAAAATATCACGATGAGGTTATGTGACATGACAGACCAGTGGTAAGCTAATCCTTCGCTTCTGCTTACCATCAAGTCATTTTTTTTATTTTTATAAATGGACTTTGCATCGTAATTTGCATTTTATCAGTTGATAATGCTCACAATGAGCGAAATCAGTCCTGATAATGAAATATATTGTAGAAATTGTACTACTTTTTTTTTAAATATTTAAAACAATTCTTAAAGTACAGTAGAACCCCGATCTTACGTTCCCGCATTTTATACAGTTAAGGCCAGTGGTCGGCAAACTTATTCGGTAACGAATTTAAAAATAATTCCTTATGAATATTACAACGATTAAAAAAATTGACTCAAATTTGTTAATTGACAACGCAAACCTTTATCATGAATTGATCAAAAGACATATTGTGGAACAAAGTACGAAAAAACGTGTTTTTATTGTAAAAATATCATGCGTTTCTATCAAGTGACAATTAACACATTAAAAGTGTTAATTTAAGCACCTTATTAAAATATGGGTACAATGGATAACCTTGATTTTAGACATAAAAAAGATTATTCATTGTTAAAAAATAATATGTGATTGAGGAATCTGACTAAAATAATGGAATAATGACTGAAAAACACTTAATACGAACAATGTCCTTGCATCTCCTTGGGAAGTTTGAGTATGTCTGGTTTGTATGTTTTTGTTTTAAGTTTTAGGCACGATTCCAGGTTCTCATTTATAAGTCGACTTCTCGGTTTACCATTAATAAAGTTCTCGTGGACATTTGTGACAGAGCTGCATGTGGCCCCGGAGCCGTACTTTGCCGACCACTGGTCCAGGCTGTTCTAACGTTACAACAATTTTTAATAATCTCGCATTTATCAATTTCTTCGATGTATCGTCAAAATAATCTGGTTTAATCATAAATATTATATCGCTTTCGACCGTATTTGTTGGATCTCTTCCGTTGGTTTATTTACAGTGGCGTTATTGGCCTTCGAGGAATAAAATCATTATTTTTTTTCTAAAAATATAAATGAATCTGTCAAAAGAATAATAGTAAGCGAGTTTGAGCATTCTTTGGTTTAATTAAAGTGCACAACTGCAGAGAAAAAACTTAGTGATTTCCATAATTTTGTAAAATTTAAATCACGGCCGGTTTCGCTCATCGCCAGCATTATCAATTAACTAAACATTGTGCTTTTCTTACTGCTTCACCCATACATTCACACCCTAAAAAATTCACATCATATTAATCCAGTCCTAGTCTAACTTACTAGCAATTAGAATAAAACTTATGTTATATACCTTCATCGGGACTAAAAATGTTTGTCACGTCTTTGTTCTACGACTACCAAATATGAACTGTTAGAATTCACATTAACCAAAAAGCGCCAGCAAAAACTAGTAAACGTTCCCAGCGAACACCCTGTTTATTGAAAATCATTTTCCGCAGTGCTACTTGCCGAATCAATTGTAAAAGAAAATCACTATCTTTTGTCATATTTTTCATTGGTAATAATAATACCACTGAGAACCGTTGTTTCAACGTGAAAATAGTTTTCCCACGTCATTCTATTGTAATGCTCAGTCGATTGAATCTCCAGCTAAAGGGTGTGAATGTTTCAAAAGTAATTAATGGACAGTCGCGTGTCTCTGGGGCCTTGTACAATGTTCTGTTAAAAGGATTTCCCAACCAGTCCCGACCCGTCAGGGAGCGCGAATGTCCATCGGTTATTCTGTACATTGAAGTCGGTTAATGGACAATCGACACTGTTTATTTTCGTAACATAATTATGCCAATAGAGTTAACGTATTAAATATATGAATGTACTTGAGAATTTTCAACTAGTTCATTTTAATAGTGTATATATTTTTTGATTGTATCATATATTATTAATTCGACTGATACGTCATAAAAATACTGAAAAATTATTGTTTTTTTTCTTTAATATCTTTATAAATATGGGACAGGGGACCATATTTTGTATTAAGAATTTATCAAAAGTATTTTGTATTAAGATTTACAAATAGAAAAAAATCATATAAATTTCATTTCGTTTCGACACTTAGTTGAAATTAATATCATTAGAAACTGCAAAAAGGATCTAGAGCCGATATGACTTTCAATTTTCAAGATTTCATTTGAATGGATTTGATAATTTTGAAAACAATGATTATATTTTTTCTAAATTGATATATGAGGAAAAATAAATTAAGTAGATAAATATTTTTATGTAGTCATACATTATTAGACGTCAATGCCACCTGACGAAAATCGCTCAATAATGACGTTGCTCTGGCAGCATATCAATTGTTTTTCATTATTGTATATTTCAATTGGCGGTAGACAGTTATTTTGTACTTGAATACGTAATGCGTCACCCTGATTTGAATCTATACCAGCACTTATATACATAAAATTGATCATTTTCTGGCATCGATAATCCATTGAAAGAAATATTTAATAAATTTCAATGACAGATTAAATTCTGTATTATGTATTTGTAATACTAAATATATTTTTGAAAAAAAAACCGGTTAACCGTTATCTGTGACTTCACCGGTTATTCCAAAGTTGTCAAATTTGCAGTCCCTATTATACTTCTCACTTATTTTATTTTCATACACCACTGTGTACTAAATTTTACATTAAACAATGAATGATTTATGATATAAATATATTGTATTAAAAAAAAAACAATGGTTGGCGTTGAATTATTCCACTTTTTATTTTAATTGAATTAGTTGTGCGATTCGTTTTTATGCCATTAGCATTGTTTTATTTAATTAATCAAATGAAATGAAAAGTTATTTAACTAATTTTGGTTAATTAACCTGACATCTGTGATTGTGTTGTCCCTTTTAAATCACTTTTATATTTTTTTTTGTGGCTTTAATTATTTTTATGGAATATTTTTCTTCAACATTATACATGTGATTAGTGCTAGTCATTTTCTTAAATGATATATAATCTATTGTTTCGTTAGGTTGGCAACACTGATGCTGCGAGTTTTCAAAACTATTCCACTCAAAATATGGAGTTGATAGGACAAGTTTTGCCGATAATTAATCACCGTGGCACACATGCTCCTAATTTCCAAATGCTTTGCGGTAACATATTGCTAAGTAAAGTATTTTGTATTTTTATATTAATATTGTTAAGAATTCAATACGATTTTGCGAAAACGATCAATCAAATAAATAGACGAGAAAATTGTCCATTATTTTCAGCGATCAATTAAGGAAAACGCTGCTCAGAAAAACGATAGCTGAAATCCTAATTTCATTCATATTGTCGTACAATTAACAGTAGTGCTGTAACGTAAGTTTTATTTTGTAAATTAAATTTTCTCCCTGCAGTATGTGTTAACATATTAGACGCGGTGTTTCTTTATAGACGCGGTCATCGTACAAGATACGGTTACATCTTGAAACAGTTATACATGCCTTTGTGTTCCTGGCGATAAAATAATGCCGCACACGTGATACCGGGGAATAAACTAAATGCACTCCTGATGGCATAAATAATGATCGAATATTTTTTTTATAACGGCTTATAAAATTGTTTTACTTGATTTAGTTATTTTTGTATTTACATTTTAATAATCTAATCAGCCTGACAGCTAACGTCTCAACTGTTGGGACAGCTGATTTCAGTGAGTTGTTGATCGCATCGGTTATATAACAGATGAGTTAATTACAAGGGAAAAACACATCCTAAAGCTAGGATCTAAACATACATCTGAAATATCATTTAAGTGTCATTGAATATTTTTAAATATAAAGATACATACTTATT
The DNA here is from genome assembly GCA_028555115.1 of Himalopsyche japonica. Taxonomy (NCBI): domain Eukaryota; kingdom Metazoa; phylum Arthropoda; class Insecta; order Trichoptera; family Rhyacophilidae; genus Himalopsyche; species Himalopsyche japonica. The sequence continues at coordinate 1,111,247 of JAHFWJ010000465.1, read as the reverse complement.
TCAAATTGGTGGGAAACAGTGGGAATTAAACATCAGGTGACATAATTTAGGAGTAGGAATTTAATTTATGAGATTATCGGCTCATTGAACTAATCTCTCGTTATAAATATAACAATGAAGGGTTGAGAAGATTAAGTTTTTAGTTAAGAATTTATTTTGAATTTAATTATCCGTGTTATTTAAAAAAATAAAATATGATATTGAAATTCCATAAGCACCGTAAGTCGGTATCATGGATAATTACAAAACTATTGGCAGAACGCTTAAATTGAGCTTTCATTCTAGAACAATTGAAAACATTCACTATGATAGATATAGCCTATATTTATAAAATAAAACAACGTTTTACAGTTCTGATTCCGGCCCTGCAAAATTTCACCATGGCCCTGATACGGAGACAAGAGGCAATGGTCATTGATCGTTATATTATCAATAACTACAGTTAACCGCACGTTAAATATAATATTGTTTGAAAAATGATACTTTTGTTGATTTTATGTAAATTATCCCGATCTTCGTGGCATTATATAATACAAGCACAAATCCTGCGGTTTTGCCTCACTAATGCAAGCAGTTACATTTATATTATATGAGTATTTTCAGCTCGCCCTTCATTGTGGTGTTTACGACGCCTTGAAGACCTCTCATTCGTTTAAGTTTCAAATGCAGTTTCCTTGTATCTCTTAGACGGTGCGCTGCGGTATGTTCGTGAACACGGCTTTCTCAGTGAACAACAATACCATATTTATCAAGGCAAATTGATCGAAATGATAAAACGAATTGGTTTTTTTGACACACATTAATATGTCATGTCTCCGTTTTACCTTGGATTTGTTATTTAATAAGGTTAACACAAAAATACGTTTTAAATGATGTGTGAATTATTTATTATTCTTATATCAGTTTCGAGGTTTTATCGGATTTTACTACCGTTGTATTATATATAAAAAAAACGACGCATATTTTGAGCAAAAATATATGACTTTTTATGTTAACTGTCTAAATTATACTATCCAAAAATAAAATGTAGTATTTCTCTGCAATCGCTTTTATAATATAACTTTCAAAAGGTTCATTTACATTTACATTTCAAACGGCTATACTCGGCTAAAAGCATTTTTTTTATATAATAATATTTCGATAAAATTATATTTACGTATACTTTTTATTATAAAACCGTAGGATAAACGGGGATTTTCAAAAAAAAGATAAGTGGAGTATTCAGGAAAGCTCGCATGACTGAAAAATTCACCTGTATACCAATATGAGAGCGTTTTATTCGCTTGATAAAATAAAACCCAATATTTTTTTTATAACGCGCCTCGTATCTTTCGCCACGTAAAATTATTCACGAATTCATTACGCGTCTAATTCAATGCGTATAGGGAATGCTACGCCGGTATTACCGGTATCAGGATTGCGGCATTTTAAATGTATTTTTGATAACAGAATTTCAAAATTCTGCGAAATCGATCTTTTTTACATAATTTATTTTTGAAAAGATGATTTACAATTACAACTGTGGACTAAACCACCCATAGCGTTCCGTCCTATAGAAAAATTTCTTATAGCGTATACGGTAGACCTCTCCCTCTAGCGTTTTTACAAAACGAAAATTTTTCATTTACTTGGTAGAACTCAATTATAAAACAGTGAAAAAATAGCAATATATCTATGTATTCTACAGTTCTTATACAACTAAAATACACTACTATTATTTCACCTTATTATATATCTACAACTCTTTGTCCGTTGTTAAAAAACTAAATAGGTCATTTATTCACATTCATAAAAACGGGAAAAAAATGTTCGACTTTCTAATTTCAAGAAAATTTTTGTAAAATACCACTGAAAGAACCTAACCTCAAATTTTGGATCAGTACCATATAATGTAGCATTCATAAAGCGTAGTTCTAATTTCCGATGTGATATTATTTCAATAAACAATCGAATTTTATGTTGTATTTTATGGATTTTTAAATTGTATTTGTTTGTTACAGTGTGCTTTAATATTCAAAAATATTGTTTTATCAGCATACGGTGTAGCAAAATTAATTGTTTTGAATAAAAAATCAATTATATAAATATTTATTATTTTATTGCAATGTTGATGGTCAGCTAAACATTTTGAATTTTTTGGTGGTCCGAGGATGTAAAAAAGTTGAGAAATTATGCTCCCCGTTATAAGGTAGAGGGGTCAGCTGTAATAATGATTACTTTTTAAAAATATTTTTTATTATTCATTACGCTTGTTTGGCGTTACAAAACGCTCGACATATATTAATGAATTATTTATTCCACTAATCCGTTATTATAATGATAATTTTTCTTCATCCCTGTCTACTGAAATGATAACAATACATGCTTATTTTTTCGGTATCGCAATATTCTTATTAAGTCACATTAAATTATGAAATCAGTCAAAGAATAAACATATTGGGTAATGGAATAACTTGGTGTTCGAATAAAAATCTCCTTTAAATCACGTATAGCAAATTATTTATTAATGTAGTTGTACAAATTATTAAAACGTGTGTAAAATAAAAAAAAAAACAATGACCACTAAAAGTTAGTAAATTACACGAAATCGTATTAGGTGTAGTAAAAAGTCCTGACGTTTTTTTTAAATGAAACTCGAAGTGGTTGTTTGGTATTTTTTTTATTTTTATTAATAAACAGTAATCTTCCTGTCTATCCATAAACATCTGCTACCTATTAGAGAAGTCTAAAATCCATTTAGTAAAAATTCTACTGATTTGGAATTAAAATAGTCGGAAATAGCGTTTTTCACTTCATTTTTTGTTTGAAATATTTTATCCCTAATTTTTTTTATATTAAACGGAATAAATAAATGGTAATCCGATTGTGCTAGATCTAGTAAATAAGGTGGATGCTATAAAGTTGTCCAACCCAACTCCTGGATTTTTTCCCAGGTGATATTCGCCACATGCGGTCGCGCGTTATCGTTTTGCAGGGATAATGTTGCGTCTATTCATCCTGCCCGGCCTCTTTCTTGTTAAAGCTGCACTTAATTTGTTTAATTGGTCACATGATACTTGTGCCGTCATAGTTTCACCATATTTTAACACTTCACAATGAATTATTCCTTTGAAATCCCTCCAAACACAAAGTAAGAGTTTTTTTTGGTGTAAACTAGTTCGAGGGGTCGGAATTGGTTGTTGTCCACGATTTAGATATTGTTTTTTCTTCGATATATTCGTATATAACACCCAATTTTAATCTCCGCTAATCAGGTTTAGAAAAAATGGTCGTAAAGTGTGTTTTTTTGCAGCAATTGGCACGCGCTTAGTCGTTGCGCCTGGTTCCAATCGCTTAACGCGTGTGGCACCCAAATTCCTACTTTTCGAATTTTTCCCAGCCTTTTCAGATACTTCTGTGTTATGGACCATTTAGTACCGATTATATTGGACAATTCCTTTTTTGTTAGCATAGGATTTGATTTTTCAGAGCGACTTCATCCACTGTATGAGGTCGTCCACTTCGAGGGTAATTTTCAATGCTTAAATTGCCAGATTAAAATTTTGTAAACCATCTCTGACATTTTCGAACCTTTAACACGTATCCATAAACGTCGCAAATGTTTTTTGTGGCGACGACTGCATTGTTCTGGGCGTTATATTGAAAAAAGTATGCAACCGCGCAGATGTTCTTATGAAGGGCAAAGGTCGGTCATTCTGTTTGGGGCGAATGAACATTTTTTTTTCTATACGGAACGTAACTTGGGATGTTACACAACACGAAAAAAAATATTATGACATCTTATTTAACCAAAGGCCCGAAGCCGACCGTTTTTAAGACACGAAAACGTCAGGACTTTTTACTACACCTAATAATTAGCAATTGCACTTTTTAATGTTTGCAATTTGTTTAGGAATAGTGTGTGAAAATTATCTTTGGAGTAGTTTCCTCATAAACCTGCTCTTCCGCTATACGGCGTTTAATTTCAAAAGCCTTCAATCCGTTTTCAAACAAACACGGTTCCAAGAAAAAGTAGTGTGACAGGCTCTCGGGTTTCGTGTACTCATTGTTAAGCCATACCCGGATGTGGCGCCCGTGACAATCCCTCATTACTATAGGAACAGCGGGAAAAATGTCACCACGGATATGAGCGTACAGCGAACGCGTTACCATTGTGTTTTACCGAAAAACAATAGAGCCCCCGTCGCGATTATTTACCGCTCTGCGGAACGTACAGCGTTACGCAAAAATGCAATATCACGCGATCGCAAATTAAAACGTCGATTAGTTTTTGAGTTTCCGCGTCGACAGGCGGCGGGAACGCGGATAAATTCGAGGGGCAGTTTGGTGATATATCTATTAATGTTCAGTTTGCACAATGACATCGCAAAAATTTGTATTTTGTATATCTAACGAAAAGAAAAATATAAGCAAAATCGCTCGTCATTGTGAGCGGATATCTTCTGGTCGCTGGGCATTTTCGCTTTTTTTGGCATTACCATACATGACATGCTGCGACCCTGACACAAATTATTGTAAAATATAAGTAAATTTGAATCAAGAAAATTAAAAAAATCTATCGATCGATCGAAGTCCTACAAATTTTGAAACAATATTAACACATTTTTTAGTACTTATTTCCACAGCATATTTTCTGATCAGTACCAATTTCGCTTCAGTTGATAATGCTCGCGATAAGCGAAACTGGTACTGATCAAAAAATATATTGTGGAAATAAGTAGTAAAAATGTGTTTTTATTGTTAACGATCGGTCCGTGCAGCTCTGTATCGGGCCAAGAATATGAGGAGTAGGAAATCGATTCTTTTTATTAGTATTGCGTTATGGAAGGCGGCCGTTTAACAGCAGCTGCATACACAAAACGGGTGGAGGTGGGACAACCATCTTGTATTTAAAAACATATGGCTTTTCAACAAGAAGTGAGAGATAACACCTTAAAAGTCCTACAAAATTTATAAGATATATAGTAGATAGGCTTTATTTTCGGCTTACCCTTCGTCAGAATTACGTTTAAACGAAAATTTACTTAAGTATACAATACATTTTCTCTTCTGTTCTAACACAATAGTTTTATATTGTGCTAATAAATTCTAAAATGTCATTAAGTGTGGTATGTGGTAAAAATGTTTTTTGAAAAACAAAAAGTGTTTAATGTATGATATCGACTAAAGGTGCTTGATGGAATTTCAATATCAAATTGTCATTGTTGATAATTTGTAGCTGACAGTTCAACAAAACTGACCCAGTTCCGTTACGTCCGTTTGATAGAATGTCTGAAGATTCGGAAAGGAGAACTCGGGTCATAAAACGACAAAACATATGGAAACGTACAAAGTTTTAAAAATTCAAAAAAATGTGTTGCTTTTGAAACAGGAAAAAATGATAAATAAAACTTTCCACTTGTAATTTCTTACGTAGGCTATCTCACAATATATTATGCATTTCGCTATACGTGCATTGTATTTAAATATTCATATCAAATCTTAATGCCAATGCATCTGAGGATGAGCAGTAAAAATTCAAACAATTGGATTCAAATAAGATGTGATCTCATCAAATTACGAATGAATCACAATGATCTAATATGCAAATCATTAAGTATTTGAATTTATCTGATTGGCATACTGAACGGACCAAAAATGTGTATTTACTGTTAAATAAATATATTACATGCTCGTGGCCTGCGCATATTAACTCAGATAAATATTTTCCGTAAGAAGAAATTTGAGAACAAAAAATTTGGTAAAAACGTGAGAAAAAAACGGCAAGAGGTAAATTGTTGATTATAGTCATTCGATATAATTTCTGTATGAAATTAATAACTGAGAGGAAGTGTCTAAATATTCGATATATCCATGTGAACACAGTTGCCTTAAAGACTATCTACATAAAAAATACTATGTCGGTTATGTTAGTGTCTAGCCACTAATAAACATGTGAATAAGACTGCTGGTGTAGTCAATCTTTTTATCAGATATATTTAGTTTGTTATTATGTAAGACGTCTTTAATTCGTTGTCTGCTGAGCCACGTGAAACATATTCAAAAAATAAATATTTTAAAAATTAAATCCGTGGTATTGGTGTTAACAAACATTGATTGCAAATCACGCTATATTTCAATAATTTTTATTCAAATGTTTTAATTGTCACTTCTTGATGGAAATGAATGATATTTTAAATAATAAAAACACATTGAAGTGAAGTACTATTTCCAAAATATATTTTATAATCAGGACCGGTTTCGCTCTCCGGTCTATATTGCTTGCGATGAGCGAAACCGATTAAAATTTTATTTTGTACACTCCCGCAAATATATTTAGCATACCAATCCCTCCCCAACTGCTTCCAAATAGTAAATAAATAGAATCAAAACAACACTATTAAAAATAAAATTATTTGTTATCATAGCTAGCTGCTTTAAATTTCCTTACTCTGAGATTGTAACAACGCGCGGCGGGTCCGCTAGTTTTAAATATAACAAAAGTTTATTAATATTTCACAAGTATGTTTCAATTTACTGTTATGTATACGTTCTATTATCCACTGTACAATATTGAGAAGCTCTGATATGCCATAATCATAATTTCTTATTGGTTTTCGAACATTATGTAAAGATTCAACACACATCCGCAAATGATTGGTACACACTATCAATGTAACAATTACGTTTCGAACTATATAGACTAATTCTTACTTGAAACATGACAGTACTAAGCTTAGGATGAAATAGCTCATTTTAACATACCAAGATTTCTCCGTATTCTGATTTCAATTATTGTAACTATAGTTCGTATTACCTACGTTATAAATTAAAGCGAAGCATGTATTATTGATAAAACGTTTTATTAAACCCTTAACGTCACAACTAATCCACGGTTTTGTTAATTTCCATAAGTTTGCTTAACATCAACACTACTGAAATATTCATTAATGGTATTATATATATCCTTCACGTCATTCAAAAGGGAACGGGCTGGAAATATATTGTATCCAGAAAATGAAATAAATATTTAACAATAAAAACATACGAAGAAAATAATAGAATTTATTAGTTTGTAGCACGTGAAATAACGTGTAATTGTGCAGGCATGGTTAATATGAAACGAAATTAGAAAAGCATTGTTAAGATGTCAACGTAATAGAAACGAAAAGCAACAATCGAGATTCATAAATCACGGCGTGTGCGAATGGCGGTCGGGTTTGAATAAACCGGATTTTCTCGAAACTATTTATCTCCATAGAAAATATCACTGAGACAGCAATTAAGTACGAAAACAATTTTCTCGTGGAAATTAATCACTACATTAGCGGGAAAACGATATACCGGAGCACACATAGGCCCATCGCCGCTTAGTTGGGCCGTAAATTACAAGTTCGTTACGTGGTCGACGCGGCTTTAAAATATGGGACAGTAAATTATTTATGAACGGAGAGCACTATTGCTTCCATGCCATGTGAAAAGCAGGCACGCATTCAGCGGATGGGCGAATGGAGTAGCATATACGGGGCACTTGAAATACCAACCGATAACTAGTCATCGTATTAAAATAAATGTACACAATATTGAGTAAAATCTATTTTTTCACCGTGTTATAATGGAGTTCTACCAAGTAAATGCCAATTCAATCAATCTATTTTAATGTATTAATTGTCACTTCTTGATGGAAATGCACGCTGTTTTAAATAATAAAAACACATTTTTAGTAGTTTTTCCACAATATATTTTATAATCTGGACAGGGATATATTCATCGGGAATAGTTATATAAAAACAGGTTCTTTTTAAAATGAATTTCGATCAAGAGCTACTTATATGTAGTAGTATTTTATCAGCTGATATATAATAATATTCGCGATGAGCGGAACTGGCCCTGATCATGAAATAACAATTTCATATTAATAAGATCAGAACAGGTTTCGAGAGTGGTGAATAATGCTCGCGATGAGCGAAAATGGTCCTGACACAATCGACATAAAAATACGGTAAAAGTACTAAACATTGTTTTTTAATATTTACCTATGATGCCTTTCTGCTAAGTAGTGATAGTTAACGCCCTAAAAGTGTCAAATCATTATAAGCAATATTACGGGCAGATATATTTGCTAAGATAACATGAGATATTTTTTTTTAAGTTTTTTTTACAAATTATATACAAACACTTATTGACTTACAGGTCCGCTAAGTATCATTAGTAGATATTATACTATTTAACAGAAAAAAAAATTGAGGTTTTTCGTACAAGTGAGAATTGCTGACAAACTGAATTTATATAACACACGAACAAGCATATCTAAAAAATGTATTTTCTCTATTCCCGTCTGATATTAAAGGAAGACAAAAGCAGAAGCAGAAAACAAAAATAATATGATAAATTTGAAGACCGATTTAACAAACGAAACATACACATCGTTAATTATATTTATTCTGATTTTTGTTAATGTGTAGGAAATGAATAGGGGCGATTAAATCCCTAAGCTCGGCCATGGTCACATTTTTCACATCATATTATAGTAGCTTTCTAATCCCATATAATATACTAAACACTCATCTACAATTAACTGCTCCTTCATTAACTTTAGAATAGAACTAATTTTACAATCCGGCAACCTGGTAAGAATTATATTATATAAACTGTAGAGTCAATCGATTACAGCATAAGTAAAATAGAAAAGTTATTAAACAATTTTTAGAAAAAAAATCATAATTTCAAACGGGTTACATTAATTCCTGAAAGCGGTCCTGGTGCCACAGACGACGTATTATTTGAAGTTCATGTATGACTTCGGCATTCCATTAGAAATAAAATGTATATGTAGTAATTAGCAACTTATGTTTTGTACGTAGAAAAACATATCACATTTCGTAATTAAGTCAATGGTGGTGAAAAAGTTGTCATCGTGGGTTATTAAGCAAATGTATATACAATATTTTTGGTCATCAGTGATATTAAAATGTTGGGTGTTACCACTCACTTACTCATAATAACCATTAACTGACAAGAAAACGTATTTTTTCGTTCATATAAATATAATTATAGTATACATATATTACACTGTTTTCTTTGTTACGTTAACCAATTCTACAAACAATACAGTTGGCGTTGTAGCTAATAGGACATCTGAAACTTCCATGATGAAAATGAATTATCTCTCAAACACAATAAGCACGTGCCCGTAAGTATCAAGGAACAAGAACACTATTTTATTCAATTAATACATTTTCACTGAACTAATATCAAAATCTTATTCCCGTACTAAAAATTATTCTATGAAATATAATTTCATTTTTCGTAGTTTAGGAAGACTGATGTATTTGTAATTTCTGTTGCAATTAAATATGCTTTACATTTGCCTTGTTTAATAAATATTTTTCATTCTCATCAGACGCACCAAAATCTTTTAAGAGATTTGTGCCTTCAATGACTTAATCAGCACGTAATGATCAATATATCAAAAACGTCTGCAAACGGTGCAGTCAATGATTTCAAGAAGTCTTACATCTGTAAATACAGCCGAATAACTATCTACTTACAAGGTATCATAATAATTCCCACAAACAATAACAAAATAGGGTGATTTAAAGCGCACGGTATAATTTGAAAACTAATTTAATTTTGAATATTATATACTCATAAAATAAATTGTTGTTTTACTACTCAAAGTGTATTGCTTTTTCTCTTAGCATGGACTTTGTAATATAAACATAAAATAAATCAACATTAAAATAATTGTATTTAAATTTTAGGGGTGTCAAGTGTCAAATCTTTTACGTGCTCAGCGGTTCCAAATGTTTTAAAAAGGCGCTGCGAAATCCCATATCCTATATCTCAATGGTATTTTTTTTCAATACTTCAATACCATGACTTTATGACGAGATGTTTATTCGCTACGCGGATTTGTTAACATTAGCCCATAATTGAAAAATGATATGAATGCGCGCGAACTAGTTTTCACACAATTTTCCATTTTTAAAGCACGACATCGGTTTCTACTAACCGGTCAACATTTTCAACCGATTAAACAAGTACAAGTTTTGTTTGACAATTATGCATTCAACAACATGTGGAGCTAATGACAAAAATTACTGAAATTTCCTCACTGACAAAATATGGTACCAATAGTTACATATTTATCATTTATTGGTGGACCTTGGTTTCATCTTTTGACACTTCCATGATCTCAATCCGAGTAAGTATCACGTATATATCGAAGACATGTGATAATTCGTTAATAAATATTTGGCCAATGTAATCGAAGGTTGTGTTCAAAGGCCACTAAGTAGTCGTAATGAATATAAGCTATAGAAATGTGAACGATTCAACTAAAAACGTTCAATTGATCAGATATTTAGTCAGATATAGGGATGGGAATACCAGGTGATCGATATGAGACGCTTAAATGCAAAAACCGACATGACTCCCCTTTTTTTGTTTGAGTGAGTTTGAGCTCATTACATAATACCGATGCATTTATAAATAAAAAAGTTATGCAGATCTTAACAGCCAGTTAACCACAATTTGTAATTAATATTTTCGAAATATGATTGGACTTATCGGTATTTGATTGCACCTATTACACTTATGAAACAGTGTGCCTTAAAATTTTTGAACAATTTTTTCGCATACTTTTGTCGGTTTTGTAATTTATGGTTTTTATTCGGTTTTTACAAAATGTGGATTTGTTGGTTTTTGCTCTACAAGAAAAACAGGTAAGCTGAGGAATTTATCGATTCTTTGTGATACGGTGCATAATAATAAATATTTCAATAAATGAAAAAAGAAGTAATGTATATCAAAGCAACAAAATGCAGATTTTCATACATATTCTAGTCGTTTCTGTTGCAACCGAGCCATATAATGCCTGAAGATGCCGAAAGGCGAAAACCAGGTTGTTTGTGATAAGAAGTGTGGATTCGTACAAAATTTCAACAATTTGAATTCCATTAAGCATCTTCAGTCAATATCATAAATTAAATAAGGTTATATTTCAATATTACTAACACCTTTCCCATGAATGTTTTGAAGTGGTTTTATTATTTAAAATAGCATGCCATTTCATCAAGTAGTGACGGTTAACATTTTAAAAGGTATTTATATTAAAATTTCAAACTAAGCCTATATTAATAAGCTTAGATTCTAAAATATAACTTAACTAAAAAAATGTAAGGGATAAGTACCCAATTTTACTGATTATCATGACGGTATAAATTTATATCGTTAAACGGATTTCTTCCACGGTTTTATCAGGATGCCAGCTGAAATACCGGAATTTCGCCTCCGGTAATACCCGTATTGCAGCCCCTGCTTAAATCGAACGCAAATCGATTATGTTGCTAATTGATAAGTGATACGGTAGTAAATTGTCAACGTATAATACCTGCATGCAACATTTGAATACTAATGCATTTGTTGAAATTACGCGCCATAATTACCTTAACGTTTGTTAGCTAACATTGTTATGAATAATATTATCATATGTATACGAACGAATCAGTTAACATATGGTAATAAACAACAGTCACATTGGATAGATTTAGAAAAAAAAGTAACCACTTTCTATTGTAGATCGTGCTTCGCGGTGATAAAAGTTATAATTAAATAAGCATATTGAATTGTTATCACGAATAACGTGTTACTCTTAGACATATATATATACTATATTATTAAAATTTGAATCGTTAAACCTCTACAATCTTGTACAGGGTTTGTCATTTCCGACCTGGGTCTTTTTTATGACATCTTCAGGCATTCAAGGAAATATTATTATTAAAATATTCTAGAATTGGAAATGAAACTTAACATGCGGCAATTTCAAGAAGCTTAAATATTGAACGGGGATGGTTTATTACGAAAAAAATAGCGCCTCGCAATGGCTTGAGGAGCGGCGACAGACTTATATTAGTTTGTTCGTTTAGAATTTCGTGTGATAATTGATATATATAGATTTCCAGCTGTTCCAAAGCCGTCATCTTGCGACCTTTACTACAAAGATGTAAACACGTTAACGCTGAGTTTAAATTTATATTACGCGATTCTTCTTCGATGCTTGGTTTTATTGCTAGCAGGAAATAAGCTAGGTCGTTAAAACAGAAGAGAAGATGTATTGTGTGCATTTTATACACAGCTATACATAGATAAGCAAATGTACGTTTAAACAAAGTTTTGGCGATGGCGTGAGCTGAAATAGCTATCAAGTATATCTGATAAAATAAAAAAAAATAAAAAATTGTAGAGCAAAAATACATTGCTATTTTTTCACTGCGATATTAATATATGTTTCAATTTTTAAAATATCTAAGGGTAAGAAAAAAAGTTCTCGAGCTAAATCCACGGATCAGCTTTTAGTGCCAAGATGGATTGAATGAGATTTAAGAAAAAAAATACAGAAAGGTCTTTTCTTCGACTAGCAATCGAGGCGAAAAAACGGTTTCGGTGACTATCGTCTGGGAAGCATAATAAAAGATTATGGGTTGAATTTCATTCTTCAAAAAGCCACTCGAGTGAAAATACAATGCGATCGACAGTTTTCTCCCGATTCGATTGCTATATCGACTGCACGAGTGAAATATATAACCAGATTCATTGCACCTTTTGTAATCAACTATTTCCTTTTAGGTACAATATATCACAGGTAATCCAATAGGGTAAGGCTACGCCGAGAGCACGGGATCAAAAATACACTGAAGAAATTCTCTACGAACGTGATCGGAAAATATATTTATATACGGGATCGAGACGGCAATACAAGAAGGGTCGTCAGGACAAAAAGCTCAAAGCTCGAGACTCGATATGTATGATATTATTTTCAATGAACTCTGCGTTTTCATGTGTAGATATTCTTTTTAACCCCTTGACTGCTAATAGCTCAACTGTAGTGGAGCGTGTTTTTAGTTGGCACTTAAAAACGTAAGACCGTAAACCGTGGTAAAACTTTCTTGTAAAAGCTAATCGTTGTAAAGAAATACAGCCTGATATAAATATAGTTCTAATAATCTCCACAACACAAACATTACTGAATATTTTTTTTTCAAATAGTTAACAGTCGGAATAGGGAATATAATTTTTTTTTTGTTGAAACTATCTTGTAAAATACTGCATATTTCTTATTGCTATATTTCATCACTCACTTTTAGTCCTTTATTCATTTTTTAACAGGGATGCAATAGAAATTGGGCGAGGCTTTCCTCACCTGGAAGTGATGTAATTGATATTACACACAGCTTCAACAATACACATACATTTGATATTAAAATTCTGTACCATCAGTCGATATCGTAAATTTAAAAAATGCAAGCTTTGCTAGCTTTTACCTTTGAAAAGAATTTTAAGATATGGATTTTTTTCTTATTCATAATTTGTTACAGAAATGCTGTCACAAATCAATTGATAATGTTTGAATTTACGGGTGCTTTTCTACACTGTATTAGCTTATTATATTTTCTACAAAATTTTCCATACATCCAATTCATTGTTCGTGCGGTTCAATTTAACACAATAAGTCCCTGCCAAAATCTGGTAAATCAAGTCCTTTGCCCGGGAAAATTTTTAACTGTGGAAATGTTGAATAAAATAATTTAAAAATTAGCTCTAGTGTGATAAAATTGCTAACATTTCCCCTTGTGAAGAGCCACATGACAATTTTTACAATGTAACGAGTCTTATATTTTGTGCTTTGCACACAGTTTGCAAGTACTAGAGGAGTTATTTTTTTCTACTGCAGGTATAGAGATTAAAAAAAGTTTTGCCATATCCCCGGATAACCTCTCCTGTGAATCTTTCAAATTTTTTACTCGAAATAGACTTGGTACTACTGTTATGTCGTCTCTAGAAGTGGGGATGTTGGTATCGTATGTTGCGAGCGTAATGATTGAGTTTTTAGATCGTTCAAATCACTACCTACATAAGCGATAACACCAATTAGATGAATGTTCTGAAATTTTAAGAAAACTCAAATTCCTCTGACAAATGCATCGCTAGATGTAACTAATTTGACTATTTTATAACGTCAAAACATTAGTTTGAAATTACATAACCAATTAAAAATAGCGTATCTTTAATTTATCACTATATTTCGTATGGGGCGAATCCGAAGTGTTAAAATGGATCGAGTGTTTAAAAATTAAATTTTATTAAAACTTCGCATTTCAAAAGTGTATCGATATCACTCGTGAATTGAAATCGGTTCCATATTTAAATAATTGAATTTCCGTGTAATCGTATTAGTTTCAACGAGCTCCAGAAACGATGAAGATTTAAGTGATGTCTGTCTGTTCGCTAAGTTTACCACTCCCGGGAATATGTCTATTAATTTATAATTGCCCTAATGCACTTAATCTGAAGCCATATTGAAAACATTCTGATGCCTAATTGGATTTTAATTAATACAGCTGGGTATCAAATGACTTGCAAATGGCATATCTAATATATCGTTGCAGAATGTTGCTCTAGGGTTTGTAAATGATGAGATTATCATAATATAATAATTCAAAAAAAACATACTATAATTTCGATTGATTTTAAACGAATTATTGGAAGCGCTTAGTTTATACGATAAGTGTAACTGTTTATACACTCATCCCCCAAATTCAGGTGAAATTTATATTTTTCATAGACCCGTGTAAATAGAAACCGCGTAAAAAGTCAAGGAATTCATACAAAATCACAAGATATATTCAATTGCACATGCAGACTGCTTAAATGAACGCAATAGTTTTTAATTTAATTTGAAAATGCGTTCGAAAAACCGGTTCGTTATATTGACAACGTTTCATCAAAATTTTATTATGTTCATGTTACATTGATTTTTTTTTAATTACACTTAAAAAAACGCATTTTTATTTAACGCGTTAAAGTGAAACCGCACAAAGAATACCACTTAATTACAAATTACGAAAAATGTTAAGGAACTAAATTGATATTTGAAAATATAATTTTTTTTAAATAATATTCATAACAGTATGGTTAGTTATATTTCTAAATTTGTGTAGTTTAACGATAAGGACAGGTTTCGTTTATAGACAGTATAATTGAGTGATGCTCGATATTAAGAAAATTAAAGTTTTCGAGTTGGAAATTTTCACTAAAAGGAGCTTGACCTTATTCAAAAGTGAAAAATTGTAGAGCGAAATAGTTCGCTATTTTTACGTTATTTTATGAATCGATGATATGAAATGTCGAATAGTAACTTTTATATGTTAGTGAACGGCAGTGCTCGACAAACGGTGTGCCATCGTACACCAATATACCACCAGACGATGATAATTGGGCCATTTTCCTAGCAAAATAATCACAGAGAAACAGATATAATTATTTCTTCTGTCTAATAAATAGTCCTGACGATGGCGTGAGTCGAAAGAGCTATTAACTAAATCTTTAAGATTTTGTAGACCTAAATTAAGTACATTGCTATTTTTTCAACGTCTTACAATGGGGTTCTACCAAGTAAATGCCAATTCAATCAACAAATAATTATTTATTCGTTGGAATAAAATGACTTATTTACATACATATTAAACACACAACCTTATGTGAGTTTATAAGAAAAAAAATAACAAAGTAAACGATATATATAAATCATGAGTCAATATCAACAAATGCGTGATGGTGAATTATTTGCATTTTTATAGATCAAAAAATCGTCGGTGTGTCATGGAAGACAAAAGGTTTCGGAGCACTGTTGTACGGAATTGTGACGAAATGTCTACATAGAAACAGGCAGTTCTCGTTTATATGAGAAAGGTACATGTATCAACATTAGAGGCATATTGTCGTGAGGTTGTCATGCTCCGATAGTCAGGCTGTCGTATCTTATGCCACAAGCTCTTGGAGAACAATGCACTTTTGCAAGCCACACTTTGTTCATCTGGCGTTAAATAGACCGTGCCACATTTGACGTGGCCGGCAATCAAACAATATTACTTTCAAATATTACCTTCTGCTCAATGAAGAAAATCTAATTATGAACGACGTATAAAACATTTTGAAAATCATGTTGGTTTAGATGTGGCTATTCGATCAAATAATGACGAAGCAAATTCTGCTATCTAAAATCTAAGCACTGTAGCATTATTATTTCATCAAAAACAGTTCATATCAAGGTTTGCGCTACCTTGAGTAAAAATATGATTTAGTAGTCCTTTTTTAGTTTTTACTTTAAAATTTGATTTTTGTATTAATGAAGCGCCGTCACTTTTCCTGTGCACTTTTTAAAAACAAAAATCTAAAAAATATCAGATTAAATTTATGATATCGACTGAAGTTGCTTGATGGAATTTCAATATCACATTTGAATTGTTACAATTTTGTTTTATTGGATATCAAATTGATGGAGCGTTAAGATCAATAACGCATTAGCATGAGAGTTCTTCAGGTGTTCTTCATCTTTTATGAAGAAAAAAAAAATTATAATTGTTGTGTCATTGGTGACAAACCTTGGTCGCTGCAGAGCTGAGCAATCCACATTGAATTTGGTTCAGGCGAACACCACACGTATTACAAGTTTATCTATCTCCACACATACCTCACGTACACGTATACGTATGCATATAAGCACGCGCACATATAGACGCATGCATATACAATATGTAAGGAAATGAATTGGGGAAAATCATTTTAATTACCTGTATAGAGTGTAAAATTATCATTTCCAAAATTGTCATTATAAAAATATATAAATATACTATTAGGCTCCAACACTACGAGTCTATATTTTTCCTGGAAAAATTATCCTTGTATGCTAATATGCCAGGTCTATTGCATCCGTGTGATCTATCTAAAACTATCAAATTTAATCAATTTTTAATTAATTCGCTGAATATTTCTTTCTGAAAAAAGCACTGGAAATGGCCATTTGTTATTGTTTTAAGTGAACCGTGGTTGCTTGCGAATATCATTGAAGGATCGCCATACTTACTGAAGTATGGAATAATTATGGCATATTTTATTTTTTTATCTTTTAATAGCAACTTTATCGCCTCTGGAAAATGCCATGTTTGGTGTCACTAAAGGAATTGGCTAGACTTCCATTTTTTTTCGTGGATACAATATTTTCCTAACAATATGTCGTAGTATGCATATTAAACAAGTAGGCAAATTAAAGGAAATGCTCCTAATATAAAACGAGATAAACTTAGAACAAAGGAAAATTACTATACGTTTTTTAACAGCTGCGATAAACTTTACCCAAATTAATTAAACGCTGGGATAAAAAATATTTCTTCAAGTATTCTCAAAGCGACAATGAGAATTTCGTTTTAATGAGCAAAAAAAAAATTATGAAATGAAAAATGGTTAAAAGTTATTTGAAAATTCATTCTCTGCGCAACATTTAAAAAGTTAAACGGAATCGCATTCTATAAATTTTTCGACCATTTCCTCTCTCTATAATTTATTGATTGAATTGAAATTTACTGGGTAGAACTCAATTAAAACACGATGAAATAATAGCAATGTATTTGAGTTCCACAAAATTTTATAAGGTATATATATAGCTGATAGCTATTTCGGCTGATTCCTTCATCAGAACTATGTTTAAGCGTATATTTACTAATCTGTATATAGCTATGTAAAAAAGGTACACAACGCATTTTCTCTTCTGTTCTAATATTCTAGTTTCATATTGTGCTAATAAATTTTAAAATGTGGCAAATTGATTTTATACATTTCTAGAAGTGAGGGTTAATTTGGGGGGTTTTTTTGGGAATGATTCTCTATTTACGTTTATTCCACAAAAAATATCATAAAATCAGTTTGCCAAATTGTAGAATTTATTAGCACAAGATGAAACTAGGATTTTAGTACAGAAGACAAGACGTATTGTGTACCTTGTCTACACAGCTATATACAGTAAATCTACGTATAAACATTGTTCTGATGAGGGCGCAAGCCGACTATATATATCTTTTATAAAAAATTTTAGACGTAAAATACATAGCTATTTTTTCACCGTACGGCGAACATACTTTTTTTTGTAAGCGATTCAAAAAAACAAATATGGATTGACAAGAGACAAGGTGTGAGGCAATCGGTTTCGGAATGACCCGTTTTTTTTAAATAGCACAGAAATGAGAAAGAACTTTCAGAGTAACACAGTTCTACCAAGTGAATGCCAATTCAATCAATAAACTTTCAGAGTATTTACATGATACTAAGATTCGGTGTATATTACTTAACAGTAGCACGAGCCCTTACGCAATGTTGTGTGACGTTTGCAATATGAATGTAAATAGTGATGAATAAAATATTCGTTCACACTTTCATAAGCTTACATGATCGTTTTACTTAAACGCCATATTACGTGTATGTAAAAATGAAAAGAAGCCAATCGATTGAAAGTAGAACGAAGACACAACACCTCGGTACAAGTTATGATCAGTTTCTTCAATACTACTCAATAAACGACAGTTGTATAGTCGACCTCGTCACAGATTATACCAGCCATACTTAACTTGCGGCCCAATCAGCTCTTTTGTGCGACCCAAAATGATTGAAGATTTTTACATACATTGTTATTTTTTTGTACTTTTACGTATTTTTTATTTTTTGGTTATTGTTATTTTTGACTTTGAAAAATGCATGAATACGTATGTATGAAGTATATGTGTTATATGTACGGTTTACTATACATCAGAATGCGGCCCGGAGGAAAAGGAAAGGTTCAGGATAGCTGGATTATAAGATCACTTTGAGGTGTGAATTTTCACTTCATAGTGGAAAGATATAACTTTTGAATAATATGTTTGATTTGTACCGTTTATAAATACATAACAATATCAGTAAAGGTTTCCTTCAACGCGAGCATTATCAAATGATACAATACAAATTATAATAAAAACAATTTTATTTAAAAAAAAAATTGTTATTAATAACCAGGTATATAATATCAATTGTTCAAAAAGTAAGAAAATAGCACGGCGAAAAAATGGCAATGCATTTTAGTTTTACAAAATATTTTGAAGAGCTAAAATACAATGCAATTTTTTCACCGTGGTATAATGGAGTTCTACCAAGCTAATGCCAATTCAATCAATATACCAAGAAAATAATTCACAGATAATCATACAAAACATATCTAAATGAAGTTCTATAACCAACAAATAAAATGTTACGGACCACCTCAGAATTAATAAGTATTGATTTGTAATAAAAAATAAAACCAAATTAAACTACCACTAAAAGTTAGGAATTATACTGGAATTTTAATAAGCAAGAATAATGTAAACTCACATACTTTATGGAGCATAATTCACCAAATAATTAGAATTGTCTATTGACAAAATTCAAGCGCACTGTAAAATTTATAAGAAATAAAAAAAAAACAGATTATTGTATCGGTTTATGGCTCTCGCGATGAACGAAAACGGCCCTGATTTTAGTCCTGATTTAATCTTAAAAAATGTGAAGGTAATACAAAACTTGTGTATTTTTTATTATTTAAAATATTATTCGATCATTGGTGATATCATTATTGCGAGAAACGTTTATGTAATTTAGAGTTATTTGTCTACAGGTGGCAATATTTTCTTGGATGATATTCTATGGTCAGTTGTATCAGGCAATGTGATTATACGTGTAGGATGAAATTGATAGAAAATATCAAAGCGGATAGCCATTAAGTAATTTATACATAGGCTTGAGGATACCAAGAACTGGCTGATTTTAATAAAGGGAATTTAGTTAATAGCTAGTTCCGTGAAATGAGGGCATACATACAAAACGAGTAATTGACATATTGATTAAATATATTTTACATATATTTTGGTTTTACATGATAAAATTGATGTTGTAAAAATATACAAAAAAGCAAACGGAAAATGATAATTACGGCACATATTATATAAGAATAGCGTCAAAAATATGAAAATATTTAATCAATAAAGTTACTTCATAGTGAAGAGATATAATATATAATAAAATACAATATATTTAACTATTTTACGGTAATTATGTTCTAGAATATCAGGCATTATCAACTGATATAATACAAATTAAAAAACAGGTTTAATTAAATTAAAAGTTAATATGAATAAATAACTTTGTAAATATGATATTTTTTTTGTATAACTTGCCTTGTTTTAATATTTTGTATTTGTAAAATTTCGTATTTCATATTGCTCGCGATGGGCGAAACCGGCACCAATCTTAATACATATAAATATAATAGCACTAAGCCTTGTTTATTACTATTCAAATACAGTGGGTAAGTTGTTCGTTCCCGATTATACAATTTACACGCCTCATTTCGTCTTGGAAATGACGTCACGGACATAGTCAAAAGCTCGCCGTTTTCAAAAGTCTGTCAAATTCATAACGTCGATTAGTTATACAAATATAGTAAGTGGATTAGACATATCATTTTAGTTCGTTATCCGAATATGTGCTTGTTGTCCGAACTGTTCGTTAACCAATCACCTACTGTAGTATCATATATAAATTACAAAATATTACAAAATATCAGTAAATTAATGACAACCATATCCATTAAATGTTTATATGAGGCAACACGTGACTGACTGTAACCAATAAATTGATGAAATACACATTTAATTTGCATGGGTTTTTTGACACTAGCATTCATGCCAGAATACCGGGAATTCAATTCATGATGATATAATAACGTCTCGACTGTGGTGACGGTTCATTGCAGTGTGTTAAAATTTGAAAAATTATTATAGTGTTAGAAATTTCGTAGGCAAGCAAATTTTTACGTTAAAATACAGCCAGTGTACCGAAGAGGACGGGTTAGATGCCGCTTCAAAAGTTTGATTTACTCTACGAGAAAATGACTACGCGTTTGTCTGATTCTGATTCATCTCAATCCAGTTACCGGGTCAATTTATTTTCTCGGAAAAGTCATCGCAACTCCCCAAGTGGTCTTGACGCCGAGGTGATGCCATAGTTTCTTCGCGACCGGTGACTGTACTCATGAATAAATTACTTACGCGGTTATTACTAATTTTGGATACGGAGATATCCTCTTGCACAGTGAATTCAGGTGCGTACACTTAAAAGACAAAAAAATAAATGCGTTGTAAAATTATATAAAAAAAAATATAACAGTTTAATAGATATATTAATTCATAGGATATAGAGATGTATAAGAAGATTGTACATAATGATAATAAATATATTTTCAATATTGAATATATATTTTGCCAATTCAGGCCGTGAAAATCTACTAAGCCTCTCAAGGGCAGTGTTATAATGTTGTCTGTGACTTTAATGAAACCTCTGAAATGAATGTAATATAGCCGGAAAGTTTATTTTTTCATATATTTGTATGAGTAGAAGCTAATATGATTTTATTGTGATTAAATATGATGAGACGTGATTTCACTGAAACGATAGCTGAAATATATTTCTACTTGAATTATTTTGTAACATATATGTAAAAAAAAATTGGACTACATAAACTAGAGTTGATTCATTTTAAAACAAAACAAAAATGATGTTATGATCATATTATTATAAAATTTTAACGAAAATATTGTAACAATAGAAATACCAAAAAGTTTTCAATGTATAATATAAATATAAAAATATGTGCATATTGTTAGAAATTTTGTAAATAACGTTCATTACCTGTTCCCTGTCGATCAATGTAAATTACATTCAAGAACCGAATGATTAAAAAATTGGTATATTTGTATTTCCCACAATTATGGACACAATCAAGATTTACGAAAGCTGGAACACTATTTTTTTTTATTTGGAATCTATTTTTTCTTTTGGTGACAACTATCAACACAGTAAAATCAGCCGTCTCAACTGTAAAGACGTACGCAGCTAGAAGGTTAACCAAAGTAAAAAGAATTCGTGAATAATATCTTTTTTGCAAAAACAAAATTTATTTTAAACGAAAAACCATTTTACAGCGTGATTCGCATGCATTCGTCTATCAGCATTTATCATTTTTATTATACTATACATACATAACATTTTTTAAAACGAATATAATCGTGTAAATAAATCCAAAACATCATTCATTCGGAGCTATTATAATATAATGTGTTTAAACAAAACGAGAATATGCATGCATGTATACAATTTAAATTATGTGTGTAGTAAGTATTAAAATATATTTATATAATTTATTTATGCAACGCTTGCCCTGGCCTCAAAGTCTATGCACGCACGCGTCTTAGTGTGATTCATAGAAAAACGAATAAATTCTTTTTATTTATTTGATATTGATTTTCATAAGACAAAACACCTAATGACGTAACGGCTCACGGATTTGCTGACCGCAGAAAACAAAAAAAAAATACAAAATACATTCTTAATTCAAATAATGATTACCGTAAATATCGTATCCGGTATTCCGAAACACTTTTCGGAAGTTCAACGCAATAAAAGTGATGTAGTTTTTATGCATAGACAACAAAGAAAAAAAGTTTTTTTTTTTTACTTCATAAACCATGCTCGCTTATGAAGTGTATTTATCATTAAACTAAATATTATATTTTTAACGCATAAACAAAAAAAAAGGAATGAGTTTTTCAACATTGCTGTAAGAAATTATCCCCAAGTAAATTCTGTTTGTTACATAAATTTAACGAGGAGTTGTAAATGTAGAATGCAAAAATTAGTTAATCGGAAAAAAAACTAACAAATTTAGGTGAAAATAGCATTGCTATCAGGAGAAAATTGAAAACAAAAACATTTTATTATAACACGGTGAAAAAATAACAAAATATTTTTGTTCTACAAAATTTCAAAGATATATTTATAGCTATTTCTAGAACTGACGATGGAATGAGCCGAAATAGCTATCAACTATATCTTTAAAATTTCGTAGAATTAAAATGCATTTTTCACCGCGTTCAAATGAAGTTCTACCAAGTAAATGCCAATTCAATCAATGGAAAGTATTGAACCTTTTCATTACTTTTCCCACGTCCTCGTTCAACAGTGTCTTAATATCAAATCTGTCTAAATAATACAAAAATAATTAAATAAAAGATTTTAGATTAGAAGAAAAGAAAAAATATAAGCATTCCATTTACGTCGCATATACATATTTTCTGTAAATACAAACAAATGAATAAAAATCAATGTTTAATTTTAAATCATATCTGGCAACATTAAACAGAGTTAGTATGCGTTCACACATGCGATACCCCGCATGCAATGGTGGATTCGATTTCATCTGTTGCGAATTGATGTCTGAACTGGGACGTATTCTTTACGCACGACAAAAAATATGTTAATATATATACAAGAAAAAAAATTAGAGAAATGACTTTCTTATTGTAATATGATAGAATAAAGTATTTTTTATTGGTATCTGACCACCTCACAGGCTATTTTGTCGAACCTAGTTTTATAAACACTCATGGACGACAAAGTTTTAAAATAGCTGACTTTAATTATTAATTATGCCTGCAATTAAAAAGAATACGATTTTAATATTGATAATTACCAAGGACTTTCATCTTATACAAGGCAATGCATGAATAAAGAACAGTTTTTCGAAGAGATAATTTCATAAATCTATGTATAAACAAATTAAAAATATGCAATGTTTTCAGGAAGTCAATTTGTTGGGAAGAAAATTAATAACATCCGTTGAGATAATATTGGAATAGAAATAATGAGTCACATAAATTTGGTGATTCATAATTCTTTATATCAATATCAAAAGAAGGTTTCGTATTATTTCATCTATTGAATAGCGATATCATATCGAAGCCCTTCAATGAACGATGAAAAGAAACTGGGAAGTATGACGAAAGTACTCACAAGGTTCCAGATTATATTACATAATACATTCCGTACATAATATTCATTTTGCTTCATCTACAAAAATTGGTATTCACTTTGTGGAATAATTTTTCTGAAAGCACACAACTTTGAAGGAAAATGCGAAGTCGTTCTCGCTCCGGGGGTTAAGATTGAAAGCTTTTTTAAAACGAAAGCTGCTGTAATATCTTTCGACAGTATTTGGGTTGAAGCAGAGTGGCTGATATTTGTATTCAAATTTCGTCAGTTGAAGCTCGCGTTGCTTGCTTATTGGCTTTTAAGACAATTTAAACGAAAAAATAATAGTACGAAAGATACAATCACATTTAACTTATTTGAATGAACTGTTTTCCTTGGGGATTTAATCAATGTAGACATTTATCATTGATTATATGTAAACAGCAAGTTGAACTGCCAACGTATGTTAATTCTTGTTGACAACTATTTTGGCTTCCGCCGTCGTCGTAACTATGATTGATACATTCTCTACTGAGCTGTAAACGCTGTTCAAATCCTGAATATTTCATCAAATAATTCAAAATTGTTGGTTTTAAACCAATTCATGGCGATTATTAGACAAATAAAATTATACTACAAAAAAATAGTTCTTGAACGAAAGCTTTGACGCTGTAACCTTCTTTATGTTATGAGTGTCAGTTATGTCAGTTAACACAATGCAATCGGTCATATCAACAGTTGCGACGTTAGAAGGCAGAGAGTTGAATCATTGCTTATTTTCGCCTAATTATTGAAGCCGTATGAATCTTTGCAGTGGTCGAAAAAAAATTATATACTCATTGTGGCAACACCGATTCGAGTACATAAAATAAATAATGATGTTAACTAAATGAAAGTTTAGCGTGATAAACTGTTTAAGAAGACATAACCAATATTATATACATGGCCAGTTTTGTTTGTGTTTTATTTAAATATATTATTGTGTTCAGAGTTTTTTTTTTAAATAAACATACCGCAATATCTAAATGTATTGAAAAATAATTATTATACTAGTTACGTGAGCTCATTGTAATTGTTTAAGTAAGGGTAATTTTTTAATGTTATTTTGATCATGTGACGATGATTCAATGTTAGTTTGGTCATGTAAAGATGATTTAATGTTAACTTGATCAGATAAATTGATATATTAATTGCTAGTTGTTCGAGAGCATTCTACATATGAAATGTATTCATACCGGACGCGAATCCGAAATCAATTATGTCTTGTAATTCAATTTAAAGATGATTAGCGAATTGAGAATTTGTAGAGATAAATACTTATTTTACGTTTATCTCACAGTAAAGCACTGAGGGAGGGGGGTTTCTAGCTTTTCTGATGAAGGGCCATATTCAGGAATTCAAAATGAGCGGTGAATCGCAAGTGAAATATCATTTTATGTTTCATTTTAATGAAAAAAAAAAATATTAAGTTTGGTTTAGTTCGAGCACAATTTTAATTGTTTCTTAGTTTCAAGAAGATCTAATAAGATGGGAAAATTTTTTTCAAAAATATAATATTGCTCGCGGGCCGCAGAAAAATATGTGGCGGGTCGCGATCTGCACGTGCCTACTGTAAATTATAATAGGTAATCTTTGACGACTTTATGTTTGTGACGTAAGTTTTCATTGAAAGGGAGTTTAAAAGTATAGAATAATAATTAATCACCCATTTGCCTCATATAAGTCAGTTAGCGTGCAGTCGATGTCCCTACATATTTATATTACACTTTCTAAAATGGCAGTGATAAAATTGATGATTTTTTACTCAACAATGCGTCATTGTGCAATCGATTGTTTCAAAGTAATGCTTCACTTTTATCGGTAAAACATTGCACACAAAACAATGGACGCTAGTATAATCTAATAAATAACAGTTAATACAGCGATAGCGAAAAATGATAACGTTATTGACAGTTAATGAACGTAAAGGTATCGTTAAAATACGAGAACTGTACACCCGGTATAAATTTTAGTCGGCTTTAGAATAAGACGAACTCACGCGTGATAAGTTAGGTTGTATGCCTGAAAACGAAAAATCTCTCTTTTAAAGCATACGAACCTACTTATGACGTGTGTCAAAAAAAAATGGTTTAATGTATATAGAGTATTTAATAAAAAAATTGTTAAATGTATATATAGTATTCATAAAATATCCGGAACAAAACCGCGTTTAACCCGGCTAGTTCATTATCAATACCGGGTGATGAATTTCAACGGGTATTTGGATGCCCAAAAGTAATTATCGTTTGGAGATTTGCTTACTTTAGTTATAACCATCTCATCTGTGATATTTAAAAAACTCTATTGAATGTTTTCCATGCGCCAAGACATGTATTCTAAGGTAATTAGATAAACAACCGGCATAAGAGAGTAGTAAATATTGCATTAACTGCAAGAGTTCCTAACGCAAGAAAATGTTTAAATAATAATAAAAAAAGAAACAATTTATGGTTTCATTTTTATAATATCAACATCAGTTTAAATTGATAATGCTTGTAATGAGCGAAACTAAAAAATGTATTTCACAACGCACTTCCACCAAGAAGTGCTAGTTATAAAAACATGACGGCTCCGACTAAAAAAGTTTATTTATGACACGATGGAAAAATAGCATAATAATATGTTTTAGTTCTACAAAATTACTAGAAGAACTGGTTCTGATAAAGGCGTGCGCCGAAATAGCTATCAACGACATATCTTACATTTGCTATTTTGTCACCGTTTTATAATGGGTTCTTCCAAGTAAATGCCGATTCAATCGATAAGTTTATTTTTTATCTGGTTTTTTTCCTACCTTTCCTATTTAGGTGCATTAAATTAAAGACCAACCAATCAATCGGGGAAATTGTTCAATGAAATATTCTTCAAAATCATCTGTTTAAAAAAAAAATAGCCGGAATCGCTCAGATCGAGTCCTGCTTAAAAGTGAACAATGTCATGTGGTAACGTGAGCATTTGAGTTTGAAAACTACCAAATCAAAGCACAACCTTGTTACATTAATCTAATAAACACCAAATTCTTATAGATTCATATGTATTTTTTAAATTTAGGCACATGCAGATTTCCACTGGTACACAGTTGAGAATGCCTGGCTTGAGACAATGAAAGAAAAACAAATAAATTAGTGAATGCATTAGAAACATACTGTAATTGACGTGTCATTGACGTAACTGTACCTGTGGCGGAAGGTGTGTAAAATTTACATTATCTCTACTCATTGCCATTAATAAAAATTATAAAGAACCACTCCACTTACTTTATGTGTAGTTTTGTTTTATAATCCCATACCTAAGTGGTACATAACATCCACCCCAAACCGTCACATTACCTTAAATATTTAATTTAATATTGCTGTTACAATGATTATACTGACGGTAATCTGGAATAAAAGTTATTTACACTTATTGATGAAAGAAAAAAACGCAAACATACCCTTTTCTCTGAACATGAACCGATTATCTAAATCAATGTTTTAATTCAAACAAATTTTTGAGTTAATATTTACCAGGTATACAAAACAAATGGTTTATGAACTAAGACAACAAAATTTAGATACAAAATAAATCTAAATAAAGCTAAATATCACTTTGATATAGGTATTATCTGTCTCTTCTTGATGGAAATGCATCATAATCAAAAAAAAAAAAACATTTTTAGTACTTATTTCCATAGCATATTTTATGATCAAGACTTACGTGTAATTTTTTCTCAAATCTTAAGCTTCTGGTTTTGTAAGACTGTTAATTATTGTACTGTATTGCTTGATAATACTCGCGATGAGCGAAACCGGTTCTGATCATAAAATATACTGTGGAAATAAGTAATAAAAATGCGTTTTTATGAAATATTTTTTATTATATTTAAAAAGTGAACGCTGGTCGATTAATTGTTTTTTTTAAGAGCCAGGATATAAGGAATTAGGTTAAGACAGGATTAGTGGCTACCTTTCGCTCTTCGTTCTCTATACGCCGTATTTTAAGAATCGAATTAGTAGGAGGATTTTTTTAGACAGCAAAAACACCCATGCATTTGGACAGAATGAATAAGTCGATCAACAAACCCATTGCACCACGGACCTGACATACGATACAATAGAACGCTCAAATATACATAGCTATCAAATTCATAATTAATGTATGTTAATATGGGATAACGACGCAATAAGATTTTTAACGACGCGAATTCACAAATATACATTTTATTTTAATTTGAGGGCAAACCGCCGAGATGTAATCAGGAATAATTGGAAAAGTTCAAACGCGGAGTGGTTACAAACCGCAAGTACCTACGCCACTAAAATTCACGAAAAGGAAGATGAATACTTAAAGTTATTTCGACGTTATACGTGAGGAAAATTTATTTACTGTTACTTAATGGGTAAGCAACCCTGATGAGGTTTATAGAACGTTGTAACATACATTTTTCAACCGAATGACTCTATTTGATTTTTTGTTTTTTGAGGAAAAGATTCTTTCAGTATTTGATGAAAGCATTCAATCGATCTTGAAACAGACTTGAATCAATAGGATTCAAAGTAAGAGTAATGAACAACGAGTGATGTCTTTTAAGGTGTTAACTGTAACTTCTTGAAGGAAAGCCATGATATTTTAAATAATAAAAACACATTTTTTAGTACTTATTTCCACAATATATTTTTTGATCAGGACCGCTTTCGCTCATCGCGAGCATTATCATCGTTAATTTATTATTTAAAATGAATGATCATTTTTTATTACTTCAAACACGACTTGACATTGACAAAAAAAAATTAATTAAGTCAGTCATTTTCCTACCTTTCGTTTTCGTATATATGTGCGTTATTAAATTGAAAATCAAACAACCATATGTTTAATTATTTCATTTAGATATTTTAAAATCGTCCAGTCGAAAAATTAATCGGAGTTCACTTCAATTCCGAATCAACAGTCTTAATTTAAAATAATAAATATCTATTTTTACTTTTAATTTTTACGATGAAATATATATATGATCGCGTTGGTGTTTTTAACTTATATTCAATTCGATAACCCGTTCCTGTTGAGCTTTCTTGGCAGTATTGGTATTAAGCTATTAATAATTAAATTAAGGAAATCATTAGGACAGGTTAAGATATATTTCAATACAATAATTACTTTTTCACGAAAGTTTTATTATCTAATTAAATATTTATTATCTTTTTTAATTTGTTGAAATTTTGTACGATTGTTTTGTCAATAACGTCCCGTGTTTCGCCTTTCGGCACCTTCAGGCATTCTATCACACAGCAGTTCCGACGATGGCGTGAGCCGAAATAGATATCAACTATGTCTTATAAAAAATTTGTAGAACTAAAATACATTGTTATTTTTCACCGTGTTATAATGGAGTTCTACCAAGAAAATGCCAATTCAATCAATATGATATTTTTAGAATATTTATCTTTTTCAGTCTGATGAAATTTTGTACGATTTCACATGTTTTGTCAATAACGTCCCGTGCTTCGCCGTTCGGCATTCTATCACACAGATGGAATAGAACTGACTGATATTTTTGAAGTTGTCAGAATATTTGTCTTTTTCAATCTGATGAAATTTTGTACGATTTCACATGGTTTGTCAATAAAGTCCTGGGTTTCACCTTTCGGCATCTTCATACATTCAGTCAAATGTAAGCCGAAGAACCTCAGTTCTGTCGATAAAACACGCGGAATCGCAGCAAATTTCAATAATTCAAATTTGATATTGAAATTCCATCTATGACCTTCAGTCGATATCATAAATTAATACTCTGTATCTATTATTACTTTTGATTGTAAACTTCAATTGGCTGTTTTAACAGTTGAGACGTTAACAATCACGAGTCTTGAGAACTCAAATAGTTGTAACGTTTCTCAAAGAAACTCTAAATAAACTAGAGCCAAAGAAATAATTGAGCGCACTCTGTCGCAATCAAATTGAAACGGAAACTATTATCGTATAAAAGAGCATATCGTTGTCGTACATTATAACTCGCCTTTTTACTGGAACGGTTTCGAGTCGAGCTGCAGTTCAACAAAATAGAATACAGCGTCACGTTTTTTCAATTATTTATGATTCACGAGTATGAGATAAGAAAAAAGTCGAGTCGTGAGTATCCGAATCGAATGTAAACAGGTGATATTTCGAAAAGGCCATTGCCCAATCGCAGTTTTGCACGGTTCAGTGCGGCACGGCGTAACAGCCGATTTTATCAGTAAGTCGCAAAATACCGGTTCTATTATTATTATAGTAAGCGGCAAATAATTCGAGTTAGTCACTTTACGCTATTACATTTTAGATTTGCGCGGAAAACGTTTATGTCCTGGAGGTAAGTTATTCAGAAAATTTAAATGAGAACACCACACCTGCCTTGTTAAAAGGGTATGGATGCTATTATATAAGGTTGTTTTTTTTCTGAGGCTTTTGCTGAATATTCCAGAATTTTTCTCAGTAAGTGGAAGAGCTTTCATGAATATTCTATACAGTCTATACTCATATGTAGAGTATACACGTATACGTTATTTTGACTGTATGCCACAGGAACTTATCAGAAACGTCAGAAGCAACATGAAATTTGCACATCTTTGCTATCAAACCAATATCTGCTATGAGATTTGTTTGGAGATTTCGATATTTTGAGAAACTTAATTAATTTACTAATCAAATTTTGTAAAAAAAAGCTGATATGTGACTCTATACAGTGAATTGTAGTCGCTTAAAAATGTGCATATGCATAAAAAACGGCTGTATGGCCAAGTTCAACAATTTGCAGATATTGGTTTGACAACGACGAAATGTCATTTAGGTTGTCATTTCTCAATCAAACACGCTATTTTCAACATTCAACTTTAATTCATGATATCGACTGTATGTGCGTTTGATGAAATTTCAACAGCAAATTTGAATTGTTGAAACTTTGTACATTTTCAAATATATTGTCACTCACGACCCAAGTTTAACGTTCCGGAATCTTCACGCATTTTATCACATGGATGCAATAGAACTGATGCGAAAATATACCAAACTTTAACAGTTCAATTCAAAATTTAATTGATAAAGTTCGCATTTACTTGGCTTATTAGGTTCTATTGCGAGTCAGAATAGTTTATATTAGGAGCAAATTATTTATTAAACGATAATAACATTTTATCTACCAGTACCTGGAATGTGTTGCAATGCCACTCAAACAAAGTAAGAGTTTGTGGTATAATTCTATTCATCGAAGATCATTTGGATGCACAATGTTTTTTGTTAATCCGTCTGTTGCGTAGAAGAATAAAAATGAAGGTTTCAGGACATGTGAGCAGGCCACAGAAAGCTGTCCATGTGAGAAGCATATCCAAAAAGTCCAATATATCAGTGCTCGCAATAAGCGAAACCGGGGCTAATCTAATTCTTGTACTAATTCAGTAACCTTTGCGGGCATGTGCCCAATAACGCACCAAATTTTAATTGCAATCGGATTAACGGGATAGGAACGCATAGGGAACGAACAACCAAATAGATATAATTTTTTTATTATACATAAGATGTTGTTAACCTTACATAATTTCAACGCATTTATTTGAACGGCGTTTTAAAAATACTAATAGCGTTAATTAAATTTCTTAGAACGATTCTGAACACAAAAAAACAAATCTAAATTATACAAAATAAAAATGATTCAATAATAATTCAAATAATAAATTATTAACCATTCAACTCTTCGTCGTCAATAAATGTAAAGCTGCGTAGAGGAGATAGTTGTATCTAATAAGAAGGATCCCATCTGTTTTTACAATCTGCCGCCAATAGCTGTATTATACAATCCGAGAGAAGCTGCGTCAGGTAAAGTCATCTTCAGACTGGCTCATTCGCCGCCCACAGGCTCAAGATTTTTCGAGTCCGCCCACACATGCCTATCATTTCGCGCAGAAGAGTGGCCTGCCGGGCGAATACTTCATATCGATCGCAGAATAGCCGGAAGGAAGTGTTGAAAGTTTGTAACTTTGTGATGTGTTCGGAGAGATATCGCCATTAGCATGCAGACGTTTACTTGCCCTCATATAGACTTCTGATAAAACCTTTCTGTCTTGTGATGTGAAATAAATATGCATAGATTCTAGTAATTTGATTTGCTCAGTGAATAAAATAAACACTAAGCTAAGATTTAAAGCATTTCTCCCTTATACATTTACTAACGTATCGAAGAAAATATAATATAATAGTAAAAATCATAACAATGAACACGGTTTTCTTATAATTAAATCAATTTTTGACGTCACTTATAAAAATTTAAACGATGATTACACATATTGTCAAATACATATTTTTATATTTCTGTTATAAATGACCTTTCAATAAGGACGCTCGAAATTTGTGTAAATATAAATAAAACAAGGTGTGTGAGAAATATTTTTTTTATTTAAAAGTTAATTTTATGGCATCACATGTGAAATAAAGCGTGGTTAAATTTCTGACACGGCTTTGCTTAGCGGCACTTATTCAGGAGGTCCGATTTTCAATGACTTTTGACGCACGAATCTGGCTGAATTTGTTGAATGACGTTTGCTATGTTAACGAGGGCGTCAATTGTTTGCGGTTTATTAGCGATTTAATGTATTTGTTATGGAATAAGTCTAAAGACGTTAAATCACACGATCTTGTTGGCCAGTTTTATGTCTTCAAATCGCTCATGCAGAATATCCATTCAAATTTGTTTATTTACACACGTTGTTCAACGCTAAAACCTCCATGATGATTTACCGTACTCTACTTTACCATCGAGAAAAATTTACATATGTTACTTTAACAGCGCAGCTAATACAAGCTAACATATTTCGAGCGTTCCTATTGAAAGTCCCTTTTTATGTTCTAGATCACTCATGTTTTTATTATGTGTATCAAATACAAATCACTGGATAGTGCGTTTTTTTGGCACAGCAAAGGAAGAGTTAATAAAGACCATTAATCATGGAACACATCGAAAAGTTTCATCTTTGTACTTTTAAAGAATAATTCAAAAAAACGAACAGTTTTTTTGACTAAGTTTTCTGTATTGTACTGAAATTCAACATTAGAAATATATCTATGGAAAAATAAATCAGATATTTCATTAGCGAAATATAAAAGCAGATAACGTGGGGGTAGTAAATGAAGCGCAAAACAGTGAATGCATAATAGATAAGGACAAGGAGCGGGGGACATGCCGGCGTTTGAACGAAGGTTAATTAACTCTAAAATAATTAAACGCTTTCATTAAGCAAAACTACACATATTTACGTAAAAACGAATTAAGATAAATGAAAGGAAAATAAAAATCAAAAAACGTTTATGTAATAATTTATAACATGACTGAAGGTGCTTGATGGAATTTCAATATCAAATTTGAATCGTTACAACTTTGTACGATTCCACATGTTTTGTCACTACCGACCAGTTCTGTTGCGTCCGTGTGATATAATGCCTGAAGATGTCGAAAGGCGAAATCAATTAGTGACAAAACATGTGGAATCGTACAAAGTTGCAACAATTCAAATTTGAAAGTTTATTTGTTGTTCAATAATTGAAGAATAAATATGTTTCGGTGAAATATTTTTTCATTTATTCGAAATAACTTACGATTTAGCACTTATTCCACATTTTATAACACAATGATCGGGTCCGGTGTCGCTCGTTGTGGGCATTGTCAACTGATTAATTACAAATCAATAATAACTATCAACCGAAAAAAACAAGGTTATTAATATAAAAATGATGGTAAATAAGTGCCCTGTATAAAAAAAATACAAAATATAATATGTAAAATATGATTCAATAATCAACAATCAAATCACTAAGGTCTATTCGCAAGTAAATAGATACTAATCCTCACTCAAAAATAAATCATTAGATGCCATAAGCAAACTTAATCGTCTTGTTTTGGTCTATGAGTAAAAACCTGTGCATGTCGTACAAAATAAGTTTTTTTAACATAATAAAGCGGGCTCTCCATTTTGGGCCTATTTTTATTTGTAAAGTGGGGTTCGACATTTTTTTCAGCACGTATTGTAAATCTATGTCCGGATCTGATACGTGTGTAGCTTTCTTTGTCTTTCCATTGGAAGGATCTTAACGGAAGTGTTCTGCGATAGATGCGCGATACGCAATTGCTCAATCTACAATATTTTTTTTATAAATATAAAGTAGGGATAGATGGTGTATGATTAACACGGGATAAGTGATCAATCTGTCTATCTTTGAAAAATCTATTAATGTTATAACCCTTGACTAAATCATCGCAAGAAACTGACGTAAATACGGATAATCACTAAATAAAAAATCATTTATTTTGGGTAAATTTTATTTCTCAGAACAACTCATGACATAGTGACATATTTAATCTGAATAGTTGAAACTTTTTACGATTCCACATGTTTTTCTGCTATCGACCTGGGTTTCGCCTTTTGACATCTTCAGACATTAAATATCACACGGATGTAACATAACTAACACACAATAAACAGTTAGCATCGGATATATACTACTTTTAAGGTGTTAACTGTCACTTCTGGATGGAAAGGCATGATATATTAAATAATAAAAATACATTTTTTTAGTACATTTTTCCACCATATATTTTTTGATCAGGACCGATTTCGCTCATCGCGAGCATTATCAACTGATCATCGAAACCGGTCCCGGGCAAAAAATATATTGTGATATATACTAGTTGAGTTAATTATAAAGTAAAAATACAAACGATACGGCTAGGATCCAAATAGACATTAAAATAAATTTCACTCAATAAAATAAGCCTTTCATGAAAGGATTGTACAACAAATAATAATAAACTATCATTAGAATGCAATCGGAAAATTTTAGACTTAGAGACTTAGAAATACCATCTTAATTCATATATTCATGTAATGCTAAATATTAAACATTATGTGACGTAATATAGGAATTTGATTTACGAGTTTATCGATTCATTGAACTAATCTCACGTAAAGGATATAACAAAGGGGATTTAGGAAGATTAAGTTGTTCGTTAAGGTATGATTCTATGTCTCATTATCATTAAACAGTAAATAAAGATAAGCTTCAATTAGGTTCTGTCGAGTCAAGTCGAAAAAGCTATCGACAAACATACATATACCAAAATTTTCAAGGTTCAATACTTTCTTCTTTTTAGCTGATCGAATTAACTTTGATAAGTGTTATCGCCTAGTTATGGCGCCCAGTGTATTTTAAGGAGCCAAAAATAGTTTTTCTTCGATTCGTGTCTTCGATCGGTTTTCTTCTATTGTACGACAACAAAGCATTGGTTACATTGTTCATGTTTGCATGCGGGAAAATGGACTTGTTGACGGTCGTCTGATTGCAATAATTACACATTTTTTACAATTTGTCTCTTACAAAAATAATATGATTGATGCATGACAAGATAACTATTTGTTATATGTGTTTTTGTCACATGCGCAAGAACTTAATCGCGTACAGAGACTTCCTCGGTTCGACGATTTGCACAGGAAGGTGCTTTATAACAAAGCAAAAATCAATTTCTACACGAATGTTGAAATATTGTATTGTAGATAATCAAGTTTGAGATGTTAACTGTGACTTCTTGGATGAAAGGCATAAAATTTTAAATAATAAAAGCGCTGCCTTTAGAACTATTTCCACAATATATTTATTATCAATTTTGTAGAACTAAAATACATGCTATTATTTCACCGTGTTATCATGAAAAAATTTGTTAACTCGTTCCTTCTAAAAATTCTTATAAATAATACAATCTAAAGTTTGTATTATTTAAAAAAAAATCGATTGATAATGTTTGCATGAACGAAACCGGATCTTATTATTACATATATTGTGGAAATAGAATTAAAAATGGGTTTCTATTATAAAAAATATTATGCCTTTCGGTAATGACAGTTACCACCAGGGCTATAGAGTCGGAGTCGTGAAAAACGAGCGAACTTTTTCAATTAGACAATTATGAAGAATATTTCAATGAATAATTTGCCGGATTGATTGGTTGATCCTTAATTTGATACACGTAAATAGGAAAGAAAGTTTGGAGAAAACGTAGTGTTTTTTTAATGACTTCACAGCTCTGGTTAATATAATAAAATTCTTTAAGAAAACCTGTTAATATTATATTTCTTTATTTCAGTATTAATATACTGTAATTGACAGTCTCTACACTTGGCTACGATGTTAGCAGTCACACGTCATTGTTATTATTCCTTCTTTCATATTCGCTATTATATTTAGAGTTGAGTATTATATGATCAAACATCTGATTTACGATTGATATCAACAAACTCTACGAATCGTCGCATAACGATAACGTTTTATTACATCCACGACTGCCTATCCTATATTCAAAACGTGTATACGTTACAACCAGTTCGCTATCATGAAACAGGATAATAGGAACATTGTGTTCAGGCATGGTTGCATTCAAACAAAAGACAAACAGAAATTTCAAAACACAATACTAGAAAACAATAATGAGCGGTTGTTAAAATTAACCATCGTATCTGAACGGATAGACTATTTGTTACACTGGAGAAGATTGTGAATGAAAATCGTGCACTTCCGCGAAAATTTGCGAGTTAAAGCGTCCAGAGTTCTTTGTTGTTGAACAACTGCGATGAATGGCAATCAGACTTCGGTTCAAAGAATCAAGCGGACGAATTAAAATATTAATAATATATTCGTATCGAATATTTCATAGAAGACTGAATTCATTAGCAGCGCATACTTATTGTGAGAATTTTGCCCAGCAAA
This sequence comes from Himalopsyche japonica, assembly GCA_028555115.1. Classification (NCBI taxonomy): domain Eukaryota; kingdom Metazoa; phylum Arthropoda; class Insecta; order Trichoptera; family Rhyacophilidae; genus Himalopsyche; species Himalopsyche japonica. The sequence goes on along the minus strand of JAHFWJ010000465.1, from coordinate 1,074,758 downwards.
AAATGTGAATTTAAATTTTTCGATAATTCGAAGCTTTATAGGGAGGGTTTTTAATTGTAGGCACTACAAAGTTGCTTGCGATGAATTTTCCACGTGGACAGTTTTCCGAGTGAGTAATTTTTAATGCGAATATCTATATTCGAAAGAGAACAGTATCCAGGAAATAACATTGTGTAATCAACATATTATTGAGGTCACTTCCTGGTAGAGAGCCATCATATTTTAACTAATAGAAACACATTTTTTGGTACTATTTCCACAACATTGTATTATGTTGTATCCTAAAAAGACTTTTTTTGAATACAATTATCAATAAAAAAAAAGCAAAAATTTTTAGTACGATTTCAACAATATATTTTATGATCAGGATCGATTCCGCTAATAGCTAGCATATTCGGCTGAGAGAACACAAACTACAAACAAGCATATCAAATATAAAGTGTCGAGTTAATAGTCATGTCAGTTAATAACAAAAAATTCAAGAACTAAGAAAATAGATTAACTGAATCATTTGATCTTGTTCTGATCATAAATATATTGTGGAAATAGTACTAAAAAATTGCTTTTATTATTTAAAACGTTAACGAGTTACCATTAGACTTGTGATTGATAAATAAGGCATATCCATCTCCACAATCAACTTATTTTTACATTTTTAAATTATACGACACAGTGTTGAATAATATTTCCACAGTTTTATATTATTAAAATCAGGACCGGTTTCACTCATCACGAGCATTATCAAATGATACGGTATCACATAATCACTGCTGTATTATAATTGAATTTGAATTGTTAAAACTTTGTACGATTTCACATGTTTTGTCACTAACGACCCGGTTTTTGTCTTTCAGCATCTTCAGGCATTCTATCACACTAGAACTGTTTGTTCCCGTTAATGACAAAAGAATGGAGTCGTACAAAGTTTTAACAATTCAAATTTGATATTGAAATTCCATCAAGCACCCTCAGTCGATATCATAAATATTTTATAATTGAAGTATAAAACCCTTTAGCCAAGAATTAACAGTCAACTCCTTAAATGGCTATATAGTATTTATTGATTAAATCGGCACTTACTTAGTAGAACTGTATCATAACACGGTAAAAAATAGCAATCTATTGTAATTCTACAAATCTTTCAACAAACATTCAATTGGTTTCGATGTGTCTTATTCGAATAAGTGAACTGTGTACTACAATTGCACATGCTTTTATCATTCGCGACTCGTGTGTTACCTTTCGGTATTTTCAGGCACGTGGAGTGTGATAAAACATACCAATTCAAATTTTATGTTGAAATTCCGCCAAGTACCCTCATTATTGCACTTTAAATGTACACTACGCTACCGCCGAACACATCAAATGTAGGAAGCCAACTCGACATGATTAAAAGTGATTATGAATAAATATAATATTTAAAACCTCCAACAATGGAAACGTCGCGACGTCAATTTATCGATTAATATTATATTACCTGCATAATTATGTACTTATACATCGTGGGACGTCACAAATATGGAAAAAACGTGATATTTAAGCGACTACGCAGTACAAATAACACGTAGAATATGTATGCAAATGCAAGAAAGATAAAATGGGAGACTGAAATATCGTTTGAATTCAGTCGAACAAATTCGGTGTTATGTTAATGTTCAAAATTATTATATATCACGTGAATAGTTATGTAAGTTTTTCTTCTCTGTGGGGAAACGTAGTGATTTTCGTATGAACGAATCTCAAGAAACACGATATTATATTTGGTGCGTGCTGGGTCGAGGGACGATTCCTGATTCATAGTGTTTTGTAGGCAGCAGTACAAGAGTTAGTTACGCGAGAGGTATTTTTGAGAAATGAAAACATGATCTGTACAAAAGGTTATCAAAATTTTATGGAGTGAAATCAGGTTATTGGATAACGTATTCTTGAGTGAGGAAATAGTACTACTAAACGCTGTGTTTTATTGAATAAATAAATCAATTTTACGATTTTAGCTATCATTTCATATTGGAACGGCATTATATTTTTAATAATAAAAACGCATTTTTAGTACTATTTCAAAAAAAAATAAACACATTTGTAACCACTAACGATTTCGACCATCGCGAGCATTACTTTGCTGACAGAGTAAAAATTACAAACAAGGGTATTAACAAAAAAAAAATATGGTCAAAGATTTTACAATTCTTCAATTAAAATTCATGATATCGACTTAAAGTGTTTGATGGAATTTGAAGTGTTAAAACTTTGTAAGATTCCATATGTTTTGTCACTAACGACCAGGGCTTTGACATCCGTCAGTTCTATTGCATTCGTGTGATAGAATGCCTGAAGATGCCGAAAGGCGGAACCCGTGTCGTTAGTGGCAAAACATGTGGAATCGTACAAAGTTTTAACAATTCAAATTTTCTTCAATTTTAGACGCATATTGCATGATGGATTGTTATTATTTTCTCAGGTTTGAAACATTTGCTTTGTATTCCTGTTAAATATTAATTAAAAAAAAATTGTTAATAGCGAAACCGGTTCTGATCATAAATATATTGTGGATATAGTATTAAAAATGTGTTTATATTATTTTAAATATTGAGTGTGTGTTTCTTATGTGTTTATTTTAGTTGTATTTTTAAATTGTTCATTGTTGATTTATTTTCCATTCATCCGTGTCCAGTTCCGATCCGGAGCACTTGAAGGTTTCTCAGTTGCCTCTCAATTAAATAGATGGATAGAAGGTTAAGGGATAGAATAAAACTCGTGGTTGTTCAACGTTTGTTCACTCGTTCTCGCCATGATGTGTTTTTTTAGAATTTGTACTATCGGAAAAAAACTAACACACTAAAAAAAACCAAATGACAGAAACGCTGTTCACACTGGTATTCGAGCCCACGAGACACGTCGGCTAAGCCAACGAAGTTGACCACTGCACCACAGTAGCCCTGCATTGTAAATTGTATTTTCCCCAAATATAAATCAAGACTTTCCCAACAAAATGAAAATTATTTCAAAAGAGCAATTGCTAAAAGTTTTCATTTTGTTGGTCGGTACGCATGCACCGAAACCCTACTGTGTAAAATAATGACTTTTCCAAACTGCCTTACAATTCAATTTGTTTGTTCTTATAAACTATTTATCAACGTAAATACCTATAGTTTTCTCTTTGTAATGTACTCACGACTAAATTAAATAAAAGATTTGCTCTCTTTTAATAAAGTATAATAGGTTATATATATATATAAATGAATAAAACTATAAAATTTTATCTCGTTTCCGGCTGTTTTCAAGAGAAACGATTTGAGAAAAATTAATGAAGTATGGTAGACTTCGCGCGGATTAACCTTTTGATTTCGAATAGCACGATAGACGCTGTATTGACTTTTGATCATATAACTCTAAATCGCAAAACATGAAACTTTAGTTATAAAGATTGTATATAATTTTTAATATGTTTTAAGAAGTTAAAGAAGTATTATAGAAGACAGACAAAATTGACTACGATTAGTGTTATTTGCTATACATTGGACTGACATGTGAGATTATTTTAATTTGAATTAAAATAAAAAATAAAACATTTAAGAAATTATAATAAAAAAAAAACCAAACTTTAAAAACATTTTTAAACTGAATTACACAATATAACTTCAGTATGCCTACATTCGTGTGACAAAAGACTAATACTTAATACTCTAGAGCAGGCGTGGGGAACCTGCGGCTTTTGGGCTATTCTAGTGCAGCCTTTTGACTGATGCCAATTTGAATGATTCTTTTAAATACATGTATATGCAAAACATTTTTTAACAATATACAATATAATAAAATAGCTTTGTAAATGTGTATTTTTTCTTAAAAGTTTTTTTCATAACGTTTTGACTAATTTATATTGTGCATTAAAATATTTAGTTTTAGGGGGGCATGCCAAGGTTTTCTATACTTATGTTGATATGTGTGGTTATGTTGCCTTATGTTGAATCAGATAAGTGAATGTGGCCTTTTGATATGAAAAGGTTCTCCGCCCCTGCTCTAGAGCAGAGGTTCCCAACTTTTTTCGTTTGAATGCCCCTTTTTATAAAAGCCATGTAACCCGCGACCCCAATGCAATTGTAAAAGCCATTTGTAGTAGGTGACCTTTCAAAAAATCCGTCGCGATCTAAAGATTCATTGAGATATTCTTCAAATTCGTCTTATCGAAAAAGCAGTTGGATCGCACATTGTTCACGACTCCCGCTCCACAGCGATATTAACATCTATTTAATTTTTCTCAGTACAATTTAGAATATAGTATGAGAATTTTTATTCAGTATGTTAAAATATTTAGTCGCAGCCTTCTCGTCACCTCAGTTCACTAAGGTAATCTGACTTACGCTGTATAAGAATTAAGCCAACAGTATAATACCACATGTAAAGTTCCTTCAACCTTGGTATCGGAAAATAAAAAATATATTGACGTATTTATACGATTCCATTTTATAAGTTCCGTTTTAAATTCAAAGTATTAATTACTTCCCATACTATAAAAAATAAGAAAAAATAATGTCACGACACTTGCCTGACACCGAAACAGAAATGTTTGTAAGCACGCAAGTGAGTCACGAATGAAATGATTTTTTAAAAAAGTCCCATGGTATATAATAAAAATTAACTTCGCAATATAGAAAGTTTTTAATTATTCCAGTGATCAATTGGATTTGATTGAAGTTATTTTTACACCGATTAAAAAACAATTATTTAATTAAATTCCGTATGTAAGTTACCAAACCAATCGGTACATAATGTGTTGTTTTTTTTAATTTGATCTTCTTTTTTTATGAACATTCTAAATTCACAAATAGACAGTTATATTTTTGACAGGGTCATCATCTTGATAAAGAAGTTGGGTATTGATTTTAAATGTGCAAAAGGTAAAAAATCCCTTTCTCTCTTCTCTCTCTCGTCTTTTTTTTGACAATAAAAATTTAAATATAAAAGGTCGCGTTTTTCATTAACAAAGGATTCGGCAGAAGTTTGGTGGAAGTTCTTTTTTAATAAACTGTTTTTGACACGTGTTTCGATTTTTTTAAAACAGTTCTCATTTTGATTAATCTATACGAACATTTTTTTAAACAGTAATATATTTAAATCTATATATATATAAATTAATAGATGTGTGTCTGTTTGTCTTTTATGCATTACTACACTATTCATTCCATCGATATGAAACTTTACGAATTTCTTAAGTACACTCCCACGAAGATTTCTGGCATACTAAAAAAATGTAAAACTTGATCTATAATATTAGTACAATTAAATTGTTCGGTATTATAACGAGCTTCCTTCAATATTCTTGCTTTGAGATCGCAGCAACGCGCAACGGGTCAACTAGTTTATTATATAACTTATAAGTAGTTCCTCGAGGAAATCATTTCATTGAAAACACTCGAACTTTTAACGTTCATTACATTGAAATGTTATATCGCGTAAATAAAGAGTTCTTAGTAATTAATGAAAACAGTTTTATAGAAACAAAAATTATTAGAAAGTAAAATCCAAAATAGAACAGGTGTCTCACCACTGTTCAATTTATTTCCCTTGAGATTTTCACCTCCAGGCACTTAATTTGTAATTAGTAGTGTGATTATAATAGGTACTTTTAATATGTGATTTTAAGCCCCAACCATATTTCAGCGAAAAGGTCATACCTCACACTTCATTTTACTGCATAGATTATATTATCTTTATACTTTTTACTTGAGGTAAAAATTGTGATTTATTTACCAAGTTCAGTGTTTACTTTACAAATGAATGACATTACGACACAGTAATAATCTTTCAATAAGAACGCACAACATTCGTTAGGTTATTGCAGTCATGTTGTTAAAGTGACATCTGTCAAATTTATTGTTAATTATTTGGTAAAGAACGACAAGTCATCATGGAAGATAGTGGCGTTGAACAATGTGTGTAAATTATCAAATTTGACATTCTGCAGGAGCGATTTGAGTGCATGGAATTGACCATCGAGATCGTGCGATTTAACGCCTTTAAATGTCTTCCTTTAATGCTATCTTAGGTCTTTACGAATAATCCGTAAACAATTGACGCCCTCAATTTCAACATGACAAATGCCATCCAACAAATTTAGCCTGATTTATGCAAGTCATTAAAAAATGAACCTCCTGAATACGCGTTACTGAGCACATCCGCGGCGGAAATTTAAGCGATGTTATATTCCACACTTAATACCATAAAATATACTTTCAAATGCAAAAAAACAACGAGTGGATATTTCACAGAGAACGTTTTTTATTTACATTTACACAAATTTCGAGCTTTTCTATAGAATGATCTTTTATTATCACACTCAAGTGGAAAAATAATGCTATCAACTTTAATTTATATTAAAGATTTGAAAATTCTTAATCGCAAAAAAATAATTAACGCTCATTGATAAATTACCTATTGTTAAAAATAAAATACACTTAAGATCAGTTATTCAATATAATCATTTTTTATTTCACAGAGCTGCGATAAGTCGCCTGAATAAAATAAGCATGAAGCAAAATAGCCAATAAACAAATAAGTCGTACGAGCTCAATATGTTGCAAGACTAACTGAACCATTATGCACAATTAAATAACAATAGGATTCCATAACCTCAGCTAACAAAGATGAAGGCATAATATGTCCATGCGAATATTTAATCCAGTGATGCACAAACCGCGACCCGAAATGGCATTTATTGCGGCTGAAAATAACAAGAAATATATCATTAAAATTTTTCATTGAATATGAAAAATGCAGTAGCAAAGGAATAAGATTCTTTACAAATTGTCTTTGCGAAAAACAGTTTCTCACCTCAACTTGTCTAGTGCCTCACGCACCAGTGCGTGAATGGAGTGCTCGACGCGAGCATCATTGAAGTGTTAAACGGCGCGACACGTGATATTTTTTCACAAACTTTTAGTCCTGTCTTGACTAAACTGCAATAAATTGAAAAAATCTATATTTTCATAATACTATTTATGGCATTTTTAATGTTTTAGAAACACGTGGTATATTGTTAGTGAAATATTTTTACGATCTAGGCATTGAAAGAGTTAGATAACATTTATTTCAGAAGCGCGTACATTTGCGAGCAAACGTTTTCCTTATTAAAACTAAACAAGTCTCAACACAGAAATGGCTTCAACAATGATAATATATATCACTGCTGTACTGAGGACAGCAACCATAAATATTAAACCGACATCAAAACGCTTGCTGCCAGTATACAGTGTCAGAAATCTCACTCAAGTTGATACAAATTTCCATTGTACAAATATGCACATGTAGAGTGGAGATTTACTGAAGCAATTATATTAATATATATAATAAATCATTATTTTTCAAAACTTATCCTCTGAGGTTCATGCATAATTACAAAATTGATAAACTGATCATTCTTTCAAACATGTTGTGCACCACTAATCTTAGCAACGTAAAAATAATATTAATTATTATACAATATTATAGTGACTTGCTTGGGAGTATAATGCAACATCTCGTAACAACCTTAGTTGACTATTGATAGTAAAGTCTCATAAAAAACTCAAAAGTCATTGAAAAATAGTATAAAAATTACTGAATATCATTAACCCTTTCAATGCTCGAGTGTCAGTGGAATCCAAAAACAATATTATGATTTCACTTTTTTGATTTTGATTGCAAATTATTACTAAGAAGTCCATAACATTGTATTTATAAAATATTTTACTTCATTTAGATATATATTGTACGATTGTCTGTAAATTGTTTTTTCAGTTCTTTAACCTTTGCTTTTGTTTACCTGTTAATTTTTAACTTCAAAATATGTAAAAATAGCCGTGATTTGAATTCTTATTTTATCAGTTGATTTATATTAATATTCACGATGAGTGTAACTAGTTCAGCTCATAAAATATACTGTGTATTGTATAAAATATGGGAATATTATTATTTGATTATTTCAAAAACGGTTCAACTGTTCTATGCTTGATGTGAGCAAAAATAATATTTATGTCGTAAAATCTCGTTTTCATTATTCACATTATTCTGAGAGCAACCGACGATGATGTTCTATCCGAGTGGTCAGCAACCTTTTGAGATGCTGGGAAAATATATATAAATATTATTTGCATAGTAGGTAAAAGTTTGAAACACTTTTCTTTTTTTTTAAATCGATTAATTTTGACTAAATATATGCCAATATAAACATGCCTCTTAGCACGGTGAAAAAATAGCAATGTATATTAGTTTTACAAATTTTGTAATGTATTTAGTAGATAACTATTTCGGCTTACACTTTGATCAGAACTAAGGTCATTAATCGAGTTGGCATTTACTTGGTAGAACTCCGTGGAAAATGGAATACGAGGAAAAAATTGTATTTTAGGTCTACCAAAATTCATAAGGTATATAGTATTTAATTTATAAATTTTTAAAACTAAAATACATTGTTATTTTTTCACCGTGTTATGATGGAGTTCTGCCAAGTAAATGTCAATTTAAACGTTTCAGTAACATCATTATTAATTCAATTAGTACAAAATAATTTGATAAAAAAAATTATATTAAACTGGCGTGTAACTCAAAATGTAGTGATCGATTCAATTACTCACGTCTCGTAGGTTGCCGACCACTTGTGTAACCAATAAAACAAGGTTTATGAAAAACTTGAATATAGTATTCAGTGGAGTGAACGCGATGAATGAAGAATTCAACGTTAGCTTAGTCGTCGTATGATGTAGTGGTTTTCTCAGTGATGCTGTTAGAAATTAAAAAGAATAACTTTCATTAGCTAAGTTCGCGATAAAGTTTATACCTCCGGATCATAAAATTAATGCCGTGCTTTGGCGTCGCTTGTTATAAACTAATTCAGCCTTGACAATGAATGATGCACTTCAACTTGAAGTAATAAACTTGTGAGAATATTTCTACGATAAAAAAGGCTATTTCTACCGCATACCAGAACGTTTGACTGGCATTTATGTGCATCGTCTTTTGGTTTGGTTTATTTTTATCAGGGCTGTGAAGAGAAAACACGATTCCGACTCCCGACATAAAATTGATCAACAACACGACTCCGATTAAAAAAGGTTTATTTTTGTCGGGTTGTTTCATACCTTTCTTATTTATGTGCATTAAATTAAAGATTAATCTTCTTCCAATGTGTTATTATTTTAAGAAATAAAAATATATTTTTTTGTACTAATTTGCACAACACAATTGACAACTCTTTTAAACATAATGGTGCATTTATTGAATTGACATTTATTTAGAAGGACTCCATTATAACACAGTGAAAAAAGTGTGTTTTAGTTCTATACAGTTTATAATATTAGAGCTAGTTCTAATGAAGAATAAGCCGAAATTGCCATCAACTATATACCTCATAAATTTTAATACATTGCTATTTTTTTACCATATGACAATAGTGCATGGTTAAAGGATCGCCCGTGCAACTCTGTATCGGGCCAAGAAAATTTTGAGCAGAATCGATTCTTTTTTATTAGTACTCCGTTATGGAAGGCGGCCGTATAACAGGGGATGAATATACATAACGGATGGAGGTGGGACATCCAACCGTAATGAAATATAGTTTGATTTATCTTGCTTTGCTGAATTATTTTTTTAAATATTCGAAGATGGAATATGTTATGTATCAGCAAGGAACACGTTAAGAATTGGATTCCATAGATAAGAGTTTTGGTTTGTTTATAAAATAATAACTCATAATTCACTTTTGGTAGTTATAGATATGCTTTTTTTTTTAATACTGCGTAAATTAAACTCTCATATTTTTAAGAGATGATGATGATATCGTTTTGTATAATAACGAAATATACAAGATGTGCAGATAGTTCAAGTATTCATCATAAACTATTATTGGTATAATTTATGATATCGACTGAAGGTGCTTGATGGAGTTTCAATATTAAATTTGAATTGTTACAACTTTGTACGATTCCATGTCTTATCACAAACGACCCGGGTTTCGCCCTTCGGCATCTTCAGGTATTCCATCTCACGGATGCAACAGAACTGAGTCAGTTGTAACAATTCAAATTTATTATTGGTATAGTTAATTAACCTATACTAAAAAAATAATCATTGGTCCATTCTCAATGATTCGATTGCATTATTTAAGGAGCACCAACCCAAAAGATTATAAATACGCCAGCATGTTGACCCTACACTGCTTTCCTTCAAAGATGCAGTTAATAAAAATGTGGTCGTAAACATTCTTGCTTCAGCTATGGATTGTGACAGAAAAAGACATTTCGTTTAATTTCCACAACAAATAATTTACCACTATAATTATCGCCAATATGACACTATTAAAAAAGCCAACATAAAGGTTATCTTTTTTTTAATAAAAATAACAAACTTTTATTCAAAATACTCTCAATTAATTTGTAAGCGACAGTGTGAATTCAATCGTGATTGTTTCCATAGAAACGCCAACATAAAAAAGCAAAATCGGTATAAAGGATTGACTGTACAAAATTCAATTAAATGTAAATAAATACAATAACAAAAAATCATATACACTTGCAGAAACAGCTGCTTAAATCTGAAGGTATATAGCAATTAAAAATATTGAAAAGTGACTCACAATATTCGACTCAGAAATCAATCGGAAAGGTGAAACAATTCGCACGAAACAAATCAAAATAAAACAACACTAATGTTCTACTTTGTTGAAGGATAGATGTTCCAACGTTTCGAACTGCACTGAAATATCACTTAAAATTACCAATATTTAATGAATTGTATATTGTTTACAATTATTCTCTGTCCACTTGTCAATAATTAACAAAGAAAATATTCATTTAATTCACGTGTAAAGGTAATATAAACAGATTATCTGTCCACTTAAAATGTACTGTCGCAACCACACACGGACGGCTCTTTTGCTCAACTGACAGCACTGACAACAAAAGAGATTCTGTATCACCATCTTCACAAAAGTGAAATGGTCGCTTTAAAAGTTTGGCATTCTTTCGCTAGATCTACTCATTTATTTTAAAAATTGTATTATTCGTATATAATACGCGAGATGTCTCAAGTTGTAAAGTTTAACTTGGGAAACTCTTTTGGTTGGAATATTTGTATATCAGTTTTAACATAGATGTCGATAAAAACAAATACCTATTTACTATTTTTGGAGAGGTATCTGTGATGAATTTTGGACTAAAAATATTCATAATAAAATATCAAGTTGGTTGTACATGTTGAATAGATTATTAAAAACAAACCTTTTTTTATTTAAGCAATAATGATTTTAAGTTCATAATTTCTTTCTGCCGTCTATCGATAAGTCTGTTAAGATGACAATATCCTTCAAATCTCTAAAACATTATTATTATGTCTGCTTATGTTGTATAATATGTTTTACAATCTTGAAATTATTAGTACCTACATGTATATGATGCTTTAACAATATAAAAATTATATTGCAAAGATTTTTTTCGATTTTTATATTAAACAACTCAACGTTATTCAAATAATTATAACCCGATCGGTTTTGGGTAATTTTTTTAATTATATAAAGTAAATTATGTAAAACCATTGAAACGTCTGCAATTATAAAAACCTCAAGAATTTTTTTTCTGTACCTTTTACAGTATAATAATATATGTATGGCTCTTTGGGGCCTTAACAATTATACCATTCTCAACAACCATTAATTGTATGCCTACAAAATATGCCTAAAACGTGACATGCTTGAATAGTATATTTTCTTTAAAAAATAAAAATACTTTTTTAAGGAAATCAAAATTGTTTTTGGACGAGTTGATTTTGCTGGTGTTGCTTCCCCATTATTTTAGATAATTTACCCTGTTATAACTAGGGGCTTAATTCCCGGGATTCCACTCAATTAGTCGATCCCGGGACTATCTTCATGCCAATCTCGACATTTGGAGATGTATTGTAAATACATATAATGAATGTTAAGCGAAAGGGTACGATTGTTTGTTTATGTAGATATTTGTATATACATAATATATGCAAATTTAATATCTATTCTTCCCATATTTTGTCACGGTTCCAATGCCTATAGCTGAATATACCTGCTAATTAGTTATACATAATTTCAAATATCAGTTACGACTATTTTACGTTAATATAGTCCTACTAATATAAATGTCTACTAGTATAAATGAGGTAAATAACATTCTCTATTGTTTGACTATTGTGATATAATCAAATTTTCATTCGTTTATAAGTAAGTGACTATCTTACTTCAATGCAAAAAATCATTTATGAACTCCATTTGAGGCAATATAAGACACTAAATAAATTTTCAAAACACATTTTAAGAGATGAAATATATATAATAGTATTGATTGAATTTGCATTTGCATAGAACTCCATTATAACACAGTGTAAAAAAAAACAAAGGATTTTGTAGAACTAAAATATATTGCTATTTTTTCACCGTAATTGAAAATTTTCACTCGGAATCCCGGAAACCTATAAAGGGTCCAGAATTGGATGCCCTGGTTTATAGCCTTATTTTCACCTTGTAAGCTAAAAGCAGAGCTTTTTCCCAAATTGGGCAATAAAGAAAATCGTCTTCAATTGCCTTTACAAGCCGATTTTTTTATCGGCGGCTGTTATAACCTCACAGCACGGTTTCCATGGGCACGCGTTATAACAGGTTGCCAATAATCGGCGGTTTGCTTCCACAAGGCGATTTCGATCTGCGGCATAAAACTTCCTTTGTGATTGCATAATTTGTTGCCGCCATTTTGAATCTAAATCGGGAAATATCTGAGTCATTATTGCAACAATCGCACTGAAAATTCCACTCACCCTTGCTGACTTTGCCTCGACCACAACCAGCTGTGAGTAAACTACCTGTTCATGATTATGCCTACACGATTAAAATGCTTTATCATAGAGCTTTTACATGTCATTTGCGAATCGATTTTCAGGAACCTTTGATATTTCAGCTCGCTCATTCGCTCATTTTACAACAATACAGACAAATGACATGTCATATTCGTTATATTTAACACTATATATTTTGATTAATAAAAAATAAATAGGCTATGTTATTTTTTTACCGAAAAATACTCGTCCATACTCAAATGCTTCTAAAAACGTTCCTGCAATGATATTTTCGTTTGAGTTTTTAAATATTTTCATTAAATAATCAAAACATGAGACTATATTTCGTTAACAAGTTCAAAAAGTATTCTTTTTGTGTATACATGTTCATTTTTACTAAGAGTGTTGAGAAAAATCGACCAATTTGTCGAGGCATTATTTGTGCATAGAATGCGGAACGCATTATATTATATTTTACACGATTAATGATAGTTTATGTACAACTAAATTTGTTAATTATTCACAGATTTATAGTATAAAGTAACAAAAGAAGCGTTTTTCATTTCATTGTGTTATACAATATCAATTTTAAAATGACACCCAAGTTTTCCTTGTAAACAGAAACAGAAAAATAAATAAGAATTCACTAGGTAGACGTCGATTATAACTATTCAGTAAAAATATCTGTTTAATAAGAAACATTTAAAAATTTTATTAAATTTATTAGAAAAGGTAATAAAGTGTGCGTTGTTTGTATCCAATTCTTTTCCACCAATTAGTAAGACAGTTAACGCCTTAAAAAATTAAGTTATCAATATATAATACAATTAAATATAAAATCTACAATAACAGTTTTCTTCTATCAAACGTTTGGTAAATACTTTTTTTTTTTACAGAAGTTTTGGCCGAAAATTTGATCACTGTTTTATTGAAATACACCATAAGGATTCAATATTCGAAATTATCAGTTATTGAAATAATACATACCTACCTCTCATTCACCAATCATCTGTTAATTTTCGAATCGATCGTTAAACCTTTTTTCAGTAGAACCTTGACTGGCAGGGCTGGCAAATTACTAACAGGTTTCTTTATATAGCAAGTTTACTGAGTTGATAAGCGTGAAACGAGGCCACTGATTTACAATTGTTACTGTACTTTCGTATTTTAATTAGATAGTTGAAAATTTCTGTATATATTTCTACCCAGATTTATATACAAACACTGGATGTTTAATAAAATACTTCAGCAGTAACGGTGCTAAGCAAATTTACGGAGTCTGTTAGAACAACTCATGCTTTATTAAACACACATTTTTAGCTTGAAACGAAGGTTTTGAATCTGTTAAAGCCCGGGCTGTAGAGTCGGCGTCGCAGTCGTGAAAAATGAGAGACTCCGATAATTTAATTACGTAAGAAAAACAGTAAATATTTTTTTTTTATAGCTGTATCAATACGATGTAATTGGTAGTCTCAACTCATGGTTTCGACGCTAGCAGTCAGTTAGATTAGTACATGAATGTCGATGAGACTGTAGTTTCTCAGTTTTTTGACATCAGCGGACTACCAAAAATCCACAGATTTGCGGACCATCAACTTTGGAAAAAAAAATATGTATATAATAGATTTTACATACAAAACAATTAATTTAGCTACACCGTATGCTGATATAACAATATTTAAGTATATTCAAACTGACAGGAACAAGAAATATAATTTAAAAATCCATTAAACACAACATAAAATTCGATTGTTTATGAAATGAAAATCACATCGCGGACCACCGGTTGAGAAACTATGGAATCGTCTAGATTTTGAAAAAAATCTCAATGGAAAATTTCCGGATTGGTTGGTTGATTTTTAATTCAATGCACATACATAGGAATAGTGGGTAAAAACCTGACAAAAAAAATTTTTAGTCTGAGTCGTGTTATTTTTTTAATGGCACCACTGGTAAAAATTCTTAGTAACTCTCTCTTGTAGTACCATCTATCAACACACCGGAATTAGCGGTCTCAACAGTTGAGACGTTAGCAGTCAGAGAATGAAGTAAAAAAGCACAGCCCAATTAAATTTTTCTTTGTGACTGATGAAAATATGCATTCCTTTATGAATAGGAAATCAAACACAATGGACAAAATATACTGTTGCCATAAAATGCGTGAAACACAAATGTTTATATGATAGACAGACATAACGCTGTGTATTTTAAAGTACTCAAGTAACATTGAGGCTTTTTTTAATGGATAATACATGGAAGACTTCCTCATTGTGACTTTTTTTATGCCAAATATCAACATTTAGAAACTCGTAGTTTGCTAGTCGTGATTTCTAAAAAATGATGATGTTTTACGATATCGACTGAAGTTTTTTGGCGGAATTTAAATATCTAATTTTAATATTGAAACTTTGTACGATTACATATGCTTTGTCACTTATGACACGGGTTTCGTCTTTCGGTATCTTCAGGCATTCTATCACACGTATGCAACAGAACTGACACACAATAAACAGTAAGCATCTGTTATATACCAAAGGAGTTCAATACAAAGGAATAACACAGACACTACTGAAAAAACATTCAATAATATTGTTTAAATAATAATGACACTCGATTACCTGTGACAAGTTGAATTAACTCTAAATACTGTTAATGAGTCATCCATGAAAGGATTTGTCAATAAATAATAATCAGCCATCGTAAAAATGCAATTGGTTAATTTTAGACTTAGAAATACATGTTTTTCATGTTGGAAGGTGACGATAAGAATGAAGCATCAATTGACGTAATAAGGAATTCAATTAATGAGATTATCGACTCATTGAACTTATCTCACGTAAAGTATATAACATGGGGGAATTGGGATGATTAAGTTAGTCGTTAAGAATATTAGTTAAATTTTTAAAAAAATCTGTTTATTTCTAAAATCTCGTGATATAATAATTTATGATCCCCTTTCTTAAATGAATATATTTTCGACAGTAAATGATGATGAATCAAAACTAATTTCACAAAAGCACCATAATGAATATTTCATTATAAGATCTTTCGATTATGAGCTAAATTAGAAAATAATTGTTGTTCATTGTGAAGCATGTGATTTCCGCATTATGGCATAGTTTGGACTTTTAATGTCTATTTTCATGTATACCCACCAACTACCACAGTGAAATTAACAAAGCCAATTCAAACTTGCAATAAATTGCTTTTTTGTTTTCGTTTTGTACTTTGCAAAGCTTTGCAACTTTAATCGTTCTTTTTAGCTCTACACGAAAAGTTTTCTCACTTCTTCACAAAGCAATTGTGGCTTAAAAGCGTTTTGAATTTGATTTGCAATATTATGCTGCCAATAAAACGCTCCGATGTAAACCTCTTCCAACTTAGTCGGTCAATACATTTATAGGAATACTAAAATGCAGCAGTATGATTTAAAATTTTGATTACATACTTTGGAAATTAACAAAACAAATAATTGAAGGAAGAATCACCTGGAAATAAGCAGCGAATGCTAATATTGGAAATGTTACAATTTTGTACCATTCCTCATGTTTTATCACTAACGACCCGGGTGTCTTTCTGTCTTTTCTGTCTTTCGTTATCCTCAGGCATTCTATCACACGGATGCAACAGAACTAACGCATAATACAGTCAGCATTTTTTATACACCCAGTCTTTTTTTTACGCGATTTTTTTTTACGCGAATTCGATTATACGCGATTTTTTTGGACGGCACCGCTACATTTTTTTACGCGCTTCACTCGTTTCCCCCAAATTTGTTTTAAAGAAGACATTTATATATGATACTAGGCATGTACGTTTCATTAATTTTTTAAATAAAAAAACATGTGTATTTTTAAAACTTAATTTTGTAAAGCATTCCATTTTTTTAAATACACATACAATTGCCAAATGTTGACAAGTGTATCGGATTTTATGCGAATTTATGTTTTAGGATGTGTAAAGAAATATAATGCAATTGTGTGAAATCATTTTATTACGCGCCTTTTTCTGGAACCAATGTATCTCGTAAAAAAAGGACGGGGATTATATTATACCAAAGGTATTAATTACAATAAAACACAGACCTCAAGGCAGAAACTAAATGGCAGCTAAAACAAATTTAATAACATTGATATATGATGCCTTTGGTTTATATACACATCAATCGATATCATAAATTAAATCATAAATTTGATAATATTGGCAATGTATAAATATATTAGCATATAAAAATAATAGAATGGGATTCACTGGACGTCGTTTTGTTGTGGATAGGCAATAGTTTTACTAGAAAAATAATATTTGCCGGCAATAGTCTGGTTCAGTGATCGTCAAAAAGTCGGTCGCGAACTACCGGTAGCTCGCCGAGGCTTTTTCGGTACCTCGCTTAGGATATTTCGTCATATTTATAAATTTGCTCATAAAATTTTATTATTAAAATCCGAAAATAAAAAAAAAATGAATCGAGCTATATTTAAAAGAAATGCTTGAAAGGTTGGCGTTGTAATATAATAATTTTGGCTTAATAAATTGTGCGCACAACGAGGTAAAATAGAGAAGCCGTCAGAGATGTATTACGATTGATGCGAACTGCAACATACACTTTGTCTTTCTCTCGCTTATTTGTATCACCACTTATAAAGAAGCAATATGCTTAGGTAGCTCACCAGACAATTTCAATTTCTGAAAGTAGCTCATATCCTTATTAAGTTTGGAGATCACTGGTCTGGTTGATGAAGGAACATCACACAACTCAAAATATACCATCAACTCGTTTCATTTGGTTCTATTGTTTAATCTGGTTGATAATCATTCGGTTGTATTAATGTTGTTACGAACTTAAACGTGTTGTGACAACTTATTCCCGCGTTTTTGTCATGGCGTATCGATGGCTACAATATTTGATTACTTTAAGACAGGGCTGAAAATATCTCAAAGTTTGATTACAAAGCTTTCCTTGAAGCTTTTTACACGTTATTTTAGCACAGCATATGAAATCAGAATATAATTTTCGCTGTAGTAGTTTTCTTACTAGATTTAACATTGCGAATAATTTTTATACACGCGAAGTAAAGATTATATAACTGCAAAGTTATGAATAGTTTTATTGTAATAAAATAATATTATTCCGTAAATATAATGCCATACTGCATCATTTTGTAACAGTTGGGAATTCTGAGCAATAGTAAAAATAACATGCCATAAAGTTCATTTCAAATTGCAAGTTAAATAAACTTTAAGTGTGCGTTTAAGTATTGTATTTGAGGTAATGCTTTAATGTAAATTAATGAACAATTGCATTGATGATATACAAACAGTGGGGGATTATTTTCATCATAAATACAAGAAGCTTCCGCTTGGAGCTTCTTAATTTTGATACATTCAAAATAACTAATAAATCAACATATATTATATTTCTGTTAACAATATATATTTTAAATGGAAAAATAGTTAATTTGAATTATTACAACATTGTACGATTCTTTTGTTACTAACGAACCGAGATATGTCCTTAGGCATCTTTGGGCATTCCATCATACGGATGCAACATAACTGACGCACAATAAACAGTTAGCATCGTCTATATACTAAACGTATTAATTACAGGAAGTTACAGACCCCAACGCAAGAACTAAATGTCAGCTAACGCATGTTTCATAATAATGATCTAATAATATTTAACACAATTGCCTGTGATAGTTTTTTTATTAACGATTATTCTTATTACTAAGTCATTCTTGAAAGGGTCTACAGCAAATAATAATCAACTAACATTAAAACATAGTGGGGGGGGGGGGGGTTTAAGAAATACCTACTTATTTCAATCTGCAAGTAACGATCAAACTAGTAATAAAATATAAGAATTAACGTCATAAGATTGTCGATCCATTGAACCTATCTCACGTAAAAGATACAAAAAGATACAAGGGAGAGTTGGGAAGATTGAGCTGATCATTGAGAATGAAGCTTGAATTTAATAACTGGTTCCAGTTATAAACCCACTACACTCAAAATAACTGTGAATGAAAAGTGTATATTGTTTATAATTAATTAAAACGAGTTGAAATAGTTTTTATATAAAAATTCAGCAGTTAAGCTAATGTTTGAATTAATTTTTATCACGACTTATTTAACAGGACTGATATTCCAATTTGGAATAATAATCTTAAGACGATTACAAACAATATTACTTAGTAATAAATTGTATTTACAAGAATAAATAAAGTGATTTAAAGATACGAGTTAGTTTTTAAATTTGTTTATTTTAGTATCTTAACATATTTTATATGATATCTTATCGTAGGAATATTATTATATTCTATTGATTGTTATTATATGTAAATTAACTCGCATAAACGACATCAGTAAAATTTAAACCCGAGTTGAAAGAGTCAAAACATGCGGAAATGTGATGAGTTTCAACGATTCAAGACCAATCAATATTTAAATTTTATTTTACAATGGAGTTTTAATTTAACATGTTTATTTTTAATTATAATTTAGCATTTATTTAACCTTGTGGGATCATTAAATTTTTTTTTAAAATTGAGATTTTATCATTTAAATATTATTCCTTTTTCAATTGTAAAATTCCTTATTCTTGCAAATGATTATTTCATATAAATTTCTTAACGATTATTGGACTATTGATTTGACTTTATCTTTTATCAAAAATAAGGACTAAGAGGTCTTTTTACATTTCATTCGTTAACTATTTTAAATCATTTAGATATATTTTGTATGACTACATGTAAATTATTTTATTGGTTTATTAACCATTTCTTTTTTACATATATAATTTAATCAGTTGATAATGCTCGCGATGAGCGAAACCGGTCCTGATCAAAAAATATATTGTGGAAATAAGTACTAAAAAAATGTGTTTTTATTATTTAAAATATAATGCCTTTCCATCAAGAAGTGACAGTTAACACCTTAAAAGTGACTATAATTTAATGATAAAATTTTTTGAACAGTTGATTTATTTTAAGTCATATAGTATCAGTTAAAAATGCCCTCGATGAAGGAAACCAGCCCTGATCTAGATATGAAATTGGGGAAATAAACATACATATATCTAAAAAGTTTACATACTGTGCCGGAAAAACATCACGACTTGGAGGCTTTGGTTAAGAGTTTTTGCTAATGCTCGTGAGAATGAAACCTTCGAAGGTTCTGGGAAGTTGAATAATCAAAACTTGTCATAATATGATGCATTACCAAAACATTATATATACATAAAAAAGCTTTGATACTCTGAAAACTCGTTTATCTATCTCAAATAAGTTATACCACATGTTTATTAACGAAACCGGTACTGATCGTATATTTTATTATACGAATGTATACAAAATCGACGCAGTAACCATCAAACATTTATAATCACTTTTAAGGTAACTGTTACTTCTTAATGGAAAGGCATGATATTTTAAATTATAAAAACACATTTTTTAGTTCTTATTTCTACAATGTATTTTTTATCAGGACCGGTTTCGCTCATCGCGAGCACTATCAACTGAATGCAATCTACAAGCAAGTATATTTATACAAAAAAAAATAGTTAAATGTAGAAGGTATACAAAACCATGGGCTTAGCAACTTTAGAAACAATTTACAAAAAATCATAGAATAATAATACAAATAATGTAAATTAGTTTAAAAGTGAAATGTTAACAATTACTTATTAATAATTTTAAAACAAAATTAAGTTTGCAGGCTAGTATAAGCTTGCTAGCACTATAATTCTTGAACCCTTGGCTTTGCATACCTACTACCTTTAACTCAAAAATTTGTATAAGTCGAATTGTTTGTAAATTGTATTCTGTCAATTTATAATGCTCGCAATGAGCGAAACCGGTTCTGATAAAAAAAAATATTGTGGAAATAAGTACCAATTTTTATTATTTAAAAAACATTTATAACTTCTTGTTCGAAAAAAAATCATAATATTGATCTTAGATTCACGTTTTGTTTTTGGGATGTTTTCTAAAGAGACGTAAAACGTCTCACATGTAGTAATAAACCAAATGGAATAAAAAGGTTCATAACTTTATATTTTTGTCAAAATTGTCGCAATTCATTTCATGCTCTCGATTCTTCTCAAATATTTCTATCCACGTGTCGCGTAGGCAGTTCTATTTTTGTTTATTTATTTTTTTACCCGCTAGCCTATATGATATGAAAAATTACCATTTTGACGTGATCGATTTGCCCTCTATGATATAAACCCATTATTAGCACGCAATAACATTTTGACTCGGTTTTTTTTTTGTTTATGGTTCTCATTTACGATAGCTGGCATGCCTACATGTGAATAAATCACAATCCATTTGAAAATATCTCATTTGCATATTATTATATTTTCCATACAATTTTACGTTTGAAACGAAAAAGAAACAAATTTACCCACCGAGAAAAAAACTGTGACATCAATTTCATTTTTGCTTCCATTGTATTAGAAATATAGATAAGCGAATGTTAGTTTAAGCATAGTTCTGACGATGGCGTGAGCCGAAATAGCTAACAACTATATTTGTTACAGATAATTTTGTAGAACTAAAATACATTATATGCTATGCTATTTTTTCACCGTGTTATAATGGAGTTCTACCAAGTGAATGCCAATTCAATCAATTTATTAAAAATGATTCGACTCTGGTTTGATAAATATATTATGAAAAAAAATATGGATGTATTTAATATATAAATCGAAATACACCTGGGTATCGTATAACACGGTTATATAGTTCCATAAAAACTTTGTATACTATAAATCCGTGTTATACAAGGATTGAAGTTAATACATCATTAAGGTTTACGTTCAAAAAAGAATCGAAGGTAGTTTATATAAATATGTAACTTATTTTGAAAAATACATATATATATATTATATATAAATATAAAAAAGAAACCTTAATAACATAATACGTGTAGCTACTTCGCTGTAACTGCTTTCCGAGTCATTAATTGTGTTAGGTTCATTCAACATTTCATTTTAATTTATTTTTTCCCTTAAATTGTGTTACATAAGGTGTTTTGTATAAAATATATCACAATTTATACATCCGTCTTGTATAAAACCTTGTTGTATGAGGCCTAGGTGTATACTTAATAATGAATACGATACTATTTCACAATTATTTTTTATGTATCAACTGAAGGTGCGTGATTGAATTTCAATATCAAATTTGAATTATTGAAATTTTGTACGATTCCACATGTTTTTCCACTAATGATCCGGGTTTCACCTTTCGGCATCTTCATGTTATTCTATCACACGAATGCAACAGAACTGATAAATACCAAGTGAACTAAACAGCACTAAGCGATCTTATTAGTCAGTCCTGTTGCATCCTTGTGATAAAATGCCTGAAGATGCTGCGATTTTAAAGAATATCGGAATGAACAATTTTCTGGATTAGTTGGTCGTTCTTTAATTTTATGCATATGAAAGGTACAAAAAAACCTGACAAACATAAACTTTTTTTGTCGAAGTTTTGTTTTTTTCTTTATTTTTTTTTTGCTTGACAGCTCTCTGTTTATATATGTTTCGTTGAAATACTTTTGAATTTTAAATCTTTTCTCTAGAAATAATTAAGGCAAAACTCGATTCTTTACAGTTGAAAATGCTTTATAATATCATTTACACAAACCATATTAAAAGTTAACGTTCCGTTACGAAGACTTCTGATTTTAATTTTTTATACATAATGCTTGACAATAAGTCGTAAATATATAATGCACGGCCTTAAAAATGTGCTGCTTTAGAAGTTATGATTTTTTTTTACATCGGGGACATTCCTATATAAAAAGAGTATAGAGGTCAGCGATCGATGGCAATTTAAACAAAAGACATTTTGGGTCATCAAAACTTTTATAGCAGTATCAAAAATAAGAAAAGATTAATAACGTTAGTTGGAATAGTTGTTACTATAATAATACAAAACTTTAGCATGGTGGAGTACATAGAAGTTAAACAATGTATGTCTGGTAAATTTTGAATTTCGTATCAGAAAAAAAAATCCGAAGAAAATACGAACAAAAGTGCACCACAGAATATTTGAAAACATGGACGAAAAACGCAAAAAAATATTTTAATAAGCTAACTATTGATTGGAATAACAGATAATTAACAGTATAAAATTTCAATTGTTACAACTTTGTACGATTCCACATGTTTTGTCACTAACGACCCGTGTTTCGCCCTTCAGCATCTTCAACTCCTTGAGCGAATTAAAACATTCTAATTAAGTTAATAGTCACACATATGCCATTATGTATTAAAGTAGAAATACATTGAATGATTTACAGTAAATTGTTGAACCCATGGTTTTGTATTCCTGCCAACTTTTAACTTTAAATTACTCAAAACTTTTGTATGAATATTCTTGTTTGTATCCTATCAGTTAATAATACTCCCTATGAGCGAAACCGTTCTTGTTTATAAAATATGTTGTGGAAATACGTAGAAAAAAATGTGCTTTTATCATTTAAAATTGTTTTCAAACAAACGGCCATGCTATACACCATACACAAATTAAATTATTCGCGATCGATCGTTCACAGGCTCAGTACAATTTAGCTGAATTTTTATTAGTGAAAATATATTTCCAGTAGAAATTTTCTCGTATTGTTACATATAAATACTATTTTATTATTGACTGGTAGGGTTAAGTGGGCTGTCAGCATCGAAGGCTCTCGAGAAATAATAAATATTTAGTCTTTATGGCATGGAAACGTTAGTATGGAAAGGATACGTGAACAGGCTTCGTGAATCAAACAACTAAAATATTTCATTTACTACTCCGTACCAAATATTTGCAGTCAGTGCGGCACACAAAGGTTTATATATCACTATGTAAGTTTTACACAAACAAATGCCGAAAATAAAAATAATTTTTAAAAGCACGGAATATATTGAAATATCAGAAGCATCACCATTGAAGATCTGGTAACATCGTCACAAATTCATATCCGACTTTTCATTAGAAAATAAAATAGGAATAATAAAATTTGAAACTAAATAATAAAGGAAACAAACTTAAATTATAAAATCTATAATTAAACTGTCTTAATATATTTATGTATTAACATTATTCTACAATTTTAATTCTCAATAATTAGTTTATTGTAATAGCAAAAAAGCATTATTGAGTAAAATAAGCAAACATAAACTTACTCCAACGTTTCACTTCGTTTTAATATTATCGAGTCATATATTAGTTAGAATTAATTATTTAAAATCAAAGGATAGCTTTCCTCAAAGAATGCTTTCTGCAATAAAAAATCTTCACGTTGTTTTTTCTGATGGACTTTAAATCCTGTAGCTATATTTTTTTACAATCAGATGATTTTCGATCTTTCTATATAAATAAAATATGGTTTAATACAGTTACAGATAACTATTTTTTTTGCTTATACCTATTGTAATCCGAGCTTATATAAAAAAAACTGTCTTATTTGGTATGTAACTAAAAAAAAACTCGATAAAAGTTTTATTTTATTATAAAACTACAATCGAATTATTGAGTTCCATGGAAAACAACACAATTTTCTTACAAACACGTCCGTTTTGAGAATAAGTTCCGCAAAACTGCACAATCGTTGCGGACAAAATATAATATATGGGAGACGCTTAAAAAGGCAGTGAAGGATGAGTGACAAAGTCAAATTTTTGAAGCATTTTGAGAATTTTAAAGAAGTGTACTTAAAAATTTGTCGTATTGTAATGAAATTTAATTGTGTTGGTATAAAAAAAATGAATATGTAGGGAGTGAAAAATTTCAAACATATTTAATATTATTGATTGAATTGGCATTCACTTGGTGGAACTCCATTATAACACGGTGAAAAAATAGCAATGTATTTTAGTTCTACAAAATTATTTTTAACAAATATAGTTGATAGCTATTTCGGCTCACGCCATCGTCAGAACTATGCTTAAACTAACATTCGCTTATCTATATATAGCTGTGCAAAAAAGGCACACAACACATCCTCTCTCCTGTTCCAACGGCCTAGCTTGTTACTTTGACACAATGACACTAAATTTTCAAAATTCTTAATGAAACAATAGGTGTCTATGACAATAAGATTATATGTGGGACGGAAGTGGTTCTTATGGAAGCACATCAGACCTGAACATGTAGAAATGCACAAAGTTTAAAAAAAAAATTTTTTGAAATTATTGTTTCATAAGCCGGTAATTGATAACGTTATTTTTTTTGTTTCATTCCTATTGTTTATTTTTTGATGTGTTTATTATTTATACATTTCACAGTAATTAAAATTAGTGATTTAAAATAGTAATTAAATTTAGGTTATTTAGTCTTAAATGAGAATATTGAAGTTGGAATTAGGACTTTAAATTTTAATATTATGCTTTCTAGAGTCACTTTTTTACTCTCCAGCAATTGTAGAAGGTAAACCGCCCAAAATATTAATAAAAAGTAACATCAAATTTTACATCTTTCACTGTATTCTTCACAAATAATTCCAAAAATATTTTCAGAACCGTAAATCAGTTAAATGACGAGTACCAGTGGATTGAAAATGGGCGGTGGAACCATGATCATGCGCAGCGTTTCACTGTTTCTGGCGAGCGGACGGCGAGTATCAGGGGGAAGGCGTCGCGCGGAAACAGCAAAGCCCGTGGCGTCGACGTCGGGACGCCCCGTCAGGCGGCCGCGCGCCCCCAACATGGACGGACAGAGCGCGCGAAATGCCAACAAGATGTCGCCCAAACTCATCGAAACGCTGAAAAAGAAAACGCACTTTTCCAAGTAAGTTTTAAAAGAACTTTCCCAAACAGCTGACTTGTTTAAATTTAAATTTAACAGTCAATGTTTAATGAGTTGTTCGATGTTACGTACACACTAATTGTATCGCGTTGTTCAGTAACACGTTTTGTTTTGACCATTTATTTGAATTATTGCCAGAGTTGACATTAGACAAACAAAATAGTGTAATGTAATTATAAAGTTTTAAAGGCAGTTTGAAAACGTCTCTCCTTTTTATTCGCACGAAAATGAGTCTTCTTGTTTGAATTTAATAGATATTGGGTAAAAACTGTCATGATTAATTAATAGCTCTTAATATATGATATCAACTGTGGTTGCTTGATGGAATTTCAATATCAAATTTTAATTGTTTTAATTTTGTACATTTCAGCATGATAAATGTTAATAAAATAATAAAATGAAATATTTGACACATTGTCTTAGGTTTGATATTTTTTCCTATATAAGTTTACTTCAATGCAAACTGTTTAAAATGTGTCAGTTCTTCTGAACCGTGAGATAAAATGTTTGAAGATGCCAGAGCCGGCCAATTCATGAGTGAAAAGACATGTGGAAATATATTTAAAGTCTTTGAAACTGTTATATTTAATAAATTGTTAAAGAAAGTACTTCTTATTTTTTTCAAAAATATCGCATACGTAGTTTAGTTTTCTTAATATTTTAATTATTATTTTGTATTGGGGTGAGAAAGACCAGCTGTTTTATAGTTTAAAACAAAGCTTATTGAATATATTCTCTTCTATATAATATAGATTCAGTATTTGAAGCTTTATATTTTGTATAAAAACTTTTAAAAAGTACAGAGTTGTTTTGACAATACAGCTGTGAATTCATTTGTAATCTGCATAACATATCTGTCTGGTTAGGACTGTATAATTTATGTTTTTACTCCGAGCTGAATTAATGTCTAGTTATTATTTAATAATTTCACCATGAACATATTTCAATGTCAAGAGTATTCCTATTTGTATATTTTTAGATCTAAAATATTAATAAACTTTGACATATTATTATGAATAACTTGTCTTAAATGTTTTATTTTTTTGTTATTGTTAAATTGTATTCTTCACTCAAATTCAGGCTTAATCATATTTAAAGGCGGGCTTATTGAAAACTAATTTCTACATAATGCTTATAGTTCTCTTTGTTTCAAAGGAATTTTCTTTCTAATACCATATAATTTAAACTGTTTTATTTATCTGGTAACATTTCATAACATATTTTCTAACGATTTTTTTGTATTGTTGAAAGATATCGCGATTAACGTAACCAGTCCTGATCTTTATAAAAAAGATGAAAAGGCATTTATTTAAGATATCGACTGAAGGTGCTTGATGGAATTTTAATATCAAATTTGAATTGTTATAATTTTTTACGATTCCACATGATTTGTCACTAACGACCCGGGTTTCGCCTTTCGGCATCTTCAGGCATTCCATCCCACGGATGCAACAGAACTGACGTAAAATAAACAGTTAGCATCGTTTATATATTAAAGTTATTAATTACAGGAAAATATTCACCCCCAGGCAAGCAGTAAACTACAGCCAAAACAAACTAAGCAACATCAATCCAATAATGAGTATTTTAAGCACTTAAAACATATATAATGAAAATACGTACTAAAAAGAACAGTTTTTATGAACAATAAAAAACTGTTATATTTGTGAAGACTATTTAATTTTTTTATTTCGAGATATTTTGTTGTATTTAAAACAATGTATACACATTTTAGGACAGGATCGGTTTCGCTCATCACAAGCATTATCAACTAAAATTATGTTTTTTTTATTTAAAATGTAATGTCTTTCCACCAAGAAGTAACAACTAACACCTTCAAAATGATTATTTTCTGTAACAAGTTTGACTAAATTTGGCTTATTAGACCGGATATTACACGGTTTATATTATAAATTGCAGAAATATAAAAAAAAATAGCGAAACTCAATGACTTTATTGGGGCATTTCAATATATAATACATAAAAATATGTTTCACTTTCCTGATTGATAACGTTTTTACTGGCCGAAGACAATAAATGATACAATGATCAATATGAATTTGTTGTAATTATAGTGCGTTGAAGTAGGTTACATTCAGGTTTTAAATTTTATATATCGATAAAATAGTATTCTTTAAAATACATAATTCCCTTACCTATACACCGTATAATAGAAAGCAGCGTGTTACCGAAAGCTTTTTCAATTAAACTTACGAAAAGTTTTATCGAAGTTCATTAATCAATGTTCCAATCCTTTTGAAAGCTGCCAGCTAAGTATGTCGATTTTTAGGGGGTTGAACTTGTTTTTTTATAAGAATGATTATCTTTGCACTATGTCGACAACCTATGAAAAAATACTTGAATACATTATATACGAATATAAATAAATGATGTCAAATGACAGATATTTGTGAACCAATTGTTTTTTAGGTTATGTAATATACTTAACGTCGCTGAGAAGAGAAAAGGTTAAAAAAACGTATCATTAACCAGTACATAGTATATAAAAGTAATTGTATTCATGAATTTAAGAAAATTGGTCTGAAAATAAATATACCTGGGCTTGATCGGCTGATAAGTGTGACAACGGTATCGGACCGAATATTTTTATCACATATCGGTCCTTGCTAATATATGGCTTAAGTAAATACATGGTTAGTATAGTTGGTTAAAACGATATCACAAAACCTTTTACACGTTATTTGTAAAGATGAGCATTCGAAACATAACTAAATCGTAAAAAAACAGCAATCGTATTCAGTAATATGCGAGTTGCATGTGCACCGCTCAATGAAAACAGCATTGCATGCTGATATGCATTTAACTTCTTGTCGTAATAGAAACAAAAGCCAATAGAGCAATAGAAATTGTTAATTTGCATGATTTTCATATTATTTCTTCACTATAAGGTTTTAATAGCGTAGGATTAAACGTACTTACAATCCTAGGCAGATTATTAAATCAATTTCAACGGATTGTTACCTGTTTAATTTATAATGTTATGTGTATACATGTCCCTTGTATAACACGGAAGATTGATCACTATAGATCAGCTATACTCAACCAGCTTCATGCATATAACAATAATACACGTGAATTGTTTATGAGAGTGTCAATAATTTAAAATCTTTTGAGTCGTTCAAACTCTGTATGCGACATATGTTTTCACTCAGCAATCAGGTGTCATCTATCGATATATTCAGGCACTAATCATATGATATAATCAAATTTTATTTACAAAAATTATATTATTTAAAAAGTGTATACATAATGCATAATGCTATTGGTAGAACCGCTGTACATACAAAAAAATCGCCCCAAAGTCTACAGGAAAAACTGTATAACGAATTATTTTTTTAATTCATTTCAAAAAATTTTAATATATAACTGACCTAAAATTTGTTCAAAAAAATCACAGCTTACACTTAAGTTACCCTTAAACGTATGTTTTAAAACTCTTTTATATTCTTAAGTGCCAACTATGAACATACAGCGATTACACGACTCACCGGTTGAGATATATAATATTTATGATAGTAAATGAGATTTTTTTGATAGGGACTATTTTTCAACATACTTACATGTTTTCCAAGAGGTCATTAACATTTTATTTCATTTATTTATATTTTTTACGACGATTAGCAAATTTTCGTACTTGTAGAATTAACATTTTGTAAGTAATTATTATTTCCAAACTTTATATTAAAACACGGTGAAAAAATAGCGAAATATTTTAGTTCTACATTTTTACATCATCGTCAGAACTAGTTAGTAATGATGGTGCGAGACGAAATGGCTATCAACTATATTCTTCTTGGAGTTCTACCAAGTAAATGCCAATTCAATCAATTTATATTAAAATTGATGAAAACATTTATAAATTACCGATTGTCAATGCTTCTTATGTATGAAGCCGGCTATGATCATTTATAGTGTCGACATAAAAACAGTTAAAAGTCTTTTTTGTATTTAATGTCTTTCCATCCACAAGTGGCGTTTAAGCCTGTAATTATATTATTCTTTTTTTATGATATTCCGAAAATTAAAATAAAAAGTGTCGTAAACACGTAAATTTAACACTCATTTCGTCATTTTTCATTCATCAGCTTATTTGCTAAAATTTATTAGCTATTTTCTTCATTGTTTCTTTACAGAGTTGAACTGGAAGCCTTATATCAAATATATCGCAAATTAGTCACCAGTGCACAACCGGCCAGAAGACCAATGGCTGTTGCTGCTGCGGGAACTAAGCCAAACACTACCGTGGAGGTAATCACCTACATATACAATATATTTGAAAACAAGTGTAATAATCTGTCTGTCTGTCTGTAACAGGAACTTGCATTTAACCAAATAATTGTAAAAGTGACTCAATTTTTTTTAACGCTACACCAGAAATATTACGGTTTTATTATACAGTTATTTGTAATTTACAATATCAATTGAGGGTGGTTGGCAATTTCAGTCTTTAAAACTGCACGATTCAACAAATTTTTGTCAGCGAATATAGTCATTAAATACTTAATTAAAACTCGGGGGTACATAAACTAATTTGTCAAGAAATTTTAGAGATTTTCAATATCAAATTAAGATAGACACATTCATTATATTTAAGAGTAAAAAAATGTATATTTCAAACAATTTCTTGATTATTGTGGTGATGAAATTCGACAATAACTAACAGTGAAAATCTTTGAAGCTGTACGATTACACAAGTTTTGTCAACGCGGATGAAGGTGTCAAATTATTGGATAATAAGTCGGAGGATCATGAAATATTTTAGTAAGAAATTGTAAATATAAACTAGGCCCAATTATGTTCAAGTCATCTATTAAATGTACAGGTAAACCTTCCTTATTCACCTTTGCTATATATCAATATATTTATCCTGTGCGTAAGATAAATTCAAGTCGTCAAAATGACGTCTTTCGACAAATTTTAAATAATTAGATACCTCCAAGTATATAATTTCCTCAGTATATTACAATGGGAGTTGATTATTATGAAAACCTCTTATCACAAAGTCATGTGTATATGATGGTTTTAAAACTTTGTTTTCCAAATTTAAATTTCATTATAAACAAATCAGTAGTTTTTTTTTTTAATAATTAATGATATATTTATATTAAGCTCACAGTCCTGGGGTCTGTAATTTTGTTTTGTGCAATTTTTTTTGTATATAAATCATAGGTGGAAAACCTTTTTAAGCTTAAGTGCCAAAAAATTTTTTTTTCAATATTTTAATAATTTGTATTGTGGAAATAAAAAATGCATCAGATGTTTTTTTTTCAGATTTATAAAGTTAACAGAGCGTTATTTTTTAATAGAAAAAAATAATTAAACACTTATTAATGGCAAAACAACTGAAATAAATAAACAGAGATTAAATTTGAAAAAATATATATAACCCTCAAAACTATTGATGAGATTTTTGGATGTTCCAAATGTTTTATATCGGGTTCATAGTTGGTGACTTTTAATAAAATACAAGAAGTACTACATTCGTTTGTTAGACTCCTTTTTATATTTAATTTAACAAATTTCATAGAAAAAAATAATGATTCACAGGAATCAGTCGATAAAAATTTATTAAGATGCTTATTGCTATTTTTTAAGGCAAGAAAAAATATCACTTTTATTTTTATCTCTTCATAATAAAACATTGACGTGCCATGCTAAGTCGTGCCATTGGTTCGCCATCCCTGAAATAAGCAATGCAGACTGTTTTCTGAACGAAAAGTTATTAAAGTCAAATCACTAGTTTTAATCAACTAAATGATATAAACAGAATATGAAACACGCGTAAAATTAATTTTTGCACGTTCAACGCAGTGTTTAGGGCCTACCTTTATTGCGGATAGAGTTGCTTACTAAAGTAAACAAACATCATAAAATTTTATGCGAGACAATTATAACAAAAACCGCCTGTTTTATTTTTCTAATGGTTTTATTGTTCCTAACCTACGCAATTTTACAATTATTTTATACGATTTTAAAGACAATTATTAAGAAAAATCAATATACGAATGTGTTATAGTAGATATTTTAATCATCACCACAGTTTGGCGATTTTGTTGTAATCTTTGAAATCAATTTTGGCGTCAATAAAACTTAGTTGTGCATTATTGTGAGATTGTAGATTTTATTTTGCTATATGCTTACTAGCTGGCCAGTCGCGCGTTGCTGCGATCTCAGAGTGAGAAAATTAGAAGAAACTCGTTATCATAACAAACAATTTTATTTTATAATTTTATTTAGTTTTGATGAAGGCGTAAACCGAAATAATTATCAACTATATATTTTATAAATTTTGTTGAATTAAAATACATTGCTATTTTTTACCGTGTTATATTAGAGCTCTATTACAAGTAAATGCCAATTCAGTCAATCACTAGAAATACAATATCGCTATAACATACGTAATGTACATTTTAATATCTCATGATAAAAAGGTTAGATACCAATTTTCTCGATTCTGTATTATGTTTAGTATCAACAGTCAGTGTGTTGAGAATTATTAACCAGCCACTGTTAATATCTAGAAACTAATAAATCTCTGAATAGTAATGTATAATATATCTGTTTTTATTGAGAAGCGTGGAAAAATAGACTCTATCATTACGCCACTTTTAAGTAATGTGATTAAAACCTTTTTCCTATATATATTGCAGGGTATAGACCGCACAATGTTCCGAGAGATTCTTCATAGCACTTTCGATCTGGTCGCTGAAGAAACGTTGGCTGAACGGGTGTGGAGTGCGTGGGAAGGCGGAGCAGCATCAGGCGGAGCCACCGGTGGGACCCTACGACTGGAAGCCTGGCTTCAAGGACTCAGTGTCTTCCTGAGAGGCACCTTCGCCGAAAAGATGTCACTTTGTTTCAGAGTATATGACCTCAATTCCGACGGATATATTACCAAAGATGAAATGTTTCAATTACTCAAGTGAGATTTAATATAGTTTTCGATTAATAGTATTTTAGGTAAAAACACGTACAATTGTATTTAAATCAGGGTTGTGGCATCGGAGTTATGAAAAAATAGCAACTCCGACTACTTTTTTGATTAGACGATTATGAAGAATATTGCAATGAACAATTTGCTGGATTGGTTGGTTGATCTTTAATTTAATGCACAACAAAAGGAAAGGTAGGAAAATAATTTGACCAAAATTAGCTTTTTTTAGTCGAAGTCGTGTCGTATTTTTACTAACGACTCCGCAGCTCTGTTTTAAATAATAAATTGCAATGTTTAGCACTGTTTCCAAAACCATATATTATTAAGATAAGGACCGGTTTCAATCTTCGCGAACATTATTAAATAAAATGTTTAGGATCTATTAATTGAATTGACATTTACTTTTACAACTCCATTATAACACGGTGAAAAAATAGTATTGTATTTTATTTCTACAAAATTTTTATAAGATATAGTTGATAGCTATTTCGGCTCACGCCATCGTCACAACAACTAAATAGCTATCGACTATATATTATAAATTTTTTGTTGAGCTAAAATACATTGCTATTTTTTACCATGTTTAGGACCTCTTCTTACTACTTTTTTATCAAAATAAAATTAAATTAAATGACCATGAAGAGTTACAAAAATAATTACGAAATATTCGTTAGCAAAAATTGAACTGTTTTTATTATTTAAATACATTATCTTTCTACGGTGAATTGACAGATAGTACCATAAAGTAACGGACAGTTTTATTGACTGATATCAAAGCAGAGACAATCATTGACAGGTTTAGCGTATTTTCGCTGCCTGAATCGATGAATTATAATGTCATTAGTAAAAATATTTAGTCTCTTAAAATATACTTTCCCTGCAAAATAAATTTACTCTCAATAATGCTTACCGCCTAACTAATTGATCACGTCTTAGCTGTCGAATCGGCCGATTGCAGTGTGTCGACAGTTGACTAATTAAAATATAATACAGCGACAAAACTTTTAATTCTAAAACTAATTTTTGTCTTGAAATATTGACCGATTTTTCTTGATAATGTTTATAGATTTGCTTAACACCAACAATACTGAATTAATTTTTGAGATATTCTGTTTATTTATTGGTATATCGTTTATATTGCTCACAATGAAACGGGCTAAGTCAAGGATGTTGAATCTATGGCACGAGAATGTTTTATTGTGAAAAAAAAACTTCTGTTTTTTTTCTTATCTTAAAAAATAGCAATGGACATTTTAACAATTTTTTGATCGACTTATTCTTGTGAATCATTATTATTTTCAATGAAATTTATTAAATCAGATATAAGAAGTAGACTAACAGATAAATGTAATACTATGAATTGGCAATTGGCATTAGCATCCAACAACAAAAATCTCACTAAATTTTAAGTTTTGTTATAAAGTAATAATATTAGAAATATTTTGTTAAGAAAAATTTTCATGGTATCCCAATAAAACATCCACAACACATAGTTTGGATAACGTTGGTACTATTAAGTGTGAATAATTGTATTTTATTCTTAATTAACAGGAATAGCTTGATGAAACAACCTGGAGACGAAGACCCTGACGAAGGAGTAAGAGAACTTGTTGAATTGGCATTGAGAAAACTCGACGTTGATCAAGATGGCCGCGTATCATATGAGGATTATCGTAAAGCAGTTACAAAAGAACCTCTTTTATTGGAGGCTTTCGGACAATGTCTTCCAGCGCACGCAGAATGCGTGGCATTTTTAGAAACACTACAGCCATAATATTAAAAAAGACGGCATGTATATTCGGTGGTATTTTTACACAAAACAAGGCAAAAATTGAAACAGAAACTAAAAGAAATTCTTAAAACCTAACCTAAAAAACAAAAAACAAAAAAAAACAGCACAAAGCTTACAGAGTTCGGTAACTATAGAAAATCTAACAAGCATTTAATTCTGTGAATTTTCCACGTGCTTTGTTACTCACAATCTGAGTTTCATCTTTCGGCGTCTTCAGATATTGCAGTATACGAATCCACTCGAACAAACAGTTTATAAACAATATACTTCATTTACAATATATATCATATAATACTAATTGGGAGCTAAATGTTTGTTACATAAAAATTCAATATATTTTTATTTGTTAATTGAATTGTCATTTGCTTGGTAGAACTCCATTATATTACGGTGGAAAAATAACAATGTATTTCAGTTCTACAAAATTTATATAGCATATAATTGACACCTGTTTCGGCCTACGCCATCATCAGACCTATGTTTTAGTATACATTTACTTATCTATATACAAGCGTGCAGATAAATATAGAAAAGTAAACATAGTTCAGCAAAGCGTAAGTCGAAATAGCTATCAACTATGTATCTTATGATTTTTTTAGAACTGATATACATTATTATTTTTCAACCGTATTACAATGGAGTTCTACCAAGTAAATGGCAAATCAATTAACAAATAAAAATATATCTAAATTTTATATAAGAAACTTTTAGCTCCCTATTTTACATCAAGCTAATTAGTGTTATATAATATATAAATGAAGTATATTGCTTATAAATTGTCAGTTCGACAATTACATATTTTATAAATTTTGTAACAGTAAAAACCGTTGTTATTTTTTCACCGTGTCTTTTGATTTGGTTATATGGCATTCGATCGATAAAAATAATCTTATACTCAATACATCCATATGGCTTTGTAGTGAGAGGTGTTAACAAGAATCAAGTCTCATTGATACGTCATTGGGAAATTTATGACTTAGATGTACGCACTGATTTTAAATGAGTTGCTAATTAATGATGCGATGACATATCGAGTGACGCATTTTCGTAAAATTTAAATAATTATTCAGGTTTGATTATTTGCTACGTACATGTCACACAAAAAATACCAAAAATAAGTTTATTGCTTTAAGAGCATTAAAATATTGAAAAAAATACTGTTAAAGAAATACAAAACAAGACAAAAAACAAAATTAGCAAGGAAAACAACCAATCAAGCTCAAAAAAATCTATTAATTCTATTGATTGAATTGAAATTCACTTGGTAGAACTCCAATATAACACAGTGAAAAAATAGCAATATATTTTTGTTCTACAATTTTTTAATAAAGATATAGTTAAGATAGGTATTTCGGCTCACGTATCTTCAGAACTACGCTTAAGCGAACATTTGCTTTAACGAACAAACTAATGTATGTCGGTCACCATTGCTCAATCCTCTACAGAGGGCTGTTTCGTTTTCGTAATGAGCCATTCCCGTGCCATATGTGAGCTTATTGATATGGCCGCCTATTTAGTTTCATTTACAATTTTGGAAAAAAATAGTTTTATTGCCAACAAGAAACAAGCTTAGTCGTTAAAACAGGAGCGAAGATTTACTGTGTACCTTTTCTACACAGCTACATATAGCTCTGACGATGGCGTGAGTCGCAATAGCTCTCAACTACATCTTTAAAAAAATGTAGAACTAAAATACATTGCTATTTTTTCACAGTGCAATTTTTGTTTGTTTGCGTTTTCAAAATTTATTTATTTCAATCGGCATATACACTTTGCAAAAATTACAAATTATAAGTGAAATGTTGAAAATTTAATGTAAAACTAACATCATAAAAAAGACAAAAGATATCAAAGAATTCAACTAAGTAAGCGCATATAAAATCTACTTTAATACATTAATAAGTAGTATTTGCCTGAAGTTATTCTGGTTTACATGGAATATGTCGACATCCGAAGTAATACTGTTTAAAATTGAACATACATTTTTTATGATATAACATATAGTTGATAGTTATTTCGGCCTATGCCCTCATCAGTACTAGTTCTATGAGGATGGTAAATTGTTCTGATGAGGACATAAACGGAAATAGCTATCTAGTACATATGTATTTCGTCACCGTGTTATTATGGAGTTCTATCAAGTTAAGTCCAATTCAATCAATAACGTGTATTAAGTTTCATGTATTGTATTAATAAAAATGCCGTTTATATCCTGTTGTCCATCTGAATTCGACGTGCTAGATTTATGAAGTAGATATGTAGAAATAAAATTATTTTATGATACCAAATGTATTTAGTGTAAAAATAGGATTTAATAAAATTAATTATTTTTTATTTTATTGTTTTAAGTCATTTTGATGACGGTTGTTTATTGCATGACTAGTTAATTAATAATAGTAATGTCCAAAAATTTTAAAAAAATCATTTGAAAATAGTTTTCATTAAATAAGAACATACATATATTCCAAGAATAAAATTGATCTATCTATCTATTTGAACTAACACAAGTTTATGTAAAATTTGAAGGACGTACGTCAATGAATTTTAATATAATTTTTAATTAACGTCAATATTCGAATTCTGTTTATGAGTAAGTTTTTCCTTCACTGCGTATAAATTAATTATATTATTTGGTGGATTTTTAAACTCCTTAGACGTCAACATTAAATTAACATTAGAGGTTGGGGGCAAGAATATAAACTTTCTTGACTTGAATATTAATATTCAAAGCTGTGTTTACGATTTTCAAATATTCCGCAAACCAACATTTTCGGAAGCTGTTATAAACCACAGCTCATTACATCATTTTACTTATAAATTAGCGGCATTCAATTCAGATATCCATAAATTAGTAAAAAATCCTCTTAGTGCAGTAAATTTTACATGTGAACTAAACACAATTAAACAAATAGCTATAAATAATGGCTATGATGTGTCTCTTATAGACCACCTTTTAGCAAAAAAACAAATTAAACAAGCGGAAAAATTGTTATTTAATTGACGTTGATAAGAAGGCATAATAAGAAATCTGGCTGTCTTTTTTGGATAGTGTTTGGCACGTTGACTTTGAGGACGCTAATTGTTTCTGGTTTATTTGCAAAAACTTGCGATTTACGATAGCCTTTTAAGGAATAAATCTAAAGCTGTTAAATCGCACGATCTCGGTGGTCAATCACGTGCCCTCATATATCTCGTGCAAAATGTTCATCCAAATTTTATAATTTGCACACATTGTTCGATGTTACAACTATTTATGGAAATTTGCCGTTTTTCACTAGAGAAAAAAACGAAATAAACAAAAAAATGTCAGATGTCACTTTAACAACATGGCTGCTAAGCCTAATATTTTTGAGCGTCCTTAATGAAAGGCTTTATGTATATGCGATGCAAATTTAAATTTTTACAAATTTCGTATCATTTTGATAGCGTTTGAATAATTTACACCAGGGATTCACAACATTCGATGCATGTGGCTTTTTGATTCGTCCCGCGAATGTGCTGTTAACTCTGCGTTGTTGTTTGTTCGAATGAAATATTATAATTCATAATATTCCATATGAAGAAATTCACTTTTTCAATATATAGCTGAAACTAATGGATTTTGTAAGAAAACCTGGAAGTAGAAGCATCTTATTGTAGAAAGAATTTAAATAACTTTTACAAAGAATTTTCACGTACGTCGAGGAAAGGTATACCATAAATAGTTTAACATAAATTTTACTTGTAAAAATCATTTTTCTGAGTATTCATCAATTAAATTTGAAATCGAAAATAACCGACAGCCACTTCGCATCTATTTTTCTTATTCACACAAAAACGTTTGATAATAGTACACAGAAATTAGTTTCAAATAATTTCTTATTGTATCTTCAGCATTAATAATTGCTAAGAGTAAAAATAATGTACGTTTATATAAAAAAAAAAACAAATATGTTTTTTTGCTTTATATTTTTCACAAACAGAAACTATTTACAAAATAAACGGTGGCCCACCAGATGTTTTTCTTTCAAATGAAAACGTTTGTAACACCTGCTTCAAGAAAATGTGACGTTAGTAAATTATTTCACCTTTATACGTCCTTGATCCCCGTCAAAAATATGAGGAACTTTACAAACATATTTTAAAAAAACAATTCCCTATCTTACGATTTTTTTATATTATTAATGGAGCGTCAAGATCTATGACGCTAGCGTCCGAGCTTTTCAAGTCTACTTCATCTCAATGTATTTATAGTAATGTACTGTGTGAAATGGCCAAGTAATAACATGTATTGTATATTTCATTTAGATCAGCGGTTTCCAATCTGGAGGCACGGACTTTTGCCAGAGGAGGCGTCGAAGCTTAAACATAATAAATAAATCTTCTTTTTTTAACGAAGCAAAGCCGTGTTTTTATTCTGTAATTATGTTTTCAGTACAGTGGGTGATCTGTTAACGAAAAGTTCGGACCACGAACAGTATCACGAAAGATTTTTGTATTCGGACAACACATATTCGGATAACGAACAAAGACTTTCTTTCTGATCCACTTATTCTATCTATAGAAGTAATCGACATTTTACATTCGACAGACTTTTGAAAATGGTGCGCTCTTTTGATTTGGTTGGTGATGTCATTTCAAACACGAAGCGTTTATATCGTATAATCGGTCAACGAACAATTCGGATAGCGAACATAATCTAGGAAAAGATTATATTCGTTAACCAATCATCCACTGTATTTTCTTTCGAATTAAGTTATTGTTATTTATTTCGTGTTTATATTTTAAAAGTAAAAAAAAAAACGTAGATAGACGTCGAAAAAATAGGCAGACAAACCAGCACACACGTTGGAAGTCGCTGATTTAGACAAAGTATACTTAATCATCATATTTTATTTTAGATAACTCGAATGTAAACAGTGTTTATAAATAACGTTCCCTAAGAAAATTTTATAACCAGAAGTCTCAATGGTTGGGACATATTATAATATTATAAAAGATAAATGAATATAAAAAATATATGAGTGTCAACGTTGTCACACTATTATCTAAGTGCAAATTTTTTTTTAAACTTGTTCTGATTTTCTGAATGCACTTAAATGATATATTTTTAATCGTCAATGCAACTGCAATAATTTTTGAAAAATTCGCTGTAAGTTTGTATTATATTTTACGAGGCTCAACAAGGAACGAGTTAAGATCATTTTAATTATAAAGTGGTTTTATTGAGATTACCCAATGGTTTGGTATCAAGTATTAATTTAGTACGAAAATATTCACGTTACACGCAACACAGATGTTGCTAGTGTTTAGTGTGCTCTTTTCAAGAATTGTAAATCTATAGACAAACAATTCGTTTTTATTTTAATACAATAACAAAGCAAAAATGGCGGACGTGAGCAACAAGCCGGTGGAGGTTCCGTGGTAAGAGACATTTGTAATTTATTTGCTGAGATTGATTAATGTTGTTCTTTAACGTGAAATATATTATACTAATAACTTGAAAAAAAAGTTATTAAATCTTTGAACAATGCTTGAAAATGATAATGATAAGGTCAGGTCATTTTGATTGTGATAATAACACAAAACTGAAGTGGTTGTTGATATTTTTCTTCAATATTCATTAAATCAAAAACTGTCTACATATTTCATTAAATAATAAAAAAATAATGAATTAATCTCTGCGTTTTAAATTTGTTCTTCTTTTTGACATTAATACTAATTATTCAATGCAATAAGTTCTATGAAATATTTATCGGCAAGGTATTTGATTGTAAAATTTTCCTATTTGTTATTCTTACTAATGAGTAGTATGAACTCATAATGGCGTTTTTAGCAACTATTTTACTTTATTAATAAATGTATTGAAAACCTGTTAACTATTTTTGGTTTTGTATACATGGAGATTATTTAATCAAAATTTCATATAGAACGCTTTTTTTTAAATCGTATTAAATAGTTGATAATGCCCGCGATGAACGAAAACGAACTAGATCCAATTAATATTAAATTGAGGAAAAAAAACTAAGCACTGTTTTTTTTTATTATTTATCAATACAAATTTTCTTATGTATATATAATAGTTAAAAAGCAATTAAATAAAAAATGATTTCACTATTATTTATTGTCGGAAAAGATTGTTTAGTGTGTTGTCTATGGTTCCACAAAAACGCCGTGTAATACAAATCCGTGTTATACAAGGTTGAAGTTCACACAAAATTAAGGTTTACGTTCAAAAAAAAAAATCGAAGATATTTAAATAAATACTCACTTTATTTTCTTAAATAAACAAACATACATTTATATATTAATTGAAAGATACTTTGATAATATAATATACCATTCATTCTTCATCTCTATTACTTAGAGTTATATATTTTTATACTTTTCGAGATCGGTGGACTTTGAATTTTTTGTGGTTTTAGCGTTTAAAAATTCTTTAATAAGCGATTGTCTGCTTTTAGCGTATAAATTTTTACGTATTTCCTAAAAAGTTTTTATTATTATCTTATTTCTTCATGGCACGTTCCATGGGCGTGTAAATCAGATATTTCAATTATTTAATTTAATTTTTTTTCTTAAGCCATGTTATACAAAGCGTGTTGTATAAAACCGTGTTATATGAAGCCTAGGTGTTGTTTGTCGTATTTATGATATAAAATAATAGTGAAATATGAGAATATATTTTTCAGCAATGTCGATGAAAGCACAATAATGAAAACTTACAATGCGGGAGCATTCATTATGGAAATTTTAATTCTTTTTCTTCTAATGGGGTTCAGATACATAGAAACCATTTACAGAATGGTAATTCCCGTAGAAGAAAAGGAAGTCAAAGGAGAGATTATTTTGGTTAGTTGCTATTTTTTTGTTTTCTTAGTTGTGTAAAGTTATTAAATGGTGAATTTAGCACTTGGGAGGAAGCATGCGCCATTTAATTTGAAGGATCTGTATTTTAGATAAAAAAAAAATATATAGCACCGATATGAAGCATAAATTAATACCATCAGAACAAATGCGGCTATACAGTGGGAAATCGGTTAACGAACATAATCTTCTCCGAGACTATGTTTGCTAACCAAATAGTTCGTTTACCGATCATCTATTATATTTACCACATATAGTGGGTTAGAAAGATCGTTTTTGTTCGTTATCCGAATATGTGTTTGCTGTCTGAATACAAAAATCTTTCGTGACCGTGTTCGTCATCCGATTTGCTCGCAGTCCGAAATATTCTTTAACCGATCATCCATTGTATTTTTATATACTAGTTTGTACGAAATGCTGTTCATACATTTGATGTTTTGAATATCAACGATCAGCACAATGATATCAAATTCAATTCAGTTCAACAACTGCTCATTTCATTATTATTTTCTAAATAATTTTTTTTTAAACAATACAGCTAATATACATCAGATATTTGAGGAAAGATTTTTACAATAATCAACTAACATTTAAATATATGTGGTGCATGTAATATCCAGAGATACCTTCTTATTTTAAATAAGTTGTAAATGGTAGAGTTAAATGTTTACTCTGATAGGTCAATCTATGTTAGGTGTTGAAATTCCATCAATCATATTCTATCGATATCGATGACAATGTAATCTATGATATCAACAGTTATTTAAAATTTGAAGCATTAGGAGTCAGTGGGTTCACGTAGTAAGAAAAATCGGATAAGATGGCAGGGGTAATAGTAAAAAAACATGCAAGGCTAAGAACAAATTCAGTCATCATATATAATCCCTCGAATTACGCGTTTTTTTGCGCGGTTTCGTATTAACGCGTTCAAGAACATTCTATTTTTTTATACGCAAAAAATTAATCATTTTGTATGTAGATTTTTTACGCGATTTTTATCGGTTTTTAGAAGAAATCAATGTGTAGATTTGCGCTGTTTTCTTAAATATATTTTTGTTGGAAAACATATTTTGTTTTATTTGAGACACCTTTTTAACGCTGTTTCTATTAGCACGGTTCAGTGAAATGTGTGAACCGCGTAAATCGAGAGAAATTATCATAGTAACAGACCGTATTTTTCTACGACTTTTTCTTGATTCGTTGTCAGATTACCGGCTCCGGAGGTGAAATCGGACAAGAGTTATCAATTCAATATGCGGCTATGGGAAACACAATAGTTTGCGTGGATATCGATGATGACGCAAATGCAAAAACCGTTAAGATGGTCAAGTCCAGAAATGGAAAAGCATTTAAATACACGTAAGATTGTTGAATATATATTTTTTTATTATTACATTTCCATGTTGTATAATATATTACAATGTAATCAAATTTAATTTTCAAATATTAGACATTATTTGAGATTTTATAAATTGATATTCAATAACATATCAAGTGATACTTCGGTTCAACAAAATTATTTTTTTAAGATATAGTTGATAGCTATTTCGGCTCACGCCATCGTCAGAACTATGCTTAAACGAACATTTGTTTATCTATATATAGCTGTGTAGAAAAGGTACGCAATACACCTTCTCTCCTGTTTTAACGACCTAGCTTGATTCTTGCTTGCAGCATAAAAACAATAAAAATACACATATATGAATAATACATATTTGTGGAAAAAAAAACATTAAAATTTGCCGCTATATTTGTAATCAGATAATATAATTTATTAACGAACGATGTAACTATTTAAAACACAATTTAAGTTTTAAAATCCCTATGTCGAAGAATATGTGAATTTATTACGTTTTTATGTTTGTATTTAGTGTGATGTATATATAATTAATAAAAAAAAATCGATTTATTTTTAGTTTAAAAAAAATCGTATTTTGAGTTAATTTTAAATCATGGAACCCGTTTAGGATTTTTGTACCGGAATATTATGTTTTGCATGATAGACTTCGGAACGTTCTCATGTGAAAAAGACGATGGAGTGTATATAAATAATGATATAACCCAATTTAATGATGAATTGACATATTGATTGTGATCAATTTGCCTCAAATTTTACACAAATATGATGCATTTTTTTAGATATCAGGTTTCGGATCGTGCAGCAGTTTTTGACATGGCTGCTAACATACAAAAAGATGTCGGAGAAGTATCCATCTTAGTCATAAACTCTGACATTTTGACGTGTCGGCCATTTTTAACTCATACTGGCTCTGAAATCAAAAACTTTTTTGATAGGAATGTTTGTGGACATATGTGGGTAAGAGATGATTCTTTTTTATTTCGCTTGACTCCTGAGTTCATCCAAAATGATAGCATTCACAGCTCAATTGATCTTTTCTAAGTAATAGTTTAATTAAGTGTTTTAAATCCCTGTCAATTTTCAAGGTCATTTTGAAATAAACACCGAAATTTCCAAGATTCCAAAATTGAAATAACACAAACGTCAAAATTAATTGGCGCAGGTTTGCTAAACTAAATATAATTCTATCACCCGGATTTTAATTATAATTGATTTATGTTGTTTAATATTGCTTTTTTTTAATTATAAAGTAAGTTACATTAAAATGTACATATGTTATCAACAATTTGCATCAAATCAATCCTTAAAGTAAACACAACAATGCGACATCTACTAGATTTATAAAGAAGATAAAATAATAATTAAGCTGACCATCGACGATCGTTTCAATCGAATCGCTACACGTTCAATAAAATATTTCCATCCTAATCACGACCACCATTGTAAAACTGTCGCGTGAACCAATTATTTCATTGTTTGAACTGAATGTGAATCTTAAAAATCGATCAAGAGTGACGCGTATTGGGACCTTCTCGGTTAGACCAGTCTATTACAGAAAAAAATATTTTCTCCAGTTTGTAAAACTAATAAAAATATGTTTTTGAAAAAAAGGTTAAAATTTTATCATAGAAGAGGAATGAATTTTTTTGCAATAATGTTTTAAAATGTGAAATCGATGACTTCAATACTTTTCGTTTTATTTTTACACAATACTTATTATTATGAATTAAATTTACTCGTTATGATTTTTACAGCTAACAAGTTATTTTGTAAGAAAATAGAGTTCAAACTATTTCTAAAATAAATTGACGTCAATAATTTTTGATATTGACTGAAGGTATTTGTACGATTCCACGTGTTTTGTTACTAACGACCCGGGTTTCACCTTTTGGCATCTTTAGGCATTCTATCACACGGTTGCAACAGAACTGACTGACTGGCCAAAACTGTTAGTGAAATGGTCAAACATGTGGTATCGTACGCAGTTTTAACGATTCAAATGTGACGTCAATTAAACCATCTTTCACAATTCATTTAAGACATCGAAAATA
The DNA here is from genome assembly GCA_028555115.1 of Himalopsyche japonica. NCBI lineage: Eukaryota > Metazoa > Arthropoda > Insecta > Trichoptera > Rhyacophilidae > Himalopsyche > Himalopsyche japonica. The sequence goes on along the minus strand of JAHFWJ010000465.1, from coordinate 1,030,126 downwards.
AGAAACTCTTCCGCTCGCAATACAGAGTGTCAAAATACTCAAATTTATTAGTAGACATTTTGATTTTTTAAATTTGATACTGCGATGGAAAACTGTTATAACTCTTGTTAAGATAATTTGTTTAGGAGAGTAATAACAAAGTTTTCATATCAGTTTCATAGATGGCAACAGGTGATATCTTTAAAATAAATATTTAAAGAATAAAGTTGCAGGTCTAATATATTTCCATATCAAAGAATGTACAATTTGAACATATTATGAAAGAAAAATAAAAAAGTGAAAAAACAATAGTATCAGATTATTTTCGTAGCATAAAAATCATAAAAAAAGTGTAAACTATTTTTAGTTGATGAAGAAGTGGGATCATATTTTTTTTTAATAATTTGGATTCTCTATTAGGTTGTGCATTATTGAAATAATTATTTTCAGCTTCTCCAAGCTTTTTTACCAAGTATGATAAGCCGAAACTACGGACATATTATGGGTGTATCGCCCATGGGACTCACCAGTATGTTGACCTATTCTGCCACATCCGCTATACGGGGTATCATGGAATCAATACATGAGGAACTACGAGACAATAAAAGAAAACATAACGTAAGTCCACATAGTCAAATATGTATAAAAAAAATTGAGCTGAAACATAGCCTCTATAATAGTAAGCCATGCTGATAGATCTGGCAAAGGTGTATTTAAGACCGGAAGATCTATTATTTGCTCTATGGTCGCTATCTGTCATTGATACTTGAATTATTTACATTGTGTCAAAAATCTGTCATAAATTTGTGTTTGACTTGTATTTTAGGTTATGTTGGTTATTTTTGTATGTGATTTTAAATCAAACCTTTCTTAAAGCAATTCAAAATGAAAAAAATAAGAAAGAAGAGAAAATAAGTAGGCGACTCGCATTATTAAAATTTATTTCAATAAACTATTTTTTCGTATACACACATTAAATAATAACAAACACATTAATTTTAGCCAGATTGCAGCCAAAAACATGTTCTAAAAAATCGTAGAATAATTATATGACCAAAATAATTTGTCAATCGAAGACTCCATATTCAATTACCAGCTTTTTGATAGTTTCCAATCAGATCTCTCGATTTCCAGTGTGTCTTTTTATTTCTGATCTAAGCGATTATTATAATAACTTTGAAAGAAACAGCTACATTAAAAACGATTTAAACTAGTATTGGCAAAATGTAGTTTGCCAATTCAGGCAGCAAAAATTTTGTAAATCTGTCAAACATAACATTATAATGTTGACTATGGTTTCAACGGAAGAACTGTTTAAACATATTTTCAAGCGTAGAGTACATCTCAATGTGATTTAATTTCACTGAGACGAGTGTATGCATATATAATATATAACTTATGTGGATATTGTTTTTATAGTACGCCATCTCGCCGCTAGAGAGCTGTTGCGATAGTGCGATCATATGTCGATTTCGTGTCGCTGTAGTCGCACATTACATATAACATTTTGACAGGCTTTAGAGCAGGAATTCCCAACCGTTTTATACTCTAGAGCGCATTCTAAAATATTGGTAGGTTGGCGGGCACCACCCATTTTTTTCTACGGGTATTTATAATTAGACGTGATTAATAAGTTTCAAAAAATCTGTACGTTTATTGTCACAATATAATAAGCCTAGTTACTCAAAAAAAAAATTAAAACTCTAGCAAATATATAAAAATAATTTACATTTTTAATTAGTGTTTATGAAAAAATCTGTTACGTTCAAAAAGTGGCGGGCATACACGAATTATTCTGCGGGCGCCATGGTGCCCGCGGGCACGGGGTTGGGAATCCCTGCTTTAGAGCATGGGTGGCCAAACATTTAAGCAGCCCGGCCAAATTTTAGATGACATTCAGTCACGTGTTTGAAACTTATACTGATTGTAAATAAAATGCGATCTGTCATGTATTATGATACTTTTTGGTACTTGCGGTAATAAAACTGGTTTTAATAAATCTTTTTGAATATGTAGTTGTGATACTTTTTTGCAGAGTTGCCAAATTATAATTTTTTGTCGATTTGTAGGATTATCATTTTTTACATACATATTTCGCCAGTCAAGTTGATGGTTCTTAAATGGAACTTATTAGCATGTCGAAATTCGTTTTTGTAGTTACAGTTGTCTTCATTCACAAAATACGTATTAACACTTCAAAAAATATACAACGTAGCAAATCATGGTATGAGAAATCAAGTCCTTATTATGCGGCTTAAATGAAATTAAAGCGAAAGAGGTTATATAATGATAACACAACTTTTCATAATAATTTAGTTGGTAATATAACATAGTCGAGGAGACAATAAGTTATTTATAAATAAGGGTTAGAGACACAGTTGTTAGCCAACCTTCAATTATAGGAATCGATTCCGAAAGCACGACTCCGAGATAGACTAATAACACAGCTACTACTAAAAAAGTTTAATTCTGTCAGACTTTCTCATACCTTTCCTATGTTCGTGAATTAAATTAAAGATCAACCAACCAAACCGGCAAATTGTTCATTGAGATATTTTTCGAAATCATTTAATCCAAAAAGTAGTCAGAGTCGCTCTTTTTTGCGGACATAACACCACAATTCCATAACTCCGACTCGGGCCAAAATACCGTGACTCCGTGACTACAACTGCGGCCAAAACACCGCGGCTTCACGACTACAACACAATATATAAGTATTTTTAGTGGCTGATATTACTTTATAAATGTCAGAAGCAATCGTATATACTTCAGTACCAACTATAACAATATGTGCTATATTTGTGACAGCGTTGACTCTATCACTTCAGACTTCATTTTTTGTCACTGTAGTATCATCATTCATCTCAGCGATGAGGTCAAGGAGTATGTTTGTTGATTATATACTTCGATTCGGTATTTTATTAAGCAAATAAATCTAAGTTATGTATTATATATTCGAGCATAAAAAATGAGTTTCTAACCACTGCCCGAAAAGAAGACGATAGCTTTTTGAGTGAGGCGATCACTTTATTTTATAAGACTTTTTATTATTATTACAAGAAAAAAAAAATACAATTCATATCATAAGTGGTACGGTGGTCAACGCGTGGCACGCGGGAGTAAATGAATATCCCGTGGAACTGAACAATTTATATTTGTTTTTATTTAAGAGTGTATATTTTTACACAGATCAAAATATTTCCATATTTCTTGGTGTGTATTTGTGAAAGTATCTCATCTTTGATGAAAATTTCTTTTATGTTAAAAAACGAACACATCGTTGAACTGATTTTATTGTATTTTAATAAAAAAAAATGTTTAGCATTATTATATTATAATTTTTTTAAATTAAGATTGTGCCTTAGCAATAAATCTCATTTCCAAAATTTGTTCAGCTGCCGTAAAGATTGGCCACATCTGATTCACGTGGTGCTTGTCAAGTACGAAAAATTGGTTGTCTGTAAAGTCGGTTTACGGACGATAGTTTAACGTGACAACGTCATAAGAAAACATTGATGAAATGATTGCATACTTTTATGAATAAAATGGAATCATTTTTATTGAATTATCATTATTTTGTATGGATACGAAGAAGGAGTGAAATGAAATCTACAATTTTTTATTGATATATTTTATTCGCACGCGACAAACGGGACAATGAGTCATGTTTTTTCGTGCGTGCAGCGGGCGTTCGTCGATTTATAAGACGTTGTCACGTCAATATATACCGTAACAAAGCAACCCCAACCGTTAACAGACCGATCATTGTATCTGTTACTCCACTCTGATCCTTGTTTTTTTTTATGAAACAGTTTATCCAACTTCATGAAAATTCACGCAAAACATTTTAACTTTGATTACAGGTCAAATTTACTTTGGTAATGCCCTACATGGTCGAGTCGGCAACGGACAAAAAACGTTTGATCCGATTTCCCCGCTTGGTGGAGAAACTTTCTCCCAAAACAACTGCCGAGCGTATCATCAAGGAAATGCGGCAAAATTCATTGGAAGTTTCCATTCCTTCATCGCGTATTACAATAACTCGAATCAGCAAGGTATTCCCCGCTAAGATTCGTTCACTTATAAAAGATTTTTTCTTTACCGATTTTCAAAAATCTAAAATGTAAATCAGAAAACTTCTTTCTGCCAAACATAATACATGTATTTCGCAAAAGTTTTAATAAATATACCATAAAAAAAACATAATTAAAATGTGTTTTATTTAAGCCCAAGAATGTGAGAACAAATTATCAATGCTTTTTTGTAATAGACGGGATAAATGGGAGAGCAAGAATGGTTTCGTTATCACTAGTTCAATCACTTTTTACTTTAATCTCTTCGTAATAGATTGAAAAACTTCTCAAAAGATTGAAAAAGTTCTCATTAAAAAATAATCTGTTAACATATCGAAACCTGGAGCAGTGTTTTAATGTGACATAAGATCCAACGCATGTGTCCCGGAAACGTGTTTTGACGCGATAGACCAGTCGTTCGAGAAAATACAAATTGAAGAAATCAGGTGAAGTATTGATTTGACAGAGGAATTTTATGTTTTCTTATATTCAAGATTCAAACAATTTCAAAACAGTCATCCAATCAGTTTTATCGCACATGAAATTATTGGTTTACACGATCTAAAAACTCAATCGTTTAGCATGCAATACACAATACCAACATTCTCCCTCCTTGAGACGCTATATTTATAAATGTCACCGAGTCCACTCTGAGCAAGATTTTTTCAGGATTGATAAAACTGTTTTAGGGATATAAAAATACATATTTTGAATCCTATACCGGCAACAGAAAAAATCCCTAAAGAGCTTGCAAAGTTTGTGCAAAGCAAAAAAATAAGTGATACTCGGCACATGTGTAAACATTGAAGTGTGGCTCTTCACATGGGGAATCGCTGTCAATTTTATTCCACTAGAATTAATTGTAGTAATGTTTTAAACCATTTTAGAAAGTTTCATTAGGTTTTATTGAATATTACCATAGTTATAACACTTTTAGTAAACACTTAAAAAATATGCCAATAATTCAAAAATTTGCCGGGCACAGGGCATGATTTGTCAAATTTTGCCCGAGGCTGATAGTGTTAATAAACCTCTATTAGGAGGGGGAATATATTTTAAATTAGAAAAAGATATTATTTAATTAATATAGTTGTAAAAAATAAAATACGTGAATTTTGAAGATAAGAGCAGTGAAGACGGTAAGTAATGTAATAAAATTGTGAACGAGTGCAGAACAACCATGTCAAGAATAACGCGTTCACTTGCTAGAACCTGTTTGCATTATATTATGTTTACTTGCATTATTTCTCCGTCTACATGCATCATAAATCAATTCTAAATGAGCACTATAGATGCAGGTTTGTCACAGGCAACCTCTTGGTAACCATAATAATTAATTATAAGTGCTCTAAGCAGTTACATTCAAGATACTTAAAATCGACAATAAAATTTATTAATAATTGATACGGCAAAAAGCCTTTTGCTTCAGATCTTACTTTTAAAATAAATATTTTTTCAACAGATTAGATCGAGCCGTAATGGAATACGATTCGTTACATACGATTTAATGAATTTGTCAGTCCTATTGCATGTGTGATAGAATGCACGTATGTCTTCTCCCGCTATTCGGCGTTAATCCTTGACCACTTTGAACCAATCACGAAAAAGATGATGACAGTGATGAATGATAAAAACTCCACCAACGGTTGCAACATTTTTTTTATGATTTTTTTGGATTTAATATTTTTGTTCTCTATATATGCTTAATGTGTATTTAGTAATTATTAAAGAACATGTATATTTATATCTTTAAATAATTTTATTTAATTTATGTATTTTAGAAAACAACCAAATTATGCGTTTTTATGTGCTTTTCGATTTACACGTTTTTTCTCAGGAACCTATCTACCGTGTAAATCGAGGGAAAGGTGTATATTGATTGAATCGGCATTTACTTATAAAAATAGCAATGTATTTTAGTTCTACAAAAAGTATTTTTGTAGAGCAAAAAGTTATGTCTTATTTTCCACAGTTCTGTAATGGTGATCTACCGAGTAAATGATTACTGTATTAATTTTTTTCAGGTTGTTGACTTATCAAATAAATCAATCCTTTAATATGGCATTAATAAATAAAGGAATAAGCTGATTATTTAATAAATGTAAGAAACGTAACTGTACTATGTTTATTTTAAAATTTTCCCAATGAGTTAATTTATAATATCCCGTTTTTTGGTGCAGTTATTCTGCACTTTGTTGTCAAATGCAATATTAAAAAAAAGTTAAAATCGATCGAAAACACTATGGTGGAATACGAAATAACATGCATAAAATATTAAAAACAAAATACTGTGTTATCTCACTCGTCAATCGATTTATACAATTGCAGCTCCGGGAATATACAATTGATTAAATAGTTCATACGAGTTGATGAAAATCAATAAGTCGTAAATAATTTATGGATAGTCGAGCGACTTGAACGTACTTTCTTTAGTACATTTACAATATGTCTTACCGGTCAAATAATTGTACTCCAAAACTAGGGGTGCGATTGTATATTCACATCTCAAATAAACATAAAATCTCACTCCTTGTTTGAGGCCATGCAAGTCAATAAACAATTTTAATGCCTCTATTTATATTTAATTGACAGCCACGTGTGATACACGATAGGCAGGAAATATATTATTTGAGTAGTCTAAAATTAAGCTGACCAATTCTAAATTATGTAATAATTTGCTTCACATCAAGTCTATTGTGAAATAAACTTTTCAAGAAGGAAATGTTAATATTTAAGCCACGCAAGTTTTTTGTCTCTTTGATTGAGCTTTCTTCGAGGATAAATACCAGAACACGACCCCGATTCCGACATGAATCAAAAACACGACTCCGAACAAAGTTTGATTAATGCACGACCGAAGGTTGTGTATTAATTAATGTGGCAGGGCTGTGAAGCAAAAAAGAAAAAAAACTTCAAAATCGTCGAATAGAAAAAGTAATCGTAGTCACTCGTTTTTCACCACTCAAATTCTGACCTTAACCTAAAACACGACTCCAACAGTTGCATTCGTGTATTCAATCACACCTGAAGATGCCAAAAGGCGAAACTCGGGTCGTTAGTGACAATGAAAGTGGAATCGTACAAAGTTTTGACAGCTTAAATTCTACGCATTTAAATATTTATTCAAACACAAAAATCTGCCATCTATATTCTATAAACTTTGAATTTTTTTAAAAATAATCAATTTAATTTGTTTTTTCTATAATGCGGTCATTTAAATACAAATTTAAATATATCTGAAATTACAATATGTACAGCAAAGCGACGGTATCATAAAGATAATCATAATTGTGTAGACTCAAGATCGAAATAACGTAATCTCCTTACTGTCGTTTCACCTATCACACTTATTTTACAGCGTAATAATAGAAAACTGATAAAAAAATAACACTGCAAATAGCAGCAGGGTTATATTTCAATTGTAAACACTGATCGATAAATATTTTTTATTTAAGTAAATTATAGAAGCGCATTTTAAATATAATATAAAAATTTACAGCTTTTTTAATTTCTTTGATGTGCTAATTAATGTATCACGTGTTTCGCTTCTTTGGGTAGCATTATCAGAATAACTTTATCGGAAAATTATTCATTTCAAATGGACACCGTTAAAACATAACAAATTATTTTAGACCTTCAAAATTTACGTAGTATAATGGAGTTTCTATCAAGTAAAAGCCAATTCAATCAGTAGATATTGGTTTTAATTTGTCAAATTAACAATAAACTTTACAGTGGTGAGTCATCAATTCCAATTAATATGCAATGTAATAATAATTGTATTATCTCTACCATTTATGCGTTGAAGTATTTTACATTATTATGTTTTTTTCAATATTTCTTTTGTATTCTTCCACCCAATTTTTTGTCATTAACCTTTTGACTTCTAAGCAAGAAATTGCCAAAAAGTCGACGTCGGCACAACGATCGAAATCTAATAATCAATCAAAATGGAAAAAAGTGTGAAAAACAAATATTCAACACGGTGAAAAAAAGCATTATACCTATTTAATCTATTAACAATGTATCTTGTATATTTTGTAGAACTAAAATACATCGCTATTTTTTCACCGTATTATAACGGAGTTCTACCAAGTAAATGCTAATGCAATCAATAATAATTAAGATAGCGTTTTTGTTAAGATTTTGAAAAGTATAATAGCACCTAGCGGGTTAAAATGAAATAATCTAATCTGATTCGTAATTAAGTAGGAATTAAATTCGTGTCTGATATATATATATAGAGCGAAACACGTGTCACTTTTGTCACACCAAATAGAATAATAAAATTATTTTCTTTGAATGTGCTGTCACTTCTTGAATGGAATGGCGTGATATTTTAAATATTTTACAAATACATTTTCTGATCAGGTCCGGTTTCGATCATAGCGAATATCGCATAAGAGGAAATAAGTAATAGAAGATGTGTTTTTATTTTTTAAAACAAAATTATTTACATATTTAATATTTCTTATTTATTTCACACGTGAAAACGAAGACATTAGAAGTCGTAATAATAACGATATACTGTTTATCTCTTCGTAAATATTATATTAGGCTTGGCTTAAATTTAGTTTTACCACAGTTCTGACGATGGCAGAAGTCGAAATATCAATCTTCAATCAAGTGTATAAAAATGAAGAGCTTAATATTTTGTGAGAGAACAGAACTATGAGAAAAATTTTCCGTACAACCAAATATTTGAATTTCAAATCAATATGATTTAAAATTGACTTTTGGTGAGAATTTTTGTATTGTTCGTTTTGTGTATAAAAAAATAACATGTATTCGGAAAAGCACTTTATATGTTGAAGAGTTCATTGGTAACAAATAAAAACAGATAAGTAATGAATATTTTTAGAATGAAACTCGCATACTGTTATAGAGATAGCTAGTAATTAGTATTGCAATGGCTTACATCAGTGGTTGAAAACAATTTGTCATTTAAAATGTACCAAAAAATTATTGAAAAATAAATGTATAAAAACGTTACGGGTGATTATTGAAATATCGTCAAATTTATTCATTCACTATGTATATGGCGGAATAACGTTTCAATTATAAATTTTATTAGCAAATTAAGGCAACACAAATGTAACATACTAATCATAATATGGTTTATGACACGGTGAAAACTAGTTCTGATGAAGGTGTAATCCGAAATAGCTATCAAGTATATATCTTATCAATTTTGTAGAACTAAAATATATTTTATATTTATTATATATACGGTATTTTTTTACCGTGTTGTAATGGAGTCCTACCGAGTAAATTCCAATACAATCAAAATATTGTTTATGGTTTTAATACAAGTTCTAAAACGTATTGTATATCATTAAAACGTATCTGGTAAAGTATATTTTTACGCGTAGGACTATAATTTTACCGATAAACGTGTGATTAGATTGTGCTGGGATGTGATTTTATTGAAACATATGATTATTAGCTTAGAAATCATTATGATAGAATGATTAGAATGAAAAAAGATATTACCAAATTATGAGCAAAAAATATTTTAATTAAAATAATGAAATAAATAATTAATACTATCAATGTGCAGTACGAAGGTAAAACGCAGTGAATAAACTAGCTTATTTATTTATTGAATTGGAACTTACTTGGTAGAACTCCTTTATAAGACAGTGAAAAAAAATATTTTATATAAATGTATATAATGTATTTTAGCTCAACAAAATTTATAATGTAGATAGTTGACAGCTATTTCGGCTTGCGCCCTCATCAGAATCGCTATTCTTTCACAGTGCTACTTTTAAAAATATGTATTGTTATATATTATCGCTATAATATACACATTAGCCATTTGATTACGGGGGTTTATTTATTTTGATATCGCGTCATCTATTTTGTTATTTAGGGTCATATTTCTCGACAGTACAAAACCAGTTGTAATGTAAATAACTGTTGAAAGGTTATGTACAGTTATATATTGTTATATTTGACGCAAAGTAATTACATCAAAATATTGCTTAGATACAATTGTTTGCATCTACATTATTATGGTATTTATATGAGAGGTCACTTAAACGAAAATATTGAGTTAAAAAGATCTATGTGGATTCACAAATAAAAATAATACTAACCTTGAAAATAAAGAGTTGACCTTAAAATGGCAACCGGTATGTACGTGCGCATATCGCGTCGCTACTTTTCATAATCTATGACGAGTTTATATGACAAGCATTCAGACAAATATTTCCTGTTTTATAGTATGTATAGATTTTTGATTTAAATGTTCAGTTAAAGAAAGATAAAAAATTTAATGCAAACCAAAACAGTATTATTCTGTGGTTTTAAAATTTATGAGAAAATGTTTTTTTTTGTTGCCAATAATAAAATTAATTTGATTCGTAAGCCGTATGTTGATCATCCCTCCATAGGCCGGCACATATCATAAGGTTGTGTAAATGTGTGTGATGTTAATGTATGAGCTGTTGGAATACATTCAATATAGCAAGACTTTTAATTATTAATATATATTCACAATACTTAATACAAAATTAAAGTTGCATTATAAAAAAACAACCATTTGTACTTGCCAATTTAAGGACAGAAGTGTAATTAAGATATTCTTTATTTTCATAACTTTATCTCATTTTAATATTAAAAAATATTTGCAATTAATTAATTAATACTTAGCTTAAATTTTAGATATTTATGCAACTTCTTGAACAAACTAAAACATTCCTTTTTAGTTTATAGTCACACATATGCCATTATGTATTAAAATATAATTTTATATATATATATATTGTATGACTTAGTGTAAATTGTTTTCTTAGTTCTTGAACCCATGGTTTTGTATACCTGTTAACTTTAACTCAAAATTAGTATAAATAAACTTGCTTTTTTTATACCCTGACAGTTAATAATGCTAGCGATGAATGAACCGGTCCTAATCATGAAATATATTGTGGATATAAGAGTTTACAAAAAAAAAATCTTCTTTCATCATTTAAAATATTAAAGTAGATTTTACATGTGCTTGCTTTTTTGTTTCTTGTTATATATTTCTTTAATTTTTAATATATTTTTTTTTAAATATTTTTGACGTTGCAAAAATAACAAACTTATAATTTGTATCTTTTATAACATGTATGTACCAAATAAAATAACTTTTACTTTGTTAATTGTCACTTCTTGATGATAAGGCATGATACACATGCGCATTTTAATTCCATTTAAAAAAACATTTAAGCACTATTAAGTTCTATAAACATTAAAAAATCAATGCATACATATATGATATACGAATTCATCAGTATAAGTCCGATAGGCTAATAGTTCAGAGAGCGAAAATTGAATTCAAAAGCTAAATTTTAAACATTTTTTTAAGCAATATTGTTTATACTTTCCTTTCCATGAATTTATCATTTATAATATTCTTATCAGTGTAGCTTAAATATATAGCAACGTTTATACTTATTGACACATGGTAATTTCTGATGTAAATAAGAATCATAGAAGCAAATATTTATAAAAATTTCCCCACCAAAATACACTGAGAACGTTTGTTTTATGTATTTATTTAGCATTACTATTATTAAGAATGAATTTATTCTACTAAGATCTTTATTAAAAAAATATAAATTATAAAAAAATATTTGCATAAATTTTTAGCTTTTTAAACAAGAAAACGATTTAAATCTAGTTTTTGTAAACATTGGAGAAAACCTATTTTTACGTCCGCTCATCATCGAGTATCACATTGATTTTCATGTGGCTAAAGTCCACCAAATGTCCGATTCCCTGCATTGCCGGTAACATATTGATCAGCAATCGCTAAACTACGACCCTAGGCTCAAATCTGGTCCGAAATATGTGTTCATTTTGCTACATATTATATCAATACATTGATACATACGTAATTTTGCATACATCTTTATAGATGAAGGGTCTATTTTTTTCATTATTGTCTTGTGTATAAACAAAGAAATCTTTTTACTGACAGTCAGTTCGAGTGTGGGTATTAGAATGCAAAAATATGCCTAAAGACGAAACCGAGTCATCATTGAAAAAACTTTTGGAAGTGTTAAGAATTCGAACGATTCAAATTCATTAAAAAAAAGGAAAAATACCAACAATTTTACTACATATTTAGTATTTAAAATATTTTTAAAAGCGCGGCACTGTTTTTCCCGCCCTCTTAGTTAAATTTCAATAAGAACTATTTCTCGAGAAGCTTGGAAACTCCTGTTATAGATTGTAAATCTACTGCGCGGGTTCACACACTGGCTAATTTTATTTTTCTAGCATTCATTCAGTAAAGATACAGGCGACACTGCTATCGCACCATTTTGTGATACGCGCGTTACTAATAGTTTAGTGTCCGTGCTCAAAATAATACCTAACCTAGAAAAAAAATCCCGCCAAAACAAAACAAAAAATGCCGGAAGTGAGCACCAAGCCGGCGGAAGTTCCATGGTAAGTGTACTGTTATTTTTGTGTCGGTTTTCAGGATCAAAACCCAAAATAAATATCGCGTGACGCCAGTCGTAAAAAACGTATATCGGGTATTTTAAACGTGATCTGATTCCGCGGATTAGTAACGTGTTATTTATAAGTGGCGCTTTAACGTGGAATATCGATTGCCGGATAGAAAAAATGTAATTTTTTGTTGTCTTTGGTCTTTTCAATTTAAAAATAGAACTTGAATACCGATGTTTACCTAATAAAATAAACATGTATTCATTATTTTAGCTAGTCAACAATTAATCGTTGTCAGTGTTGTCAACAAGTACGCAAAACGTTTATTGCTTCTCTGAATAGATTTCTTAAATTCATTGAGTAGCTTAAGATCTCCACGAGATATTTTGGAGCCAAATTTTCCCTAATATTCTATTATTAGAACATTAATGCACAACATTTTCTCACCCAAGACATGCCAAAAGTTTCGTTAAATTTCTTCACCAAAAAACAATTGAACTGTATAAATTTTAACGGTACACTTTTAAGGTGACAATTGTTACTTCTTGGTGGAAAGGCGTGATATATAATAACAACATATCTTCTAGAATTGTTTTAGTATCGTAATGCATAAGTATTGTTTTAGTGTTGTAGAAATATTATAGTAATAAAAAATATTGTGCTATTTTTTTAAATAAACGATGTATACAAAAGTTTAATTGGTTTGTGGTTTTTATTTGACCTATGATAAAAATTGCTTTTATAAAGTTGAATTTGAAAGAGAAATTATTTGATGGTCCCGAGGAACAATAGTTACGTAGCACTTAGCTATGGTAAAGCTTATTAAATGAATTGATGTTAAATTTATAAAACTCCAATTATACAACGTAAAAAATATCAAAGCATTTAAGTTCTACAGGTAGCCTGCAAGGATTTCTGAATAAGACGATGTTTGCTTAAATAGTATATAATACAATCTCAACCTTTCAAAGACTCTTGTAGAGCTAAACTTTTTAGAAGTTTTTATTTAATTATTATATGATTGTTTGAACAATATTGTTTACATATGACGGGACTGTGGAGTCGTTAAAAAAACATAAATAGAAAAAAATAAACGACTTCGACTAAAAAACGTTAATTTTGGTCTGATTGTTTCATACCTCTCCTATTCATGAGCACTAAATTAAAGATTAAAAAAATTGTCTGACAAATTAAGATATTCTTCAAAACCATCTAATAGAAAAGGTGGTCTGATTTATTCCGATTTTAGAGTGCTGATATATGGGGTTCATATAATAATAACTGCATGAATACATTTACGCATTGCTTCATCAATCAATAAAACTTTGAAATATATTCATAATTCTTCAAACCCTTCGCAAGACTAAATTTAATTTAGCAGGAGTGTTATGAAGTGATGTGAAACAACTAGAAAAAGAGAATAAGAATGTCTGTTTTAGAATGCCCAGAGTTTAATAAATTCTTCCTGTGGGACATTTTGATGTTTTAAAAATACAACACGCTGTGTTACGTTGAATCATATTCAACGAATGTGTTATAAATAACTAGATTGTTTAATGCATTTTAGTAAACTAGGAATATTTTCCTCTATGCGACTTTATATAAAAACACATATTTTTAAATAACGCCTACAGCTGTCATGGGCACCGTATGGTCTACAATGAATTTTCAAGCTTGATGCGAGTTCATTTCATAATTTATTGATTGAATTGGCATTTACTTAGTAAAACTCCATTATAACACGGTGAAAAAATAGCAATGTATTTGTTTGTTCATTTAATATAATCGGTGTGTTCATTTAATATGTTCATCAAATATAAATCAGTCGCCGCTCCTCAGACCATTGCGAGGGGCTATTGCCTACCCGTAATAAACCATAACATCCATCCCATTTAAGCTCATTGAAATTGCCGCCTGTTTAGCTTGATTTACATTTTCAATTTTTTTTAGTTTTATTGCTAGCAGAAAATAAGCTAGGTCGTTAACACAGAAGAGAAGATGTATTGTGTACCTTTTCTACACAGATATATATAGATAAGCAAATGTTCGTTTAAGCATAGTTCTGACGATGGCGTGAGCCGAAATATCTATCAATTATATTTTAAGAATATTTTTTTTGAACTAAAATACATTGCTATTTTTTTCACCGTGTTATAATGGAGTTCTACTAAGTGAATACCAATTCAATCAATAAATTTAATGTGAGTTATCACCAGGCCCGATCAAGTATTTTTTGCCACCTAAGATGCCTTTAGAACACATGTTTGAAGATAATTTAGTAATAAAAATTTTATTTTAAAATATATATAAAATATATTTTAAAAAAAGGTTGTGCGAAAAACCCAACAAAAACTAACAATCATTTAATCTGCTAAAAACCATAAATTAAACTTTTTTTGTGCTAGGGTTATGGATAAATGACATTTTTTTCCTTTAAATCTATACATTTCTTTGGGGCCAATATCCATCATAGATCTGAACCTGGTTATAGCTTTGATTTATGGTTGTAAAAAAAATATACAGTTTTTTACAAACTCTATCACCTGGTGACATTCCTTGCTATCATAGAACACACAGTTCTTTTGTTTTCTATTGTTTTCTGGTGTTAAAGCGTGTCTCTCGCTTTAGTTTGAGTTATATTGTCATCTAAAAACCACCATCACATTTTCAAATGTTGATCTGAAAATAAATTTATTGTTTTACATTGTATAAGCGTATTTAGGTAATCCAGCACACTTCTCCAACACTGGTGTGCCGCGGCGCATTTTTATAATAGAAGAAAAATATAATTAATTCATCTACAATATAAAATATGTTGCGAAGGCGCAACCAAAGAGAATCAGATATAATTCTGCAATTGAATAATATGTACAAAAATATTAAACATATATTAATTATTTATGAAAGAAGTAGTTATTCTTGAAAAATACGTCAGAGGTGAATCATTCATGTTTTTATAAACATTGACTTGTAGTGTGTCGCAAAATTAAAAAAAAAAACTTTGTTGTGCCTTGGAAAACAAAAGGTTGCGCAACACTTATCTAGTACATTATTTTTAATTATTGAGTTCTTCTGAATCGATATACAGCTCGATCTCATACATATTTCATTCGTTGCATGTCGCTTGAAATGTTTGCTTTTATAGGCTATGTGCCATTATTATAATTTTTATAATTACTTGAACTTTGAAACGCCAGTGTTTACTTGTTATCTTATCTATTCGTTTGCCATAAATATAAAAAAGAGTGAAAGATTTAATAAAGTAAATATTAAAAATAGTATTGAGAAAATCAAGGGCCAGTTTTAATCGATTCTGCTAGTCATTACAATTAATCTTTAATTAATTTTTAATCGATATTTTAATAAATCATTGAAAAATCATCAAATGCCCCGTAGTTATGGTAAATTTTTCGTCTCTTATCGTATTTAATGATTGATTGGTTGATTTTTGTGTTATAATATTATTTCTTTCCACTTTTGAACGGCTTATAAAATCAAAGGTTGCTTATAAATAAGTTATTACCTTTTAAATCACGTTTGGACACTGAAGGTCAGATACACTGATGAAACAACTTGTTCAAATTTAGTTAGGTATTTATACACTCGGCATTGAATAGAGTAACAAAACGAGCCAGTTTAATCAACATTTTTGCTAAAAACGGGATTTTCGGTTTCTTTTCATTTTAAAATATATAACTTAATGAATAAAGTCGGCTTCTCTAATTTTTTAAATATTTTTATTGCTTTATCAATTTGTCTAGTTAAATCTTCAATTTCCATTTATCATAAACATTTTTATAAAATTTTAAATAAAAAAAAACAAATTTTTAGTAATTACTTATAAAAATATGTTTTTTGATCAGGAACGGTTCGCTCATCGCGAGCATTATCAACTAGTCAGTTGATAATGTTCACGATAATGATATCGAACAGTAAAAGAACAAAAACTTTGGTAAGTCCTTCTTTAAATGAGTGTTGGATTACAGTCTGTGTATAAACTTACTAACGAAATGTTCTATTTGACATCATGTATGTAAAACCTGAAATCATAATGACATACCATTGTTATTTTGTTCAAGGTTTTGTGTATAAAACCTTTACATTTATTTGTACAGTAAATTAGAGAAGAATAAATCCTACGCATGTTCTAAAATGCTTATTTTTTAGGCAATATAACAGAATCATTATTATCTGCTTAGTGACAATTGAAAAAAATATCTTCGAACAAAATTTATGTGATTCATTCAAAGGGGCGTGTATATATATATTTTTTGTATCGTATGAACATAATGCTAGACATTCAAAAAGATTTGAGAGAGCAATTATAAAAGAGTGATTTCGTACAAAATCTTCAATGACATTTGTACAGAAAACAAACAAACAAAGAAAGTTTTTGTGTTATAATTCTGTTCATTGAAGAGCTTTTGAATACACAATATTTATTGTTTATCCGTCTATTGCGTACAGGAATAAAGCGGTTAAATAAGGTTTTACGACACGTAAGCAGGCCACATAAAGTTGTCCATGTGAGAAGCATATACACCAAGTCTAGTGTATCAGTTGATAGTGCTCGCGATAAATGAAACCGGTACTGATCCAATGGTTGTACTAATTCATAACCTTTGCATGCGTGTGGACAATAATTCACTAAAGTTTTATTGCAATCCGGTTAACGGTATAGGAACGCATACGGAACGAACAAACAAACAAACATTCATTTTTATCTATAAGATATACAATATATCGATATATATGACACTTTAAAATTGCTGCCTGATGTTTGTTTATGTTATATAAATTTAGGTTGATAGTATTGATTAGATTGAGAGAGGGGACATTTTAAGACTTCGCTTATAAATAATAATATTTTAAATAATAAAAACACATTTTTTTAGTACTTATTTCCACAATATATTTTTTGATCAGGACCGGTTTCGCTCATCGCGAGCATTATCAACTGATGATAATGCTCGCTGATAATGCTGATCAGTTGATAATGCTCGCGATGAGCGAAACCGGTCCTGATCAAAAAATATATTGTGGAAATAAGTACTAAAAAAATGTGTTTTTATTATTTAAAATATAATGCCTTTCCATCAAGAAGTGACAGTTAACACCTTAAAAGTAAATAATAATATAATCAAAAATTACTATTTATAAAGATCCGAATCGAGGGTGGGGCAATCGCTGCGTTTGCCTGGTGCAGTAGATTTGGTGAGCGGCAAAAATTGTAGAAGCAAAAAAATGTTAAAACAATTATAAAAAAGTAACAAATCATACAATGTCAATATTCCACAGGTAATCAAGAAAGTCTTGCGACCTTTTGATAACATTGACAAACTACTGCAGACCCTTAAATATTGTTTGATAGCAATTACATATTTCTACAACAGAGGCGAAAAACCTCTCTTTAGATTGTTTTTATCATAAATATATATTATTTATGTATCATAAATTATGGTAAAAAATATTTTTTCCTCAGAGCGGCGAAAATGCTAGATCAGGACCTGTGTATAAAATAGCATTGCGTATACGAATATTATACGATAATCTCAGTACAACATATAACTGAAAATATATGAATGATAAACAATTTGACGTCATTTTTGACACATGTTTGAAAATGGAAAAAGCATCAAAAAACATCGAAGTTTTTTTTTTTATTTTTCAAAGGAAAAATATTTATTGATAGGGCTTTGTCATGTAATAAATTATCGAGTAAAAATGATGATCCAGTTATATGGTCCTATAAACCATAAAAATGCCTAATATTTACCATAAATTACTTGTTTTTACATCACAAAAGTGTAACTTTCTTTCGGCCATCTTGGAAATAGCTGTCAAACCTGGCTGTCATAATTATTGGGTGACGTCGTCACTCTTCCTTAATCATAGACAAAATTATCTTAATACACTATTATAGCATTATGGTTTTTAAATCTGTCAAAAACAATTATCTCATGACTCTGTCGTATAATACACGTTGAATGCAATCTGAAATAAGATCGCAAAAGGTAAGACGGAAAGGTCTGTTGTAACTTTTGTGTTCTTAAAATCGATATCGCGTGATTATGTCAGCCAGTAAAGATAAACTGCAAGTACTGTGTGCGAGCTAAGTACATACACGTACGTTACGAAGTAGAATAAAATCAGCGAGATTTAACTAGCTTTATTTTATTATTTAGTGCGTTTGTTTTCTGCTCCATTTTCGACTGTTTAAAATGAATAACTTTTAAACTAGTATTATCCAAGAAACTTATTTTACATGAATACCTAAGGTCCTGAGGCATTATACCTTGCTATAACATTTTTACCGCTTTTTTAATTATTAAAGTGGTCTATAAGAAACACATCATAATCATTATTTTTAGCTATTTGTTTAATTGTATTAAGTTCAAAACTTAATGCAATTAATAGACAAAAATGACTTACTTTGCAAATACATATGAAAAACCAGTTAGATATTTTTTGTTAAAATACTTAGAAGTTTTTCTTAAATATTTGATTCCTAATAATGCGAAAATGCTATTCACCATTTTATATTTCAAAGATCGGGACCAATTGCGCTCATCGCGAGAATTATCAACTAATTCATTGCCATTAATGATATCGACTGAAGTTGCTTTGAAATTTTAATTTTTGCAACAATTAAAATTTGATTCAATACAATTTAAAATGACGTCATTTATCAAAAAATTGAATTAAAAATTACCAGGTATACAAAACCGAAGGTTTAAATAAATTAAATAAAATAGTTTAAAAATAATAATAAATTACCACATAGTACCAATTTGCAATGTTGAGCAGGGTTGTGAAATCGTAAAAAAACATCCAAATCCGACATTGACTAACAATACGACTAAAAAAAACGTTTATTTTTGTCAGGTGTTTTCCTACCTTCCCTATTTATCTGCATTGTATTAAGGATCATCTATCTGATCCCATAAATTGTTCATTGAGATATTCTTAAAAGTCGTCTAATCAAAAAAGGTAGTCAGAGTCTTTCGTTTTTCACGACTCTGACATTGACAAAAAATATGTCTCCGACTCTGCCTCCTCAATCATGGTTATGAACGTATTGTGCATTTATTATTTTAATATAATGCCTTCCACCAAAAAGTGACAATTGACACTTCAGTAGTAAATAGTAGATATTAATAAGTTTTGCGACAATGTCTAGTAGTACTTGAGGATTATCATCACTCCAAATACAGCAGTTTTGTTTATTGACGTATCCATTCAATCAAAAGTGAGCTTCATCGCTAAACAAAATTTGCTTATGAAAATCAGAATCAACGGCAATCTTGTTTTGGGTAATTTGGAAGCGTTGTTCAGGCGTCCGACTATTCATGTTAAAATGCCAAACCAAATTAACCATAAATCACTTGACGGATGACAAAATGGCCGCCAGTTAAAAAAGTGTTGCCAACTTAAAGTTCTATATCTCTAAAAGAAACACCTTTATATAATGATTATATATTTTTTTATTCGTCTTGTATTTTCAATTAAAACAATAAAGTAAAACCCCCATTTACCCTAAAACTAGGACAGTGTAATTAGGGGAGTCAATCACATACAAAATCAGGTATTCTGTTTTTTTCTGCGAAAAATGCAAACCAAGGTAATTATTATTTTTACAAAAAAAATATATATGGACAAAATATTTTACTAAGTAATAAAATGAATCGTGCTCGCAAAATCCGGCACACAGCAGTCACCCGGCTGTGCGTGTATAGCCTGGCACGTGTTGAATACACAGACGCTAGGCAACATTTGACTGGATGCTCCGCACAGACGGCCATCTGGCTGTGTTTGTGCAGCCAAGCGACCGTGCAACTGGGGGATTTGCGGCGAATATTTCAAGCCAGCCCATAATTCAGAGTAGTGTTATTAGGAATTCCACTGTATACCTATATTCATAAGCTTGTGAATCGCTTTTCGTAACAAAAATTGGCAAATGAAAAATATGCCTATGCATTGCTTTCTGCAAGTGATTTCCAATATATGTGTGAGCTTGAGTATTCTTTGTCGGACTTTGCACATAATTTATCATTATATATCTGTGTGATAATTTTTATCTCTTAGTTTTTGTTAGACTTTGATAAAATGCGAACTTGACAGCTTTTTTATTTATATTCATATATTATGATTTCATAACTTAGTGTCAATAACATTTAAGGTATATTTTATTGAGAAGATGTTTGATAATTCTGTGTCACATTCCATCCTTTGGTTACTGATTGTTCGCGCCAAAGAAATTAAATGGCATACGATTATTTTGACCTTACGATCTTTTCATAATGACGATTATCTGAAGTGCTATTTGAACTATGAGACAGACAATATTCAAACATTTTTTTATCTGTCATTTGTCTTTATTCGAATTGTCTGATGCGAAGTGAGTATGTTTACGAAAAAAAACTGTATTTATGAAACAATGAAATAATAATTATTTTAAATGAGGGGTTCAAAGAACAACGCATATATATATTAATATAACAAAAGACATTTTTAATAATATACCCATCACTTTTAACGTGTTTACTGTCACTTCTTGGCAGAAAGTCAAGCTGTTTTAAATAATAAAAAAAACACATTTATTAGTATAATTTTCACAACTCATTTTATGATCAGGACCGGTTTCGCTCATCACAAGCATTATTGCCGTTTATATACGAGAGGAGTTTCACAAAAAAATGAAGATGTCGATAGGCGGAACCTATATAGGCCCTGAGGAATTGTACACAATTTCAACAGTTCAAATGTGATACAATAAAAATTAAAACATTGTGATCTTACATCGAATAAAATGTTAAAGACGTCTTAATAATATTTTAACGAGCGAAACAGGTCCTGATTTTAAAAATATTATTTTGTGAAAATGGCAGGGCTCTAGAGCAGTGGCTCTCACGTGAATTTTCACTGTGGCCGCATTATAAACATTACCGGCTTATGGAAATGTCTCGTGGCCGCACCAAATGTGATAAATATAGTTTCGATATTTATTTTTTTATATAGTGCACTTCACTGAATGATCTTTCACAACATACACTTGAAGGTAAAGCAACAAAATTATTAAAGCAATTGTTGTTAATTCTTTACATTGATTTGATTCATGGTCAACGTATAACTTCGACCAAAATGTAATATTTGAACCGTTTTATTATTAAAACGGTCCTCTACTTAAACTCGACTAAATGATGCATAACTCAGGTTTATTCATTCAATTAACATAGTAATAACTTTATAAATTCAGTTGCAATAACACTTTTTTTTATATGAATATTTACTATAAAACTGTTGGTGGCCGCAGCAAAATCCTCTGGTGGCTGCATGCGGCCACCGTGGCCGCACATGAGAACCACTGCTCTAGAGTCGAAGTCGGAGTGGTCTTTAATGTAATGCGCATAAATAGGAAAGGTTGGAAAAAATCTGACAAAAATAAACCTTTTTTAGCCGGAATCGTGTTGTTGGTCAATATTGTAGTCGGAATCGTGTTTTTTAAATGACTACAGCTCTGGAAAATTGTTTAAAAATATATTATTAACAGTTCATTACTTTAAAAAAAATGTCGCGATATTGTTTAAAATACATACATAATGAATATTACGTAACAAATAAAAATATTTAAGTCAAACGTAAGTTATTTTTGAGCTTTCGTAGATTCAAAAGCCCTAAGCACGCTCATTTTGCAATTATAGAATAATCTAGTTCATTCACTATGATATTGAAAATCCAAAAAAGCTATCGAAAAAATACACAAATTCTATAGCAAATAATATTTAAATGAATAAAAATGGAATAGATGGACTATTACGAAAATTAAATGAATAAATTTGTAACGCAAAAATGGTGATTAGTATTTCTTATATAATTTTTACATGTTTATCTCAAAATATTTGTGTTAACCTTGTTCTTCAATATGTTATGTTCATATTTCCGTAATCTAGTGATAGATCCCCGAAAAACTATCAAGAGTATATGCCTTAAAGTTGTTTTAACCGATTCATCATTTCTAGGAGTATAGGCATTATATTATATTTAATTAATAAAAACACAATTTCAACATACAGTGGTTGATCGTCTGACGATCAAATTTTGTTCTATGACCATATTCGTTATCCGAACATTACGAACCTAGTCAAAAGTGCGCTGTTTTCAAAATTCTGTCGAATATAAAACGTCGATCGGTTTTAAATATAGAATAACTGGATTAGAAAAATCGATTTAGTTTGTTATTGGAATACGTGCTCGTTTTCCGAACTCAAAACAATTTCGGTCTTGATCTCTGTAGAGTGGGTGATCGGTTAACAAACAGTTCTGACTGCGAATAAATCGGACAACGCACACATACTCGTATAACGAACTAAAAAGTGAAGTGAACAAGAAGTAAAACTTCTTGTGAACTTATTTTATCTGTAATATAATAATGATCGACTAAAGAAACATTCGGATAGCGCATATAGTCTTAGATTATGTTAGATAACCGATCACCCACTGTATTATAAAATTGTTAGAATAATAATAAACATTGTGATATACAGTATTCATTATACCTTTCCATCAAGAAGTGACAGTTAACGTATAAAATTGAATAAACATCAAATTTAAATTCCGATAGCTTAACACAAAATGTAGAACCGTGCAATTTGAGTACTGAACATATATGTTACATACTTATTGTTTGATTACTGACCGTTTTAGCATATAAATTTCATTTTATTTGATTTGCCAACCAAATATTAAATCAGATACTAACGCATTGAATGCATGTATTCTTTTATTCTATTGTAATTGACCTCGCAAACCACACATAACATCCAAAGTCTGCACATCTATAAACATATTTTTTATAAGTTGAGTGGACTTACAAACATTACATGAATAAACTGATAATCTTTTAATTTTATGGCAGTAAAAATTTTTGTATTTTTTTCCAAGGTAAAAGTATTTGACTGTCAATAAAAATTAAGAAAAATCATTTAATCACATTACTGTAAGCACAAAAAATGGTATGACATTAACAGGAATATATATTACTTACTTACAAAACCGGTTATTGTGACGTTTCGCAAACCTTCCCATTTTTGCAACTGCAATTATACCTTGTAGTGTTTCAATGAAGAAATGCATAAAATGATCGAGTATTTAAGAACTTAAGCTTTTCGATTATAAAGAGCAGGGCTGTAAAAACGGAGTTGTGGTGTTTTCGCCGGAGTCGTGTAAACTTAATTTTGAAAAATATCTCAATGAACAAGAGAAAATAAATCGTCCTCGTTTGAGACCCAATATAGTAAACGAAGGAGATTCCATTTCAAAATTCAAAAATTAATTTGGCGATGTATTGAAAGTAGTGAAAAATTGGCCGTGTCAATAATTTAAAAATTAAAATGGCAAAAATAAATAGGAAATCATAAAAGGTTCAGCATTGACCGCTACCTAATCCGATTATCCGTTGTGCGTTTATTTTCCGCTCTTAAATCCTTAATTATGATTTGAATAGAAGCAATGTTGTTTTTAACAATAAATACGAATTTTATTTCCGCCTTAAGCATGTATAATATGAAGACATGGGTATTTGCCAGATTGATTGGAAGATTTTTAATTCAATACACATAAATAAGAAAGTTAAGAATAAAAATCTTACAAAGTTCAACCTTTTTTGTCGGTTTCGTTTTGTTGGTCAATGTCAGAGTCGTGTTATTTTAACGACTCCAAAGCTCTAGTAAAAAGTTTAAATAAAAATCAACTTCACGAAAAATACTATTTTTCACTGTTTCTTGATATTTATTAATACTAATTTAATAATAAAAACACATTTTTAATTGCTATTTCCACAATATATATTACGATCAGGACCAGTTTCGCTCATCGCGAGCATTATCAACTGATAGGGCACAAATTGTAAACAAGCCTATTTATACAAAATTTTAAGTAAATAGTCAGCAGGTATACAAAACCAAGTGTTCAAGACCTCGAGAAAATAATTTACATTAATTCATACAATATTAATTCAAATGAAATAAATTAATTTACAAATGAAATGATAACAATTTTTAATCATAATTTGTAAAAGAAATAAAGACAAATAAATAATCTATAAATCATAAAAACACATTATGAATACTATACATTCGTTTATAATGCTCGCGATGAGCGAAACCGGTACTGATCATATAATATATTTGCGGAAACAGTACAAAAAATATGTTTTATAATGAAATCATTATTTCAACATGACATCAACTTATTCAGATCTTCGTCAAATTAAAGTGAGTGCTATCAATGAGTGAAAACGGTCCTTTTTCTTTTGATAATATAAAACTGTGGAAATTATTATTGTGGAGTGTATTTTATTAATCAAATATATTATTATTCATATAAAAAAAGTTTTTAACAAATTATAGATTTTTTTGTATCAATTATAACTAATCACTATTGAATTTTTGTTTATGTGTATTTACGAATGACGCAGGTGAATATGAATAAAAAAACGATAATCTTGTTCCATATGAAAAAGTTTTTTTACATTGCTAATTTATGATAAAATTACGTTGACATTAAAAAAAATAAAACGATTTTTTTGTCCCCAATATAGAATAGGTCGTTCCTGGCGCTTGTGGACGATTCAATGGACTAGAAGCTCTCTGGCGTGAAATAGGTTAAGAAAAAAATATATAAAAGAACTAGTAATGCCACCTATGTACCTAACGCAAAAGTTATAATAGAACCTTATCACTCGCTTATACATTTAACTTTTTATATTGTATTTACATACATATTATATAATATAAAAATCAATACAAAAGCGTTGATTGTTATATTATTACGATATAAGTGCCTTTTCCCTGTTCCTTGCTAGGCCCTGTAATTAATATTTTAACACAGAATATTTCAAAAATTAAACACATGTTTGTGTGTACGGCATCTTCAGGCATTCCATCACACGGATGCAACAGAACTTAGTTCTAAAGTTAGTGACAAAACATGTGGAATCGTACAAAGTTGTAACAATTAAGATTTGACTTTGGATGAGTATTTTGTCCAAAATATTCATCCAAAATCTATGAGCTGATATGATATCTCAATTGATTATCAATTTATTTGACTTTGAAATTTTGAAAAATAATCTTTGTGACATGATTCTCAATCATAACGAATGAAGACTATTTTGATATTTTATAAAAAAAAACATGTTTTCAATTTTTATTATACATTAAATTGAATGACGCACATATAATATAATTTTATACTAAAATACAAGACCGGTTACTCTCACTTCCTGAAAATTTTGAACTATAAATATATGAAATATTTACAATACTGGTATTTTGAAGTCCGTGACGTACGAGTAAATGACGTTGGTTTTCGTGACAGCTCTCACGGACTAAATCTCATGATTTAAAAAGCGTATTTATTTCAATCAAATATGTTCGATCAATTCTGTTCGGAGAATTGCCTTTTTGGTGATGTCAACAAATTCACAGACGTTTAACTACCTATGAGATCCTAAAAACGAGCCATTTTCTAGCCCTATGACTTCTATCCGTACTCCTCCCGTGGAAGAGGAATGGAGCAATAAAGGAGCTATTCCGTTAACAAAAACTTATGCGAAGATTCCTCCATTATGTGACTATATACTACACATATGGAACAGATATTGATAAAAATATACACCGCCTTCTTATTTTTTTTTATATATTAGGTAGCTCGGAAAGAAATGACCATTTTTTGCGTCACTTTAGCGTCAGTTTGTCAACGGTCGCTGTTGAGTTAGCACGTCGTGGTTGGTATCATTTTAAAGCTCTATTAGTACTCTTTCTATCATATTTCAACGTTTTTTTTGCCTCTGTAGAAAAATACAGAAGCCTGAAATCGAAGAAACTCATTTGCACCATATCATGCTGTTTTTATTTGATAAGGGATTGAAATCCATAGAAACCACGCAGACTATTTTCGATGTTTATGGTCACATCGTAAAGCTTTGAAAGTGCTCTAGATGGCTTAAAATTTTTAAATTGGTTATAGGAAGTTAACGGACGAACCATTTAGTGGAAGACCTAAAAGATACCTTTACCTACTGCTCGGCCAACATTGACCCTAAAAAAGGTTCTCTTTTGTGTTTGGTGGGATGTTAAAGGAATAATTCACTATGAATTATTAAAACCTGGTAAAACCGTTACTGCAGAGGATTATTGTGCCGTTTAATAAGAACGTTTAAAAGAGCAATTACTCAAAAAACAATCGGTTTTAGTCAACAATCAGAGGCGAATTAAAAAATAGTCATTTCTTTCCGAACTACCTAATATATTTGGAAAAATTTTCCCTCGCTGATAAATCAGAATCATTGTCAACAATACGTTAATTTTCTTAATAATAATAACACATCTTAAAGTACTTACTTCCACAATATATTTTATGATCAAGACAGTTTCGTTAATCGCGAGCATTATCAACTGATCGTAAAATATATTGCCGAAATTAGTACGAAAACATGTGTTCCTATTGCTTAAAATATCATGTCTTTTCATCAAGAAGTGACAGTTATCACCTTGAAAGAAGTAAATGATCAATCATTTTTCTGATGCAAAATTTTAAATTGATTATAAATTAAGTTATAAAGCTGTCTAAATGTGTTTCTCAAGAAGGTATAACGGTGAAGAGATTTCAAGCTTTTTTGTAGGGGCGGAGAGCCAAATATTACCATCTCTTGTTTTCTTCTACACAAATGCAATATGGGAAAAATAAACGTGTGGTGTTTTAAATGAAGTTCCTGACAAAAAATTTAAATGATCATCAAAGCAATTAATTATACCTTTTTTGCATAGCAGTTAATAGTAATTTGCGATAAAAAACCGGTTATGACAGGAATTAATTCATAGATTTTTATGAATAATTATATCACTTTTAAGGTGTTAACTGTCACTTCTTGATGGAAAGGCATTATATTTTAAATAATAAAAACACATTTTTTTAGTACTTATTTCCACAATATATTTTTTGATCAGGACCGGTTTCGCTCATCGCGAGCATTATCAACTGAAAGAAAAAAAAAGAATAATTATATCTTCCTCTATGATACCGCCATGGTAAATTTATTTAAATATTTTCTGCGATTTCTGCGATTAATAACACTGTTCGTAAATATGTAAATGATTGTCTAGTACACTCAGTCCTTTTTTGCGCGATACATTGGTTCCAGAAAAAAGCGCGTAAAAAAAATGATTTCACGCAATTGCATTATATTTCTTTACATACCCTAAAACATAAATTCGCATAATATCCGATACACTTGTAAACATTTGGCAATTGTATGTGTATTTAAAAAAATGGAATGCTTTACAAAATCAAGTTTTAAAAATGCACATTTTTTTAATTTAAAAAAATAATGAAACGTACATGCCTAGCATCGTATATAAATGTCTTCTTTACAACAAATTTGGGGCAAAAATTGCGTAAAAACGAGTGAAGCGCGTAAAAAAATGTAGCGCTGTCGTCCAAAAAAACGCGTATAATCGAATTCGCGTAAAAAAAATCGCGTAACAAAAGGACTGTGTATTTACTTTTTGATCACTAAGATGTCTTAGACTATATTTCCAGTGGTAATACAAATGTAAAAACATTGGAATGCTTTAATTTCATAATATATAATATTTTTGACATTGTTTTTATTAATATTTAAATAAAAAAACACTATAGTTTTCAATTGTTCATTTTTCTAACATTTATATCGTTGTACGACAAACAATAATGCAGTTTTTTAGAACGCGTTCGGCATAGATATAGCAAAATTAAAATATTGTATTATAACACGTTTTTTGCGTATGCAGTATGGCCTCTTGTCATTAAGTCCAACAGCGAATTAAATTTAGTAATATTTGCTAGTGAACTATACTTTGATAATTTTGATGTGAAATTCATGAGAAGATGTAGAATTTAAAATGTTAATTATCTTAATGTTGTGCTGTTTGAAACATCCGTACTTGATCCGTGTTATAAATGAAATCAAATGTTGTGAATCATGAAAACTTTCTCAAATTTATTTTTCTGAAAATGGCATTATTTAAATAGAAAGCCTGACGAGAAGATGGCTAGTAAAAATAGTAGAAATGCCTCTCTACCAAGAAGTGACAGTTAATTCCTTATAAATGTGTATTGAATATGTTATTTGGTTTTATTGAAATGCAAAAAAAAAATCTATTTCAAAATTCCAGTACTCAGTTATTATAAGGTAAATTTTATAAAAATGTTTATAATTTTTTTTGTCATTTTAATGCGCAGTTACTTTGGTGCAATGGCAGTTGTCGAGATTTTTTTTTAAATAAAAATTATAGATCGTTAAGATGTATGACGCGTAAGCATCAGAGCTTATGTGAAGATTTATAACGTAGTATAATTGTTGTGTCGTTGTTAACAAATGTACTCCGCTGCAGAGCTGAGCAATCCACAGTGAATCCGGTTCGCGTGGACACCACACGAATTATATTGATATCCCCACATATTATATATATACATGATACATATGCATACAAACGCACACACAAATACACATATGCATACACAATACGTAAGGAAATGAACTATAAAAGTCATTTTCAGATGTTGAGGTGTATTGTAAGATTAAGAATTAATTCATTTACTTTTATAAAATACTCTCATCTCCACAATTTTTGTAAAACACAATTTATACGTATTTTTAAGATTTTACTTTTTTATTATTATTTTAAGCTTTCCCACATTTTTCTTTTTTTAGGGTCTCTTGAAAAAGGTGGAATCGAGATTTCACTATATATCAATCAGCTAAATCAGTGCTATGTAACCTTTTGACTTCCACGCCACACAAACGCTTTTTTCCAAAATTTCGCGACACCACAAGTCAATATTTATAAAAAATTTAATTTGAAATGCTTTCTGCTTTGTTTACTTCATTTATGTACTATTTCGTTTTTTATAAATTAAAGTTTTATATTGTAGATCGTGTGTATAATATGACATATAGTTCCAACGAAAAAATAATTCTTTCTTCTTTCATGTGATATATTATATATAGGAAAGACGAATTATATGATTTTTCTTCAGTCAGAAAAATGCGCTGTGGCATACCAAGCTTCGTCTGGCAGCACACTGATATGCGCCGGCACACCGGCTGCGGATCACAGAGCTAAATTATTCACTGCGTTATTTTAAGCCAGGAAGTTATTTCAAATGTCAGCAGTATCTCTTTTTCCATTGTGAAAAAATATCGAGGTTGTCCAAAAAGAAAACAAAGGCTAAAAAATGGCAATCGATGACCCTGAATTATATTATGGGCATCTATAAATGTGTTTACTGATTATAAATAAACATTAAATACATACATACACCCATTGGCGTATTTGTTTAATTATTCAAATTTTACAGTTTGTATCAAAACGAAGATGACGGCAATCAGGTATGACACAAGTTTGGAACTACAAAAACAAGATACACGAAAAGCATACGAGCTGAAATGAATTTAATATCGTTAAAATATGCTTAAAATCATATGGGCAGCTGTGCCAAATATGAGCATCTTAATTGCATTTTTTATTTATGTATAACAGGGCTGTGAAGTCGTTAAAAAAACACGATTTCGACTTCAACTCCGACTTTGACCAGCAACACGATTCCGATTAAAAAGGTTTAATTTTGTCAGACTTTTTCTATTTATGTGCAAAATTAAATTAAAGGTCAACCAAGCAATTCGGAAAATAGCCAAAAAAATCATATTATACATGTTATGGGAAAAAATAAAATTTCAAACATTATTTATTTCAATTTATTGTTAAAAATAGCATTGCTTCTATTCAAATTAGAGTCAAGGATTTTAAGTGCGGAAGATAACCGCTCTACGGGTACTTGGATTAGCGGCAATGCTGTAAACGGTTAATGCTAATTCTATTATGATTTTTGGAGACCACTGTATTGCCATTTCAACATTTCAATTATAGACTTTGTCAATTTTTTCTACCATTTTCAATGCATCGTAAAATTCATTTTTAAATTTTCAAATAGAACCTTGATCACATACTATATTGAGACTCAAACGATTGAGATATTCTTCAAAATCATCTGATCGAAAAAATATTGGTAGTCACTTGTTTTTCACGACTTCGACTTGGTTTCATTATTATAATAGAATAACTTTCCACCAAAAGTGACATTTAACATCTTAATTCCTCGGCTGCCAGAAAAAAATACGCCTGTACCCAGCACGCCAACTATAATTTGCAACAAAAAATTGAATTTTCTTGTGTTGAAGTGTTATTTTTAATTTTGTATACATAAACAATCGATAAACTCACCAATTGTTTATTGTTATATCATATAAATTCAGGTTTTCTTAAAGAATTATGAAGACAATTGATTTTGGTGGCCCTGCAACTATTGGCATATCTCAAATGATAGTTCGAACACTCGAATAAATCACGAAAAATCGATGTAGAAATCCTTTACAGCTGTGGTTAAATGTTTTAAACGTTTCTTATAAATATTAGTGTGTGTCCTTTCAAAGAATCATTTTTATAGAAGGAACATTTTTGGAGGAAAATACATTTAAAGATATTGACGAGATATCTCGTCTCAGGCAGCCATCTGGTTAAGTGACGTACGATACAGTAAGTCTGAAGAAGGTTTTCAAATAGCCGAAGAGTATGTCACAGTTAGTTAGAGTTTGGTGGGACAATTTTTATTGATATTTTATTTGATAGTTTCATTATCAAATTTGATTTGTTACTAATTTGAATGTACATATCATAATATATTAAAAATTAGTTCAAAATGTGTACGGACTATCCTTTACTGAGTCTGCTAGTTCGATCATAGCTTTTATGTAATATATCACAGTAAGCCATGGAATAGTCTTCTAAACCATTTTATTGAATATTTTCATGGCATGATGGACAAAGTGTCCTCCTTTGACCTTGCCCGCGCCTCGGAGACAACAATTCGCTGCTCCCCGGCGAATAACGCAGCCGTATCAGACCAGGTGAAAGCAACTCCATGTGCACCATTGCTACTTCATGTCTGATATAACGCGAAACTGTATTAAAACACTGTCGGTTTCAGTTGTGAACCGGCTGCCGAGTTGGCGGGACGCGAATTCGAATCAGTGCGACCAATCACTTCCACAGCGATTCGCAAATGAAATAACACATAATCAACGTCGTGCATAATATCAATTAAAAGCAATTAAAAACAGTTTCAATTAGTGAGTGCTAAAATGATCAAGGAAACTTCAACGTGTCCGAAGGAACAAATCAGCTCGAAAGAGTTTGACATTGGAAGATTCTCTATGTAGGTGTTTTTGTATTTTTTTAAGTTATTTTTTTTTTCATTAATTGTTTCATCGTTTAATACAAAAATAAAAATTTTATTTCTGTAGATACACAAGCCGAAATTTATTTCAACGGGTGGCAAAATATATTTGTTTTTTTTTTACTCTAAAAGTGTTGTTAGCTGTCACTTCTTAGTGGAAAGGATTATATTAAAATAAATAAAACACAAAGTTCAGTCAGTTGATAATGCTCGCGATGAACGAAACCGATCGAGAAGTAGAAATAGTTTTAAATATTGTATTTTTTTTGTGTAAACTTTTATCACTGAAATACAACATTATCAAAGTTATCACACGATGAATTGAGGTAGTGACACTCTCAGTTGCAAAGGGTTAATAAAATAAAATAACAATTTATGTTGATAATGGAAAAAAATTATTACATCTTTCGTTACACATTTTTCGTTTCATGCAAAAGTATTGAACTCTATGTTTGATACTATGAGACATAACAAAATGTTATTGAATTGAAGTATTTAATCAGTTTGATTGAAGTTATAATATTTTTTCGATCAGGAATTCTTGATGCTATTAAAAACAACAATACATCGTTGATGAGCAGTCAAAGGGTTGAATACATTTAAGATTAGATATTGTGGAACAATTGACAATGTTACGAGAGGTCGGGCAAGTCATTGTTTTGCCATTGTGCAATCGATAAAAAAATATTTAAAAAATATGCCCGACTTATACTAAAATTTGTTTTCTAAATATTATTTAAATATCTATACTACTCTGCTTGTAAAACTTTATATATATATATTTTTCAAACTAAAAATTAATGTGTTCTTTACTGGCATCGTGGAATGTAGTTTTTAATATACATAATATCTCAATAAGACGTTTTTAGAGCACCCGGAGATATCCTCGTGACTTTGACTAGTCAATAAATAAATGTGACAATGAACAATAAGAATTAGAAACAAATTTGATTGACAGTGACTAGTTGACAAATATATTTTATGCCATAAACAATAAGCGCAGTTGTCTTTGCCTCAAACATGATAAAACTGAAAAATGTTGTGCCTTAGTTTCAGCTTTTTTGCCAGAGCCTTAATATTATATAATTCAGAGAATAATCAATCGCGGAACAAATTTTGGTTGATTTCAATGATTGTAAATTTTGCAAATTTTAAATAAACAATTTTAAAAAAATTTAAAATTTAAAATAAACAGATATTTTTTAATGCTGCCACTAATTTGAGCTAATAATGAATATTGTTTCGTAGCCATCAAACTAACATCAAACAATTCAATAATAATTTGTAATTTTTTATTGAATTATGACAGTCATAATTCAATGTTTTTGTACGGTACAAAGTTCTTTCAGAATGCAGCTTGATTATTCGTATTTTTTTTTTATTATGGTTTATGGTATTTTTAGTTTTTTTTGAAATATTGTTAGCATAATGTGTGGTTACCAAATTGTTAATGCAATACTTAAGTATTATTTTCTTTACGATATATAAAAAAGTAAATATTCTGCGTTGGTCTGCTATAAAAAGCTCACACAAGAGGAACAAGATATTTACGTTTGGGCCAAATAATATGGAAGCTAATCAAAAATTATGTTTAAAACTCGGTTTGTAGAGATATTATTTTATACAAAAAATAACGCAATAATATCGATGTTTTAAATAGTGTTACATATATTTGACTTCACAAACATCGCTACAAGTTTTTTATATCTAAAACAATTAGTTTTTCGATGTTAAAAATAACAATAATTGATTTGAATCTTTCAAACTATGTGCAGTTTTGCAAGTTCTGCCAATCTTGCCTCAACTTTGTGCCTTTTCGGCATCTCGGGGCATTGTATCACACGAAAGCATTATAACTGGCAATCAGTAACTGATTTGATTTGTCGATGTATTATACATTTTTACATATTTTATCACTCGCCTGGCTTTCACCTTATGTCATCTTCAGGCACTGTATCACACGAACGCTATAATAATAGTTACCAAAAGACAAAACTCACTGAAAGGAAAATGTACATAACATCAACAAATAAATGTTGATATTGAAATTCCAACAAGTATTCTCAGTCGATATAGCAATTTAAATCAGTAAATAGTCACGTACATAAAAGAGAAATATTTAAAAATGTATATCATTAACATGGTTTTTTCTTTTAAAAAATATATGTATAAAATATGTGATATTATTTTTCAAATATTTTAAAGCAGTCCATATTTATTTAACTATAAAAAATAAAATTACATGCATTGATGCAATAGAACCGATCCGTGTGATAGTATGATGTATGAAGATGCCGAAAGGCGAAACCCTTGTTAGTGAAAAAACATTTAGAATCGTACAAAATATCAATAATTCAAATTCCATCAAGCACCTTCAACCGATACCGTAAAGTAAAATATGATAAATGAAAATATTTACTTATGGGTAATTTAACACCAAAATCGCTTGGTGGACCACTACTGGTCAACGGATCACCGATTGACGACTGCTGGTTACTTACAACGTGCTTAAATTACAAATTTTATGAGATAGTGTAAATACAGTATTATATTTCTATACTTTGGTTAATTACGTGTTTTATCTTCAAATTGTGTATAAATAAATAAATTAACAAACATTTGGTAATTACGTGCTACACCTAAAAGTAAGTCAAGTAATCGTGCTTAGAATATAAATATTTATTTTTAAAAAAATAAAACAGATTCTTGTTATTTAAATTAGTTCTTTATTTCACTTGGCTTACTTATTTTACTGATATACTAATTTGTATTGCAAGGTAAACTTTGAATATTATTCCCAATTAAAAAATGAACAATGTGGTGGGACTATTTATTTTTAGTGAACGCGGAGACTGGGATAAAATCACACAATTATAGTGCTAATTGTAAGTGAATTACGTAGGCTTAAGGGCGAAAATCCCGAGCGAAAGAAATCAAACAGTAGTCAATGTAGCCAGTTCTCTTTAAAGTGTTGTTATAAAATGGTAAAAAATCAGAATTGTTAAAAACTTGTGTAGTAATGCTAATTGATTTTTACATTAGCTCATTTTTAAAACGCCTATATGTTTTATATCGTTTAAAAGTACGAGAAAAAATTGTCAATATGCAGGTCAACAAAAAATTATTTTCGACAATCAATGTTATTGAATTGAAAATAAATTATTGTAATTGACTCGATAAGTTCAAGTTTGACAGCGTTGTATTTACAATTCAAAGTGCCAGACATAAATACTATTTTTTATATTTATTAATACAACTGCAAGTAAAAAATAAATAATAAATTCTCAATGGTGTTACATTATAGGTGTAATAAAAAATATGTTAATATTTTTTAGTATTATAAACACACCTTGGCACAGTTTAAGAAAATAAATATTCGTTACTGTTAATATGTTCACTGTGCGATAAAATTTAGCCCACTGGCCCAATGTATGGCCAATTTCAAGTATCTAATCAAGGACTCACAGTAACTCCTTTCAATTTTCGATTATTGCATCATTTTTAAAATTGATGTAACAACATGTTCAATTTTAGAATAAACGCCACACTCGATCAAAATCTTTTCAATTATAAATTTTGTAGAACTAAAGCACATTGCTATTTTTTCACCGTGTTATAATGGAGTTCTACCATGTAAATGAAAATTTTGTAAATAATGCGACGCGGCATATTTAATTGTTGACACTGTACGATTCCACATGTTTTGTCACTAACAATCCGGGTTTCGCCTTTCAGTATCTTCAGGCATTATATCACATGGGCGTAACAGAATTTAAACATTTAGAATCGTACACAGTTTCAGCAACTAAAATTTGATATTGTAATTCCATCAAGTACTTTCAGTCAATATCATAAATTTTATTTATATCAAATTATAATACTAAAAATATTTTAGCTTATATGAATATATTACCTTCTAAGAGTAGAATTTCAAGAAAAGTTTTTCTACATTAATTGCTTGTTACTTAATTACTTAGTCGCTATTTTTTGAAGAGGATAAGAATACAAAAACAGGACTAGGACGGAACAAGGATGGTTAGCTAGTCACCATCGCTCCAAATATTATATAATTAAAAGAGTGGGAGGGAATTTTTACACTTCGCAAACAACCATGCTATCGAACAGAAATTGAAAAATTGGGACTTGAAGTCGACGGCTTGCTTTGACAATACCAGATCCTCATAAAATTATCCGTTGACTATCATTGATTTGGACCACTCATAAAAAACTGATTGACTCGCAGGTTGAACATCGCTGCTCTAGAGTATCACCTGTCTCTGTTCCATGCGATTATTTTTTGATAATATAATAATATTCAAGTGGCTTAAAATTATTTTTAATAACAATTTTATACACCTTTTTTAACCGAAAAAAAAACCGTACACCTTTGTCCTTTTTTGCAACTAGATGCTACTATCTTAATTTGTGACTGGAATCCAAAAATTAGCTTCGTAATGTTTTCTCTAATATTGCAAGCGCATCATTACCTTTTTTATCCATAAATAAATAAATACCAAATACTGTTTTTTCACCGTGCATAACAACAAATTAATGTGCTAGAATAAAACATTCGCCATTTTAATGTTCACCATCTTATACTTTTGAAGTCTGTTCTTTATACAACATATTACCATTTGTAAAAAAATGCACAATTGCATTGCTTAGCTCATTTGTTACAATTTGTGTTTAAGAATTTCTAATTCGAAATAAGTCATTTTCGAAAGATTCGCGGGAAACTTGTTGAATTTTCGCTTCTTTGTTACTTAGTCAAACTTTACGATATAGTAAATAAAAATATTTCTAAAAAACGAAATAAAATAACAAAGTTATCAATCAAGAAATAGTTAAAAAAATATTATAAATTACATCGATTTCATTTCGTAATGTAGAATATTTTAAAAAATGTAAATTTGTTTTGTACTCTCACTGAATGAAGACAATATTAAAAGTGTCCTTGATATTCAAAACGATATTTTTTATATATATTGATGTATAATTAGCCTTCTAAAATAAGTCTATTATTCGTGACTCACGTCTGAAATATTTAACGAGCATTATTTTTAAGTAAGTCAAAAAGTATGTTATTATCACTTTTTTATAATCCACAACATATTTCATTTTTAAATTAAAAGCATTTTTTTTTTGTTATTATGCAACGTAATGCTTTGTTTATAAAAAAAAATTACAGCTATATAGTAATATTAATTGAAAAGGTTTTTTTATAATTATTTTTTTTCGGTATTGTAATTATTTCATCTGGTAAATATTACATATTATCAATCGTGAATAATAAATTTATAACTCGCCAAAAAACAATACACATTCAACCGTTGGACTGTCATGTATTGTCGGCCTAAAAACAACGTACTTGTGAAAAATTGAGTTTTGAAATAAATATATTTTAAGTTTTTTTGAGTGGAAAAAGTTGTGGGGTTACTTTTAATGAGATTTTTGTCGGGGGTAAAACTTCTAAAAAAAACAATTGTGCGCATCAAGTGAGCGCTTTCACTTGTGCGAGCGCATACTTAAGTCGTTTAATGTTGCCAGATATTATATTATACAAAATGAAACACTGATACCTGATCATGTGTCCCTGCTTAGAGAAAGTATTTATTTGCGACGTAATTGACTGTATAATATTGTTTTTTCTCCAGCAATATGTGTAAAAAAAAACTTTGCTGTCAGATTACCCGAGTATACACATTTTACAATCAATATCAAAATAAATATTTACGATGAAGTAACAGTGGATGGGAGAGTTAAATATATATTTACCATTTTTTTATGATATTGTAAATCAAGGTTAGATTAAAACGATTTTCAACATTTTATAATTTTGAAATTCCTAAGTATGTTAAAGAACTTTATAGATTTTAATCGCTTAAATTTATTATATAATAAATTTTGAAAAAAATACAAGCCTTCCATCAGTTGTATTGAATCATCGAACAAAAATACATTTGCAGTATTTCAATACAACGAAAAACATTAGTGTAGAAATTATTTAAATCTAGAATTTATTGCCAGTAATAATAAAAAATATGAATCATGGTTGTATTGTTATGCTGTAAACATATTTCATTGTTCGATTTTTTATAAAGTATACTTGTTTATGGAATTTTGATTGTTATATCTTCCTTGAAGACATTGTATTATATTTATTGTCTGTTGATATGAATTATATTGCATCGAACAAAAACAATGAGTAGGTAGATGGACAAAATTCTAAAGGACAAGCGCAAGGTCACGTCACATCCTTCGATCCGCGTCAACGAATCTATCCGTAATCAACAAAATCCAATGAATAGCATCAAGGTCGTTGGCGTGGACAGTGCAAATAAGGCATCCACTATCAAACATGGCGATGTCATGTTTTTTACTTTTGAATTGTTCCAAACAATCAAATTATTATTTTGTATCAAAAATTGCTAAGTCACTGCCAATCACAAGATGATTAAAATCAAATATACAAACGTCATTTCATATTTTGTATGAAATTATTTTTGCATGACTCAATTGTAAATTTATTTTTTTGTTTTTCATATTTAATAAAGCTAATTTACATTAAAATTTAACAGATTCAATGTCGTTTAGTTGTACTGTACATAGTTTTACCTTGTTAATTCATATTGTATTGTTCGGATTAAAAAAATTTACATTTGTTAACAGTTAGATAACATGTCATCATATCTTATTTGATATGCGTTAAAAAAATCATTTATTCAATATACCATATTGATTAAAGATAATTGCCGTAATGCTGTAATCGTTCGATCGAAATTCATTTCAGTTTCAAACGAGACCAAATCAGCATTTTACTTAGTACAAATAATGGCCATTTTTAAATGATTTTACGAAGAATCTGAACGCCTTTCTATGAAATACGAACTATTCAAGCATTGTACGATTCGACATGTTTTGTTACTAATCCGGGTTTCGCATTTTGATATTTTCAGGCATTGTATCACACGGATGAAAAAAAAACTAACTGTAAGTCATTCTACGAATATATTTCTATTATATCGATAAAATTTATTACTAAATACAGAAATGAATATAGAATGTCTCGAAAAGGTGATTCAGCAAGCATTTGGCTCATAAAAAAGTGATACTGACATGTATAGTTCATTAGTAATTTTTTTTGTCACATTTAATATCATATTTCACCAATCAAATATGTCTTTATGTCATTTCTCATCACATCACAGATTCATCATCTGTCGAATTACATATCAATGACATTTTTTCTCTGAAATGATAACCACAACACGTTGTTACAGATATTTATCAAGTCATCTATGCCTTGTTAAACGAAAATTGTAAATGACTTCTATCAAGGATAAATGCACACCCGAAAACAACATAATTAGATGTTGCCATATTAAGTGCTTAAAGACAATTTTATATAAATACGACTCGAATTGTCTACGTAATACCATCGACATTATATGTTGTAAATAAAGAGCTATTAAAATTCGTTTAAAATAAAATCATTTTTAACTCCTATACTGCAATTACTTTTTATTTGCTTCAAATTTAGATTGTGGTTTTTTAACGGCCGTCTGCGAACAACTTGTCAACAAAAAAATGAACAATTGTCTAATGACATATATGCAGGGCTGTGGAGTAGTAATTGAAATTGACCAACAACCAGCTAAAATAATTTAATTTTTGTCAGGATTTTTCATACCTCTCCATGACCATTAAATCAAAGATTTGCCAACCAATCGAGCATTTGTACATTTAGTTATTATTTAAAATTGTTTTTCACGATTCCGACTTCACAGCCCTGCTTGTATGTAAATAATATGTCGCTGAACATACAACAATACACATTTATGATCAAATTAATCAGGTCATATTTGTCTGTGTATAGGGTATCTGCCATACGAATAATAGAATTATGTGATATGCAACAATCGAAAGAAACAAAAATATTTCTCTCGACACGTATAACAATAACCATTTTAATCTATGTAGAAAATTATACTCATATCCATATCACATTCTATCTTAATGTATAGCTATGGATAATGGATAAATTAATAAAAAAACGTATTGAATTGAATGATAGCTTCACGTGTCAGAAAATTGTATAATAATACACATTGAACAACCACTTCCAATAGAATAGCCGTGCGCTGCACGGAAGTAAACTAGCTTGACAGTTGTTGCAAGCTGTTGCAGTTTATCTAAATTGCTTTCCCGCTCAACTTCCACATTGCTCAACAACTCGCGATATCAATTTTGCGGTCGGTAACGTTATGTATTCGCGATACTTACCATAGACAAAAAAATCTAGGTGTGCTATGGCAGTCAGAGCTTCAATGAATGTTTTGAAAATGTTAATTACATAAAAGTATGTCTTGCTCCAGTATTCTTATTAAAAGCATCGTCATAAATATTTAAATCATAGATAGCTTAATAATTATAAACGTTTGGTTATTTAAAAGTGAATGGAGCAAAATAAACTCACAATTATTGAATTGCAATTTTGTGCACTGTATAAACAAGAAATTTATAATATTGGCTGCTAAATGGAATTTCAATATCAAATTTGATTTGTGCGATTCCACGTGTTTTGTCACGAACTTCTTGGATTTTGCTTTTCGGCATCGTGAGGCATTTTTATCAGGGATCCAACGAAACTAAGCAAGGCAAACCGTGGGACAATCATATAAACAAAAAAAAAACAGTTTATTTGTTCCTACATTGATATCCCGCATAATAAATTTATTATGAGCGTCTCAAAATATTAGCAGCCTTAAACTTATCAATATCCAAAGTTATATCATCGTACAATGAAATCACCATTGGCGGGCTGGCTCACTCTTCGGGAGAAAATGCAACTCAATTCATTTTGTAATCAACCATATTTTATTGATAAACATTATACTAATTGTTTAGTCAATGTTTGCTATGTTGAAGGTGTCAGTGAAAACGTAACATTGCATGGAAGATTAAAACATTTATATTTATAAAATTTGTTCAATTAATTTGCGTTTTTAAATTACATATTTGTCAATGATAAAAAAATCTGAAATATATATAGCAAGTATTTTGGGGTCGTTAAAAGCGCAACTCCAACTAAAAAATGTTAATTCTGCCAGGATTTTTTTTCCTATTTATGTGCATATTTTTTTAATTTAATATTAGCCAACCAATCCGACAAATTGTTCTTTAAGATATTTTTCAAAATTATCTAATCGAAAAAATAGTCGGAATCGGAATCGTTCATTTTACACGACTCAGACTCCACAGTCCTGACATTACCTATTTTTTTTTACAAATTTTTGACCAGCTTACCGCATTTCTGTTCACAGACAAAAATATGTTAGTAGTAAGCGTTAGTAGAACACAGTTTTTTTTACATTTCCTCGCAATATCTCAAGACGAAGATGTTGCCTACATAACTTGATTTATGTTAACTACATAACAGTCATTAATTCTTGCAAAGTTCTCTAACATTTTGTGAAAGTAAACAGTGTCATTAGAATTGTTTAAAACAACGGAAATAAAACGATAATTTCTTTCCGTGCCCGACAGCAGAATAAAAAATTGTTATAAATACTCCAATTGTTTTTGTGGAACATCGACAAGCTAGGTGTCCAGGGCTGCATTGATAGACCAGAAAACTAACCATGTGCATAATGCGTCAACGATTGGAAGCGCCGTATATATTTTAAATTATTATAGTAAATTCACCATGAAATATAAACTATAAAATGGCGCTTCCATGACCAATGATTTATTTATTTATTTACTACACGGTACAAAACTTACAAATTATCAATTCATTGCTTTTGCACCATAACATATTCAAATATAAAGTATTAGAAATTCAACAAATACACGGTAAAACAATCAATAAGGAATGCAAAAAAAAGTCAACCAAATAAGTTCATGAAATGTCTACTTCAACTGAAAAAATTGCATTCGTCTGAACTCACTTTCGTCCACATGAAATACGTCAACATCCGAAGCAATACTGTTGAACATTGTTAATGCTCTTACCATTGGCATCCCCATTGGCAGACTGGTTCTAAACTTTGGAAGAACAAACAAATTATGTACACAATTTCTTAAAAACACTATCCGGAACATACAAATTGGTTGATTGAATTGGCATTCACTTGGTAGAACTCCATTATAACACGGTGAAAAAATAGCAATGTATTTTAGTTCTAAAAAATTATTTTTAACAAATATAGTTGATAGCTATTTCGGCTCACGCCATCGTCAGAACTATGCTTAAACTAACGCTTATCTATATATAGCTGTGTAGTATAGTTCTGACGATGGCGTGAGCCGAAATAGCTATCAACTATATTTGTTAAAAATAATTTTGTAGAACTAAAATACATTGCTATTTTTTCACCGTGTTACAAATTGGTATTATTAAGGATGGCAGAATTCTCATTATGGCCTCGAATTAGTCGAAAGAAATACGTGGATAGAATGATAAATTATTTTACACATTCGTCCAATAACAAAATCGAATGATAATACTAATCGTATATAATTCGTAAACCATTAAGAACTTTTACATGAATCAGTATCTATTTAAATGAATAAAATTGAGTATATGTAATTCAAATAATAAAAACTCATTTTTTAGTATTATTTCCATTATATAATATAAAATATACAAGTTTCGCTCACTGACAGTTCAGTTAATAGTGCCCGCGATGTTACTATGCTGCTATAATGCGTTTATATTATTCAAAATAGCATGCCTTTCCATCAAAAAGTGACAGTGAACATTTTAAAGGTAAAAAATGGCTACGCTCTTAAATTAAAAAAAACTTTTAGTAATGTCGAACTCATGAGATTATTTCATGCAAAATAATTACGATTTCGACCGACTCTTAATCGACTACGCAATATTTTCATGACTTTTTATATATGTGAATGTATTTTTTCGATATTGAAAGTTTGAGACAGCAACATCAAAATTAACCCGCGTAGTCTTACAACGTAGTATTTTTAAATTCAATGCTAATCTGTTTTAATATCACAGCACTTAATATGTATTGTATTATATATTGCCGTTTAATATCTTTTGTATCGTAAAATGTTGCTCAAATAAATGTCAAATATTAATTTATTAAAAGTTGTTTTGATATGTATTGTATATGCATGGCTTTGTTATTAAAAATAAAGACTTTGATCTCTCGTATACTTTTTCAGGTTTTTCAATGATTAAATAAAAACTAAATACAATGGATGACCGGTTAACGAACATAATCAGTTCCAAGACTATGTTCGCTATCCGAATATGTTTTTATTATCGGAACATAAAAATCTTTTGTGTTCGTTGTCCGATTAATTCGCAGTCAAAACTTTTTGTTAACCAATCACCCACTGTATATAGCTCTTTTTTTAATATTGGTGTGTGTTGAAATAGAAAAAAGCACTAAAGTGAGAGAAAAATATTCCACCGATGACTTTTTTTAACGAATTGTTTTATTTATACAGAATTAAATCTAAATTATATTAACTCATCCTTCATACTCAATATTTATCGAAATTTCTTGAATTAAGAGCGTCATTTGTTTGAGTATATTTTAATTTCTTGTAAATTATACTATACCAAAATATAAACAGTATTTAAAGAGGACTAGAACAATAAAACGGCATTTTTTGAACATTATAAAAATGGCGTCACGTGATTGCTAAGGGCGCTTAAAAGTCCAATTCGGCCGTGTGCGTCCGTTGAAATGATTGAATAATAAAAATATTTGAAAAGGTTTTTATGCAACGAAAAAAACAAATCGCTGTCAACGTGACCCGGTTCAATAATAACGACTCTAACGTAAACCTGTACAGTGTCAAGGTCAAAATAAATGATACTCGTTGAATATTTTTATGCAATTGGTATCAATTATTATCATTTATATTAGCGCGGTAATCAAGTTAGTTGATCGTTTTAAATGACAAATGGTTCGAGAATATATATAATGTAATTGTTTATTCAAATTTATTTTACTTTCCATTTGCTGAACATAGTTTATGAAGTGATAGATTCGCTTTATATTGAAACATTTTGCATACTAATTCAATAAAATCTAGTGAGAACATTAACCCAATAAGAAAAATTTTATGAAAGAATCTTTCTTCAATGATTCACTCCTGACTCGTCACTCGCCGCTGATCGACTCGTTTGTTATGCATGTTTCCATATATTATTATAAATTCAATAACATACGTATTTAAGAAATATTGAATAATTGAACACAATGTTTAGTATTTTTTCCAAATGTACACATTGTTAGATCAGAATCGGTTTCATTCAACTCGAGCGTTATCGACTGATACGATACAAATTGAAACAAGGCTATTTATACATATATATATACCAAGTATACAAAAAAATGGTTGGAAAATTAAGAAAATGATTTACCGGTAATTATGCAAAATATATCTCAATTAAGTAAATTGTTTTACAAATAAAATTTCAAGGACCTTTTAAAATTAAAAAAGCCGGAAATTTGTAATCAAATTAAAATTCTATTACTATGTCTGTGGCTAGTATAATATATGAAGTACTCATTATGGAGAGAATGAAAGAAGATACCAACAAATAAGCAAAAAAAAAAACATTATAGTTAGAATAATGAATTAAATAATTAATATTGTCAATATGCAGTACGAAGTTAAAATGCACTAAAGAAGCTAGCTTATTTATTGATTGAATTGGTATTTACTTGGTAGAACTCCGTTATAATACAGTGAAAAAATAGCAATGCATTTTAGTTTTACAAAATATAAAATATGTCGCACTTCTGAAATAAATAGTGCAAATATAACATTGTTTGTAAATATTTATGCCATTATTTATCATATATTGTTTTGATGCGACATGTAAACCCTCGAAACAATATACTACAGACTGTTTAAAATATGACAGACGCATTGTTTATGTGACGATGCTGAACCGATATATAGGCTTTCGATAACCAAAGGTTTAAGCATATTAATTCAAACC
Source organism: Himalopsyche japonica (assembly GCA_028555115.1). Lineage (NCBI taxonomy): Eukaryota > Metazoa > Arthropoda > Insecta > Trichoptera > Rhyacophilidae > Himalopsyche > Himalopsyche japonica. The sequence continues at coordinate 985,306 of JAHFWJ010000465.1, read as the reverse complement.
TTATAAAAATAAATCTACATTGTATCTTGACAGTCAAAACATGCAATAACTGTCGTGTAATTAATGGCGTGAATAGAATTTTACAGTTATTGTTCGACTACAAATCTAGAACAATGTCTATAATAAAACGTTAAGTTTTAACTTAGTACTGAAAAATAGTTACATCATAGTTGCGAAATATGATCAAAATCAGTGCCAATTATGAAAGTGAAAAAATATTGCGGCGCACTTTCAATTATGAGTAAACTGAATTGAAAAACCGGTTACATATACATATTATTTTAATATACTATTTATAATAAAAGAATGTTATTTTAGGCAAACGGTGGCGTATTGCATATTTGCGCCTTCTTATTCTTCTGAATAAGAGATGAAGGCCCCACAACTAAAATACATCTTGATATTTTCAACACTTCAGTGCAGTCAGTTGAATTTATACAGCCTTCTAAATCATCAGTTTGTTCCATTTTTTGACAGTTTACATTTGTATGATTCGAACTGTGTGTGTGTATAAGAGAGAGGAGCGATTGAGACGATCCTGGTCTATATGGTAACAATGGTCAATATCGAAGTGTATTGAATATGACAATTCGAAGTGAAATATACTTGGCCATATATTTCTTTTGATTTAAACGAGGCCAAATGGTAATGTTGAAAATGTCCAACTCTATTTCCATAATACTTTTTTTGAGAAGACGTGGATACAATTTTTTTCTTTAAAATTTTTGAACCAGCCTGCCAGTAGAGATACCTCTGGTATTGCTTAGGATGTTAATATATTTCACGTAGATAAGAGTGAGTTCAGATGAACAAGTTTTTTGTCAATGTATTGAAGTAGATTTTGTTTGACCTTACTCGGTTGACTTCCTTGCCAATTTACAATGTTTACCATTAGTAAATCGGGTTTTTGTTGCCAAAGCGATTAAGTAATATTTTTTGTAATGTAGATTTAATAATAATGTAGATTAACATATATTAATTATAAGCTATACAAAATACAGAATATTTTGTTTATTTTTATGATTTCATTAATTTTTTTATTAAAAAGAAATATGCAAAAATTCTACGACGATTTATTTTAACAGGTATTTGAAAAAAAAACTATTTTCGACCTCTCCTATTGGTCATGAAAATATGGTGTCATATTCTGAAACGAGTTTTCATGAAATGTTGTAACTTTTTGTAGCATAAACACGTCTTTTTGATTTATTAAAATATTCGCATTTAGGCATAGTCCTTAAAATATTATGGAGGGAGATTTAAAAAATGACACATTATTTAGAAAGGACGGGGTCAAAATGTTAGTGGCGAAATGTGACAGTTGTTGAGAGTGGATCAACAAATGACTTTACATTGTATGAACATTTATTTATGGATGGCTTTTTATTTGTAATTAAACTTTGTATGCACAAGGGTAAGGTCAATCAAAAAAAAAATTCACTTGCTCTAGCACGCTAAATTGAATATTGATTGATTAAAAATGAAGAGCACAGTTCTTAACCCTTTGACTGCGAACGTCTCAAATGTTAATATCTTATTGCAGCACGTTAATACGTGGCTTCAACCGAAAGTTAATTAATCGTGTCAAAATTTTTGTGTGATAAGTAGTTTTTGTATTGAAGGATATCCTGATTTATTCTTATAATCTCTACAGCTTTGTTTAACACTAGAACTGCTGAATTAATGTTTGATGTTGGACTATTCTTTATGTGGCTTAGTAGAGGTCGTCTTAAAACCGTAATATATTGAATAACATCGGTTTACATCTTACGTTAATTTTCTTATCACAATAAATTAATAGACAGTTTTGCCAAAAAAGTATATACTTTAAACATTGGATTAAAGCCGTTAGAAAAGTAAACCGTAAGACAGTAATATATAGTAAAGATGCGCTTTGAATTTTAGTGATTTCCGTTTTTCCGATCTGTCAAAATTATAGTACGAATATTTTATTATATTACCTACAATATTTCACAAACCTTCTTTGAAATACGCATCTTCCACTTTCGTTTCCACAATTATAGGTTGACGATTGATTTCTAGTGCTATGGATTCGTTATAAAAACACGACTCCGATTTCAACATTAATCAACAACACGACTCCGACTAAAAATGTATATTTTTATCGGATCTTTACTCTATCTTTCCTACGTATGTGCATTAAATGTAAGATCAACCAACCAATCCGACAAATTGTTTATTGAGATATTTTCAAAATTGTGTAACTCTGACAGTCACTCGTTTTTCACGACTCCAGCTTTAGTCAAAACACCGCGACTCGCGACTCCGACTCCGTAGCCCCGATTTCATCATATTACAAATACTTTAAAACGCATCCTTGTATCTTATTTCAATACCACGTGTTTTTTGCTTACACATATAATCCAAAGTGTGTCAGTTTGCTTAAGAATCAAATAAGATAATATAATAATCATTTTGTAATGAAAAAATATGATAGCACATCTGTTTTGTATATGTAACATATTTATACAATAGCATGTGTTTATTAGGTTACAGTTGGCTTACAATACAAGTAGTTTTTATCTTGTATACATTCGATGATTGAATTGATTTTCTAGGTGCCACTTTTTTCAATCAACATTACTTACATATTGTGTAAAAGTAATGTTCAACTAATACCAGGATAATCTTACGACTAATATTTCCAAAAATTCCATAGCGTCAATCTTCTACAAGCTTATGAGATTATCAAACTCAAATTGCGCATGCGCAAGATTCAAATAATTAAATCTAGTCGTGTATCGTAACAGCGGTTGTCCAATTTGAATGTTTAATTAACAAGTACCTTAATCTTCGTTTCTAATACTATATTAGTGTATTTTAATTGTTAATATAACATTTTAATGAGATTTGTAAGTAATCAATTGGACATTAAGAAGAAAGCAGCCATTTTTTATTATTATTTGAATTCAATGTTCTGTCGTGGTCTATTTATGCACCAGCTTAGTTATATATAATAGTATAAAAACACATTGTAGAAATTTCAATGCTCAATTGAGTATGAATTTCATTATTTTATCATTAGAAACAGAGACGCACGTGCGAATAGCTAACGTAATTAATTCTGGACTTTGGACTAGAAAAATATTACGTGAACAGAGTTGTTACTTAGATGCCGTGATACAAATCTCTCATTATTATAATACGATTATGATAATCTCATCAATCACGACGTTGTCATGTTACAACTCATGACGGATCAACAATACATAACATCTTGTTACATTATCATCATCTTGCAATTTGCCGCTATGATTAAGTATACATAATATTTGTACGTCGATAAAATAAAATAAAAAATTGGTTGTCTGTAAAGTCGGTTTACGGACGATAGTTTAACGTGACAACGTCATAAGAAAACATTGATGAAATGATTGCATACTTTTATGAATAAAATGGAATCATTTTTATTGAATTATCATTATTTTGTATGGATACGAAGAAGGAGTGAAATGAAATCTACAATTTTTATTGATATATTTTATTCGCACGCGACAAACGGGACAATGAGTCATGTTTTTTCGTGCGTGCAGCGGGCGTTCATCGATTTATAAGACGTTGTCACGTCAAAAACTTAATACACGAGCCGGTTTTAGATTCGCGCGGTATAATATAGTTTTATTGCCTTAACACAATGACTGTTAATGTCTCAGATGGTGAGTGGGCAATTTGCACTATATTGGTAATTAATAATCAAAAACGAGTATTGACAGTTCTAAAATTGCCATATACAAAGTAATTTTTGTAATTAGTAAAGCTCAATATGTTTTTGTTAGATTCCCATAAATGTGTCAATAATTGTACTAATGATTTTTTTGTTGCCATAGATGTTGATGGGCTAAAATCAGTTCGTCATTCTGATGATCGTAAAGATTAGACAAAAAACAAATTTGTGTTGTAACCTTGAGAACTCTTGACTTTTTTTAAAAGGTAATGGTTTTTTCGCTCTTCCTTATTTATTTTTTTTCAAACTTATTTGTTTGATAGATGTAGTTTTCTCAACAAGTTTACAACGATAAAACATATTTTTATGCATTACATACTTTTTGTAAGGACCGGCTATGCTCACAAGCATTATTTTTCTTGGGGGTCACCAAAAATTGTCCTCTCGTCACCATATATAAATATTGATGCATACAAAGTTGAATATTTCGTTTATTATTTTTTGACTGTCACTTCTCGGTGTGAACGCGTTATATTCAAATAATAAAACGCATTTTTAGTGTTATTTCTACAGTTTTATATTATCAATATCAGAACTGGTTTCGCTCATCGCACGCATTATCAAATGATCTAAAAAAAATATGTTTGAAAAGTAGCATATTTCTTTACGGTCTCGGTGCGGCCCAGAGTAACCAAAACGTTAAAATACCAAGAGACCTGCTTCAATATGCTAACCTCATGAATGACACGGATCAAAAATATTGCGTATAAATTATTTGTAAATTATTAGTTATTATGCCAATAACAGTTATTCCTAATTTGACATGAATTCATAATTTTACTGCTACATCGAACAGCATTACGTGTTTTGTAGATTTTATGAAGTCTTTTTCAAGCACTGTTTATTTTTTATCTTATCTAATTGCCCAAAGCCAAAACTGTTGATATTTGAATTAATTATATCTAGATTTACTTATAACTTCGCGATGTAGCACATTCGATTAAAATAACACCTGTTTAAATTTGTCACGAAATTTCTGAAGAATTTCTTGCACTCTAACGCATGTTTGACGCCATTTTCATATAACAGTGCGGGGCACACATTATATATTTGAATATAATGTCAGTTTTTTCTACATGTTTTTAAAAAAATACCCAAATTACCATAATTCTCCGATAATCATAATAACTGCCATTCTATCATTCTTTTTTATGTTGGTAGCGTTTAAATGTTAGCTAGTTAGTTTAAATGCGTCTATATTCACCACCATTAATAAATGTCTCTTTGTCTTAACATCAACGGTGTATGTAATCAACGGTTAATAACTAACATAAATAACTATGGGGTTATTTTTGCAAGATTTTTATAATGAATTTACCCAATCCAATCACATACATATTAGAGTAGCTGATATAATACTTTATGTCAAAGTTTGACAGATTTTATAATATTGACAGTGAGGATAGCTGCAATTGAAACCTCATTTCAATAAAGGCTTACCAATATAAAAGAGATGAATAAAGAAACACATAAATCACACCGTTCAGTGCAAGGTGTTCTGCCAGGTTCTATTGGTGTTTAACCATTTAAAACCTGGAAAAACAAATAGTCGTTCAAAAAAAAAATGGACACTTCAAAGTTCAATTATTAAAAAACGAATTCTCAATGTGTAACATATGATTTAATGAAAGATTCTCACTACAAGTATTTTCTATGAGAACTGCTTGCTAGTTAGATGTTAAATCTCTATTTTACTGAGATAGTAGAGAAGTTTATAGTGTAATGACAGAATGGAAAACCCTGTTTTCTGAATTTTTTGTTAGATTCTTAAAAAAACTCACTGCAAAATAAACAATATTTTAGCACTGAAAAATTAAACTACGGCTAACATAATTTGGTTTTTTTTCATTTCTGATAAAAATTAATAAAGAACATAGTACTTCTGCACCTTTTCATTTCTGATTTCCCAAAGTGAATAAAAGATTTTCTGTGTATTTATAGCTGCATTTTCATTTAAAAAAATAATGCTGTCATCTAGGGGTTATATACAATAATAATATGAAATTACAAATTTCCATCTATAAAAATCCATTTGAAAATTATCAGATTGATGTCAAATTTGTGGTAATGCCACTGGATTAATTTATGAACATTCCCATACATTAAGTTAGCAGATAAATACTATGTCAGTGGAATGTGCATAAATCACATTATATGAAGGATAATGTAACAACATTATCAATTAACCTCTGTAAAAGGTAGCTTATTGGCTCTTTGTAATGTTTATTATTTTATATTTAACTAATCAAAACATTGGAAATGGCGCTATTGAAAAAAGATTTCAACAATATACTCATAAAAAGTTCGAGAATTGTCCTGTTGATCATGACACTGATGGAGAGTATAAAAAGCTATTTGATTATTACCCCTACTTCTAAAGTCTCAACTATTGAGACAACAGACTGCAGTTTATAGGCATATGATATTCATAAATATATGAATGTTAATAGTATCAAATTTGTTGTTTACATGCCAATTTTGCTGTGATTTTTTCTGGTAATTTCAACATATAAGTAACGCTGATTTCTGAAATGTTTGGTATTGCAATATCTTTCATGTGACTCAGCAGGAATGGGTTAAAAGCAAGACAAGTTAATAGGGAAAATTGGTAGTGTCTTAAGTTTTTGATGAAATCATCATTTGAAGGACAAAAATTAAAGATGTGGATGCTTTTAATACTTGTCTAAATATTATTTATTATAAACACTTCAATTTAATATGACAAACTTATGAATATTTGTTTGACTAACCACTATTTTATTGCAAAAAATGTTAGCTTCTAATTTCTATTATTGTTATACCTACAGAAACATGTCAACAATTTTCATACGTATTGTACTTAGCTCGAATCTTTGCTATTTATATTCAAAAGTAAGGCTGAATTAAGACTTTTAGAGGCCATACACACTTGAAAGATTTTGATGCTTCTGAAATAAACTGATGGGTCTGTAGTAAAGTGGTCAACATCGTTAGTTTCTGTAAAGGATCTCTCAAGTTCAAGTTGCTTTACGTTACGTTAATTTATAGATTCTCTTTGAAGGTAAGGATGTTTGTGATGTCTAAAAATTACCTTCCAGGTTCTAACAATATCATTTAACTACTAGGCCTTTTCTAGCCCAATCTTCTCCTAAGTTCAGAATTTCTCTTACTTATTTATTTGATATACACACACACATATATATATATATATAATAAAAGTTTATTGCCTTGGCAATGCAGAAAAGATAAATAAAAGGAAACATTGGAAATTATTATTGGATCTACATTATCCTCTTTGTACAATAGTTTTTAAATACACTTTTACCATTCAATTATTTTCTACTAAGATTACTTAATATGAAACCTTTATTTCCTTTTTCAATTCTCATTCACAATTTGAAGCATATGGGCACCTCAAGATACCTTCAAAATTATCTATTCTCTGCCAGTCTCATTATTTCAACCTAAACTACCCTAGTATTCCGCAGTAATGTCCAGCCCAGCTTGGAAGGACATCAGAATCTATAACGTTGAAAGGAAAGTCAGCCTTGCATTAGTTATCTTCAGCACTTATCCGTATTTACAATCGTTTTCGTTTGAGCTTTGTAAACTATAATGGAAAGTTAAATCCGCTATCTAAATTCCTTATAAATCAAAACCACTGTATTCCTAGTACTTCCAGCATTAGGTTACCTTGAGCAACAATGAAGCATCATGACTCATCAAAATGCATGCATTGAATAAGTGAAACTTGCTTCTGATTGAGTACAACTCTCAGAAATTCGTCATTGAGTTAAAGATACAGTTAGTACAAAAAATCCCTCATTGCATACTCTCAAGTACTTTGCTCATGCTTTGCAGAGAGTTTTCTGATTCCAGGCAGGCACTGCGGTATAGCACATTGGTTTTGTTTCACTGATTATTATTGTTGATAAAGATTTTTCTTTTATTTGCAGGAAAGATGAACGAGGAATCACAATGAAGGTGTACAATGTAGCCGTGTTGATCATGGACATTGTAGTTCTTTTACTGCAGATGGGTTTCGCATATGCAGAAGCCCTTTATAGACTGGTAGTACCTGTAGAAGAAAAAGATGTTAAGGGAGATATTGTCCTGGTTAGTACTTATATCTCTAGTTAAACAAGCAGAAATAAAAAAATCCAAATATGTTTTAATAATAGCTAATTCTCATGAAAATTCTTTAACTTGTTTTATTTATAAGATCATTTTTCCAAAATTGAATGTCATTATTGACAAATTATTATAAAGTTAAATTGATTCAAATAACAGATTTTCTCGTTGAATTAAGGTCTATATACATATAAACAATGTAAGTTGTTTATCAACTGTCAATTTTATAACACTCATGTGATAGAATGCCTGACGATGCCTAGAGGCAAAGCCCAGAACATGAGTGAAAAAATATGTGGTATCATACAAAGTTTCAACAATTCAAATCTTAACACGGTGAAAAAAATAGCAATTTATTTTAGTTCTACAAAACTATTTTTAAAAAATATAGTTGATAGCTATTTCGGCTCACACCATCGTCAGAATTCGCCATCGTCAAAACTATAGTTCTGACGACGGCGTGAGCCGAAATAGCTATCAACTATATTTTTTAAAAATAATTTTGTAGAACTAAAATACATTGCTATTTTTTTCACCGTGTTATAATGGAGTTCTACCAAGTGAATGCCAATTCAATCAATAAATTCAAATCTGATATTGAAATCTGTGCATGAATGTACAGAATTTCAACCCTCAGTCAGAATCTTAAATTATATATCATCTAAACATTCTTATATCAATATACTCCATTTGATAATAAACGTCACTTGCTTTTTTTGTTGAAAGGTAATCACCCTGATATAAGTCATGTGCAATGATTTGTAAATATTTAATAATCATGAACAATATTCTAAAAATGATTCATTATCAAGTTCAAAAAATAATCATAGCAATTATGTATATATATTGGGGTCAAATTTTAATAAATACTTTTCTGATTTCTAAAATTTATAAAAATGAACATCAAAATATAATTTTTGTTTTATCTAGTTTTAGTTTTGTAATAAAATATGAGTAATAAAAGCAGTTGAGCGAAACAGGAATCAATATAAAAAGCAAAAATCACACTTCAATTATAATGAGGTTAGATTCGTGTATCCATTATTTGAAGGTGATCAATCATTACCTATAATTATTAATTATTGCTCTTTCTTACACATTTAACCTTTTCATAAAAAGTATATTGAAATGTTTCGATTATTATTGTAAATTGAATATGCAATCTCACCTTACTTATGTGATTTAATTTGTTCTTCCTCTCTTAGATTACTGGATCTGGACATGGAATCGGAAGAGAGTTATCCCTTCAGTATGCAGCATTAGGCAGCACAATAGTCTGCGTAGATATTAATGCTGCTGGAAATGCAGAGACTATCAAAATAATCAAATCATTGGGTGGAAAAGCATCTGCATACACGTGAGTATATATTTATATATATATAAATACAGTAGAACCTCGCTTATCCGGACTACTTGGAGATGGAAAAAAATACATAAGCTTAAGTTGAGTTATATATTGTCCACACACAAGTGACATGATTTTTGACAATAAAAATGTTTACTTTCACATGATATTAGTTAACCCTCTGCCTGCTAACATCCTACTTTTGAAACAGCTGATTGAAGTGTGAAGATAGTTAACAATATAGTTAAAAACATACAAGAGTTAACAGTGTCGATAGTTTTGCATAAGAGCTAATTTTTTATCTGAAATATTGATTAATTTTTCTAATACACTACTGAATTGTTTTTACTTTATATAGCTTAACTGACAATGGGTTAATTTTGCTTAACTGTAACTGGTGGTTTACAATGAAAATTATATAGAAATATACTACAGCATTTTTGAAAAGACAGCTATAAAAGTTTTTGAAGCAAATAGCAAAAATTCAAAATTTTACATTCTGGTAAAAGAAGTAAGAATTACTCTGAAAGACTTTTCATTTACTAAGAAACTTAATCGCTATGTGGAAATTCACTCTAGCTAGTCAGGTGTTTTGTGAGCTGATGTTTTCTTTATAAACACCCACCAACAAGCTCAGTTGAATGACTATTTTTCATATATATTTACACATGATTGGCTTGGCATTTTATCTGTAACATATTGCGCAATATAACATACACAAGCATTTATTCTCTGTTTGTGAATATTTTTAATAAGTACTAGTGTATTAATACAATTTGAAATTAAAAATGTCACCAACTTTACTAAAAAAATTCTTTTACAAATATACAATAGTACAACTTTGCTCTCACTCACAACTTTGTCTATTAAAATACAAATGTCAAAATTAAATTAATTTCATATATACTAGTATTGTTAAGGATAAAATATTTTAGAATAGTTGAAAAAAAGAACTTGAAAACAAATAGGTCTTATTTATATATTGATTGAATTGGCATTCACTTGGTAGAACTCCATTATAACACGGTGAAAAAAATAGGATGTATTTTAGTTCTACAAAATTATTTTTTAAAAATACAGTTGATAGATATTTCGGCTCACACCATCGTCAGAACTATGCTTAAACTAACATTTGCTTATCTATATATTGCTGTGTAGAAAAGGTACACAATATATCTTCTCTCCTGTATTAACGACCTAGCTTGTTTCCTGTTCGCAATAAAACTAACAATTGTAAATGAAACTAAAAAAGACGGCTATATCAATAAGTTTACACATGGCATGGAAATGGTCCATTATAGAAACAAAGATACATCAGATACATCAGACAGAGGAGTTAACAATGGTGACGGAGATATATTAGTTTGTTCGTTAAGAATCCTTTGTGATAGTTGATATCTATTGATCTCCAGCTGTTCCAAAGCCGTCACCCTGCGACCCTTACTACAAAGATGCAAACACTTAGGCGCTGAGTTTGAATTTATATAATGTGATTCCTTTATAACGTGATTAGCGAATTGTGAATTTGTTTTTTACTGTTGAATCATCTTACATGTTCCTTAGCTCGAGTGGGTATATTTCTACCTGTCTGTCTGAAATAGCAATCATATAATATAATAAATATATCAATTATATTTTTAAAAAATAACTTTGTAGAACTAAAATACACTGCTATTTTTTTCACCGTAATATTTATATATATTATTATTACTGTTGAAATCTTATTGCATGCTCTTTTTTAGATGTGATGTTTCAAATCGTGAAGCAGTATTTGAGATGGCTGGTAAAATTCAAAAAGAAGTGGGAGAAGTGTCAGTTCTAGTCAATAATGCTGGCATTATGCCCTGCCATTCGTTCCTCACTCATACCGAAAATGAAATCAAGAAACTCTTCGATGTCAATGTTTATGCACACTTTTGGGTAAGCCTTGTTCATTTATTTCTATTACTGTTCTTGAGACAAGAAACTAAATAGCTCTAATCATTTAGGAATTTTATTATCATCTTTATTTTTAAAAAATGCTCACCTTTAGTTCGTATTTTACCTGCAAAGACTACATCAGTACCTGAAATATTATGCCGTCCTTTAAGTAAGCAAAGCTGTTTTTTATATTTGCAATTTTTGCTGCTTAAAATTTTTATGATTACTTTTTTTTAAGATACAACTTCTTTATTCTTATAAAAAACTGTTTTTCCAAGAATACTAGGTTGGAGTATATTAACACTTTGTGGTCGGGCCTCTCGAGCAATATACTCAAGACTGTAGCGGGCGTTTTTTGCAACTAGCGCAAAAAAATATTACTTTCTTAAAATTGACACAACTTCTAAACCAAACAATATTTTTGATTGAAATTTTCAAAGAAATGATATGTGACATTTGATCTTTAAAATCAAATTATAAACACTCTGATTACATCTTAATTTCATTATATTTCTAAGCTGAATATAAAAACTTATTCTCAATTATGTAAATGGCACTGCACATCTCATCAATATTAAATTTTTAAAACATTCTATGTAAACGATAATATATTTATTCTTACTATATAATTATATAAAAAAGTTAATATATATTCTTGCAATTCCTGCAAGTTTAGAACCACTGGAAAACTTTTACTGGCGTAAATAGAGAAACATGCATCTGCGAATAGGAACACTCGGGTTTATAATAACTCATGAGTTTTATTGCCACTTGTCAAAAAAAGGTCTTTGTCGTATTACCGTGCGTTTTGTTTCACGCCGAAATACAAGCCCGAGAGAATATGGATCCTGCAAACGACCGACAGGATACAAAAACTAAATTTATCGGGTTCCGCAAACAAACGACACTCCGCAAAAAACGAAATATTTCGTTTCCCGACCATAAAGTGTTAACATAGAATTTTTGAATGCCCAATTATTTACAAATAAAGAAGTTTATGGTTCAAATAACATTTTTCAAATAAAAATGTTTTAGGTGTAATTGCCAACTTGAAATATTTTTCAGTTAAAATCATATTCATGTAAAATACAATATGGGAATGAAAATATATTTAAAGAAAGAATTTTTTTGACAGTAAAATCTGTCCATGGTAAATAGAGCTTGTAAAAAAATAGTTTTAAGGTCACTAAAGATAGCTAATTGTCATGTGTAAATAGATGATACTCAAAAATAAGAGTATCGACAATTTGAAAAAGTTTCAGTACAAATTGATTAATGTGTTAAAATTAAAGTGTTTTACACCAACATTACTGAATTCATTTTTGAAATATTTGGTGTCGTTAACTCGTTAAGAATTTGAAAATAATAGGTCAATGCAAAATATATTTCCAAATTCAATGGAGCATTAATGACAGCTCTTCATGCTTCAAAACAAATAAATAATAAGCTATTGAAGACCGGCAATAATGATTCAAACTTGAACAATAGTAATCACTCTTGTACTAATTGTAAAAAAAGTCATCAAACTAAAAAACCTTTTGAGCGAAAAAAATTGATATTTTTGATAAGGTTCATTATAAGATTATTGTTTTCACATAATCATTTGATTCTAAATTTAAATAATATTAATTAAAATATCATTGACTAAATATTTAATAATATTTAGTAAATTAGTCTTGATTAATTCTTATTGTGTAAAAATGCCAACAGAAAATTGTTCCTAATGATGCTTTTGTTCAAAAAACATTACGCCTTTACTCTCTATCGTATACATATGTATACTTTTTATTATTAATATAGACAAAACATTGATAACTAAAGTTCATGCAGGTTATTTAATGCATTCTGGATTATTTGTTTACAGCTTCTGCAAGCATTCATTCCAAGTATGATTAGTCGAAATCATGGACATATAGTGGCATTGTCTTCCATGGCTGGTGTTATGGGGCTCACTAACTTGGTGCCCTACTGTGGAACTAAATATGCTGTGCGAGGTATTATGGAGTCATTACATGAGGAGCTCAGAGAAGATATTAGAAAGATTAATGTAAGTCATGAAGAGATGTTTTCCAATACTTGATTAACATATTAAATGCTGAGTTTGTATATAGTATGGACATAATATTTCCCTAAAGGCGTGGTTCACCTTTGAAAAGCAGCTTTAAAAATATTTCGTTTTTTAAAGCACTTTTAAGATATATACATATAAAATTTGAATTGTTGTAACTACATACATATCCATGTGTTATGTTACTTACAACCTAGGTTACACATTCCAGTATCATTAGGCATTCTTTTACATGGATACAATAGAATACACATTGTAAATAGCTTGCATCTGTAATAAACAAGAGGAATTCCATAGAATAAAATATAGACTCTATAAGGCTAGGAGCTTGATCTATGTCTAAAATAATTTTAATAACTTGAATTTTGAAAATAATATTCATATAAAAATACAGACTAATGATGAAGGGTTTTTATTGATCATTCAATCAACTACCATTAAAATGTAATTAATTAAAAATGCAGAATGTGTGTAAATGTACAAAGTTTCAATAATTCAAATTTGATATTGAGATTCCACCCTTAGTCGATATTATAAATTGTTTCAATATATATTGAATTTTTCAGTGTTGCATCAATGAAGATATAGTTTAATTAGCAGTGGATGTGTTTATTTGTAGTAAAGCTTGGCGCTTTAAAATTTTATTTACTTCTCTAGTCCAACATTATTTTAATAACATAACTAACTATATTATATTAGAGTATGTTCATCAATAAAAAACTGTAGCAAAACTTTTAATATTTCAAACCTCTGCAAAAGAGACAGTTCAGAAATCATTAATTTTTAAGTGAATATGTAGTAGTTATGTTACAAATGTAAAAATCTATTGTTTACATGAGTGTACATCAAATGATTCATTATTGTTTGAGTTTAATGTAATTATTTTTATATTACAATGCAATCAGTCCATTCAATCTGAATGCTAACAATACTATACTAGAATTAATGAGCCATTTAAATGACACAAAGCTCTTGCGAAACATTCATTGTAAACAATTTTTGATTTATAATTCTCATATTTTTATTGAGTTTTCACTATGTTTACAGATCAAATTCACCACCGTATTCCCTTACATTGTTGACACCGGACTGTGCAAGAAACCCAAGATTCGATTCCCGAGCATGATGAGAATGGTAACTCCTAAAGAAGCAGCTGAAAATATCATCACGGCTATGAGACGAGACATCCCAGAGATTTCAATTCCTTCGACACTTTTGTCAATAAATGAGATATGCAGAGTACTTCCTGTAAAGATTGGCTTACACCTTAAAGATTTCTTAGATAGTGGTCTTGAATCAGATATCTAAGCTACAAAATCTTCTGCCAAATAATCATTTCATTTCCTTTATTCGTTTGTTTCAGAAAGTATTTTATATTGACTTGACATCACATTACAAGTGATATTTTAATAAAGAATATCATAGCATCAAAAATGTTAGTTTATTATATAGTTAAGTCATATTATAATATATTTAATGAGTTAATTTTATGTACACAAAATTTTGAATTGCAAAAAGACTTTTTTCACAAAGATGTGACACGTTTCTCGTTTTGAAGTTTGTGGTTTGAAGTAATTTATGGCTGGATATGAATACTTCAAGAAAAGTATTTAATGAGAAGTGGTGTAGTTAATATGCATTGTTTTTGAGAAAATGAGTTTAATTGAGATGAATTATGTTTGTTAAAAAGTAAAATAAACTTTGTATCAAGAAAATATTGAGTAAAATAAAAAAATAGATTTTATATTCTATCATTATTTCATACGAAATTCTTATTTTTGGAAATATATTGTCTATAAATTAATAGAATGCTTATTCTACTTTGCTGAAATGGACTGTGTTGAAAATTTAGTGAAGATGTTTAATAAGTGATATCGTGAAATAGAGATGATAGTAAAATACAGAAATAGTTTCATATGAACATGCACAAATACATTATCATTAAACAATATTTATATAGTGAATACTTAAAAATAAAACACCTAGATTGGCAAATTATAAATATTTCATTTATTTTACACGAAAACTAATATTTTAGCTTGATAGTAATTGTGTGTGCGTTGTGTTGCATTATAATGAGATTTTTTTTACTATGAAAAAAAATGTAACTTACATTTTATATTATTACGAAAGCAATTCATATTCAGAAAAATAAAGATGCAGATAAATCTATTAAACAAAAAAAAAAATTGTTATAAATTCAGTCAACAAATTATTACAAATACCATAAGTTTGAATATTTATCAAAACAGGGGCTTAGCCATTATATTGTATGCTCTCTTACCGATGGCTTAAGAATACATGGGTTGCCATAATTTATGCAACTCTGAAGATTATAATGTTGCCATTAAATTAGACGCCTTCTTTTTTCTCTTTATTATTTAGAAAATAAAGAATTTCTCCGGTTGATTTATTCACACAAATAAAATTAATATCATTATATTCATTTACTTTACAGTTCTAAACGTCAAGAATGTTACCATATTAGGCGTAGTAAAATAATTAGTCTTAATAATTATATCATGCTGAAGTAGTCGACCAAATATCAAACAGTATAATAATCAATTCTCTTTACTTGATTCATTAAAGTTAATTGTTTAAAAACAATTGATATTCTATTACATGAGATGTATACCGATGTAATGTGTTGTTTTTAGAGTGATGGTTGATAAGTAATAAAGTATATTTTTATGTCATCATATTTGCATTATTTCCTCCACAATTCCTATAATACCTTCTCTTTGTAATATTGTATAATATTTCAAAAGAGATTGGCAGACACGATAACTTAAAACTGGTCATTAACGATCATTCCTATGCAATAGCTTCACACCAAAGATTTTATCGCACCAGATTAACAATTCAGCCATTCATATGGCCGTGAATGTAACATAACAAGTCAATGCTGTTTATAAAGAATGAACCTTTCTTATTCACACTTATGAAATCACTAATGCATATATTAGTTGTATAATGATTTTCAATAAAAAGGAGAAATATATAAGTAATTTTTTATGATATCGACTGAAGGTGCTTGATGGATTTTTAATATCAAATTTGAATTCTTGAAACTTTGTACGATCTTCAGGCATTCTATCAGATGGGTGTAACAGAACTGTCTGTGTGGTAGAATGTCTAAAGATGCTGAAAGGCAAAACCCAGGTCATTGGTGACAAAACATGTGGAATCGTACATAGTTTCAACAGTTAAATTTTCATTAAATAAATATTTATAATACACATATGAAACAGAACTGACTAAACTCACTGTTGTGATAGAATGCCTGAAAATGCGAAAAGGTGAAACCTGGGTCGTTAGTGACAAAACATGTGAGATCATACAAAGTTTATTCTACTATTCAAATTTTGCATAGGTATTGATGAAAACAAATTAAATTTGGTTGTACACATTTATTAACAATTTAGAAGTAGTATTATATTAAGATTTATGCATACTTTGATGTTTGTTTAACAATATCTCATTTGAAAATGTCAAGCCACACACTTCACAAACTTTAGTGTCCAATTTATGATTCAATAAATGTTTATCCAACAACTCGGCATTCATAAACTGCCTGGTACAAATACCGCATTGATATTTCTTACCGACGTGTATGATTGCATGACGAGATAGAGCATTATATGAATTGAAACTCTTTCCGCAAGTGTCGCAGAGATGCTGCGTGTTTTCAAATATTCCTGTGTGTTGCTTTATATGTGAATATAGCTCGTTTCTGTCAACGAATAGAGCTAAGCATACTTTACATCGGTAAACACAAGATCCAGGTTCATCGTCAGCTGTTTTATGTTTGACGCGTCTGTGATTTTGCAAGCTGGCTTTGTTCGAGTAACCATTGCCGCAGTCTTCGCATACGAATTTGTCTTGTTGCAATTTATGTTTCAATTTAAGATGTGACTTTACGTGAATGTATAGTTGATCTTTGGATTTGAATAAATTGCCACATTCTCTGCACCTATATAAACAACCGGTATCAGCTACAAAGTCAGTGTGACATTTCTCATAATGCTGGTTTAATCGATCAGGGCCTAGAAATTCTTTGTTACATTTTTCGCATTTGTACGATTGAACTTTGTCGTGTACAGTCCGGTGTCTTAACATCTTTTCCTTTGATTCATACACTATACCGCAATCTACGCATGTTCTTTTTAAAGCTTCACAACTTCCCATATGGTTGGCTAAAGAATCAAAATGATTGAACACAGCTTTACATGACATACATGAATAGTTTTCTGCATACTTATCAGGATTATTTGAAGATATACTAGATATCGGGGTCCGCTGGCCTTGTTTGGCTAATATCTTATTTACAATATCTAAATCAGAGTCTAAAACGTCGATTTCCATATGTATTTCATACGAATCATCTTGACCAAGCGAAGGCACTATATCATTAACAACATTGTTAATTTTCGTCAGTTTAACACCACCCTGTAGAAGTTTTTGAGTTACATCGATAGGTGTTGTGTTTTCCACATTGAGACATTCCAATGCATTTGTGTTCGTCAAGAGTTCAATATCAAAAGAATTGTTGCTGCTATCAAGAAATTCTGCGAGAAATTCATCCTCACTTCCAGATTTTGTACTTAGATTGCCCAAAGGTTTTTCACTGCGTGATTCTGTTTCTCTTGGCCAGTTATTTTCTATCATTTCAAAAGATGAAGTATCATTTGTTAAGCCGGCCAGCAGCCATTGTTCGCAGCATTTAGAGTTTATATAAAAGTTGTAATAGCTGTGTAACAGATCGGCACATTTGTTACAAATATTCTTCGGAAGTAAATCTTCAGAAGTTATCTCTATGGATAAACACGTTGATAGCTCCAGGGGTATATTGTTGGCATTCTCAAATATTGATATTAAATTTTCAGATTGGACCAGACACAGTCTACAATATTTATTGAATTGTTCCATTATGCAAACCGGTGAAGTTTCATATACTATTGTGTGAAGTCCATTAGAGATATATATACAACTTCAAACTTCCTCAGATATTCAGTTTGGTGTTTACTTCACAAACAAATTGTTTGCATAAAAAATAAAAACAATCGTTCGGATCAGCGGATTTAGTGTAGAGATGAATGGTGTGAATAAGCTTAATAATCTAATGAAAATAATTTTCATTTTCTTTGAAAAGTTTTTGACAGCTGACAGTAATGAGTGTTGCTAGTAAACTTGTATATTATAAAAGTGTAATAGTTTTTAAGCTTGTATTATTATAAATTTTACTCTAAATTGGCCACGCCATTGTAGTCTCCAATAATAATATAAAATGCTGTTATTATACCATAACTTACTTAATGTTCAAAGGTTGCTATAAATATAAACATAGACCACTATGACAATATGAATGCAATCATACACAATAAGCAAAGCATAATATTTTGAAAAAGATCATTAATTAGATATCAACTAAAATAACATTTTTTTTTTAAAACAAATATATTTTGTACAAAGCTAGCACTAAATTTGTAAATAGTAAGTTGAAAATTTTAAAAAGTTATCAATATATAAATCAGATGACCATATATCATAACCATTTTAATGCTGGATTTTATACAAAAGTAAACAGTATTTTGTGAATGTAAAGATAAAAGATCTTTGGTTATTATAATAGTAAAATTTTCATACATTGTAGAATTTACAACGAAAAAAGCATACTTTCTTGACAATCAATCTCTATTTTAAGGGGCTATAATATTACCAAATATAATACAAGCAATTGAAAAATAAACAGCTGATATTAAAGGAGTAATACTGTTTCACGTATGAAACACTATTTTGACAGATTGACGTTTGGGGCGTTTGACTTCGCTTTGTTGGTTATTATCTGTCAGATTTAAAATAAAACGTAACTAAGTTAATTCAATATACATTCGAAAATATTTAACGTGGTACATTTTATATCCTCAAATTAGGTTTCTCGAACCAAAATCTAATTAAAATTATGAATATAATAAGAAATCAAGATGATTTGATTGCAAAAATTGTTTTGAAACACATTTACGATTGACACATTCAAATTAAATGAATAAAATGGCAAGTGAAAGTGAAGATGAAGATCAGCTCGATCCTCATGAAGCTCTACTTTACTCGGCTCGGAATGGAGATGTCTCTGCTGTTCGAAAGTTATTAGAAGATGCACAAAATGGAAAAACTCAATTGGACATTAGCTGTAAAGGTAACATCGCGAATTTCTGTTTTTTCCACTTGAAGAGATTATAAATCAGATTTTTTGTAATAAAAAATAAAAAAAATGTTACATAAAATATAGTACTACAATTGACACAGCAAAATCTTTTTACAAATAAATAAACATAACCATAAAAAAATCAGTTTATGGAACCTACGATTTTAATATTTGTTTTAAAAAACACTAAAAGTTTTGTAAATTATACTAAGTACTTATATAGACCCAAATCTTTGTCTCATAATTATTAGAATTAAATTGTTAACTGTTACTTCTTTGTGGAAAGGCATTATTAATTATATATTTTAAATACTATTTCCATAATTTATTTATTTATTTTTATTATTAAGACCGATTTTGCTCATTGCGAGCATTATTAATTCTTTAAAAAATTGTTCAAATCCCTTTCTTTGTGATTTTATTCTTATAATCAATGTTATTAAAACAACATGCACATGGATCAACTTAAGTGAGTTATTTTAATAAATTTTATAATATCAACTGAAGCTGCTTGGTGGAATTTCAATATCAAATTTGAATTGTTGAAACTTTATATAATTCCATATATTATATTATGCCACTACCAGCCCAGGTTTCGCCTTTCGCAAAAGTCAATTATTTTTTATATTTTTTTCAGGTAAAGCAAAATGCAACTTTGGTTGGACACCCTTACACTTGGCGACGTATTTTGGACACTTGGAGACTGCAGAAATTCTGCTCACCAATGGCGCCGATGGAAATGCTTCTAATGATGCTGGAGATACGCCTTTGCATAAAGCTGCATTTATAGGACATGAGGTTCTTAATTATTTGATATCGACTTTCATGAGTATAGGACTTTTTTAAGGCAGTTTGTATTTTATTACACTATCTTTTAACTCGTTCCCTGTTAAGTTACGTAAAGGATAATTCAACTCCATATATTTCGAAGCTTTATTCAAATAAAATATCATTTTCACAAAAGATTTGACACTGTTAATCTTCTCACAATTTTGAGCATTCTTTATCAATACACTGCACTATGACTGTCTTACCACTTGATTGTCGGGAAAGGGTAAAATGAACTCACTTCTTAGAATAAATTATTATTATTTTCAAGGAACTCGTAGTTCTTCTTCTTCGACATGGTGTGGAAATATCAGTGATGAATGGAGAAGGCAAGGTGCCACGAGATGTTTCGAAGACGCAAGATATTCACCGATTATTGCTCGCAGCCGAGCAGAATGAAGTCAGAGAACAAGAGCTCAATTTACTAGCTGCAGCTCGAGAAGGAAACATTGAAACTACTAACAATTTGGTAGGCTCGAGTACTTATACTGAAAAATGAAATTATTTTATATAATATCGATTCTGAAGTTTTTCATGTTCTTTTTTTTTATTTCTGTGCATTGCATATTATTTGTTTGTGTATTTTAAACTGTGTTTTTTGAATATATTGTGTTCTTTCTTTTCAGCTAAGAGCTCCTCAACCTCCAAATATTAACTGTGTAGATGCACAAGGTAACAGTTGCCTCCATTGTTCGGCATATCGAGGACATACACAATTGGCTGTCATACTTTTACAGAACGGAATAGACCCAACCATTAGAAATATAAATGGTAAACCTGCACTGATAAATGAAATAAATCATATTATGGCGCTTTAAACACCAAAATTATTTGTATTGATTACTTTTATGTTGAACTGTTTTGAATGTATTTGTATTTCTTTTAGGTCAGTTGGCTGTTGATTTAGCAAAAGACAGTCAAATTAGACAAGTTTTGAATGTGAGACCACTTCGACAAATACAAAGAACTGCTGCACGGTTTGAAGGCCAGTTAATCAAGAGATCAAGATTTCTTGGATGGAAATCAGTTTGGGTAAAAAATATTATTTTTCAACAAATTATTGTCTGCTCACAATTTTCAGCATAAATCCCAATGGAGATTGCCTATGCCTTAAACAGAATCAATAAATTGATAAAAAAAACATTTGTTGTACTGGGATTTTCGAGAACTGAGAATGAGAGCAATTACGAAGATCAACAGTGTTGAACCTCTCACTGTGGACCTGAAAAGTCCTGTCCTATTTAAAGTAGTTTCCGTTCAATTGGGGTACAGCAGAGCAAGAGCTCTTCAAGATATACAATATATAACTCTAGAAGTAACTATTAAATTTGGATTTCAACTTCAGTGCTTGAAATATTATTGGCAGTGTGTAGGCATCAAAGAGAGTTTACCTTAATACAATGTTTGTGATGCTGTAATAGTTTAAAAATCATTCAATATGATTCAGGAATTTGATTTTTTTAATCAATCTCTTTTAGGTTTGTAGTAGTGGCAGCCTTAACATATTTAAAAACATTTATCAAACAAAGGAAAAACATATTTTAGGACATTAAATATTTCTCATTTAATTACTGTATTATTTATTATTATTTTTTTCTTTAATATGAGTGAAAACTGATCAAAAAACTTTTGAAAGAGAACTGGATAAATAGACAGCCACTCCGATCAATCTCAATTAGTTTTTATTGTACACATCATAATTTTATCCCAACTTTTCTTTATATTTCCTAGGCTGTACTTCAACGGGGAGTTCTATCATATTACGGGTGCAGAGCAGATGCAAGTACAGGGAGCACTGCTAACAGACGAGACTGGAAATATTTAGACAGCGCTCGTGTTGCACCAAGTCCCACAGATGCATCATTACTCTTGTTACATTTCTCAGATGGAACAGCACATCGGTTACGAGTACCTCCTTCGTCCACCCCATCAATACCAGTTGTCAGACAGGTCTGTAGGATTATTATTGCATCAAATCATGAGGGATCATAAACTAGTTTATCGGGAAATTTTAGAAATAAACATTACTCAATTGAACTCTTTGTCATTATTGAATGAGCAGTTAAACCTCCCTCGCTATATCCATTAGATCAGATTTGTTCAATGTGTTTCATTAAGTTTGTTTTTTAATGTTCAGGAGTGGGTTACTGCAATAAAAGAGCATATAGCATATTCAGCATTTTATCTGTGGGGTTGCGAAGACGGCTCTGGGCCAGACAAAGAAGATGTGGAAGATGAAGAGGATTGTGATGCGGTGGAAGCAGCTGAAGGTCGACCTCTCGGCAGCATGCAAGATGCCTTAACTTCTGCTGCCAACCATCTTGCGTTGCTTGAATCACAATTGGGTGAATGTGGTGCATTAGTCTCTGCACTGGAGAAAAGTATGCAAATGGGCACTACATTACATCAATCTACTTATATGGTGTGTACATTTTAAAAGATTTTTGATCTTAGTAGAATATTGAATTTGTGGCATATAGTTTAGGTATTCAACCTATATGTTATTTATTACTTGACATAGTCAAGCTGAATTTATGCAGTATAGGTAAACATTATTAAAGACATTGATATTGCCTTGTTTTGTCCTATTTCTCAAGAAACTCTTTAACTAACCTCTATTAAAAGTAATTGCGGTAGAATTATTGGCAAAACAAAGACCCAGAATTAGTAGAATTGCTCATTTTTATATTACCTAGTATTATCCTAATGTCTGTATGTTAAATTCATAATAAAAATCCATGTCCATCCATGCCCTGCTGACCGGGAAGGGGTATTGTCTATATATATTGGGGTCTAATTGTAGCTTGGACCAAGAAGAGTGATTTTAGCAATGGTCACGTCAAAAGCATGAAAACAATCTTCGTCATTTGAATCTGCTGTTACACTCTCTTCCAGTCCTTTATGCTGAAGGGTGCATTGTCCGTCAATTGTGTGGTGCACCCCTCTGACTGCTGACTACCACTTGCTTTGGCATCTTCATATAACCATTTTGTTAACATTTTTGTACTTGAAATCTTTTTTATAAACTGTAACTGTAATATTTTGTAAATCAACTGACTTGTGTCAAAATAAAACACATTTGAAGGAATAGGGCCTTCGATTTTTATCACTGATGCTCCCATATTGTGTGAACATAGTGGCGGCTTTCTACTTGTTTTTTTTTCATTAGCTAACTGCTGCTGGTCATATATTACAAACAGAACTAAGTAATCTGTCTTTCTTATCATGTTTCATTTTGGTTAATCAATCAATCTGCAGAGATTTCAACATGCCTCATCTACTGGCCAACATTTACTCAGTACCCTAAAACACTGTGCGGCACTCGTGAGACAAGCTGATGAAAGCAGAGGTGCCAAATTAAAGGCTGAAAAGGAACGGTGTCGTATTTTGGAAGAAGCCCTCGCTGTTTTAGCAGCTGAGCATCATGACCTGGAGCAATCAATTGTTGAACAACTGTCAGAACACAAGGTAGCTTGGGATGAATGAAATAAAAATATTGCATTTTGTTAATACAAATATTTATGATTAGAGAAAAATATTAACATATTCACTCCATGACAGTTTGGTTGAATATAGACTTAATAATTGAATTTTAATCAGTTACACTTAATATATTAAACTATATTAGGTTGACCCATATATCACGTCAGTATTTTATATGGTACTCATCTGTGGTTTGTCACTTTTAATATTTAGGATTAAGATTTTCAAAATGCATTCAGTTCTCTTGCAAACATTCTAAAGTTCACACTTTTGTGCTTTTTTGCTGGTAATAAATAATTTGCTGGTGCAAATAATATAAATTTTTACAATATTTATTGATTGAATTGGCATTCACTTGGTAGAACTCCATTATAACACGGTGAAAAAAAATACATTGCTATTTTTTTTACCGTGTGTTACAATATTCTCTGATAACTCTTTGTAAATATGAACCTTTCGCAGATTCAATTACGTCACTTAAGGCTCGAATGTTGGACACCAGTTGTAGAATATCAGTGAATAGTTTACACTTTTTAGTTTATTGTAATATTTTGAATTTGACACATCCATTTATTTCTAAAACTATAATGCCTGTCCACCAAGAATTGACTATTCAGAGGTTAAAAGTTGTCTATCAAACCATTTTTTGAATCGTTCATATGACTGGATTTTCGTCGATTATTTCAATTATAAGATGAGAGAAGGATGGGTGGTCTATAAAGATGTAGAATAATACTGATGAGAAAAAAATACATTCATCCATTTGGAACTATAATACAATGAGCTAAGATTATCATATATAGAACTTATTTAATTTTGATTGTTTTTTGCAGAGCTCGAGTAAAAAAAAGAGACCCTCTAGATTTTATGACAATTCAGACGATGAATTTTATGATGCTTTTGATCCAGGTAAGAATGTGACAATTTTATTTATCATTATAAGTCGATAATTATTGCTGATTTTTTTTACGATATCAATTGATTTTACTTCATAGATTTTCAAATTCAAATTTTAATTGTTGATATTTTGTATCTTTCCAATTGTTTTGTCACTCATGACTATACTATATCCCTTACGTGAAATTAGGTTAATGAGTTAATAATATGCCTAACTCTAGCTACATGATAGTTAATTCAACTGTACCCCACCTATTCAAATAAATAGTTCTTTATTTATCAAATTACCTGATAAAATTTTTTTGGTAGTTGATTATTGTAAAAATTTTTCATCATAAAATCATAAGCTGTATTGTGTTTCACACTAGTTGTAGTAAAACGGTAGAGGGTGAATGAAACTGAGATTTCCGTGCATAACCCTTATTTAGATAGAAACAATCGGACCCCTAACTTTGATTGCTGAGTATTGATGATTGGCACCATATAAGATATGATTATATTCCATCTAAATAGTACACTTTATAGATTTCGAATCCAATAGATTTCCAATTTCAAAATACATGCATACATTCAAATGGCATACAACGCCATCTACTCTGTATGAAAAGAAGCTAATAAATTGTGAATCAAATACAAGTGACTAGTATAATATTTTATATCTAAAATAGTGAAGAAAGATGTACGCTACACTTTCAAATTGATTCTCATTTCTATAGAATCAGACAGTGATACAATAGTATCAGGTGGAGGTGCTGGTGCACTTAGTTCATTGGAAGACACTCCAAGAGTATCCAGGGACAACTCACCCGAGTTAGTAAACTCACAGTCGACTCCTGCACCTCCCGATAGAGCCTCTTCGCTCTCACCGTTGTCTCATCTCAGCCCGGCAAGTTCATGCAGCACAATAATGACATGTGATGGCCACATCTACAGGAACGCGAGAGATGATATCGAACCTTTTATGCTCTACAGCTCAAGGTACGTAAATAAATTTTATTACTCCTTTAATGCTCTTTTAATATAGTGTCGAATTGCATTTGAAATGTTTTTTTTGTGGTTTTATTTTGGTGTTGCCAACAACTTTATTTTAGAATGACTTTCTTTGAAGCAGTGGGTTGGAAATATGTCAATAAGAGTCTCGTTTTATCTCCTAACTCTCCGAAGTGTTCCGGGGAAGGGCAGATTTTATTTGTCTGCACTGTCTAATATTTATAACTCTTCAAGTGTCTTCATGTCTTTATTCAGTTGCTTGTTGTATACCTCCATTTAACTTGTTTAGGCCATACGTGGCCAACCTTAATAAATTTAAAATACACAATTCGTATAATATGCAAGACACCAAAGAAATACCTTTACAAATACTAAACGAGCATTATAGAAATCTATTGTTTTGCATCAAAATATACATTAAAAGTTGAAAAAAAATCTGTTCAGCTCAGTGAGTCATGCATTGGCCACCTATACTTTAGACCATAGGTTCCCAACCTTTTTCGGGTGGCGATCCCTTTTCATAAAATCCATTTGACCCGCAAACCCCTATACAATCCAGATGCATATAAAAAAATTAGCTGACCCCCCTAAAAATCCTTCGCGACCCCCAGGTTGGGAACCTATGCTTTAGACTGAAGAATATTTATTAATCACTTAGAACCCGTATAAAATATAAAAATGTAATTTTGGATTAAATAAATAAAATATGCTTTATCTGGCTTACAATGATTCAAACTAACAAGTTTTTTTTTTGTGTATTTATGATAATTGCATATTATTGAATATATTGGAAATACTAAAAAAAAACAAATATGATTGGGAACTAACTATTAAGTAATATATAACCCTATATTGACCCATAAAAGCTCCATGAGACGGATCAAAGTTAATATTAAAATAGCAGCTAGATGTAGGATGTACCTTTTGGATGCGTTTGTCAACATTCACCACATGTTTTTTAATATTTTGTCTTATCTTACAAATTATATTCAATGCTGACCAGGAAAAATATATTTCAAGGTAAAATATTTTTTCTTAGGGTTATTTCTTTTTGCGTAATCTGTCTTATATATAAACGATGCAAGCTGTTTACTGACTCAGTTTTATTGCATCAAAATTGCGATAAAATTTTAGGAATTGCTTAGCAATGCAAAGTTTTTTCAAATATCATTTATTCAGTCTTCTCTTTGCTTTTCTTGGCTGAAAAAATTTGGTGTATTGACTTAACTATGTATGGAAAATATTTAACCGAATTCGCGTTATTTTTATATCGTAATTATTTACTCGAAAAGAAAAAATAAATAAAACCTGTAGTTTATTTTATAATGGTACAAATTACGTATACATTGTTTCATAAGATTTTTTTTAATACGCGCAAAATATTTTATTTTAGGAAAATATTATATTATTTTTCTCAGAAAATTGTCTAATGGCAGCACTGATTTGCACTGCTTTCCTCTATAACTAACTACGCCTGCGTCAACCCTCTGATTCAGATATCGTTCTTGCGGGTGGTATTACACAAAAGCTTCTTCACATCAAAAGTATAGAACCGTATACCATACAGAAATTATGCTTGATATTATATATATTTTTATGTAAGTTAGTAAAATTGTACGCTTTTTTATCGTTCACTGAAACATCTTCTATCATGCCGCAAAATAACAGAAACTTTTTACGAATTTACGATTTTTTTCACTTTCCGTTCTCAACTTTGCATATAATCTAATAATTCTTGAGATTTTAATGATAGTTTTTACTTTCTTGCTTTTTTAAAAAACATATTTAATAGTTGTAGCAACTAGTGTAAACCCCGGAGTTTTTTTTTTTTTTAATTTTAAATCGCTTTATATATACTAGAGGTTAATAAACCGATAAAGGCAAATAAGATGAAATCGAGAAACTGCAACTTAAAAGAAACTGTTTATACTGCTTTTATAAAACGCAGTAAATGCGCGATAAAATTTACATGCAAAAATTCAGGGTTTCCGATTACAAAATCCCGGTCTAAAATAAAATTCCGGAATCTTGAAATTTTCTTAACTCTTTGACTTCTTATGCCGCGACTGTTGAAACGGCAATCAGCCGTTTCAACGTGATACTAAATAGTCGACACATAAATATATTTTATAGTGACTTTCGTATGAGAGTCAACTTTTATTTTAAAATATTTATAACATGATGTATTATGATTGAAGTTTTTGAAATAATCTGTGATGGAATATCCTTTATGTGGCTTACCAGGGAACACTTTAATATCGATACCGGAATTTTGAAAGTCGTTACAAATATTGAAAACTAATTGGTATTTTACCTTATATATTATACTTTTCGATGTACTACAACGTGAAGCTCGGATTGTCTGTGCTCATACTTTTCTATAATATCAACGAACCTTGTGTATAATTTGTGGTTTACTTCCTTTCAATTTGTCCTATCAGACATAACAGACAATTTTTTCATTGTATTTTAAAATTTTTGAGTTATTTTATGAAATAAATTTGCTGCATACATCATTTGTTTTTTTTTTAATTTCTTAAGAGAGAACTAAAATTTTAAATGATATTTGACGTACAACAGTTTTATAAAATCTGCATAAATATTTTTTGTATTTATTACAAAATAAAGATGGATAACATAGTGTGTCGTGAAGAAATCAAAAATAAAAGTAATACTTGATATATAAAGGTATAAAATACGAATACCGGGATTGAAAAGTTGTGAATCATAAAAAGAGTCCCGAGATCGGATTCCCTACCGAAATCGCAATCATTATAAATGCCTCATACGGTTTTGTATTCACGGTGTATAAATACACGAATGCATTTTCTACAGCATGAGAAGCCGCCTCAGTTAAGCCAGTCTCAGCGGTTCACCGATAGGTATCGCTCGTTAGTAGAGTATTTGCGTTCCAAAATCAAATATTTAAAATTTGATCATCGATAAATTTCCGTTCGATTTACGCGCGTGGTAAAATTTTCCTCGTCGATTCTTTTGCGCGACGCCAGCGCAAAAGAAGATTTCTTTGTGGTAAAATAATAAAATAAAAAGAAAATCGCACGACATGGTCGACAAATGATATTATTAATTTCTTTCCCGCCACTGTCAGACTTGATTCGATGTTTCCCCCACTCTGTACATATGGTAAAATTGCACATTAAAAATAATTGAAAACAAAAAAATGCTCGAATTAGGTATGTACTTTTTAGAATTATAAAATTATATTTTTAGTGGAAATTTTGTATTAGCTATATTATATTTTTTTTTATTTATCATGGAATGTTTAATGCACTTGTTTTGGAATGAAATAAAAAAAAATTTTTTACCTTTTAAATTTAGTTATGTCTTAATCATCGCGATACTTGAGATATTATTCAAAATATTTAACTACCAATTAAATATTTCGCAATAAAAAAAATGAGAATTCACTTAAATTAAATAGAAAATTTCAGTACAGATTTGCCTTAGGCAAATCAATGTCACGTATTATGCATAAAAGATCCATACAAAAAATGCAGTTCTCTTGGAAATAAGATGTCATGAAAACACGTATTTTTTATTGTTTTGTCGTTGACATTAAATATCTTTTAATTTTTCAGTAATTTTTGTATTTTAGGCACTAAAATAGTTGATACGTATTTTATAAATTAATTTTCCCATTTCACATTTTCTTTTGAAGTTAACTCTCTGACTGCTGACGTCTTAACTGTTATGACGGCTGGTTGTAGTACGTTGATAGTTAACGCTCAGATATACCATCATCATCATCAGCCGGGGTCGATCCACTGCTGGATGAAGGCCTCCCCCTGCTTCCTCCATTCTTCTCGGTCCTTAGTACTTCGCTGCCACGTATTTCCGCCGAAATTGGTTAGCTCGTCGAACCACCGGGTGTTAGAGCGGCCCTGTGGTCGTTTAACATTTCTTGGGTACCACTGTATGACCGCATTCGTCCAACGGTTGTCTGTTCGTCGTGCTGTGTCCAGCCCATTGCCATTTCATCTGTTTGGCGACATCTACTACATCACGTACCCTTGTCTGCTCCCTTATCCATTGGTTTCTCTTGCGATCTCTTCTCATTATGCCTAACAGTTATCTTTCCATGCCTCGTTGTGTTACTCTTAATTTTTGGATTTCCTTTGTGTTAAGAGTCCATGTTTCAGATGCATACGTCAGCACTGGTAGTACACATTGGTTGAAGACTTTTCGCTTTAGGCATAGTGGCAGGTCGCTTTTGAAGACAATATTCAGGCGTCCGAATGCACTCCATGCTAGTTTTGATCTGCGGATAACTTCGTCGAACATGCCTCCGTTTATAGACATCTGTTGTCCATGCTCAGATATATAATAGTGTTGAAAATTTCGTGTAAAATCGAATTTTTGTTTTAGTAATCAAATAAAATGTTTAATATTAAATTTACACAATATTATGTTATTAAATCAGGACGAGTTCGTTCGTCGCAAAAAAAAATGTCAATTGATGTAGTGTATCCTGATTTTAATAAAATAAAATTGTGGAAACGATACTATAAATTTTGTTTTATTATTAATGACATATACTGTCTTTCCACTTAGAAACTTGACCGTTAATACCTTAAAAGTGTCTTATCAATAGCCCAATTTGTCATGATAATGTTCATAAGATCACAAACACTTACATTATTAAAACAATGTAACACCTTTGTTATAATTTCCTGCACACACCTTAATAAGGAAAAAATAAACAATTTTATTTCTACGTCACAAGTCACCTTTTTTGATTCGAAAAGTATATGTTTAATTTTACTATTTTGTGTATACATATGTTATTATTTCACTTAAGGTTTTGTTGTGAGCATTTTGCTTTTAGAATAAACCCGCAGAATCAAAGACTGAGAACCACTGATATAAAATATCTAGACTTATTGAAATGCTAGTATAACTATGAAGAAAGAAATTAGCGCCGGCTTAGTCTTCAAAAAGTGTGATTGCGTAATTTCAAAATGTAATCCTCTCATTGCCAACGTCTCAACTGTTGAGACGGCTGTTTACAGTGTGTTGAAGGTTGACACTGAGACAACTGTGACAAAACTTTGGTGAAAGAGCCGTTTGTTGCAACTATAGGCGTGATAATCGTAGCAACGCTGAACTAATTTATGATATCGATCGTGCTTGATTGAATTTCAATATCAGATTTGAATTTTTGAAACTTTGTGCGATTCTATATGCTTCGTCACTCACGACCAGGGTTTCACCTTTCGCTATCATCGGGCATTGTATCACATAGATTCAATAGAAATGACGAATGTACAAAATTCAGTCAGTCTATTTGTCTGTCTGTCAGTTCTGTAGCATCCGTGTGAAGAAATACCTGAAGATACCGAAATACGTGGAATCGTACAAAGTTCCAACAATTCAAATTTACGACTGAATTAATTTATGATATTGACTGAAGGTGCTTGATGGATTTTTTTATCAATTTTGAATTGTCTTCAGTTCTGATAGAATGCCTGATGATGCCGAAAGACGAAACCCGGGTCGTTAGTGACAAAAAATCTGTAATCGTAAAAAGTTTCGACAGTTCAAATTTACTACTAATATGACTTTTGGAATATATTTTATACGGCTTAGCAGGGAACGACTTATATGCGATGAAAACGGTTATTAAAATTTGTTCGTTAAATTAATTCAATTTTATTATTGTTGGTATTATTAGTGAAATGTAATTTTCTCGTTCCGCTAACATCGCTATGGAAAATAAGCCTATTTTGTCTACGGTTAAATTGTTCTATAGTCAGTCCTATTGCGAATGACACGGGAAAGGTTGTACGAGGTTATGGGCAAAGCGATCAATGGCGTTAGTTATCCCTCGGTCCTGTTTTCTTTGGGGAGGTAACGGTAATTCAGTAAACCGTGCGGAATTTCTTAGTTTGGGGGTGCGGTCGTCGTTAGTAGCGTCGTAAAATATCCGACGCCGTCCCTACGTTAGACTAAAAGGCGCCCTAGGTGCCGCAATCACTCACGTATGATCAACTATTTCTGTAATAGTGCGGTATTTATTGTTTTTTTGGATGGTTTTTAAACCAGAATAGTCGCTTTTAACCTCTCGGCGAGCATGTACGATTGATTTATGGTATTAAATGAAGAAAAACTCATATTTTGAACGTAAAAAATCCACTCGCTAGATATTTAAAAGCGAGCAACAAGTCACTTGCCGAGAGTTTAAGTTGTTATGTCACTTATTGGTGGAAAGGCATAATATTTTAAATAATAAATATTCAGAATAGTGTCAACCAAACATTGATCCATCAGAAAAGTGACAATTAAACGTTGGGAGAAAA
Source organism: Himalopsyche japonica (assembly GCA_028555115.1). NCBI lineage: Eukaryota > Metazoa > Arthropoda > Insecta > Trichoptera > Rhyacophilidae > Himalopsyche > Himalopsyche japonica. The sequence continues at coordinate 953,398 of JAHFWJ010000465.1, read as the reverse complement.
TGAAACTCATACTTTTTTAATCAGCTATTATTAAATTTGAATTGTTAAAAATTTGTGCGATTCCTCATATTTTTTGTCACAAACGACCCGGGTTTCGCGTTTCGGCATCTTCAGGCATTCTGTCTCACGGATACAACATGACTATCAGTTCGTTGATGGCAATTCATTTGGAATCGTACAAAGTTTCAACAACTAAAATTAAATAATGAAATTCCATCAAGCACCTGCAGTCGATAAAATAAAGTATGTCTATTTATTAATTCAATATTTGTTATATACAACAAAATTTAAAATTTCTTTTCATGTCAATTTTATTCATATATATTTTTGGTATGTGTGACGTTACAAAAATTAAAAATTATATATTTATTACTTTTACAAGGTCAAAAATATTTTTAAAAAATATTGATGATTTTTAAAGGAATAAATAACAAGAGAAAACAATCAAGGATAGGAAGGAAGTCAACCAAGCAAGCTCATGTGAAATCTACTTTAATATATTAAAAATAATATTCATCTGAACTCACTCTTGTCCACACAGAATATTTCGACATGCGAGGCAATATTGTTAAACATTGATAACGCTCTTACCATTGGCAGACTGGTTCTACTCTTTAGAACAAAGCAAACTAATCACGTTCAAGACTACAATGTACGTGTACAATTTGATATAACCAAGAATGGCAAAATAACCATTTTGGACTAATCGGATAAATAGACTCAACTGGATAAATCGAAACAAATGTGTTGCGAGGTACACGTCTCTTCGTATTTTCAAAATTAAAAGTTTTGTTGTATTAAAAAAATCGCGTAAAAGAAGACCAGTGTAATTCGGTCCCTGCAAAATTATATAAAATTTTATTCACATGTATCGTTTTACTAATGTAATATTGAACAATTGACGATAAAATGACAGACTATCAACACTTCTGAAAGTGTTAATTTTAACATAAAATTGAGTTAACTGACTTGTGCGACACGAAAAACTACAGTGAGTTTTTCTGTAGGATTTGCTGAACGCGAAATACATTTGACACCTAAAAAATGTTTCGTTGATTTAGTGTTCACCGCTTTCGACTGTATTTTATTATTCTTACCGCGAATTAATAATCTCGAATCAACAGTTTTCGTTTGTTAATTTAACTTCTGTTGATATAATAATTTTGCAATAAAAATACTAGCGCACTCGTTAAATATTTAATGAATCTCGATAGAGTCGTTTAGTGTTATTTAATGTTATTACTTGCGTAGTTTTCCAGCAGCGATTCAGTTCCGTTTTATCGCAGTTTATGTTTCACGGACGTTTTCAACAGTTAGTTGTTTTGTAGATTAACATCAACGTAAAGTATGTTAACGACACAATCTTTATTTGATAACAGATTCACACAAATGAAAACTTTACAAAACATTTTGCTTAGATTATAATATATTGTAACGTAGTTTGTATCTTTATTTGCCATCGGTCGTGTCTTAGCGGAAAGTAAAACTAAAAACTATAAATAAGCGATTAACATTCTAACCCTCTAGTTCAGTGTTCCTCAAACAGCGGTTCGCGGAGGTCTGAGTCTTTCCGTTGGGCCGCAAATAGTATGTCAAATTTAAGGAAATTCGCCATGTAAACATATGAAATATTATACTTTTTTGTTATTTTTACATAATTATATTTGATAGGATGATGCAACACTAAGGAACTTAACAATAACTGTCACAGACAGCACTGCAGCCAGGAATATCTAATATATTAGCAAAAATTCAACATCAAGTTTCGCATTAGTTTGTTGATAACAACCCATTGTTTTTGGTAAATTTTATTTGTATCATTTTCATTATAGTATTAGTAATCCGCGAAAATTATTTCCTTTTTTTACCGGACGTAAAAAGGTTGAAGAACACTGCTCTAACCTTCTAACGTCTTAACTGTTAATACTGCATATTGAATTGTGTTGAAATTCGACTGGTAAAAATATGAGAAAGTTATCCGTGTTAAATATTTCGTGTAAATAGTTTTTTTTACTTAACACTTTTTTAGTAATATTTCCACAATATATTTTATGATCAGTACCGATTTCGCTCATTGCGATTATTATTAACTGATCATGTCATATTATGAAACGACTCGCTATTTCTGTGTTTTAGTTATCCTAGGTGGATAATCTTTTTAAGTATAAGTGCCAAATTTTTTTTATTTAAATAATAATAAATGGTGTGCTTTATGCTATGAAAATAAATAGTTTATCAATTGTTTTATGTAACCAGTAGAGAACGTGTTAATTATTTAAGTTTCTTTAAAATTATTAAATCAACTCTACCTGTGGTGTTAAAATATTTGTATCGAATGCGATAAATATTTTTGTTTTTTTACCAAGTTGGCATCGTGGATGTTTGATGCGTTTAAGAAATAAAATCGTCTCAGTGAATATTTTTTCGACTTAAGTCTTTTAAGAGTTAACTATTATTTATAGACGCTTTGATGTCTCTGTTTTCTTTTGGGGGTTGGCAGGGGTAGTCATTAATGGACCCGTATAACAACCCCGTGCTCTCGGCTTTCCTCGGAGGCTTATTTATCGAGGCCGTGGCATTAACTCATAGGATGTTCTCATGCCGAGGTAAGAACGTAATTATAAAATTACCGTTTCCGGAATGTTGTAATTTTCTACTTAGTGCTTCGCTTCTTCCCAAAGGAAAACAAAATTAAAAATAACAGCCGGAAAATTTGCGGCGATTTAACGAAAAATCACGTCTATTAGTTATTGCTGTTACATATCTCTTGTTTATAAATTTTCCTCCAGTTGTTCCATTGTTTAGGATTCAAGGTAAAAAAATCTTAATGGAATACGGTTTACTCAAAATTAATGTTAATATTGAAATTTCATCAAGCACTCTCAGTGGATATCTTAAATTATATTACAATATAGTTACTGCTGCGTACTTTTCTAAGCAGATGAATCAGTTATTTATATGAATTATGGGGTTTGCTTTTTTAAAATTTAAAACAGATATAGAATTTAACTACAGCGGAACCCCCAATCACACTTATTGTAATTACGAGTTTCTGGAAATATTCACCGCAAATCCCCCAATTGCACTATCGCTTTGCCGCGCACACACACACACGTTTCAATTGGACGAAAGTCAGTTCAGGCATACATTATATTTTAATGTGTTAAAGTATATTTTACATAAGCTTACTTGGTTGACTTCCTTGTTGTGCTTGTTTTTTTTTCTTGAAATTTATTCCTTTAATTTTTAACATTAAATTTTTTGATATTTTTGACTATGTAACAGCAATAAACTTATAATTTGTAATGTGTATCTAACAAATAAAATAAATAATGTTCAATAAAGATCAATTATTCGCCAACCATTTTTGATCGGGTAACTGATCGTTCAACGCAGATGATTGTGTTTAATTAATTCATCAAAGTACGGAGGATTATAAATTATTTCATTGGGAAATTTTTACAATCAACCGAAGAGCATTGACATGATTTTAGGTACCGTAATGAATTTAAATATATTCCTTTTCAACAAGATATACAAGAACAGTAAACACAGTGAATAATCTGTATGCATAAAGTTAATTTTAAAAGTGATATAACGTTTCAATTCGAATTGTCTGAAACATAACCTAATATTTACGGCGACACTTTTTATCTTGACACATCGCCATTTTCAGAGCCTGACATATGTAAGATGTAAAATATGTAATATTCCCGTAAGTTATGCTTGATGTTTTATCGTGTAGAACTGGAAACATCCCTTTGAGCTGCCAAATCATTTTCATCTATGACGTAGTTCAATAAGGCTACAGATAAATTCGTGACTCCTCTAGAACTTATGGAAGCCATTTTCTAACAATAGACAATTTATCTTTCAGTATTTTTGCTTTTAATATGATATTATAATTGTAAAATATGTGAAGAATTTAATTTAGTAAAATTACTATCTGCTTGGAAATTAATTAAACTTATTTTAAGGGTTTTTTTTTAAATTATAAGCTCGATCAAAGCATATTACAAAGTGTATAGTACTATTTTCGCAATTTTATATTATCACTTTCAGGGCCGGTTTCGCTCATCGGGAACATTTTCAGATGATTAAAATTAAATATATTTTAAGTATAAATTTTATGATATATAAAATGAATTTTAAAATTATTTAAGTCAGATTTAATTAGTAAATTAAAAAAAAACATTATTTAATAGAACGGATTTGCTGTAAAATATTAATTATTATATAAAGACGTTAAATTTTTTTTAAGCTTTTCCAATACTTTCCACAAAAACTTGTAATACAAATTCGTCATACCAATTTGAGGTTTGCGTTCCAAAAAGAAAAACGAAGATAGTTTAAATAAACATGTATTTTATTTTTACTACTTTAAAATAAACAAATACACACATTATTCATTCATTATTGCTGTCTCTTAGAATTCAATATTTTTTACCCTTTTTCGAGTTTTACTAGCCAATTCCGAGCCGTCATTCATACTATGTGAAACATGTAGCTACTTCGCTGCAACTGCTTTCCCAGCTGTTTATTGAAGTAAGTTCATTCTACATTTCAATTTAATAATTATTTTATTACCTTAAACCGTGTTATATAAATCGTGTTGTATAAAATATGTCACAATTTATATATCCGTGTTATATGAGGTCTAGGTGTATTGACCTTTTTAAAATATCTTTTTTTTTCATTCGAAGCAAATTACAGAAATTACATAATTATCAAAAATTACTGATTGATATGTGTAATATTCATATCTGAAAAAAAATATATTAATAACAATTAAAAAAAAAGTTTGAGAATTGCAATAGATAGTAGATTACAGAATACGTCGCCGTACCAGTACGATCATTTTGCCCAAAATGTTATCCATCGTTTATAAACGTGCTCTGTCACATTACTGCTAGTGCCTTTATAGTTGACTAAAATGAAACATACAAAGACAATTAAAACGTGAGCATTCGCGATTTGTCTTCGGATAAATAAGACAATGGCTGTTTATACATAACGGTATCTCTATATTGTGCTATCTCCTCGAACGGGAAAGAATGGACGTGAGATAAATCACCCATCACCGCGGATATATTTTCACGCTCCTTGCATCGTTGCCATTACGGTCCACTGGTTGAATAGAACGTTCCACCGGGAGTCGCCCACGCGCCGTCCCGCTCTCACACCACTGTTACTTTTACTTTTTCTCCGTTCTCTTTCTTTGTCCCACTTCTAATTTTCCAGTGCTGCCACTCGCTTTCTCTTCTCCAGCACTATAAATTCGCTTTACGAAATTTTAGAGGTGAGCTCTATGATATTTTCTCTATGATTCAAGCTACACCGTCACTTACAAATAAATTTATGGTCAAATAAACCATTTTTTTGATTCATTTGCGTTTTATCACACCGAAGATATATCTTCTTAGTTTCTCAGCTTTTTGATATATTGTCGCCCTAGTTAAACAAGGATCTATCTGAAAAATTAACTGTTTACGACAAGCGATTGTCTATCTAAATCTAAAATTGTAACTTTTTGTATAAACTAAATTTAAATGTAAATTATTATCATTATCAAAATGGTATGCATATCGTAGGCAGTCTTTTTATTTATTTTTATAAAATAAAAAAAAAGAATTTAATTATTCCATGTATTGTGTAACACATGTTTCGCTTCTTTCGGAGGCATTTTCAGACTTACTATCGCAAACGTTGTTTCAATGATGACATATTTATGAAAGGCAAAATTGCTGATACAAATTCGATGCTCTCAAATGTTGAAAACAACAAAATTATTAGCAGATAGAAACATATCACAACAATACTTAGAAATTATTTAATTACAAATTTTTTATGTTTTTTATACACAGACAGATTGAAAAGAAATTGGTAGCCAAATTCATGATCTTTATTATTTGAAATATATAGTTAACAAATACTTTTTTAATCGTTAGATTTATGTCTATTCGTAGGCATGGGTGTTTTCAACGTTTAAAAAATCATCAGAGGCATCACATCAGACGTTGCTCTAAGAAACCTCTTAGCGAAGCAACTGAAGAAATCGCGTTGAATTCTCGGCTGCAATCGATAGTAATAGTTTAAATCGAAATAAATTAAAAAAAAAACAAGATAGTCTTTTACCCAAAACGCCACTGGCCAATTTCAACTGTTTTAAAAATCTTTTCTTTATATCTTTGTATATCAGTTTTCCAAATTCAAAAATTTCATAGAAAATTTTTATTTTATTGCAAAAAAGATTTTATATATTGTCTATCGAATAAAATACGTGATATCTTTTAAAGATACGCTGTGAAACGTGATCCTTATAACTGTACATTTTTTTGTTGACGCCATTTGTTTTATATCATGATTTAAACGTAATGGAATTCATTTGTGTTGCCGTGTAAAACTTTTAATGGGAAAACAATACTATCGTTTGACACAAAATTAAAAATATATAAACGGATACAATATTAAAATATTTGATCATTTATGCATTTTCAACAAAGTGACATGAAACATTATTTTATAGGCTGATGTAAAAACGTATAATTACGACACGCGAAGCCATATTTGTGTTTTAATTTCTTTTGAAAAGGTATGCCACGTATTGTTTTATTTCACTACTTACACTTATCACAATTGTATAATGTAATCGAAATTTGTTCCTTAATTGTTTCCTTATGATTTCTTTTTACTTTATAAAAGCTTCAATTAACTTGTCAATGACCAAATATGTTTTTGCCATAATGGAACGATATAACCATTACGTAGGGATACTTGAAACGTATTATTTTTCTTTTTATACATTCGTGTTTGCTTAATCACTGCGCTTAAAATAATTAACGAGCTCTACTCTATTGTATAAATTTTACATAGTTAAATGATTCCATTAAATATATATTCCAAAAATCGCGAAACAAAATTTAACTTTAAGAAAAGAATTGAACTTGACAATGTGTCGTTTTCGATTTGTTTTTATAATCAACGTGACATTTGTTCAATGTATGTCTTATTAATAAAAAAGATATTCATTTAAGAAATATAAAAATATTTGAAATAATAAAAACACTTTTTTAGTACTTCATCATCATCATCATCATCAGCCGGGGTCGATCCACTGCTGGATGAAGGCCTCCCCCTGTTTTTGTTTTTTTTTTCCAGGGGGGGGTTTGGACATAGCAACACCACGCTGCCCAGGCGGGTTGGTGTTCGGTTTTCTGTCTGGGTTTTCCTTCCCATAGCCAAGAGAACACGGCACTCGGTGTTCCCGAGCGGTCACCCATCCAAGCACTATCCGCGCCCAATGTTGCTTAACTTCGGTGATCGCACGAGAGCCGGTGTTTACAACGTGGTATGGTCGTCGTTATTTTTTAGTACTTATTCCCACAATATATTTTTTGATCAGAACCGGTTTCATTCATCTCGAGCATTGTCAACTAATGGGATTCAATCAACAAAATATTTGATTTAAAGGTAGCAGGTATACAAAAGCATGGATTCAAGAACTAAGAAACAATTGAATCCATGGTTTAGTATACCTGCTACCTTTAACTCAAATATTTTGTGTAAATATACTTGTTTGTAAATTGTATTCTATCAGTTGATAATGTTCGCGATGAGCGAGACCGATCCTGATCAAAAAATATATTGTGGAAATAAGTACTAAAAAATGTGTTTTTATTATTTAAAATATAACGCCTTTCCATCAATAAGTGACAGTTAGCACCTTAAAAGTGATATAAAAACATAGTATGTAACTGGCACTTGACAACTGATTTTAATTCCTTTTTTAAAATTCATAGTATATTATCTATGACGTGTACGTTTACTATTCTCTCAAATATTTTAAACATTTTCAAATTGTTTTTGATCGCTCTTCTTTTTTCTAATTATTATTTATGCTGCTTCCAAATTTAAAATTACTTCAAATTACTCTACCAAACAGCAGAGTGCAACATTTATACCCAATTATTCCAATGTTCAACATCAGAGCTCAAATACGTTTTAAATATAATAATTATTTCAGAGCTCATTTACTGTGAATCATTTCGCGGTCGCTTAACACGTGGGCCGTGAAAGCTTGAGGGCGGAGTATCGGATGACGAGAAGTTGACTTAGCTGGTACAATATCGCAGATATTCAATGCGATAGGATTGTCTAAAGGTAACAAAAGAGCTTTTTTCAGGGTCGACCAGTCAGCTCGTTCGAGATAAATGAAATTTAATCTTGTATTGTTTATTGATGTCATGAAAAAAATATTGCTAGATATTGCGAAACCGGTATTACCAAACTAGGATCAAAAATAGTATAACTTATTTTACCAGCTCGAATGCAAAATATAAAATACTTATCTGAAAAAGAATGCTTAAATTCTAGAGTCGTTACATGTTACAGAAGGGTTCCAGGAGGAAAAAAAAGACCACATACTTTTGTGAAACTTGTGATAGGAAGCCAAACCTTCACCCAGGGGAATATTTAAAAAAAAAATATCACACTTTCAAATGTTTTAATAATAGTACACATTATTTTTTAAATACATATTTTTTAAAGCTAAGCAATTATAAAATATGTTATTTATTAATTATAGCGTGTATATCGTCCATTTGATTTAATGACGTTCGAATATTATGAAAGTCTTAAAATTAATTAAGGAGTTGATATATCGCTTAACCTTTTTTACGGAGTGCAAAAGGTTAATTGATATTCTTTTTTAAGTGCAAGTCTTCAAGAAATAGTTCTGTAGTGTTGGTGTTAAGGTGTTAAATATCTTGATGGAGATTTTTAAGGAAAATCAGGTTATATTTTTATATCAAAACTCGCTAGAGCACGGACGTGTCAATAACGCTAATACTCTTATTTTTTTAGTGTTAACTATCAATACTCTATAATCAGCCATCTCAACATTTGAGTCATTTACAATTAATGGGTTAATAACATGTTTTGACTAATTTAAAAGTAACAATTGAACATGTCTAATATTATTTGGTTTTTATTTTTGAAATGCTGATATGCCATTTTGTTATTAGCGAATGACATTTTTGTGTTTATGTTAATCTTGTTTTTTCTATAGTAACGTATGCCCACTACGCATACTTCAATTATCCAGTCAACAAATAATCGTAGATATCATCGACCAACGACGTAAAGCATAATTTAGATTTTTTTCGTATCAGTAGTAAACGACCTTTTGTGTTTGATGCCAAATTTTTACATTTAACTCAGTTTTATTTTCCATATTTTTGCTCACCGAGTAATATGCGTATATTTTTCTAAGTATTATAAAAAGATCGAATATTTTTTGCGTATTAAAAAAGTTCCTCGAATGACGTATATGTACGTATTTTTTGTTCGATTCTGACAAAATGTGGTCTTATTAGTTTCTGCTTTTCGACGTCACATCTGTCATATTTTAACGACGATAATATTTTAGTATACGTCTAATATTTTTTCATTACATTACTTTTAATATTCTCTCGTAGTTTATCACAAACGCGGCATCATAAATTTCCGCTATTTTCTGAACACCATGTGACGCCCTGTCATATCCTATCGTTCTTTTGTTATTAATTGAAGAGTCTGCTCACAATGCGGCGCTATTTTTTTAATTATCAAACACTTCGTTATTTTGTAGTATCTCTTAAATGAAAAACTTTTTCATTGTTTGATAGTTCTACATTGAACATCCCACGACGGTGCAAATGTATTTTAAATAATAAAAACACATTTAATAAAATTTATGATATCGACTGAAGGTGCTTGATGGAATTTCAATATCAAATTTGAATTGTTACAATTTATTTTACTTAATTCTAAGGATATTTTTTTGATCAGGAACAGTTTCGCTCATCGCGAGCATTATCAACTGAGAGTACAATTTATAAGCAAGTATATTTATACAAAAAAATGGTTAAAGGTAGCGAAACCGGTCCTGATCAAAATATATATTGTGGAAATAAGTACTAATAAGTGTATTGATTGAATTGGCATTTACTTGATAGAACTCCATTATAACACGGTGAAAAAATAGCAATGTATTTTGTTCTACAATTTTTTTATAAGATAGTTTTGTCGATGGCCTGAGCAGAAATAGTTATCATCTATATCTTATAAAAAAAGTTGTAGAACTAAAATACATTGCTATTTTTTCACCGTGGTACCAAAAAATGTGTTTTTATTATTTAAAAAATCATGCCTTTCCATCCAGAACTGACAGTTAACACCTTATAAGTGGCAAATGTATTTTATTCAATACACTACATTTGTTCATTTTGGTGGCATCACTTTATAGTAAAGGGTTCACTGTTTAAAAAAAAAATGCTAGAAAATTATTTGGTTCTTCGTTTTTATAACCCAGTACGTCGACCGTTAATATTGCAATATCATCGAATCAAAATCGCTGACGCCTAGCGACAGTTGATGACCATCGATAATTATATTTTCCTAAAGCGTCCATCATTTTATCGCCTTATAACACATTATTAAATATTCGTTACTTACAAAATTGCTTATGGTCGTTTTAGTAATAGAAAAGAAAAGAGATATTTCGTAATTCCATTAATTTGCGTCATAAATGACATAAATATAGATCATATAGTGTTCGCTAAAAAAATAAATAACATTTTAAAATCATCAATAATATTCTTCGATTTTTTACGTAGTACTTTGTATTTTCTTATTGACATCCATAAAAAAACACAGTGCTATCTGCCTTCCCATACCAGAGATAATTTAAGATTTCTTATATGTTTTCGAATTATTGTCGATTCTCATAATTTCTACATGTTCCAAATTCAAATTCTATTCGTTCATTTGTACAGTTTGACAAATCTTACAAAGTGACGTCGATACGTCACCTTGAAAAACTAAAATAATGTTGCCACTTTAATCAATATAAAATACATTAAAGAAAAAAAATACAAAAATGCTCACCGTCAATTTTAGACTACATAAATATTAAGATTTTGTATTGGAAATTGAAATTCCATCAAGTATCTTCAGTCGATATCATAACTTGTCAACACATAAATATGTAAATTGGGGCGAAGTCGTTTCGGTCAGATAGCTAATATTTAGCGATTTTGCCGTGGAAGTAACGATATGCTCCACATTTGCGGCGGATATGACTGTGAAATACTTTGAAACAGAATAATTTTGGAAAATTTCTTACGTTTCCTGGTAACTGGGTTTACGAAAAAGAAGGAAATTTGAAAATGAAAATTGTTTATCGGAAAACGAATCTTGTTTGCAGAACAGAAATAAGCACGCAAAATTGCTACGGTGTGTGCTTTCAAAAATCGAATGCTTCGTATTTCAATATGTACTTAAGCCTTTTCCGTATCCGATACGTTCAATGAGATGCCCTTTTTAAACGCAGAATCGGAGCACTTCCGTTTCGTTAAGTGATCTGATTCATTCGAAATACAAATGATGTTATCGTGCTTTTAATGAAATTTAAATAACTAATGTTAAACTCGACCTTTCCCCCGTTGAGCCTTGTAAAAGATACCACTATGCCAAACACTCTAAAAAGCAATTTCGTAGTGTCGGTGTTGAGTAATCTTTTTGATTTTAACTTTTTATAGAATGAATTGGCATTTTCTTGACCAAACCTGTCATAACACGGACAAATGAATTACACACAAAAAAAATCTGCCTATCCTTTATGCCTTCGATCTATTTAAAATGTTTAAATAGTTGTAAAAATAAATGTTTTAATAGTTAAATGATCGATTGGATTGGCATTTATTTGATAGAAGTCCATTATTACACGTGAGAAAATAGCAATTTATTTTAGTTATACAAAATTTATAAGATATATAGTTGATAGCTATTTCGGTTTACGCCCTCGTCAGAACTATGTTTAAACGTACATTTACTTATCTATGTATAGCGGCTTAGAAAATGTAAACAATACATCTTTTTTTCTGTTCTAAAGTCTCAGTTTTATATTGTGATAATATATTGTTATATCTGGCAAATTAATTGTATGTATTTCTCGAAACGAGATTTAATCTGGTTTTTTAAATGTTTGTTTTTGTGCTTCGGAATAAACGTAAATAGTGAATAAGTATAGTAGTAAGATGATTTATTTGAAAACTGCATTAACCTTCTGTAATATGTTGTCCGTTCTTATACCGGTCCGATTGTCTACACTGACTTGATCTAATCCAAGGTCAACTTTGAAGTACGTAATAAATTCGCAATTCTATTTCAACTGTATCACAACGACGGATTTTCAATGTGTGAATAAACGGGATATTTAATCGCATGTATCAAGCGAATCATGTTGAAACCTCCGGACAATAAATATATTTTAAAATTTTTGCGGGAAATTCAAATTTAAGACTTAAATTAATATTTAAAAATAGAAGACTTAATTTAATTAATTGATTGAATTGGCATTCACTTGGTAGAACTCCATTATAACACGGTGAAAAAATAGCAATGTATTTTAGTTCTACAAAATTTTGTAGAATAAAAATACATTGCTATTTTTTCACCGTGTTAATTTAATTAATATTTGATTTTCTAAATCATAGAACCCATCGAATCGATGCGAATAGACAGTACGAAAGTATTTTTTGTGTAACTGGTTTATTGAAAAAATACGCCATCTATGCGAAACTAATTTATTAATGTATTCTCAAAACATTAACACGGTGTTCGGCTGTGTTCGACGAGACATCTAGGGTTTTCATTATCATTTATTGACGAAAGTGCAAATTTATTATTTAAAAACTTAATTTATGGACAGTTTTGCCAGTCGAGATTAATGAAAGCTTCGGATGAGTGACTTTGTTGAAGTATTAAAAAATACTTGAATTATTGATGTTGTTATTTATGGCTATCGGGGATGGAAGGCGATCGTTTTTGAATATTTTTACGCAACAACGGAAATTTACTCACGCCGCCATTTTACATTAATGATAATCGTAAATTGGTTACCTTTAATCGTTTCTGTTGTGGTGGCATTTAACGGGTAAAACTAGCGCTCATTTATACCAAAAGTGTTTAATTTTCTTGTCTATTTCAAAAGCTTTGTAAAATAATTGAATACAAACAATAATCTAACAACACGAAGAAAAAATAGTTTATTATAAAAAAAAAAACCGTCTATCTATCTAAAATTTTACAACTTTTGTACAACTCAATGCTTTTGCATTCATTCACTTGCTCTCGATGATGCAAAATTAGCACGTTGGAAAAATAATAATCTATTTTAGTTTTACAATTTTTTTTATGTTAATAGTTGATAGCTATTTCGGCTTACACTCTCATCAAAATTATATTTAAACGTACATTTACTCCATATAAAGTGGTGTAGAAAACGTACATAATACATCTTCTCTTCTGTTCTAACGTCCTAGTTTAATAGTTTGCTAATAAATTCTAAAAAGGGACGAATTGATTATGTGCATTTCTCGAAGTGAGTGTTATTTTTTTTGGGTAATTAACGTAAACAGCGAATAAGTATTGTAGTAAAATAATTTATTAAATATGTATTAATCTTCCATAATGGTCTGAGAAGTGGTGATAGATTTATATTCTTTTATACATTAAGAATGTTTTTCGTTTGCTGATATCTATTAATATTTAATTGCTCCAACGCTCCACTACAAAAGCACTCTGGTAATGTTTTCAGTTAAAATGTCACACCCTCATTCCATATGAAAAGATTTCACACACCTTTAATAACAATTTATAGTTTACAGGTTGCGTTTATAAATAGAATTCACACCTTTCGATAAGCGCTCGTCCTATCCCGGAAAATATATATTTTAGATAGGGTTCTCCCATCCCAAACGTTGTCCGTCAATACCCGCAAGGTCCTTTCGGAAATAAATTGCCTTTAATATTCCGTATTGCCCAATCCATTCATGGCAGTAAAATACCTTGAACTATCCTTTCTTGCGTCACACAGCGATGGTCTCGATATAATGTTACGTTTATGTTGACCTATCGATACTACGTGTATAAAAAACCGGTTTTACTAAGGGTATTATGTTGAATGAATCGATCAAATGATTAAATAAACTTATAAATTGTAAAATTTAACTTCTTTATTAGGAAGGCATTATATGTAAATAATGAAGTAGATGTTTTAGTAATAGAATTTCGCTATTTACATTATTTACTGTAATTTATGATATCGACTAAATTTCTTTGGTGGATATTCAATATCAAATTTGAATTGTTGAAATTTTGTAAAATTACACGTGTTTCATCACTAACGACCAGGGTTCCGCTATTGACTATAAGATGCACTCTAATTTATTATATAACCATAAAAAAAACGTTTTACAAACTTTATCATATTACTATTTATGCTTGAAGCTTGATGAAATTTCAATATCAAATTTGAATTGTTGTAATTTTGTACAATTGCACATGTTTCGTTACTAACGACCAGGGTTTCGCCTATCGGCATCTTCATGCATTCTATCACACGGATGCCACAGAACTGACTAAGTCAAAAAAACAAGTGGAATTGTATAAAGTTTCTACGATTGAAATTTGATAATCAACTGTAATTACAATGCAGAGATAGTGCTGTTAATGCAATCTTTAATTATTTTAGAAACCACAATGAAATATATAATTAGTTAAAAACGTAAAATAAAATGCAGTTTCATTACCATAATCAACTGATTAACTGCAAATTAAAACGTGGCTATTTTTGAATAATACATTGAGAAGAAATAATTATCAAGTATACAAAACAAATCGTTCATAAATTAGACATGATTTTACAGGTTATTATACAATTACCCAATTTAAATATAATAATGAGTTTTACGTATAGTAAATGTTAGGCTACAAATTCAATATTAAGAACCTAACTGTAATATAAAAATAAACCGAATGTTAAATCCATTTAAAACCCGTGTCATGTAAACCTAATTATATATTTTTTGAAGTTGAATTCTGTGAACCACGTGCATAGTGACTGTTAGTCAGTTCTGGTTTTTTTGGTCAGTTCTGTCGCATCCGTGTGGCGAATCCCGGGTCGTTAGTGACAAAACGTGTGGAATCGTTAAAAGTAGTAACAATTCAAATTTGATATTGAAATTTCATCAAGCGCCTTCAGTCGATATCATAAATAATTTAATAAAGTTTGTAAAACGTTTTTTTTATGGTTATATAATAAATAAGAGCATTTTGTAGTCAATGGCGTCTCGTAGCCGAGGGAATGCAATAATAATTCTTTTTCATTATATATTGTTGTGTACAACTGATATTGTTCCTTTTTTAAAATTTATTTCGATTTTCGGTATCGATATCTGGTTACATTTTATTTCACGATAGCATCGCTATAAATCCTTCTCTCATTGATAGATCAGCCCATTCTTCGTTCGCAAGTTCAGCCCTTGGGACGGCCTTTTGGATCAATTCCGCCGTTTGGCAGGTCGGCGTTTGTAGGTCATCGGGTCACGGCCAACCTTTGGGCTTAGTACGGCTGCTCGACCGAAGCTCGCTGAATGGACGGGCAACAGCGTGTCACATCGTTCAGTAACGGATGCCCTTGTAGTTGCGTAACGAGACCCATCGCGCAGTACGTTGTGTCGAGTGTGATTTCTACGTAACGAAACGCGATCATTGAACTGACAGTGCTCATAAAGTAATATCAAAATTGACGATAAGTTTGACAATAGTTCCGACGATGGCGTGAGCCGAAATAGCTATCAACTGTATCTTATAAAAAAATTGTAGAACTAAAATATATTGCAATTTTTTTCACCATACCAAAAATGACGACTTTGTTCGAATTGTTGAAAATTAATTCATTTCCACATATTTTGTCACTTCCGGCTTGAGTTTTGCCTTCTGGCATTCAATAGCACGAACTCAATGTAACCGACAAACTTTGCAATAGAATTAATGAAAAAAATATATATTTCTGATTTTCTTCTATCAATTGACGAGAAAAATGAGTGAAACACGATGAAAAAATAGCAATGCATTTAGTTATACAAAAGCTATTTTGGCTTATGTCTTCATCGTCATTTGTTTTACCGATAACTTAAATACATTACTATTTTTTCTATTTGCTGTTAATTGAAAATACCGCCGAAATTTTTGCTTTTTTTCTTTGATTCTATAAACAACGGTTATATTAATCGTATATTTGTTTTACTAACATTTCTGCTTTTTTAAAAACTGAGTTATTTGATGAGGGTCCGTAGCACATACTCCAATACATTGTATTTGTATATCGTTGAAATGCCGCAAATTAGAATTTACCTGCTTTTTCGATTTTCTCAATCCTTAATTCCGGTAATCTCGGATAGTGGTGGTTCTTCTGTGTATAATACAGCTTCTTTCGTAAGAAAAAGTCCTTTCTCCTTTCTGTAAATTGATTTTCCCGACATTCCCTATAATTTTTTATAGTTAAATCAGCATTTTCCTTGCGTTGTGTTTGTGACCCAGATTTTGGCCGAAATCCGGTGTCGGATTTATGGCTCAAGCCGCAACTGTATCGGAAGTCTTATAGCACACACTAGCCACGCGAACGCAATACGCTGTGTAATATGTAAGGATGCAACAACGAACGAATTTATTATATAACTCTTCGTCACAGTTTTTTCATTCGGTTATTATTTTTCTTCTTTGTTTTGGATTTTTAAAGTTTTAATTAACAAGCTAGTTGTCCCACCTCCCCTAGTTATCTGTATACAACCCCTGTTAGACAGTCGTATTCCATAACATAATACTGATAAAAAAAAGTAAATTTTACTCATAATTTCCTTGGCCCGATGCAGAGCTGCATGTACTGATTTTTAAACCATGAACAGTTGAGCTTTAAAAAAAATGTGGCATGCTCAGCCACTTAGTTTGCGTGATATTAAGTATCCTGTATAGTTGTGCACTGAAAATCTGTCGTGGTGGAAAAGCTTAATGTCCAGCGCGTTGAACCTAAAGACGAATCTTGAGAATTTATCGAATGCCTCTATGTTGGCCTTGGTTGATACTAAGTCAGCGTTGCCTATTGGGTCATATTGGGGCAATCCTTTAGCACGTGATTATATATATTTATATAGATATAGAAAAAACATTTGCTTAATAACTGAGATATAATAAATTATTAACAATTGATATTTAGTCATGCAAAATGCATACACATACAAAAATGAAGTAAACTAGTTCATAAATAAAATGTTAAGAACCTTAATTTCGACTGCTATTTTGTTAACAGAAATAGATCCACATTAAATATTCATCAAAAGTTAAAATATAATACAGTGAAATAATTAAAAAATGTACAGTAAAAATACGACCATTTAAATTATTTCTTATTGTATACATCAACTTCGAAATTTCATTATTTGAAATGTCGAGTAAGTTAAGTATTATATAATATAATTGACTCGATGAAATTTTATTTACCACTAAAATTTAAGCTTTCAAGTGTGGCAGCTTTATGTGGTAAAATCACGTGCTTTTTTTTGTGTCATTCGCCCGAATTCGCATTCTTGGCGTGTATTGTGAATATTGCGATTTTTTTTTATTTCGATACTGTTTTTGACGCTCGGTCCCGTTTTGAATTATTAATATCCACTATACAAATATGTGTGACGCGTTGTTTCACATAAATCCGACAGGCGTTTGCAAACAAAATAGAATCTTGATGAATATATATTTTTACGTCCCGCCCTTTTTTAGTACTATCGAATTCATGTTTTGAAGCATTATGTAACGTACAAATCTATACGCTTTGTTAGTTTTTATTCTTGTTGTATATACTGAAAAATATATCGTGATACGTTTTCTAACAAAGAATATCGTAATTAAAATAGTAAGCGTTTTTAATTCTTTGTCTACCAGAAAAAATATACGCCTGTACTCATTTTATATTTGATGTTAATTTTAAGATATTTGATTTATATTTAAAGATATTGACGAAATATATCGTCTCAGGAGAAATCCGGTTATTTATTTTATCAGATGTTTTATATGAACATAATCATAAATCGTTTTCCTAGTATAGATCGCTTTTAATGTATTTTAAGTAATCACCTATCAAATTCTATAGTAATGTTGTTGTTAAATGGCAAGTTAATATACAATTTTATTTTTAGTTTTAAAGTCTTTTATTAATCTGAAGAAATGAAAATGATTCTCATTTAATATACTTGTGTCCGGATTTGTCCTTATCTGGAATATCTTCGTCCCCAATTAGACCGGATAATCGAGGTTCTACTGTATAACAAAAATATATCACAACAGACCATATACCATAACTTTAGAATTGCGTCCAGTCTGTATACAATATTGTAACGAAGGCCTTATACTATAGATATTTTAGATTCATTAAAAATTCAACGATACAATAAAGCTTTATTCTTTTGAATGACCAAACAAAATTATTAAAACGCCATATTGATTAAAATTTATTATGGTTCAATTAAAAAAAAATAAGTCATTTTATATAATATAAAATTTGGATCGCTTAAAAAACTTCTTTGATGCTTCTACGTTTTAATAACCTTAAATTTTCATTCCGTTTCCATTGAAATTAGTTCACGAAGAAAATTCCGATATCTTGCAAAGCTTTTAGTTAGTAATGGATGAAAGCTCGAAGTTGCCAAAATTTAAACATGGAATTACTTCTTACTAGGGTGAAATCGAAACCAATATCCGGGAGTGCTAAAATATATTTGAACCGGAGTAACAACCTTAAAATGCACAGAAATGTTTACATTTCCTATAACGTTGTATTCTTTGTGTCATGAATTACCAACCCCGTGCCCCCGGAAAGATTCGTGTGTGCCCGCTCCTATTCGACCGTGACAGAATTTTTTCAAAAATACTAATTATAAATGTAAATTATTTTTATTTTTTTAGAACCTAGGTTTATTATATTCGTTCGTATGTTTGCGATATTGTAGTCTTTTATAATTTAAAGCTCATATCCAATAACAAATAACGTTAGAAAAAATAGATAGTGCCCGCCACACTACCGATGTTTCAGAATGCGCTCTGGATTACAAAAAGGTTGGGAATCCCTGCTTTATGTAATACTTTATTCACTAGATTCCCTTTTGCATTGTTTTGAACTAGCGCGATCCACGAAAAAAGATTCAATGTATGATATCGACTGAAAATGCTCGATGGAATTTTAATATGAAATTTGAATTGTTGAAACTTTATATGATTCCACATGTTTTGTCACCCACGACCCGGTTTTCTCCATTCATTATCTTATGGATATCAGTTCTGTCGTATCCGTGTGTTAAAATGTCTGAAGATGCCGAAAGGTGAAACCCGAGTCGTTAGTGTCAAAACATGTGGCTTACATTTTTCAAAACAAAGTTTCGACAATGTAAAATATCATGCCTTTCCATTAAGCGGTTACAGTTACCACCTTAAAACTGAATTATAGTATACTTAAAAAATGTATTCAGCATCATCGGTATTAAATAGACCTATAAAGGTTATATTTACAGGTTAACAATGACGGATTTAACAGAACTGATTGTGTTTGAAGATGCCGAAAGGCGAAACCCGGGTATTTAGTGACAATACATGTGGAATCGTACAAAGTTTCAATAGTTAAAATTTGAAAAAAAAGTTAGTTTTTTTTATCGCATGGCTTAAGTTAAAGATAATAAATGCTTTACCTACAGTGGTAGCAACCAAGGCTGTAGAGTCGTTAAAAAAATACGACTCCGAATTCGACTAAAAAAACATAAAATATAGTCAGGTTTTTTCGCTATCTTTTTTATTTATGTGTATTAAATTAAATATAAACTACTAATAATTTTCATATTGTACATGTTATTGACATAAAAAAAACAAAACAAAGTTAAATTCCTTAATTCTGATTTGAGAGCGGAAAAAAACCGCTCAACGGATATTTTTGTTGGCTGCAATGCTGTAACGCCCAATGCTGAATCTTTTATGATTTCTGGAGGTATTTCCATTTCAACGTTTAAATTATAAGCTCTGTCAAATTTTTCCACTATTTTCATTGTATCGTAAAATTATTTGTTTAGATTTTTAAATTAAGTCTTCTTCGTATACTATATCAAGGATCGAATGATGACGATTTATTTCTTCTTAATTGAAATATTATTCAAAATTATGGTTGGTAAAAGCTGCTTACCGCTGTCTCGTTTTTTAATTTTCGAGCAGAGCTTTTGTAGTTCTATTTGTTTATTCTTCCGTCAATATGAAGCGAATAATGGAATCAACATAGATCCAACCAACAAAATTCATACGCTATAAACATTTGTTATTACGTTCATCATCATCATCATCATTTTGTTCTCGCTCGTGTTTTCAGAACACAGTCCAGGGTAGCAACTTACATAAATAAAGCACTAAAGTTCGTAATTAAAACCATTGAAACAAAATTTTTAATATATAAAATTATTCAAAATATACTTCGTCATAAAATACTTCCAGTGACGAGGTGAGTAGTTACAAACAAAACAAACGACAACTGAATGACTTACTGTGTTTCCGAACACCCCAATGCGTGTGAAATTGAATTTCCTATAAAAACATGTGTTCCAAGAAGACATTCCTTACCGAGTTCATTCACACACGTGTGTAGAATTTACGAGGTCATTATTTTTGACGTTTAACAAGAAAAGGTCATTTTTTGTTCACACGTAACATCCATTCATACAATATTTTGTTTTTATTTTATTTTTTTCTATTATTCGATGTATGTATTTAAATAGCTAATATTTTTTGGCTATGAAAAGTTTGCGGGTAACCTGTTATTTGTAACACATTATAGACCATAGTTTGTTCATTCGTTTGGGGACCACTAAAAATCCAAAACATTTTTGCGGACCATTTTCCAACACCTTATGCTGATATAATAATATTTAAGTATATTGAAACAGACAATAACAAAAAATATAATTTAAAAAATCATAAAATACAATGTAAAATTCGATTGTCTATTTATTATGAAAATAATGTCATATCGTGGACCATCCAAAAATCTTCGCGGACCACCGGTTGAGAAACTAGGTTATAGAAGATAGAAAATCGTTTTTTCTAACCGATTTGAAGAAAAAAATTAACCGAAAGCTATGTTAATGATATATAATGTGAAAATCGACATTTTTGTTAACACATTAACAGTTACATATTCTCTTCTGTTCTAACATCCTAATTATAATTAAATTCATAAATGTAACAAATTTATTTTACGTATTTCTGGAAGTGAGAGTTAATCTGGATATTTTTGAAGATGTATTGTGCACCTTTTCTTCACCGCTATTAATAGATAAGTAAATGTATGTTTAAATATAGTTCTGATGAGGGATCAGCCGAAACAGTCATCAACTAAATACCTTATAAATTTAATGTGACTGAAATACATTGCTATTTTTTACCGCATCAAGAAAAACACTTCTCAAATTTGAAAATTGCAATGAAATATTTAACGAAAAATTTCATAATCAGAAACCTATTTTAATAAATATATGCTTAAACATAGTTTTTATGCGGGCGTAAGCCGAAATAGTCACCAAATTAATACTTGTAGCACTAAAATAGATTGCTGTTTTTTCACCGTATCAAGAAAAATACTTCTCAAATTTGAAAAAATTAATGACATACTTATATAACATATATTATATGACATACTTAAGATGTTTCATATTAATTAAACCCATTTCAATTAAGATGATAAAAGGTGGGCGTTTACTTATACCAAAATATTATATTTAATCATTTCACGGAAGTTGTCCGTACTTTCCATTATTAAAAAGGCTATCTCCACTGCACTCTATTGCTAATTTTTTCACTGTGTTAGAATGAAGTATGTTTATGTGTTAATTTTTTTTTTTTAAATACTCGTGTTTCATTTAAATTCAATGTACCAAGGTAATCCGTTTATAAGCTTAATTTTCATAATTTTCAGTTGCCTCTGATAATATCCAGTCCATTTAATCAAATTTTATTGGCCAGGTCAACACAGCCTTATTTTGTTACGCACAACCTTCCCGAGTGATACTTCGCAATTGTAATTAGCTCGCCTTTGACATTTATCATTAAAGTTCACAGAAATATGTGTGTTGAGGATTAGTGGAGTAATACTTCTGCTATTGTATAAGTTTGTTACTGAAGGTTGTGAACAGGGCTTATGAATAATTCAACTGCTTTTGTATAAATATTATTGTATCTCGTCGACTGTTAAATTAATTAATTACCATTGCTTAAAAATATTTCACTTCGATGTTAAATTGTACAATTTATAAGCAACAGATAGAAATATTTTCATTTTTTAATTTATTTAATTAATATTTGTGTTTAAATTTACAATGTTGTGTTTTTAAAAAATGATTTTTTTTTAAATAATAAAAATACGTTTCTAGTAGTTATTTCCACAATATATTCCAGGATCATTTTCGCTCATTAAGAGCATTATCAACTGGTCCTTTCCACTTTTGTCAAGAATTGACACATCAAAAAATGTTTCATAACGAAGCGAAAAACATATCTATTTAGAAACACATACGTGGAATAACAAATTATAAAAACCAATTTTTAGTACTTGTTTCCACTCCCTCAGTTTGATATTGAACCTGGCTCTGAACATAAAATATATTGTGGAAATGAAAAAAATTGTTTTTATTATTTAAAATATTATACCTTTCCACCAAAAAGTGACAGTTACAAATAAATACCTTAAAAGTGCCTAATTTGAAAGTAAATTTCCATTTTTTTTCACCTGCGATCTGTTCATCGACGTGCTTTTGGATGTACAATATTTCTTGTTTATCATTCTGTTGGGTACAGGAATAAATCGGAAGGTTGTACAACACGCGAGCAGGTCACATAAAGCTGTCCATGTAAGAAGCATATCAATGCATTAGCTGATAGTATTCGCGATAAGCGAAATCGGTACTGATCTAATGGTTATACTTTTGCAGGTGTATACAGAATAACCCACCAAAGTTTTATTGCAGTCGGATAAACGGTATAAGAACGTATACGTATCGAACATACAAACATTCATTTTTATATACATATACGATGATAAAAGTACGGGATAATCTATCAACTTCAAACCCACTAATAAATATTTTTAAAATTGTAATAAAATTTTAGATTTTCACTTACATTTTGTCACAGACGACAGTAAAGTTACAATGTTTGCGCGTTCTTTTTATTGTAGACGAACATCTGAGTGCGCAACAGCTCTACCCGACTCGGTCGATACAATATTCGCGTTCAAGAGTTTCGTAGAGTTGCTACGATTGTCTCTACGCCGCTCTCTACGGATTGCTTACGTAGGCGATGTATTGTGTAGCATTTTCTTAGTATGTAACTACATTTTGATTGTTAGTATCTCACCTGTGGGGCGACATTTTGATAGAATTTATTTACTTCTTGTGATATAAATATGTACATTATGAATTATATACGTAATAATTTTGATGAATAGTTTTTTTTTTCGGTAAAATGTTTTGTTTATTTTGATTTTGTTTTTACACAAATTGTGTGGTGAATTATGATGAATAATATTTTGTAAAAACAGAGTATTAGTGATTCAATTGCCTTATTTTGTTAATTCGCCATCTTTTAACTTAAAAGTAATAAATCAATAACTCTGTATTAAAACCTCATATACATTGTCAATAAATATATATTATTTATTTGATAAAACATGGCAATTCTGTTTAAATGTGTTAACTTCCACTTGTTGCTGGGAAAGCATCATATTTTAATAATGATGAACAAACTTTTTCGACAATCTTATATTTTTTAAATCAGGACTGGTTTCGCTCATCACGAGAATTATCAGCCGATTCGATACAAATTAAAACAAAACTATTAATACAAAATTTTGAGATTAAAATAAAATTTACACAACAAAACCGAACAAATAAGAATTGACAAAATAATTAATCGGTAATTATTTTAGTGTAGTATTTTTTCAATTCTTGAACCTTTGGTTTTGTATACCAGCTAATTCTTAACCTAACATTTTCTTTATAATTTACGATATCGACTGAAGGTGTTTGATGGAATTTCAAGCAATGAAAATTTGTACGATTCCACAAGCTTTTTCACTTACGACTCGGGTTTCTCCTTTCGATATCTTCAGGCCTTTTGTCACACTGATGCAACATTAGTGACAGTTTCAACAATTAAAATTCAACATTTTTTTATACATAGCTTTGTTTCGTAATTTGTATCGTATCAGTTGATAATGCTCTCGCTATGAGCTAAATTGGTCTTGATCATAAATATATTGTGAAAATTGTAAAAAACGTGTTTTTTAATATTCAATGTCTTACCACCAAAAAGTGACAGCAAACATTCAAGTGTCCTGGAAATATGTACTAAATTGTTCTTCAAAATTCGAACACTCGCTTAATTATTGACAAAGGGAAATGTTCCAAATTTGAATTTGAATTTGGATTTGAATTGAAATTCCAAAATACTTCAAACCAATTGTTATTACGATTTTTTTTATAAAAACATTCAATGAACATTTTATTTTGATAAATCATAAAAATAGGTATTCGATAATGGACATGAAATACAAATATAATACTTACATGAAAAAGCATTGAATTTCAAATGGAACTTCTTACAGCAATTTTCGATAATTGCGTGATGAATTTCAATTGTATTCTACATAAATTAATGGCTTATTTGATTTCAATTAAATGTGTTCTGCTATTTTCTTATCTTTATTAAATTATCATAGAAAATGTCTTTTCTGTTTTCACAACGATCAGGGACAAAAAAGAAACCATCGTTTACCAAAATTTAATACGGAATATAAAGAATGATGGATATGTTTTATTAACCGCACTTTTCACTGCTACTTATATTAAAGCATCACAAAAAAAACATAATATAAGAAATACTTTTGGGCTTAAAAAGCTCATTTCAATGTACACGCGCGTTCCTTCTTAGCATACAATGCAACACTAAAACCTTTCAAACATCCCCAAGACAAACGTATTATATTTAAAATTTACCTAACTCGGCTCCCAAGTCCTTTCACTTTATAGGATTTGCGAATATAAAAGCCTTCTAGCGTACTTTCGAAATCTTATTTTTCCGCCAGGAAAGCAATACGCTTGATCTAGAAAATTCACTTTATTGACATAGCTTGAATGTTGGCATAAAAGAATTTGCTAGTGTAATATTTTCAATGAATTTTCCGTTATGCTTTATTTTGAACACCTTAATTTTCCGATATTATAAATTGTGATTATATAATGGCGTTAATGTGTAACCAATATTTCCAAGACTATCTCGCAACTGTTTGCCTTAATCACAAATGAAAATACGTGGGAATTTTCATATTGTAATCGTCCATCATTACTGAAGTATTGTTAATTTAATATATTTACTGAAGGTGCTTGATGAAATTTCGATATCAAATTGAAATTTTTGAAACTTTATACGACTCTACATGTTTCATTACAAACGACCCGAGCTTCGCCTGTTGGCATCTTAATTAAGGCATTCTATCACAAGGATACAACAGAACTGACTGTAAAAAAAAATATGGAATCGCACTAAGTTTCAACAATTAAAATTTAATATCAACTTTAATTACAATGCCGAGATAGACCTATTAATGAACACTTTAATAATCTTAGAAATCATAGTGAATTATAATTAAAAACGTATTTCACTTGGATGCAGCAGAAAAGACGAGCGTAAAGGTTCCTATATTACATCACCTGATGTCTAATTATTACCGTTACCTGTTAACTGAAAATAAGTAGGTATCTCTAAGTCTAAAATTACTCAGTTGCAATTTAATGATGACTAATTAATATTTATTGTAGAATCATTTTATGAAAGTCTCATCAACAGTATTTAGCGTTAATAAAACTTATGACAAGCAATTGAGTGTAATTATTGTTAAATCAATATTATTTTAATTTATTTTTATTGTTATTTGGATCCTAGCCTTATGGAGTGTTTTCCTTTTGTGATTAACTCCTGTGGTATAAAACTGATGCCTAACTGTTTACTGTGTATCAAATCTGTTGCATCCGTGTAATAGAAAGCCTGAAAATGCCGAAAAATGAAACCCTGGTCGTTAATGACAAAACATGTGGAATCGTAAAAATTATTAACAATTCGAATTCGAAGTGTTATTTTTGCATATATGAAAAAAATTAAAGGCTTGACGTTTCTTGGCTTTTTTAAATGTTCTTTTACCACTTTCAAGTTTCCATAAATTATCGAAAAAATCGAAAACAATTACATTTCGGTCAAAATTAAAATTGAGTCGAATTGCGTAAAATATAATACTTTCCGATATCTTTATTTTATCTAACCGCATTACAATAGAGTTATATAATTTAAACGCCAATTAAATCAATACATATTATCACAGTGCAAAATGTGACTGTATTCACCAGTGCAGCGATGCCAAATCGCAATTAAGCCATCGTGTCACTTCAGTTTTCTCGCACTGAGTTGGCTAGTTATAGAAATGAGTTTCAAATTAGTCCCTCTATTAAATATCTCACCACTCTTGAATTTAATATATTTCCTTTTGTTTTTTAACCTCTAAGCGCTATTAATTAATATTATATTAGTCGTTTTATGATAACGTTTAGTTCTTTTTATAATAAATTGTCTTACGGCAATATGAAGATGCACATCGAAGAAGCGAAACACGTGCCAAATTAAGTTACACATCAACTGTAGTAACAAATTTACGAACTTTAATTTTATATTGAAAATGATCTTGCGTGTAGAAGTGTTTATATTATGTTCATTTTTTTATTATTTTTTTATGTTGTCATTATTTTTTTGTTCTTTTCTTTTTTTTTTGTTTATTTTCAGTTTATAATATTCCTGCTACGCTGTCTGCAACAAACTTCATTCCTGTAAGTTTCTTAACTGGGATGCTGTCAAACAAAATGGAAGTCACACAAAATGGCGTCGCATTTTCCGATCTCTCACCAACTTCACTCGAATCGTATTCATCGGATGTCTCATGCGCCCCGTCAACTACTCTACACAAACTCACTACAATTTAATCGTAATTATAATTATACAGTCACAGCACCCGCGACATGGTTTTGAAAATGGAGGGACTCTTGTTGGAAAACAGATCAAATTTGCAATACTAATTAATCATTCTTTATATTTTTGATTACAATAGCTGAACAAAATTTCATAAAATATTTTCTTTTCCCATGCAATACATATTGAATTTAGTAACTAGTTTTGAAAATATTCTTTTATATATCTGTACCTTTAGATAACTGTATTTTTGTTTACGAAAAACCACCCCCAATTGAATGAATCGTTTTTAATCTCATTAGTAGAATGAATCTCATTCATTTAACCTTGCCTAAAAGCATCCAGCCGTTTTCAACAAAAAGATGGCCATTACATAATTGAAATCCAGTTTTTTTCTATACTAAAAGATGGAACAATATTATTTTTGCCATTAATCGACCAAATCAATTTTACTAATATTATTTTTTTATTTAAAATATTTATGTTTTCAAACTAGTTCGATGTCGAAATAAAATAGCATTTTTTATTGGTACTAAACTCATAAATATTATTTTAATATAATTTATTATATCGACTGCAGGTGCTTGATGGAATTTCAATATCAAATTTAAATTTGTTGAATTTTTTTTAGATTCCACGTGTTTTGTCACTAACGATCCGGGTTTCGCCTTTCGGCGTCTTCATGCATATTCTATCATATCACACGGATGCAGAACATGTTGTTGTCTGTTTAATTATAAGAAAATCATTGATTGAATTGGCATCCACTTGGTAGAACTCCATTATAACACGTATATAATAAACTGGACAGAAGCGGTATTTGTAAAATGTCCTGTGGCTGATGTTTATCTGTTTATATCGGACAGACAGGTAGAAGTATATCTACTCGAGCTAAGGAACATGTAAGATCATTCAACAGTAAAAAAAACAGATTCACAATTCGCTAATCACGTTATTAATGAATCACATAATATAAATTCAAACTCAGCGCCTAAATGTTTGCATCTTTGTAGTAAGGGGCGGAGAATGACGGCTTTGGAACAGCTGGAAATCAATAGACACCAATTATCACAAAGTATTCTTAACGAACAAACTAACATAATAGTATCGCCACTTGTCCAGCCGTTGTACAAAGGGGTGGTCTGATTTGCTTCCATAAGGACCATGTTGTGTGCCTTTTCTGCATAGCTATATATATATAGATAAGCGAATGTTAGTTTAAGCAGAGTTCTGACGATGACGTGTGCCGAAATAGCTATCAACTATATTTGTTAAAAATAATTTTGTAGAACTAAAATACACTGCTATTTTTTTCACCGTGTTATGAGAAAATCAAATGAAAAAAGTGCTGCCAGTTTCAAATTAATTTTCATTGAAATTAGCAAATGAGATGGATATCAACTGAATGAAATTTGTGTTGTAAAACTTAAATGCCTTTATTTTTAAAATTCTTTATATTGGTAAATTAAAATTAAATCGATAATCTAGTATCAGACATTTATATATTTAACAATAATATTGTATCACACGGATGCAACAGAACTTACGCCAGTGCCTGAAGATGCAAAAGGCAACACCCGGTCGTTAGTTACAAAACATGTGGAATAGTCCAAAGATTCAACCACTCAAATTTGATATTGAAATTCCATCAAGCACGTTTACTAGATATCATACATTATTTATTTGTGTTGGTATTCAGATTTAATCTGGCTAATTTTTATCATTGTTTCATAACTACGTAATAAACGCACACACAATTTGCCATATTTTTATCAAATACACAGAATGGTGCCATTTTCACTTCTTTTAATATTATAGTAAACAAATCCAATCCAAATTGAATTCCAATATTCGAATATAGTATGTTATATGTGGGTTAGCAAAAATGTATTGATATAATATTATTTTTGTTTAGTTTATCGACATAAAAGATCTCGCATAGCGACATGTATCTCGGATATAAGCAATAGAATATTTTAATTGCCTACTTATAACTTTACATAATAATCTAACAATACGTTTTAATGGTGTTTCATATGTAAGCATCTGCTATAATCACAGTCGATCGAAATTTGAATAATTAGTATAGATCTACCATTATAACTTGACGGCCGGTGGAGTTCCGGATTCAATAAAAAGCTCACATGTGACAAATCAATATTAGTTGTTAAGTGTCATAAACGTAAATATACTGTAATAATTAATTTAAATGCCATAATACTCGCACAAAAAAAGAATGTTCTAATAATTAAAATGTCTTTCCAAAAATATTTAAAAAAAAAAGGCTATGATAAAATTAACTAATTATTGATTGAATTGGCTTTTTCTTAATAAAACTCCATTATTACAAAGTAAAAATAACAAAATATTTAACTACTTATTTTATTTATTATTTCGGCTTCCACTTAGGCCTTAGACTTAACTGTATTTAAAGCTTATTTTTTTTTCATAGTTCTGACGATGTCAAATCCGAAATAGCTATAAGTAACCAAATACGACATTTTGTTGAGCTGAATGTTTTGTTCTAATAACTTGTAATTTTTTTCGAATCATGTGTGGAACAGAACCAGACTTGCTTATTCTTCAATTATTCAGCTTTGAAAATAACAGGGATAACATTCTAGATTTTTTTAATGTTGCGATAATGTAATCTGATTTATTATTTCATTTTTTTGCACGGCGCTGATAGTTTATAATTTTACTTAGTTGCAAGAAATAAATGTAGATGGCAATATCAGACATCTACACTTTTTAACTACTGTAATATTAGGCTTGTAAGTTGGACTGTTGTTCGAAATTTGAATTAGTTTCGAACGATTATTTTTAAACCATAGATATTGATACGAATGCCATTTCAAAGAGTGTGTAATTTTAAAAGGTTGGCAACACTATTTATAGTTTATAATTCTAATTTTGAATAAAGGACGCTTTTAAATTTAATCTAATAATGCTTAGCCGTATGCATTATCGTAGTGAATAAATATATGTTATATATCTAAATATGAACTTGTCAAAAATGACATAGAAGTTATTTCTTTTTAGACCTCGGGCTACAGCTGCGTTCAAATTGCTTCCGTGAAATTGTATTCAATTTCATTATGTAACCGTTCCCGAAAGCAGAAAAGAAATAAAATTTGAGAAATGTGCCGTATATTGTATACCATCTCTAAATATTATGTCCATTTTATCTCATGTATTGAATTTTTATTTTTATATTTCGACTTTTTTAAATACTTAAATTAATGTGATATTTTACTATTGGCATATATTTTTTTAACAATGCTTAATATTAGTACAGTAATTTTTTTATATATAAATTTTGTATTGCTTTAATTTTTTGTACAAATGGACTTACATTGTTTATGATTAAAATAGTTTTTAGAATTATTCTATATTATAATGAAAAATTTTTTTTTCTTGAATACGCATAATTTTAAATCACTTTTTACAATTTAATTGATTAATTAAAACCAAATATTTTTATAAAATATTTATTTTATTTTTATGACTGATCGATGCCATTGGTTAGAGTTTAAACCATGTTCATTCGTATTATTTCGGATCTCGACATATTCCACGTGACAAAAGTGAGTTCAAACGAATACTATTTTTTAATGTATTAAAATAGATTTTGTTTGAGCTTACTCGGTTGACCCTTGCAAATTTCCTATGTTACCATAGCAAATAACCAAATAATACATTTTTGTATCAAATGTGTGTCAAATAAATAAACAGCATTATTTTTACACTTAGTGTGTTACTTGATGTAAAACGTGTTTTTCTTTTTTAAGAAACGTCTATAGACAAACCACACCGTGAGGCTATTCATTGCTAAGGTAAAAAATATTGTAAATATCGATCTAGAAATAAAGAATGGGGTAATATATAATTTATTAACCAAAATAACGTGAACCAGTGTATACAATCATAATTTAAAAAAAAACCTTGATTCAAATTTTTTTTTAGAAATAATACTCTCGAATCCTGAATATAATACATTCACTGCATTATATCGTTAATTCACATCTGCGAAACTCGAATAATGTTCACTTCTATCGTCTTCTATCTCTCACAATCAGAGCCGTCGGAGTAATTAAAAAAACATGACTCTGATTAAAAAAGTTTAATTTTGTCAGGTTTTTTCTACCTGTCTTATTTATGTGCATTATATTAAAAATCAACTACCCAATCCGGCAAATTGTTCATTGAGATACCAACGCGACTTCACGTATCAGCCAAAGTTATAATCGCTGATTGATATTTGAGTGAAATAATTAAAAACAAAATAAATTTTCACTCATTTGGCTAAATAAAAACTTTTTTCTTCGTTTATAATTTTAGAACTTGCACGGTTGTGTTTTATTATTTTAAATGTATGAGACTTTATGCTTATAATAAACCTCCATTGGTACAACTCGTTTACCGCGTTGAAAGTTACGTTGAGTTACATGAATAATGTTCGAAGTATATAACATTTGCATATTTAAGTTAAAAGGTTATTTTAATCTTCTCTACTTACGCGGTTGTTATTCGAAACGTGTCAAAATTGTTAAAGTTATTTGAAAGGCTTTGTAGCACAGTTTTAAGTAATGTGATTTTAAGGCACATTCAAAAGCTGCCATTCGTTTTTTTTCAATCTAAATTACTTATTCATACATTTTATTATAAATAATGTTGAAAAATATATTTTTCACATTGACAGCATTTGAAAATTGTGTGTTATATTTTTGTCTAAAATATTTTTTAATATAAACTTAAATTCGATTGCTTTGATATTCCATTAGTTGATATTATGTCTATTTGAAAAGCTTGTTTGTGTTACTGAATGAACAGTGAAACTCAGCTTTTAGGTTGATTTTATTTGTCAGGGATGCCTAACTCTATGCTTGCCCGAGAATTTTTAATCGGTAAGATTTTTTGGAATACGTAATGATTTTATGCAAGAGTGGTTAATATCAGACGAAAGAAAATCGAAAATTTTAATTGAAAACTCGAAGAGAAATTTTTACCTGGTTACATATTTTTTTCGACTTTTTTACTTGAAGGTATATAGGTACTACCCTTGGTTTTATCCAACTGGCTTTCGATTAGGAAATCTCATTTTTTATATCTTGAAAACTCGAAAAGAGAAATGTATCTGACGATATATTTGCTTCGATTTAAACGAGGTCAAAATGAGAATTCTTCTATATTTGATAATGCCAAGTTGCATGTTTCTGATATTTTTGTGAAATCGTGAACATGAATTGTTTGTTATTATGAAACTAAATATAGAACCAACCAGCTAATGGGGATGTCACTGTTTAGAGCATTAAAAATGGACATATGTTTCTTGGCGATATAATAGATATATATTGTATCAAATAATATATAAATCAATTATCAATAACCCAGGACCAAAAAATTCAAGTATTAGAGAATTTTTTAGTGCAATACCATCATATTGAACTAAACATTTGTCACAAAGAGTTTCTTCGAGCCGAGAGTAAAATATTATAGAAATGAACTTATCATGAAATTAATTTGTTGTGCATGGTATTACCCTAAAACTCATGGCTTTTAGTGAATGCTGTACTGTAAAAATTTTCTCAAACAAATATGTAAAGAAAAGAAAATGTTTTTTAGTTTCCTTAACTATAGCGACCGATTGAAACATTGTAGAGGTAGTGAAAAGTGATCAGTGAGACAGTAAGTTATCGGTGGATTAGTGGTATGGGCATGGTGCAGTAGGTGGCAGTAAGGAGTTCGAATCCCGCACGCGCGGGAACATGGATCCGGTGCACACTTACAGTGATGACGACAAAAATGAACAGGAAAAGTTCAGGTAAGAAATGTGAACAACGGAAATACTTTTGTAAATTCCCGAGTCCATTTAGTTGTCGACGAAACACTGCTATAAAGAAATACGACAAATATTTTACCTTTTGGGGACTCTAGCAATATCGATTTATTGTGACATTTATTTTCTATTACTTACAATTTTCAGAGTTTATATAAAATTATCATTTTTGTTTCAAATATTGATATTAAATCTAATATATAAATCAGTGATAACACGGTGAAAAAAATAGCAATGCAAAATAGCTAATCACTTATCACAGTCAGTTTTCACCAAGGATTCTTAACGAACAAACTAACATAATAGTATCGCCACTTGTCCAGCCATTGTACAAAGGGGTGGTCTGATTTGCTTCCATAAGGACCACTTCCGTCCCACATATAATCTCATTGTCATAGACACCTATTGTTTCATTTAGAATTTTGAAAATTTAGTGTCATTGTGTTAAAGTAACAAGCTAGGCCGTTGGAACAGGAGAGAAGATGTGTTGTGTGCCTTTTCTGCACAGCTATAATAATAATCGATAAGCGAATGTTAGTTTAAGCATAGTTCTGACGATGGCGTGAGCCGAAATAGCCATCAACTATATTTGTTAAAAATAATTTTGTAGAATTAAAATACACTGCTATTTTTTCACCGTGTTATAATGGAGTTCTACCAAGTGAATGCCAATTCAATCAATAATATATAAATTATTACATGTTATATGAAAAAGATGTAAGTTGCTAGTGTTGATTAGGAATCTACATTTAATTTTATGTTTGCAAAACGTACATGAGTGACAACTGACAATATTTGTTAAGTGTATTTTACAAAGTTTGAAAATCTTTAAATTTATTGTGTTGTTTATACACGAATCATTTCCAAATTCGTTCTATTTAACAATGGCACAATACTTGTTTGCTATTAATCGCTTGAGTTTTATCAATCTACACAAAATAAATACAATTGAATGCAAACAAATGCCGTTAAAAATCCCCTTTCAATCAGTTTTGGGGCGGGGTTTTCCCAACCCCTGTTTGCAGCTTTGGCACAGTGGGAAAGTTTCGCAGTCTTAAATATATGTGGCTGGTTGTTACGCAATATTTTTCTCTTCGGGGTGCGGTTATGAGAGAGTCTGTGGATTTACGACATCTCATATCTGGACTCTTTCAAGTTATTATATTTAGCTGAAGTAATTTGAAAATATCTTTATTTTTTTTATTTATTACTGTTTAACGTATGCAGAAATAGCGTCATTAACATGCTTGACAAATTAAAACGTTGGCAATGTATTGCCAACGTTTTAATCGGTGTACCCGAGTATTTAAATACAGTCGAAAACGCTTGACACGGAATTTCTCAATGAGAAATATCGAATAACACGTAATAAAACTGCGGTCCAGACAAATTCAATCTAATTTCAAAGAAATTTATTTACATATTGTAAGTTAAACTGAACTAAATTTCAATTAATGCAAAAAGTTTCATTAAGGGAAATTTTTTGTACCCGTTGAGTATTGACATTGAGTGAATTTTTTGCATCAATTTTTTCTACACTATTTACTTCTTTTTGAATTTGAGCTTACTTAACCCGCTACTGTTCAGCAATATAAGATCTAATCAAAACATAAAATAAAAAAAATCATTAGTGTTGGTGTTAACAAAACTTAAGTAAATTTGAATTTTTGAATCTTTGTACGATTCCACATTTTTTGTCACTAAGGACCGGGTTTTGCCTTTTGGCATCTTCAGGCATTATTCTATCACACGGGTTCAAAATAACTGACACACACAATAAACAGTTGTAACAAAGAATAAACACAGACCCTAAACCTAGGATCCTAATAAACATCTTCTCAAATCGCTAGTGACAAAATATATAGACTCGTACAAATTTCTACATTTCAAATTAGGTATTGAAATTCCACCAAGCAACTTCACTAGATATAATAAATTAAAACTTAAGAAGATATTCAGTTAAACCAGATACACAATAATACAAACATTACACGAAACGCTTTAACACTGAGGTTGTTCCTATATTTTTGAGTTTCAACTATCAGCACATTAACCGTCAACTGTTAAGACAGTAACAGGGCTAACACATATCGAATACGAATATTATTTCACTTTGTTCACACTTTAATGAATACAATCAAGTCTCAAAGAATTATTTTCGGCAATTTTTAACGATCAACTGTAACACAAATAACGTTTTTACGTCTGTGATAAAATTGTATACGAACAATTTTTAAGGCACAGCGGTTCGACGTTGAGATTTATATTGATTCCAAAACGTACATAAACATGATGCTTCTACAGGCAGTATAAACTGTCAATAAACACATTTCTATTGCGAATATTTATTCAAAAGCGCTCTTCCATCTAACGCATTCACTGATACGCTAGCAACCGCCACGGAGCTTTCATTGTCAATAAGCTCTCAATTTATATTTCTGACAACACTGAATCTATTCTAGCCGTGTTATGGAGTCTCATTCACTTTTTTGTTCTATAACAAAAAGCTCAATTTTATTGCATCACATTTTCCTCGCATGACTGCGTAGACTACTCGTTCCACAATAAGAAACCTGTAACATTTCTAAAATCGATACCATCGTATGATTTTTCTTCGTGTGTTCTCACTTCAGTGGCGTATCTGAATTATGCACCCACGGAAAAAAAGCATATAAATCTGACGAATTGATATTTATTTCAAGGAGGATATTGCTCTACCTATTATATCTCTAATTATACCTGGACATTTGTTATCGAGAAAACATTAATTTAACGTTGATGAAAGGGTTCAAGTATTCCATCAAAACACGAGGGAATCGTATATTTTTTTATCAAGAAATTTTAGAAAAATACAGAGATCAATTTAATTCAAGTAACATTCGTAACTATCAGCTTAATTTTCTCAACTCCATGTTGTTATATGATATATCTTACGCGAGATTAGTTCAATGATTCGATAACCTCATAAACCAAGTTTCTTTATTACGTCACCTGATGTTTAGTTCCCACCGTTTCCCACCAATTTGAAATAATTAGTTTATGAATTGAATATGAAAGTTGATTAATATTAGTTGTGGAATTCTTTCATCAAAACATCGCATTAACAGTGTTTAGTGTTTAGAAAATTTATCACGGGGAAATGATTGACATTATTATTAAATAACAATACTATTGAAATTTGTTTTAGTTTTCTTTTGGATCCTAGCCTAAGGGTCTGAATTTTTCGTTTGTAATTAAATCCTTTGGTATACAACCGATGCTAACTGTTTATTGTGTGTCAGTGATGTTGTATTCATGTGATAGAATGCTTAAAAATGTCGAAAGGCGAAACACGAGCCGTTAGTGACGAAGCGTGTGAAAATGTACGTATCAACAATTCAAATTTGTGATATCGACTGAAGATGCTTGATGGAATTTCAATATCAAATTTGATTTGACCTTCAGTCGATATTATAAATTATAGGTTTGTATCATACATTCAAAATATTTAATTACAATTGTATGTAGTTTTAAGCAGCTTGCGATAGAGCGAAATAGCAAATGTTATGCCTAGGAAAATATGTTAACTGTTTTCTTTAATATTATATTTATTTGTGACGTAACAGGCCATTTTTATTTTTTTCTTCAGCAACATGTGTAAAAAAACAGAGTACAATGATTATAAACATTTTATCACCAATATAAAATGAATCATCGTTCTGACGATGGTCAGAGCCGATATAGCTATCCAATTACCACATCAAAAAATTAACGACTGAAGTTCTTTATTGCTTTTGCCTTATTATAAAGGAGTTCCAGCAAATAAATTCTAATTCAATAAATGAAAAAGTCATTAAAAATGATAATTTGAATTTTGTACGAAATGAGAAATTGCCAGAAGCGAAGCTACAGAGGCGCTGACTGTGATACGGACCACAATTTATCGATAGCAACCTTTAGGGAAAAACTCAAAAAGACAGTCCGCAAAAACGCGAAGACGAGAGTGAAGTACCATTTGGAAAAGCTAAAAACTCCAGAAGGAAGAGAAAACTACAGAAGTGAATTGAAGAGTCAAATTCAAAATATGGTAGAACCCACCGAAGGAGAAGCTTTTAATATCGATGAGAGGTGGAAATCATTAAAGGAAGGTATAGTCAAAGCTGCGGAAGCCTCGATAGGATTGGCACCCAAGAATGTTAAGTGCCCATGGTACGACGATACCTGCCGAAAAATGGTGGAGGAAAGAAGAGTAGAACGTGCGATCTATCTGCAAAACACTCAAAGCGAAGAAGCACAGAAAAGATATAACGAGACATGCAAAAAGGTCCGAAAGCATCTGAGAAAGTGCAAACGAAGTTTCATCAAAAGTAATTTTGAGCAGATGGAAGAAGAAGCAAAACGGAATAAAACCCGGTCATTCTTCTCTAAAGTGAACATCGAAAAGAGAGGCTTTCAGCCTTGCACGCTACAAATCAAAGACCTACAAGGTCAGATAGTGGCAAACAAAGAGCAAGTGCTTAACATATGGAAGTCCCACTTTGAAAGTTTACTTCAACGCTCTGCACCAGATGAACCTTTGGAATCGCCAGATATCGCTACAGCAGAACCTCTAATACCACCACCAAGTAAGTCAGAGTTAATGGGAGCACTTAGTTATTTAAAGAATAACAAAGCGGCCGGCAATGATAATATTCCATCAGAGCTACTCAAGTATGGAGGAGAAACCCTTCTTAACGCCATGCTTGAATTACTGCAAGAAATATGGGAAGAAGAAAAGATCCCCGAAGAGTGGAAAGAGTCACTGGTTTGTCCTATTTTCAAGAAAGGAGACAAACTCAACTGTGCAAACTACCGTGGCATCTCTCTTCTTCCTACTGCATACAAAGTTCTGTCAAATATTATTCTCGAAAAAGTTCTGCCGTATGCTGAAAACATTCTCGGTGACTACCAATGCGGCTTTAGAAGAAACCGCAGCACCACTGATCAGATCTTTACACTGCGCCAAATATTTGAAAAGAAATGGGAATACGCCCA
Organism: Himalopsyche japonica; assembly: GCA_028555115.1. Lineage (NCBI taxonomy): Eukaryota > Metazoa > Arthropoda > Insecta > Trichoptera > Rhyacophilidae > Himalopsyche > Himalopsyche japonica. Next base: position 915,573 of record JAHFWJ010000465.1, on the reverse strand, counting down.
AGATGTTCACTGTCTCTTTGTGGATTTTAAAACTGCATATGACTCTATAGATAGAGAAGCTCTCTGGAATATATTGAAGGAATTCCAAATACCATCAAAACTTATAAATATAATAAAAGTATGTATGGATGGATCCAAGAGCAGAATTCATATGCAGGGTAGTCTATCAGAATCTTTTGAGGTGACAGCAGGACTACAACAAGGAGACTCCTTATCACCTATGCTATTCAACCTAGCTTTAGAGAAAGCCGTAAGAGAGGCAATGAAAGCAGAAGGCGGAGTTATAATGAATGGGTCCCACAAAATATTGGGCTACGTGGATGATCTAGTGGTGCTCGGAGAATCTGAAGACGAAATAAAAGACATTTTCACTCCTTTGGAGGACACAGCAAAAAGGTTAAACCTACGAGTAAATGTGGGAAAGACTAAGTATTTGAAAATGACAAGAGGCAACGAACCCTCTGGAGACATTGTAATAAGAAACTCCTCGTTCGAGAGAACCTCTCTTTTCAAGTACTTGGGCTCTAATATTTCCTCTAGAAATGAGATGACTTTGGAGCTTGCTGACCGACTGAGAAGTGGAAATGCAGCGTACTTCGCGCTAAATAGTCTGTTTAGGTCCAAAATGCTGTCCATCAAAACCAAGTGCCGGGTGTACAACGTGATCATTAAGCCGATAGTCATGTATGGATGTGAAACCTGGGGTTTAACAGAAAAACAAGAAAAGGCCCTCCAAGTATTTGAAAACAGAATCCTCCGGAGAATACTTGGACCCGTTAATGAAAACCACCAGTGGCGCATTCGTACGAACGCTGAGCTCTTCGACCGATACAAACCAAGAATCATTAATGTCTTGAGATCGAGAAGGCTCAGATGGGCGGGTCACGTTGTACGATCTGAGAAGTCTAGAGCTCTCCATAAGACTTATGAAGGAACACCAGCTGGCACCCGACCTCTCGGTCGCCCTCGACGGAGATGGGCGGATAACATTCAAAAGGATGTTGAGAGGCTGGGGATAGTCAACTGGAGAGAAAGAGCGCTCGACAGAGATGCCTGGAGAGAGGTTGTGCAGTCGGCCATGGACCTGAACGGCCCCTAGCGCCATTTTATAATAATAATAATAATTGCCAGGAACAGACTTTGTGAATATTGATTAAAATAAGAATAAAATATAAAACATTCTACGCAATATTAATAAAACTCGAGATGTTATTTAATAACACGTCTTCAAATAATATTATGATCTCATTTTACTATACCCCTTCTACAGTTTTCAGCCGTCGATAATATTTTTATCACTAAGTCAAAATTAATTAATTTCTCTAATAGCTGTTAGCTCTGCGCCGTGATAATTTCACTAACGAAGTGAAACGGGGGTAATTCCTTCGATCTAAATTGAAATAGATTTTCAACCTCATTTTTACTGCCGATAGTTTTTTTTTATATCTTTGTTTCAAGATCACTTCCTTTGAACTGTTAATTACAGTGAAAAAAAAAAAATTGCTTCTGTCGAATTGAAGGCTTTTATGGAATTTATTTTTAATCTTAAATTGTTAAAGATTTTATTATTTTGTATCATACAAATATTAAATTTCGGTTGTTGAAACTTTTACGATTCTACACGTTTTGTTACTAACTACTCAGGATTCGCCTTTCGGCATCTTCAGGCATTCTGTCACACGGATTCAACAGAACTGGCGCACAATAAACAGTTGGCATCGTCTTTCTACCAAAGGTATTAATTGAAGGAAAACACAAACCCCAAGGCAAGAACTTAATGGCATCTAAAATAAATTCAATAATATTTATCTAATAATAATTAACACAATTGCCTGTGTTAAGTTTAATTAATGATTAGTACTGTTAACGAGTCATTCTCGAAAGGATTTTACAATAAATAATAATCGACTATCATTAAAATACAATTGGATTTTTTGTTGTTAAGAAATATCTACTTATCTCAATTTGGCAAGTAACAATTAAACATCTAGTGACGCAATAATTATTATCAGTTTAAAATACTTGTGAAAATATTACTATACATTGTATTCATTAAAGAAGTATTAAGTTCTTTCGACTATATGTTGACTAATATTAACATTCTGCTTAATTGTAGTTGGAAATGTAACAACAATTAATTATATAAAGTGTTGTTTGATGTGAAACGTCTTTTGACTTGCAGACTAAAATAATAGATACAGACCAAACTTAAGTTTTAAAAGGCCATATTATTCAGTGTGAAACTTTTGCAAAAATTAAGTCACTTTGCCTCTACGTAATTAGTCAAAAAAACTATATTGCACATTATTCTATCAATGTTTTTATTTATGGGCGTTCCGATATTTCCCGTCTTTGCGGTCAAGTTCCAAGTCTTCATATCACATCACAGCTTACTGGAACCTAAATTTATTTATATCAGATCAAAAAAAACTCATTTTTTTGTGATATTGAACGTAAGATGACATATAAAGTTCTACAGTACTTATTATTATAGAAATCTTTTGCACTTGATATCACTTTTAATGAATTAACTGTCACTTCTTGAAGGAAAGGCATGATATTTTAAATAATAAAAAAAACGCATTTTTAGTTCTTATTTCTACAATATGTTTTTTGATCAGGACCGGTTTCACTCACCACGAGGATTATCAACTAATAGTATACAGTTTACAAGCAAGTCTATTTATACAAACAATTTGAGTTAAAAGTAGCAGGTATACAAAACCTTGGGTTCAAGAACTAAGAAACAATTTACAGGAAATCATATAATATTCATTCAAGTAATGTAAATTAATTTAAAAATTAAATGTTAATAAGCACTTATTAATAATTTTCAAACAAAATTAAGGTATATCAATAATCCATTAAGAGCTCTGAACAGTCATAAAAAACTCATCAGTAGAAGTAAGGAGTGGGAAATTTTAATGAACCAAATAACCTGCACTGAAATACTTATTGGAACATGATGAATTAATTTATGACATTTTAATAGTAGTCAAATAGGATGAGAAGAAATGGTCATTTTGTCAGGTTTAAAATTTGATATATCTACGATGCGTAGAAGAGAAACACATAATATCATTTTTATCAGCTGGGTTTTTATATAACGGAAACGGAACTACGGAGTCTACACTATATCCAAACCCCTTTCAAATTTAAATAAACGTTAAAAAAATATTGAAAATAAATTAATGTATTTACATTTAGCTTTGATCATTTCGGAGAAACACTTTTTCTTTGAATTTAGCATACTTTTGATTTATTATTTAAATAGTTTAATTGATGTTTTCTTAGAATTACACCATTTTATTTATTATTCGAAAAAATACTAAGGTAAAGTAATAACGGTCTTTTTTGTTTAACAGTCTTTTTATTAGGTGAAATATTTAGCGCGGACGTGTAAATGTAAATTAAATTCAATTTATTCTCCCCACATATTGTGATAACGCTAAAATATTCTAACGTATACCGTTTAGACATGCTGGCACAATAAATCTTTGCGTTTACCCGTTTCAAATGCTCCGAAGCAATTTCATTTTGACAAAGTTTCTTACTGTCTTCAATAAGCTAGATAGGTGACGTTGAGAGTTTTTGTTACGTAATAAAACATATTGCAATTTTTTTTTTTTATGGCTTTCTGATATATGTTAATCAAAACGTATTTGAACTATCGCCATCAATCATTAATCCATAATAAAAAATACGTTTTATGTTTTTCTTAACTAAAAATATCACGTAATTTTTCTATTCTTTATTTGAATATTTGTATACCTGGACCGATTATATAATAGTTCCTTAACCTTTTTACATCCGCGGGACACCAAAAAATCCAAAAATGTTTTACGGACCATCAATATTGGATAAAAATAATAAATATTTATAAAAATTGATTGTTTATTCAAAACAATTAATTTTCTAACATCGTATGCTGATACAACACTATTTAAGTATATTAAAACAGATAGAAATAAAAAAATATTAGTGCAACAAAAAAATAGATTGTTTCGACTCAACCAAAAATCTCCACGAACCAACAGTGGTCAATGGACCACCGGTTAAGAAACTATGTATTAGATAATATCAGAGTTACCCAAGCTGTGCGCCGTGAAAATTTTTCTTTATTACATTTTAAATTTATTAAATGTTAGGAAACATAAGGTTTGTCATCAAATAACCAATGTTTTGACTTGGGGCGCCGCAAAACAAATCTGATATTTCAAAGGCACCAGAAATCTAAACAGTTTGGGAACCCCTGGATTATATATTTTAATCGATATGACATTTTAATTCTCGGAAAAAATATCTTTTGAACACTGTTGTATTTTTTAAAAATATTTCTGCATATAAAAGGCAAATTTATTTTACTGCTTTAAATATATCTCGTGTAAAAAAAGTATTTTAATGTAATCGCATGTTTTTGTATACATTAAAATATTTACTAAAGGTTCTTGATGTAATTTCAATACCAAATTTTGTACTACTTTAAACATGTGGAATCATTGTACAAAGTTTCAATAATTCAAATTTGTAATCGCATTTATTTGTTTTTTTGTGCAATTTGAACTGATGGCTTGAAATATAAACTATTTTTAGAATACTGAGTAATCAATCATTCCTTTGACTTCTTCAATTTTTGCGTAATAAAAAGTAAAGCTATATTCAAAACTGGGTTTTGTTCAATGTCAGTTTCCTTTTCTAGCTACAAGTTTGTTCTAAATTTTATATCGTTAAAGCCTAAATAGAGCATTTCTTCGCGATTTCAGCTACTTGGAATAAAACTTTCGTTGAGATCATTACTGTTTTAATAGAATTGAAACATGTAAATATTTCAAAAGACCGGTATATTTAACATGTATATTTTTCAAAAAACTTATACCGATGTGTATATAATGTAACAAACCCCAAGGGTATTTAAAGTTGTTCTCACTACCACGCACTACGTATTCACGCTTTTCTTACATGGTGTGTTATGCAGCATAACAACATTATGCGTGTTTTAAATTTTCACGAAAAATGACTCGGTTAAATTGAAATTAATAATAAACTAAGGAATTTAGAAGTGAGTGATTTTTTAATGAATTGAATTCATTTTTTTTTTCATGGAATGATGCAAAATCTACTCTAAAGTACGGAAAATCATCATACAATATTATAGCAATGAACAACTTTTTTAAATCATACAATTTTAAAATCATTTTTAGAACATAGTTATCTCACGCTGTGGTGACGTGAACTGGCAACCGAGAATGTGCGATTTAACACCTTTGAACTTCTTCCTTTGACGCTACAAGCTGGTTTTCCCACCTCCACCCGTTATGTGTATGCAGCTGCTGTTACACGGCCGCCTTCCATAACGCAATACTGATAAAACAGTATCGATTTTACTCCTCATATTCTTGTCCCAATACAGAGCTTCATGGACCGATCGTTAAACCATGCTCTATTGTGCTTAAAAGAAAAGAAAAAAAAAGATAATTTGACTTGATTAGCCACTTAGCTTACTTGATATTAATTATTCTGTGTATCTGTGTACTGAAAATCCGCCGTGGTGGAAGAGTTTAATGTGCTACACGTTGAATCTAAAGACGAATCGAGAATATCTCGTTCCCCGCACGATATTGTAAATTTATCGAATGCCTCAAAGTCTTCCTTTGAAGCTATCTTTAATAGAAATTATCTCCAAATAAACCGCAAATAATTGACGCGTCAAGTCAAGATTTATACGACAAAGTCATCTAAAATTGAACTTCAATAATACGTACCATCAAGCACCGCTGTAGTGGACACTTTAACGACCTAATATTATACACTTAATACTTTAAAATATATTTTCAAATAAAAGAAAGGTCAAATAAGACATACAATTTCTCAACAATCTCACATACAATTTGTTTTATTTACGTTTTAACAAATTTCAAGCGTTCCAATTGTTAGACTCTTTACATATATATCACAAATCTTAAATGTCAGTAAAATATTTACTGAAGTCTCTTCCCTACAACTTAAGGATATTTGAACCCGTAAACTATAGTCGCCCACTTCTTACGAACCGTTTATATACTCCAGTAAATTAATGTATGACCTAGGGAGTGTATAAATAGGCAAATATATCTTATTTGTCATGTTGTACGAACAATTATTTACTTCATATATGCAATTAATAATATACTTGGCAGATTATACAGTTAAAAGTTTAGAAACAAAGTGGCCGTTGCTTGTTATAAATTCTACAGCTTAAAAAGTGAAACTTTGCGCTATTTGCGAAAAAGTAACGTACATTTTAATTTTAAATTAGCTTTAACCGTTTCAGTGCTAAGCTTTAGTTGGAGATGTTAGAAATTTGCCTTCTGGATTTTGCATTTAATTATTGTAGTAGTAAACTTTCAAATATATAATACATAAATGTTACGAGGAAAAAGGTTGAATTTTAAATGTAACTTTATTTTAAATTGTCATATTCATTGTATTTATCACAACAACAAAAAAACAATAATGAATTGACGTTTTTTTTTTCATTTTTTATATCTATCGTGTTTTAGATCAATTTTAAATTTGTCGTAAAAAATCGTTTGCTACGCGTAATATTTGATTGTTTGCAACCAAGTCGTTAAGCAACACGACTCCGATTAAAAAAAGTTTATTTTTGTCAAGTTGTCTTTCCATTTTTATTGCCGTGCATCACACTTAAGATCAATTAGCCAATCTGACATATTGTACATTGAGATATTCTTTAAAATCGTCTCATCGACAAAGTAGTCAGAGTCACTCGGTTTTCACAACTCCAACTCCGGCCGAAATACTACGACTCCAAAACTCCGATTCTACAGCCTGCTTGCAGCTATTAACATTTCCAAGATATCAGTTTACACCGAAAATTGTAATCCTTTGCAAATCATAAATAATGCAATACTTGTCTATCATTTTTGTAAATGCGAAAAATTAACGTTTTTTTGCACACCCATTTATTTCATCTGAAGGCTCAGTATATTTATTACTAATCTAACATTAGTTTAAATTTACTTGTGAATTATTGTGTGTCAAATAATGACTTAATAGTGTTTGTAGAAAAAGCTTAGAAAGAAATAAATCAAAGTGTTTCTCGATCGCCTACGCCTCTACGCCTCTACCTCGCTTAGACACTGAATATGAAAGTTTCTTTAAGTGGGTATTATCGTTGAAAAGCTCTTGGTAGTTTCTCTATTTGAAATTAAATTATACCTTTAATAAATGTAATTTTTATTTATCTTTCATGTATATTTTTATGAGTACATGTATATTTATTATATCTATGATGAGTGGACTTTTTTTGATTTAAGACATCAACTGAAGCTGCTTGGTGGTGAATTTTAAAATCGAATTTGAACTGTTGAATATTTGTACGTTTCTTTATTCTTTGTTACTAACAACTTGGGTTTTACCTTTCGCTATCTTCAGGCATTACATCACACTTATGGAACAGAACCGACACAGAACAATAAACAGTTAGGATCGGTTATATGTCTATGAAAAAATATTGACTCTTAGGCTAGGATCCAATTAAATAAATTTAAATAATATTAATTTAATAATAATAACACTTAATTGTCTATGATAAGTTTTATTGACGTTTAAAAATGTAAATAAGTCTTTTATGAAAGGATTTTACAACAAATACTGTGGTGAAAGAATAGCAACTGTTTGCCTATTTTAAATTAAATTTAGTTGTTTTTTTAGTATGATACAAACTAGGTTTTAAAACAGAAAAGTGTATTACGTACCATGTCTACACAACTGTATATAGATAAGCATATATACGATTAAACATAGTTCTAACGATGGCGTGAGGCGAAATAGCTATCAACTATATCTTATTAAAAAAATACGCAGAACTAAAATACATTGCTAATTTTTCACCGTGTTATAACGGAGTTCTACCAAGTAAATGCCAGTTAAATCAATAAAAATAATAATACTTCTTATTGTCAGTTCTGTTGGATACGTCTGATGCCTTTAGATATCGAAAGGCGAAACCCGGGTTAGTGACGAAGTATGTGGAATCGTACAACGTTTCAATAATTGAAATTTAATAACGCAGTTTGTAGCTATTTCATGTTAAATTTGAAAAAGCATTCCACATAAAAAACGCGAATGTTATAAGATTATTTTATAAATAAAATTAATTTCATTTTGAATATAGCTGATAGCAATAGTAACAGTTGATTATACTTATAATTCTACCCATTTATATTATGTATATATATATGTATGTATATTCAATTATAATATAACATGACACCCAAAACTTACTCGCTACAAATTTACAGAAGTAATTCTCTAAGCCTTCGTTTAAATAACCCTTATTAATAAACTGAATGTAAGCCCCGAGGGGTGTCGAACAAAGATAGCCTGCCAAAAACAATTTGTTTTCACAGAGTTTGTATAACCATAGTTAACACTTTGAGGCTCTATTCCGAGAATTTTACTTTTGGTGATATTTAAGCCATTTGTCTACGCCTAAAGCTTAGCAAATTTATTTTCCGCAATGAATTTTCTAGACTGCCCCGTTCGTTTGCGTTTTTCGAAAGTCAGCGACTGGTAAAACCTTCATGATATTTTTTCTAAAAATAAATTTAAGGGTAGGCTCAACAGAATGTCGCTGTAAATTCAATTTCTAGCACAATATTTTTATCATTGTTTCTCTGATTTATCACATAGTGGACTCTAATGTATTGTGTAAGAAACAATTCTGAACTGGTTTTATATGTGTCTTCGCTTTGAGAAACTGTATTTTAAGTATCGCGAATTGTAAAATAAGTTCATATACTCAATTGTGATCTACTCAATACTGTGTGATATACTCAATACTGATCAGTGCTGGGCAACCGTTTTGCCACGGCACACCAATATGCCGCAAGCCGATGCTAGGTGTGCCGTGACCATTTTTCTAACAGAAGAATCACAAATTATTATTTTCTCGTTGGAATAATATGCCTTATATACATTAATATCAAACAGTTGATAATGCGATGTGCGAAATTGGTCGTAATAAAAAATATATTGTGGAAATATCTATTCAAAATGTGTTTTTATTACCAAAAAAATAATAATAATAATAAACTCACAATCTAACGTACGGTATAAAATGTGAGTTTATAAAAAATAAATCAATAACGAGAAACGCGTCAAAGGCGAATCATTTGCATTTTTATAGATATTGACTTGAAGTGTGCCACGAAGTTATACACAAAAAATCTTTGGTGTGCCGTGGAAGACAAAAGGTTGCGGAGCACTGACTCAGACCACAAGCAATACATATTTTTTAACTTTGATATACGCAGCCAGACCTGTAGTTAAGTTGTCAACGCTGGTTTTTATGTCCAATCTGTAAATTTGATTTATTTCAAAGATCAATTCGGCCGCCTTCTACTTGACGTAGCATTAACAAAAAGGAAATTATACTACTGAATTACGACGTTCTTATAAATAATTGACTTACGACATGCTGGAGTTTTGATTTGATTTCATAGATACATTGCAAAAGCGATATAAATGGAAAAGCACATCCCGAAGCTTTTGTCGGAAGTCCTATAGTGCCACCTCTCGGCTACTGCCATCAACCTGATTGACTTTGCATAAAATGAATCGCTTAATAGCATAACCCATTAATTTCAGTTTGCTTTACCCATCGTACACGGTGTTCTTGTGATTAACACAGAATTTTTACTTGTATTTATTTTAACACGGTGAAAAAATAGCAATGTATTTAAGTTCTACAATATTCTTAAAAGTTAATATATTGAACTGAAATACATTGCTATTTTTTCATCGTGTAATAATTGAGTACTTCTGAGTAAATGCCAATTCAATTAATATAATTTACGATATCGACTGAAGGTGCTTGATGGAATTTCAATATCAAATTTGAACTGTTACAACTCTGTACGATTCCACATGTTTTGTCACTAACGACCCGGGTTTCACCTTTCGGCATCTTCAGGCTTGTTGCGCCCGTGTGATAGAATGCCTGAAGATGTCGCAAGGCGAAACCCGGGTCGTTAGTGACAAAAAATGTAGAGTCGCACAAAGTTGTAACAAATCAAATTTCAATTAATATACTTATTTTATATCGAATTCGAAAAAATATGGATATTTTAATAGCTAATTTTATTTGCAACCAATAAACCAATCGTGTTCTGAATGTTTATTGAAAGTTTTTTTTTTATTTCATATGTCTTTGTCAGCTTCCTCAAGATGTTTATTATTAGATGCTATGTGAAATAGCTCATACGTATTTTTCAATAAATTTAGACAACGTGTGGCTTTTTCATCAGTTAAAAGAGAACGACTACGCGTATTTTCAAAGCATAATATATTTTTAACTTAAAACAAACCACGGAATGTCCCACAGACTCCTAAAACATTCACGTCCCTTCATAAATGTTCAAGAATTTTCATCCCAGAGGAAATTACAGGAGTTGGATATGCCATGAATTAATTTGATTATAGAAAATAAGAAACGTTATTTTATCTCCCAAAGTCACGCAAAATAAGAACCGTAAATACGTTCAGAAAAAAAAATTTACGGCTTAATAGATCAGAACTAGTTCTGAAGAGGGCGTAAGCCGAAATAACTTTCAAATATATATGATGGCTTTGGAACAGCTGGAAATCAATAGATATCAACTATCACAAAGGATTCTTAACGAACAAACTAATATATGTCGGTCACCATTATTGAATCCTCTGGGGGATGTTTCTTTGGTTTTTTTGTAATGGACCATTTCCGTGTCATATGTGAACTTATTGATATAGCCGCCTTTTAGTTTCATTTACAATTTTTAGTTTTATTGCGAGCAAGAAACAAGCTTGGTCGTTAAAACAGGAGAGAAGATGTATTGTGTACCTCTTCTACACAGCTATATATAGATAAGCAAATGTTTGTTTAAGGACCGTTCTGACGTTGGCGTGAACCGAAATAGCTATTAACTTTATTTTAAAAAATAATTTTGTAGAACTAAAATACATTGCTATTTTTTCATTGTGTTCTTATGGCGTGCTACCAAGTAAATGCCAATTCAATAAATAAAAATAATAATACGTCTTTTCCTCAGTTCTATTGGATGGTTTTCTAATACCATAGTAATATATTCAATCATTTCATGGAGGTCCTTCGTATATATCATTGTTGAATAGCTATTTCCACTGCATCCTATAAACACAACATGATTGAAAACCACTCGATGTTAGCTCCTAACAACAACAAGTGGTGATAAGATGACCACCGCTGACCACAATTCACCAAATTCAACCAGAAGGGAGATATATCATTCGCCACAAGGACTGACCCCAAAGTACTTGACCCTGTATCCCTACTCACAATTTACTCGTCACGATTTGTTGAATAATCTATGACGAACAAACAACCTTATCTCTGTTTAAGACGTTCTTCGACGCCACGTAGCAAGTAAAATTTTATGTAATTCCGAATGAAACAGTGTGATTATAATATATTTGTACTGTGATGTAAATTGTTTTAACTGCTGTCTTATCACATTTTTTAATTTTCTTCCATAGTAATTATGTTCTGAATCCTAAATTATTTAAAATATTACAGCTGCAACTTTATTCGTCACAAAGTTTTGTTAAAAATATCACCGCTTGCCATCTAACTTGTCATGCTTATTTTTAAATTTTATTTTCTCTCCTGAATAATTATGTATAATATGTAAACATCAATTAAAACCGTTAACCGTCACTGTAACGATAGAATTTTTTCTATACTAGTATGCATTTTTGTTTTATCTTGAGGGACATTAACGATATTAAAATATGATAGATTTTTGATCCGGTTAAACGGCTTGATGAAGTGAAATATGTTTTTCTCCTTAATAATTTGAATTGTTGAAACTTTGTACGAGTTCCACATGTTTTATTACTAACGGCTCGGGTTTCGCATTTAGGCATTTTTAGGCATTCTATCACACAAATGCAACAGAATTGAACAATTCAAATTTGATATTAAAATTTCATCAAGAACGTTCAGTCGATATCATAGATCCTTAATAATGACTGTCCAATACTCATGATATCACTTGAATACTTTTGTTAAGCATTTTGAATCGTGAAATCAAACAAAATAAGAATATACTGCGTTTTAAAATTCAAATACATATTTGAGTACTACTTTAATTAGTTATTTTGTTTTATTTCACTTACACCGAAACATTGCTACCATGAACAAATTCACCAGCGAACAATACATATAAATACAATAAAAACACATTTTTAGTACTATTTCCACAATATATTTTAGTTCGGTTAGATCGGTTTCTCTCATCGCAGGCATTATCAACTGATGATGATATAGCTGAAAAATGTCTTTTCATTATTTTAAATGTTATGCATTTTCGTCAAGAAGTTACAGTTGACACATTAAAATTTATTTCAATGATACGTGGTAACCTTTATAAATATTCTAAATTAAAAATACTACCAAACAAATGTATTATTCAATTTGAATTGTTACAACTTTGTAAGATTCCACATGTTTTGTCACTAACGACCCAGGTTTCGCCTTTCGGCATCTTCAGGCATTCTATCAGACGGATAATCGTACAAAGTTGTAAAAATGCAAATTTGATATTGAAATTCCATCAAGCACCTTCAGTCAATATCATAAATGTATTATCTTTCGTAGTTTTTCATTTAACTATATATATATTATATTATTATTTCATTTTATTAAAAACAATAGATACATATTTAGTTTTTTTTTTTTAAATAATATAACACATTTTTGTAGTACTTCTTTATTTAAATTTTTTTTTTAAATTTAATTTTTTTAGTCTCTATTTTACTTACTGACTTACTATTGTCGTGAAAATGTATTTATATATGTGTATATTAATTTTCTATCATCAAGTAATAGTTCTAAAGCACAAAAAGCATTTATTTTTTCGATTATTTATTTTTCGCTAGCCTTAGACAAAAGCCTAGACGAATTTATCCAGATGGTGTTGACAAGAAGTGTTTTGGGCAAAAATTTCCTAATGGTTTTTCTGTATCGTTTTATAATCAAATTAATACGCCATATATAACCAGGTTACCTTGACTGTTTTTCATCATATTACAAAACTTCTTTGGAAACAAAGAATAGAAATGGTGAAATACTGTTTCAAATAAAGAACTAAAATAATAGTGATTCATGTTAATTTCTTTTTGATAGCTGAAATGAAATTTTGTTTAAATGTGTTCTGAAACATGAAAATCCTTTATTCTTGTAAAAATTTCCGGTCCCTTGTCGTTTGACTTGGCAACTGTCAAACGAATATTTTGCAAGTTGTCCGCTTTGCCGACATTGAATGGAATCTGACCTTATTTTTTTTTGCTAGCTTAGTTTCCAGATTTAGTTCAGTTAATAAAGAAAACTATGTATACTTCAAAAAGCTGTTAACAAGCTTCTACGAATTCTTTCATATTCTACAGTTCACAGTTTTTTCTTAATGTAATTAATTATTTAAAAGCTGTTTAGTAAAAAAATCACACTTTGGCGTATACGTTGCAGAGATTATTACACTGTGTTGCTTGTTTAGTTATTTTTTTTTTAAATAATTCTAGAAATTTAATCATAGGTTTTAGTAATTTAACGGTTGGAATGGGAATGTCACTGGGAAGAGCTTTCCAAATATTGCGTTGGAAATTGACATATTTCACGTAAACGAAAGTGAGTTCAGACGATTACTATGCTTTAATGAATTGAAAAAGATTTTGTATGAACCTAGACGGTTGGCTTCATTGCGAATTTCCAATGCATGCTACACATGAAAACTTTTTTCATTCTAAAAGCAATAAATTCAATGCCTCTATTAACAAACAATTTAATAAAGGTGCCTTCCTGATTTATTGGTTGAATTGGCATTTACTTGGTAGAAGTCCATGAAACAAAATTTTAAAATTATATAGTTTATTGCTATTTTGGCTTACTCCTTCATCAATAGCTATCAACTATGTAACTTATAAATTTTGTAGAACTGAAATACATCGCTATTTTTCACCGTGTTACCTTCCTCGTTATCCCTTACACGAGATTACCGACTAACAGTCCTAATACAACCGTGTATGCCTGAAGATGCCAAATGGTGGAGATGAAATCCGCGTCCTGATTGACAAATATGTGAAATCGTACACAATTTTAACAATTTAAATTTGATAACTGAACTAATAAAGTGTTTTTCTTTACTCAAATTATTTCATACTGCTAAAATATTTTACAAAAGTTTCACTATCTACTTGAATACGTGGCGATTTGTCAACTTACGAAATGACTCGTTAAAATTTGTTAAAATATTCCATATCGAAACGGTGCTGTTTTAAACATCCACTGAATTTAAAATTTACAACATCCACGTATAACTTTGTTATGTGTGAAATTTTAACAAGGATAGTTTTTCTCTCGCAAAGCAAACTTCGTGGTGTTGTATAATGAATTAACTTTGTAATAAAGATCGCAAGATGACGACTGTAGAGCAGCTGGAAATCAATAGATATCAACTATCACAAAGGATTCTTAACGAACAAACTAATATATGTCGATCGCCATTGCTTAAACCTGGGAGCTGTTTTGTTTCCTTAACAGACCATTTCTTTGCCCTTAATATACTCCTTGATATAGCCCCCTTTTTAGTTTCATTTACAATTTTTAGTTTTATTGCGAGCAAGAAACAAGCTAGGTCGTTAAAACAGGAGAGAAGATGTATTGTGTAACTTTTCTACACATCTATATGTAGATAAGCAAATGTTCGCTTAAGCATAGTTCTGACGATGGCGTGAGCCGAAATAGCTGTCAACTATATTTTTTTTTAAATAATTTTGTAGAACTAAAATACATTGCTATTTTTTTCACCGCGTTATAATGGAGTTTTACCAAGTGAATGCCAATTCATTCAATACATATGAGATTTGTTAAAACGTCAAAGTGTTACCTGTTTTGTTACTTCTGTTTCAATAATTTACCTTAGAATCGAATAGGGTCATTAAAGCTTTAAACGACATGTTTTTTACGAGTCGGTATGGATAGTTTGGTTGATGTTAAAAGGAAATTCTTATCTTGATCTGAAAGTGTTTTCGATTCTTGCTATCTGCCTTTGCACACTCAACAAAAAAGCCATTTTGAAACGCCATTAACACTTAGCCTTACCAACCTGGAAATATCTAAAATGAGTTTCAAAGTGAAGGTACAACCTAGGGGTATTAATGACTTTATTAATGTTTCTATATGACTATAATACTTAATATAAATATTTATACCTTTAAACTTCCCTTTTAGATAAAGTATTTTAATTATATGAAACGATTTTCGCAAACTAGATCAATATTGACTTTATCAATCCACTTGGCGTGTTACTAGATTTTAAACATATTTCGCTTCTTTGAAATGAATCTTCCGATTATCTATATTATAAATTTATTCATCACTAAGGTAAATAATAATAACAGTATTACATTTAAAGTAATTAATATTTTAATAAAACACGTCGATCTATTAAATTATTTCATTTAAAAGTTTTATATTCAAGTACTGGTAATTAGAGTCTTTTGTATGATTATTTTAGTTAAATTAGTTTGGTAATTACAAAAGAAAACTAAAATTTATAATGAAACGGTTTTATATTTATGTTTGATACTGTTTTCAAATTGAAAACTGCTGGAAAACTGTCACAGTGCAAAATATGGCGGTATTCACTAATGCCAAATCGAAACAAAGCCATTGTGCTATATCAGCCTTTCTAAGTGAGTTATAGAAAATAAATTTGAATTGTTGAAACATTGAACGATTCCACATGTGTTGTCACTAAAGACCTAGGATTCGCCTTTCGACATATTCAGACATTCCATCACACGCACGCAAAAAAGAGTGTTTTAGTTCCTTAGTAGGCTTTCGTCTGTTCTATTGCATCCGTGTAATGGGATGCCTGAAAATGCCGAAAGGTGCAACCCAAGTTGATAGTGAAAACATGTAGAATCGCACAAAGTTTCAATAATTCACAAGGGAAACTTTATTTCCCTATAGGTGAAAAAACAATCAATTATCTTTAATTTGAATTAAAATTCAAAGTTCGACTTAAAGCAATTGTTTATTTGAATTGTTAAAACTTTGAACGATTCCACATGTTTTGTCACTAACAACCCGGGTGTCGCCTTTCATCATATTCAGGCATTCTATCACACGGATGCAACAGAACTGACCAACATGAACATGTGGAATCGTACAAAGTTATAAAAATTTAAATATGATATTAAAATTCCATCAAGCATTTTCAGTCGATATCATAAACTATAACAACTGATAATATTAAATTTAATAAAAATATATTCAACACATTGAAAAATTGGAGGAATCGTTTCAGTAAATTGATATTATAGGAATGATTTGGATAGATATAATACACTTCATTGTTCACAGTATTATATGTATTAAAGTTCAACACTGGTCCACTTTAATAATGATCTCTTTCTTTTCTTTCGCATTGTTGGTTCATCGTTTTATAGTGGCCTCTTATTGAAAAAAATTCGTTATTATTATATTATTATTTTCGTATCGGATCCCTATACACTCTTGACTGTGACGTAGAGCGCTACTAAAGCTAACGACTGCTCTAAAGTTGAACGAGGTGACCAAGTTTCAACACAAGTCAAGTCAGGCATTAAAATTGAAAATATTTTAATTCCACGTTTTATAAAGGTGTCTTTTTAGAAATATAGAGCTTTAAGTTGGCAACACTTTTTTTTAACTTGCGGCCATTTTGTCAGCTGTCAAATGATTTATAGTTTGGTTTGGCATTTTAACATGAATTGACTGAAGCCTGAACAACGCTTCCAAATTGTGCAAATTTATTTTGAAAATCATGGTTCTGTTCGAAATATGTATCGCGCACTAAGTCCATTTTACGGTCAACATAATCGTCCATCAGAGCAATTAATTCGATTAACTATGGAACGTTTTCACACCCGTGAATTGACCTCCAAGATTGTGTGATTTAACGCCGTTAGACTATTTTCTGTGGAAATATGTGAAATCGCTAGTCTATGTCGATAAGCCTGAAACGATTGACCAACTGGAGGACAACAGTCGCCGTGTTATTGCCGATATACGGCCACAAATGTTGGAAAAAGTCATCGAAAATTGGACCTGCAGATTCGACGTCTGAACTAGCCGTGGCGGTCGTATGCTAGAAGTCATATTTAAATTATGATATAATAATGCCAGAAGATTATCTTTTGAATTAAGTAAACTTTACCTACCTTTAAAAAACCTCCTATATAATTGAGTAATAGAAAACTAGTAGTAAGTTAGAGAAAGATCGTCTAGCTAAATTTACCCTTCAAAATTTTCTTTATTAAAAATATTCATTTTATTCTCTTAATTTTAATTGCAATATTAATAAGACGTACTTTCTATGTTTGGAAAATATAAGAACGCTTAGAAAAAAAAAAAATATTTTTACATTTATCCATTTATGGATGAATGAATGCACCTCGATGGATTTCGTCGTCCTTGCACTCCATAAGACTTCTTTTAAAAAACTCCATATTTAACATTCTTTGATCTATCAATATTATCCATGTAACTTGTTCTGACGATGACGTGAGCCGAAATATCTATCAACTATATCTTATAAAAAATTGTAGAACTAAAATACATTACTATTTTTTCACTGTCTTATAACGGAGATCTATCAAGTAAATGCCAATTCAATCAATAGTTGAATGTAATTTTCCACATTACATATCGCCCATTTTTTTCATGAAAAACGTTCAAAGTAGAATAAATCTGTTCGCATTAAACAAACCTGCTAATGGTCGTATAAAGTTTTGCATTTCGGCTCAAGTCTGTCTTCATTGCGAATCATTAATATTCATACGGCCTGGTCATAGTATAATATCAGCTTCCAGCATTAGTGGATGGGCGGACGAGGGTGGGCGGCGAAGCCAGGGCGGTCGGGCGGCGCTGCCTCTCCACGGTCGATACTCTCTCGCGAAAATCTCCTCTGTTCAGCTTTCACGAAGCGCTCACTATAGAAAGCTCTATATACGAGGTATCCGCAAGGCGGTTTGTATTATAGCCTATGTCCGTGTACACATTAACTTACGGGAAGCTTTCGTTTAAAACATAAACACGTTATGCCATTAGTGTGTGTAAATTTTCTAACTACCCGTGTTATGCAAAGTTGATCGGTATTTTAACCATAAATTAGAATATGTATTGAAACATTTGCGTTTATCTCTGGATCATAAATGTAAATGTGTTTTTTGAGAAACATTTATAGAATTCGTAACGCAACTTTTTTATATTATAACACTTTTTGATGGACAGGAATTTTATTAAAATTTGTAACTGTTTCCTAAATGTTATATTATAGCGGTCAGTTCCATTTTCAACTGTTACGACATGTATTAAATCAAGGCTATTTATATGGTTTATGATATCGACTAAGCGTGCTTGATGGAATTTTAATTTCAAATTTCTTTGTTAAAACACTTCGATGTTAGCGATTTCACATGTTTTGTCACTAATAACCCAAAGTTTCGACTTTTGGCATCTTCATGCATTCTATTACGCGGACGCAACAGAAATGATGACAAGGCGATTTATATAAAAAAAATTGTGATAATTATCAGGTATACAAAAAAATGGTTTAAGTTTCGATTATCAATTAAAATATATTTAACTTTACAGGTTCTAAACACTTTTTTCGTGTTTACCACTATTTGTGAATAAATAGTTTTTTTTATTATTTGTATTGCGTCAGTTGATCACGACAAGTGAAACTGTTTCTGATCTCCGTGACATATTCCAGTTTAAACAGTAATTTATTTTGTTTTAATATATATTCATATAATATTTGTTGTTAGCGAACGAGTGTATGTACAATATAACCATAGTTTATGAAACACAAACAATCTCATGGCACATGTCGTCAAGTATCGTTTAAATTTGAGAGCTGTACCTAGTAAATTTATAACTATAGAAAGAAAAGACATCGCGATTTGAAAATAGTTATACACATTCGTCTAGTATATTAACTATCTAGGCACTATGAATAGTTTTTGTGACTGAATACGTCATACAGATAAATTGTAAAAATATCTAATAAATAAGATTATTTTCGGAGAACAAAAACTACACGATATTGGTCTTGTATAGGGTATCAATTATATATATATATATCATGATGGTATATAAAACACTATACACAAGTAATTTTGATACACTGGTAAGAGGATACTTTTCCGGTTATTAACGTTTAATATTCAATATTATATACGGCCCGCGGGCCACGTGTACACCACCAATATTTTCTGTGTCAAGTTATTAAAGGCCTTACTTTTATGAAATATTTTATTTCAACATATATAGTTAGGACTACTCTCACACAACAATATATAAAAACATATTGAATTGATGCCAAGAAGTGATAGTTAATACACGTAGTAAATATTATATATTTATTTTGTCTAATTTTAAAAAATTGACTAAGGCCATTTTTCACCGATTTTTTTTAAGAAGTCACCAATAATATAAAAATATAATCTTTTAAAAATAGAGTACACAACCCTAGATTTGATATGAAATTCAAAATATAATAGACAACACTATCGTCTGAAATTTGTCACAGTTAGAAATTTGTTAGTTAACTGGATCTAATGCTTGAATTATGCTAAAGCCGAACAATACAGTAAAGTAACGGGTAGTTAGTTACAGATAATTGTTAATTTTGTATTGCTCAGAGCATGACAATGCCAAATTCTAGCATTTTAAGAATTTTGTTCGACAATTATTCAATATTCTTGTTTCACTTATAATATCGATTTAATAATACAGGGCTGTGAAGTCGAAGTCGGAAATTGAAATTTAAAAAATGTACGAAATTGATTCAAAACCTATATTTAATATCGCACAGTTGTGAACGTTGCAGTTTTAAAATGTAGTTATTCTTAAATGGATATTTATTGTAATTTTTTTTCCGTCGCTTACATTCAAGGCTATGGAATCGGATTCCTAGTCACGGTGTTATGGCTGTAGTCAGAGTCGTGAAAAACAAGCGGCTTGGAGTAATTTTTTGATAAGATGATTTTGAAAAATATCTCAATGAACCAATTGCTGGATTGTGTGGTTGATCTTTGATTAAATAGGAAAGTTAAGGAAAAAAACGTGACAAAACTTAACGTCTTTAAGTCGGAGTTGTCTTTGGTCAATATCGGATTTGGAGTCGTGTTTCTAGTCAGTATCGGAGTTGAATTCATGTTTTTTTTCAAAGTCGGAGTCCGATTCGTGTTTTCGGTCAATTTAGCAGTCGAACTCGTGTTTTTAGTCAATATCGGAGTCAGAGTTTTGTTTTTTAACGACTCCACAACCCTGGAATAGTATCCAGTGGTCAAGTATCAAAATTCTTATTTTGCCTGACTAACTTAAACCTTAAACCTTCCATACTTATGCTCACAAGGGTTAGAGTAATTATGTAGAGCTTTTGAATCATTTATCATCGACTTGACCTAAGGATTATCTTGAATTAACTAAGTAAAACTAAAAGCTAGTGCGTTGATGTGTGTGTCAACAATCGACATCTTAATTGACTCTTTGGATTATAAAGAAAAATTTACCAGAAGCGACGTAATATGTATCTCATTTTTCTACATACCATAGACACGATCATCAATCACCAGACTTGTTGATTTTCAAGTGTTGGCTTGACTATATTACATAACAAATTAAATTATTTCGATATTTGATCGATTGATCGATTGACCTCACACAAAGGTAAAGTAATTGGGTAATAGGTAAGTCAGTTGTTCGTTCAAAAATGTTACATTGCTAAGCTGTGCTCAACTACTTTTTATTTTTTTTATGAAACAATTGAGTAGCTGCATGTGTTTATTTTTTTATTAACTTTTTTTAGAAATATGTATATTTATATATTCTATATTTACATCTCAATTATTTTCTTAGTTTTTGTACCTATGTATGGTTTCGTATACCTGGCAATTATAAACTCAAACTTTTGTTTAAATAGTCTCGCATCATATTGTACTGTATATGCTGAAAATGCTCGCAATAAGAGAAATTGAAATGGGAATACTATACAATTTTATGTTTCAAGAACTTAGCATTTTTGTTCGTATAAAATTGGATAACAACATAGCTGTGCCTTAAAGCTAAAATTTATTAATAAAACATTTAAACAACTTTATACTCTTTAAGGGTGTTAACTATCACTTCTTGATGGAAAGGCATGATATTTTAAATAGTAAAAACAGATTTTTTAGTAATTATTTCCACAATATATTTTTTGATTAGGAATCAGCAATCTTAAATTTGTTTGAAAATTTTTAATAAGTGATTGTGAACATTTCATTTTTAAACTTATTTACATTTATTACGTATTATTTACGTATTAATATTGTATGATTACCTGTAAATTGTTTGTTTGTTCTTGAGTCCATGGTTTTGTATACCTGCTACCTTTGACTTAAATATTTTGTATAAATAAACCTGCTTGTAAATTTTATTCTACCAGTTGATAATTCTCGCGATGAGCGAAACCGGTCCTGATCAAAAATGTATCGTGAAAATTAAAAAGTACTAAAAAACGTGTTTTTATTATTTAAAAACTTCGTACGCGTGGAAAGAGTGACTGAGTGGTATTAATGGTTGGCATATTTTAATGTATAATATATTTCTTAATTTATTGATTGAATTGGCATTTTCTTGGTAGAACTCCATTTTAACATGATGAAAAAATACATTGGTATTTTTTCACCGTGTGATATTTTTAAATCTAAAATCAGTTGAATTTGTATTTAAAATATTCCTTGATGCTTTTACGATGAAAAGCATACGTCTGGTATGTTAACGTTTTATGCGCGATAAAAATTTAAGCTCATATATTTTGCAATGAAGAATGTGTGAGGTGCTATTTTTACAACGTCGGATAAAATTTGAGTTAGAGCTGCTTTCGGGGCGTACGACGTTCGGTTAATTTAAGGAAATGAAAATTAATGCCAGGCAATAATTTTCCCAGCAGCTGAGAATTAAAACCTCATTTAATATTTATATTCCATTGTAAATTATTTTTATCAAACAATTTATCTAGAAATCACATATTTTTAGAACGACTTATGGTTAAGTCGAATGACAAGTGATTATTTATTAATACACACTCAATCGTTTTTTATTTAAATCGACTTATTTGGACGACACCTTTACTTTTTTCACGCGATTTAATCGTTGTTATGCGATTTTTTAAGTAAAAAGCGTGGCTGTCTAGAATCTAGAAAAAATAGCATTTCATCAAATGGTTCCGAGAAAAATCCAATACGTTCTTTCAAAAAATCGTGAACGATTCTATTTACAAGCCGACAGTGAGAGCAGCGAATAGCTCCAATGAGTGAACAGAATTATTGATGTATACATATAAATCTGCTTCTCACATTTTAGGTGTTAACTGTCATTTCTTGGTGGAAAGGCATGATATTTAAACTAATAATAATATATATCATATATTACGACACCATATTCCATGATTTAGACCGGTTTCTTTTCATAAAATATATTGTGGAAATAAAACAAAAAAATGTGTTTTTATTTTTCAAAATATTTGTTTCTCAGTGTAGTTTTAATAAAATTTAATTCAATAAAGATATTAAAATATATATAAGTATGGTATTTATTCGCACCACTTTCTAGAACTAATGTATCTCGTAGAAAAAGATTGAGTGTTAATTTAATCGAGTAAAACACTGGTAAAAAAATGTCACCAGAAAGTGTTAATAAAAATGTTATATTGCGTAAAAAATACATAGTTATAAACATTTTTATTAAAAATATTCAATAATACATCATAAATTCTACAAATCACTAGTATTGCCTCCTTTTTTAAAGTTTTTTTAGGTCTTTTAGGTTTTAAAGTATAGTTCTTTATGCATATTATTAAATCTAATTTATTTCCTGGAAATGTTTGTAAAACATGAATTGCTTTATCTCTGGAGAGCTATTTTTAATAATTCGGTGCCTGTTCAAACTGTGAAGAAACTTAAAAAAAATTAAGCCTGGAATAACATTACTAAATGTTTTGTAAAATTTGCAAAATTTAATATTATTAAAATCAGAACCAGTTTCACTTTTTGCGGTTGCGGTCGGACTTTTAAATAGGTTTTATTTTTGTAGTTAGTTTTTAAATTTTTAGAGGTTCTCAGAATTTTGTTTAAGCATATTTTTTATGATAACTTACATTATTTCCTTAGTTGTTGAAGTTTTTGTTTTGTATATCTGGTAGCTATAAATTCATAAATATTTATAAATAGCCTTGTTTTAATTTGAATTTTATCAGTTGAAATGCTTGCCTTGGTCTTATAACGTAAAATTGTAAAAATGGTACTGTATTTATGATATCGACTCGTGCTATCAACGAAGTGCTAGATGGAATTTCAATATTAAATTTTATATTTTGGAATCTTCGATAGTTTCAACAATACAAATATGGTTTATGATATCGACTGAAAGTGCTCGATGGAATATCAATATCAAATTTTAAATGAAATTCGATTTGAATTTAAATATCAGAACTGACAGTCAGTTCTGTTACATGCGTGGGATAGAATGCCTGAAGATGCCGAAAGGCGAAACCCGGGTCATTAGTGACAAAACATGTGGAATCATACAAAGTTGTACAATTCAAATTTAGTGGAAATATGGTATTATATTTTTATTTTATTATTTTAATGTAGTGCCTTCTGCCAGGAAGTGACAGACACCTAAAAATGATTAATAGGTTCTTTTGTACTTAACGCAGCTTTACTTCAAAGTCATACAGATCCCTAAAAATAAATTGACGTCTTTTTTTTTACATTGTGTGGAAATATTTCCTATTTTATCGACCAGAGAATATCACAACCAAAAAGTGTGGAGCTATGTATATTTCTAATTTTGTCGGTTTTCCCTTGGAATAAAAATTTATTGTCTAACATTATAAAAAAATATATTGCTACGTTTTTTAATACCCTACACAATACATTGAAACAACATAAATTCAAGTCAATCAAGCATTTTTCAATGATTTTAGGAATAAAAGAAAATTTCCAAGGTATTCATTTTGAATTGTGTAAGAAATCAATATTACGTAATTCCATAAAAAATGTCACGTAACATATGTATACGTTTTCAGATTTCAAATTCTGCGCATTACGTTATATTATTTTTCATTCATTCTTCATTCTTAATTTCAATACCCCAACAGGAAATTCCGAGTAAAATACCGAGTAAAAATATGCGCCGTGAATATTCTTTTTATTTTATCGTCGATGAATTTCGCTAAAAAAAGCTTGTAAAAGTTCTCGTAATGATAAGGTTGTATACAATTTAAAAGATATTTTGAGCTTGCTCACTTCGTCGTCGTATTTTAAAGATGCCAACATGTGAATAATAAAGTTATGTAGAAAAACCTCGTTAGCGTGAGACAATGTTGACATAATATATAATATTAATAAAGAAAATATGTATATTAGAGACCTGCATAGAACCGAGTTTGGCCCGTAGACGTTAACACGGCCCGGCCCACTGACAAGATTTAGATCGGCGAAACCAACTGAAAATTGACTCCGGGCCTGAATATAAAACAGATTTTTTTGGATAATTAATTATATTCAGTCTTTTGGACTATCTAGTAAGAAAATTAATCAAATTTTTTTTTTTTAATTATTATATATTTCATTTTTTTTATAATAATCAGCGGTATAATAAATTATATTAAATCATCGATCCAAAAAAAATCTGAATTGAAAACCTGCCTGTCAAAAATAAATCATGACTTCGGGTCGGGTTCGGGTAGTAAAAATACTCGTGCCCGGGCCGCGTTAATAATTAAGACCCTTGCAGATCTCTAGTGTATATCGATACCCACATTCATTATCGAAGTTTTATAAAAATATTGATATCGTAGAAATAACGAGCGCTTTCAACGAGCTTTTCTTCCAGCGCCATACTTAACGTCACAGTCTACGAATTTGAAACGTTAAAATTCATCTCAACAGCTTTTCATTTTCCCCTAATTTTGAAGGCGTTTTTTTTCCTTAATATAATAGTATCGTCTTTGCGCAGCTTTTTCGCAGCCTTTTTAAAACAGTGAATCTTTATATTATTTGACGTTTTGAGGTTCATTATCAACACCACTATACCTTTTATTGTTATAGCTTTGCCACCCCGTCTCACAGAGTACTGTACTCTTTTGGAGAGATTTCGTTTCAAAAGTTGATATTTTTACCTCGATGTAAGCCAGGGAGAAGAAAATTTTTCGGATAAAGGGTCAAATTCAAGATTTCGAAATTAGTGGCGATCTGCAATTAAAATACCATATTTTACATGTACACTTTTTACTATCTTCAAAAAATATTACAAAAAAAAAACATTCTAATGATATGTAATGTTTTACGTGTTTAAATATATTTTTTTAATTTTAGTGTTAATTTTGTAGTTGAGATTACATTTTTCGAGCATGATCTTTAAGCTTTCTTCAAATTAAGAACTTTCTTTAAAAAGATGAAAACGTGATTTAAAAAAATTTAAAGAAAATTTTTATTGTGCTTTTTATCTGTCATCACTTAAACAATCGAATTTTAATAATATATATATATATATAAATAATCCGTTTATATTAAACTACCGTGCGTAATTTTGTGTGACTAATTAAATTTCAAAATAGTATAAACACTTTTGCTTTACTAAATCAATTAAAACCTACTTAATAGAAGATGAAGGCGCAGTTAATAATTTAATTACTAGTAGATTACGAAAAGTTGAGATGCAATAATTGTTTAAAGCGGTCTAGCAGTTGGTAGACTGTTATAAAATCACAATAAATTCTTATCAAAACATGTAATTATATGAGAAATTTTTAAATGAAAACGTGTTTACTGAAATTTGTTGATTGATTTGTCATTAAAGTTTCTGTGTTTATACCACTGTTTTTTTTTGTCAGGCAACCAATTCCAACATATAAAAATTTGCCAAAATGTAATATCCTAAAAAATCTCTCCTTTGAAATTCAATAAAAAAATAGCTGGGTAATATGAGACGACTTCTGACCTATAACAAAAGCTCTTTTCGTTTTATTACACCCCAATGAAATTGGTAACTTCTTCATTATAGACAAATTTATTTTCGTTTGCTGATAATATTTGCGCTTATACACGCAATTTCGTGGCATAAAAACAGTTAATGTCCATTTTCATTTTATTGCATTTCTAAATTCTCCGTTAATGACTCCATACTACTGGACAAAGAAATCATTTTAGAACAAATGCCAAGGCCTTTATATCAGATCTCAAAAATAAACCAATACAAAAACAGCAGTAGTCCACCAATTTTGTGATATTTGCTGTTTTTGTTAAATTTTTTTAATGAATTTTAAATGAAACTGAAGTAGTTCTCATTACGTCAATATAATAACCATTTAATCCATTTAATAGTGCTACCAGAATGACATATCAAAGCCTTTGTCTGCAATTTGAATTGACATAATGTCAATATGTCAAAATGTTAATCGTCTAGTTGTCAATACCATAATTCCAACAGTATGACTGTTGTAATAGTGGTATTAAATATATTTCGGCTAAAGAAATTGATATGTATATAACACTCATACAAAGTTACATTTACAACACAATATTTCACATATATTTTATATTCTGTTAGGTACAGTTGCAATACCGAAATTTTTGACTAGATATAGATCAAAACAATCAATCGATTCGCAAAGAAAAAAATCCTCTCACATTTTGATGATGTTGACTGACATTTCTTGGTGAAAAAGTATTTTGAATAATAAAAATAAAATTTCAATACTATTTCTTTGATTTGAAATTTTTATGTTTAGAACCGGTTTCACTTATCGCGAGCATTACGAACTGATGCAAGACAAATTAAAAACAAGGTTTTCATATATATATATTATATTTATTCACTTTCAGGGCGTTAACTATTACGTCTTGGTGGAAAAGCAATATACTTACGTGAATAAAACAATAATTAGTACAGTATATAACGCTTGAACACTTAATTATGTTATGTTATTACACTCTTATAGCAAATAATATCAAATTTGATTTGTTAAGGTTTTGTACGATTTTGCATGTTTTGTCACTAACGACTCGGGTCTTGCCTTTCGACATTGTCAGGCACTCTATCACACGTGTGCAACATAACTGACGCACAATAAACAGTTAGCATCGTCTATACACCAAAGGTATTAATTACAGGCAAATACAAACTCCAAGGCAAGTAGTAAATGGCAGCTATAACAAATTTAATTGCCTATGATAATTTTGATTAACGATATTGTTAATGAGCCATTCTTGAAAGGGTTTTACAACAAATAATAATCAATTATCGTTGAAATATAATTGGATATTTTTTCAAGAAATGCCTACTTATTTCAATCAATACTAAGGATCTTTCGTTAGACTTCACTGATGAAATTAATTTATCAGATCTCTTTTAAAAATCAAGATAAACAGTTTTAGTTGTTTCGCCAATAATAAATAAAAATATTAAAGTATAATACATAACTTTAACATACAATTTATATTACAGTTAATAAAACAAACGCATAATTGAACCCTGATTTATACCTGAAATATATTCTTTTTAATGCTGCGAAATATATATTATATATATATATTTAACCGTAAAAGGAATAGTCAACCAGTGTGGGTTAATATGTTTGACTCCTACCACTGCTCCCGAAGCGCCTACAGCAACTGTTAACTCCTAATTTGATTTCAGGAAAGCTACGAAATGTTTCCAAAAGCTTTTTCGAATCAAAAGTCCTTCTCCAAAACAGTAGTAGGCCATAATTGCTGTGCTTTATGGCAAAGTGTTTTCACTTTTTGAACCAAGTTAGTTTTCTCGTTGGCTATTTGCTTTAGCTTGTTATGGGATTATATAAGTCTTAGAAAACCTTTCGCGAGGTTTTAAAACAAAACTAAAAAATTAAATCAATCAGAAGGGACTTTTCTACACCAAATTTTAACAGAAAAATTCAATCGTTGTCACAAATTTATAATGTATTCAAATGCATTATACCAATATTACTCTTAATTTTAATAACAACTTAATAACATTAAAATACTCCATCAAATAAATAAACAAAATCTGAAATGAATAGCTTATTTTTTTAAATAAAAAATAATTAATTGAATCAGTTTTTAGCAAATAACATTTTAAATAGATCAGGCAATGTTTAAATTTGAGACTCAATATTCATTTTGCACACGATATTTTTAACATTGTTTCACCGTACTATTTTTAAAATAACAGTCATCAAATCCTTCCACATTAGCAGTCAGTGATTTAAACTATTAGTAGAAAATTACATTATGAAAAATTATCATTATTTGTCGATGTATTGATCTAAAAAAGTGATAAGCAACCTTTTGAAACACGATGAAGAAAAAGCAATGTATTTTAGTTCTACAAAAAATTTTAAAACTATGTTTAAACTGTGTAGAAAAGGTAAACAATACGTCTTCTCTTCTGTTTTAACGACCTACCTTATTTCCTGCTAGCAATAAAACTAAAAAAAAAATAATGCAAATGAAACTAAACAGGCCGCAATTTCAATAAGCTTAAATATAGGACGGAGATGGTTTATTACGGGAAGGTATTAGCCCCTCGCAATGGTCTGAGGAGCGGCGACCGACTTATATTTGTTTGTTCATTGAGTGTTATAATGGAGTTCTACCACGTAAACGCCAATTCAATCATTAAACCTTTTGGGAGACTGGGTAAAAAAAATCAGTTTTGTAAATTTTATATATTGTATTGTATATTTTAGGTAAAACCTTGATACAATTTTTAACAAATTTATATTTTCATTTGGAATAAACTATACCTGTTTGAATTTTGTACAAAATAAAAATTTTGCTGAAAAGTATTCATATTAAATATATTGTATAATAAAAGGGGTAGCGACAGAATCACCCTAAAGCGTTTGATATACGAAACATCCATATACCACACGGGGGTAATTTACGTAAGTCACTCGTAACTTACCATTATCTTCTAGAGCTTTTTTACGTTATTTCCACATGCTCGCGAAATCCGATCCCTTTAAAAACACGTGTGATTAACATCAGAGGCACGTGCAGTATTTGGGAAAAGTTTGTGTTGCCGAGTTCTATATATCTTGCGGAGCTTTTCGGCTTATCGCCGCACTCCAGAATCTTTATAAATATTAAATGGCAATCCGAACTGCTAATGTTGATTTATTCGAAAGCTTTTAATGAAAAGTCCTTCGTTTGGGAACAAAGTTTTTCTTTTCCACTGAACAAATATATCCAGATTAATAATTCTATACAATTATCATTTACACTACAATTAAGAAACGTGACAATTTTCGAGTGATATTTTTAGAGACAAAAACAATCAATTCGAACATAACTCACTAACTGATAACGTTTCAACTGTTGAGTTGAGTTATTACAGTGTATTAATTTTCGATACTTAATACACTTTAATAAGCCATTGAATATAAGATTGACAGTGTTAAAAATCATTAGAAAATTACACCTTAAGGTTATTGCATCCGTGTGATAGAATATATGAAGATATGAAATGTATAAGTTTGAATTGTTACAACTTTATATGATTCCACATATTTTGTCACTAACGACCCGGATTTCGCCTTTTGACATCTTCAGGCATTCTATCACACGGATGCATTAGAGCTAACGTACAATAAACTGTTAGCATCGTCTATATAACAAAGGTATTATTTACAGGAAAATACAAACCCCAATGCTAGCACTTAATGGCAGGTAAAAAAAATTATATTATAAATAAAACGATTGCCTGTGATAATTTTTTCAGTGAAAATTATCAGAATATTCAAATTATTGAAATTCCATCAAGCACCTTCAGTCTATATCATAAAAATGTTTCAAATTTTTTTAATTGATTTTGAAGTCTACCAAAGAATCTCAGTCGATAGCGTAAAATATAGTTGATTGTGATTTCAATGTTGCGGTATCGTTAAAACTGTAAAAAAACTTTTTCACTCTAACCTAAAAGCTAGCGTACGACTACACATTCCATGTATTGAATAATTAATTCTACGCTACCGAGCTTATTTTGCAGATAATTTATATCACATTATGTACATCCCTCAGGTTATGAGACGGAAGCTGTAGTACATAACTTTACATAATATAATGTAATCACAACCTGTATCATTTTCGTACCGCTAATGACGTCACATGCCTCAAACCACAAGCCATTTTCCACCCACACTCCCCTTAACCCCTGGAATGCTGTCAGAATTTTAGATTTATTACATTTTTTCTTTATTTTAGTGATTTATATTCTGTGAAGATTATGTCCTCATTATGGTAACATAACTCACAATTTTAAGTAGATAATTGAACACAGTTTTTTTTATTTACATGACTAAGTGAAAACTTATTTACAAAGTTTACAAACATGGTAGCCATAAATATACAGCGACGTTCCATATTTAAATTTAAATAAGGAAATTCCAAATTTAAATCCAAAAGAATAAAAATATGTTGTCAAAGTTGCCATAATGTTGTTCAAATATCAGACATTTTCTTCCGTAATAATAAAGCATTTTCGTGTATTGAAATTTTCGTATTTATTTGCAATACTTTAGTATGAAGTAGGCTTAGGGTAGGTCTACTGTTTGAGTTCTAAAGTATTTTATATAAACCCTTACATTATGGTGAAAAAGGTTCAGAAGAAAATTTAGAGACTTCTTTATTTTAAGGTGTATATTTACTACCCATGACTTCATTACTACTCATTTTCTAAAAGGAAGGTTCACTTTTAATAGTTTATAAAAAAAAGCATTCATTAATTTGTTTTACTTCAATTAACTATTAAATAATTATCATCCTCAGGTTTATAACGTCTGTGCATAAGGGTCAAAGAGCTCTTCAAAGGTCTCGACATATTTTCAGTATGAAAAAAAAAAAGTATATTTATAATAATAAAAAGACTTTTCCCCACATATCGCCTTGTTAACAACATAAAATTTCTGAGTGGAATTTTTTTAAACGTGCACCGCAGTAAAACATCTAACGAAAGTGTATAGCCTCATTTAACCTAGTTTAAGTGAAATTTAATTAAACGGACTTCAATTACTCTCAATTTTATTAATTCATTTTATGTACGCGCAATAAAACTCATATAAAAGAGATCACTGTAAGTTTTGTTTGCAAGGTTTTCTTACAGAATAGATTTTTTTAGTTTCTCACCAATTTTATTTTGAATATCTGTTTATATTATAATACAAATTAATAAATTATATATTCTTGTTTTTCGTCGCATAAAATCATTGTTTGTTTTGATGGTGTTCTTTTCTTTGACAAACTTTGAAACTCGTTCTTTCGAAAAAAATAGAGGTTTAGCTACTGAGTAACGTGCAGTTTAATAAATGTCATTACTTTCCTTAATTCTTCTTGAATACAATCGATGTAAACTGTTGACTAATATTCAGTTTGAGTGCAGTCGTGTAATTCAATAGAATACTTGTAGATGCCAATAGACAAAATCCAGACTGTGTGTAAAAAATCAAGTTATAATGTACAAAGTTTGAAAAATTGAAGTTTTAATTACATGAAACACACTTAGTACAAACATAAATAAATATATATATATATATAGCTCTCTAGCTTTTATTCTAAATTTTTTCTTCTATTTTCTAAATTCTTTCTTTATAATTTATCATGTATTTAATCGATGAAAAAGTTGGACTGTCTGTCGGTGAATATTATTGTGTGTACACATTCATGTAATATAATGCCTGAAGATGCCAAAAGACGAAACCGGGTCGCGAGTGTGGGGGTGGAAACATACACAATTAAAATAATTCAAATTTGCACTTAACTACATTTCAACGCAAAAATACTGTAGGTAATAAACTATAGTACTAAAAATAAGGCTATAATTAATCTTAACATTAATTTGTACACTATCAATTGATGCGACGGTTAATGTTTAGCGATTAATTCTTGTCTGTGAATTGCGATTGAAGAAAAATTCTGTAGATAATTTAACACTACAGGCATCTAAGCTTCAAAATTTCAAACAAGATCAATTCAATACTACAATTTTTATCGGCAAATTTACGATATGTGGACTCTAATGTTTGTGCTTATATTTTTATAGTATAGTAAATCACAAAAGTTTATGGCTTATAATTTTTCTGTGTGGGAAGAAGCCATGCGACATTTTTGATCGTGTGAGTTGTCAAGCTTTCAACTGTACATTAACTTTTACTATAGCGTGCAATAGTTATATCAATGTTTTCCAAGTCATGTAAAAACATTCAGTGTTTACAACCATTACGAGCGTCTTATTAGACGATTATTACGATCTTATTAGAACATGTTATCAATGGAATGTTTGAGAACATTGTAAGTGTTTTTGTGAGAGGTATGGTAAAATATAGTAACATATTTTAATATATTTATTCACTTTCAGGGCTGTTACTTTTTGATGGAAAAGCATTATACATAAAAAAAGAAAACCATAATTAGTATATACTATGCTTGAACACTAAACTATTTTATGACTATCTTATAGCAAATAATATCAAATTTGAATTGTTTAGACTTTTTAAGATTACATATGTTTTGTCACTTAAGACCCGGGTATCGCATTTCGGCATCTTCAGGCATTCTATCACACGGATACAATAGAACTGACGCACAACAAACAGTTAGCATCGTCTATATTCCAAAGGTATTCACTCGATATCATAAATTATATATATTAATAAAAAACAAATACAAAAACTACAAATTATAAGATTTAAGTGTTGAAATTGTGTACGATTCCTCATGTTTTGTCACTAACGATCCGGGTTTTACCCTTCGGCATCTCCAGACATTTTTCACTCATATGATCAGAACTGGCATAAAATAAACAGTTGGCATCGGTTATATACCAAAGGAGTTTATTGCAAAAGAAAAACACAGACCTTAAAGCTAAGATTCAAATAATAACAAAAATAAATGTTTAATAATATTACATTAATATTAATAACACTCAATTACCTGTGATAAGTTTTACTAAAACTTAATTATTTTAATGAGACTTTCATGAAACGATTCTACAAAAAACAACAATCAGCTATCATTAAAATGCAATCGGGTCATTTTAGACGTAGAAATACTAACTTATTTCAACTCAGCAGGTATCGGTTATAATTCGGCATTTCACTAAATACATTATTTGTCATATTTTGTAAAATTAATCTGATAAAATGCACGTTATCAGCCTTCAGTGTGTAAAGCATAACCTGCATATAACGTCTGATCGGAACTACAATTAATGGACTTAAAAAACTCGTGTTTATGACCCTTGATTTCAACCTTTCCAAATAAAACACTCCGGCATTTTCTAAATCGAAATTTTTATCCTATTTCGTTATATGTTTATATTTCTCAAGATTTTTACATATCATTTCACACCAAGCCGTATATCCTTCATTTCCCAGCATTGTAGTATTTTAACCCTGCACGATGCATTAATACCAATAATTACCGGATGTTCCGCATTTAAGCGGAAGTTAGCCACCGGAAATTGCTTTAATAATGGATACCCATCCCTTTCATACGGTCGTATTTGCAAAATCCATTTTTTCATATAATAACATGCAATTCGCATCCGCAATAAATAAATACAAATACAATACAAAAAGACTTGCTCGTAAATTGTATTCCATCACACGGTGAAAAAATAGCAATGTATTTTAGTTCTACAAAATTTTTGATTTTAATTTAATTTTGTAGAACTAAAATACATTGCTATTTTTTCATCGTGTTATAATGAAATTCTACCAATTCTACAATATATATGTATTCCATCCGTTTATAATGTTCGTGATGAGCGAAACCGGTCCTGGTCAAAAAATGTATTGTGGAAATAAGTACAAAAAAATGTGTTTTTGTTTAATTAAAATTTTCCTTTTCATTTTGTATTTACTAGTCAAAGTGTGAACAACTAAAATTACCAATTCGTTTTGATTAACTCGGCACTCTAAGCAGTGATCAGAGTGCGTTTGGTTTAACAATGTGTTTTTTTTAACCCATTTCGGAATATCCGAAAATGGACAAAACAAACTTTTCACCGTAAACAGGATTCTGGAACTGTATGTTCTTGCAAGCGCCGTTGCGTTTTATTGATTTTATATTGAAATGCCAGTGAAGATTTTAGATGAAAACTTTGGCTTAGTATTATGCTTTGAAATTTCCACACTACGATTCAAGTCTGTTTTTGTTTGTTTTTGGAGAGTAGAATGAATTCGATTTTCCTTCACTTACAATAATATATATGTTTAACTGCCCAATACTTTGTTCATGTAAAAGTCGTAAGGTGATTTTTTTTACGAAATGGAATGGGAGTCAAAAAATGATTATATCGTGCGTTAACACTAATAAGCACAATTGCTTTAATTCCAAAGGAAAACGCGTGTGGTGTCGGAGTAGTGAAAAACGAGCGATTCCAACTACTTTTTTTCCGTTCGACAATTCAAAAGAATATCTTAACAAACAATCTTCCGAATTAGTTAGTCAATCTTTAATTTAATTTACATCAATAAGGAACGGTAGGAAAAAACCTGACAAAAATAAACTTTTTCGTTGGAGCCGTGTCGTTGGTTAATAACGGAATCCAAATCAACCCTGCAAAACTCGTAAAATATACATAGAATTTCCTTGAATTATTGTCGAGTGTTTCATTCGAAAAAAATCTTTAATCAATCAGCTAGACAAAATTTTTTTTTTTTCATAATGAGTTTTTCATGATAGTTCTAAGCCCTTAATGGATTATTGATTTATATCATTGTTATTTACAAATTATTAATAAGAGATTTTAAATAATAAAAATACATTTTTTAGTATTTATTTCCACAATATATTTTTTGATCAGGACCGGTTTCGCTCATCGCGAGCATTATCAACTGATGGAAATAAGTACTAAAAAATGTGTTTTTATTATTTAAAATATCATGCCTTTCCATCAAGAAGTGACAGTTAACACCTTAAAAGTAATAAGAGATTGTTAACATTTTAAGTTTTGATTAATTTAATTTATTTATATCACTTTTAAGGTGTAAACTGTCAACTTTTAATGGAAAGGCATGATATTTAAATAATAAAAACACATTTTCTTGGCACTTATTTCCACACGAATTTCCACAAAAAAATGTGTTTTTAGTATTTAAAATTTATTTATTTACATTGTATGACTTCTCGTAAATTGTTTTATTATTTCTTTAATCCATCGTTTTATATACCTGCTAACTTTAACTAAAATAATCTCTACAAATAGACTTGGTTGTAATATGTACCCTATCTTTTAATAATGCTTGCAATAAGCGAAACTAGTCCTGATCAGAAAACATGATGTGGAAATAAGTAATGAAAGACATAACACGTTTAAAAAATATAAATGTATTTTAGTTCTACAAAATTTATAAGATATATAGGTGATAGCTATTTCGGCTTACGCCTTCTATCAATGAACTAAAAAATACCTTTTTATCATTTTAAAAAAATGCATCGTTTTTCATACAGCCAGTTGAAACTAATTTAATGTTCAACGATAGATGTACTCACATAGTCGTTTCTGGGTAGAAATGATTTATATTTAAACAAATGAAACGCATCCCGTATTAAATGTTTTCACACACTTTTGAATAATACTTTGTAGTTAGTTGGCAGGTTACGATTATAAATAGCATTTACAATACCTTTCTACGAACGTTCGTCCTTTCCTGGAAAATATATATTTCAGGTTCTTTCTGTCCCAAACCTTGTCCGCCAATACCCGCAAGGTCCTTTCGAAAATAAATTGCCTTGAAATTTACATTATTGCCCAATCACATCAGTAAAATTCTTTGAACCCTTTCTTACGTAACTCCGGGATGGTTACGATATTATATTATAGATTCTTTAATATTTCAATATTGTTTATACCAATAATAACTTTGATTAACGATTCATTTGAATAATTTTATCACCACTTGAATTATTATCATTTATTACCAGGGCTGTTGATGTCTGATTAGACTATTTTGAAGAATATCTCAATCAACAATTTTCCGGATTGATCGGTTGATCTTTGACTAAATGCTTATAAATAAGAAAGGTAGGAAAATACGTGACAAAATTTACTTTTTCTAGTCAGATTCGTGTTGTTGGTCAATATCGGAGTCAGAATCGTGTTATTAGCGACTGCTCTGCTTATAACGTGCAACTGCCCCAACTTGGTGGAAGAGATGTATTGATATTAAAACATATTTTTAGTACTTTTCCTTTTTTTAAATATGCTCACAACCGATTTCGCTTATCAGAAGTATTATCAACTGATTCAATTTGAATTAAATCAATGTAATTGATAGTAAATAAAATTGAGAGGTAAACTTAACCGGATATAAAAAACAAAGCATATTTTGATAATGCTCGCATTGAGTTGTGAAAACTGATACCTAAACCACAGGAAATTGTTTTTTGTTTGTTAAAATACTTTTTTGTATCACAGAATTTCTTATTTAAATTTCCATTGCTGATTTTTCGTTAGATAAGAGCCTAGCGAGAAACTTCATTTAAAATTTAAAAATAAAACCATTGTTAAACGTGTTATAGGACATGAATTGATGTAAGTATATTATTCACTGTATAGATTTTAATGGAAATTATACTTAATGCGTTGTCATGAAACACGCAGCAATGTCGCAATGTAGACATAACGTTGAAGGAGGAATAAGTAGTTTTAAAATTGATACCATAAATCATCTAAAAATAATTTTACCTTGTGTTATCACACATAACACTTCTTTGTCTGGTTTTTTATTAAAAATTCTCGCGACAATATTACATAGTCAGAATGCAGTATTATTTACGTGCTAGCGTGGAATAAAAATTCAATTTCAACCGAGCGAATAAATTAAACAAATTGATTATTAATTAAAGGTTTGAATACATTACATAAAAGTAACGAAATCGACATCGGTACGCCTGTAATACTAAATTGAATCTAGAATGTTTTAGTGCATTTCACTGATAAAATTTTACCGCAAGCAATTACTCGCTATCAATAAACCGTCATAGCAATTGATCGCATAAAAGTTTAGGCTAAGATGTTTTATCGCCTTGCCTTTAAATTCAAATTCAGTTAAATGCAACAAATTCATCTAATTTAAGATAAAAACTGACGGTGCTTGAAAGGATTTCAATATCAAATTTAAATCGGTCAAAATCAATAAAATTATACACGCTTTGTCAAACAACTCGGGTTTCGCCATTTGTAAACGTTAGATATTATATTAAACGGATACACTTCAACTAACAGTTCATAACTTAATATATATTTACTTTAATGATTCTGAAAGAAGAAACCTAGGTCGTGGGTAATATGTGGAAGAAGTGTATTGAGCTCAAATGACTTAAGCAACCATTACAGTTTCCATTTTTCTGGAGCATTTATAGCAAAACAACTTACACCTGACGTTAGTTCGTCAGAATCGTCAGCTCTATTGCATCTGTGTGATAGAATGCCACAAATGCCGAAAAGCGAAACCTGGGATGTTTATTATGGGATCGTACAAAGTTTTTCAACTGTTAAAATTTATTATTGAAATATCCTTCAAACACCTTCAGTCGATAACATAGATTATAAAAAAGCAACGTCTATGAATAACTTCTAAAAATATTTTAATATTGAAATGACTTGACATTGACTTCGATTCATATTGTTGACTTTCGTGAATGATGTCGCATTATGGAAACCCAATATCATCAAACATGAAAAAATAATACTCATTCATCTTCTTATATCTTAGTAAATGTATTTATAACCAACTGAATTTTTGTTTCAGATTTTTTTCTGAAAAACTTTCACGTAGCCTTTCTCACATAATTCGAAAATATTGTTATACAATATTTAAGGGAAGCAGACACTTTCCGTTACCTAAATTGGCAACTTATTATATTGTAGCAATAATCGGATAAAGTTCATATTGGAAAAGTTCCTGGATCAATGGGGCCGGCCCATCAAAAAGTAATACCAACTTTCGAAAAATGCTTTAGAGCAGGGGTAGTCAAACTGGTCCCAACCGCTCAATAGTGGGCGCTACAGCTTTCGTGGTGGGTGGTAGAGGTTTTAAAAACATAAAGAAAAGCTGCTTCCTTACTATATAAATCACCAATGGGCGGTTAGAAAATATTACTTCGTACAGAGACACAAAAGTGGGCGGTAGTAATTATAGGTTGACTACCGCTGCTTTAGAGCATGAGCAGCGCGGATATCTTGACGAAATCGGGAGTATGTTACAAATTATAATGAAAACCATATTCCTGAATAAACTTTCTAAAAAGTTGCCATTTTGTGTTATATTTACTGTTCACGACATTGTAACTGTAACAGTAAGGATAAACAATAAATTCACTTTTACATTTATTTTATTTATATTTTAAGAATTGAAAAGTTTTTTGACAGACTCTCATTTGTCAATTTATTTAAAGACAGAAAGGACAACAAAAAAAGACTTTTCCACTGCACAATGATTTATTAAAGTCTATTCTCATTGACTGGAGAGACGCCATTTTGATGGACAATGTCATTTTAGTTTTTCGGCGCAATCCCAGATGTCGTTGCTATACGAGCTTTTAAGATATGTTGGTGTTATGTCAGAATATCTTTTCATATAAAAGTGTAAATTATTGACTTGTGGCTATGTTTGTAAGCATTATTAATTTAGAATATTTCTGTTTGTTTTGTTCCAGGACGTCGCTACCCGTGCCGATGTTCAGTCGCAACGACTTCTCACTGTGGTCGGTTCTGAAAAATTGCATCGGGAAGGAGCTGAGCAAGATCACAATGCCGGTGGTGTTCAACGAGCCGCTGAGCTTCCTTCAGCGGATGCTGGAGTACATGGAGTATGCCCGTCTCCTCAGGCTGGCAGCAGAACAAGAGGATCCCATCAAACGTATGCAGTATGTAGCAGGTAATGAAAGCTAAAGCAGTATTTTTGCCCTCATCAATTTGATTCTGCATTATCCACTGGAACAACAAACGTGAATTTTTTTTCAAAGTATTTTCACAGCAAGATAGAGTGCATTTGTCATCGTGCACTTTAGTATGCAGAAAATCAATGCCTCTAGGTTATAGTTTGTCAGCCGGTAGTCCACGGAGATTTTTATGTGAGCCGAACCAATCAAATTTTATGTTGTACTTTATGGTTTTTTAAATTACACTTTTTTGTTACTGTCTGTTTCAATATACTTAAATATTCTTATATCAGCATATATTTATTATTTTATTCCAATGTTGATGGTCCATAAAACATTTTTGTATTTTTTGGTGGTCTGCGGATGTAAACAGGGTTAAGGAACTATGCTATAGATCAGTGTTTCACAAACTTTCAACATCTGTGTACCCTTTTTATAATTTTCGGAACACTCCTTGTCAAAAAAATCGCATATAATTTAATAAAAATCAAAATATATCTATTTTTCGCCAATTTTTAGACAAATTTAAAATAGTAATAAATGGAAAATAAAATTCGTTCATAATGAAATTAAATTATTATAAATATACGATGTATATAAGTATGCTGCTTGTTGCACCAGGAGTAGCCAAAACCCTGTGCATTGCGTGACCTCACCAATTTCTTCCCGTCCCCCACTTTGAGAAACTCTGCTCTAGATAATTAAAAATATTCTATGAGTTAATTTTTAAAAGACTTTATTTGGCATCAAGTCAACGTGGTCGATAGGTTCAATAAAGGGTTGGACATCTGTTCTCTTTTTGATTGTACTAAATAATACCATAAGAGTCTTTCACCAATCTGCTTTATAGCATCCACTAGCTGACCATTTTCATTGGTATATCCTAGACTTTGAATATCTCTAATCATCATTTGATATTCGTGAAAAATAGGTACGCTTGGCGACCCCTGGTGGAGGTATCGCCACGTTCTTTCCAGGCATTCATCCTATGATAGCACCCCTGAATTCAGATCAGTTTATGCATAATATCGACAACCACTTACAATTTGTCTCAATAATATCCGTATGTTTGGTTAACACCGAAACTACTGAAAGAATATTCAAAACATTCAGAGATTGAATATCTTTTATGTGACTAAGCGGGGAATGGGTTAAAGTATGTGAAATTATGTAGATAGCAGTAGATCTGTATGTATAGAACAATTGCTTGTTATTATACTTGGTTGGCATGCAAGCAAAATGGTTGTTAATATTGAAAGACAATTGGACATGTATGGGTAAAGATTATCGGCGTCAGAAATATTTTCATACTGCTATCATGAAAAACACTTTCCAATATTTATACTTTTAGTTAACAAACTTTCAACGCACGTGAAAACATAATAAAATCTAAATTAAAAAATAAATCACATTAGTTTAGAACTAATGTGATTTATGCTTCTCTGCAGATTTTCGTAAAGTTTAGCGCAAACTGAATTTCCGTGAGCCATTTTTTTGAATAAAAAAAGCATACAATATTTCCTTAATGATAAAACGGTTTTTAACATATCAGACGTTTTCAATCATTTAGACGTCAGCATTTTGAATAATATTTTTTCATGGAAATCCAACAATAAATTCATGTTTTTTTTGGATATCAAATTGATGAAGCGTTAAGAATTAAGCGTTAACGCGTTAGCACCAGATGTCTTCAAGTCTCATCCATCTTTTATATATTGATTAATTTGTTATGTAATTTTTTTGTTATTATCGATAGATTTTAGTAGCTGCAGAGCTGAGCAATCTACAGTAAATCTAGTTCACATGACCACTGCGCATAATAATTATATGTAGATTCCCATACACTATACTCACACACGCATATATATCCATACAAACGATTGGGCGTTTGTAACTATTGCATTAAGAATTGAAATCATTGTTTACCTTAATAGATAACTCTGTGATACAGTTACACCAATAACCTGTGATAATAATACACCAATTGTAATAACAACAAAGTAATGAATGAATCAGTTAATATTTAATTATTTTTCAGGTATTAAAATCTAATTCATCTTAACATGGTGAAAAATCACATTGCTATTTTTTCACCGTGTTATAATGGAGCTCTACCAAGTAAATGCAAATTTGATCATACAATGTAATCTTATTATGTGCTATAATTTTTCGAGTGCAAAATTTAACTATTTATTTTGTGGAATAAATGATTAATGCAATATTTTTCAATCTTATTTCCATTGGAACACCTACAACATTGATAATGTGATATTTTTTATCAAAAGAGATAACGTATAGACAATTAGTGGTTCGAAAAATTAAGTTTATGAATCGCGTCAAAGTGCACAATCTGGCACTCGTTGAATATTTGTATAGCTCTTTCAAAGACCACTCGACCATTGACCGCACAATACCAACGATTATCGTAATGGCGATTAATTCAGCATTATCATCTGTAAATATCTTCACTAAAACAATTTTTTAAGTTTCATGGATATCTCAATTACATTCATTGCTCATATTCACCAAACAAAAGCGTAGAAGCGATTGTCTACGCTGGATCGTAGAAGCGTGGTGTAGCATCTCAGATAAGATCGCTTCGCAACTTTACCCGTACAAAGTGGTTCCAGTGTTCGACTTTTCACGCTGAACCAATGTAATAAAGGAGAAACGTGACGAATTGTTCGGTATCGTTTCAGTTTACAATGAGAAATGCTTCGCGTGCAGACGGTGTCATTTTGAAAGCTTGTGTATAGAATGACTTTATTATTTAACCTTCAATCAGCAGTGACTACTTAGCCTTTAAATCATCCCAAGGAATAAAAAAAACACTCTTCAAATTCAGACGACTTGTGTCGGAGAACAGAAGGAATGGAAGTTATTATGACGATATAAAACAAATATATATTGTAATAATCATTGGTGTTAATTGTCAATTCTTGTAGGAAAGGCATTATCTTTAAATATAAAATAATATAAAACAATTCTGTGTATTATTTTCACAATTTTTTATTATCAAGATAAGAACTGATTTCGCTCATCTCGAGCATTATCAACTGAAACGATACACATTAAAACAATCTTATTTACAAATATATAAATTTAATTATTATCAGGTATACAAAACAAATGATTCAATAACTACGAAATAATTTAAAAGTAAAATCGTACAAAATATGTTTTATCTAAATGAAATGGCAAGGAGCTTTCAAAATTAAATATCAACTAATTTTAATTGTTATAACTTTGTACGATTCCGCATGTTTTGTCACTAACAACCTGGGTTTCGCCTTTCGGATTCTTCAGGCATTCCATCACACGAATGCAACAGAACTGACTGGTCAGAACAGTTCTGTTACATCCGTGTGATAGAATGCCAAAAGATTTCGAAAGGCGAAACCCGGGTTGTTAGTGA
Source organism: Himalopsyche japonica (assembly GCA_028555115.1). NCBI lineage: Eukaryota > Metazoa > Arthropoda > Insecta > Trichoptera > Rhyacophilidae > Himalopsyche > Himalopsyche japonica. Next base: position 873,095 of record JAHFWJ010000465.1, on the reverse strand, counting down.
CAAAAAATGTAGAACCGTACAATATTTCAATAATTCAAATTCGATGTTGAAATTCCATTATATCATATCTACTAATTTGTAATAAAAATGTCAAATTATAAGTCCATTTTGAGTAAGGAAATAATTATGAAATGCCCATTAACGAGAATTAGAAATGGAAAATATATATATTAATTAAAATTACGAGCACGGGGATGTTTTTTAAATATGTTTATTTCACTAACTATAATATTTTGAATACACTATGGACCTATAAATATGTTTTTCTACTAATATAACTAATTGTGACACGTGTTCCACCGCTCTGACAACCATCTTCAGACTGACTTTGCTTATGTTTCAGGATTTGCAGTCAGCGCTTTGGCGTCGAATCGCGAGCGTCTTGGCAAGCCCTTCAACCCGTTACTGGGCGAAACTTACGAACTCCAGCGCGTAGAGTTCCGCGCTCTGGCGGAACAGGTCTCTCATCACCCTCCGGTATCAGCTTTCCATGCTGACAGTCCTCATTTCATCTTCCACGGCTCCGTGTACCCCAAGCTGAGATTCTGGGGGAAAAGCGTAGAGATACAGCCTAAGGGGCAAGTTACCGTGGAATTGCCCAGGTACATGATATTATCTAAACGTGACATAACGTTTTCATCAGAGAAACGTCTGCTTTTAATATTTGACTGAATAACACAGGTAACGATGTTATAATATTTCATATCAGATGGATGAATTTTACATGAAAACTATTAAATTATTTTTTTTAAATTTCGATGCCCTAATATCCTTCACGCTGATCAGCAGAAAACGGATGAACACTCAATATTATTGAATCAATTTTTGAAATTAAAAATTTACGATATTGACTAAAGGCGCTTCAATCTTTTATATAAGATTGATTTAATGAGTCTACAATCTCAAAAATTTTATTGATTAAATTGGCATTCACTTAGAGAACTCAGGTAGAACTCCATTATAACCCGGTGAAAAAATACTTTCTACGATGGCGTGAGCCGAAATATCTATCAACTATATTAAAAAAAATAATGTTGTAGAACTAAAATACATTGCTATTTTTTTCACAGTGTCGAATATTTTATTCTTAAATTATGTCACTTGATTTTAATCTCACTCTCTGAAACCCACCAATTTGATGTAAGTAGATTTCGCTAAGTTTCAAATTACCCAATTGCATTTTAATGGTAGTTGGTTACTATTTATTATAAAACATTTAATCAAAAACTTGTAGACTATATGTATTGCTTATAAAATTATCAAATAGCAAAATTGTGTGTCATTGTAATTTAATCAATAATTATGAAAGTTATTTCAGGTATATATTTGGCTCTTTGCCATATGGTCTATATTTTTTCGTGTCTAATTCCGTTTGTATATATTTAATACAATCCGTTTGCTATCTGTCAGTTCTATTGAATCCCCACAAAACCCGGGTTTCAACTATTCAAATTTGGGTTAAGAATCGATAACATTCAAAACAAAATAATTAGCAGACAAGAATCTTTGGTTTGCTTTTTTCAACATTCTTTATATTCTTCAGATGGGGTGAGGCATATACGTGGAGCAATGTGAACTGCTGTGTCCACAATATAATCGTTGGCCGTCTTTGGATGGAGCAATATGGCAGCATGGAGGTGGTGTGTCACTCTCGTGGATCTCCTGGCCTTCGGGCACACCTGTCCTTCAAGCCGGCCGGATGGGCATCAAAAGATCTTCACCGTGTCGAAGGATTTATTTTGGACCACAAGTTTGTGACATACCTTATATTTAAAGCACGGATATGTAAATAAAAGATTGGGAAGTCAAATGTGATGTTATTTTTTCAGCAAAAAGAAAATTAACTTCCTGTACGGCAAGTGGACAGAATTCATCAAATGCTGTGATATGGGAGCTTACGAGGAGTGGTGTCGCGAGCAAAAGCGCTCCGGAAATGATGAAGGTGCTGGTGGTAGCGGTGACACTGGAAGAGACTCTCCTTCACATACTCCGCGAAGGGTTTTGGCGAAACTCAACAGCTTAAAAGTCGGAGCTTTCAAGTCTGTCTCGTTGCAAGAGGTAATGTTAGGTTTCTATCACATAAATTGTTAATTGATTTTCATTAATTTTAAGCAGTCTTAACTTTTCCCCATGATATATACGAAAAAGAGATAAGTCATTTATTTGGTTTATCATTTGTTATTTGTTCATTTACAGTCGGATGAGCCTCCAATTCCTGAACCCGCCGATGGTGAAATTCCAAAATCTGACAGCACTTATTCCATCGACATTCCCAACTCAACTACCCTGTGGGAGGCAACTCCTCGCCCAGAGAACACTAGCGAGGTAAGCATTTACAAGCTTTTATCAAAGCATTCAAGAACAATGATACTGAAAACATTGCCTTTGCTTGATTTACTAAGTAGAACGTTGGTAGAACACAGTATAAACAATAGCATATGATTTCAAATTATAACTGTTGAATCATTGTACATTTCCACATGTTTCGTCATTCACAACGGGGTTTCACCTTTCTTCATATTCAGACATTCTATCACACAGATACAATAGACCAGCCATGTCCAACACGCGGCCCACGTTAAGATTTTCAGCGTCCCAATTTAATTAATTAATTATTAAGCAAATAAAATGTTTTGATAAATTTTTTGGGTGTTTTAAAATAAAAAAGTGTCATTGTAATTATTATTTAATAAATTGTTTTTATTACGTTTGTAATGTTTTTTTTTTATGCGGCTCACCATTTACCGGTAATTTTTTATTTGGCTCGCCAAACGATTTATGTTGGACAACGCTGCAATAGACAATAGAGCCTAGTTTCTCAACCCGTGGTCCGCGGAGATTTTTGGTTGACCTGCAATATGATTTTATTTCGATAAACAATCGAATTTTATGTGGTATTTTATATACGTCTGTTTTAATATACTTTAATATTGTTATATCAGCATACGGTGTTGTAAATTGCTTTGAATAAAAAATCAATCATATATATATTTATTACTTTATTCCAATGTCGATGGTCCGCAAAACATTTTTGGATTTTTTGGTGGTCTGCGGATTTAAAATAGTTGTGAAACTATGCAATAAAGTTAGCAGTCACTAAACAGATTTTATCGCTTATTAAACAGGAATTTTTTCCAGTGGTTAAGGTTAAACATTAAATATTACAATTAAACAATATTAATATTGATTTTTCTATCATTAAAAAATATTTTTTTAAGTAAATTAATTCATGCATATTTTTACTTAACAGTACTACCAATTCACATCATTTGCGATGTCTCTGAACGAAATGGAGCCAAATCACGGGGAAGGCAAAGACCCATCAAGGCTCTGCCCTACGGATTCACGCCTTCGGCCTGATGTCCGTTGCTTGGAGCGAGGAGACGTCGCAGGAGCAGCTAAAGAGAAGACTCGGCTCGAGGATAAGCAGCGCACAGCTCGGAAGCAAGCTAAGAAAAATCCACACAACTCGGCACCAAGGTTACAATATTGTTTACTTGTATTGTCTGTTTGTCTTACAGAAAATTTTGAATACTTAATAATATTATTATAATTCAATACTTCTTTATTTTATGAAAATATATAATTAAATTTTACCACTTTTTTTAATGGATTTGTTCAGGAGTTGGGAACCTTTTCGCTTCAAAAGGCCACATTCATTTATCTGATTCAACATAAGGCCGCAGTGAAGAAAACGTTGACAGTCCCCCCTCCCCCCCTATAAACTAAATAATTGAATTCACAATACAAATTAGTGAAGACCCAATTTAAAAAAAAAAGAAAAATACACATTTTCAAATCTAATTTATTATATTGCGTATTGTTAAAAAAATGTTATGTATGTATTTAAAGGAATCGTACTTTATTATACGTTATTTTTTGTCGAGATCTATTTTGATTGCCGTCTCAATTTTTTTACTAATTATCAATCATCAAGTTGCTTATCTATAAGACATAATAAAGTACATATATCATTAAAAATATTTGTTGATGTTACAGTTTACCAACCTTTATTGGCTAATTTGCTTCTGCTTTTTGTTAGAAAGCATTTGAATATTTGGTTGAAGTATAGACATTCGCAGTATCAGTTGGTCTTGCTAAATGTAGGTCAGTTATTTGAGTTCGTAATTTTAACTTCATTTGCGTTTTATCAGTCAAAAGGCCGCACTAGAATAGCCAAAAGGCCGCAGGTTCCCTACGCCTGGACTTGGAGATTAAATTAATATGGGTAATAAAGTAATAATTGCTAAAATTAATATTAATAACTCTATTGTTTGTCAAACATGTTTTAGCTCGGGAAGCAAACATAATCAGACTAACTGTATCATAATGTTATTTGTTTCTTCAAACTTGCTTCTCGTTAAGCAATTTTGTATCACACGGTGAAAAAATAGCAATGTATTTTAGGTCTCTAATATTTAGTTGATAACTGTTTCACGTAAGCGCTGAGTTAAAATGTTTACATCTCTGCAATAAAGGTCGCAAGATGACGGCTTTGGAACTGCTGAAAATCAATAGATATCAATTATCACACGAAATTCTTAACGAACAAACTAATATAAGTCTAATTTGAATTGTTACAATTTTGTATGATTCCATATGTTTTGTCACTAACGACCCGGGTTTCGCCTTTCGGCATCTTCAGGCATTCTATCGCACGGATGCAACAGAACTGACTGCCTGAAGATGCCGAAAGGCGAAACCCTGGTCGTTAGTGACAAAACATGTGGAATCTTACAAAATGGTAACAATTCAAATTTGATATTGAAATTCCATCAAGCACCTTCAGTCAATATCATAAATAAATAATATAAGTCTGTCGCCACTCCTCAGACCACTGCGAGGGGCTAATTCTTTTCCGTAATAAACCATCTCCGTCCAATATGTAAGCTCATTGATATTGCCGCATGCTTTGTTTCATTTACAATTTTAAAATTATCAGTTTTTTTGCTAGCAGGAAATAAGCTAGGACGTAAAACGGGAGAGAAGATCTATTGTGTACATTTTCTACACAGCTATGTATAGATAAGCAAATGTTCGTTTAAAAATATTGTCCTGACGATGGCGTGAGCCGAAATAGCTATCAACTATATCTTATAAAAAAAAAATTTTGAACTAAAATACATTGCTATTTTTTCACCGTGTTATAATGGAGTTCTACCAAGTAAATTCCAATTCAATCAATAAATTTTGTACAATTTTTTCAGGTGGTTCAGCCAAGGCACCAATCCCTACACCAAGCAAGAAGATTGGTTGTACAACGGAGGTTATTGGGATAGAAATTACGACCATCTGGCCAACATTGACATCTTCTAAGGATTTCGACAACGAGACCCTCATTAGTGTACTAACACGTTCCAGTAGTTGTCACAATGTTTTTCGACAATCTTTCCAACCTCTTGGACACTACACAAAATGATTCAATCCAAACATTCAAAACCCTTGCGCTGGTTTATTCTAATACTTTATTTCAACTGTTAGAAATCATATGAGGTGAACGATAATAGATTTGTTTGAATATCAGCGATATGCTTTGACTTTCAGTGTAACGGCTGCCGCTATGCAAAATTATTGAACGCATATTATGCAAAAGTGAATATTTAATTGGGTACAAAACAAAAGTTACAATTTAAGTTACAAAAAAAAGAACTATTAGGCAAAATTATTATATTTATATCAAATTTAAACAAATATATTCTTCGCCTATAAGTATTATATCTATTTAAATAAAAAAAACATGTAGCGATATATATTATTACTTTTTAATACCTAATTTATTATCATGTGGTTATTCGAAATAATATTGATGTTTCACATTTGTTGCAAAACTGTTGATCATGTAATGATTTCAAAATATCATTGTTTTTATGTTTAAGTAACATTTTTTATGCAGCAAAGTATTGTGACAATATTTCTTTGATTATTAATATATCACAACAAACAAGTCATAATATTTTACATGACAACACTTTCATCAATTCATTTAGAAAAAATATTAAAACTTTTCTAAATATATGAGTGTTCCTTTTAGTGAGTTAATTAAAAAAAAAATTGTATTGTAATTGTTAACGTCACTCATTTGGACTATACTGTTATTTTGTGTTATTGTTGTTTTGTGAATTTTGACAGTTAGAATTCCAAGACGGCTGACTGTATTAAACTTATCAGCGCATAATCATTATGATATTTTTACAAATCTGTTCATTAATGTGCCAAATTATTATACCTACACAAAATGCATTAGAAAATATTTTCTTGCAAATTATTTAAGCTATTTCTTCCGTCACTTTTAAAAGACATTCCGTAATAATTATTCATCACAAGGTCACTAATATTATAATACAAATTTATTCAGTCAATCAGGGATGGACATGCCAGAGTAAAATTCATAATTATGTTCAATCATGTCAGTGTTCATAATATACACAAAAATTATATATAACCAGCGCTTGAATGGAAAATATACTCTCTGGTATAATAATTAAAATGACATTAGCTCTCTGGAAATAAGATACCCCACAAAGAGTGTTATTTCCATATCAACTCTATGCAAATTGTATTGAACATAGAACAAAAGAATGGAAAAATTTTAACAAGCTTAACATTTTAAGAATCGGCAACACAACTGATATCAACACCAATTCATATTGGCCACCCTGTATTGCATCATTGTATACATGTTCATAATATTTACATCATTCTAATCCAACCTGTATTTAGATGTCAGATATTACCAAATATGATACATTGAGCTATTACTTTATAAAGGCAAATCATAGATGGTGTTTGTGCATTATATTTATAAGCTATAACACTTTATTTGGATTGTCATTTTTTGTCTGTAACATGTTTATTTGTTTAGATATTGTATTGTTCCTTTAATTAAAAGTGGTCCTAAAACATTTTTTGGCATCTTTGGTAACGATTAATTTGATTTATTTCATGAATGGTTAAATATGAAACTGACCATCATTTGTATGAAATATCAGACATCCAATGAATCAAATTTTTGCTGTCACTGACTTTTGTAAACAGCAATAAACATGCATTCATTTGAACATTTTTTGCTATCAATAATTACAAAAGTGGTGACTGTCATTTTTATTCAGCCCATCTATAATTTTTCTACCAATGCATGAGATATGAATAACCTACAGACAATTCCTCTTTGTCTCGTAATAGTTCAATGACCTCACATCAGTTTCATCTATTATTTATCAAAATTGACCTTAAAAAATTATTTCCTATATCTAAAAATTGTTTGATTTTTCAACAAAATTTGAGTATATCCTTAAGATAAGATCCGAGCCTAAACGGCGACATTTAATCAAAGGATTAACCACAAATAATTAGCTGTAAGGTTTAAAGCTTATAGAAACGTTGTGTATGATTAAATTTTGTAGTCAGTTATAAATTAATTAAAAATTGATCTCGAAAGGTTTTTAAACCTGAAAGCTTTACATATGAATGAAGTTTAACAACAAAAATGACAGGTGGCCATCGCAAGATATAAATATAATGTTTATGAATACTCCATATAATAGCTTAAAAAAAAAAAGAAACTAAATATCTGTAAATTTTTTCAGTATGTTACCATATTCATAAAAAATAAATTTGCAAAACCCTGATATTCTTGATGTTAATACTATCTTATAAATAAAATTAATGTGGACCATAGCTTCATAATAATGCTAATTTTTATATACTGTCTAAATTGATTCAATTGTTATAAAAATTTTCCTTACCATGAGTGTTTAATTTCAGCATGGTTTGTTATATTAGGCCAAGTGTGTGTATATCAAATATGAGCATATGTTTTTGGAGATTGCAAAAATGTCAATTAAATTAGATTAATGTTTAATATCTATACCAAAACGTCAGCTGTAAAATAAATTGTAAGAACATTTCGTATGATGTATCTATGCATGAATGATTCTTGTAATAGAATTTTTCTCACATTCAGATTGCAGCGTTAATTGGATTTTTTAATGAGAAGATTGTTGGCCTTATAGATGACCAACTTTTTAACTTTTTGCTGTCATTGAATGGTAAATGTTTTGAAAAATATTTTTCTATAAGTATAAAATCATCACAGACAATGTTCTATCATTTAAAAGCATCACTTACAATGTTTATAATTTAAAAGCATCACTTACAATAATTTATTTCCTATTGTCAAAATAAATGTGTCACTTGGAAAAGCTTATGTAATTAAAAATGTCAAGCTACACTGTAGATAACTTCCAATTATATTTTATATGAAAATGATAATTTTATTATCCACAGAGATTGTGTAACATAATGTTGTCATCCTATCATTATGCTACTTTAGTTTTGAAAATTATGTAACACCAAATTCGCTATATATACATTTGGTAATTCTTGCAGTATTAAAAACATTACTTTTCTTTAGTACATAATCAAAATATTTTTGCATTTCCTTTGATCTAAAAGCATATTTGATTATATGAAGGTAAATAACAAAAAAATGGCTACTTACTCTTTCCAAATTAGTTATTAAGTGAAATAACACTTTATTTAAAATATAATTTATGTTCGATTAAAAAAACACATTATTACTTCTAATGAATGTTAAGTGTGAAGATATATAATAATGTCTATTATGGGTGGATCTATGAGTATAAATACAAAAAGATGATTGTTTGAAAGGGAAAATACAAATTTGTCCCATAATAATATACGATTATGGTCTCCATATGTTTATCATTTTTACTCTTCCCATCAGCAGTATTTAGATATATAAACACACACATGTACCTATGGACACATCATATTTATTTCTACTATAATTTTGGCTAATATACTAAAAAATTTAAGCATCTGCAACAAATACTAATAAGTCCCACTGCAGCATTCTTATATTTTGAATATTTTTTGTACTAACTATATATTCACCAAAAATGTTATGCTCATAACTTTGCCCATCATAGATGTATTATCGATCAATGTTTAATATGGTCTGCATTTATCTTGTTTTTTGTACAATTGCAAATGTTAATTTACTTTAACAAGTGCTTAATACATTCATTGTCATAAATGGCGTGCGTTTGATGAAGCCAAATATATATCAATTGAAATCTTTGTAAGAATTCAAGTATTGTTTGTTTAGGTAATATCCATTTTGAATGGAATAATTAAAAGTTTAACTTAGCCAAATATTAATAAATTTCTTTCAAAAGCTGCACACCAAAGTCATGACCGCTAATAATAAAATCTGATTATTACTGGAAAATTTCATCAGAAGTAATCAAACACTTTTCAAATTACAGTTATCACATCTATTGCATGATAAAAAAATTTTTTCTTTATTTATACAAAATTTCAACTATCTTAACCCATTTCCTGCTGAGTCGTGTAAAGGATATTACAACACCAAATAAATCAAAAATTAATACAGTAATAATGGTGAGATTATGTATGTTATCAGAATAAATCAGGCTATAACGCATATTACTTTTGATACTATTCAAACACTCATATTTTTGAGAATCAGTAATCAGCACATTGCAATCAACTGTCAAGAATTCAGAATTTCAAATAACTTATTATCTATCTAAAAAGTGTTGACTTATTCAATTCTATTGTCTTACAAATAACCGACAAATCCATCAAAAAATCTCTAGTACTATTTGCATCACTTATAAATTATTTCGCTCTCATTATTAATAACGATTTTTACTGAAAACATATCAAGCTTTTGATCAAAAAACTTTTTCAAAAATCAGACAATTAAAACTAATTATTTGCATCTTTTGCTGACAGTTTTACTATATTCAAGAACGGATATTGTGTAATTGATCTACATAAACTCTTGTCTTATAACTGCTATGAATGTTCTGCGCAAGGCTTTGGTGTGCAACTTAGGTTAAGCTTACTTTTACTTTACTCAACTTTGATGACGCGTGCAAAGCATTGTCACATTCGAGTATTACGTAAATTTATATTGAATAAGTTTGAAGCTTATTAAAATGTTGAAAATCTTAGATAATGTTTTGTTTATTGTATTGACTATACTAATATTAGGGTGCAATATTACAATAGATTATTACATGTATATTGTGTATCAAAGTTAGTTCTACTTTATGTATACATAAAATAGGTTCTAGACGAATATTGAATACAAGTGTTGTGATGTATCGCTTCTAGGCTAGAACATTGTGTTAGTTACGTATTTAATACACTATTGTTAGTCACTTTCAAAATTGACGATATGTTCAATGAATGTTTCTCGCTTATAGCATTCGTTTCAGATATTTCATCATTTTCATTTATGATAACTTGTTTTTAATCTTTATGATGATATGCTTTCAAAACTGGATATACCAATATAGTATTTGTTGAATATTATATTATGTAATATTGCGTTGAAATGTGTTTTAATTTGAGCCAGCTTGATCAATACATTTGTACATTAATTATCAATGAAAAAAACATTATTTTTTAATCAAAATAACTATTAAACATGGCTAATAAATATGAAAATAAATTCCAATTTCGAGCAGCTTTTTATCGATAAATAAATATAAAAATCGCCTACAGCACATTATATGCAAACAGCTTTATGGTTTGATAAAACAGCATTTCATCAGAAAAATGGTTTATTTTAGGTTCTTTTCTGTGATAAATATTTATTTATTGATTTGACGTGTGATATTATTATATTTTTATTATAATCACAAATATTTTATTATTATGATCTAATAAAGCATATTGAGAATAAATCGTATTCAAATATCATTCATGATCATTGATTCCATTCCATCCAGAAATAGATAGACACAATATAACTTACAGAAACACATATACAAAGATATTGTAATATAATATTATTCACTTTTTTATATTCAAAGCATGTCTGAATAAATTTGTCATTTTAATAGAACTAGTTTCAGACACTTATTACAATGCAAAAGATTTGTGACTGGAATCAATTACGAATTCAGTGATACAATTTCTCTTCTATTGAGCCAATCACCAGGAGCCGTCCAGGCTGGAGATGTAAATCTACTATGTGACTGGATCGTAGCAGTTTCCATGGCAACTGCCAACAGTGAAGTTCAGAAAAATACTAGAAACAAATGAAACACAATAAAACCTTCTCATGAAATTAATACTCAATATAGTAAAAATGGATACTCAATATAGTAAAAATGGATACTAAATATATGAACCTCTCTATCAGTTTCAAGAGCAACTTCAATCCAACTTTTTCCTGCATCAGGATGATACATTTGTGCAGGTATTTCCAATTTGTCTGCTAAGACTTTGAACAGCACACATCGTTCCAGGGCACCTCCAGCTTTCACTATTTCTAGCGGCAATATATTCGATCCCAGTTCAACCTGCAGTACAAATCAAATAAACACATGAAAGATACAGTGAGAGAATCTGAATGAATAATTTTGTCCTGTATACCATAGAGCAATGTCATTCAACCTATAGTCTGTGGATAACTGTCACCAGCCTGCAAGATATTATTGTGTCTGCAAAAACTTTCATGTTTTATTTATTTTTTGACTTGCTGCAACACCTACTGGTTTATCTATCTCTTAGTGCTTTCTTTACAAACTGACAATTTTTTTTGAATTTTTCTATTTCAAGCAGATATGTATATTTAGTTATTCAGTCGGCTCTCAACATCCAATAAGTTCCATTTCGCCTGCTTGGACGCAAGTATGAAAACGGTCAGAAATCAAATTTCATAAGTTTTAATTCCTTTTAAATAAATACAATAGATGGCGTTAAAAATAAATGTATATATTCAATTTTGACATTTATATGGATCACCAGTGGTTAAATATTATTTTATAAAATATTTAATAATACTATACAATATTAAAAACAGACTGTATGTAAATGTTTTTTTCCAATTTTCACCACAGATGTAAAAATGTTAAAGAACACTGCTCTAGAGTTTTGATCTGCGAGTGTAATTTTTGATACAAAGAGTGGGCTGGTGGCAATAAAAACAAGTATGACCAAACATTTTTTTTACTTTAACCAAACAATATGTATTATAACATACAGTGACATGATCAAAAGATTATAGGTTTTCAATGAATAAAAACAAACATTGGAAAAATAAGTTTGATTAATGTCAATTAGATAAATAACTGGAATAAAATTTTAGAAACATTTGTGAATGGTCACTGGGCAGTATTCATAATGTCTACAAAATTTGCAATACATGTAAAACTACACAGCTTGAATATTATGAATTAAATACTCACCATTAATTCATTTTGATGCATCTGAATAAAATGTTGATCGCATTTAACACCAGGTGACGGTCCGCTCATTTGATCGCACACAAACTTACCCAAAATTTGCACTTTTTCTTCAGGAGTAATATCTTTGTGCAAAGAAAACCTATGAATTAAAATTAATAAAACAGTACAGATATTTAAAAAAACATGTTTTTCATATTGCTTCAAAATATTACACACCTTACGAATATTGTGACAAGATGATACCAATTGAGTGGCTTTTTGACAGAACCTAATTTGCTTACAAAATTATAAATTGAACCAACAATGCAAATTTGCAGATGGTGTTGGTGAGCATATTTCTACAATTGCATAACATAATACATAACGCATTTTATTTTATTGTTAGTTCTACAAAAAAATATATGGCATATTGAAGTTCCATCAAGCACCTTCGGTCGATATCATAAATTATATGGTATATAGTTGATAGCTATTTCAACGTATGCTCTCACCAGTACTATGTTAAAATGAACATTTATTTATCTACATAAAGCAGTGTAAAAAAGGTTCACAATAGATCTTCTTTTCTTCTTGTGATAATAAATTCTTAAATGTGGCAAATTGATTTTATGTATTTCTTCTTATAAGAGAGTTAAGCTGGATTTTTAAAAAAAAAATCTGACAAAACAACATTTGTCAACGCCAGTTTTTTGCAAAAAGCTAAGCTGTCAATGATTTACATTTTTATGTACTATTTCATCTCAGAAATGCAAAATTATTAATAAAAAGAAGGTATTAATAAATCTATTGACAGTAAGAATAAGTCCAATGACTGATTGCATGAAAGCTTGGTGAAAGAGAACTGTGTAACTGATTTATACATTAAATAAATTACAACTCTTGGTCCCTTCTGATTACCAAAGAAATGAATGTTAAATTGATGGAGTATAAATGTTTTTTTTACATTTTCTTAAGCTCCATATAATATCCTGTGAGTCCATTGCCATCTAAGATGCCTTGCAATATTGCCAGAGAAAAGGCTTTCGTATTCAGCAATTCCATAATACTGGCTCTCTGCGATACATCCTGTACAATTTCCTCTGAAATAACAAAACAACATTATAATAAATGAGTGTATAATTAATTAATATTAACATAATCAAAATATTACAATTTATGCACACATTTGCTCATATCCTATTGCCAGTTTCACACAGTTTCTAATATCATACATGCAGTGTAAATCGGGTGTTTAACCCATTCTCTGTTAAGCCACATGTAAGATTCCACATCATTCAATATAGTTGACATCAATCACTCATAACTCTTGGAATGTTTTTTTATTTAATTTTAATATGAACAACAATCAAAGACTCAAGCTGCAATGCCTGCCGATAATTATCTCGATAAAACTCAAAGTAATAATAAAAAAAATATTCTTTCATTTTTTTATCACAATAAATAAATAATTTTACCAAATTTTCAACAAGTATTTCCCAATAGAAAAAACTTTATGATGTTTTTTATAAGATTGTGCAATTTTATCAATTTACAATTTATACATACTTTGGGCACATTCATCCCACTGCTAATGTGTTAAAAGGCCACATGCTCTACATTGGGAGAGAACATGGCTTAAAAAGTAAGTATTGGAAAAATATCTTAAAGCACTACTTCATCTGAGTGTCACAAATAGATGACAATAAATTAAGCATCAGTTTGTGACATACAACTAACTTGCAAACACACCATTAGACTGAATCATAACATCAGTCTCTTCTGTAAAATGGCAAATATAAACTGGATTTTTATCATCATTCTCATTTTCACAAATAGCTTGCAAGTCTGGAAACACAGGTGGGGTAAGTTTCATGGCATAAAAATCTTGTTTCGTAATATCAGAGAATCGAAGAATACCAGTGTATGCAAACTTTGCTGGTAAATGATTGTTTAGAATGGATTCTATTGCTTTGTTACACATTAAAACTGTATCTGACGTTTTGGAATGCTTCAATAGTCTGAAAAAGTGTATGACTTTATTAGTTAACAGTGTGATATTTGATATTAAAAAACGTGTGTTTTATTATTTAAGAAAAAAGTTTACATTATTATGCACTACTTAATTATCAATAATACTAACAAATGTAACACTTCTTGGCTTATGTATTTTGCTGTTGTAATCCCATCCGCTGTTATATAAATGAGCCGGCAGGCAGCATTGTGCGTTTCTTTTTTGTTCAAATACAGTAACTTTTTTATTGCTGAGATGCCATTCCTTGATAGAAATTCATTTTTTGCAGCACTTTCAACCATCAGCCCAAATAAGACATCACATGATAAAATGCTAGCCTTGACATCACTGTTCTGATAAAAAAAAAATATATATATATATATATATATATGTCAATTTTGAATATTCAGCATTTAATGGAGTCACACATCTGCTTATTATTAACTATTAGCAGATTACTAACTCAATCAATGAGCGATGCAAAGTTATTTGTCTATATCACTTATGAGAGCAGACACTATGGAAGTGATCAGCCTCAATAACAGTGCTCCCGGGTGTAAGCCCCACTACAGGTAGTTTCAATAACTAATTTTTTTACCAAGTTATGGATTTCTTATCGGAGACATGGATCTGTTTGATGCTCTGAGTTCCCTCCTACCCATTTCATTCTAAAAGTGTGTACAGAAAGCGATTAACTTACCACTAATTCTGCTCTAGCTGTATTCATTTATCACATCACTCTTCAAGAAAGATCAGTTGCACAATCAAGTAAGAATCAATGCAATTTTTACTTTATAAAAAACATTAAAATTCTTCCAATAAACATAATAAAAAAATAATTGTTAAGGAAATTATTCAAAAGTCTTCAACAATGGTGGAGTCCTACTGGCTTAAGATATTTTATGATTTTGGTTGTAGCATAATTGTGTTTGCATGAAGTTGTAACAATATTTTATGAAAACAAAAAATAATATCATGTTCATTACAACAATATAATTTCATTCAAAAATTGTCTATGACAACTGTCAACTGGAAAATTTATAATCCTAAGAGAATTATTATCACATCTAGTTTCAAATTATCAAGAGTTTTTTGATTTTAAAAATAATTTCTTATACATATTTGGAATATAATAAGTGACTTTTGTGGAAGTTCATTTTGTTTTTGTATTATATACTTTACTAATTGTCAACTGTTTACCAATCACTAGGTATTCTACGAAAAAAGAAAAAAAAAGAAACAAATGTACTATTTAGGTAAGTAATTAATCTTACCATAATAATGATGTCTATCATATTTTGGATAAAATTTCCACTTTGAAGTCGCTTCCGTGAGACTTGATACTTTTCCATGTTCAAAAAACACCCCAATAGCGTTAGCAATCCATATTGGGACATATCTGTAATATTGCCATTGCATTGAATATCTCATTGTCTTACACAACAATACTTAACTCAAACACATTTAAACTGCACTACCTGTTCTTTGTGAGAGCGTATCAATCAATACCATATCTCCATTCAATTGGATAAACCTATCAATTGAACTTTTGTCACTTTCAAATAATTCTGACAACAAAATTAATGCATTTTCCTTAACTGGGTGCCAGTCAATAGACTTACTTTGCAGTTTTTCTGAAAGAATAAATCAATAAATTAGAAGCCATAAGGACGCATCACAGAAGCTTGAGCGTTTACTGTAATAGCATGAAGCACGAACAGCCACCAACAAATTGAAAATATCACCCGAGTAACGCTGTATAACGCATTTTGTGCTGCTTTGAGTTGAATTTGAAACATTTATATAAGTCATGTTACTCAAATTTTGGCGCTGTTTGTAGTTCGAAATTCTACCACCTGATTGACTTGGAGCACGTTAAAATATCTTATACGATAGAACAGTGTAAAGTAAAACAGGTTTTCTCAGTACCTGTAAAATCACCATAATTTTCCATGCAGCGATGCTTGCAATCTTCAATTAATGAATTACTTCTGGAACTACACATTTTGCTATTTTTACCTTATTATAATGGAATTCTTACAAATAAATGTCATTTCAGATATCGACTGAAGATGCTTGATGGAATTTCAATATCAAAAGATTCAACAATTCAAATTTAATCAATCAATCAAGAAATGATTTATTTAATTTACGATATTGACTGAAGGTGTTCGATGGAATTTAATTTGTTTTAGGTGCAGCTTACTGCTTGCCTTGGGGTAAGTGTTTTCCTGTAATTAATAACTTTGGTATATAGGCGATGCCAACTGTTTATTTTACGTCAGTTCTGTTGCATCCGTGTGATGGAATGCCTGAAAATGTCGAAAGGCGAAACCTGGGTCGTAAGTGACAAAACATGTGGAATCATACAATGTTGTAACAATTCAAATCAAGGAATGGCTTCTACAAATTAGATGCAATTCTAAAAATTGGGTAATATTTTTAATATTTTTTTTATTGATACTTAGAAGTATATTCTAATTTGACAAATGTAAGTAATAAGTAATAAGTGGGATTGTTTTTGTTTTTTTTTTCTCACTTAAAATATACTGCCCAGATGTCCGCAAAAGCAACAACAAGAAAGATGTGTATCCTAAAAGACAGATGAGTCAGAATTGGCCGCTAAGTTATGTGTTAAAAAAATACGAACTTTGTTCTGGGTACCTCTAATACAATCTGTATAATACATCTAAAGAAATACAACAAACCTAATGTATTTTCAATAATCTGTCTATTAACCATAATAGATGCCGAATAACAGTGTCTACACAATAAAGCTGCTGCCTGATAAGCATCCCCCCAAAGATACTGTTCGTCCCCAACTATTACATCACAGATAATATACTCCATATCAAATTTGTGAAGTATCTATAAACAATTAAATTTAATCATTAACCAACATTATACAACAATGAAACATTTCTTATTTCACAATATTATATGCTTTCAATAAATGAAAGAAGAAAAACCATGAAAAATAGGCAATCCACCAAATCAAATATAATCAGTATTGATTAATAAAAAAAAACATTACTTTCAAAGTCTAAAAGGAAGCAATATGAAAAGTAACTAAAAATATGATTAAAACACATTTTTTTGCGGACACATTGCATCAATAAAAGTTGTTAAATGTGAAACATAATTTGCAAATTGATATTGAATAAATTTATTTTTTATTAATTTAATGCTTTCAATTGATAGCATACTTCTCTTCCTTCCTTGATCAATGCCATTTTTAATATCACCGCAAGCCATTGAGATTTAGATGCAGTTCCAGCAACCTCAAAATGTTTAATCATTCTTGAGAGCCCTCCACTATCATAAAAATGATTAATACAATCGATACTTTCATTGTAATTTCTTAAAATATCCAACACTTTCCCGTGTAAGTTTTTCAATGTGTACGACTAAAAATATGTCAAACAGTATATTTTGTTTTCAATCACCTCTATAATAGCAAGAATTGCAACTAATATGTACTCTTTTGTTTTACACTTACTTCTAAAATATCCAGTAAATATTCCAATCCACCAGAATCTTTGAAGGATTCTTGCAAAGTCAAGTCTTTTTTACGGGATATGAGTTTGTCGATTGTACTGAGACTTAAATTCTGAATCTCCAAATAATTATCGGACATAAGCTTTAAAATACTTCTCCAACTGAACTGTTGACTTTCAGATACCAGATTCACACCGAGGGGGTCTGATAAGATATTGTACAAAATCTGTACAAACCATATAAAATAATTATCACTTTTTGATATTGTGAAAGGAAATGTATTCATGCTATATCGATCATTTACCTGTAGAAAATTCTTTCTTATGTCTGGATCTGTTGACTGCAGATTTTCAAAAGCAATTTTCAGTATATCTGTATTCAATAAAGTTTCGCAACCGTCTATAGTGGCAGATAACTTTGATAATATAAAACCGACAAATTCTTGGATATATTTGTCTTCCTTGTACTAAAATGAAAAATATAAGATGGAAATATTGATGGGGTGCTATCACAGTTATCTTTGATTAATCTGAATAAATCTATTTTTTATTAATTTAATGCTTTCAATTGATAGCATACTTCTCTTCCTTCCTTGATCAATGCCATATTATATGTTATTAATTGATTAATCTATGATTTAAAAAAAAATATATTAATTGATAGTGATTGATAAAATGAAAGCAGTTTCTGACTGATAAGTTAGTATAGGATCCTTCTATGCCACTGTGTACACTATCATTCTTATCGATTCATTTCGAATGATCATGTAAAGTTTATAATTTATCTTAAATTAAAATAACTAAAAATTGACTATTTCACTAAAGGTATTTAGCATTTCATAATCTTTATCATTGTTTTAAATGTGGGGGTCTCAATACCAAAAGTATTTTTTTAACATGATTCGCAAAAATTTCCTTCAATCCATCATATCCTAAAAATAGATGAATTATTATCTATGTAAACTAAAGCTAGTTTGCTTTTTATATTAAATTAAATGCAAAAAAAGAATAAGCTCAAACCCTTTGCAATGTAGTAACAAAATTTTTGATTTCTATGGGATTTTGCATGAAGTGTGTTAAAGCATCAGGTAATTCCATTATTTGTGCTAATAACTTGTAAGTATAACGTTTCACTCTAATATCTGAATGAGCAGTATTTTGACACAATGATGCAATTATATCGAGGTCATAAAGAAGTGAGAGGTTTTCTTGGGAGACGACTGCATATCTGGAGAGTGATCGAACTGCCTGAAAAATGTATTTGTTTCATATATTATAATATCCATAATCAAATTCACTACTAAGCTAACTGAAGATGTTCTGATATATATGTTAAATAATATAATCAAAAAGTTTTGCCACATTTTTATTTGTCATTTAGAGTGCACTTATGTTTTACGCCAGTTTGTGTGCAATATTATTTTAAGACAGGTGCACAGAAAACATGTTTTACCCTTTGATTCCAAGTATTTTTTTTATTTTTCGACATAATTTCTTAACATGAAATGTAGCACAATGTAGTTCTAGACTACCATCTTACATGAATGTCAAAGTGAGTGCTCCATCGGATTAAAATGGAATTTAAAATGACATGATGACTTGGGATCGAAAAATCGATGCCTTGTTAATCGAAGGTTTTATATTAACTGTTTCTAAGAAGTGTTTAGACAATAAAAGGTGAGCGTTTTCCTAAAGAAACACTGTGCTCATAGCATATATGGCTTTGGCCTCCAAATTGTTTATGAATTGAATAGATACGCCATAAATCGATAAGTAATTCAAAATACACAACTGTACAACATCTGAGTATAATTTTTGAGCAAGACTGCTACTCTAATTTATCATGTAAGTTTGTTATAGAATTAAGCCAATGTTCTAAATGGTAGCAAAAACGGTTAAAAATAAATCTTACATCCAGGGCAATATTGCTTTCTGGTGAGGACAACAGCAAAATAGCAGTTTTAGCTGTTTCAGCACACACATTCAGAAGAAAACTGTCAACTTTAGTTGCGGGTATTGCAACATTGTCTGATTTTTTAACAGTCTGCTTGACTTTCTTCATTATCAATATTTGTTAATTAAAATGAAGCTGGAAAAATTAGAATAAATGTTAACAAAACAAAGCCATTAATCAAAGCTTCCATATTTGAATTTTTTCATAGACAACAAATAAATAAAAAAGAATATAACGAAAACAATCATGTAGTTATTTCTACAATAATGAATGTTTATCAAATACATCTTCCACAAGAAACTCTAAAGAAACACCACCTTTTATAATTCTAATAAGTCTCTAACCCTGTATCTCAGTTAATATATCCCGGAAGGCATTGGCTACAAAGAAAGAGCTTAAAGTTCACTTAGAAATAACTGATCTAATTCAATGCAGACTATCCAAGACGCACTGCTGTGCATAACCAAAACCAGGTTCTATTCTATCATTGAAAAATCTGTCAGAAATTCTTTACGATTCTGAATTATGAAACCAGACAAGACTATATTTTGTGATAAATAAATGCTGGCATTGGATATTGAGAGTGAAGTGATTTGATTTTGTGTGGAACTTGCAGATTGCAAAAGTACTAAGCAATACCTTGTTACACCAGTGGTTAGAAAGACTTAAGAACTGGAGGGATATATACTGTCAACTGGTAGGATTCAGAGGTCCTGTACAACCTTTGACTATTATAATTAAATGTACTTGACTTAACTGAGTGATCCTGGCATGCCATGAAAGTGGGTAAAGATATTGGCAGGTAACCAATATAATCAAAGGAGAAATAAAACTGCATTACCATTATTTAAACGTTTTTATAATGTCTACCAAGTAAACATCAATATCTGTTGACAGTCAATCTAATGTCTTATAACTGTAGTAATGTGTTTTAGGAAATTTAGAAATTGAATAGAATATTTAGTAAATTTAAACTTTAACAGATGGCTTAATTTATCAAATTGACCATCTGGAAACAAATTATGCCAATATTTTACATTGGTGCTAATTTACCTCACACTCTGATCCTTGGTACTTACCTTAAACTTGTGTACAGGAGAAATGTACTATAGACTATACCAGAAAAAATCATTAAATTTATCCTTGCTTGTTCTAATACTCAAATCTCAGATTGCAGGTACATTTTACTCGAAAATTTGAGTGAGTTTCGATAGAAGGATGATAAATTAAAAGCATTATAAATGTAGGTGAGACAATTTCTAAAAAATTAGAAATTTCTTTATTCTTAAATTCATCAAAGGCCAATAAATCTTTGAAATCAATCAGTACAAGAGATCAATATAATAGACAAACATTTCATTCAAATATGAATTAAAAGTATGTAAAAGAATTCCACATTTCTCAAACTTAATATACTTAACCTCACTCTTTTGCTAAAACAAAGGCAGGCATATTTATTATTTCTTAAGTATCGTATTGGACAGATTGGTTTCATTGTAAAATATTAAACAAAACTATTCTTATAAGTTCACAAAACTTAAATACAATTAAATTATTACAATTTTTATTAATAATATTATTATCATCAAAAATTTCTTATATTCTTCATTATGGCCCATCCATTTGCAATATTACTGTGTTAAGTATTGGATCTTATATAGTATGATGATTTTTGGCTCTTAAAAGTTATTGTATAAAGTGAGAAAGCAAAATTTTTCTAAATACAAAAGTATTTTAGTATATTACAATTCCTATGATGGGATATTGACTTTAGGAAGAAAAATTAAAATATAGCTATCTAAGTATGGATGAGCACTTTTGAAATTCACAAATAACCCTTTCATTAAATTCATCATGCAATGACTGACAGATACGACAAGTCAAGTTAATAATATTTAAAATTTCATTGTATTTTGCATTTTTTTTATTTACAACAGGACAATAACAAAAAGAATGCCATTAATCGTCAATTGGGATTCGGATGTGTTATAATTGGTGATAATCATTTGAAGTTTCGAAAGTCTAAAAACATTTCACGAATATAAGACCCTGCTGAACACAATGAAATAAAATAATACAAAAATTCAATTCATTTATCTTCCTTATATTACAGATAGTAAGGGAACTTGTTTGTATTCACAATGTCAATAGTTGAACAAAGCCCGATAGAAATCAACAGCCTCTGCGCTATTCAAAAATAAAATGGTTATAACATTTAAACTGATTTTATGATAAGAATTTGGAATTTATCATTATAACAATAAAAAATCTGGTATGTCAGTTAGAAGGGAGTTGAATGATGGTGATGACATAATACAAGAGCGTCATAGATAACGGAGTATCACATTAATTGGAAACATCCAATATGAACCATTTTTCAATTAAGCTCTAAAAGGTTTACCTTAGACTTTTTTGTTTTGTATTGCACTATAAATATTCACGCTGTACATAACAAAAAGTTAAATCAAACCATCTATTTTTTCTATCTTAAATAACATTATAGATTTCAATGAGCGGACTATGAGAATAAATCCATTGTTGGTCATTTAACATTAATCCTCTTACTGCTAACATCTCAAATTTTGAGATGGCTATCGAAAATATAATAGATTAAACAGTGTGAAAACTTGTGCGTAAGAGCTAATTGTTCTATTAAACTAGTTCTAGTCTGGTTATTTTGGTTAAATACTACAAAATCAATTGTTTGTTTTCTATTTTATGTGGAGCGAAATATTTATATTGCTTTGTTTTGTCTATTTTTTTTGGACTCTTTATATAGTTAAAATTACGGCCATCATAGATATAACGATCAATTTATTAATGCTTTAACAATTTACTAATCTAAATTTTAAAAAGACTGGTATATATTATGTATATTAAAATGATTCAGTCATTTTTATTTGTGATTTATAAAAAAAAATGTGTCGATTGCACAAGGCACATGTTTATTTTTGATTAAAAATATATATTCTAAATCACTGCATTGATTGATTGCACTATTTATAGTACGTAAAAATAACTCTTAATACGATTTGGTGCTTGATTAATGAATGTAAATCTTGGAATGGCTTTAGAAGTAGTACGGAATTGTGATTAATGCTTAAAATTAAATATTTTTAACAAAAAATTGTGAATCAGTTGTAAATAAAATTTTAATATATATTATATATTGTAAAACGAATGATATCTTATGAAAATTATTTTGTACAAAATTATTAAAATATATAATAAGTCTAAACCTATAAAATATTTAAAATAAGGTAAACTCTCAACTATCGTGCTAATGGTGGGGTAAATTGACATGGATATTTCTAGTATATATTTCAGAGGATGTGGTTTATTTTAATATTTATTCTTCTTAATTATCGTAGTAAAATGTGTGATTTTGAAGTATTAAAATGTTTTCTTATGATTTTTAAATATCGATTCCAATTTTCTTAAAAGCAATTACACGGTTATTCAATTAATTGATTAACACTGGCAACCCATTACCTTTCAATAAATCTTTCACTTGTGGAACCCATTTACTTTTAAAGCAATTTTCAAAGATTCATCTTTTATTCATCCATACATTACAGAAAATTTTTTTACTTCTTTCTTTACATTTTATTTTTGCTTTTTGAAAATTATCAACAGTTTAATTTTGTCAATTCAGATGTGTTGCCGTAAATATTAGATTAAAAAAAAAAAACAATTCACCCATATCCACACTCAGATAATCAAGAGTTTACCGTGTGAATGCATCATGGCTATTTCTCTATGTACATAAAATATGGTAAGCAAAAAATGATACCAGTAAAAAAAATACATCAGAATTACTATTATTTATACTATACACTATACTCAGAGAACGGTTAAAAAAATGTAAAAAAGTGTAATGTGGGTGAAATATTTTTTAGTGCCATCATCGAATTATTCATTTTTGAATCCATTGTTAAGCCTGATTACCAGTTCCTAATATGTTAACAATCATTAACCCTACCACTGATAAAAAGTGAATTGCTATGAAGAAACAATCGTGAAGTTTCTAAAAAAAAAAAAAAAACGAATCTCAGCAATATGTCTTACAGCAGCAAGTTTTTTATTCAATTATTTTGGTGCTTCCAGAAGACAGGAGAAAATTATTATTGATATTTTAAACCATCATCAAATAGCAAAAAGTAATGTTTACTTTTAAAGCATTAAATGCCGAGTCTTGTCAGAAGGCATTGTAATTATAACAGTAAACGTTTTTCAACGATTGGACGGGTTTCAATTATTATGATGATTTTCAAATTGGTCTTAGTTTCATCAGTCCTGATCATCGAACTGATTTGACTTGGCAAACAATAAAAATTACCAGGCATTTAAAAAAACATTGCGCTCATACAGACTACAAATAGACCTCAACTCATGTAAGCCTGTTGTTTATCTGCACACTTAATCTGAGTCTTTGTTAGTTGCTCCTAAGACGCTACCAGTTAAAGAAAAACAAATTGTAGACGTGCCTAATATTTGTTATTTTATTTGATACTATCATAGAATTTATATGGATCGGAAAATTCTGATGAGTGGAGGAAGGCAAATAAGTCCTAATAATTATGCAAAATTGTACAAAACAAAATTAACACCGTATTCAATTGTCGAAATATTCGTATTAGTGGTTTATGATAAATAACCGTTTGTCGAGCAATATTTTGATGTGTGTGAAAAGGGTGAGAATGATACACTTAAATATAATTCAACGGTAATAAAATGTTTGATTTAAAGTATTGAAATTTCACATTTTTCAATTTCATAGCATTTTTGCAATCGTCACATTTCACAAAAGTTTTTTCAGCTAGCTTCATCTGCATCCTTTCAAAAAAAAAAGAATTGCAGATTTTTCAGACTTGTGTTTGATAACCCTGAATTCGTCATACTTGTGTCTGCGGAACGCCTCCTTGGCCGATCTGCGTCTTGACTGTGTGCCGTGCCCGCGGTTTGGGCGGCGGAGTAGCTGTGGGTCTTCCGTTCGGATTTGGACTGCTGGAGACGAAATGGCCTTCCTTGAGCGACACAGCGGAGCCTGACGAGGCTTGGCTCGGCGGCCTCGAGCTGAGGGACAGAGTCTGGGGTCGGATCGGCGGCTTGTCTCTGTATTCGTATACGTTGTCGCGGGATCGGTGAGCATTGTCTATGCCAGGATCCTCACCGCCGTCTGGCACCATGAAGATGTCACCACTATAGTAACGGTCCACATCCCTAAATCACAATGTTTAAAAATATGTTATTATACTTCTATAAAATAAAATATTTAATTTGCAATAACGTTAGCATTTTTTAAATCTATGTCCTCTCCTAATGTCGACACTGTGACCTCCCAATAAAGTATCTTAAGTTAAGTTTTTTTTATGAGAACTGTTAATACTCAGTCACTCAATCTCTCTTTTCAAATAGAGTAGCAATATTAAGGATAAGTAAGACAGGACTAATGGATAGCTAACTGCTCTTGCTATGCCTTGTTTTAGAATTTGATAGGTGGGAGGTAATTTGAAAACATCACAAACACCCATGCTTTAGAATAGAAATCCATAAATCAATTAAAAATAAAGCTGCCTGTAGAGTGCATGAGATCAAGGATGGATTGACCTCTTGGCTAAAATGTACACTCTTTATGAAAATTTATAACTACAAGATATAAATGGAAGTATTCAAATGGTAAAAATATATCTTACGTTTTTAATAAAAAGTCTTTCTTCCTTGGTATGGCCCTGCATGCAAGTCAATTAAATAAAACATAATTATACAGTAATGTAAAAAAGTCATTGCATTGAAATAATTGTTGTCAAAAATTAGGTAATTACTACCCAAAATATTTCAACAAAGAGAAGATACATTACTTCAAATAAGTAGTATATTAACTGAAATTATAGCTTATACGTGAAAATGAAATAAATTATGATTTGAATTGAGTAATTTTGTAGAAGATTTTATTTCTAATTCAATTCTAGATCTTTATTGATGTCGATTACAGGAAAGAGTTGAACAGAATTGAATTTTTATATTCCATATTAATCTGCTACAAATTTGTTTCCATATATTAACCGTTTTACAAATTTCATTTTACCAACATACAATAAGTAATAAAAATAAGACGAAAGTCAAAAACCACCCTAAATATAATGTCTAATACCAATATCTGAAGAAATAAATAATAACAATTCAATAAAAAATATGAGAATGACTATATAATGATGAGACAATGTACAACTCAAAGGGTTAATTATCAGCATTTGAAAGGGTTGTTAAGAAAGTGCATATCTTATACGATACCTTGAAACAAAAAGCAGATAATGGAAATTAGAGTATCCATTATTGACGATGTGCGACCGACCACACCGAAATATGGACCGTTATGAAGCGTATAGTATAAGAGAAAAGGAGACAGTCCTTGCCCAGCTACTTGGTAACGTAGAGAGCACTGACCTGAGATGACCTACCTCTTGGCCTGTCGCCAAAGCAAACAACACACCACCAACAGGACTACCAATAGGAGGCAAGCACCCGACATACTCCAGAATGCTATCTGAAGGGGTTCCTTAGGCTCCCACCAGTACTGAAAACAATCCATAATCGGATGAATAGTAATTCTTCATAATGCCATTCTAAACTTAAACTTTTGTGGCTATGATTGGTCTCCCGATGCTTTAAAACCATTTCAAAATTCATTACTAAAGAAATAAGATAACAATTGTGGGGCCTTTTTTTACTGAATAAATGTATAATGATAGTTGGAATAATTTGAACTATATTATGCTTGCTGAGCTACATGAATGGGCTAACCTATACGTAAATATGTGTTGATACTCTTTCACTCACAAATCGCGCAAAAGTACATGTACGTCCATACTCCCGCAAAGGTTAATACAGAATCTTATCTTCCTGTATCACTTGCTATCAATTAATAAAATATAAATGATGTAATCAAAATGCGATTCATTACTACCAATTCTGAAAACATACCTCTGTAACTGGTGGATATGTAGGTACCAAGTGGCCTATCACAGTGGGTAAATACTGACTCCAAAAAGCACATTCAGTCTGCCGATAGTTTAATAAAATACTGGAGTTGTAAGTTGTGTTAAGGTTCAAATACTTCAATTCACCAGCTTTGGCTACTTCAAAATGCAGGCCGAGGATCTGCTGCCGCGTGGGATTGCTAGAAATAAAACAATAATGATAAACCTTCACTTCATAAACAATTTGTTTTAATAAACTGTTGGTGTATGGTAGAACCTGCATTATTCAGACTGGTTGGGGATGATTCATATTTATCTAGATTTGCATATTACTTCTATATTAAATTATTATATATTATCCATACTGAAATTATAGATTTTTGCTTAAAGTAAAGTTCATTTGGAAGCTGTCAAATTGTGAATATTTTCGAGACACATTTTTTTATCTTGGGTTACGTTCTTGTTGGCTCTCAAACCACTTCATGGTGATATCAAAACACTAAAAAGCAACAGAACATCCGAGACCAATACTCCCCCTTGTAATTCTCTTTTCCTGTGCTTTTCTTCGTCCTTTCTTCCACAGAAACAGAAATTTCTCACTAAGCAATCCAGGTTATCAAAATTTTACTACTTAATTTCTCAATTTAAAATTTTTTAACAAGTGTTAATCGAGACATACCCATATCTGGCAAATTCTGTATAAGCCTTCATGAAAAAGTGGCTCATATTTCTATCGTTGTTCGTCCAAGACTGTCGGTCAAGTTTCCATTTCTTGGGGAAAAATTCTACATCCATAAAAGGAGCACCAGTCAAAAAATATTGCTCCATATTATGGGGAACCTTCCTCCATTCCGGGAGATTGAGTGTCTCCACAGTAGTGTTTAACACGTAAATGTATACAGGTATATTGTGCTCGAGAAGCATCTTAGCCATGTTATCGGCGGGAGCACGATATAAGAAATCAGAGAGTAACTGTAACAGAAATTTTTCATATGAATTTATTTGACCTACTTACTCAAAAATTATTTTTAAAAAATGTTAATAATTCTAAGAGATTATCAAGATAAAATTATCTTGTACACCAAAGCTTTAGCACTGTGAACACAACACAATTATCAGCACACTACAATTGGCAGTATCAACAGTTGAGACAATAGCAGTGAGAGGGTTAAATCAATTTATAGATTTATCTTCAAAGCCATTAACAAAAAAATTTCCTTGAGCTTGTCTGATCCTAAAAATCAAGCAGAGAAAAGTCAATTGACTAACTTCATATTCATATATCTTATTGCCAAAAAATGATCTAACGTCTAAACAACAACTCGTTCATGAATAAAAATTTCCATTAAGATAGTCCTAAGAAGCATATGCTCATATTTATACCTTTTCAATAACTTAAAATAATGACTATCGGAGCGCTCTCGCTACACACCGTTTATTAGAATCAGATAAGTGGGACGGAATTTTCGGCACCACAAACATACATGCCTTCGAACAGAATTGATAATCGGATTCAATAATCTTCTCGTAATGTAACTCAAGTCCGTGAGATCTGTAATGGACCCCAACAATGTAAACTAACATAATCCATTACAAGCGGAATCTAAATATTACATTTGATACAACTTCAGTAAGGAATCATACATATGCAATATGGTTTTAAATTTAATTTCCACTAACTAAGTAAACCGAAAACCAATGTAAATACTCACATGAATGTATTGCTCTCTGATAAAAGTGGTGTTATGTGGATTCGGCCAATACGTATACATATATTTGATAGCTTCATAAACTCCGATCGGATTAAGGGTATAGTTATAACGTAAAACTAGCTCTCTAACTTTCTGGTCGAAGAATTTGTCATCTACTTCAAAGCGTGGAGACAAGGTTTCATTCTCATCTAGAAACAAGACCAAACACTTTCATCACAGAAACAATAATCAATCAAAACAATTGAAATAACCAGATAATCTGAAAATGATAAAAAATAATATTGCTTTATTGCTTACATATGACATAGGCTGCTTCCTGCATTGTGACGCCCATCATGTACGACAGGCCCCGGTTAAAGTGTCCTTTTCTCAGCAACTGTTCTGGCGTCTCTTTGAGGAATACCCAGTCTTTCTCCCGCCAGCCCTCGTACCAATCGTCACTGGGGTAAGTGAAGTTGACGTCCAGGACAGGACCCCAGGGGAACATTCCAACGTGAGGCTGGACAAAATGGACATCGATATTTCAATGATAATATGATTAGCAAGAGATATATTAAAAAAGTAGATTAATTCAAACTGCTCACTGTTAAGAGTACAGTAGTACATTAATATACTAAACGATTAGCTTAAAATATTTATTACATTCATTGTTATGTTACTTCATTTTGTATCATTTAACCAGCAATAATAAAAGCAAATTTTAGTTGCACACTTAGAAATTTGACAATAACGTTTGATATGTACATATTTTTGTTTTATTTTAACAAAATGAAGACATGCATTATATTATGAGCTGTCTATAGGAATATGTCACCTGAAATTCAGCATTTCCAATCTCATAGAAGTTCCTGCCCTGCTTGAGACAGTTGACTAATTTCCATGACGATTCGATTGAACAGCCGAGCAATTGACCGAATACACGACTGGTATTTTGCGCTCGATACTTGTCCACGATGAGTGCCCAATCAGCTAACGCAGATCCACTCTATAAAGCAATTAATGTTCATTCAATTTCGAAATCATCTTTTAACTGAATTACTCAACATAACTTCATAATTACATCCAGTATGCCTATATTCTTGAAATAAAAGCTTAATGTTCTCAAACATTTAGAATAGATATATCAAGGTAATCTTCTTTTAAGCATTGAAATAATATCAACTCACCGTCATTACTTAAAACAATAGGAATTTACATATGTCTACTTAAACCATACACAAAGCTAAGCTCAAATTTAGTTAAATTACCGTTCTGACGATGTCAACTGAAATAGCTATCAACAATCATATTTAAAATTCAGAAGAAATTAACAATATGATATTTTAACTCTTATTCCTTTGCTCATAATACATTAATAAATGCCAATTGGATAAAAAAATATGTGTATATATATATAAAACTTTATAACAATAACTGTAAGCTATAGAATAGTAAAGCAATAAAAAGATATGATTGTTCTAAAACAAATTTACTTGGCATACATTAACTGTTATTTTTTATTTAAACAAAACAATGAAATGGTGTTCAGTGAACAAAACAATCACAAAAATTCACACACTAATTAAGTTTGTTAAACAATCAATGCAGTGCGAATGAATTATACAATATTTCAAGCTGTATGTGCACTCATTAAATCCACATTGCTGAAACTTTACTGGCATTATTTGAAATATACCTGAGCGATGACTTTGTTGACGATATCTTTAGTTTGCGGAGCGACCATAAGAAGACCCGCCGAAGCAGCACCGGCTCCCGGGCCAAACAGGGTGATCGAGTTTCTGTCTCCGTTAAAGAATTCCACATTATCGTGAACCCACCGCAGCGCCAATGCCTGATCCAAGAGACCGTAATTTCCAGGGGAATTCGAGTCACCAGTACTAAGGAAACCTACAATCACAATTGAAAAATTTATCAAACTTGAATAAATTATGCATCGACAAAAATTGACTGAGGGTGCTTTCAAACTACGTATAAATAATAATTTACTTTGGACATTTTGACATACCTAAAGCTCCAAGGCGATAGTTGATGGAAACTACAACTACATTATAAAAGGCAGCCATTATATGAGCGGGAAAGGTGTTTGATGCTCCCTTGTAGAAATCTCCTCCGTGTATATAAACCATCACCGGATATTTCTGTGGCACTCCTGAAGCTGTCTGTAAATTTATTTACTTTACATTATTTATAATGCAGAATTATTTCATCGGCTCACAATTAAGAGCATATCGTCTCAATGGTGCAACTTTAACAATAGAAAAATTAATAAGGATTGGTTATAGGTCAGTTTCTCAGCCATTTTTATCAGAAAGAGTAAATATAAGAAGATGTAAGTAAACAACAACATAATCGCTATATCTGTGGATTTTTCGAAAGATTGAATTTCAACAGTCAACCCACTGATTTTTAATGTCTCAACAATTAAAATGGCTGATTGCAGTGTGTTTAAAGGTGAGACTCAATAATATAAGACTATTAATAGAGTTATAAATTTCATATAACATACATGCTTTATTTCTGTAGAATTATTATCCCATATTTTTTTTCTATAAGTTTATTTAACACCAATACTAATGAATTGTTTTTTAAATAATAATGTTGGAATATCCTTTACACAGATATGTAGGTAAGACGTTAACCCGTTCGCACTTTTTGCAAGTTGACAACATGCCCAAACATTTTTTTTGCTCCATATATCCTTAACCCATGTATATATGGAGTATATGGTTTCGTAACGGTGGTATGTTAACAACCTCTTTTACAAAGATGATAGGGAATGAAGAGATAGGACCAGGACAGGCCTAGTGTGGCTAGCTAAACACTTTTACTCCTTTTTTTTTTTTTAAATAATAAAAACACATTTTTTTAGTACTTATTTCCACAATATATTTTTTGATCAGGACCGGTTTCGCTCATCGCGAGCATTATCAACTGATAGAATACAATTTACAAACAAGTCTATTTATACAAAACAAAAAATTAATTTGAGTTAAAGGTAGCAGGTGTACAAAACCATGGGTACAAGAACTAGGAAACAATTTACATAAAATCATACAATATTGATACAAATAAAGTAAATTAGTATAAAAATTAAATGTTCAAAAAATATATTGTGGAAATAAGTACTAAAAAAATGTGTTTTTATTATTTAAAATATAATGCCTTTCCATCAAGAAGTGACAGTTAACACCTTAAAAGTGACTTTTACTCCTTTTTTACAATCAGTTAAGTGGAAGTGAATTTTTAAGCATCACATGCAACCATACTTTCAAAACAGAATCAATTAAAAAAATGTTGAAATTGAATCCATGACGGGTGTGTTTAGTGATATATTAAAAATGTAAAGTCTTTTCATTACATCCCTTAAGTCAATAAATCAATTAAAAAATAAGTTTATGAAACTTTTTCATTCATAGATTACAGCCTTTGATTCCTCAACCTAAAAACAGTTATCTTTTAGGGCCTTTAGAATGAAAAAAAAAAAATAGTAAGTAACAATAATAAAAATTAATGTTACTTCAAACCCACTCAAAGCGAAGTCACCAATTCAGTTCTTATAAACAGTCAAGAATTAACTTGATCAATTCAGCCAATTAAGAAGTTAAGAGATCAAACAATTATCCCCGCCCTGCAATGGCGTCAAATGACTCTTTCCGTTACAGTGACCCTTTATACCACCTAAGCATCATCCGAGTTCATTTACTTGCACTTGCCATGACTCATATTCTAATAAAAAATGTACTATGAATGATTATGAAGAGTTATGAATTAAACAGAGGTGAAATCAGTCTTTTACATCGTAAAATTTAACTATGATTTTTTTCAAATCACATTCTTTACTGTAAATTTAAATTGGTCAGATTTACTGGCTTTAGAGTGATAGTTTGTATACCTTAAAACGACGCACTTAAAATTGAGAATATTAAGCACACAAAAGTGCGTGGAATCATCTGTAACAAGGTGAAAAAAATAGCAATGTATTTAAGTTCTTAAGTTCTACAAACGAAGATATAGTTGATAGCTATTTCGGCTTAGCCATCGTCAGTTTTGACTAAAATACATTGCTATTTTTTTTCACCGTGTTATAATGGAGTTCTACCAAGTGAATGCCAATTCAATCAATAGAAGGAATCATCTGTATTTAAGGCTGGTTATTCTCGGCAAACCAAACACACCTCATGCAGCTTTCAGTGACTTAATTTTACTGAGTATTGACATTGTTTCATTTACCCTTCAAGCATGTAAAGCTAAAATAGATTTTCAATCTGTTGCGAATAATCTACTATAACATTAAATAACGAGTACTCCTTAAAAAATTTAAATCAATAGATGGCAGTGTGAAATATGACAAACAGTTCTTACATTGGGTGAATACACGTTGAGGTAAAGACAATCTTCATCCATATCTCGAACTCCTTTAGTGGCTCCAGTGAAACGAACCGGCTGCGGACAGGCGGGTCCAAAGTCCACAGCCTGCAACACCTGCCAACCTCGATGGGGTCTCGGAGGCTGTTCAATGAAATGGAAGATTTATTATGATTGAAATTTATTTAATAAAACCATTCGACAATTATTTACTTAATGAGATACCTAAAAATATACCAACCTTAAAACGGCCTTCGAGTACAGGAGGAATAGCATAAGGAATTCCAAGAAAAGTGCTGACTTCTCCGTGAATTCTTTCCACAGGTGTGTTCCATGGTCTATAGCCAGAATTGGGATCGGGATTGTCATACATGTAGACCTAAAGTTTATTAAGCCTTTATATAAATTTATATAGATCATAAATACATAATAAACTTAAAAGTGATAACAAATGCCAACTGTCAATATTTCCCCTACACCCTTGATTTGCAAACAGAAAGAATGGGTGTTACAAGTAGATAAATCAAGAGTTTATTGACCCTTTGATTATGCGGCCTTAACAATACTTTGATAGATTTTCTGTACATTATAAAAAATGCAACAAGCTCTACACTACCTTTAAACATGTTTACCTATTCAAATAGGTGCTCCAATGGGGAGGAGCATAACCATGGAATTTAAAATAACCTTGTGCGGCATAGAAAAACAAACACTAGTAATTAAAGAGTTAGAATATGCCCGGGGATACAGAGGATGATTTAGTATTGGAAAAATTTCTTTTCGATTTCTATCTCCAAGCGAAATTGTAAAGTAAATATCACTTCAATGAAAATAGTATTTATGGAAGTACCTTGAAGCCTTGGACCTGACCGTAGTTGGTGGTTACAAAGACATCTCTGGGCAGCTGTCGCGAATCTCTCCGCTCTTTTCCTTGCAGATCTTCTCTCCATCCGGAGAGCACGCCGGGGAATATTGCGTCAGGATTGTTTGCATCTGCCGGAGGCTGGAAAAAAGGAGAATCCCAAATGAAACCTAAGCTGATTATATTATTTTGCAAACACAGAAAAAAGATTGCACAATCATTATGTTTAGGCATGTGTAAACAATTTGCCATTTATAATTAACTATTGCCATTTCGTAAAACTAAATTAACTGTATTTATTAACAATTGTTATTATTGTGTAATAATATATCAAAATTTATCTTTATCTTTTAATAATTCACAGATTATTTTTCTCATTTTAATAAAAAAAAAAAGTTTCGCAACATAATAACAATAATAATTTTATAAAATAATATATTCCAACACCATTTGTTTCAAAAATAAATCCAATAATTTATGGTCTCGAACAAATATAAACATTTTCAAAACAAATAAGACCTCTATATTTTAACACAAAAAGCCCTGAACTATTTATTAACACTTAACACACTGACACATTGAGTGTCATCTATCGACACTCGTCAAACGGTCGCCTCAAAAGCTAAGACGTTAGCAATTAGCGAGTTAAAAACATAAGAGATAACGGGATATATATAATATATAACAAGGCAGGAATAAGTTGATATATTTTTTCGCATTATTTTTATTTAAAGATCCAATTATATAATATAAAATAGATAATAATTTTCGTAACAATAGCGGTCGAATTGGATCTGAAATTCGCGAATGAGTAACGATATGTATAAAACAATCATAAATTTCGTTTTTTCAGTTTACCTCTAAATTTACATCGCCGCATGTTAATTTCTGCGGCTATTGTGAGATTTTTCGCTCACGTATTAATTTAAAATTGCAGTTTTATTCTCCCGTGCGAATAATCGTATAATTTCAAGTCAAAAAAAGGTGAGGCTTTGGTCTTCGATACCGCAATTCCGCGATGTAAATTCCGTAGTGCATTTCGGCATGTAAAATTAAGTTTTGGCAATCAATTAGCAAAAGCAAATTACACGGTAATCGCATGTATTCGTTAAATGTTAACTCATATATCAATTGGGTTGTCAACTTCAAATAACATGGGTTCCAGATAAACAACGACGGAAATTTTTCATTGACATCAAGAATCCATGTCGATTTTTTAGACATAAGATAAAATGATATACAATCGGAAAGATTTAACACGCAAACGCTTAGCGAGAGATAATACCGCGGTCCCGACATATTCTATGTAAATCCAAACAAACTTACTCATTTAACGTGAAACAAAATTTCTCTTAACACGAAAAGATTTTGCGTCTCAAACGAATAAAATATTTCTAAAGATTCCTTTACAACAAATCAAAAAAATCTAAACTTCATTATTACGCTGCTTGTGTTTTGAATTAATAGTTAATAGCATGCCTACACGTGAAACTTTTGATATAAAACCGTGATAATTAAATTGTCCAACGTCAAAAAGTGGTCAGTTGTTTAACGCAAAAATACTTTAACACGGAAAAATCTATCGGTCCCTTCAATTTTGTGTTAAGCCTTTACGACTGTATTCGAAAAAGTCAAGTTTTTTTTTAGTCTCTTAGAATATCATTTGCTTTGAATATGAGCGAATCTAGTCAAAACTGATCATCATATATACACTTTGCATTAATGTTTAAAATTATGTATATACATTTGAAATAGGTTTATCTAATAATTACTTGAATGTATCCATTCGATATGATAAGGTTCCTCGTCCCTATCCCAATCCTGAGTGCGCTTTTTGTACCATACGGACTTCATTCGCGACACATATGCGGACCGTCCGCATATAAGTTTTTCATAATATGTATTAATTTTAGTGATGCGGTTTGCTATACGCGAACTTCGTCCGCGCGAGCCCGTACGCATTGCGGACGCACGTATGCGGAAAGGTATCGGTATCCAGTATTTGAATTACCCACTACAATATTTTGAGTTACCCGCCAAAGAGATATAGAATATTTTTTTATTAAATTATTTATTTTGCAAACTCATTTATTCATCGAAAATGAAAAAATAACAATGATTTTTATCACTTTTAAGTAGTAACGAAGGTCAATGTTTAATAAATTTTGTATCATATTAATATAAACATAATAAAATAAAAATAAATTGTTTAAAAAACACTTTTTTTATCCACTATGCAAATCAAAATAAAAAATTGATTTTTTTACTGTCCCTCAAAAGGTTGCA
The DNA here is from genome assembly GCA_028555115.1 of Himalopsyche japonica. Classification (NCBI taxonomy): domain Eukaryota; kingdom Metazoa; phylum Arthropoda; class Insecta; order Trichoptera; family Rhyacophilidae; genus Himalopsyche; species Himalopsyche japonica. Next base: position 837,198 of record JAHFWJ010000465.1, on the reverse strand, counting down.
CCACTGTACTGACGTTTTTAGTGGCGTGCGTATGACCACTGTACTGACGTTTTTAGTGGCGTGCGTATGTCACACACGGACTTACAGTTCAAAAAAATTAGCTTGGGCACAGATAGTATTGTTAACTAAGTGTATTTTTAATAAAAGTATTTGATATCTGCCGTGACACTCTCCTTCATTATTAAAATAATTTACAAACAGCCCTCGCAATTTTCTTTCATACACAATCATGTAGAATACGTGTCTTTTTAACCTTTAGATTACGGGGTGGCAATTTTTTAACAGTCTTGTTTGCTACGAAAAAACGGGACATAGATTTTTTTTTAAATTTTAATGATCACACTTCTCAATGGACCACCCATTTTAAATTGAGTTTACTGTAGAGCAATGATGTGTTACATTTCTTGGGAAATATCGTAAAAATGACCCGTAATTAAAAGGTTAATAACTATCAACCTCACAAAATTCAATTTAACATTCACTTGACGGTAAAATACTCGAAAGAATTCCAATAGTACTTTTTATGAATCATCCAAGTCTACTCTGACCGTGTACTATAACATCTTTTGTTTAGGCAACAAATTAAATGGTCAGAATTTTAATCAATTTTTGGTCAGAATTAAAATATGAATGGTCAGAATTAAAATATGAATGGTCAGAATAACATTATAGATAGGTCTGAATAAAATTATTTTAGGGTCAGAATTGTATAATTATTTCGGTCAGAGAATATTGAAAATGATCATAATAAAATTAATGATTTTTGATAAGAAACCGAGAGACCTTTTTGATACAACACATAATACTTAAAAAATCTCCAATTATGTTTCATCATACTATTTTTTCATTACTTACATACAATATATATCTCGTTGTATCTCACATGTCATGAAGCATGTTTTATATTAGTTAAATTATGTATGTATTGTTAAAAGGGTAAAAGACCAATTGCAGAATTCTGGGTGAGACAATTCCAGGATGGCTATTGGAAAGAAAGTAGCTCCTATACATTGGAATTAAGATAAATCGTCTGCGTTTTTTGTAGCTTAAAGACTTATTTAACTAATATCTCCATCATCATCTTAGGCCTAACTTTTAAATCAAACAATTCCTTTATTTTAATTTTAATATTATCATTTAATTTCATTGTGTTAATGATATCTACTAATGCTTCATGTAAATGTTCGTCTTCTGTTTTGAATACAAAAATTTCAGTTTTATCAATGCAGTATTAAATATATACTCCAGCATTACATCGCTGCCCTCATCTTTTAACAGTATTACAGCGATAATAAGCCTTTTTCCCATCACTGGTCATACTTTGATAATGATAACTCCATGTTTTTTTACGTTTTTACTGCGTCAACCACCTCTTCCTTTGAGTTTTGTGTCATGCTCATATACCAGTTACGAGATCGCTTCTTTCTCCTAGTTTTCGTCATTTCACCATTGGATTCATCACTTGATATATATGTTTTAATAGCTGGTTCCAACATAATAGGGTAGAAAGCCGTATCGAAGACTTGTCAACTAGTGCCGAAGAACTGGCAAATCGTAGTGGGCGCGTAACACTAGTGCAGTGGTCGGCAACCTACTACCCGCGGGTAATTGAATTACCCACCAAGAAAATATGCTTTTATTTTTAATTTTATAAAATTATTTATTGAAAACACCAATAATTAAGAAAAAGGTGAAAAAGTACCAAGGTAGCCATATAAACCACTAATAAAAATAATTTTTTTATATGTTTGTTTTATAAGATAAACATACACGCATACATTTCATTTTATGATACTAAAATTGTTTTTTAAAAAAAATGTATTTTTTTACCCACTTATCAAATGAAATTTTAAGTTGAAATTTTTTACCCAGTCTCTCAAAAAAAAGGTTACCGGCCACTGCACTAGTGATTTCTTCAATAGCCGCGGCGCTAGAAGTCTTGCCTCTCATTGGACGGTTTGTCGTAAACACTTTACTTTGCACCAATAGCAACGCAATACAAACACCAAAAAAATTCAGACCGTCTGTCAAAATATATCTAGCCAAATAATATAAAATACGACAGCTGTCATCTAAAATTATGACCATCTAATATTAATTCTGACCATTTAATATTAATTCTGACCGCATATTATTTATTCTGCCCTCTGTATTTCTGATCGATACATTATGACCATTTAATATAAATTCTGACCGATGTAATAAAAAATATGACCAGAACCGTGTTAAAAATTCTGACCGGAAAAATACGAACCTTTTGTTTAAACCTCATGTCCTTACGAGCGTAAAAACGAATTATAAGTGCAGATGGAATAGGTCTTGTATCTGATGAAATATAAATATGTTTGTATATTTTTCAAAAAGTAACATTGTTTTCAGTGTGTTGTTTGAAGGCTAATACACACATTGCTATAACCGCAAATTATAAATTATTTTGTAAACTTAAATCGGAATATGGAATCCAACGAATTCGACTCCGATTACCTTAGAGCCTTATTACTGAAGTTTCTTAAATGAAATGATTTCCCATTCCTGTCCCAGCCAAATGGTATCCACATGTCATGTTTAACTATAAAGAACGTGAAAGACGTTCGTTGCGTAGGCACTCAAGCCATACAGCATTAAATTGGAATACAGAATTCCCGAATTTTTAAATTTGAAAGATATTGTCCATACATGGCGTGACATAATTTTGAGGTTGTCAAAAATGGCCGAGCATGCATTGTTATGCGAAACACGGCATGTTATGCGAAACACGGCATAAACCGGCTTTACGCACAGACGCCGCCACGCGCGATCGAGAGATGTCTGTCTGTATCCGCTATCAAAGAGAAACGTCTGTGCTCAACCCTTTAAGTCCCAGCCCATCACATCAAACGATTTTCACAACGCTTGGATAGTATTTGTGTAAGTATCTCAGTTTTAAAGACGTTGGGCTCATTTTGCATGATTGTGAAGATTATGGTCCAGCAAATAATCTCACTCCAACAATAAGGTCTAGCTGCTGAAAGGGTTGACCAAATATGCCTTGAAATATCGATTGGCAACCCAAATATATTGGCGTATCACAATACAGGTAATTCAAAGTACTGGACACTATCTATTGTGTAAAAGACAATATTATTTGAGTGCTGGACTGCGGTGATTAACTCACATTTACACATTTGTAAAAAATCATTGAAAAAATAGGATGAATAAAAAAAAATACTGAGAGCGTGCCACCAAAATCCTAGTGGCACGCGTGGCATAGGTTGCGTACCGATGCCCTAAAGTATGTATAATACAATTCTTATATCTGGACTGGATTCTCTACATACACACCTCACAATTAATTTCACGTGTGGCGAAAATCAATAGAAACATTATGTACACTGTTTACTTATGAAGCTTGATAAAATATACGTATGAAGTTCGTATCAGATAATGGTATATGATAAAAGCGTTATCTTTTTTAGCAATATCTATTAATTTCAATATATTGTGGACTAGATAAATAATGATTAACAAAATAGGATCCTTGATAATAACGAATAATCGAATCGGTAAAAAAAATACATAACACGGGCAGCGAACCAGTTCTTTTAAACGACAGTGAGCCACTAGAGGTATTGACCTTTCGAATAATATGTGGAATAAAATAGTAGACTATTTTTATTTGAAGGCAGGTCAAAATAACCCACACACCCTCAAACACATTATTTTATAATTTAAAAAAAAAACAATTATTCTTATGGTGATTTTAAACTACGTATATCTCTTTCAAATATGGCACAATAACGCATATAAAATATTCAAATCTCGAGCAAAACGGATGGATAAATAAATACACAATAAGCCGTCCACACGAAGCTACACAATCCGAAAGTCCACAAAGAAAAGCATTATTTGTGGATAGGTCAGCCCGAACAGCTGAAATATTATATTTATGGAGTCATATAGTCAATTGGTTTCCGTGACGGATGTCACAAGTTCGTTTCTCAATAAGAACAGCGTTTTCCAATCATAAGGCATGGGTAATTGTGTTATCTTAAAAATACCCCCTCACCCATCTGATCCTCAAATCAAGACACAGGAAGAGTGATTAGCTAACCATCTGTCTTTTCCTACCCCTATCCTTTATATTCCCAATATATTGAAAAGAAAAATTGAGTAACTGAGTAAAAAGCAGGTCTCGTTGAATTGTTTGAGACACTTCGATTAAGAGACAATGTGCTCTACATTGGCAGCAGATTTTTTCCAAAAAACCATAAGCTGAGCTGTGTTTGTCTTCCTGGTAATGTTTTGCCTTAACCTGGTCTCCACTGCAGAGACATCGTTTTAATTTCTCCAATGGAGGGTATAAAATTGTTATCTTTTTAATTTTTTTAGTCTATATGCGCAAGTGATCACAACAATAGATTAATGTAAAAGTTAAGGGTAGATAGCAAATTACTTTCCCCGCTACACAGGCCATCAATATCAGACGCTTTCACGCGCGGTTCGGTGGTGTGTATGCTTTAAAACGGAAAAGCGAATCGAAAAAGAATGTTACATGCGCGATTTTTTTTATTTTTAAAGCACACAAACCTTTGAATTTCGTGTGGAAGCGTCTGTGTCTTAAGTATATGAAGATATGCAAGATGAAGCTACCATGCGGAGAGAACAAGCAAACATATTATCTATGCAAGCATTTCAAAAAGTTTACGATTGGTATACTAGCATATTCACTATATTATAAAGATTCAAATCGGCGCACCGAAGCCAGTATTAGGTCGAACGAGTTGGTGAAACACAGTTCATTTTACTGATATATATCTCATATTAGACCCGTTTATATAGAATTCAATTCAAGTAATTTTCAAAACTCAAAACTATATTTATTATTCTTTTGGATTCTTATTAGAATCATTCAAGAAATTATTTCTGAACTATCATATAAATTTGTTTTATTAATTTTGTATAGCCTATTCAATATTAAAAATCAAAAAACGTTACTATTTGTAATGATTTCGAAGATTTCTATCTCCTAATTAAGATTTTAAAAAGTTTCGACTTACTTGATTGTATCGAAACCGTTCATCCAACGGCACATTTTCGTTGTATGGATACCTTCCCTGAGGATTGTTTTGAGGAACATATCTGGTTCCTGCTGGTGGCAAATTCGGTCCATATCTTCTGTCTTTGTAGAGGTATGTTTGATAATCACTATCACCAGGACTGGGGGGCACATAAACTCCATTTAACACGAAATCTCTTGAACTAGAACCGGGGTTCGATTGTGAAAGAACACCACACAAAAAACACAAACATAACAATACGATTCCGGCAGCCATGATTCTGTCAAAACAAAACAGTTCGGGTCGAACGGTTCTCAAAAAACTCAACTGCCAACCGTTATCACATAGCTTACCCGTATACAGGTGCAAACAATTTTAAAGTCCGTAATAAATACTTTACAGATCTTATCATCATTTTCAACTATTCATAATGAAAAGTTAGGAATAAAACTCACTCTTATTACGTATAAAGTATTTCTTAGAAACTGGAAAACACCTTTATGACTAACACGGCACGCTTACTATCAAACGGAATGTAACGAAAAAACTAACAGGTAGTTCGATCGTTGCCACATCACAATCGCAGTGATCACAATAAAGGCTTTAGATTTACTTATATTTTATCAGAAATATTTAAAACAGGTGAAAACTTAGGACTAGCTTATCGTCTCCGTGAGTGACAACGCCCCTTTGACGGTTCGTATAAGCACAAAAACTTCCTCTATCAACAAAAGACTAATTTCTGTTGCTTGGTGACCAAAGTCTTTTTGTTAAACGTTGGACGAGGCGCCATCTATTGGATAGAATTAAACAAAGTGATAGATATATTGCCAGCGTAGAAATTTTTCCCTAACAAAAGATATTTTATGGTAAAAAGACGTGCCTTTCTCTTGGCGCAATATTGACAAAAATGTTATTGGTCGTCATTGTATTATAATTTTCCTAGACTTTTTTTACAAATCAATTACCAGTTTTTATTCATACAATTTTATTATTGATATAATTAAAAAAATATGTTTTTTTACTATGTCTAAAGTTTTTGGTGTTTTATTTTTATTTTAAAGTTTTAGTGTGAATATTTAAAAGGTCAAAACAAAATACATCTCAACAACACAAATCAACCACTTGTTATCCATTAATTAAGTCTCAATTTTGACATTTTTCTAAAATTGTATATGCATAACATTTCTTTTGAAACGAGTTTTGGAAATTTTTTAAATATTTTCGATATAAAAAAAATATATTGGAAAAAAAATAGTTTTACAAACTTGAGTAAATATTATTTGATTACGATGATCACACTAAAATTCATCGCTGATTTTTACATGAACATGGGATATTTTTTAACGTGAATCTGTATTTTTTCGTGAATGAAATTTTTTAACAAATTTTAAAATTATTCATTCGATTTTATATCTAACTAAAGACGAAGGTGCCATGTACTATTGTTGAAAATCTAAACCAGGGGTTCACAATATGTGTCCATTGTGACTTTTTGACGTCCTCCGAGAATTATGTTAAATCTGTATTATTTATTTTTTCTACAAATGGAGCATTATTTTTTTAAAGAAATGCACATTCCAGCATTTTTCCATATATTGCAAAACTTCGCTTTATACAAACAATTGCGTAATAAATCACGCAGCGAAAAAAAGTATGGTTTCTTAGTGAAAATAATTAATAAAAATAATTTCAATGAACATTTAAAATCAAATCTAAAAATCAGAGCTGTGGAGAAAAAAACAACTCCGATTCTGATTCTGATTCTGACATTGACCAACAACACAACTCAAACTAAAAAAAAAAAAAATTTGTCAGATTTTTTCCTATCTTTCTTATTTATGTGCATTAAATTAAAGATCAACCAACCAATCCAGCAAATTATTCATGGAGATATTTTTCAAAATCGTCTTATAGAAAATCTTAAATCAATTGTTGGACGAGTGACCCGCCAAATATTTTAAAATTGTCAAAGAAATATGAACCACTTATCTAAACAAATAAATTTACGGCTTTCACAGGCTGCATAAAAGAATGTAGCTACAAGTGATTCTTATGCGACTAATTTTAAACTATATAAAAATTTATCTACATATTATTAGGTCAAATAATACTGGTCATACCTAAGTAAAGCCATTATGACAAAGCGGCTGAACGTTTGTCAAGTTTGAGGTGAAAAAATCGGACATCTTTTTTAAGGTTATTAATACAAAACCGTAGCGTGTATGAATGAGTTACAAACTAACGTTACTCATTTATTGCGGTAAATTTAATCTGGTAGATTTTTTTTATCTGTCATAAAAAAGACAATCATTGTCATTTTGCTAGTAGTCCGTTACCGAAACGTATAATTATGGATTATTACATAAATGTGACATAATATAACTATTTATTAAAACTGTACTCTTTTATATTTCATGTTTTCTTTCGTTGTTTTTTGTTGTTACATCGTCGTTCGTTTTGATCGTCACTGTTGATCATTAATTGACAGTTATTTGCTGATAATTATAATGTGCAATATTAAAGTATTGATTATAATGGTCGAATTTCGTATTTGATTAAATCATCGTATCACTTTCATGTACATATATTGTTAGATATTACTTTTTTATAAATTGGATTGATTGTAAATAAATTGAACCAGGACTGAGGAGTCGTCAAAAAAACACGACTCCGACTCCAGTGGGTGATCGATTATCGAACATAATCTATTCCAAGACTATGATCGCTATCCGAATTGTTCGTTAACCGATCGTCGATTAGTTTTAAAACATAACAAGTGGATTAGAAAGAAGGTTTTAGTTCGTTATCCGAATATCTGTTCGTTGTCCGAATACAAAAAATTTCATGACAGTGTTCGTTGTCCGATTTGTTCGCAGTCCGAACTGTACTTTAACCAATCAACCATTGTATTAGAACATAGGTTCCCAACCGTTTCGGGTGGCGACCCCATTTCATAACATCCATATGACCCGCGACACCCCATACAATTCAGAAGCATACAAAAAAAAAATTTTAGTTGACCGTACAATTTGGCGACCCCTAGGTTGGGAGCCTATGTATTAGAAGATTAAATGTTTATTCATAAAAACAAATATCGTCTTATCACGCGAACAACTTAACTTGGTCCTGTTGAGCAGCGTAAATGATATTTATTCATAAAAAATCAAGGCTATGGGGTCGTTAGAAAAACACAACTCCGACTCCGAATAAAAAAGTTTATTTTTTCAGGTTTTTTCCCCTACCTATCCTATTTATGTACATTCAATTAAAGATCAACCAACCAATCCGGCAAATTCATCATTGATACAAATATTTTATTAAAACTCGTCTAATCGAAAAAGTAGTCAAAGTCGCTTGTTTTCCACGACTCCGACTCCCAACTCCATAGCCCTGCTAAAAAACGATTCAGTAGCGTAGGCATCAGAAAAAATCATAAAATATAACTATATAAATTAGGTTGTATATGAATAAAACAGTTGGATCGAACATGAATGCTTTGATACTGCTACTCTTACTATTTTTAGTTAGATTTTAAGCAGTCAGAGTGTCAAAACACTCTCGGAATTCTGCAACCAGTACTAGATATTAAAATATATTGATTGAATTGACATTTACTTGGTAGAACTCCATTGTAACACTAAAAAAATAGCAATGTATTTTAGTTCTACAAATGTTTAAATTCAAACTCAGCGCCTACGTGTTTACATCTTTGTAATAAAGGTCGCAAGATGACGGCTTTAGAACAGCTGGAAATCAATAGATATCAATTATCACAAAAAATTCTTAATGAACAAACTAATATATTATATGTCTGTCGCCACTCCTCAAGCCATAGTAAAGGGCCTTTCCGTAATAAACCATCCCCATCCAATAAACCATTTCCGTGCCATGTGTAAGCTTATTGATATAGCCGCCTTTTTAGTTTCATTTACAATTTAAATTTTTTTTAGTTTTATTGCCAGCATGAAAAAAGCTAGTTCTTTAAAACAGGAGAGAAGATGTATTGTGTACATTTTCTACACAGCTAAATATAAATAAGCAAATGTTCGTTTAAGCATAATTCTGACGATAGAGTGAGCCAAAATAGCTATCAACTATACCTCATAAAAAAAATTGTAGAGCCAAAATTGCTGTTTTTTCACGGTGTGATATTGAAATAATTGTTATTATTTATGCGTCAGATTAAAATAGCAATGTCAAAGTCATGAGTGTCTAATAACGTCAATGATTCATTTCAATGCCCTATTGTGGTAAAGAAGCTAACAAATGAATGAATCATAAGTTTTATGTTGAATTTACATCACTATTGCAAGGATAGTCTTGTCTTATCAATAAATAATTCATTAGCAACTGTCAACATGGCCGCTAAAAGATGTAAGTATTTCCAAAAATGGTCATCATTGTTAACACACTATCTCACGATAAGTTTAATATTAAAATGACAATAATAATCTTGTCAAACGCAAGTTACCCCGTAAAAGTATAGAGCGCGTGCTTGGGGTTTCCAAGTCGCAATGATCTTAAAAATAATAGGTAATAAAAATAAATGTTATATATAACAGCGGTCGGCAACTGGTAGTCCGCGAGGAAATTTTGGTGGTCCGCAGAGAAATCTGACTACTTGTTAAAAAAATATATTTAAAAGAATGTGAGGAATCCCCTAAGCAATACGCTGTAATATTGATAAATAAGCAATGCAGACTTCAACAGAAATAAAAAGGCTTAAAATATAACTTACACTTTTACTTAAATATACACCCATTCCTTTTTTTACGCGAATTCGATTATCGCGATTTTTTTGGACGGCATCGTTACATTTTTTTACGCGCTTCCGCAATTTTTCCCCAAGTTTGTTTTATAGAAGACATTTATAAATGATGCTAGGCATGTACGTTTCATTATTTAAAAAAAATATATGTGTATTTTTAAAACTTAATTCATATAAGTGAAAAAAATATATTGTTAAAGTCTCATTATATTTTATAAGCAATAAAAACATGATATATATATATAATTTTTTTTGCACGAATTTTAAAGAGCAAATTTTGGTTTTTCATACGTTTCTGGTACTTTTTCACGCGATATTTAAATTTTTGGAACCAATTTATCAAATTATATGAAAGTTGCGATTTTTTTTACGCGCCATTTTCAGGCACCAATGTATCGCGTAAAAAAAGGACTGGGTGTATAGTATTTAACACAAAAATCCATTTGGTGGTCCACCGTATCAAAATTTTGACATTTTAATCCATCTAGTGGTCCGTGAGTCCAAAAAGGTTGCCGATCGCTGATAGAGACCCAATACTTTTTTACGCGATACATTAGTTCTCAAAATTCACGCGTAAAAAACTTACTTTTCTCACGTATAAAAAACAAAAATTAATTCTTTGAATTCGCACAAAACAATCTCTTATATACATATCAGTTAACTTAATTTATATATTTAATATAAAAAAAAAATATGTATTCATTTTTTAACTCGGTGAAAATGTATTTTAGTTCTAAAAAATTTAAGTTATATAATTATAGATTATAAATATAGCACGGTGAAAAAACTAGTTCTGAAGATGGCGTGAGCCGAAATAGCTATCAACCATATCTTATAAAAAAATTGTTGAACTAAAATACATTGCTATTTTTCACCGTATTATAATGGAGTTCTACCAAGTTAATGCCAATTCAATCAATAAATTATAAATATAATTGATTGGTTATAAATCGAAAATAAAAACTCAAAAAAATACTAAAAAGATTGGCAAGGCTTATTATATTTTTGAAAATTAAAAAGATTATTTTGTTTGAAACGAATTAATTTATTTATAAAAAATCTGTAATGACCCAATAGGGGTGCTTATAATCCGTGGTCTATAGTTAATGTATAGCTGAATTTTTAAATATGAAATGTGATCATCAGAAACTATTTTTTTTGTAAATTCAATTTACAAGACACTGATATGATTGCTTTAAAAAGGACCATGATTTACCTTTTTGTTGAGAGATGTCGCTGATTATTTTTACTCAGCCTTAAGTTATGTTAAATAATATTTACTATTTAATAATTAGGACACGCGAAAAATGATTGCGCTCAGCGTCTGGCGAAATCATTTGATATAAATATTTGAAAATATATTTGTTTTATAAATATTTTTATCGAAGACACATTTAATTATATACATTAACTATGGTACAAAAGATAATAGTTCAATTCAAAATAGCGTCATTTACTACTTTATTCAATTTGCTGAAAAATAGTTTAAGATCCACACTATTCAAACGACACCCAATTAAATGTACCGCAAAACAACCAAATTCATTAAATTTATTTATTATTGCCAAGAATAATTATAAAATATTAATATGAACGATTCAAATTGTGTGAGACATCTATTACGATTACAAACAACTAAGTTTGAATTCAATCAAATAACAAATAATTGCATTGTCCTCTAAAAGATGTCGGTACAAGTTACATAGAACCAAAATTTTACAATCATTTAACACAGCCAATAACATTGTAAGCTTTCGGCAGGTGTAAAAACGAGATAGCTGTAGTTTTCAACTACTCAGACAAGGAAAGCAGATGATACTGCGCTGGGGGTAAACAAGTGATTTTGTTCTCATACGAGAACATCATTCAAGTTTGCGAGATAGTGGTTATTATTTTATTTTCATTTAGTTAGGGTTGGAAGTTTGTGTCGGAAGGTTGTGTGGCTGATACTTTGTGTTGAGGCGGAAAGTTACGACGCGATCGTAATTCGTTTGTTCAAATGTGTAGTGATTTTGTTTAAACGAAAAAATAATACTTTAACAAATTTGTGTTGGTTTTTTTTAAAAACGAAATGGTATTTAATAAGATAACATAGCAAAAATTTTACTTGTAAAATAAAGTTTATCTTATTGAATATTTAATATTTTACTGAATCATATTCTGTCGACAGTAATTGATTAAATCACCAAATCTTCATAATATTTGTGCAAAAAAACAGTCATCAAAAATGACTGACGAAACATTCCACATGGGTGACCAGGGAGTAGAGTTCCACATAGCGAGGCTGATGGAGAAACTTGAGGCTATGAGAGGAACCACTCCGGCGTTGGTCGCAGCGCCGCTGGAACCAAGAGCTGAACTCCGTGCCCTCGAATTGTGGCGAGCGGTTATTTCGGAGTGCTTAGCGACATTTTTCTATGTTGTTTTGGTGTGTGGTGCCGCCGGCGGAGCTGGTGGAGGAGCAGGTGCACCTCCTGCACTCGCTCTATTAGCCGCTTCTCTCGCCGCTGGACTCGCCGCTGCTACCCTCACGCATTGCTTCAGACATATATCCGGTTAGACTATACTCAATTCCTTATGACTGACTTTTTTATTGGAGTTAATAGGTAAATTCTTTATTTAAATTTGTTGATTGAATTGGCATTCATTTGGTAGAACTCCATTATAACGCGGTGAAAAAAATAGCAATGTATTTTAGTTTACAAAATTATTATTTCTTAAGAATTTAAATTAAATTAAAAATTCGTAGTCGACACTTTACGTGGGTGTGAAAGTGCCAAAGGACTCGTCGCACGCATACGGTTCAGCTCACTTTAAAAATCATAGTTGTCAGCCTCTTGTACGACAAGATTACTAAATGAAGGAATGTCAGACATATAACCTTAATTGTGGCTACCATTTTAGTTTAACTGGAGTCTAAATTAATCAATGATTGAATTGGCATTCACTTGATAGAACTCCATTATAACATGGTGAAAAAAATAGCAATATATTTTAGTTCTACAAAATTATTATTTTTTAAGATATAGTTGATAGCTATTTCGGCTCAAGCCATCGTCAGAACTATGCTTAAACGAACTTTGCTTATCTATATATAGCTGTGTAGAAAAGGTACACAATGCAATCTTCTCTCCTGTTTTAACGACCTAGCTTGTTTCTTGCTCGTAATAAAACTAAAAATTGTAAATGAAACTAACAAGGCGGCTATAAGTTTACAAATGACACGGAAATGGTCCATTATGGAAACAAAACTGCCCCCAGCAGCGGGTTAAGCAATGGTGATCGACATATATTAGTTTTTTCGTAAAGAATCCTTATTTAGGAAACTTTATTAAAAATTTTCCTAAATACAATTGTATGACAGAGTATAAAAATTTTGCCGTTTTCTTTTAAGCACGATAATGCATGTATAACGATCGGTACGTGCAGCTCTGTATCGGGCCGAGAATATGAGGAGTAAAATCGATTCTTTTTTATCAGTATTGCGTTATGGAAGGCGGCCGTTCAACAGCAGCTGCATATACATAACAGGTGGAGGTGGGACAAACGACTTGTTTTCAAATTTCGTAAAATTGTCACCTCTATTAATATTACACCCGAGTAATACATTACATAAAAGGTATCGTAAGACGAAATCCGGGAAGAAAGTGATAAAAAATGTGGAATTGTACAGAGTCAAGACAATTTAATTTCCATCAAAGAACCCGCATTCGATATCCTATATTAGTTAGTTACATATTTTTTTAAATTTAAGAAATATTAATTAAAATATTAACAATAAGTAGTTTTAGATAGTTACTACAATATGCTAGCAATTAGTAGATTGTGAAAGCGGTGGTTTTTATTTATTTTATTTATTTATTACAACTATACGGTACAAAACTTACAAATTATTAATTCAATGCTTTTGCACCGTAACATATAAACATATATAAATATAAAATATTACAATATTAAAATTCAACAAATAATATAAAACAATCAATAATGATTGCAAAAAAGAAAGTCAACCATGTAAGCTCATGAAATGTCTACTTTAACTGAAAAAATAGCATTCGTCTGAGCTCACTTTCGTCCACATGAAATATGTCAACATCCGAAGCAATACCGTTGAACATTGTTAATGCTCTTACCATTGGCATCCCCATTGGCAGACTGGTTCGACACTTTGGAAGAACAAACAAATTATGTACACGATTTCTTAAAAAAACTATCCCGAACATACAAATTTACATTATTAAGGATGGCAGAATTCTCATTTTGGCCTCGAATTAGTCGAAAGAAATATGTGGTTAGATATATTTCTCTTCGATTTTTCAAACTATTAAAAGTGAGCATACCCAAAAATTGATTCTATAACCATGATATTTGTGCAGCATTGAGTAGAAAGCAAAGCAAATAATTAAAAAAAACAGGATTAACAAAATTATGATGGCATAGTAATGAGAAGGCAATTGGCAATGCAGTAATACATTCCGTAAAAATATCTCTTAATAATTGAATTAGTTTGTTCTACTTTGATTACGGAGCGAGCATAAACCGTAAATAAAAATAGCATTCTAGTTATTTCCAGATGTACACACCATTATCGTGAATCTTAATTTTGTTCTATTATAATGTTTATTTACTCGCTAAATTCATTTTTTAATAGAATGTTCTGGTTAAATGAAGAAGTGTTGGGTTCGGCTAAGGTTTTCGAGATAAGCAAATTCTAATCGTTACGTATTATTCATGTCACGACATAACATATCTAATCGACATCCTTCAATATATGTAAATTAAGTTTTTGAATGGTTATTTACATGAATAGATACGATTGACAAAGTTATCTCGGTTACCAAAGATATCCTTATGTAAACTTGAAGGATTCGCGTATTTTTTTATATGCATATTCATTCTTTCGGCTCTCGATGATGAACACTTTAACCCTTTGAAGAGTATGGCCGCACGTGTACGGCCAAGTGTTGTGTCGTCTTTTATCAATTATCATTCTATATTTTTTGTTGCACCATTATTATTTCTTCAGATATTGATGCCACACATATCTGTCATTGATTTTTGGCGGTCGATTTTTTTTACTTGTTTCAAATTAATAAAAGAAGTTTGCTTTTAAGGTGTTAATTGTCACTTCTCGATGGAAAGGCATGATATTTTAAATAATAAAATCAAATTTTGAATACTTGTTTCCACGATATATTTTTTCATCTGGACCGGTTTCGCTCATCGCGAGCATTATCAACTGATCAAAATATAATGGTACTAAAAATATGTAATAATATATAATATAATATTATTACACATTGGATCAAAAATATATAATTAGTACTAAAATGTGTTTTTATTATTTAAAAAGAATTTATGATATCGACTGAAGGTGCTTGATGGAATTTCAATATCAAATTTGAATTTTTACAACTTTGTACAAGTCCACGTGTTTTGTCACTAACGACCCGAAAGTCAGTCTGTTGCATCCGTGTGATAGAATGCCTGAAGATGCCGAAAGGCGATTCCCGGGTCGTTAGTGACAAAACATGTGGAATCGTACAAAGTTTTAACAAATCAAATTGAAAATTAGCTTTCGTCTGAACTCGTTCTCGTCCATGAAGTATGTCGACATCATTGAAAATTGTTAATGCTCTTTGTTACAATATTGGCAGGCTAATTCTACACCGTAAAGAATAAATAATTCTCGTCTGCAACTTCTAAAAAGAAAATTTCGAACGTAGAATTGATATTAACAATATATATTACAATATTAAGCCTTTCACTTTTACGCCGCCACTGAGACAGGGCACTTCATTTCAAGCGCCGCGTCCTTCGATCAACCATAACAGGAATAGACAAGCAATCGACAAAGGCCCAGTTCAGATATAAATATAGGATTACAGGTCTTTAAGTCGCAGAGGAAGACAGACAAAAGAGCTTTGGGGCTGTCATGGAACATCCACATCCGCCCTCGGCTCCGCTATCAACATTTCTCTGCTCAATGACGTGTATTATTCCTCGACTTCCTTCCGGCCTCATTCTCTGCCTCCCTTTCTTCTCAGCCCTCCGAAAAAATCGCTCGTGATCCTCGTCCATTCAAAGCGACCGCACTAAAAAAGCTCGGGCAAATTAAGCTGATTGAATTTTTGTATTTTGGTAATTTCACTATCAGTAGTGGAGACACCCATCGCGTATACATTCAAGTGGTAAACAAAAATACTAATCATTATATATCGTTTTATTATTTATTTCCTATATCTCAAAAAAGAACATAAATATAAGCAACGCGGTGAAAAAATAGCAATGTATTATCTACAATTTTTTTTATAGGATACGGTTGGTAGCTTTTTCGGCTCACGCCATCGTCAGAGCTACGCATATAATGGAGTTCTACCAAGTATATGCCAATTCAATCAATATATATAAGCATTTTTAAGTACCCTACTTTTTAGTGGAAAGACCTTATTGGGTATGACCGTATTGACCGTATTGGGATTTACTTGGTAGAAATAAATAAAATAGAAATCTATTATAGCACGGCGAAAAAATAGCAATGTATTTTAGTTCTACAATAAAAGCTATCAACTATATATCATATAAATTTTGTAGTACGAAAATACTTTGCTATTTTTTAACCGCGTTCATCAGAAGTTAAGGCGTACAGGCGTCGAAATGGCTATCAACTATACTCTTCAGTAAATTTTATGATCAAGACCGATTTCAGGTCACCTGCGTGATCTTTTATGGTGTTAACTGTCACTTCTTGGTAGAAAGGCACTATATTTTAAATAATAACAACATAGTTTTTAGTACTATTTCCACAGTCAATTTTATGATCAGGATCGGTTTCACTCGTCACGAAGGTCACTTTCAACACATTTTAATGTCACTTCTTCCTCTGGGAAGGCACTATATTTAAAATAATTAAGACATTTTTATTGTTGTTTCCACAATAAATGCACTAATCAGGAGCGTTTTCGCTCATCGCGAACATAATCACCTGATCATTGAATATATTGTGGAAATAGTACTAAAAATGTGTTTTTATTATTTAATTATTAAGTCCAGGTTTCCACCAAGAAGTAACAGTTAACATTTTATAAGGGATAATTTAAGCTGTCAAAATATGACAGTACATAATAAAACCATCGGAAGTATTTTGTGGCAAATACAGTATCGAGCATAATTTTAGATATTTTTTCGGTGAGCTTATGAGCTAAATATGAGCTAATCGCAATAAGCGAAACCGGTCCAAATATTTATTTATGTTTGTGGAAATATTTGCAAATAAATGCTACAGTCAGCCAGCTGTCTTATTCTGAAATCCAACAATTACGAGCATAACGAATAATATACATCTTATGTCTAGACATTTTTAATCACATGATTAACCAATTTGATTTCGTGAAATAAATTTCGTTATTAAGGCGTCTTTTTAATACACAAGTTGAAACCTGGCGATAGTAATTATAACATGATTACCGAATATTTTGCAACATTTCGCGTTCAATAATTGTAGCATCACAGATTTCACAAAGCAAATTATGTCAGTCGATTTATTGCTACTGCGGACATAATTCAAAACAGCTGGTCGAATTGTTCATTTCAATTTCATCACATCGCAGTCACCAATAATTATATGCCAAACAACTGCCGATTGCAGGCCGAGAGAACAATGGTTCATATTCGGCGTTGAATTGACGTGCATGTCGAACTGAACAGATGATTTGTTATTGTTTTTTTTTTTTTGATTATCGTATATAATCTGATAACTATTTTAAATTTGTAACAAATTTATTATGCTTAATTTAAGTTGTCGATTAATGTAGTGCTTGTTGACATTTTAAGATCAAATTTTAATTGTTAAAATTATATATGATTACACTTCCACAAGTTTTGATACTCACGAAATAGCTTTACCTTTCAGTATTTAGGCAATGTTTAAATTTTTTTATTAATAGGTACATACACGATGAATCGTTGTCAATATTTAAAAGAAAAACGTTTTTTGAACTGTTAAAAATTTGTGGGATTCCAGATGTTTTGTCACTACACCAGGACTACAGAACAGACTGTCAGTTCTGTTGCATCCGTCTGATAGAATGCCTTAAGATGTCGAACGTGGACACCCTAGTCCTGGTCATTAGTGATAAAACATGTGGAACCCTACAAAGTTTTAACAATTCAAAAAAAGTTTTTTTTTTTTTATAAACCTTTGTCGGAGTGAGTTATGTTTTTGATCGATATCGGAGTCGGAGTCATGTCAAATTTGAATTGCTGAAACCTTGTGCATTTTCATATATTTTATCACTCACAACCTAGATTTCGCCTTTCGGCATCATCAGGCATTCTATCTCACGGATGCAACAGAACTAATAAAAAACTAGCTTTTTCACTGTTATTTACGATTCGCATCTATATAAACCCACAGCAAACATCCTTCTCAATACTGAGACATTAATAATTAAAGGACTAAAATTAATATTCATGTGATTTTACTGTTTAAATTATTGAGTGAAAGATTTCTTTTTTTGTCAATTTTTTGACAAATATAAAACTAGTTTAATTTAAAATTCACATTATGTTTATTTAAAAGATTTATGCGAAAAATAAAAAAGATCATGACGGTAGATATGCTATAACTGTGGCTTACAAAATAACTCACCAATTCTAATAATTGATGAAATTTCAAATTTTAATTTAATTAAAATTATTATTACTTAATTCAAGTCGTTAAAATAGTATTAAATTCCCATGAAATAATCGATTTGACCGGATAATACCGGGTACAAATTATAAATCGTCGATTGCTTAAAATTTTCAAAATGTTTCCGCTATAAAACCGGTTTTGACAGCTCTAATTATTACAAAGCGATTATTATCAATAATTGATTGGATAATGGGCGAGTAATAAAAAAAGGTTAGGAATTTCGTGATTGTTTCAATTCTTTGTATACAGTATTAACGTAGTGTTTTTTTAATCCCAAGCAAAAGTAAAAAAGACCCCTGTAAATATAAATAAAAACCCACGGCCTTTATATATACAAATCATTTAATTATTCGGATTAAAAACGTTTGCGAAAAAGGGAATCCCTTTCATAAATTAAAACATTAAAAACGGTAGCGAAAAAAAGGAATAACGTGTCTCTTTAATTCGGGAAAAAATAAACCTTTTTATAGGGAATAAAATGAATCTGACCCAATTTTCCGCAGCAATATTTTGGCGATGATTTTCTGCGTGTCAAATTCTTTCCCATGCTTTTTTCATTCCGTAGAATCTTTTCAGTACGTTCTGCTTTTTGCCTAGAGTAAAATTCACGGTCACGTGCAAAAACCGGGCACGTCAAAAATTTCAGTCGCATATTTTACTAAATCACATTGACGATTTGTCTGAAAATATACACATATAAATTTGACATCGATTTACACTAAATTGTGGGGACCATAAGATATTTCCATAAAAGTGAATTTCATGTTAAGCAATTCATACAAAAAAATCTCATGTAATTCGACTGACTATAAAAATTTGCACATAAAGATATATTAATGTCTATATATCAGCAGTCAAGGTATTTTTTTTAACCATTACCCCAAAATATTTTTGTGTAAGTATTTAGATATTACAATCTCATTTTGAAAAGGAGAAAGGAGAAATTTTGAAAATTTAAATGAAACATTTTTTTATATAATTAATTTACATGGAAAAAATAATTCCTAATTCCCTCCTAAAATTTAATTTTTTGCCCATTTCGGGTAATTTACTCCGGTTTCCTGACCGCTGCTATAAATGGTAAAAATTTTGATTAGCTGATTTTGGGAAATCCACAAAATACAATTGAAAGAACCTAACCTCAAATTCTCACACCAGGGATTCCCAAACAGTCTCAGATAAGGAACACTAAGCTTATTTTTTACGTTGGGGATTCAAAATAGTAACGGACATTTATATAATTTATGATATCGACTGAAGATGCTTGATGAAATTTCCAAATCAAATTTGAATTGTTGAAACTTTGTACGATTCGAAATTTTTTGTCACTAACAACCCGGGTTTCCTCTTTTTGGCTTCTTCATACATTATATCACACTGATGCAACAGAACTGATACAATAAAAAGTTAAATCGGTTATGTACAAAAGGACATAATGAAAAAAAAACACATACCCTAAGACCTAAATCCAAGCATACAAAAAAGATTTATAGAGGAAAATTTTATAGAATATTGCTTAGGAAACCCGGCTCTACGCTATATGAGGTTCGGCTTTATTCGAAGTGGGTAAAATACATTTCGTTTTATAGATAAGATCGAATGCAGGAATAATTTCACACATACATTTTTGAATTTTTGTGTTGTTGCATTGTACGCGGCGCTAGAATTGCCCTCCCGTATACCGCCAAAGTAATGACTTGAGAACTTTCTTTCGGGTAAAAGGGCATAAATAACCCGGCATACCTTCTTCATACACTCACGCACCGCACCGTGCGGGATTTATTGTCACCCCAGTTGAATTGACTGCGACCTGTGTATGGAAATTTTATCCCGGAGGTTTGGCAATCCTGGAAATGCTGCCAATGCCGGCATCACAAGGGGTGGATATTTTTTATGACAGGTCTAACGGGAGCCCACCCAATATGCGCGCATTCAAATAAAATACTCCAAAGCGAGATTAAACCGTGAAGGCTCTGTAAATATCTACTGAGATTTGTAAAGGTTATACGGAATATTGATATTGCTAGATGGTTTTTGTACCACGTTATC
Organism: Himalopsyche japonica; assembly: GCA_028555115.1. Lineage (NCBI taxonomy): Eukaryota > Metazoa > Arthropoda > Insecta > Trichoptera > Rhyacophilidae > Himalopsyche > Himalopsyche japonica. Next base: position 816,647 of record JAHFWJ010000465.1, on the reverse strand, counting down.
GACGATTTTTCAATTAGTTTAAACGGTATCGTTTTCACATTTGAAAATGCAACAAAATGAATTCAGAAATCGGTATATTGCAGGTGGTTATAAACCATCACGACTCACAACATTTCTGATTGGTCACTAAAATCAAAACCCGTTATGTCCACTTAGCGAAATTCGATAATTGAACATGTCCCTTTTCTCTCTTATGTGTTTATAAACAGTAGTTATTTTGAGTTATTCAATTATTCTTCAATACAAATATATTGTAAATAATAAATACTTATTTTTAGTACCGTTTAGACAATTTCATAGTTTTATAAGATTTGATTTATTGCAATTTTATTAAGCAACTTCAGCCGGTATCATAAATTAATATGTATATGCAATTTTTTAGAAGCCAGTTAGTCGTTCATTTTAATAAACATAAACAAATCGACATTTGATATATCGTCATTTGATTGTAACTTTTAAAATTCATCTGTTCTGCATGTTGTCAAAAGTTTGCTTTACTAAATTTCGTTTTTGTATGTTTTGTTGATTTTTCTACATATTTTTTTTATATTTTGTGTTTTTATGTTTCCACCCGTAAGTATTTTTTGTTATCTTCGGTCAATTCGTGGACTAAATAGTTTTTTATTGATTTAATTGGCTTAACTCGGTAGAATTCCATTATAACACGGTGAAAAAAACAGCAATGTATTTTAGTTCTACAAAATTCTACAATCCACAAAAGATCGCATTAATAGTTATTGATTTTTATCGATGTAAATCGTGATAAATCATCAAAGATTACTTAAATTTCTTGGGAAAAGTCTTGAAGACAGTAGTAGTCGCATTTTAATTACATTTTAATGATCTTTATTATTGTGAAATATCTCACCATAAAGTCATTATTACATATTATATCCTAGATTATCTTTTCAAATTTGAACATCATTAGAAATAAATCAGTAGTTATTAAAACTGTAAATGAAAAATAAATGAATTAATTTTTATTACTTCACAAATTCACAAATTGATATATACTACTACCTTTTTGCCTACAAGTTGTACTAAATTAATTGACGTTACAGAACATCAATATAAAGCTTTTTTCAAATACATATACACCCAGTCCTTTTTTACGCGATACATTGGTTCCAGAAAACGGCGCGTAAAATAAATCGCGTAAAAAAATCACAACTTTCATATAATTTGACAATTTGGTTCCAAGAATTAAAATATCGCGTGAAAAAGTACCAGAAACGCATGAACAACCAAAATTTACTCTTTTTTTACGAATTTTAATTCGTGCAAAAAAAAAATATATATTTTCATGTCTTTATTGCTTATAAAAATATAATGAGACTATAATTTATTTTTCAGTTATATTAATTATTCGCTGCTGTCACTCTCGGTTGCGAAATGTAATCGTTTGCGATTTTTTGAACGAAAGTATTGAATTTTGTATGAATCTGAATTTTGCTCGGACCCTTGTATATCGGAATATGTATGAAAGCCAAGTTAAAACGGTCTTTTTTAAATACTCATGCAAGTGTAAATTATTTTATTTTTGAATGCTTTTTACTTCAAGAGTAATATTTTTATCTTCGGTTCGCACTTATTATTTGACATTTAAAATATTTGGACGTCATTGGAGGGCATTGATTTGACATAATAATTCAAAGTGGTAAAAATTATGGCCGAGAAAAGTGCTATTTAACGAATTTAATAAATGCATTGTGCTTATAAAAATTTACGAGCGGACACACATCCCATGATTTTACGCAATTGCATTATATTTCTTTACACACCCTAAAACATAAATTCGCATAATATCCGATACACATTTGGCAATTGTATGTGTATTTAAAAAAATGGAATGCTTTACAAAATTAAGTTTTAACAATACACATATTGTTTTTATCTAAAAAAAATAATTAAACGTACATGCCTAGCATCATATATAAATTTCTTCTTTAAAACAAATTTGGGGAAAAAATCCCGTAAAATCGAGTCAAGCGCGTTAAAAATGTAACGGTGCCGTCCTAAAAAATCGCGTATAATCGAATTCGCGTAAAAAAAGGACTGGGTGTAATGTCATACACGCATAACAATTGTGATAGAAACCTGGTATAAAAAAATTATCATTGTGTGCTTAAGTCATAACGAATAATTACTTTATACTATTCATAAGTCTTCCTTCACAAGACGAAAAAGCTCGCGAACGTTAGATATATAGAAGCTTATTGGTAGTCGGGTGGAGTATTCCTCCTTCCTTTGAAATATTTAAGATAGAAATCGTAATATTTTAAGTATTCTGTGGAGAGAAACCTTAAATACTTTATGCTTTAAGACACGCTCATATTTCAGCACGCATTATGAAACCTTCTCGACTTATTCGAACTACCTTTTTAGTTGTTTTTATGATTAAACTTCCTACCGTATACCTATATACTTAGTGGAGTAGCGTATGCGTATATAAGCCATTGACGTATTTCAATGTTACAGCTTTACAACGCGAATTTTCTAAGAATCGTAATTAAAATATTCTGGTAGATGACAATCACAGATCGGGTGACGTTACACGTAATTATTATTCAGAGTGATTGATCATAAACTCTATCTCCCCCTATAGAAAACGTTCAAATACGTTCCATTATTCATTATAGAGTAAGGTATGAAATATTAATTGATACATACCTCATATTGGGCATTAATTGACACACGGTTTCGCAAGTTGAACAATTTAATTTATCGCTATTAAAAGAGTAAAGAACAGTTTTTTACTTAAAAATGGAGTTTTACCAAAAAACGCCAATTTATATTGATCAGCAACATATTGAATTTGAATTGTAACAATTTTGTACGACTCCACATGTTTTGTCACTAACGACCCGGGTTTCGCCTTTCGGAATCTTCAGGCATTCTATCATACGGATGCAACAGAACTCAATTCTATTCTGAAGATGCCGATAGGCGAAAGCCGGGTCGTTAGTGACAAAACACATGGAATCGTACAAAATTGTAACAATTCAAATTTGATATTGAAATTCCGTCTATCACCTTCAGTCGATATCATAAACTATATCAATAACATATTGTATTAATTGAATTGGTATTTTTTGGTAGAACTCCATTTTTTCACCGTATAATGACATATTACATAATAGAAGACAAACCGATCAACGATATAAAAACGAGAATGAGTTGTGAGCGTGACTAAACTAGCGCGCATATGCTGTCTGTATGTAATTTTGTTTGAATAAAGTTAAAAAATTATTTACAAAAAAAATCCGGAACGTGTTATTGTATTTTACAATGTTTTATATGAGATAAATTATTTCGCTTAACGAGTGTTTCACGCAATGAGTAAAATTCCAAAACGAATTAGTCTCGTTATAAGAGTTTCCACTTACATTTGAAATGATTTGTTCATGAAATGCAAGCTGTTTCCGTTGATAAAAATATGTTTAAAAAACCTTGTGTACAATAATTATCATTTTTACCCTACTCTGAAAAAATATGTCGTCCTTTTCTTGGCTTATGTTTAGGGAAAACATGTATATGCTTAAAGGATTATTTATTCTACAAGGATTAGATAAACGACTGTGGAGTTCTCTATACAAACCCGGCAGATAAGCCCATTGTAATAATTTGTTGCAGATTTGGAGACCCTCTTTTAGGTCGTAAGATAGTTGCTTATCTAACATAAGTAGCAAGTAACTGCCGATAAATTAGCCAGCCAGTTATGACCTTCGAACTTAACTAGCTTTTGTTGTCTTCCACTGCGCAGTGGTCTGAACCGCTTTCAAAGATCGGAAGGTTTCTAGGATCAATTCCCTTTAGGATGATTTTTTCTACAATAAAATCTCCAGTGTTAACTGTACCAGCGGTTGACGTAGATATAATACAAATATCGCCAAATAGTTATTTAATTTAATATATAACCATATATATTATTATTTAAAGCTTTCAAAAAATGATTCTCACTTTAAGTCGTGATACTGATACAATTTGCATGTATTGGTTGTCATATAAATTATTTAGCAATAAAGGTTTTTAGTTTATTGATTGAATTGGCATTCACTTGGTAGAACTCCATTATAACACGGTGAAAAAATAGCAACGTATTTTAGTTCTACAAAATTATTTTTAACAAATATAGTTGATAGCTATTTCGGCTCACGCCATCGTCAGAACTATGCTTAAACTAACATTTGCTTATCTATATATAGCTGTGCAGAAAAGGTACACAACATCTCCTCTCTCCTTTTCCAATGGTATAGCTTGTTATTTAGCAACAATGACACTAAACTTTCAAAATTCCAAATGAAACAATAGGTGTCTATGACAATAAGATTATGTGTGTGGGACGGAAGTGGTCCTTCAGGCAGCAAATTAGACCACCCCTTTGTGCAACGGCTTGACAAGTGGCGATATTATTATGTTAGTTTGATCGTTAAGAATTCTTTGTGACAATTGGTGTCTATTGATCTCCAGCTGTTCTAAAGCCGTCATTCTTCGACCCTTACTACAAAGATGCAAACATTTAGGAGCTGAGTTTGAATTTACATTATGTGACTCATTAATAACGTGATTAGCGAATTGTGAATCTGTTTTTATAATTCAATAATTAAAAAAAACAGATTCACAATTCGCACAAAGGGGTGGTCTAATTTGCTGCCTGAAGGACCACTTCCGTCCCACACACATAATCTTATTGTCATAGACACCTATTGTTTCATTTGGAATTTTGAAAGTTTAGTGTCATTGTTGTTAAATAACAAGCTATACCATTGGAAAAGGAGAGAGGAGATGTTGTGTACCTTTCTGCACAGCTATATATAGATAAGCAAATGTTAGTTTAAGCATAGTCTGACGATGGCGTGAGCCGAAATAGCTATCAACTATATTTGTTAAAAATAATTTTGTAGAACTAAAATACATTGCTATTTTTTCACCGTGTTAAGGTTTTTAGTATTGATTTAAAATAAAAGGAAATAGTTTTGGATTGAAAAACGTATAACATATTTATACCATATAACATATTCGCGTGTTTTACTATACCGTACAGTGGAGTAGGAAAATTAATATAAAAGTTTCTTTTTTTTTTTCAAATAAACACTTGTCAATGAATCAATGTCACATGACTAATCCATATAAAATGTTCTTTTAATACTGTTTAAAATTCTTCGAGCGCAGGGATGTCCAACATTTTCTATCTACTTAAATTAACTGTTGAGGCTGAAGAATAAGGCCTACTTTGCTTAATAAAAAAAAAAAAAATCTCAATCACACGTGATTTTTAGTTAATCATGATTAACTTTTTCGGTTCCTAGATCGTAAAAATATTTCACTTGCAATAAGCCTTGCGTTTATAAATCATCAAAGATGCCATATATATTATTAAATGAAGTCAAGATGGGACTGAACGTCTGTGAAGAAATATTACAAGTCGCGACGTATAACACTTCAATTTTGCTCACGTCGAGCACTCCATTCACGCCCTGGTGCGTGTGAGGCACTGGACTGGTTAAAATTCTTTGAGCGCAGGGGTGGAAAACCTTTTGCATATCACGTGCCATTTTATTTCTCGGACAAGCTTAATACATCTCAATAACCTTTTTTACTGATTGAATTGACATTTACTTGGTAGAAGTCCATTATAATACTGTGAAAAATAGCAATGTATTTTAGTTTAACATTTTTTTTTTTATATAGTTGCTAACTATTTCGGTTTACCTTCTCGTCAAAACTATATATATATGCATTGATATTTTTACACCTTGTTATTTCATTCTATATATACACATTTCAAAACTGTAAAATAGTATTTATAATATACATATATTTAAGCTTATTGAAATTGCCGCCCTTTTAGTTTCATTTACAATTTTTAAATTTTTAAGTTTTATCGCTAGCAGGAAACAAACTAGGTCGTTATACCAGGAGAGAAGATGTATTGTGTACTTTTTCTACACAGCTATATATAGATAAGCAAATGTACGTTTAAACTTAGTTCTGACGATGGCGTAAGCCGAAATAGCTATCAACTATATAAAAAAAATGTAGAACTAAAATACATTGCTACTTTTTCACCCAGTTAACCTTTTTTACGTTCTTAAATCTAAAGGCTTCAAAAGATATCATTAATCACGGTGAAAAAATAGCAATGTATTTTAGTTCTACAAAATTATTTTTAACAAATATAGTTGATAGCTATTTCGGCTCACGCCATCGTCAGAACTATGCTTAAACTAACATTTGCTTATCTATATATAGCTGTGCAGGTACACAACATCTCCTCTCTCCTTTTCCAACGGCCTAGCTTGTTATTTAAACATAATGACACTAAATTTTCAAAATTCTAAATGAAACAATAGGTGTCTATGACAATAAGATTATGTGTGGGACGGAAGTGGTCCTTCAGGAAGCAAATTAGACCACCCCATTGTGCAACGGCTTGACAAGTGGCGATATTATTATGTTAGTTTGATCGTTAAGAATCCTTTGTGATAATTGGTGTCTATTGATCTACAGCTGTTCCAAAGCCGTCATTCTTCGACCCTTACTACAAAGATGCAAACATTTAGGAGCTGAGTTTGAATTTACATTATGTGATTCATTAATAACGTGATTAGCGAATTGTGAATCTGTTTTTTTATTATTGAATTTTTATTACCGTGTTATAATGGAGTTCTACCAAGTGAATGCCAGTTCAATCAATATATATCATTAATATAACGTTTGGTCACCGTCGCCATTCACACGTGGTTTCAAACACCTCGACCTCAATCACTGTTCACTTTCTATAATTGTAAACTGTCAAATAATAAAATGAACTGGAGATTAAGAACGCTATATTAATTGAACTGAAAGCTATCATGTATTGTTACAATAAAAATCGATTTTGATACTGGGTAAAATAAATAGGCGCAAGTATTCAATGCATCACAGTTTCGCCACCCCTGCTTTAGCGTATATTTAGGAAGCACGTGAAAACATATACGATTTCACTGGAAAAAGTCATTATTTTGTGATTTTTTCCTAACTAACTGCCTACGCTCTCTCATAAATAATACAAAGATTTCCGTTTCACACATCTTTTCCTAAATCATTATTCCTTGCTCGAGGGCGGCGCCGAGTAAAATATATAAATTTCATTACTTCCTTACGATACCTCAGGCGTTTTTTCCGCCATACTGTAGATATTTTTTTGCATACATGTATCTCCACGAATTGAAGCAATATATTGACAATCTTGTCGTGGGAAGGAAAGGCCCCACTCGCAGCGGAAGAAGAGCTTTTATCATCCTTCTGGTTGCCGAAAAATTTGAGAAAAACCTTTTTTAAGCCATTTCTTTTACAATTCTCTGGTAAGCCTTTTTTAATGCCGTAAAGCGTTGGATTCCTTGACTGGTGGATTGTAATGTTTTAACACGGTGAAAAAAATAGCAATGTATTTTAGTTCTACAAAATTAATTTTAACAAATATAGTTGAAAGCTATTTCGGCTCACACCATCGTCAGAACTATGCTTAAACTAACATTCGCTTATATATATATATAGCTGTGCAGAAAAGGCACACAACACATCCTCTCTCCTGTTCCAACGGCCTAACTTGTTACTTTAACACAATGACACTAAATTTTCAAAATTCTAAATGAAACAATAGGTGTCTTATGACAATAAGTTTATATGTGGGACGGAAGTGGTCCTTATGGAAGCAAATTAGACCACCTCTTTTTACAACGGCTGGACAAGTGGCGATACTATTATGTTGGTTTGTTCGTTAAGAATCCTTTGTGATAATTGGTGTCTATTGATTTCCAGCTGTTCCAAAGCCGTCATTCTCCGACCCTTACTACAAAGATGCAAACATTTAGGCGCTGAGTTTGAATTTATATTATGTGATTCATTAATAACGTGATTAGCGAATTGTGAATCTGTTTTTTTTTACTGTCGAATGATCTTACATGTTCCTTAGCTCGAGTAGATATACGTAATGTTTTACTTTTCTGTCCCAATTGGATATGAATCTCGCGGGCTTCCAATACAGGCAGTATCATAAATTGATATTGTAACAACTCGGGTAATTATTTCCGTTTGAAGGCATTCTTCCAACTCATCCGAATCTAAAAATGAGTAAATATGAAGAACTAAGTAACAAGCTAGAATTATTACAACTTTGTATGATTCTCCATGTTTAGCCACTAACGACCCGGGTTTCACCTTTCAGCATCTTCAGGCATTCTAATAAATGGATGCCACAGAACTGACACAATAAACAGTTAGCATCGACTATAGGAAAGAATCAAACGAACATTAAATTATTTATATATAGCGGCGTAGGAAACGTACCCAATATATATTCTCTTCTGTTCTAACATCCTAGTTTTATATTTAAATTCTTAAATGTGCCAAATTGATTTTCAATATTTCTCAAAGTGAGAGTTAATCTGAGTATTTTGTTATTTTTATTGCGTTGGAATAAACAAAAATAGGAAATCAGTTTTGTACTACCTTATATTTTTTTGTAAAACTTAAATACATTGCTATTTTTTTACCGTGCAATAATGGAGTTCTACCAAGTAAATGCCAATTCAATCTTTCGCTTCTCTCTTTTTTTTTAAATAAAAATTAATTACCCAAAGAGCGGGTTAAAAAGTAATTATCTAAAAAAAAAACTGTGTCGAGAAATAGATGTGGGTCAACAGAAAGTATCTTATAATTTATGATATCGACTGAAAGTGATTGATGGAATTTCAATATAAAATTTGAATAATTAAAACTTTGTTCGACGCAACAGAATTGACTGTCAGTTTTAACAATTCAAATTAAAAAATATCTTATTTGGTGTACAAAAAATGTATATAATGTATATTGTTTTGTTGAAATTACTTGGTTGAAAGTGATTCCTGTAACAGCAGGTGATCTCGCGTTGTAATTATTTGCCAAAAACCTTTTTGGAAAGCCGTTCGCCGAATGAAAAAAAAACCTTAAATGCACCGACCGTCATTGATTTACCTCTTTCGCTCTCATAAACGGCTTTCTGTTGGTTAATTAATTTCCAGAAATATTTTTATACTACTTGCCGCTAAGAACAGGGCCGTTGTTGGTATATTCAAGAGCCGAAAGTCTTAAGAAAACTCAAAAACATATTTTATTTATTTATAATTAATTTTGACGGATTCAGTGCTCATTTGTTATATAATATATTTATGTTGTATTTGTTAAGTATGTTTCGCAATTTTGTGGAAGCTCAATTTTAATACAATTACAATGCTTGGTGGAATTTCGATATCAAATTAGAATTGTTGAAACTTTGTAAGATCCCATATGTTTTGTCAATAAAAAATCTGGTTTCGTCGTTCGGCATCTTCGGGCATTCTATCACACGGATCCAACAGAACTGTCTGTCAGTATTACCAGTAATGCAGAATGTTACTTTTGTAGAACTAAAATACATTGTTATTTTTTCACCGTGTTATAAATCTGTCTATACTAACTATATATAACTCTGTCTGCAGTCGTACTGAAGATGCCGAAAGGCGAATCCCGGTTTCTTAGTGACAAAACATATGGAATCGTACAAAGATTCTACAAATTTAAAGCTTTGTTATTCCACTTGGTGTATTACCAGATGTGACAGGTGTTTCATTACTTCAAGAAGCATCTCCAGACTAACTGACACCAAATAGAATAATAATGTTATCAATTATAATTTAATTTACAGATAAATAAAACGTTCCGATATTATTTTTAAAGGACACAATACAATACAAAAGGAAATTTATTTAAAATTGCCTACAATACATCTTGCATAAACAACGGAATAATCTTGTTATCAGTTATTTTAAAGTGTGTGTTTATGTTTTTTTTTTTTTGAAGTGATAAACTCAGCGTTGCGAGCCCATAATGCAAAGCTGTCCCTGACGAATGTTGAATTCAGGGTAAAGAAAAAAACGCTTTAAAAATTCAGTTCACAGGTTATTTTCTCTTGTTCATTTAATGATATTATAAAATCATGTTTTTTTGCGTTAAACACTTGCTGTCAGCCTGTTTTAGTTAATGTTGAAGAAATTTCATTATATTTCATGTTTTTAAGGTAATTACATAATTTTTCTATATGAAAGCTATCAGTTGGTTTTTTAAATAATTTTTAATGTCGACGATGTATTATATTATCAATTATCAAAGTTTGAATACGTCGTAACAGACGTAAGTGGATATTACATTAATAAGATGAAAACATAGCAATCTATTTTAGTTAAAAAAGAAAATATAAGGTATATATTTGGTAGCTATTTCAGCTTACGCCCTCATCATAAGTTAAGTTCTATAATTACCCTAACAACTGGAATAACAAGGTTATAGATTTAAATTTTATTTCATAACGAGTTTTCACGAAGCAATCATCGAATCCATCGAAAATAATATGATATATATCAATTGATGTTAAATAAATTAAGATATTCTTTGTAGAATATGGTTTCTATTGATTGAATTGGCATTTACTTGGTATATATGCACTACTATATATACATTGATATTTTTACACCTCGTTAATTCATTCGATATATGCACATTTCAAAACTGTAACTTGGCATTTATTATATACACTCAACAGCAGTTACTTTTTTACATTGTCTGATCACTCTGGTACAGTGTTCCTTAACCTTTTAAGTCAGCCGCACCCCTTTGAATCTGAAAATAGGTCTCCTCACCCCATTGAAAAATGGGTTCCGACTTTTTAATTTTGAAAAATACATATTTTTGCGGATTATATTAATTATTTAAAAAACGTACGATATATATATATCAATTACAAAGCAATAATATTTTTATTTATGTATTGACTATTGTTGCTTTTTTATTACAATACTTGTGAAACGAGGCTCAAACAAAGAAACAATTGGCTGATGACAACGATAATTAAAATATCTTTCGAATATCGCAAAGATAATTTATATTTTGAGACTTCTCCCGCACCTCCAGAGATAGCTTCCCACGCCTTCCGGTTGAGAACCACCGCTCCAGTATATCACCCGCTGTATTTTTCGTATTTTATTTTCAATCAAAAACGTTTTGCATTCATTTGTTATGCAACTATAATATTTATCATGTTTGTTTTTTATGAAAGTGTATTCGAGTGATAAGTCAAGCAGCAGGTGTTGCGACCTCGCTTGCATTATCGTATGATTTAGTTGATGCACACTACAGTGAATGCTTCTCCCCACTGAGAGATTGCATCTCTTGGAAGTGCATCGCGAACGATGAACTTTGCCAACAATGCACTTATGGTGATATAATTATCGCCTTGGTGGGTAATTAGTTTATTAAATCAATTACTTCGGGTCATTGCAATATAGAGCAAACTGTAAGACACTGTTTTGTTATTCAGGTCAGTTGCTTTGTTTTAATATCATGGACTTTTTGCTTACGGTTGCAAGAGACGGGTCGCCCAGATTTATTCACCGTGTATCTGCAAAAAATGGGTGTTTTTTTTCTACAATGAAGTCACGTATTAGCGTAGTAGTCAAATTTTATTGCAATCAATAAATTGTATTGAAACAGCTTTTAAATTAATTTAATATTTATAACAAAATAACTTGTGATGTTCGAAGAATTGAGAAGATATATTGTCTATTACTTCTTAAAAGGGTATCAATACTATAAAGATAAATGTAAGCACTTATATCAACTGAAAGTATTTGATGTAAATTCAATATCAAATTTGAATTGTTGAAACTTTGCACGACTCCACATGTTTTGTCGATAACAACCCGGGTTTCGCCTTTCGGCATCTTCGAGCGTTCTATCACACGTATGCATAAGAACAGACGTAATTTTTGATATAAAATGAAGGTGCTTCATGGAATTTCAATATAATATTCGAACATTTGAAACTTTGTACCACTCCACATGTTTTGTCACTAACATCCCGGGTTTCGCCTTTCGGCATCTTCAGACATTCTATCACTGTTACATGCATTTGAAATAATGCCTGAAATTGCCGAAAGACGAAACCCGGGTCGTTAGTAACAAAACATTTGGAATCGTATAAGTAAGTTTCAACATTAAAAAATATCCGATATTATTAAGATCAAGTTTGAATCGTTGAAGCCTTTTTCATTACTCAGTCACGACCCGAGTTTCGCCTTTCAGCATCCTCGAGAATATTAGTCTCTGTTTGATATCCTAAATTATAAATAAAATGATTTTCGAAACACTTAACAAGCCATTCAAGTACCAAAAAAAGAAATTAATTTACTTTTTAATTCGAATTGAAACAATACTAGGTACAAATTTATTATATATATATATATATATAATTCAACTCAATGATTAATCCCAAAATATAAAATTTTGAAAATGATATATATAAAAATGCATTAGTCGTGTGCATTCAAAAAATGACAAAATCTATTATTCCGCTAAAATTGTTATACAATATATTTCACATTGGCTTATTGACAAATGAACATACGTGTATTTAAAAAGTTAAAGCAAAGAGAGTCATACTCGCTACGCCATAAGAGCGAAAAAACAAACTTTACCAAGGTACTGGCCAAATCATAAATTACTCTCTGATACTTGTAACATACATTTTGAGGTTATGGAAACGCAATTTATGTATTTTTTCGAACTTTTCACCGTTCCGGCTTCCCTATAAGGGTCATATAGGTAAACAAAAAATAGGCAAAACTCCATTACGGTATGTAAATTTAGAAAATGTGTTTAAAATTCTCGGCTAGGATGATACTTCTGTAATGCTGGCTTTTCAATTTCCTGCGGCGCAAGTTAATTTATGATAAGTGAGCGCTTTACTACCTTGCTCTATAAATTTTGAAAGAACTGTTCTAACGATATATTTGATTGTTTTTTTTTATATTATATAATATAATATTCCTGCTTTTAAAACTTATATAAATGTAAGTAAGTAAGAAGTAGTCAACAAAACGTCGTTGTTTTCGGCGACGATTTTCATGGGATCATTCCAACACGGCCAGCGTCACCTAGTTATTGGAAAATGACTTTTAATTTATTTTTTTAATTTTAAATGAATATTTCATTGATTGAATTGGTATTCACTACTCCAGAACTCCATTACAACACGGTGGAAAAATAACAATGTATTTTAGTTCTACAAAATTATTTCAACAAATATAGTTGATAGCCATTTCCGTGCCACATGTAAACTTACTGTCATAGCCGCATTCTTTGCTCTTATTTACAATTTTTGAAAAATTTGGTTTTATTGCGAGAAAGAAACAAGCTAGGTCGTTAAAACAGGAGAGAAGATGTATTGTGTACCTTTTCTACACAGCTATATATAGATAACCAAATGTTAGTTTAACTATAGTTCTGACGATGGCGTGAGCCGAAATAGCTATCAACTATATTTGTTAAAATAATTTTGTAGAACTAAAATACATTGTTATTTTTTCACCGTGTTAAATATTTCAATTCCAAAGAAAGAATTTTTGTGATTTTTTTTTATCTCACCTTTCCGATCGTAAAAATTTGGTGTAGTGAGAGCGATTATCAGACTATCAGTCATATCCTTCTATAACTACTAACTTTTTAACTAAATCGTAACAATGAACGAAATCAGTATTAATATGAGAAATACTGCATTGCAGAAACCGTATATAACATATTTAAATAATAAAAACACAATATTAAGTTGTTAATGCCAGTGATGAGCAAAACCGGCCGAGTTCTGAATAACATACAGTTGTGAAAATAGTATTAAATTAAACATTATGTTTTTTAAAAAATAAAAACACATTTTTTAGTACCACAATGTATTTTTGATAAAGACCGGTTTCGTTCATCGCATCATGCCTTTCCATCAAAAAGTGACAGTTAACAGCTTAAGATAATCATGGGATGTTATAAATATCTACGGCATTTGATAAATGTGGTCTTCTTATTGAATGTCTTGGCTATTTTGCTTACAGTTTAAAGTTATACCAAAAAAATCACATCGCTCATCTATGTTAAAGAACACTATACTGCACACGTGTAAGTGTGTTCACCTTTATGAAGTTCAAAACTCAGCCACAAAATTGAAAAAAAAACCAGTTCAAAATATTTTTTATAATATACTGGAGCGATCAGATAATATTAAAAAAGTAATGAAACAATTTAAGGTAGCCGTAAGTGTATATTATAAATGCCAAGTTACAGTTTTGAAATGTGTACCTATCGAATGAATTAGATAATGAGCTAGCTACCTTATTTTTATATATAGGCAATTTAATTATATGATTTAATAAATCGATTTTTATCTTATAAGCCAGGACGATTTTATATTCATGATAGCTCCAGTGCAAAAAATATTTGACAATGATAAATGTTATATAAAGTGAGTGATCGGTTAACGAACATGATATATTTCAAACTATGTTCCTTAACCTATTATCTAAAACCATTGATTTTTGTTATGTATTGCAAATATCGTTTTAATTCGTTATCAGAACACTAAAATCTCTCGTGATAGTGTTCTTTGTCTAATTTATTCGCAGTCCAAACTGTTCATTAACCGATCACTAACTGCAGTATATACCATAGTTTCTCAACCTTTTTACATTCGCGAACCACCTAAAAATCCAAAAACGTTTTACGGACCATCGACATTGGATTAAAATAATAAATGTATATATAATAGATTTCGTATTCAAAACAATTAATTTTGCAACACTGAATGCTAATATAACAATATTTAAGTATATTAAAACAGACAGTACCAAAAAAATGTAATTTAAAAATCCATCATGTACAATGTAAAATTCGATCGTTTCGGCTCACCCGAAAATCATCGCGGACCACCGGTTGAGAAACTATGCGTTAACCAATTATCGATTTACCATTGATTTTTATTATGCATTAGAAAGATCGTTTTAGTTCGTTATCCGAACACGAAAAATCTTTCGTAATAGTGTTCGTTATCCGATTTATTCGCAGTCCGAACTGTTCATTAACCGATCACCCACTGTAGTATATATCTTGGTGCAATGTCGTCAATATTGTCGGTTTCTCATTACTGAAATCGTTTTCTTTTTCAATCTTCTCAGATCAATTATCGATTTAACAATTCTGTTCAAAGACATTAATGTTTGCTATGTTTAATGTCTTCTCACCCACCTGAGCCGCTAGCCAGATTCATTAAATCCCTACTATTTATATGTAAAGAGTCAGTTAGATTTTTTATTTTTACTGGACGCAGGAAGTGGTTTTAAATTGTGTAACATTGTTCAAATGCTCATCTTAAGCTCTGGCTAAATCTTCGCCCAGGAATAACCATTTTTTATGTTTAAATACCTGTTATCTAAAATCAATTACTAATTTGCTTCCCTCTGTTCATTTCTAATTTCTAATGTGACCCTTTAAATCAGCTTTACTTGCAATACGGCCCACTTAACTTTCCTGTATGCAGCAAGATATAGGAATGATTTCTCTACAGGCTTGTAATACACACATCCCTCGATTAACGCAATAGATACGTTCCAAGAGAGAACGCGTAAATCGAGACATCATAACACGAGACACAGACGGGGAATAGATGCCAGAAAACCACTTAAAACGTGTACAATAAATATACACATATATCTGCATAAAAAAGAGAATTTTATTAAGAAATGAATTTAATAGCTAGATATAAGTCGATAATATGTTTATAGTAAAAAGCATAATTATTTGAATCTTAATATCCAAAGATATTGTGTTTCTTTTTTTCTTTAAAATAGGAGAAGACATTCCTGGAGAAAAAATATATAATTATTTGCGACATAAAGAAAACAAAATTCGTAGTAAATTGATTGAATAGCTTTCAAATGTACGTACTTTTTAATAGTCAATAGACAAAATCTTGAGCGAAACACCTGCACACCATAACAACACTAGGCGTAATGAACGCGCAATGGAGGGGGTTACAGACGGTCCTAGAAGTGGGAGTAATCTGACATACGCGTTTGTGTGACGCGGGTCACTAAATATGTTTGATTTCTTTAAATGTAATTTTTTTATTACCGCGTAAAATGGGTACCGCGTAAATCGAAGCATGATTGTATTAATGTTTTAACATTAGTTTCGTTATTCTGTTAAACTTTTCATATTTTATATAGATCATGATTGCTTTTTACAAAAAGTTTGTCGAGGTATACTTAAAAAGGATATTTCTTCACTAACGTTTCCGTTTTAGCTTTGTAGAAGTTCATTTTAAATATAAATTAAAAATTGACTTTAAACTTTTTTCTTCCACTTTGCGCGCTACTGACATTACACGTGTTTCGCTTCAATGAAAAACACAATACAAAATAATTCTCGGTAAACAAACATTGATAATTACACCAATTACGGTTTCCGATTTCTGTCGACCAAAATATACTCCAGGAAGCAATCTTAATAATAATTGTTTATTATCATCCCTTAACAAAACGTATTCATTTCTCGGGAGTAGATCCTTCGGGTTAAATCCTGTTATATTTTATTAACAGTCGTGGCACGCGCCCTCCACTTTTCGTGTGAACTAATTCGCCTATTGATTATGAGTTATACGCAGGGTCGGATTAGGGACGGTTCAATAAATCAGAGAAATGGTGGTAGAATAATATCGTACTACACGCTTTTTATTCCGCACAATGTCAAGAGACCCTATTATTTATCTCGCCAAATAAATTAACGCGACACGTATCAATGAACTTGAACAAATTATTTTATCGTTTACGTCTATTAATATTCTTTTGCATTTGTCTGCAATATAATGCTGTCTTATACATGTTTTTTTGTATTCACTGTCACTTCTTGATAAAAACACATTTTAGTACTATTTCTGCAATATATTTTATGATCAGGCGTTCTCCACTGCTCACGATGATCGAAACCCGGTCCTGATCATGATATGTTTTGTGGAAATAATAATAATTTTAACGTGTAAAACTGTCACTTCTTGGTGAAAAGCCATGATATTTTTAATAATAAAAATACATTTTGAGTACTATTTCCGCAATACGTTTTATGATCAAGCATTATTAATTGCCCGCGACGATCGAAACCGGTCCTGGTCATAATATGTATTGTGGAAATAATACTGCTTTTAAGGAATAAGCTTTCACTTCTTGGTGTAAAGGCATATTGTTTTAAATAAAATAATACTAAAAAATATTTACACTTTAAAAGTAATAATTTATTGCAACGAAAATATCGAATATTATCTATCGACAATTAATACAAAAAGTGACCAATATTTTTTTTATGAATTTCTTGTCAGAGTACACTAAATGCAAAAAATAAATAAAATTCGATGTTATTTATAATTTAAGTTATTTTTTAATTAAAAATTATTGTAACTAAAAAAACGTCAAAATGTAAAAACCAATTTTAATCGGTTTTATACCGTTCGATTAAGCATCGACGGGCGATTTAGTCGGACAGAATTTATCCGTAAAAATATCGGTATATCTATTGTCGTCGCTCGTTTAAAAAATACCTTATATCATTTTCATTTACAAATTTGATGATACACAACAAACGATCCGACAATTCATCGCTCAAACGCGTCGCATAAAAAGTCCGCCATTTTAATAAATTTGCATTAATTATTTAATATCCACGTATGTAAATATTGTGTTACACGCTTAACAATTCCGTTTTAATTTGTTTCACTGAAAGCGCGCCATCATTTTCAATTTAACGCAAAAGCTATTTTTGTACTGAATATTTAGAATTATAATCTCCTTTCGACATATGTGTACATAAAAAGCGACGGTTTATTTTTCAGGCCGGTAATAAAGAGCTTTCATTTTTGACAAAATGATCATTCATCAGTTGACGAGACATTATTTAACGTGGCGTAATCATGAACAAAATATTGAACATTAATACAAAATGTAGCCGATCAAATAATAAATAATTTAGCTGTCGGAGATAACAAAAAAATAACAAAACGATCAAATCAAATTTGATGTTACGTACAATAGATGTGAGGTGTTAAAATTTTAGCACGGTAAAAAAAAATAGCTATGTATTTTCGTTCTACAAAAATTATAAGGTATATCGTTGATAACTATTTCGGTATGTATGTATATATGTATTAACTTATATTTTTTCTCTACCGAGTCCTATCAAGTAAATTCCAATTCAATCAATTAAATTCAATATATAAAATCAAAAACAAAAAAGATCCAAAAAATTCTATAAATAAAACCAATGTCAACGTTTTCACGTCGTTTCATTAAAAATATCTGGAATCACAAAAAGTTTTGTCAATTAAAATTTGATGTATTATATAAAACAGTGTGCATCTCACTACATTTTTTATAATGATCATGATCGGCTTCGATCATTGTGACCTTTTTATAAACAGTTTGAGTTCATTCGTGAAATTCCTAAAGATGCTAAAAGGCGAAACCTTCGTCTTTCATTGAAAAAAAAATGTGAAAGTTGAAATTTCTACAATCACTTTCAGTTGATCTTTAATTAAATACATCATTGTCGTTCGTCTTCAGCTTTCACTTTTTAAAAGTCTTTTTTTTAATAGTTCTACAGATTCTGACTTTTTCTCATCTCGTTTTAGGAGCGCATATGAATCCAGCTGTGACAGTAGGACTTGCGGTGACGAGACAAGTTACTCCACTAAGAGCAGCACTCTTCATTGCAGCCCAGTGTGGGGGAGGAATTGCTGGCGCAGCATTGTTACTAGGGTAAGCAAACTTCATAGTATTTTAAAGTAATATAATCCCTTTAATGTGTTTACGATCGCTGGTAAAACATCAGTATATTTTAATGATACAACTTATTTTCCCACGATTTTATAATATGAAGATCAGAACTGATTGCACTCATCGAGAGTATTATCAAAATTAATTCAAAATACAGAAAAAAAACAAATTAATTTATATAAACTAAGCCTGGTGTACAAAACATTGGTTCAATAACTAAGATTTTACCAGTTGCTTTATTTAATTGGTGTATATTCCGTATAACTCCAATTTTGTTTTAAATAATGCCTTATTTCAATCTGTATTTATAAGTTGATAATTTATTGATTGAATTGGCATTCACTTGGTAGAACTCCATTATAACACGGTGGAAAAAATATCAATATATTTTAGTAATAAAAAATGATTATAATTTTTTTAAATTTATTGGAAAGCTATTTCGGCTCACACCATCGTCAGAACTATGCTTAAACGAACATTTGCTTATCCATATATAGCTGTGCAGAAAAGGTACACAATACATCTTCTCTCCTGTTATAACGTCCTAGCTTGTTTCTTGCTCGCAATTTTTGCCCGAACGCCCTTTTTCTTTGGGTTCACGATTTGGCAACGTAATTGGAAAGTCCGCCTTTTTTTCTATCAATCGATAGACGATAAACTTTTTCCTTTAATTTAATTAGAGCATTAAGATGAATTCGTCTGTTGCCTAACTCACCAGTGATGCAATCGGAAGCATTGATTTTTTGTTAGCCGCAATCCTTATTGCTTTTAATTGAGGCTTGGTTTTTCGCCATTCGTCTCGCGTACTCGGACGATAAACATAACGTTCCAGCTCCAATTTCGTTGGCATTTTTTTCACTGCTTGTTTACTTCGCATTTATCACGTCCACTGAAATACAAACATCAATTGCCATAAATTGCACGAAAAAACATTCACAATACTTCTGGGCACAAGAGTTCATTTCGCGTAGCGTTTTATTCGTGCATGTTAGTGACATCCACTGTAATGGCTGATTTGCCACAGTGGCTCTCAAACTGATTCTGCCTGTGATTTATGAAATTATTTATGTTATATATTCAACACGGTGAAAGAAAATAGCAATGTATTTAAGTTCTACAAATTTATTTTTAAAAATATAGTTGATAGCTATTTAGGCTCACGCCATCGGCAGAACTATAGTTAAACTAACATTTGCTTATCTATATATAGCTGTGTAGAAAAGGTACACAATACATCTTCTCTCCTGTTTTACACTTAGGCGCTGAGTTTGAATTCATATTATGTGATTACTTTATAACGTGATTAGCGAATTGTGAATCTGTTTTTTTACTATTGAATGATCTTTTATGTTTATTCAATAAACTCTTAATAAAATTTTTAAATCTTTTTGAAGCGGATATACCAAAACGAATATTAATGAATTTTCTATTCAACGTCTTATTTTTCATAGTTAAAGCAATAACCACTAAAATAAGGAGTGGTTATATTAATTAAATTTGTCAATAACCTTACCTAAATCTGATTGAATTGAATTAGAGTATATTATAAACAACAAGGTTCACAGAATGTACCACAGGTTGAGAGATTGCTTCCCTCAACAACTGGAGCCTGTAATGGCTAAAGTTCATATCGACTTGGATGTTCATTATATCTAAATGTCCACTTGGTTTTGATTGCACGACCAGATATAATTCCTTTTATCTTTATTGATTAACTGTTTCTATTGGGCAGATTTGCCTTTAAGATGCGACAGGTAAATACATTTTTATTTACATGAATCAAGTGGGCTTGAATTGCATTTATTGATAGAACATTTCATTTGTCGGTATTTTGAGTATTTTATGATTAACATACGAAATTGTAATTGTTGAAACTTTTACATTTCTATACCTTTAGTCACTTACAACACGAGTTTTTCACGTAGGTACTTTTTAAATAAACAGATATTTGATGAAATCTTATTATATATTTACCTCCTGTTCGTAGGGTTAACCTATTTGTAAACCGATTACTATGTGTCAAGCTGCCGAAAGATGAAACTCGGTTCGTGAGTGATAATATATAAAAAAAATACAATTGTACGATTCCACATATTTTGTCACTAACGACCCGGGTTTCGCCTTTCGACATCTTCAGGTATTCTATCACATGGATGCAACATAACTGATGCACAATAAACAGTTAGTATCGTCTATTTATCAAAGGTATTACAAAGGTAAACTACAAAGTTTCAACAATTCAAACTTGAATTGTATTGATATCATAAGTTATATAAATTCAATCTTGATATTGAAATGCCATCAAGCACCATCACTTAATATGATAAATTATTCAAATCAAAGTATTAACACGTTCCCTGCTGAATCCTATAAAGGATATTTCCACGCCAAATATTTTAAAAATCAATTTTCTTATGTTGACATAAACCAAACAAATGAAGATTACCACGATAAATCAGGCTATATTTTAAAAAGCTCTAACACGAAAACTCTTATATTTTTGAGTGACAACCATCAGCTGTTAAAACAGTTGATATAACACATAATGTTAACCTTTTTAATGCTCGAGGGCCAATAAATCGATTTTTCGGCCCACCACTTCAGATACCAAATGTATATCTATTGAATTTTCATATGTGTTATGTAAGTTAATTAACAGCAATCCAAATATTTTTGCTCTACATTCGTCAGATTATCGTTGTATCCTATTTTTTCGTGACAAATATCAAACTATTTTTTCTATAAAAAAACGTTTGGCAATTTTAGCATATGAATAGCAAAATCGTTCGGCATTGGAAGTGTTTTAGGCGAATATGATCAAAGACGAATTATTTTAATATTTAAAAAATATTTGTGCATTATGAATTATTTTGTTAAGAGAAAAACCATTTTGCTGCTGTCTCGGCAATTAAACATTAACAGTCAGGGGTTAATTTATTCCAAATATTGGAAATTTTAAATCTTAAATAAGACGGTATACAATTTAGTGTTGTCTTAGTAATGTAAACGTTGCCCATCTCTGCTTTAATTTGTATTTATTACATGATCTTTTTTCGGCAACATTAATTTAAATATTACTTGCTTGCAACCACAAAACTTTTATGAAAATTTTCACAATATAATACACAGTTAAACATTTCCATACAATAGTTTGTACTGTTTTAAAGTCGGATGAAATACTTGGGGCGGTAGAAAACTTTTACCATAAAAAGCTAAGCGGAAAACATTCCTCTATTTAATTTAGTGAACCAATTTCTTTATCCGCTCTCATGTGATTTGCTTGCCTATATAGTTAAGCTCTCCTACTTGATTGTTTTTTTTCTATTGTCGTCATTTTTGTGACATCATTAAATATAAATTGGTCGATTGAAAATAGTTTCACTCTATCTAAAATACACTTGGAAAATATTCATTCACGTCGACATACTATAGTTATAATATTGTAGAATATCAGAAATAAGTAATAATTAATTGTGTGATAAAATCTTTAGGCAAAAATAGCAATGTATTATAGTTCTACAAAAATTTTGAGGTATATAGTTGATAGCATTTCGGCTTACGAGCTTGTCAACATTCTTTAATAGCTAGGTATCAATGAACTAAAATACATTACAATATTTTCACCGTGTTACAAGTTGATGATTGTGAATGATTCTATAAACAAACATTGTGTTACATTATTGAGAGTAAAATGAACCAAGTACTTCATCTTTGGCGGAGACATTATTAGTCACTAAGGAGGAATCCGAAATTTTCTTTATCATAAATACTTAGAGAAAAGTCCGGTCGTTAAGAGAGCAGAGTATTCCCTTTATGGATACTATCTACTGTCTGGATTCTTTGTTATTGTGTGGCGGAGATGGTCATTCGTTTGATTTTTTTTCTCGTATTTCACGTGAATTATCTCACAAAAAATATATTACGTAAATAACTTAGAAAATGTATGACAATAGCAAAAATCTCTAAGTTTTATCAGTTTTATTTCATGATAAAAAACTGTTATACATCAGTTAGTTCGAGAAAGAAAGTTTTTTTATTCGTCGTGACGATTATTAAAGCCCCAAGGAATTTGAAGTACACCCTTATGGTGGGGAAGGTTTTGCATTATTTTTAAGAATTCTCTATTTACGGGAGTGTGGTTACTGCCCTCGACTTGACTATCCAACATTATTAGGGAAAGAAATTATCATTAAGAGAAATATATTACATATATCTTTCGGCTTTTACGATATCAAAATGAAAATATCTCTTTATTGATAATGTCGATTTTAAATGTAGAGCAAGTCTTCCAATACGGATAATGCTGCTTCGAGTTTCGTCATTTTCTCGTGTACGAAAGTGAGGTTAGACAAAAAAAAATATGAACTGAATATGATATTTTTCGGTTAAATCCTTTTCAATTCCCAATGGTTGCCATTTGTTAATCTTTTAAACAGTAAAAACACATCACACAAACAAAATCACAAAGGATTCTTAACGAACAAACTAACATAATAGTATCGCCACTTGTCCAGCCGTTGTAGAGAGCACAGGAGAGAGGATGTGTTGTGTACCTTTTCTGCACAGCTATATATAGATAAGCGAATGTTAGTTTAAGCATACTTCTGACGATGGCGTGAGCCGAAATAGCTATCAACTATATTTGTTAAAAACAATTTTGTAGAACTAAAATACATTGCTATTTTTTCACCGTGTAATAAAAACACATTTTAGTACTAACCCACAATATATTTATGATCGGAACCTGTTTCGCTCATCGCGAGCATAATCAACTAATACATTCCAAATTACAAACAAGGCTATTAATATATAAATTTGAAAGAAAATGTATACAAAACCAATGGTTAAAGAACTGAGAAAATAATTAACAGGTAATTACACAATAAGTATCTAATAAAAACTTAATATTACCGAGAGGTTCCTAGAAAATTATTTATTTTTATTGACCACAGTACTTGATGGAGCCAAGATTTTTAATATTATTAATAATTTGTTCGTATATTGAAAAAAAAATACATCGCTACAGTTTATAAGTAAATCTCGTTGAAATCTCTAAAAAAATCATTCAGAACCGTCTGCCAAGATGTGTGATGGTTTTAAGATTTGAAGTTAGTATTATATATTATATATGAATTTGGACGATATCCCTCTATTCATCGTACCAATACTATATAATCTTTATAATACAATGGCTTAACAAAAGCCCACCTAACAACACGGCAATGCCGTTGAGAATTTACCTGAATGTCAACCGTAATTTTGAGCGTTCGATTAGACGTAGCTTTTTTCACGCAACAACATCCTATTATCAAAAGATTCATTTATTTATACTACGGAAGGTTTCGCAGTTGTTGTCAGATGTTTCAGTGTCCTCTACCTGGACTTTATTTGTATAGCGTCCAATTTCGACAGAAGTATTGTGCTATTTTAGAAACGAGGGCATTACATCAATGCTTTAAATAACAGGGTTGTCACTCGCCGCAAGGCATTTGCATGTTTTCAAAATAATTAAACATTTAAAAAGTTGCGGAATTGTAAAGAGCTTCAATAAATTAAAAAATGATATTGCAGTTCCTTTAAACTCCATCAGTCAATTTATTGATTACGCCTAACATGTCTAACAATTACGATTTACCACTTTTAATGTGTTAGCTGTCACTTCTTGAAGGAAAGGTGTGATATTTTAAATAACAGAAATACATTTTTTCGTATTTATTTTCACAATATATTTTGATAAAATATATTGCGGAAATACGTACTAAAATGTGTTTTTATTATTTAAAATTACTATATATGTTATATTAGAACTATCATTAAGAAACTCGTCTTGAAGAGTGTTTTTCAACCACCTCCTTACTATCCACTGCAAGAAGATCAACCTTTAAATAATAACGGTGGTCCAGAAAATACATCTCTGTAATCATTCGATCTTGGACAGGATTTTCAGAATAACTAGGAGGAAGAGATTTCCATGGCGAATAGTGAAGGTTCTGTTTCTGATGATCAGCACAAATCTTGCAACAAAATTTACATCAATAATGTGTGTGCCGTCAATTTATTCTGATCGAAATAGCTATCAACTATTTATCTAATAATTCATGATATCGACTGAAAGTGCTTGATGGAATTTCAATATCAAATTTGAATTGTTACAACTTTGTACGTCTCCACGTGTTTTGTCATTAACGACCCGCGTTTCGCCTTTCGGCATCTTCAGGCGAAACCCGGGTCGTTAGTGACAAAACATGTGGAATCGTACAATGTCGTAACAATTCAAATTTTGTGTATCTTATCAATTTTGTACAACCAAAATACATTGATATTTTTTCACTGCGTTTCATCATTCAATATTAAAAATAGCGCAAAATGCAGTTGTAATTAACTGAAAATAGTCACTAATATAGTGATATTAGTTAAGATTAATTGTACATGATTACTACATGGTAAATCCGCTTCCAAGCGTAGTATAAATTTGTGAATTAAATTGATGATAGCAACAAGCTTTAAGGCTTTCAATTCATTGTTCTCTTTGCTACTAACAAGATTGATCGGCATGTGTTGAGCTTTAAGATTGATACGCTCGACAACCCTAGAGAACAATTTCTCCCCCAGAATCTTTCGGATAATTCTGCGAACTTAAATAATAAAGAGATCCATTGTGTCCATCTTAACAAACACAACCGGGATTTTTTTATGTTTGGAATTTTATTCATATGTCTCAAATAGCTTGCCCCATTATTCTCTTCTGGAGCGAAATGGTATTATTGTTGGTCCAGTTTCTGTGATGGCTGTGAATGTTCGCTCGAGAAATACAATACATCTGAATTTTTCAAAATGAGTGCTTTTTTTGTTGTAATACATTAATATTTATATACATCAGTGGCGTGTGATAACTTTTTAACAAGCGGAGACTGTACAAAAAGAAACTGTCTGTCTTGTTCTTCGTCCCTGTTGACCGCAACAGCTGTTGCAACAGAAATTGCTGTTGCAACAGAAATTCCATCAAGCACCTTCGGTCGATATCATGCAAAGTTATCATAAGTGATTTTAATAGATTTTTACTCGAGTCGTAATTATTTCACAACAACAATTAGCCGCGTGTTTTCAAAATATCTAAAATGCCATAAATATATGTTATTTCGTGTGGCGCTTGTCGCTCAGCTTGCGGAACCTGTGCTCAATGGACTCGAGTCGCTCTAGTGGTCGTTCTGACCCGATGGATGCGTCGCATGTCTCAGACGAAGGCGCGTTTCGGATCACATCCCGCACGGAACCCATTTTTTTCAAATTCTAACCGAAGTCATTGGCTAAGTGGCTTTCACGGTCATACTAAATGGTGTATCTTTTCATGCAGATCATTTTTTTGATGCAATACATAATTTAAATATTTTTAAATACTAATATAATCAGTATTGCGTGTAAATATATGAGATAGTTTTTAAATATATAATATATAAATAGCAAAGGAAAAATATTTTTTTTTGCGTGGATAGAAAATTTCATCTTTGACCTGTCAGCATTAATGTGTAAAAAATGTGCCGATTGGCATATTATTTATAATTTATTTATTTCGTCAACGTCGATTGAAATTGTTGACGATACCTCAAAAATGAAAACCAACGTTGCATTTAATAGACCTGAAGTACCGAACCTCAGGCACCCCCTGTGCCAAATATGGTACGTCATAAAATCAAAAATTTTGCTGACTTGTAACACTTAATTGATTTTTTTAATTAATTACTCGTGAATAAAAGAATATCTTCTTCCAATGATAAAAAAAAGCTAACTATATTATACTTTATTACTGTTTATATTGAAGGAAATAAATTTAAAAAAAACTCTTCGACACATGAATGCATATATATAACATATATATATATCGGGTTTTTTGCCAATCGCATTAAAAATTACTGTAACCGCAAGCATTTACCGTTATAATAAATACAATTACTAAAATATTTATATGTTTTTTAACGGAAAAATATTAATTAGATATTCATTCATCTCTTGACACTATGTATCTATATATATTTAAAGTGAATATGTTTGTTTGTCCTCCATGTATTACTATATAAAAGATAGAAAATGTTTGAATCTTTCAAAATATCTTTTTTTCCACCCTCGCAAAGTTTCTAGATTACCACAATCACATGACAACACATCTGAAAAGTTGTTATAACCATTGAAAAAACTTTCAGACTAGACTGTGTGCAGACCAAAGTATGATACTGTCAATTGTTCGTGAACTAAAATTGATTTTAGAATAAACTTTTTACTAAATGAAAACATACTATTACCTTTTTTTTATTTAAATTACTAGCGTAGCGAGTAGCACAGTTTTAGCTGTCATTTTGTTTGAGTGAAATTGCAACGATTAAAAAAACAGTTTACTCTTGTTAGCGAAAATTCAATATATCGACATTTGCTATCCTATCTTCACAGAACCACCGAGTTTGGCGGTATCATTGAAAATGTACCGAATGCATTTTTAAAAGTCCATAGGGTAATGTTTCGGGTATACAGTAAGCTTTTATAGAACACTTTCTACGTATTAATCATTTATGTTAGAATCGAACATCTAACAATATAATCCCAAGAGACCAAACAACCAGAAGATTTACCCAAGATATTCAACAATCCAATATTTTTTTTACCAAATAGTTACGGTTACGTTTTCCATCCCTTAGTGCTAACCTTTTGATTGCTTCGACGGTTGATTGCTATATATTGATAGTTAGTACTCAAAAATATAACAATGTTCAAATTTTAACGTAAAATTCAATATTTTCATTAGATGAGTTCTTACTACCTGCATTGAAATAATTGAAAAATAATGAAGGCTGTAAAACAATTTGTACGTAAAATCTATTTTAGCTTTATTTGTGTTTGTCTTTGTATACGGTAAGGTTGGTGTAAAGTTATTTAAAGATCAAAGCCTTGAATATAATCTACGTTATATTTTACCTGAGTAGGCATTCGATATTATGAATATAATAAAAGTTCCTCGGCACGATGGGTTATTTGTAAAATCACATGGTTTACATATTTCATTGAAATATTTATTTTAATAATCTGCCTTGGTAACAACAAATACCATTTGATAATTATTGTATTATATACGAAAATTTCGTCGGAATAACAAAGTCGCAAAAACCCATGATTTTGTACCTGTAATATTAAATATAATCTCTTGCAAACATACCTAGAACGCTTTATAATTATTTATTTACAAAAATCCCCATCTTTTAGAAATACGTCATCCAAATTTGATCTTTTATTTTGCATAAACTATGGGACGATAATCTTTTTTGGTACAAATTTATCTTCATATTCTGAGCTTAATCGGTTAATAATAAGTTGGGATTTCCTACCATAAGCAATATTTATGACTGTAAAAAGTGACATGTCCTAACGTTAATGATTGTAAAGAAATATTAATTCCAACGATATCCAACCCTAATAAGGAGCAAATGGTATATTAGGAAATCAACTCAAATGTTATATATGGAACGGTAAGACGAAAGCTTGAAAACAATCAATTATATTATATGAAAATTCATGACGAAGTAAACATTGTTTAAAAGTTCAATCAAAAGCTCTTGTATTCGAAAGATCTGTTAATTGTTAAGTCTTACTGCCTTTATTTTGTGGAAATAATGTGTAGATGATATTTGGTAAAGGAATAATATTTGCGGCATCTATAGTTGAATAGAACGGGCACTCAAGTGCGTATTACTACTCAACTACATGACAGGTTATCATTATAATAAATACCAGGGCTTTGGAGTCGTTAATAAAATAACTCCGACTCATAAATTGACCAAAAACTTTCTTTCCTACCTGTCTTATTAATCATCATCATCATCAGCCGGGTTCGATCCACTGCTGGATGAAGGCCTCCCCCTGCTTTCTCCATTCTTCTCTGTCCTTAGTTATTCGTTGCCACGTATTACCTCCGAACTTGGTTAGCTCGTCTAACCATCGGGTCTTAGGGCGGCCCTGTGGTCTTTTAACGTTTCTTGGATACCACTGTATGACCGCATTCGTCCAACGGTTGTATATTTGTCGTGCTATGTGTCCAGCCCATTGCCATTTTATCTGTTTGGCGACATCTACTACATTGCCTTATTAATATATATTTTAAATTAAAGATCAACCAACCAATCCAGCAAATTGTGTATAGAGATAATTTTCAAAATCGACATATCGAAAAAGTAGTCACTCGTTCTTCACGACTTTAATTCTGACTTCACGGCCTTAGTAGGTGCACGGTCATATCCACGCCTCCAAATCAAATCAGTTAATTACAATATATCAAGAAATTTTAAAAATAAACAGGACACAATTAAATTCAATGTTCATATTCTACGATCAACTAAACCTTAATAAATAAGTCGTACACTACAATTTAACCGACAAATTGAAATTGATATCTCTTTAGTGTCACATTATCCAATTAAATTTCAATTGTAGTTTATTATTGTTAAAACCGTTCATCGTAAATTCATTGGCAGTAATGTTGGGAAAATTATTATTTTACTAATGTGATGTCCGTTATAAATAAATCAAGGGTTATTAAAATTATTTTAGACATAGTTTTTTTTTTTAATATTATATTTTAGATAAATTAGCTCTGAAATTTAGTGTCCAAATACAATTTCTTTAAATTGTGTGTTAGTTATAATGTATTCATTTTATAGAATGCCTGAATAAATGACAAAAGATGTGTAAATATATAAGGTTTTCCAATTTGCTACAGTTTTTTCGCTTTATTTTTAAGTTATTAAAAATGTTTTAATGAATATATAATTGTTGATCAGATCCTTTAATATCCATTTGTAAATAATTTATAGCGCTGCGGTATCCTTGAAATTGAAGACTGGAAAGAAAAAAAACCGAAAGGATGCCAATTAAATATAACGGTTCTTCTTTTATTGACATACATTCCTGATACCTGATAGTTTCAAAATTCCTCAATAATAACAAAAAAAAACTGATTATTTACGTCACTACCTTCATTTTATTTTATACGTTTTCTTTTTACTTTATCACGTTTCATATTTCATCGACTTAGCACAAAATTCTCGCAATCTGAAAAGGTCTGCATTATGTATAGAACTAAATTTCATTAATATTATATTACTGATATCAGGGCAGATTTTGCTAACCGCAATCATTCTTAACTTATTATCATTACTAAAAAAATTAAAACGAAGATTTTTAAAAAAAGGGTTACTATTTACCATGTATATTTACAATACGAATGGTTCAACAACGTAGAAATAATTTACAAGAAATCATACCAAATATATAGATGAAGGAAAATTGTGAAAAAAGTACTAAATATTGTGATTCTACTCTTTGTGAATATTTGTATATTTGAAGTGATATCTCAACGTATTTTCAGTGTCATATTTCAGTTATAGAACAGATCGTTTATAATGAACTATAAAAATTTTACGACTCATATAAAGAAACCCATATAATGAAGTGTATACATATTACAGTAAAACCCCCATATACACTTATGTCAGAAACGTGCAATTGGGGGAATAAATCTTTTACAAATTTTGGTATTTTATTTCTTTCCGCAAAAAATGTAACACTATAATTATTCTCGTTTTGCAAAAAAAAAAAAAAATACATGGACGACATATTTTGTTACTATGTAGTAAAATGCATAGCGTTCGCAAAATCCAACACACAGACGGTCGCCCGGCTGTGCGTGTACGATAGGCTGGCACGTGTTTAATACACAAACGCTAGCCAACATTCGACAGTATACACAGCACAGACGACCGTCTGGCTGTGTGTGTGCAGCGATCGTGCAATTGGATGATTTGAGTAATTCGAAGTACTGTAATTGATAGTTTCACTATATAAGTAATTAATCGAAATCATTCACACGAAACAATCTTAACATTCGAACATACAGAAAACTTTCAAATGTAAACCAAACTAACAGTACAAAAATCGCTTATGTTAATCTTATATTAACTTAAGTTATTATTAGAATTAATTTTGCTGGTGAATAAGTGACAATCAGCTATAAATATTTTCACCTAGTATCCAACGTGATATATGTATTAAGTTTTTACGCCACTTGCTTGATCAATTTATAGCACGAGGCAGCTTTTGAGTCGAGTCTCTCACCCACTATCTTTTGTAGATGGTGACATGTTGAGACGAGGAGGCCATATATTACGGCAGACATGTGGTGCACGTCACGGCACTTGGCTAAGGCAGCATATTTTTGCGGAAACAGATGTGTGTTTTTTTTTATTCAAATCCTTATGATACTCGATGTGATGTGGTGCCTTAACGACGAGTTAGACGGAGAAGATGAGAGCTATGAACATATGTACTAGCTAGAAACAGATGATTTTTTTTACTTTTAAGGGGTTAACTGTCACTTCTTGATGGAAAGGCATGATATTTTAAATAATAAAATATCAATTTTAGTACTTGTTTCCACAATATGTTTTTTATCAAGACCAGTTTCGCTCATCGCGAGCATAATCAACTGATAATCTTTTTTTAGAAACTATCATATTATTTAAAAGATAAATTAATTTGTAAACTAAGCTACAAATGAGTATTGTAATAACGTTTATTTCAAATAAAAATTAGTAGTGCAAGTGCTTTGTTAACCATTTTACCGCCAAGATCCATATATTTCCATTGATCAGATGATATGCATGAATTTTGAAGAAAAAAATATTAAAAGTCAAATATTTTATGATTCTTAACTTGTTTATGCTTGATAGAATTTCAATATCACATATGAACTGTTGAAACAATTTTTTGTCATTAACGACCTGGTTTTTGTCTTTTGGTATCATCAAGCTTTCTATCACACGGATGCAACCAAACTGACTTTTTATTAGTCAGTTAGTCAGTTCTGTTGCACCCGTGTAAATACCTAAAGATATCGAATGGTGAAATCTGGGTCGTTAGTGATAGTGACACAATTAAAATTTAAAACCAATATAGTAATTAAAATTATTGATCAAAAACATAAAAGTTCATATTTTTAGACCCTTGAACGCTTAGCATTGGTGGCCAATAAGCAAACCATACGCCAGTGATAATTTGGCACTGTAGTGGTTAATTATATTTTACTATATTATATATATTTTGACAACAATACATTCAAAGTAATTATCATAATCTTATTCACTTACACTTTGATGATTCGCTGAAATGAAAAGCTTCATAAAACTTCGACCGCTTTCCGACATAGTTCAACTCATATGAACTGTTTTATAGAAGGATAGCGCAGTCAGCAAACAGATGTTCAACCGACATACGTCATTCAGTACAATCTTATTATTCAACAGTTTTTTTTATTCTCGCTTACATTTAAAGTGCAATAGAGTTATAACAAATAAACAAGCACTCAATGCTGGGTTCCTCTCTATATATTAACTGAACAATTTTCCATATACCATAGCAATTCGAATTTTATTACATAATATAAGTCTTTTACTAGATTTTATTTAATGTTTGAGATGCTTTTTTATCGTTTATTTAAATATTTGAAAATCATTATTTACTTGCAACTTTATAGCTGTAACATAAATGGCAAGTCGTTATTGGAAGATAGAACTTTTATGTCTAAAGCTTTACCCACTGGCTTTTAACGACATGTGTAACGATTTCAGTGCGTTGCTTTTTTTGTTATATCAAATTAATGCAGCGTTACAATCTATGTCACGCTTTTATTTGCTCCATATTTTGTAGTCGCTGCAGAGCTGAGCAATCTAAAATAAAATTGATTCACGTGGACATTGAACATTATGTTTATTTACAGTGTGTTGACAATTGATATAAGCGTATTGTCAATGTGAAAATTATCGTGTACAAAATTATTTCGTGTCAAAATACAGCCTGAATTATATTGACAATTGATTCTTAACGAACAAACTAATATATGTCGATCACCATTGCTTAACCTGCTACGGGGAGCCGTTTTGTCTCCATACTGGAGCATTTTCGTGCCATATGTAAACTTATTGATATAGCCGCCTTCTAAGTTTCATTTACAACTTTTAGTTTTCTTACGAGCAAGAAACAAGCTAGGTCGTTAAAACAGGAGAGAAGATTGCATTGTGTACCTTTTCTACACAGCTATATATAGATAAGCAAATGTTCATTTAATCATAGTTCTGACGATGACTTGAGCCGAAATAGCTATCAACTATATCTTGAAAAAAAAAATTCGTACTAAAATACATTGCTATTTTTTACACCGAGTTATAATGGAGTTCTACCAAGGGAATGCCAATTCAATCAATATCTTGACAATCTTCATACGTTTTCCTGACAGCATGACAGTTAAATTGTCTTTTGAAATATATTTAATCCAGGTCAGCAAAGAAAATTCAAGTAAATTTAATAAATGAATTCTAATGATTTATGAATACTGACCGTCAGTTTAACGCACGATAGATTGTATAATAGTATATCATTCAATAGAAAATTTAAAATGTAATATTCTGGTTACAGTATGTATGTATTATGAATGCTATTTTTTAATAAACCAAACTTCGCGTTCGTTACTAAAGCATCCTGCCGCCTTTGCCGATTATTTTTTTAGTCAGTTAGTGATTCCAGGGGCGGTTATCTTGCGGGGGGTCAGATTTAAGATCAGTGACGGCAGATGGTAGCCGGGGGCGTCGCAGCTGCGCGAATGTTTCTTATTTTTAAATACATCTTAAAAAAAAACATTTTGATTTAACAACAACCCTTTCTTATATTATACTTTGTCTTCTGTATTATAAAACTGATACACGAGAATTTTTTTTTTTTTTTGTGAATAGTTGAGGTATGATTTTATTTGAGTTAATTATAGATACTCTTTCACAATGCTCCTAAACAGGTTTTTAATTGTTAAAAAATATTACCAAAAATATTACCTGAGGGTGTTTGATGGAATTTCAATATCAAATTTTAAGTGTTTCCACGTGATTTGTTACTCATGACCAGGGCTTTGCCTTTTGTCATCCTCTGAACTGACACAACTTTTACGGTTGGCATCGGTTAAAATTTATATTATATATATTATATTTGAAGCCACAGTTGAACCACCGATAAACCGTATTTGCCCACGCCTGATAGGTACGAAGAAATCAACCTTTTTTCAGTTTAAATTCACTTCACGTACATTAATTACTAATTGTTAGATTACATATATATAACTTTTTATGTTATCGACTTAAGGTGCTTGATAAAATTTCAATATTAACTATGAATTGAAACTTTGTATGATTCCACATGTTTTATCACTAATAACAAAGGTTTCGCCTTTTGGCATCTTCAGACAATCTATCGCACGTATGCAACTGAGCTGGCACACCACAAACAGTTAACATCGGTTATATATACAAAAGGAGTTAATTACAAAGGAAAAACACAGACCCTAGAGCTAGAATCTAAACATGCCACGGATTTACCGATTGAGTTGGCATTCACTTAGTAAAACTCAATAATAACGCGGTGAAAAAATACCAATGTATTTAGTTCTACAAAACTTACATTCTATTTATATTATTGACGATATAATAGTTATTTTCATTACTTATTGTAATTTTTTTCGCGTCTTTTCTTTCTAAATGTTTCTAAAACTTTGTATGATTCAGCAGTTCATCAGTTCTGTTGCATCCGTGTGGTATAATGCCTGAATATACTGGGTCGTTAGTTACAAAACTTGTGGAATCGTGGAAAGTTTCAACTATTCAACTTTGATATATATATTATAAGCTACCTTACCTAGAATGAGCTTAGAAAGCGCCCGGACAGTAATTTATTTACATATAAAATAACTGACAGGATCTTATTGAATAAAAAAAGTACCTTTTTTTATCATATTATCATAATTCCTGAGCCAAAAAGCTTTCGAGGCGAGAATAAGATCGTGGCATACTGAACGTTAAGGTGGCAACGGTGGATGATTATTGAATTTTGTCAAAGCGCTAAAAGCAAACCCTTTCTTAGTAGAGTGAACAATAATGGACCGAAGGACTTACCCAAAAATGTAATAACAAATTTAATATTTTTTTTCTACAAATATTTCACTATTTTTAATTCACATCATAACTTATATGCCGAAAAGCTGCAGCTGTGAGATAATAATTAATTTTATTGATTGAATTAGCTCGATAGAACCACATTATAACACGGTGGTAAAATTTCAATGTAATGATTGAATTGGCATTTACTTGGTAGAACTCCATTATAACACGGTGAAAAATTAACTATATATTTTAGTTCTACAAAATTATTTTTTTAAATATAGTTGATAGCTCTTTCGGCTCACGCCATCGTCGGAATTATTATATATAGCTCACAATAGCTTTATAGTTCCGACGCTTGGAATTGTATAAGTTTTAGAAACATTTACAGAGAAAAGATGCAAAAAAGTGCAATGAGTAAAGAAAATAACTTAAGTATTGTCAATAATGTAGGATGTCAAATTTTTTGAACTAAAATACATTGCTATTCTTTCACCGTGTTATAATGGAGGTCTACCAAATAAATGCCAATTCAATCAATAAAAAGGCTACATTTAAAATATTTTCATTGACATACCATACGCTTAACACTGGGAGCGGACATGGATCAAACAAAGAAAAAAAAAACGACTGAAATCAAATCATTACCAATAAAGAATGCTTTATTAACTTTTGTATTGCATTATTCAATCAAAAATTTAAAAAAAACTATCATTGACCTTCTAAATTCAAGAAATCTTTCCCCAATTAAATTTCCAGAAAAAAAAATTGAAGGTGTGGAATTCGTCATGGAAACCGCGCGCTAACGAAGGTAAAAGCATAATGTCTACCTTAATTAGCGTGCGACGGTAAAATACAGTCGTACGCAAAGGTAGCCATAACGAGTTCATCTTTTGCCGCTGCCTGTCACCCATCTACCGAGATGAAAATGCAATATATTTTTGTTTAAGTACCTTCCTTACCGCTGCAAAAAAGCTCTATCTATTGCGCCACTCTACAAATATAAACAGTGATTTCAAAGTAATGATTTTGGAGCACTTGAAATTTCGCTGCCGAGATAGCTTACTGTTCAATATGTCTAGTAATTAATCAATGAAACTTTTGCTACAACTTCACGAATATTAATTTTTATGAATCGTGTTACATTAAAACAAATTAAAACGTTAAAAAAATTCGAAAATTATAAAGAACGCTAAATTTAAGAAATAGCTAGACAAATAAATAATAATTACTCTCAATATATTTAATTAAAGGCTTTTTTATATAGTTTTTTTACCCATTAAATATATAAAATTTGAATTCTTGAAACATGCATTCAAATTTAAATTTTTATAATTTTGTACGATTCCATATGTTTTCCCATTGACGACCCGGATTTCGCCTTTCGGCATCTTTAGGCATTCTATCATACGGATACAACAAACCTGGCTTGACTTGACTCAGTTCTGTTGCATCCGGGTAATAGAATATCTGAAGATGCCGAAAGGCAAAACCTGTGTCGCACGTGACAAAACATGTGGAATCGTACAAAGTTTTAGCAATTCAAATTTTATTTTGAAATTACATTAAGCACCTTCAGTCGGTATCATAAACTTTATGCATTAGTCAATTTATCTAAATTATAAAAAATACAAATTGTATTCAATATCTTAGATTAGATTACGGAATATCAAGAAGTTGTTAACTGTCACGTTTTGGTGGAAATGCATTATATTTAAATAGTAAAACAGAATGTTGAATATTTATAATACAAGCTGTGAAAATAGTATAACACTACGTTTTATTAGCTCATATATTTTCGCAAATTTTGGCGCAAAAATAAACGAAATAAAATAACACGATTGAAAAAGCAATGAATTAACTATGGGAACTAACTACGAAGGATACCACTACAAAAACATTACTTTAAACTCCTAGTGCATCTTGGGCACAGGATGATTTGATTAAATATTATCAATTTTAAAACATTTATTTATATAAAATAATAGTCTTGATTAAATGATATGTATCATAAAAAAATGTTGTTGACATCTGAATGCCATGTTACACTTTGTCGTTCGTTTATGAGACGTTATAAATTTATCGTTTTATCATTGCAAGATTTTTAGCACGGTGATAATAAATTATTGATAGTTTAGGTGTGTGAAGAATAGACGCTCTGGAATAAATTGATAGAAGAATGATAATTTTTATGCTCCATGATTTATAATCGTTCACCCGGAAAAGTTGAGTGCCTTCATGCAAGTCAAAAGACTTGATAACAACGATCTATGTTATGCAGAAATATGTTTCTTGGGCACCTATGTCACGCTTACATACAGTTTATACGATAATAATAATTCTGTCATTACTTTAATAATTCATACTTATTTCTAAATAATTTGAATTATTACATCTTTGTACGATTCCACAAGTTTTTGTCACTATTGACGCGGGTTTCGCCTTTCGGCATCTTCGGGCATTATATCACACGGATAAAACAGAACTGACGCCAAATGAACAGTCAGCATCATGTATATACCAAATGTTATCTTTTGTAAAACCTTTTCAAGAATGATTCATTAACAATATTTATCGTTAGTGAAAATTATCACAGGCAATTGTGTTAATTATTTCAAGTGGTTTTTACTTTGGGGTCTGTGTTTTCTTGTAATCAGTACCTTTTGTATATATACGATGCTAAATGTTTATGTTACGTCAGTTCTGTTGCATCCGCACGATAGAATGTCTGAAGATGCCGAAAGCGAAACCCGGGTTGTAAGTGACAAAACATGTGGAATCGTACAAAGTTGTAACAATTCAAATTTTATATTAAAAACATCAATCAACCACCTTCAGTCGATTAATATGTCACGATACATAACGATAAATTATATTTTTAACTACTAAGGCACTTTGTAAATACCATAATAATTCTATCTTGTAAACCATATCCGCTTCCTACTCGGAGCATATTAACACGATACAGTGCCTCCAAGAATCTATATCGCTTTACAGTCGTGTTACTGCAATACAGATATCCCGGCGTCTTGTCAATCCGCCACTTGTTTAACTTTGCCTTACCAAACAGTTTAAATATAGCCCCCTAACTCAATTAGTAATATAATGTTTATATTCTGATAAAATGGAAGCTATTTTATACATAATGTGGAAGGGAAAAGTTTTTTTGATTTCAAAACCATTTCGGAAGGTTAATGCATTTTTTTAATAAATCGTATTAGTACAGTACTTATCAATTAATTACGTTTATTTAACGAAAAATCCTAGTTTCGAAAAATACACAAAATACAAAAATTAGCACAATATGCGACTAAAGGTAACGTACGTTTAAACGTATTTCTGATGAGAGCGTAAGCTGAAATAGCTACAAACTAGTAATATAATAGTTCTGACGATGACGTGACCCGAAATAGATATCAACTATATCTTATTAAAAAAGGTAGAACTAAAATACATTGCTATTTTTCACCGTGTTATAATGGGTTCTACCAAGTACAAGCCAATTCAATCAATAAAAAATAATAGTATTACACCAAGGTGTGACAGTGAATACCTTAAAAGCTTTTTAGTAATTTACCCGACGTAATCAGCTTGATAGTTACCACAAGAAACTACAGATTTCATTTAATATTTTGGTACTTATAATCACATAGATGGCCGGCTAAAATTCGTTTCCGAAGTCTTTGTTCGTCAAAGTTTGCGTAATAAAACATTACTGTGAATACATAAATGGTGTACGAATTTCATCTCGATGCGTATTGAATAAAACTGTTCAGGTAAGGTAATTAGGCCACCCCTGGTATACCTGCAATGTAATCAAGAAAAGCAAATTGACGAGTGGCACGCAGGTGTCGTGTGATCTTACTTTTACCTTTTACAAGACCGACATTTGAATGATGATAATTTCTTTTAAAAATTGTATGTATCTTCATTTCGTTCCGTTCATAATAAGAGTGCTCAAAAATTATTGTTATTTCGTTGGCAATACCCTTGAGGCATCGCTTTGTTTTCTCTGTAACCGCTTCAAAACACTGTTGCACATGAAAGTCTGTTTTATTACACGGTGAAAAAATAGCAATGTATTTTAGTTCTACAAAATTATTTTTAACAAATATAGTTGATAGCTATTTCGGCTCACGCCATCGTCAGTTTTATTGTTAAAGTATTGACACGAAGATGATTCAAAACGAGTTGATTTTTCAAGAATTTATCTTGAATTTTCAACAACAAGACAATGCAGATTAAACATGTACCATGAATGTACAAGATACATTATTTCAAATTGATTTATTTTAAGAAAACAGTATATAAAACAAGATTTTTGACATGATTTAATTTAACAAAACTTCGGGTGTAGCGATTGACATTAAAAAGACGAACAAAATTTAGAAATATATTAGATCGCTTGAAAATCAAACAATTAGTAAATTAAATCAATATATACGTTGCGTCTTTATACTTACCCTTTAGAGAAGTATATTTTTTTACAGAATTCAATTATAAATAACAATGAGATGAATGATATAAAAACAATTAAAATGCATTAAATATTACATACACCTTACTGCCTACAAATGGTTTTGCAATTCATAATTAAATCATAAACTCGCACTGAAATTCCCCGCGAAAAGTATTTCCATTCTCATTTAAAGGTTAATTCGTGTCTAATTTGATTCCCATGTGTTCCGTATTTGTCGCAATATCTACATGATATAATACATAATTAAAAAGCTTTTATAGTTTAAGTGGTCTTATTTCTAACGATGTCGCGAAGCCGAAATAGTTACCTATTGATTACATTATATTATTATCAAATTTGAATTGTTACAACTTTGTACGATTCAACATGTCTCGTCACTAACGACCTGGGTTTCGCCTTTCGTCATCTTCAGGAATTCTATCACAAGAATGCAACAGAACTGACTGTGGAATCGTACAAAGTTGAAATAATTCAAATTTGATGTTGAAATTCCATCAAGCACCTTCATTCGTATATAATAATATTATTTTTAAATAACAAAAACACATTTTTAGTGCTATTTCCACAATGTATTTAATGATCAGGAAGGACATTGTTCATCGCGAGCATTGTCAATCAAGTTGTATGTATATATGTCGATAATGTAAAATATAATATGGAAATAGTTCTAAAATATGTGTTTTTATTATTGAATAAAGTTTCATGCCCTTCCCCTACGAAGAGAATGTTTTTTTAATCATTTTTCGACAAAAACTTAAAAACTTGTAAAGTCAAGTCGAATCCGTTTTTCGCAAGGCAAAAATAGCTTCGTTACGAAAAAAAGAGTACATAAATTTTCATTTGCTTTTATATAATAAATTTGTGAGAAACTTTAAGATCAGATAAAGAGAACTTTTACAATGCAGCGGAATCTTGTCTCGGTAAGTTTTCAAAAAATGCATCCATCTTTTGAAACGTAGACAAAAATAAGAAATAAATAAATACCAACGTTTACCGACCGTCCAGCTTGTGTGTAGTGTAATGGCGAGGCACTACCGTTGAAGTTTTGTCTCATTCAGCCAACTTATCGCTTGCCTAGATATGCCAGCGGAAAATAATTATGCGCCACTCGGTTGAATCATATACTAATAGCTGTATTATTTTTTATCCAATATAATAAACGAAATGGACGATCTAGTCATTCACATAATCAGTATTTTCGTCAGACTTTAATTCCGGTTTCTTTAATATTTTTTCACTGTGGCTTAACTTACTTCTTTATTGGTATTTTTTTTAAATCGATGAACTTTTGTGCCAAGATTGATTCAGATGTTGAATTAAAAAAATACAAAATCGACTTTGAAACAAAATCCCGGATAGGATCGTTTGAGATATTATAGCTAACGATCTGGCATTTGAAATGAACACCCGAACGGGATTGCTCGAGTTATAATATTGCCACTAGACCACAGAGGCTTACAAAAATATATACGAAAACTAAGTCCACCATTTCCATGTGAGTTAAACATGGTAAAGAACGTAATGTGTAAACTGTCACTTCTGTATTGAAATGCATGATATTTTAAACGATAAAAACACATTTATTTGTATTATTAATCATTCAGTGATAGATGGTGGTTCATTTGATAATGTTCCCAATTAACGAAACCGGTCCTGATCATAAAATATATTGTGGAAATAAAGTACTAAAAAATGTATTGATTGAATTGGCATTCACTTGGTAGAACTCCATTATAACACGGTGAAAAAAATAGCAATGTATTTTAGTTCTACAAATACTTTTTGCACCGTGTGACTACAAAATGTGATTTTTAATTTTTTAAATATTATGCCTTTCTATCAAGAAATGACAGTTAACACATTACAAATTATAGTTAGTTTGTTTTGTTTTGTGTTTGTAACACTCTCATTTAACAGCGAGATGTGTTGGAGCTAAAATTAAGCACCAAAATCACCCATGCCTTTGAGCATGACTCCTTAAATCAATTGAAAAATAATTGATCAGCTGATTTAAATGTGCTGATATAGAAATGTTAATAAACTAACGTCTCAGCTGTCGAGACGGCTGTAATTTATAATGTGCCATTTTTCAATAGAAATTTTAATTATACTGAGAATTTTTTAAATTCTTTGCTTCACTTTTGAAGTGTTAACTGTCACTTCATGATGGACAGGCATGATATTTTAAATAATAAAAACACATTTTTTAGTACTTATTTCCACAATATATTTTTTGATCAGGACCGGTTTAGCTCATCGCTAGCATTATCAACTGATAGAATACAATTTACAAGCAAGTCTATTTATACAAAATATTTCAGTTAAACGTAGCAGGTATACAAAACCATTGGTTCTAAAGAGCTCAAGTTCTCAAGAACTAAGAAAAAAAATTACAGGAAATCCTACAAATTTAAACAATAGAAACTGTGTTCAATTCGACATGTTTTGTCATCATTTGCTTACATATTAGAGGAATAAAACAATCAAAAATTTACAATTACGGGCAACAAATATTATGAACGAATTTCAAAAATGTTTTTTTCCCTGATAAAAGTAATTACATGAAGTTTTCGAATTCGTTTATAACCGAAAACTATATCTGTTTACCTTAAAACAAAATTATCATAAATTTAATAACGTACTAATGTATTCATTGAATAATTTCCTGAACGAAAGATTTGAATTAAAATATTGGCGTTGACAGTGATAACTAACGTAGCGGAAAATGAATATGCTAAACTGTCATAAAATTTTCCATTTTAAATGGTAAATACATCGCTTAAAAACTGCGAAGCTCGACAGCTAATCAACCCTTGCGAAGGTGTAAAGCTATCCTTTTGAAGTAGGGTTTATCGCCAGCCTCGTTCCACTGGCCATCGCTGTATGCTCTGCGATCGACTCTTTCCAACCCATCGGAGTGCCGAGCCATTCTCCACCCACACCCTGCGATCATATGATCCGATTCGGTCATTAGCAAATATTGGTTTATCGGACTGTTGTGTGTCAGGCTGCGACCGGATTTTGTGGCTCAAAATATTTATATCCTAACAATTCGTCTCACAATACAACATTTAGATTTCATATATATAGACTCTTTCGTGTATATTGTCGAAACGTGAAAATTTCGGATGATTTGTCGTTATCTAACTTATAGCTTTTAAAGTATTAACTGGCAGTTCTTTTTGGAAAGGAATTATATTTAAATAATACAACGCAATGTTACTATTATTGATATCGGGGCCGGTTTCTTTCATCGCTAGCACTGTCAACTGACTGGCTATTAAACCAATTTAAATGCATAATTTTTAAAATAATAAAAACATTTTTTTTTCACTATATCCACTATATAATTTATGTTCTGTACCAGTTTCGCTCATCGCGACCATTATCAAATTTAAAAAAAAAATCGAGTATAAAATTGCAGGTATACAAAAGAACCGAAGGTGTATGAAGCAAAATAAAAATCTGCAGGCAATCATAAAATAAAAGGAAATTCTGAATAAAGGAAAATAGTTTTAAAAGCATAATTTTAAGGACCTGTAAGTAATAATTCGCAAAGTCAAATCACTAAGTAATAGTAAAATAATTTAAAAAAGAAATATTTTTAGTAAACTGTTATATATTACGTAAAATCTAACTCAACTCTAAAATCTTAACCACATACTGAACCCTAATGAGATTATAATGATCCGAAATAAGTTGAAAATACTAATAATAATATTAAATAAAATACATTTTTAAATTTCTATCATTTATCGTGATGTTAATGATATATTAGACTTATCTTTCTCTATCTTAGACATACAACAATCAAGTTTTAAATTATAAGTTTTGAATTGTTATAACTTTGATATTGAAATTCCTTCAAGCACCTTCAGTTAATATCATAAATTAAAGTTTTAATATCAAAAAGTTTCTACGTACTTCCACGCTAACGTTAAAGGAACACAGCGCAAAAGTGTAGTAGAAAAAGTGATTAATGAATGTTCAATTTACTTGTCAAAATGATTTTTGTTTGCGTTGATAGAACATTTAATCGAAAGCTCGCTTGATTATTAATGTGATATGGTTTAACCTAGCACGGCTCGCTGTGACGTTTCAGTTCAATCTCAATAAAAGTTTATGACACGTTCAGCGCAAACTGTTCGTGAACGATATGTTTGTGACCGCCTCTTGCGGGTCAGAGCATCGGCCCGGTACACACTG
This sequence comes from Himalopsyche japonica, assembly GCA_028555115.1. Classification (NCBI taxonomy): domain Eukaryota; kingdom Metazoa; phylum Arthropoda; class Insecta; order Trichoptera; family Rhyacophilidae; genus Himalopsyche; species Himalopsyche japonica. The sequence goes on along the minus strand of JAHFWJ010000465.1, from coordinate 773,250 downwards.
ACGTGTAAACTAGGTACACCGTCCCTATTGTGTTAAAACGTATACGTTACACGCCGAACCTGTACGTGGATTGGGCGTCGAAAATTTTCATTAGCTCGGAATTTTTTCCTGTTCACATGTACCTTTGTGTTTTTCCGGAAACCATTTCTCTTTTGTTATGAATGTTTTTGTTCTGTTATTGGGTGATGAAAAATTATGCTTTGGCAATAATTGATTTTGTTTTACATGTGTTTAATATGTAAATTGAAACGCCTCTTTATAAACCAGAAAATTTAACTCTCAGTTTGGAAGCATATTCGGTTAATATCAGGGATGGGAATACATGAGCCACATTCTATATTCACTCATATATAGAAAAAGCTATACTATAATCATGTTTTCAGGCAGTATTAAATACAAAAATTCAAATTTTATTACATTTCAATAGACATCATAATTGACATATAAAATATTTAAACTTATAAGATTTATATAGTTCATCATTCAATATCAAATTTGAATTTTTAATTTTTTTTTACAATTCCAAATGCTTTTTCATTGACGTTTTCGGCGTCTTCAGGTATTCCATCACACAAATGCAAGAGACATTAATAACTGTCTAGAATCGTACAAAGTTTCTACAATTCAAATTTTATAACATTTAGAAAAAAAGTTTAATTCGTAAATAATAAAAAAAAAAATTCAAGATATATTGAGAACCGCACTTAACCAAACGAAGAGCCGCATTTTCCCATGTCTGGTATATTTAAAAAAAAATCTTCCGGACATATAATCTACAAATATGACAGAAATTCAGTACATTGACTTGAGAAAGAAATGATACAAAACTATTTTAACTGAACCAAATTGATTTTATATTTTATTTATGTCTTAAATATTTTAGAAAATTGAAGCATCATTAAAATGAGTAAGTAAAAATTATTTTAGTATATCTTAATTTCTGAGTATAAAACATTTTTCATCAAGGCAAGAGACAGTCAAGATATTCCTTATTAAAACAATATTGCTTAGAAAATATTTTAAACATTTTATAGATGAAAGATAAATTATCACGTACAATACACACATTTTATGTTACTTTTTTCAGGACCGTATCGTGTCTGATCAGTGAAGGAGGGTTTTTTTTAATTTGTTTTTAAAACATCAAAATTTATAATGTATTTATATTGATAGATTTACCATCTATTAAATTGGCATTTACTTTGTAGGATTTCTGTATAGTCAGACAAAAAAAATAATAAAAAAATAACATGTTATTAAGTTTATGATTAATGTCTCTTACTCAAAACAAAAACGATTTGTTAATAATACTATAAAATAACTTTTTACATGACTACATATTTTATACAGAAAATATATTTGTAATATCTTCTATTAAGCAATACATAAATCTAAGTTTACTCATAGGTCTGGCAGTCGAAATAACTATCAGCTATGAATAAAATTCTATGAAGCTAAAGTTTTTCATTTTATATGCAACACTTTGGTAGTGCTATTAAGAGTTATTAATTTAAATTTGGCATTTATAACTGTATGTTACATTCTCACTAATCTAGAAAGCGAAAGTTTTTATTTTGAATTTGAATTGTTACAACTTTGAACGATTTCACATATTTTGTCACTAACCAACCCGAGTTTCGCCTTTCAGCATCTTCAGGCATTCCATCACATGGATACAACAGAACTGACGCACAATAAACAGTTAGCATCGTCTATATACCAAAAGTATTACTCACAGAAAAACACAGACCCCAAATGAAGAACTAAATGGCACCTAAAATAAATTTAATTGTATTGATCTATAATAATAATAATTAACACAATTGCCCGTGATAATTTTCATTATCGATTAATCTTGTTGTTGAGTCATTCTTGAAAGAGTTTTACAAAAAATAATAATCAACTATCATTAAAATATAATCGGATTGTTTTCTTAAGAAATTTATCTAAGTTTACATCTAAGAATGTTTTTTGCTTCGATTTTTTGGCTTATTTATTTGTATCAAAATTTATATGATTCTTGATTGATTGAATTGGCATTCACTTGGTAGAACTCCGTTAAAACAGGAGAGAAGATGTATTGTGTACCTTTTCTGCACAGCTATATATAGATAAGCGAATGTTAGTTTAAGCATAGTTCTGACGATGGCGTGAGCCGAAATAGCTATCAACTATATTTTTTAGAACTAAAATACATTGCTATTTTTTTTCACCGTGTTATATGGTTCTGTTTATTCTATTTTTTATCTGTATTTTATTTTATGATCAAACTATAAGTTGCGATATTGCACGTAAACACAATTTCTTTTTCACATTCGACGCTGTGTCAAAACTTCTTTTTGATTTACGTTTAATATGTCAAAATGCAGTTGGTTCCTTATTGCATGAGAGCGCTTAACGTTTACGTTTCCATGTAAAGTGAATTACGGCCGCGTTACGGTTCCGTCGTTAGAAATGATCTAACTTAACGATCCTTTGAAGCTTTCCGTTTAGAACTGGCAGTAAACATCAATGTATCCAACCACTAGCTAACTTTCATCGTATTTACGAACACGACAATAGGTGTGTTAGTTAACCCTTATTTACTGTGCAGGCAATCAGTGAAACTAACATAATAAAGCACATGTTGAAGGGTAGTAATATCAGATTGTAATTGATAAATTTATTATTTAGGCAGTTGTATAACTAAGAGTGAGACATATTTAGGAATATTTACGGCTGAATTGGTTTGTGATTAATCATATCGACCGAAAGTGTGTGATGGAATTCCAATATCAAATCTGAGTTGTTACAAATTTCTGCGAATCTAATTTTTTTGTCACTAACGACCTGGGTTTCTCCTTTCGGTATCTTCAGGTATTATATTACACGGATGCAACAGAACTGACGGACAGCAAACAGTTAGCATCGTCTATATACCTCTTAATGGATTATTGATTTAACTTAATTTTGTTATTAAATAAAAATTATTAATAAGTGATTGTAAACATTTTACCTTTAAACTGATTTACATTATTTGTATTAATATTGTATGATTTCTTGTAAATTGTTTCTTAGTTCTTGAACTCATGGTTTGTTATATCTGCTACCTTACACTCAAATTTTTTATTTGAATATACTTTTTATTGTTTGAATAGGCATTTACTGGGTAGAACTCCATTATAACACGGTGAAAAAATAGCAATGTATTTTATTTCTACAATTTTATTCTACAAACTTCTGTTCAGTTAGTTCTGACGATGGCGTGAGCCGAAATAGCTGTCAACTATATCTTATAAAAAAATTGTAGAACTAAAATACATAGCTATTTTTTCACCATCTAAAATATACTTGCTTGTAAATTGTATTCTATCAGTTAATATTACTCGTGATGAACGAAACCGGTCCTGATATATATCATGGAAATTAGTTTAAAAATGTGTATTTATGATTTAACATTATAAAATAAGTTTAAAGTATATTTTTTAGCCATATGCTCCATATTCGAAATGAATATAGCTTTAAAAAAAACTTACATCTCTCGCATCACAGTGCATGATTTCCAAAAAAGTCAATTATTTTAAAACTAAAGTTTTTTTTACATTTACATCTTCACTGCCAGCATACCGACGGTATCGTAAGCCGAGATGAAAGTTAACCGCTTCGACGCCGGAACACTTAGAAATAAACACCGAGACGGAAAGGCAACTTCGCCGCTACACTAACTCCTGCCCAACGTAAACAATTCACTACAATGGCGCTGTACTGAAAGTACATCCAGGAATATTTGCTAGCGACGTTGGTGTACACAGATCTTACGATGTTAAATCAGTCAGACAAAAAACAGGCGGTTAAAAATATTATTATATATTATCGAAACAAATTTATTATTTGAAACTTGACTTGAATTATTATTGACTATAGGTATTGCCAGTGTAGCTAACTTTATAAGCAGACAACTTAAATGTTATTGAAACTATTTGTTGTTCTTCATTGGGAAACGTATTTATACGATCGATATAAAAAACCTTGGTTATATACGAATTTGAATATGTCCATGTATAATATATTATAGATAAATAGTTCGGTTATTAATGTCATACTTTCTGGTGAGGGCGTAAGCCGAAATAGCTATCAACTATTATATTATATTTTTTTCACCGTGGTATAATGAAGTTCTACTAAGTAAATGGCAATTCAATCAATAGATGTTATTCATGTCGTTTCAGATATATATATAGGGTCCGCCATCTAATCATTTTTTTTTCAACTAGTGCTTATTTCGTGAATGGTAACACTTAGCTCATGTCTGATTTGACAGATAATTAGTTTTATCCTTCCGCTGAACGAATATGGTTGTGTATACGCTTGAACAACGCTGGAAAATATTGCGACATTACTTTGAAAATCATGGTAATGTTGCAGAATGTGTGCGAAAATTGCGTATGGATTTTGGAAGAAGAGAAGCACCGTCAGCTCCGTATGTTCGTTATCTTGTGAAAAAGTGAAAGAAACTGGCATCCTCATCGATAAACCAAAGCGTGAAAAGCCAAAAACAGTGCGTACACCCGAGAATATTGATGCTGTGGCAGAAAGTGTGCGTGAAGCGCCATCAACATCAATTCACCGTCGTTCTCAACAATTGAACATTTCGGAGACATCATTGAGACGAATTTTGCATAAAGACCTTGGTATGACGCCATACAAAGTCCAATTGGTTCAGGAGTTGAAGCCAACTGACCATCCAATGCGTTTTCGCTTCGCTGAGTGGGCCTGCGATCGACTTACAGAAGATGCCGATTTTGCCAAAAAAATCATCTTTTCGGATGAAGCTCATTTTGATCTTGGCGGGTATGTAAACAAGCAAAATTGTCGCATTTGGGGCACAGAAAACCCGCACGCATACATTGAAAAGCCGGTACACCCAAAACGAGTCACTGTTTGGTGCGGATTTTGGTCCAGAGGCATAATTGGGCCATTTTTCTTCGAAAATGAGCAAGGAGTGGCCGTTACAGTCAATGGCGATCGTTATCGGACCATGCTGAACGAATTTTTGTTCACAAAAATTGAAGAGGAGGATATTGGCAACATTTGGTTTCAACAGGACGGCGTTACGTGCCACACAGCCGAAGCTACACTCGATGTTTTGCGCCCTGTTTTTGAAGATCGCATTATCAGCCGCAGAGCTGATGTCGTTTGGCCACCTTGGAGCTGTGATTTGACACCGTTGGACTATTATTTGTGGGGTGCCCTCAAAGATAAGAGTTACGCCGACAAGCCAGAGACAATTGACGCTTTAAAGGACAATATTCGTGAAGCCATTGGTGAAATACAGCTGCACACAATCGATAATGTGCTTAAAAATTGGACCGATCGTGTAGGCTACTGCATGGCCAGCCGAGGCAGCCATTTGAATGAAGTTATTTTCCATTATCAACCGGAAGGATTGTACTTTTTAAAATAAAAAAAGAAATTTGAGAAAATATTAGTAGTTTTTTTTTTATAGCATTTTCAAAAAAAAAGGTTATTTGGGGGACCTTATATATATATATATATATATATATATATGTGTGGCTTTGGGGTTTATATTTTCCTATATAGTGTTAATCGTATATAACTGATGCAACTCGATTACTCTATACCAGTTCAATTGCATCCGTGTGATAGAATGCACGATGATACCAGAAAGTAAAACCCGGGTCGTGAGTTAGAATGCGTGTCGAAATGTACAAAGTTACAACAATTAAAACTTTGTATCGAAAGTCCATCAAGCGAACTCGTTTGATATCGTTAATTATAAAATTTTGCATTTGAAATGCGTAGTTATCAATTGACCTGAAAAATTAAATAAAATGAAAATCCAGAAACACATTTACTAGTCTTGCATACTTGCTAACTTTTAACTCAAAGTTTTGTAAAACTAGGCTTGTTGTTATTTGTGTCCAATCAGTTGAGCGAATCAGCGATGAGGGAAACCGTTCCTTATCAGAAAATTTATTGTAAAAATGAGTACCTAAAATGTGTTTTTATTATTAAAAAAAAATGATAATCGTCTTAAATACACCAGTTTGGAAAATAACGAGCTATGACATGACGACGTAAAAAATCACGTATCTTTGATATCATATAACATCTTTATCTACGTCAGAATAACTTAATGCCCGAATGTAGAAACTCGCTGGTAAATAAATCAAAAACGAATATGTCAGAAATGGAAATTATACAAACGTTATGTACTTATGTACATCTGACGTTTAAAAAACCCTACGTCACAATAACCCGTCACATCCTGAGCTGTCATGACTCAAATGTCTTGTGGAATTGTGCCGTATCGGATATTTGTGTATTTTTTTATTTTGTATTCGCCGTCCAAAATTACTTTTTATGATGAATGTTCTTCAATGGCTGGATGCGCTCGGGTGAATATGCGATCTGTATCATTAATTCCACTTTGATATCAGTGCATGTTTATTTAAATAAAAGAATAAACATACAATTTGACAATGATCCTGTTTTTTTTTTTATTAGATATTCAATTAAAATTATGTGGGTTTATTTTCCGAGCTATAGAAACTGAAAAGAAACCCTAATAAAACTTATTGTGTATAAAAATATTGTGGAATCCCTATTCAGAATTCGAATTTCGACTACAGAAAGTACGGCAATGTATATGCAAATATTTCGCTTTTAACTTATACTTAGCTTCTTTAAATATGAAACAAAATTTTATGAAACACATTATTTACTATACGGTGAAAAAATAGCAATGTATTTTATTTCTGTAATATCTAAACTTTGTAGAACTAAAATACATTGCTGTTTTTTCACTGTGTTATTATGGAGTTCTACCAAGTAAATGCCAATCCAATCAATACTTTATTTATTTTATTTGGTTTATCCACCAAACCTACGTTAAAAAAATACAAATTATAGTTTTATTGCTTGTGCGACGCCAAAAATATTTAAAAATTCAATTTTGAAAATTAAATGAATAAATAACTACAGAAAAAGGATAACAAGGAACTCAACTAAACAAGTCTAAGAAAACAAGAACTAAAATATATTGCTATTTTTTTTCACCGTGTCAACTAAACAAACTTATGAAAAATCTACTTATATGGCAATATCAGAAACAATACTGTTGAACATTGTTAATGCTCTTACCATTGACATCCCCATTGGCAGACAGGTTCTACACTTTGGAAGATTGAACAATTCATGTCCACGATTTCTTATAAAAATATCCGGAACACAAAATTTGATATTATATAGGATGGCAAAATTCCTATTTTGGCCTCGAACGAGTCGAAAGAAATATACAGCTAGATATATTTCCCTTCTAATTTTCAAACTATTACAAGTGTGCATACCTAAAAGAAAAAATGAAAAAAGTGAAAAAATAGCAATGTATTTTAGTTCTACAATTTTTTTTATAAGATATAGTTGATAGCTATTTCGGCTCACCCATCGTCACAACTATGCTTAAACAAAAATTTGCTTATCTATTCATAGCTGTGTAGAAAAGGTACACAAAACATCTTCTCTTTTGTTCTCACAGCCCAGCTTATATCGTGCAAGAAAAAAATATCCAATATGAATCAATAAAAATTGATAAATATTATAAATGTACATTTCGCTTTCATAACCGTTATAGGTATACTATACAACCCCTAATAACCTTCAAAACTCAACGGTCGTAGATATTATAACGATGAATTATTAAGGTTAAAAAAGGGATAAAGTATTTATAGTTCTAAAAAAATTCTGTCATATAAACATCTTTTGTCGATGGTTTGCTTAATAAAGTCGTCTCTGATGTTCCCAGTGGTTTGTATAGAGTTTTCCCATTTTACTTCGGCACGACAGAAAACATTGAGTTTGTTCAGTGGTACCGTTCAAATTTTAGCTTGGACGGATAAAGATAACTCACCACTAAGTAAATGTTTAACGACAACTTTATGTGCTTTGGCAATTGAAATCCAGTATCTCCTCGAATACCTGTATGGTTTATAATACATATATATATATATTCTAAATGCAATGTATGTATCAAGCAGAAATATGGATATTTATTTGAATATATTTCTATTTTTTTTTTTTAATATCCTCAAAATCAGACCAATTTCCCACGTGGTGAAAAAATAGCAATGTATGTTAGTTCTACAATTTTTTTATAAGATATAGTTGATAGCTATTTCGGCTCACGCCATCGTCAGTACTATGTGTGTGTTTTAATAGAGTTCTACGAAGTAAATGACAATTCAATCAATAATCAGACCAATTTCGCTCATCGCCAGTTGAAACGATAAAAATTAAAACAACGCTATTTTTTGGTTAATAATTACTAGGTGTACGAAACAAATGGTTCAAGAAAAAAGAAAACTTCAATTCTGTTTTTTTTAATACAAATCATTGATTATTTAATTTATAAAAGTCTTAAATTTTATTTCATAACATTTTTTTAGATGTATGTACATATGACATGTACAATTGGATTTGTTCCTTTTCATCTTTTATATAAACGATGCAAACTGCTTCATTAGAATCAAATCAAAAGTTTTTAAAATTATTTCGTGTGAATATGCCTTATGAATACTCAAAGCCTTGTTCTCTGTGAAATTACAACCGTATAAAAGCGATGCAAGTCGTTTACTGTATTCTCTCACATCTGTGTGGCGGATTGCCTGAAGATACCGAAAGGTGAAACCCGGATTATGTGAGATATTATAGAACATGTTGAGTCATACACAATTTCAATAATTCAAATTTAATATAAAATTTCTAAAAACGTAAAATTAGATGATAAATTTTATTATTGATTATTTGACCAAATAACAACGAAGCTTTATCACTTTTAAACAAAGTCAATATGTTTTTTTATTATTTTACTACGCGAATTGTATGTGAAATTTCAGTCATTATTGTTTTAAATGTTACACTAGATCCATTTTTTCTTAATGGACGCTTTTTAAGTCGTTAAATTTTATTGATAAAGGAATTCTTACGTCGATAGTCGTTTTATATTACGATATTTTCGATATTTGAGTGCTCGATAAATAAAAATTCATGCAACATGCACCTTATGGTTAATTTTCATCTACGTTTATTATATTTTAAAAGATTTTCGAGCTTTCGCAACCTTCATACTAGAAAGAATACCATTTGTATCCAATCATCAAATGAATAGACGAGGAAATCACGAGCAAACATCGTACATTCGTTTGAGACTTAACATGACAATAAAATTAGTAGACAAGTCTTGTGAATTCATTGGTGTTAGCACGGCACTGATTTCTATGGGGACCACACAATATTATTTATTAGCCCGGGGAACTTATTTCGACACGTTCTTCCGAGGGTCCTTAATCAAATAATGCAGAAATGTTTTTTATCGACAAACTTAGTTTGACAAGCTGTTCTCCGACTTCTGTTTTTAATCAATTTGTTTGCTATGCCATTTTTTTTTGTTTGCTTAACAATGTCAATATTTATACGTCCCATAAATCAAACCTCATAGCTACAACTAATAATATCACAGACTTTCAAAAATTAATGAAACTCACATTTTAGATTAAAACCTTTATATATAGCAGGGCTGTGGAGTCGTTAAAAAAACCTGACTTCGGAATTGACCAACAACACGTCTCACACAAAAAAATGTTTATTTTTGTCAGGTTTTTCCTACCTTTTCTATTTACGTGCATTAAACCAAAAAGAGCAACCAACCAATCGGCGCAAATTGTCCATTGAGATATTTTTTTAAATCGTCTAATCGAAAAAGTAGTCAAAGTCGCTCGGTTTTCACGACCAACCCTAACTACTACACGGCTACACGATGAATTTTAAAAACATAAATTAACGCGTACGTAAGAAAATATGTGAAAGTGGACATGTTTCAAATTTTAATAACGGTACAGTTTCGTAGATAAAAAAAAAACACAAATTGGAATTTTGTACTGTAACGAAAAAGTGCTTCCATTTGTTGATTGAATTTACATTTACTTGGTAGAAATCCATTATAACACGGTGAAAAATAGCAATGTATTTCAGTTCTACATTTATTTTTATAAGATATAGTTGATAGTTATTTCAGCTCATACCATCGTCAGAACTATGTTTAAAAATAGTTGCTTATCTATATATAGCTGTGTAGAAAAGGTACGCAATAAATCTTCTATTCTGTTTTAACAACCTAGCTTATATCGTGCTATCAAAAAAATATCTAAATTTTAATTTAAATTAAACTATACTATAAAGGCGGCAGTCTCAATAAGCTTAAATACTAGCCGGAGATGATTTATTACAGAAATGCATTAGCGTTCACTTAAAGTTTCGTGTGACAATTGATATCTATTGATTTCCAGCTGTTCTAAAACCGTCATCTTACGATCTTTATTACAAAGATGTAAACACGTAGGCGCTGAGTTTAAATTATATTATGCGATTCTTTTATAAATGATTTGCAAATTGTGAATCTGTTTTTTTATTATTGAATGATTTTATATGCTCCTTATCTCAAGTGAATATGCTTCTGACTGTCTGTCCGATATATACGGATACACATGAGCCACATGCCATGCTTTTATTTGCACGATATATGCCTTATATTGGCAGCAGAAATTGGTTAAAAAAGACGTGTAGTAATAGTATATCATATTCAAATTTTGGAAATGATTCCTACACATATTTGTGCCTAAAACAAGGCTGTAGAGTCGTTAAAAAACACGACTCCGATATTGACCAAAAACACAACTCCACTGTCCTGGTCTAAAATATTTATCGATCTTGCTCTTGAGCTTACACTAAAAAGCTTTGGGCAGAGAATACAAAAGACAAACATTTTCGCTCTTTATTGTATCTTATCTCTATTGTTATATCCAAAAATATCTTAAAGGGACAAAATACTTTCACCAAGATTGTGTAGGCATATTTTTTTATTTTTATGGCTTTAGAGTATAAAAGGAAAGTTAACACATGGCTCGTTAGCGATGGAACCAAAGTGGAAAGTCAGTGACCTCCCAAACCTCCCTTGCCAGAGGACCCTTTACACGGGAACAAGTGTATCCCGCGTGTTCCCCGTTCTGCCTTCATTTTACCGGCGTACCACGGTACACGGTATGTGAATCAATGCGTGCGGGAGAAATGATAAACGGCTTACGAGAGCGCACAACATCGAGTTCTCGGCCCTGTTTTCAAATATATCATTGTTTCTCATATAATGGTTAATATCTGGTGCAATCTTTAGTTGAACATTTGCTCTGTTTGTAACGTTCGATACATCAAATATTGTCATGAAACGTTTGAACTTAATAAACCGATAACGCAGTGATGGAATTTTTATACTTAATTTGAATTGATCAAACTTTGAAAATGCCTACATGTTTATCATTTACATTACATATACTTGCTTAAATCGAAAATTTAAAAAACTATATTTGTTGTGTTATTACTATTTTTAATGTGTTAATTGTCACTACTTGGTGGAAAGACAATCAAATGATAAAAAAAAAAATTGTAGTATTATTTTTACAGTAAATTTTTGATCAAGATATTTTCCGCTCAACACTATTAAAAATTACTAAAAAATGTGTCTTTATTATTTTTAAAATTGACCAACTATTTAGTTAGTGCTAAATAGCACTTGATCACTCACTTCCGAGTTTTTCTTTTCAGTGTCTTTAAGCAAATCATTGAATTGAAATCAATCTCAATTTGAACAAATTTAATAACGTAGTTTATGATGTCGACTGAAGGTGCTTGATGGACCAATATCAAATTTGAATTGTGAAAACTTTGTACGATTCGAGATATTTTGTCACTAACGACCCGGGTTTCGCCTTTCGCCATCTTCAGGTATTCTATCACACGGATGCAACAAAACAGTTGGCTTGAAGATGCCGAAAGGCGAAACCCGGACGTTAGTGACAAAATATGTGGAATCGTATAAAGTTTCCAAAATTCAAATTTGATTACTTAGATTGTTTAAATATTTTTTTCATTCGTTGACAATGCTTGCGATGAGCGAAACCTTTCCTGATCTGGCAAATTTTGAATTGTGGAATAGTATTAAAAATTATGTATATTATTGAAACTGTATATATATAGTTAATAGTAAAGGAAAAAAGAAAGGTAGGAAAAAAACTAACAAAACCAAACTTTTTTAGTCGGAGTAGTGTTTTTTTAACAACTCCACAGTCCTGATTAAAAATAAACTTTCCTAAAGTTATAGCCAAATCCATTGGAAAAAATCTCGATAATACTTTTGGAGGCTTTCAATATGCTCAACAAAACGAAAATAACTATTCCAGAACATCACGTCCTCGCTACATCACTCGTGCCAAAACTTTGTACCCCTTTCCTATTTACGGTGAAAAGCTCGCAGTACATAATTTACTCTAGTATTATATTATCAATATTTTTTTGGCGGCAGTGACAAACGTGTAGCGTAAAAATGCCATGCCCTCCCGTATCCAACATGGCCACGGCGTGGGGCGCCAAAAAATAGGAAATACAATATGATTTATGGCGACCTGTTCGCCGAGGGCGCCGCTTCAAGTCTCGCGGAGAGCCAAAAGCAATATCCGCAGAGTAACGGCACAAGTTTCACTTTCAGACCTCCCCAAACTATTACATCCCTGCAATTCGGGAACATAGTGCAAGTCGGCCTGTGCACCTGGCTTAAGATATATACGATTTCAGTGCAGAATTTCTTGTGAAAATTGCGGTTTTATTTCAGTAGATTGTCGAAGGTGATCACGCTACAGAGGCAGTCGTAAATCTGTCAATTAAGTAGCACCCTCGCCTCGAAAATGTATTTTTGGTAACTCGTGTGGGAAATGTTGGTCGCATGAAATGGGGAGAAAAATCTCCTTCTGTTACATACAATATAGCAATAGAGCTTTCAGTGCGTATCAAGTCAATCAGCAATAAAAGATACCTCAAAAAATTGGCTTTTATAACTCAAGTGTGGAATTTTTATAAAAAATATGAGTTATTTATATAATTTACGATATCGACTGAAGGTGCTTGATGGAATTTCAATATCGAATTTGGATTTTTATAACTTTGTACGATTCCAGATGTTTTGTCACTTACGACCCGGGTTTCGCCTTTAGACATCTTCAGGCATTCGATCACACGGGTGCAACAGAACTGACCAAGTCTGACCTGTCAGAAAACAAAACCCGTGAATGACAAAACATGTGGAATCGCACAAAGTCGTAACAATTGAAATATGAGTTATTTAAATAAAAAATAGTGCATTTCCATCAAGAAGTGACAATTTTAATCCATTTACTACTTTTTTATTATATTTATTTATTTTTATTTTTAAGAAATGATACAAAAATTACTGAATATGTTTTTGAAATATTTAGTGTTTGAATATCTTTGACCAGATTCACTAATGAACAGTTTAAAAGCTAAATGACTGAAATAATTAAATATTGTAAGTCGCATCTTATAGAAAACATTCCGCCGACATGTTTGAACTCAAGCCAATATTTACCGTCGCATAATACAGAACATTTTAACTAAAATTATCTGCTATAAATTCATGTCACAGCAGCATTAAATGATTTCAACTGGTTGCTGAGAGTGTCTTAGGTGCAACTCATTATTCGCAATCAATTGAAGTTTTTTGAAACAAATAACAATTTTCAATAATTAACTTACAGACTCTTTTACTTTTTACTATTATAACACATAAATATAGCACTTTTAAGTTGTTATTTTTACAAGGATTTTCTTAAAAAAGCAGCTTGTGCAGCTTTTTTTCTAGAATTATTCTCTGTTTGTATATAAAGTTGATAAAGCCTTGCTTTCTACAGCGCCTTAGCGTAAGATTTATTCGAACTTCTTTCATCTCCTATATTGTATATCTCCTTTCATCTCCTGTTTTGTTGTATTAATCCTCCATCACTTTTAAGGTGTTAACTGTCACTTCTTGATGGAAAGGCATTATATTTTAAATAATAAAAACACATTTTTTTAGTACTTATTTCCACAATATATATATATTGTGGAAATAAGTACTAAAAAAATGTGTTTTTATTATTTAAAATTTAATCCTCCATAGTTGCTAACAGAAAACTGTTTTCGCTTTAGAGATGAGCAAATCACTGTTAAGCTATACACGCGGACTCCATATTCTTTCAGTTGCATTTATATTATACACCTACTCATATACTCAGTGACGTATAGATTCGGTCATTTTATTATTATTTAAAAAAGAATAAGTGGAAATAATTATTACAATATGTCTGCAAAAATCACTGCAATTTTTAATGTATGAATTTCGATCCCATTTTTCTGGGCCAGTGTGTATCTTTGAAGTTGATTCACCGCTGCTTTTACTATAAACATATACCCAATTTATAAGAAAACAAACCCAGAAAAGGCATTTTTTAAGAGGCCGTTTCTTGTCGTTCTGCTGATATAAACTTATAATATTATTATTCAAATCTATAAATAGTTGTATGGCAGAGCTTTCATTAGTGTGGAATGATACATAGGTATTCTCACCACTATCATGTGCCATAGCTAAGAGATTGTTGGTTTATAATATTTGCTTACATCACTATGAAATTTTTCGATAAGATTTTAGAAAGATATTAAACAGAAGCTCGCACATATATTTTAGATATTGTGTTCCTATAAAACAGCGAGCTAGGTATTTACGTACCACGGAATGTTACATATTTGTCTGATTCTATTTGAATAGCCTTTAGATAAATTTAGATAAAGAAAAGTTCTATAAAATCTCATTTGTTACAGTCACTGTATTAATAAAGTTATAGAAATAATTTATCTTTGAAATATTTAGTTGAAGAGACAATATAAAGCTCTGTATCCTTTCTATAGCGACCTGAAAGCTCATAAAACAATCCTAGTTTTTACTCTACATCGTGCCTTTATATATGCAGCTTTTTCGTTTATTCAACGCTACGCCACTGACTTTTTGTCTCTTTTGTCGCTCCCATGCTTTGCAACGCTGTGCAAAATGTACAATGTCACTTTAGGTTTCACAGATCCGGCTCTGGAGGTTCACTATTATCTTGCAGTAAGTTTTAACGCTAACCAGATTTTCCTTGCGCCGAGAGCGAAAATGGTCATTATTAGATTAATCCAACGACTTACTTTATTAAAATAATATCATGAAAATTAAAATGAATTTATTCCACGGAATATTTTATCACGGACACCACGTGGACGTTCATAATATCAATAAAATATATTTTTGAAATTATTCTTGTATACATAACATAAAATTGTCAATTTTATTGTATCTTTGTGATAGATTGCCTGAATATACAAAAATGACAAAACATGTGTAAATAAACCATGTTTGATAATTTAAATTTGATATTGAAATTTCATCAAGCATCCACAGTTGATACCATGAATCATAAAATAAAAAGATTATTCGATAAATATGTATTGAAACATTATTAACTTGATATCTCAAATTAAAATATACTAAATAATAGTAATAGCGTAAATAATAGTATAGCGATGTGATATTATCGAAATAATATCACATCGCGGACCACCGGTTGAGAAACTATGGTGTAGATAGCATAAAAACCCTTGTCTTCAAACAAAGCTGATTAAGCAATTCAGATTGTGATGGATGTCAAGGGATTTGAATATGTAGGATCCATCACGAAAGCCAACGATGTTGACAATTGAGGCATAAGCCCAACAGTGGTAGAAAAATAAAACTTGTTGAAATATAAATATATACATCCTTAAAAGCGTTATGACAAAAACTTTAGAATGTTTTTTGTCTTCGAACTAAGCGCACATATACAGTGTTTTTTTTATAGATTTTTTATGTAATGTTCTTTGCCCGTGACTGATATGAAGCATATGGATTTCATAAGTGTTTTATTTAACGATAAAATCTGCTAAGAGAAATGATATACGCGGTAAAAATAGACGCTTCTTCTAAACTCTGTCTATAGAATTATGTAGGTGGAAGAGATATCAAACGTCACAACATCTTTCAGGTCCGGTATAAATATTATGAAACCATTATGAAAAAGAAAAATTTGAGCTTTTTTTTCAGGTAACATTGTTATGGGTATAAATATAAAGCTGCTTTCAATAGACTGGCAGATTTCTCACATAATATCCCATTTAACTGAACAATGTATTTTTTTTTCTTATCACCAAGGAATCGTAGGATTACTAAGACCCACATAGCATTGTGAATTAAACTTATTTAATTGAGATAATTCTGTTATCAATTATATGAAATCTTACTAAGCAATCAAACTACGAAAGTCAACAAGACAATACGTTTTTTTCTTTTTGCTTAATTATAACATAGATGTACGTCAATATCGATTATATATCACGGTGAAAAACAGTAATGTATTTTAGTTCTACAAAATTATTGTTGATAGCTATTTTGGCTTATGCCCTCATCAGAACTATGTTTGAACACACATTTACTTATCCATATATATATAGCTGTGTAGAAAAGGTATACAGTACATCTTCTCTTCTATTTTAATACCATAGTTTCATATTGTGCTAATAAATTATAAAAGGTTTCAAATCGATTATTTAATGAAGCAAAATAATAGCGTGTCTCCTTTGAGTTATTTTTAATTGAAGATACAACAAAGTTTTTTGAACGATGTCATGAAACGAAAACAGCTATATCGTAAAATTTAAATCTTACAAACTTTCTATATCTACAAATCTTTACAAACATCTACAACGAACCTGGATTTCATCTTTTGACACTTTCACGCTTTATCAGTTAGTACACTAATATCTTAAAATTGACAGCATTGCTGATATGCCATATATATACGTAAAATTTCACTAAATACTTACAGTGGATATTTTAAATAAGTAATACAATGAATTCTTTTATGACTTGGTACTTTGATATTTCAACCTAATAACTTAATTATATAATTAATTCAACGACAATTCAATCAGTATTGTCAATATTTTGATGTAATGGATTTCTACCAAGTAAATGCAAATGCAATCACTACAACACTTGTGATGAGAATGTAAGCCGAAAAAGCTACCAACTATATACTATATAAATTTTGTAGAACTAAAATACATTACTATAATTTCACCATATAATATTTTGGTGTTTTCATATGCGATAGTCACTTTTTCAACCCACATGTTTTCAGACATTACAAAATGTAATTTATAAAAGAGCTCCCCAAACGAAATTTGCATTCGTTTCATATTAAGGTAGAATCGATATTTCGTATATTCCAAAACATTATGTTCTCAATAACTCAAATTTCATGCAACATTTATTATTACCCTATCGGTAATTTTAGAATTGAAAAAACAATATTTTACGAGTGTACTTAACGGCCGATATATATGTCGTTAATTTAATGACACAATACATAAAAACTACTCTTATGTTATATATTTACAAAAAGGTTAATATGATAATATACAGAAAATAGCTTTCACGTGAAAGTTTTCACAGTTTTAACTCTGTTAAAATGTCAATTATAATCACACCGCAATCAGCCTTCATAACAATTAAAACGTTAGCAGTTAGGCTGTTGATCAGATTATGGAAAATTTCTTCCTATAGAGAAAATAATAAAATATTTTGAAAAACTTTTTTATCTTTTTTTTTTACTAAGGAAAAGTCATTTCTTGGTGTGATTTATTACATAATTTTTATTATAGTATAGTTTTTATTATATAGTAATCCGGTCTTGATTAAGGATTAACACTAATGAACCTATGTCAACCGCATAGAAAACAGAACATTGTTAAGCTATAAGACTGCCACTTTTGAAAACGAGAAATAGTCAATCAGTTTTCGCAGAGCAAAATAATTTTCATAATTTAAATGGTAGTCGAAATTTTCAAAAAACATCTTATACTTGAATATAATTGATTGCATTGGCATTTACTAGGTAGAACTCTTTTATATTTACATTGATAAAACAGCACTATATTCTAGTTCTACAAAATGTTCTGTCTATAAGTCTGATGAGGGCATAAGCCGAAATAGCTACCAACTATAAACTTACAAAATTAAATTTTGTAGAACTAAAATACATTGCCTTTTTTACATCGTTTCGTAAATGTAATGTATGGATTTTACAACTGTTCACATCGAATGTACATTTTATGTATTTTAATGAGTGAATATATGGTTTTACAATTAATGCAGTGAAAATGTATTAAAACTTTCTAGGATAGTAACATTATATTGTCTATGATTTAATTATCGAATTGCTATTTGCCTTTCCAACGTAGAAAGCTTGACAATTCTGACAATAAATGTGATAAATTCTCAATTATTATTCTATTTAAAATGTAGATAGATGTATTAATAACTTACGATACATTTAAGCCTAATGTATTTTCAAAGAAGCGAAAAACATGTCTCATTTAGAAACATGCCAAGAAGAGTAACCAATTTTGTATTAATTATGATGAACTTACATACTCGAAAATATTTTATTCTAAAATCCGAAAAAAATGTCAATGCTATTGGAGTTTATAATGTTAACCCAAATAACAAAAGAACAATTTATACACTCTGATCTGAACCATTTTGAGTATACATTTCCATTCATATCACGTAGAGTATTAACCCAAAAAGACGCTCTGTTAATTTGTCTTCATATAAAATTTCGCTCGCGAATATCGCGCTGAACAATACGTCATTCTCGTACTGAAACGAGTGATTCGCAATTCAAAACGTAGGCATACTATTTTCACATCGCCTTCGTCTAATATACCCCTAAAAGCCATAATCGAGAATAATGGGCTGTTAAAGTTTTCTCCAGCTCCATGTAAAATTTTTGTTCCTACTGTTTCCTACCCTAGATTTGTTAGGCAGTGTCGTGCGGGAAAGTTGGCCGTAAATTGAATCCCCTTTACAGCTCCCAACAGTCATTTACTGTCAAATCTGTGGAATATATAAATTAATGAACGCTGATATACCGGTGTTAAAACTTATATTGCATTGTGTTTATACGCGTAAAATCCTGTTTACCTTCGCTATTTTGTCAGTAATGAGAATGCTACGGTTTATTTGCTCACACATCAACATGTTTGTGTTCCTTAACTATTTTGTACAACTGTTTTCAAATAAATTAACAATTGATTGGTTTACTTAACATTAACGGTGTTTGGTGGAATTTATATATCAAATGGGGATCACACACCATTTTATTTGGATATTTTAGAAATAAACAATTAGACTCTTTATTAATATTGAATGAACCGTTAAACCTTCTTTATTCTAACATGGCGAAAAAAATAGCAATGTACTTTAGTTCTATATAATTATTATTTTTTATGATATATTGTAGTTGATAGCTTTTCGGCTCTCATCGTCAGTAATGTCATGTAAGATTTCTTCCGTCCAAAATATGATAAATTAAATTCATATCAAAGAATGTTATTTGATATTTAATTCAATCCAAAAAAAAAAACAAACATTTTATTGGTAATTAACTAACCTAAAAACTCCTCATTAAAAACTTGATTGATTGTAGTAGTTATATGATATCTTTCAATGATATGATTTTAGATTCAGCGTCTATTTTTTCGTATTTCCTAATGTATTTATATACGTATAGCAAGCTTTTAACTGATTTTCAAATTGCATCGGTTTGCTAGAAAACCTGAAAGTGCCGAAGTCATGAGTGACGCAACACATGAAATCTTACAGCTTTATAATGATTCAAATCTATGAGAATTTTCCATCTCGGTAGCAATAATTTTTTAGATTCTGTAAATTATTTAATTAAAAACGATCTTACTTTTAACAAACAAAATTACTTAGAAATATTCTATCGAGTAATTAATGAGGTAAAAAATGAATGACTAAAATTTCAAACATGTTAAAGAAACTATCATTCATTTGCATGTAAACCAACATTTTAATTAAAAGATGTAGTCTAACAATATTCAATTTATTCCTATGGAGACTTACTTCAAAGCAATAGTAATTATTAATACCAATTATGAAAATTGGTCATGTTTATATTTGATTCAAATATCATCCCCATCTCAAGTAAAAAAAGGAAAGTCCCACACCACATATCTTCGTGATGAAAAGGTATAATATTTATATATTAAAAACACAATATTTAGTACTTTTTCCACAATATTATAACTCATCAGTTGACAATGCTTGTGGTGAGCTAAACTAGCTCTGATCAAAAAAATATGTAATTCTGAAAACCGTAGTAAAATTTTTGTTTTTACTAACGTCAGTAATAAATAATTTTACTATACAGTTTCTAAAAAAGTGTTTCACAGATGAGCGAAACTACGACACATTTAATAAAAGAATTTTAATATATTGAAATATGTTTTGCCTAAGTTTCACTTACTTTAATCGTTGTTATTTTTTTTCATTGTAATTCATAGTTTTAATTTTTTAAGTCTTTGTACGTTGTAAAAGCAAAAAAGTTGTATTTTTGTAACGTGTATATAGTACTAAATAAATAAAAACCAAGAAAAAGTAACTTGCTCCGAATTCATTTTTCGAAGACATAAATACAGAATAATAATCGACTGATTCTTGTGGAAATAAATAATTATGTTATTATAATCAAGTTCATGCTAGTAAATACTAACCCAATAAATGTATATGTGATTTATCATATCGACTGAAGGTATTTGATGAAATTTCACATTTGAATTTGAACTGCTTGCCTTGGGGTAAGTGTTTTCTTGTAATTAATAACTTTAGTATATAGACGATGCTAACTGTTTATTTTACGTCAGTTCTGTTGCATCCGTGTGATAGAATGCTGAAAGGCGAAACCCGGTCGTTAGTGACAAAACGTGTGGAATCGTACAAAGTTGTAACAATTCAAATTTAATTTATACGTGCTTAAAATATCTGTCATAAAAAACAGTGGACTTAAATCATATATATTAGAGAATAGTAAATAATTATTAATACTTGCCAAAAAATTATGTGATTCATTCAATAAATACATAGTTCACAATTCAATGTTCAAAAGTTCGTACATACATAATAAAAAGCTCAATTTGTATGAGTGACTCATCAAGTGTGCGTAATTGAAATATCCGTGATCGATTCGGTTACACAATACTATTCATATATACAAGTGAATATTATCAAACCCTTCCATAAATGGTGACCTCAATCTACGATGCGAAATACATACAGGCGCGACACTGCCGATACCTGGTGCCTAACTGATGTTCGACTTTGTGAGATACTAGAGTCAACATCATTTTCCGTGAGAAATGTAGAACACCCGGGGGTTTATGTTTCATACGCGTGTATAATATATCGTAGCTCGTAGAATATGTAGCACTGTATCGTGTTACCTACGTGTAATCTTCATCGACGTTTTAAGTTTTCTTCTCGCAGTTGTAAGGTGAATATATTTGTTTCCCTATTTTGCACATTACTTATGTTCACTGTTTCTCAAAGATGAATACACATGATATATATTGATTGACTGAATTGGCATTCACTTGGTAGAACTCCATTATAACACGGTGAAAAAATAGCAATGTATCAGCCCCCAAAATGTTTGCATCTTTGTAGTAAGGGTCGGAGAATGACGGCTTTGGAACAGCTGGAAATCAATAGACACCAATTATCACAAAGGATTCTTAACGAACAAACTAACATAATAGTATCGCCACTTGTCCAGCCGTTGTACAAAGGGGTGGTCTGATTTGCTTCCAGAATGACCACTTCCGTCCCACATATAATCTTATTGTCATAGACACCTATTGTTTCATTTAGAATTTGGAAAATTTAGTGTCATTGTGTTAAAGTAACAAGCTAGGCCGTTGGAACAGGAGAGAGGATGTGTTGTGTGCCTTTTCTGCACAGCTATATATAGATAAGCGAATGTTAGTTTAAGCATAGTTCTGACGATGGCGTGAGCTGAATTAGCTATCAACTATAATTGTTAAAAATAATTTTGTAGAACTAAAATACATTGCTATTTTTTCACCGTGTGATAATTATATAAATCAAATTTGACTTGTTCACTATATTTCAGTTACATTGAAAACAAAATACCATATAACACTATTTTCACAAATTTAATTATGTAATTTTAATTATTAACTTAGCAATGATTTGATTGAATTGGACTTTATTTGTTAGAACTCAATTACAACACTGTAAAAAATAGCAAACTATATACTTTAGTTATTAATCTAAAACTTTTAACTACCTAAAATTGTGATGAGGCCGTAAGCTGAAATAGCTATTAATTATATACCTTATACTTACTTATCGATGTATACACCAAATCATAAATCATAATGGCATAAATGAGAAAAAATATTAGAATATATGATTGACATTAAATCAAATTTTAAGCAGATTTTATATTGTTTTCTTTCGGAAAAATTATTGATTTGTGACATTTAATTGATAAAGCTACATTACAATTTAATAAAAACAACAAATTAATTATTAAAAAAAAAAAATTGTTGGAAGTTATTTATGATTTTTTCAGTCTACGCGATCGTCAAAACTACGATTAAAGTATTTAAATAAAAATCGATAACTTTTTTATTCCACTTGGTCAGTTATGACGTGTGACAGGTAAAATAACAAAGTTTTCAATTTTATTTTATATTATAACATGAGCGATTCATATGTTACCGCTGAATCCATGAAAATTATAAGGAAACTAAATTTATTGATTGAATTGGCATTCACTTGGTAGAACTCCATTATAACACGGTGAAAAAAATTGCAATGAATTTTAGTTCTACAAAATTTTGTAGAACTAAACTAAATTTAAGCTATCGTCAGTTCAAAAAGTCATAGACAAAAAAACGTCTTGTCTATTCCTGCTGCAGAAATTGCATATATAATGTAATTAAAATATTAACGATACATTAACTCTTTGACTGATAAAAGTTTTGTAATGTAAATATAAAAGTTATCTTATTGGAAACTGAAAATATTTCATAAAACATTTACATAATTTAGTTTTACAATGAAAAGATGCATTGACATGCATTCATTGTTGATGTAAAATATAATTATCTGTTCATAATTCGGCTTAAAAATGTACTGAAGTGAATATTTATTCATTGTGAAACTCGAATAATACATACATTAAGCTCTCGGTTTAATAAAATATTTTTCCCAACAAAACGAAAACTTTAAGCCATATTATCTCCAAGCTAGGTTACTTGCAGAAACGTTGATTTTACGTTCACGGTGCGATTTAGTTACAACAATATCACATACAACATTGCGCTAACAACTTATATGTTGAAATTATTAATAATTGCAAAATTTTATGTTTACCTTGCATGTGACTTAGGTAAAAGGACAATATTAATCACGTTTTTCAATAGTAAAGTTTTTAAGCTTAAGTTACTAAGGCTATGGAGTTGTTAAAAAAACACAACTCCGTTTCCGAATTGGATATTGACCAACGACACAACCGACTAAAATAGGTTTAATTTTGTCAGGTTGTTTCATATCATTCCTATTTGTGTGCATTAAGTTAAAGATCAATCAATCAATCCGAAAAATTGTCGTCTGATCAAAAAAGTAGTCGGAGTAGCTCGTTCTTCACGACTTCGACTCTAAATCCAGACAATACACCGCGGTTCCACAACTCCGGCTTCGAAATTGACCAAAAAAACGAATTTTCATTATAATACGGTGAAAAAATAGCATTAATTTATTTTATATGAAGTCACTAAAATTTTAATGTTGTCAGTTTTTTTCATAAATTTCCTCTTTACAAGCATTAAATTAAAGATCAATTAACCAATCTAGGCGGCATATTGTTCATTGAGATATTTTTTGAAATCGTCTAATTGAAAAAGTAGTTGAAGTAGCTCGTTTTTCACAACTACGCGGTGTTATCCGCGACTGTACGACTGTGAATACACAGCCCTGGTAGTTACTATCATAAGTAAATGTGCTTCTCAAATTACAAAGACGAAAACGAAACCGCTTAAATATAATATTACGTAAAAGTAATTCTTAATAAAACTCGCGGCACTTTGTGTTAAGTGAAAACGTATGGTCTTCATAACTTTTTACCGATGCGGTGGCTGTTACCTGGCGACAGGTGTCGAAGCTCTCCTACTAACGGTTCGTTTTCGTGTGATGGACTTTCCCGAAGCTATATCCATAAGATTAATATTTATGAAAATGAAACCTGACACCCAAAATCATTTGCAATTCTCAGATGTTATCCAATATGGATGAGTTTATCCGATAGTATATTATCGGTAAACGATACACAGAAGAAAATTTTAATGTTGAAATTGTATACAATTTCACATCTTTAAACACTCACGAGTATCTAGGTTATAGTATATGGTTATTACACTAATTAAAAAAAGCTATCTCTAAATTTCAAACCCAAATAGTTATATAAAATATTAAATTTGAGTTGTTACAACTTTACACAATTCCACATGTTTTGTCAATGACGACCCGGGTTTCGTCTTTCGGCATCTTCAGGCATTCTATCACACGGAAGCAACAGAACTGACAAAATATCATAAATTATAAAAATATATACTCAAATTATCGATTGAATTAGCATTTACTTGGTAGAACTCCATTATAGCATGGTAAAAAAATAGCAATGTATTTTAGTTGTACAAAAATTTTATAAGATATAGTTGATAGCTATTTCGGCTCACGCTATCGACTAACAATATTTAGTTTGAATTATTAAAATTTTGTAGGATTTCACATGTTTTCTCACTAACAACCAGGGTTTTTCCTTTCGGCAGATCCAGGAATTTTATCACACGGATGCAACAGAACTGACACCCTCAGTTCAGTTATGTTTTGTTGCATCCGTGTGATAGAATGCCTGAAGCTGCTGAAAGACAAAACATGTGTCGTTAGTGACAAAATGCGTGGGACCGTACAAATTTTCAACGATTAAAATTTGATATATCACTTTTAAGGTGTCATTTTTAACTGTTACTTCTTGATGGAAAGGCATGATATTTTAAATAATAAAAACACATTTTGGTATACTTATTTCCTCTATATATATATTTATAAAATAAATTTTGGAAATAAGTACTGAAAAATTTGAAGATCTTATTATTATGTGTGATATATTTTACGTTTATCGACTTATGCTATAAGCAAAACCAGTCCAGATCGTACGCCTTTCCACCAACAAACAACAAAAGTTAAATCCTTAAAAGTAATATAATATTATATGTAGAATTTAACCTGAAAAATTAGCGTTTGATTTTTTTTACAAATAATCCTACTTTGTAAATTTCTTGGAAGCTTTCATCGAAAGTTTCCAAGTTTGAATTCAGGGAGCGTTTTCCACGGAGGCTGGTGATGTTTTAAATTCCATATGCATATTTATTGTGTCAAAAATTTTAACACTTTATATTCACGCAACATCAAAAGACCCCTTTCAATCATCTTTTTCTTCTGCTCGGTCTCACATTTGAAGGGTAAGAAAAACATTTCTTTTTTGTACACGAAAAGCAGTAAAATGTAATGCAAATATAATTTCAGCTTTTCTTCGCTCACCCAAGTAAAACACGCCGAACGAAACGCATTAGCAAAAGAAACAAAAGTTACTTCGACGATAAAACAAAATGCAAAGAGGATTTTTTTATACACGCATTAAAACGGCCAAGTCCGAATAAATGGACCTTTAAATACTTATTAAAATAGCAAACAAAAACAGGAGTGAAATAAAAATTATTGTAAATAATACAAAAAACGACATAAATCCCGTTTTAAATCTCGTTATATTGCCTGTTTTTTTTTGTTGTACTTCTAAATAAAGCTCAACTATAAAATTGGAATGAGACTCGAAAACGAAGTGGAAAGTTTAATTTGTTTTCTTCCAAATAATTGTTATCTAATTCCTCGTTACTAATACATACTTATTTGTTTCATTACAAGTTTAATAGGAAAGATTTTTTTTACATTACGTGACCTAAAAAACATTTCGAAGCTTCTAAATCAGTGGTTCTCATGTGCAGCCACGAACAACTTGATATTAAATATTGATATATTGATTGAATTGGCATTTTACATGGTAGAACTCCATTATAACACGGTGAACAAATATTTATATTTAAACAAAATGTGTATTTTTCGAATCAATTTCTACCGGCATGACCACGTGAGTACCACTGATCTGAATTGTAGAATAAACAATACAATTATTATTATATTAAATTGGCATTTACTTGGTAGAACCCTATTATAGCACGGGGAAAAATAGCGACATGTTTTATTTTTACAAAATTTATAAACAATATAGCTGATAGCTATATGGCTTACGTTCTCATCAGAATGAGGGCATAAGCTGAAATAGCTAGCCATTAGACCCATAGTTCATCAACCTTTTTACCTGTTTCTTTGTCTGAATATGCGATGCGTTTTATAATCGTTGGCGTCTTAGACTCGCTGTAAAACTTTGCAATCATTATAAAACAGTAAAAAAAATGCAAAATGTATATCACCAGCTTGGAATAAAATCCCAGAGCTTATTGGAAAACTCTTTCAAGAAATACTGCATCACCAAGACTCATAATTACTTAGAGAAATATCAGTTGATAACGCTCGCGATGTTCGAAACCAGTCCTGATCATAAATTATATTGTAAAAATAGCACTAAGAAATGTGTTATAAAATTAGTACTAATAAAAGTCAGAGGACACAATTTTGTAAAAAAAACTTTGACACTGAATCGGAAGAAATTTTATTTTTTTGAATCATTTTTAGTTGAATTATATTACTGTAAAATAACGTTTATATAATACTTTTAATTTCTAATTGTCATGTTAAATTAAGAATGCTTTTTATCGAACAATTACAATGAAATAAATTGCACTATTTCCATATATAAACACTCGACAATTCACAATCTAATTTTGCCTAGAACAAAATTCAACAGCCATAAATTGCCGTACGTGGTCTTTATTTCATTCCTTTCTATACAATAGACAACTGTTATATATACCGAAGTATATAAACACATATTTAGATATTCTATTAATGTAAGATATCTTCCGCAATTAAATACTCGTGTTCCATAATAGATAGCCATTGTTTACAAAATCCGAGAATTATTACCGACCGTATTCAAGGTAAGATTTTCGCGCCAAACTTTCAGCAAATTTCACAGTCGAGCACTCGGGGAACCCCCGGCAGATAAATTGCCTCGTTTGTTACCACCCCATCGGCGGCTGGAGATTGGAGGCTGGTAGATGGAAACTGGAGAACGTCTTCAGATCTTCACCACACCTTACTGACTTCTCTGAGTGTTTATTTTTATTTACAGCGCCGTTCGTTATTCGGCACCCAAGTGCTTTGCGGGAGAATAGACGATTGAAATAATACCTACTATTTTTACTCGTATAATCGATAATCAGTTTCGGCAAACAATTTTCGATTTTTTTTCTTTGTTTTGAAAAGGCATTTTTTAAAGATTGTGTGTGGTACAACATAATATATTGATTGAAGTGGCATTTACTTGGTAGAACTCTATTATAACACGGTGAAAAAAATAGCGATGTACATTTTAACCGTGTTGTAATATAATAACTGTGCAAACAATACTTGAGCCGGAAAATGTATCGCACCGTTACGCTATCGTTAACAATTTACCGCTACGGCAATTTTTGTCTTATAAAAATGAAAAAGTTTTTTGTTATTAATGTTTCATTATTTTTTAAAATAATTAAGCACAATTCTTTACATTTAATATCTTCACAACCTTATAACATTTAGATCAGAGCCGGTTTCGCTCTTCGCGCGCATTATCAACTTATACAAAACAAATTAATGTAAGGCTATTTATACGAAATTTTGAGTTGATAAATACCGGGTATAAAAACCAAATCGTTAATTACTAAGAAAATAATTTAGTATATCATACAATATACATATTTAAATATGTATACGAAAAAATTTATTGGATTTGTGACAGTTGGTAATGCTCACGATGAGCAAAACTGATTCTGATCATAATGATATAAAAATGTAGTTAACATTGCGTTTTATTATTTGAATGTAATTAATTTCCACCAAGAAGTTTATACTAATATCATATATGTTTTTTTATTTAAGTTTCTACCTTAAGAAAGGATTAGTAACATTTTTGGATTCTTATTGGAAATTTTGAATTTCAAATGACCAATATATGACTTGTTTTATAGTCTAAAACAAGTCATATATTGGTGCTTTAAAATTAAATTTAGACCATATAAACTGTGGCGAAAAATGTTACAATCAACAAAGTTAATTGTAATCACTTTGCTAACAAATACGTTAAATATATTATAATTTTAAAACCTTAACAAAAAATATTTAAATTGCTCATTAAAAAAACTAATTTATGGTTTCCTCTTGAAGTTATAATTGCCGTCTGGTTTTTAGTTGTCTATGAAGTGCACACTGTATTATTATGTTTATAAATTCATACTAGACCTTAGTATTTATTTTATAAGCGCGTTCTTCAATCAAAATGCGTTCATCTGTTTATGATTTATCACATTTCATCATCTGTTTGAATAACATCTTTCATAGACTCAAATGGAAACGAGGAGCATGTGTCTTATGTCTCTTGTCTATGGAATACATTGACTATTATTAAGTGCCGGCTGTCTTTGTTCGTTTTCGACAGCCACACGAAGTACAAATTTGAAAAAAGAATAATACAATATATTCGAATTTATGGTTGTTTGCTTCGTTCAATAACCAGACGTCTACTGTTTTTTGGTTAAGTTATAGAAAAAATAGCAGGAAATGAATATATATATAATTTATGATATCGACTGAAGGTGCTTGATGGAACTTCAATATTAAATTTGAATTGTTACAACTTTGTACGATTCCATATGTCTTATCACAAACGACCCGGGTTTCGCCCTTCGGCATCTTCAGGTATTCCATCGCACGGATGCAACAGAACTGACGTAAAACAAACAGTTAGCATCGTATATATAATATATTAAAATTATTATTAACAGGAATCTACTTACCAATAGGCAAGCAAAAGATTACAGCTGAAAAGAATGTAACAATATTAATCCAATAATAATTAGCTATGACAACTTTCATTAACGATCTTGCTAATGAGTTGTCGTTATTGAAATGGGTTTTCAACAAATTTAAATCAAGTAATCAAATTATAAATGTGTCTTCTTTTATTTAAAGGATACCTAATATCAAACATCTAGTGATGAGAAATAAGAATTATCGTCATGATATTGTCGATTCATTGAACCGATCTCACGTAAAGGGTACAACAAGGGGGAGTTGGGAAGATTGAGTTGATCGTTAAGATTGAAGTTTGAATTTAATAACTGGCCTCTATTAATTTCTAAAATCTCCTGATAAAACAATTTATGGTCCCCCGTGTTATGATGTAAGAATTGAACTCTCTCATCCGCGTCAAACGGATGTCCCTCCGAAAACAAATGGTTTGCAAACGTAGAAGTATCCTTCTTCAATCTATAAGCAGCAAAGTGTTCTGAAACTCTAATTTTTATGGTGCGCGTGGTTTTACCTACATAAAAGTGTTGGCAATCCAAACATTGTAATTTATAAATTCCGGACTTATCCCTAAAATTAATGTTGTCCTTTTTGTTTACTAAAGTTTTGGCCAGTGAGTTCTTGCAATAAAACGCCGGTCTGACACTGTTAGCGAGTTGTTTTTTTAATTTTGAGACTAGTATTACCTAAGAAACTTAGTTTACACCAACATCTGGTGCTCTCCAAGTCCCTAGGCATTATACCTTGGTATAACAATTTTTTAACTTGGTATAACAATCGGACAACATATTTCACATGGTACGACGATTTAAGTTATTTCGAATTGAAAATTTTATTATAAGTTTTTTTCAACACCTCTAACAGGCTTGCATTATGTACGTGTTAAAGTTTTAACAATTAAAATGTGACATTGAAATTCCATCAAGCACCTTCAGTCGATATCACAAAATATATATTAAGTAGTTGATAATTTTTTATTGCTGTATAGCTATGAATAGTTATAACCCAATTCATGCATTTAAATTAAAGTTTTGACAGCTAATTATTTACGAAAATGACTGAATGTCGTATGACGTATTACTTGACCCTTTGTGTCAGTTAATTGTTCTAAATTTAAAATTCGCGCGCTCTCTGATGGAATGAAAGATCCGGCAGGCTCAAAATTACGATGGGCAAAATAAATGTTGGTTGTTCGCGTCCCGTTCCCCATAATGTTGCAGCTTTTTGTCTGTTTTTTTGCCATTGTCTATAGGTCCTTAACCCGACCCAAGCAAACAAACGAGAATATTAATTGCCGCACTGAGTATCCCCCTTTAATAAAAGCGTTGTAATGCAACGGTTCAGTGAGAGCGTCTCCTTTCTTACATTTTATTATTCGACCCCATCATAAAATCACAGACATCATTAACTTTAATTATCTATATGCGTATTGTAATACAAGAAATAAACAAAGAATTTAATTATGATTTATTCTTCCAATAATGGCTACTATTAAACAAGATGTTTATGTGACAATTCAACAATTAACCCATCATTAATGGAGATAGCGAGTTACATCACACGCCTACGTTTTATTACGAATCAAATGACATAAAAACTTTGTCACGGGGTATAAGTGATAGCTTTTGATTGAATTACTGAACTTTTAAAAGAGAGAAAGCACACCTTCAACGTCTGAAGTTTGTCAATTGCAAGCTACAAGGAGTGCTATGAAAAAAATTCTCAATTTACGATCGATTCTATAATTTCCGACCTCTATAAAAAGAAATCTATAATTTATAATATCAACTCAGGAATTTATGGAATTTTCATATCAAATATAAACTGTTGAAATAAGTATGTTTCCACATACTTTGTCACTCATTACCAGGGTTTCTCGTTTCGAAATCATAAGGCATTCTATCACAAGAATGCAATAGAACTATAATATATTTGTATCAGTTTTAAGCAAGCAAATTACATACGAAAAACACAGACAACAACAAAAATACAGAAATAACTCGAATTGCTACTAACTTTTATAATGATATCCAATTTTGGAAATGGTCATTTTACATACAATACTTTATGGTGAAAGATTTTTATAATAGTCAACTACAATTAAAATGTAATTGGGAAATTTGATAATTATATATAAATACTTTTTTAAATAGATGGGTTACGGTGAGATTAAATAAAATTTGACATAGTGTATAACATATTTAAGGAGAATGAGGAAAGGTTAGTTGATCATTTATTATATATATATTGATTTTAATTAAACATATTAATTAAATAATGCTGGTTTTTAATGATAAATCATAAACAAATTAAAATTTCATTAAGAATCAATGAATAATTATATATCGCATAAATGATATTGGCTTAACTTTTTTTGAATCAGTTAAACCAGTCTGCCAATTGTAAGAGCATTAACAATATTCAACAATATTGCTTCGGATGTCGACATATTCCATGTAGACGAAAGTGAATTCAGGCGAATACTATTTTTTAATGAATTAATGTAGATTTTTTATGAGTTTGCTTGATTGACTTTCTTGCTATCCTTATTTTGTGTGTTATTTATTTTTTTAATTTCAAACATTAAATGTTTAAATATTTTAACATTGCAAAAGCAATGAACTTGAAATTTGTAATTTTTGTAACGTATTTTTATAAATAAATAAATAATCTTGTTAGCAATGAGCGAAATCACAAAATATTACTAAACATTGTCTCCAATTAGTTTGCGATTCTATTTCATTATATCCTCTTATTATGTGTAAATAGATATATATATATATAATATGAATGTATATATACATTCTGCAATTAACACTATCCTTAGAATCTAAAACTTGAAACACTGCACTCGTCCCGAGTTGGATGGAATTCTCAAAGCTTCCGACTCGACATTTTATTGACGGTATAATCGGATAAATACATTCCCGTTGAACGTGAGTCTCACAGCAACCCTTTGTGGGAATTCGTACGAGCAAATTGCACCTACTTGTTTTGTGAGATAATATTTTCTCGCAATATTTGAGCGCTGTCAACTGAAATCATAAAAATAACTTTCGTATTAAATTGGAACACCGATATGTCGTTGCTCGACTTTTGGTTAAGTAGGGCTTGTCACCACAAAAGGAACACGTGAAAAATGTAATATTGAGGGAACATGCCTATGAACAAAGGATAAGTTGCGTACATGCTACATAGAATTCGAATTTAGTATTCACAAGTTTAAAATTTACAAAAAAAGCTCGCTGACAGTGTCAAACCAGCATTATATCGCGATAATTCGCCAGGAAAAATTACTTGCCAATAATAAAGATAAAAATGATTTTATGAATAGTCTAGCATGTATAGATTGTAATGTAGCAACTGCGTGTATTTCTGCATAGGTAAAATCTATCACTCACCATGAAAAAAGGATACATTTATAGATGAGTGCCATTTATTATCGAATAATCACTCGTTAAAGTGTTAATTCTTACAGTACTACGTCGTCTATTATTTTATCCCATTTAAGCTGAAACAATTATTTCTTATTTCAACTGACATTATTAAGAAATTATTACTTATCAAAAAATATTTAAATATCAATTTACGTTATATAGTCTAATATATAAATGATCTAAATGGCTTACCATTTATTAGTTCGATTTATCCGTGTACTCGAATGCATAAATATAAAGAAAGATTAAAGCCAAGTTAATGATAAAGCAAATCGCTTTATGCTATCATTATTTAAATATGAATAGCTGAAACTTTGTACGATTTCAATTGCATATCAAAATTGAATGTCTTGCATCCGAAAATGGTGAAATGCGAAATCCGAATCGTTAGTGACAAAACATTTGACATATTGAAATTTCTTCAAACATCTTCAGTCGACATCATAAATTTATCATTATTTGATTTAAAATCGTAGATATTTTAAATCCATGGGAGTTGTTAAAAAAATACGACTATCACAAAAAAAAAATATTTTAGTCAGGTTTTTTCCTACCTTTCGTATTAATGTGCATTAAATTAAAGATTTACTTGGGCTTATTTATTTAATTGGGCAATTCATTGGGCAGTTCATTGAGATATTCTTTAAAATCGTCTAATCGAAAAAGAAGTCGGGGTCACTCCTTTTTACGACTCCGACTCCACAGCTCCGATTTAATAGCTTTCACTATGACTTTTTGACAATTCTATTATTTTTTTTAATAAATTCGTATTGAATACATTTTTTTAAATAGCGTTCAAGCTCTGAAGATTAAATTGCACCCAAGAAAAGTTCGTAATCGCACCTCCGTTTCGAATAGTGAGCGCTCAACGAAAACGAACCATTACCGCAGTATATACAGTCGAGTTTCTAGTTACTCGACCAAAGAAGAATTTCTCAGACATCTGAGTGCATATAACACTTTATCTTTCGACGCTACAATATGCTCACATAAGACTTTACGCAGTACTTTAGGTATACCGCTCTCTATATGGAACATCCTAAAAGAAGCTTTTTTCCTTCTAGATTTACTTATCATAATTAATTTATGATATCAACCGAACGTACTTGATGGAATATCAATATAAAATTTGGATTGTCACAACTTTGTATGATTCCACATGTTTTGTCAATAACGAACCGGATGCCTGAAAATGCCGAAAGGCGAAACCCGGATCGTTAGTGACAAAACACGTGGAACCGTACAAAGTTGTAACAATTCAAATCTGTTTTGAATTGTTGAAACTTATAAAATACTTTTCCACATGTTTTTATTTATGAAAACATGAGTGTTTTTTATAGTTCACTAGGGTATTCAACGTTGTAACTACCACCACCCGCTACGGCTTTGCACACTTCTTCTAAGATATATTCCGCAGCGTAACAATGTTATTAGTAATTACGTTTTTGAAACTGTACCATTCCAAATATTTTGTTACTTCAAATTTGATAATACAATTCAATCAACACCTTCAGTCGACATAAATTATTTTTATTTAATTTCTATTCAATGTCTAATTTGTCTGGCGTTTCTACCTTGGTATATTTCCCATAGTTATATATTTAACACATAAATTAATTTAATGAAGGTATGGATGCAATAATTAAATTTGATTGTTATCTTATCTCAGGATAATTAAATTCAGTTAGAAGAGAATCAAATTTGATATCGAAATTACATCAAGAGCCCTCAGTTGATACCATAAATGAACGTTTTAAATGTTTCAATTTTTTGCCAGGAAAGTCCAACGAATTTATTTCGTTGCGTGTATTTAAATGAGCATAAAATTGGATCAAATAATTAAAATAATAATTAATTATTTATTACATTCTAGTTTGTGACATCTGAAAATACCTTCTACCATTATATCCTTAAATAAGGGACGCGGTAAGAGCTTTCAGCGTTCTATTGAATCCTGTCTTAAGTATCCCATTTTATCCCTACTGATACTGAAAATAAAGTCGATGTTTAAAAATATTTTACATAGTTAACACAGCTATAACACATATATATGTCATCTGGTCATAAAATTAAATGTATTTTTCTAATATAGTTTATTTTTCTTTCTCCATAGGTAAGTTGCGGATTTTGTTAATAATTATTTGCGGTAATCAAGTGCTTGTGGCGAAACGTTGCTTGTACAAGGTAAGTTTATTATTTTACTAAATTATTCGCTTTTAGTACAAGATGAAAATTTACCGAACACTTTTTAAATCAAGTAAATAGTACACCTTTGATGTATATTACGTATAATCGACGTAAGAAAGACAAAAGTATAGATATTTTTTCAATCACACTTTATACAACTTAATTCACGTTATATCAGAAGGATATATGATGATAATTTATAATTCGTAACATAAGTTACATAATATAGTTTTTAAGTTCGGGAATAATAATTTTACGATGATAAAAAGTGAGTTCACTATATCTTTGGATTTTCTATAATTATTTAATAATCTTCTCAGAGCTTAGAACAATCTTGAAAGACTCTTTAGCAAGAATGACGAGATGGATTTTTGTAATCAATATAATTATAAATAATCAAAAGCCTACACTAAAATATGTTACAATAATTATTAAATAAGGAAAATTTTACTAGTAGTCAAAACGATGTAAAGAAATTATTAGTCAGAGGCGCCCCAGTACGTTCTGAAACAAAAAAAAACTAACATCATTTTTTTCCAAAAAACAAAAAAGTACTTTTATAGTTTTTAATATGGAGATTTATTAAACTAATGTATATAAAAAGATGAAGAAATGAAAGTTTTATAGAATAAGGCTGACCCGTTGAGTGTTGCTGCATTCTCAGAGTAAGGTAATTCAAGGAAACTCGTTGTAAAAAACAACAATTTAATTGTTAATAACATTACGAGGGGCTAATTCTTTTCAGCAGGAAATAAGCTAGGACGCTAAAACAGGAGAGAATATGTATTGTGTACCTTTTCTACACAGCTATATATAGATAAGGAAATGTACGTTTAAACATAGTTATGACGATGGCGTGAGCAGAAATAGCTACCACCTATATAAAAAAATTGTAGAACTAAAATACATTGCTATTTTTTCACCGTGTTGTTAATAGTGTTAGTAAGTTTGGGGGGAAAGGGGTGGTGAGGCAAAAACTTTCGCGGGAGTGTAATCAAGAAATTTGTAAAGTTTCATATTGATTGGATGTTAATACATAAAGGATAGACAGATACACATACATTTATTTATATATATAAACTGATTTGTAGTAAGCTACTGCTTTTAAAACCACCTGCAAATATTAAATTATTTCATTTTTAACAATCTGAAAATACCTGAAATATTGTAACGAAATAACGAAAAAGCCTGTATAAAGTATTTCCAATATGTAGACTTAAAAATGCGAGTTCATCGTGTGTGCGTTTTTTTTATTATTTCAATATTCTTACGTGGCAATAAGAAGTGGTAAGCTACAGGAATTGAATGAAGCTAAAAAAATAAGTTTATTTATCCGATTACGTCGGGAAATATCTAGTTTCTTTTTCGTACGAGGAAAATTCTCCTGTATTTTATACATAAGTCGATTTTATATCAAATATATAACGCAATAAATCAGGTGTATTGTAAAAAAACATGCACGCCTAAATCAAGTTTGTGAAGAAAAGTTGTTTTGAAATATGATTTTTCTTCTTGCTTTTATTTTATTCCCGTTTTGTTACACGGAATGTATTTTATTTGTAGAAGCTTTATTTCGTATTTTCAAACGAAAGCATTACATATTTATTGTATATATATAATGTATAGACGTTCGTAAGGAACTTTGATAATTTATATTTCATTTATATTCAAAAAACACAGATTGATCATTTACGATATCGAGTGAACGTTCTTGATAGAGTTTAAATATCAAATTTGAATTGTTTTCACTTTGTGCGTAATTTCGCCATTCGGCATATTCATGCAATCTATCACACGGATACAACAGAACTGACGTGAAGGTTCTTAATGAAATTTAAATATCAAATATTTATTCTATTTGTAACTTTGTGCGATTCAACATGTTTTGTCCCTAACGACACGGGTCTCACTTTTTGACATCTTTATGTATTATATCAAATGGATGCAATAAAAGCGATGTAATTTATGATATCAACTAGAGATGCTTGATGGAATATCAATATCAAATTTGAACTGTTGTAAGCTTGTTCGATTCCACATGTTTTGTTACTAACGACAAAGGCGTCGCCTTTTGGCATCTTCATGCATTATATCAAACGGACACAACAGAAGTGACTTATCGACTGAAGGTGCTTGATGGAATTTCAATATCCTACTTCGTTGAAATTTTATACGATCCAACATGTTTTTTACTTACTGCCAGGGTTTCTCCCTTCAGCATCTTCATTAATTCTATCATATGGATGCAACAGAACTGACGTTCTTTATGATGTTGACTGGAGGTACTTCATGAAATTTCAATATCAAATTTTAACATAGATAAGTAAATGTACCTTTGCAGATAATTCTGATGAGGGTATATGCCAAAATACCCATCATCTATATAAATTTTGTAAAACTAAATCCAATCAATAAAAAATAATGCTTTTCCACTAAAATTTACTAATACCTTAGTCATATTTTTAGTTGTTTACCCGGCATAATAAGCTTGACAGTTATCACAAGAAACTCTTAAGTTTTGCTCACCGTCTTGTAAAGAGGTTCTATCAAATAAATACCATTTCTATAAATACATTCAAGTATTTTTCTGTAATCCTTATTAATTTTTATGGTAGGATTTCTGTATTCAACAATCACGTCCTGTAACATCATATTAATTCACTTAAATGCAGTTGGTCAGGTAACAGCTGCTGTTCGTTCAGGTGGGACAGGTGTCGACAGGCGGCTTGCTCCTTGAAACCAGTGCCGCTCGAGATTTATTTTAATTATTTACCGCCCGTATGAACGACAAAAATTAGTTTCTCTGACCATTGTTTTAATATCATATGACAGTTAAAACAAACATGCACTGATAAAAATAGTCTTTAAAGTCGTTAAAAAATACAACTCCGACTAAAAAAACTTTATTTGTGTCAAGTTTTTTCGTAGCTATCTTATTTATGTCCATTAAATTAAAAGTCAACCAACCAATCCGGAAAATCTTTCATTAAGATATTCTTAAAAATCTTCTAATCGAAAAAGTAGTCTAGGTTACTTGTTTTTTACGACTTCAACTCTAACATTGACCAACAACACAATTCCGACTAAAAAAAGTTTTCTTTATGATGTTTTTTCCTATTTTTCCTATTTATATGCATTAAATTAAATATCAACCAACCAATTAATTATAATATTAAATCAATATTAGGTATCAGTGCTATTTCATTTAATGGCAGAACAATATGCCAGTCAATTTTAAAATTAATTGTCTATTATCCTACATGACATACTCCAAATAGGAATCTCATTGTCAGCAATTAATTGCCTTTCAAATTATACTGGCCTGTTTCCATAGTAGCGAAATTCCACCGGGATTTCGATTAGTTATAAAACTTTGGATTTGTCTAAGTTATGACATTTTCATAATGAAGAAGAAATCAATTCCAAAGTTTCCAATTCCAACATTGTCATTTTAAACTCCCTCCGTCTCCAATAAGTTTCCATAGTCTCGTCACTCCACTTACACTGTTGGTTTACTTTCCCCAATTTAAGAGTGGATATATTATATATAGACACGAGACGAATTTATTTTAAGGCAGGCTTTCCGTCGAGATAGCTTCAAGACAAAACTTTTAATTGCCATCGAGTTTTCTAACAACCTTCGGTTAAGTTTATGCCAAAATATCAGTGATTTTTCTATTGTACTCGGATCCAATGCAAAACTTCCCATCCTAAATTTAATAAAATAGTCGTTTTTATGTTCTTTAACTCATTTCAAAACATTTATTCATCCTTAGATTGTAAATTGATCAATTACAAATCTTCCTTTTTTTATTTGACATTGTGAATAAAATTATATTTTTAATGTGTAAACTGTCACTTCCTGATGAAAAGGCATGATATTTTAAATAATAAATACACATTTTTAGTATTATTTTCACAATATATTGTGTATGTGCAAAACCGGACCTGATCATAAAATAGTAGTAAAACGTGTTTTCATTATTTTAAATAAATTGTATTTTTATTTTTTTATATTATACTTAAAAAATAGTCACGTTATATATAATATAACATTGGATCCATTTAATTTATTACTAATACCCCGATTTTTTTACCAACGTAAATTTATAGCTACTTGTTCGACGTATTCAGCAGAGCAGATATCGCAGACAAATTTTTCAATGTCTTCACGTCCATATAGTTCAATATAACTACCTATTTTCTTGGAATTGTTCCGGTTTCTTCAATATGTGTAATATATTTTAATAACAATATTTCGTCATCATATTAATATATATATTTATTTAGGTAATAATGCTCGCGATGAGCGAAACCGGTCCTGATCATAAAATATATCGTGGAAATAAGTACTAAAAGATGTGATTTTATTTTTTAAAATTCATGCCTTTCCATCATGAAGTGATAGTGATTAACCTGTCTAGCGGCAGACATTTTTCATCTGATTTGTATACGGTGAACGAGATTTTTTCAGCCTAATAAATGTCACTTATATCATAAACTCTGTATAACGACAAACCTGAAAACTTTCTCTTTAAAAAAATTAATATTTCGATAATAAATAGGCTATTTAGACAAAAAGCGAAAAAAATTTTCAGAGTTCGAACGAAACGTTATACTAAAACCACAACAGGCTCTCAATATGTGCTGGTTTAGTAATAGCGTCGTTTTGAGCTGTCAGTATTTCGCAGGAATAATCAATGTATATTTGCATCGGTAAAAGCGTAAACTGTAAAAAATATTCCCTTGAAGACAGAAGCCGTTTTCAAAATAATATATCAATTTAAAAAAAAAAGCCTAACGTATATATACATGCATGCCCCTTTTGAACAAAATTTTTGCCCACGTACCGGTTCGTACGTGCCACTCCACAGATGCATTTTTCATACTTATATTGCAACCAAATCAGATAATGTTTATAATATAAAATACAAAGATACGTACATTGAATTGCCTATTATAAATTTTATAAAAAAAACGTTTACGTAGTTTTTGTTTAATTTAAAATTTATTATGAAATATTATACATTATTTATTTTATCAAGACGTTCAGTGACTGACGAAACCCAGAAATCGTGAGTCAAAATTGTAAAGACATCCATATTAGGTACAGAATATAATTCTTGTTTATTTTCTTTCTATATCCTGGTAGAATTTTTCATCTCGCTGCAAAGCATGTGGTGAACACGTATAACATTTTTTCATCTGTCCCAGTACTGCATTCATAAAACGGTTTTATTATTTTTATTTGTCAAACAAACTGGAGTTCGTTGGCGCTAGAACACCAAGCAGCTATTCAATATTTAAAAAACCCCGAACGATTTGTTTACAATAAATATTCAACAAATTTGTTTTTGAAAGTGCTTTTCAGCCAGTTGATGGTTTACTAGTAAAATTTTTTAGTTTTTATTTTAATTTGAAGACAACAGTTAACAATATCAATTAATTGGATTCACGTTAAAATTTACATTTTTTTACGTGTTGCGATTCTAATGAATGTGAATATATGTTACCAACAAAAAAATATGCTATTTTATGTATTTCAAACCAAACTTCGATAGTATAAAATATCATGTTTACCGTATTACCGGTACTGAAACACAATTTTTGGTAGTGTTTCAGTACCGGTTTTACTCATTGAGATTATTATCAACTGGTATAACACAAATTGATTTTTTATTCTTTCGACTGTTAAATAATTTTCTATATAGACTGAGGGTGTTCGATGAATCAAATTTGAATTTGAATTGTTACAACTTTGTACGATTCCACATGTTTTGTTACTAACGACCCGGGTTTCGCCTTTCGGTATCTTCAAGAATTCTATCACACAGATGTTACAGAATTTACTCTTTCAGTCAGTTCTGTTGCATCCGTCTGATAGAATGTCTAAAGATGCCGAAAAACGAAACCCGGGTCGTTAGTGACAAAACTTGTGGAATCGTACAAAGTTGTAATAATTCAAATTTTATATTCAAATTTCATCAAGCACCTTCAGTAGATATAATAAATTTGAATTGTTGAAACTTTATAAATTTCCACGTGTTCTGTCACTCGTGCCTTACGTTTCACAGACAAACAATAAACAGTTTCTTTTAAGGTATTAACTGTTAGAAAGGCATGCTATTTTAAATGATAAGAACACATTTTTCGTATTAAAAAAAAAATTGCATTTTGAAAAGACACTTGGAAATTTACAAGCTTTAATCAATTCAAATTTAAACTATTTTACTAAGAAATAATTGTGAACAGACAGTTGTGACGGACAGCCTTTCCACCAAGAAGTGACGTTTGACATTTAAGAAGTGATTATAACGGTAAATAACATCTTTAGAATTTTCATCGATTTCTTGTTACAGCGAGATAAATTAGAACAATGCTTTGCTGCTATTTAGTTCTTGCTTTGGGGTCTGAGTTTTCCTGTAATTTATACCTTTGGTATGTAGACGAAGCTTACTGTTTATTGTACGTCAGTTCTAACACGGTGAAAAAAAATAGCAATGTATTTTAGTTCTACAAAAATTATTTTTGTAGAACTAAAATACATTGCTATTTTTTTTCACCGTGTTATAATAGAGTTCTGCCAAGTGAATGCCAATTCAATCAATTAATACGTCAGTTCTGTTGTATCCGTGTGATAGAATGCCTGAAGATGCCGATAGGCGAATTTCTTGTTGTTAGTGACAAAACATGTGGAATCGTACAAAATTGGAGCAATTCAGATTTGGTATTGAAACTGCAATAAGCACCTTCAGTCGATATCATGAAGTACATTCAAAAACTGCTTCGAAATATTATTATGCCTTTTGTTATGAGACAGTCGTATTGTGTAATATAATAGTTACATGTGTTATAAGTCATATTTGTATACTGTTAAGAAATAACAAGGGTTAAAACAAGGAGGGAAAATGTAAACAACTCCAGTTCTCACACATTAATGCGTGGTAAGTGAGTGAATGAAAAAAAAGAAAAATAATACAATTTTGTGTCACCTAAAAGCGAGAGACACTTCATTCGGTCGTGTGAAAGAGGGCGCTTGGGCAAGCATTATGCACACGATCACTCTGGATATTTTTCAATCGAGTGTATTTTACGCGTCATGTGTCGACAGGGGTTTGTGAACATCGGGACTTCGAATATCCGGGATGCAGGCCATTATTCCCGGGCTCCCGGACTTTTGAAACATGAATGATTTACTGACGTCCTAACTGTCGAGACAGCTGCTTGCTGTGTGTTGATATTTATTTGTCAACTCACAGCAAACAGCTCAAATCATGGTAACAAATAAGAGATAAGTCGATTTGAGTTCAAAAGCTTAAAAAATTAATTGAGATTATAATAAACGATTTTTACTAGAAAAATATACGCATATATTATAATTGAGTTTACTGTATAAAGATTATCTATTGACACAGTGAAAAAATAGCAATGTATTTTAGAACTATAGTTTTGACGATTACTACGGACTAAAATACATTGCTATTTTTTCACCGTGTTAAGAATTTTTTTCCCAATTTGTGTGTTATTATTGTCAAATAATTAGTTATTAAAATTAATTCATGTAATAAAGACTTAAGAATTATTATTGTCTTAATTTCTTCCCGGAACTCGTCGCGTTGGAGAAACCCTAAAAATTCGTAGTCGACACTGTACGTGGGTGTGAAAGTGCCAAGGGGCTTGTCGTACACATACGGTTCAACTCACTTTAAAAATAATAGTTGTCAGCCTCTTGTACGACAAGATTACTAAATGAAGGAACGTTAGACATGTAACCTTAAATTATGGCACGGTGAAACAAATAGCAATTTAATTTAGTTCTACGAAATTATTTTTAAAAATATAGTTGATAGCTATTTCGGCTAGCTATAGCTATTATAAAGGAGCCACATAACATAAATTCAAACTCAGCGCCTAAGTGTTTGCATCTTTGTAGTAAGGGTAGCAGGATGACGGCTTTGGAACAGCTAGAGATCAAAACATATCAACTATCACAAAGGATTCTTAGCGAACAATTTAATATATCTCCGTCACCATTATTGACTCCTCTGACTGATGTATCTTTGTTCTGTAATGGACCATTTCCGTGCCATATGTAAACTTATTGATATAGCCGCCTTTTTAGTTTCATTTACAATTGTTTGTTTTATTGCGAACAGGAAACAAGCTAGGTCGTTAAAACAGGAGAGAAGATGTATTGTGTACCTTTTCTACACAGCTATATAAAAATAAGCAAATTTTCGTTGAAGCATAGTTCTGACGATGGCATGAGCCGAAATAGCTTTCGACTATATTAAAAAAAATGTAGGACTAAAATACATTGCTATTTGTGTGCATTGCTAATGGAGTTCTACCAAGTGAATGCCAATTCAATAAATTTAATTATGGCTGCCATTTTAGTTTGACTGGAGTCTAAGTTAATCTATTGATTGAATTGGCATTCAATTGGTAGAATTTCATTATAACACGATAGAAAAATAGCAATGTATTTTTTCTACATTTTTTTTAAGATGTTCAAATTTTCAAAAGTTCAAATTTGATATTAAAATTGCATTAAGTACCTTCAGTCGATATCATAAAAATTCTTTTCATGTTTATACGGTACAGCGAATACTCGCTAAGTGAATTATTTAATAACATATTTTATTTTCTCGAACAAAGTTTCTACGCAGAGTAAGTCGTGTGCCTTTGGACGCACATAAAAGATGTTTGAACACTTTAATGAAACAAAATTGCAATCAAAATTTGTGTTCAACTTAATTAGGCGCGCGGGAAAAGGTCATGTTGACAAGCGTTGAGTTTAGCTATATTTTAGTACGTCATACATTTAAATGATCAAATATGTAAAATACTATTTGCACAAATTTATTACAGTTAATTCAGTACCGGTGTAGCTCTTTCAGATCATTATTATTTGATACAATACCAATCAAAATAGTGCCATTTATACACCGTTAAATCGACTTTTAATTCTGTTTTATTTTGAAGATAAATAAGTACTATTCTCAAAGGTCATTAACATTTGTTTGCTTATTTTATTTAGATATATTTAGAGTAATAAAAACCAGAGCTATGGACTCGGAGTCGGAAACGTGGAGTCGAAGTGTTATGGCCGAGTACTTTTTCAATAAAACGATTTTGAAAAATATATCAATGAATTATTTTCCGCATTTTTAGTTGATCTTGTAATCAATTGTACATAAAGAGGAAAAAAATGTAACAAAATTCAACTTTTTT
Source organism: Himalopsyche japonica (assembly GCA_028555115.1). NCBI lineage: Eukaryota > Metazoa > Arthropoda > Insecta > Trichoptera > Rhyacophilidae > Himalopsyche > Himalopsyche japonica. The sequence continues at coordinate 729,411 of JAHFWJ010000465.1, read as the reverse complement.
TTAGTCGAAGTAATGTTTTTTAACGACTCCACCGCCCTGACATAAACACATTTCGTAGTTCTATTTCCACTGTATATTTTATGACCAGAACCAGTTTCGTTTATCGCGGTTATTATCAGTTGATATTATTAGTTGATAATGCCCGCGATGACACGTATCGTCAGTATTGTGCTGACCTAATGTGCGATATCAGTCCTGACCATAAAATTTATTGTAGAAAATGCACTAAAAATGTGTTTTTATTGTTTAAAATACTAAGCCCATCCATCATGAAGTGATTGTTAACGACACGCTGATGAAATAGCAATGGAAATTAGTTCTACAATTTTTTTTATAATATTTAGTTGATAGCTATTTCGGCTCACGCCATCGTCAGAACTATCAACTACACCTTATAAAAAAAATGTAGAAATAAAATACATTGCTTTTTTTTTCACCGTGTTATAACGGAGTTCTACCAAGTAAATGCAAATTCAATCAATGATTGTTAACACCTTAAGCGAGATAAATTTAGCATTTTTGATTACCTAATAACTATTTTAATAGTTATCTTCGCTATAAAAAAAACTTCGGTTCTTATTTAATTCCTGAATAAACTACATGCTTTTATGAACGGCTATTATTGTAAGCCGACATTTGTTTCAGTACCGGCTACTGAAATATTCCGAGCCAGTCCCCATTTATTAAAATAATTACTATTTCAGTGTTCCAATTATCTCTAAGAAGATTGGATGGCGTAATCTTGTCTGCCGAAACCCAAAGGATGTTTGTTCACCAGATCTGTTCTCTGGTTTTTGACTTAAAGATGTGTTATTAAAACAAGTCTAACTTTATTTAATCTACCCAGTGGCGGGTTTCATAATAAGCCCAATCCCCTTTCTAACGCGATTTTGAGCTTGCCCGTTTTTTTGAACGACACGACACCGTTACTTTTTTACGCAATTTAGTTGTATTTAGATTTATTTCGGAAATAAATCAGCGTCAACAAAACTTAACACGTTTCTTAAAAATAAAAATATATTTTTAAGCCAATAGGATATCAATTAATAACTCTTATAAGTGAATACAACTACACATATATATGTATCTATTTATCATTGTAGTTTTATAATTTTATATGCAAAACAAATTTTGATAGTTTTTACGCGACACTTTGATTTTTGGAACCAACATATTTATCAAATCATTTGACAGTAAGGTTTTTAGACGATTTTTTTATACGCGTTACTTAATGGAATCAATGTATCGTGTAAAAAAAAGATTGGGTGTAAATGTGTGTTTTTTTTTATTTATAATTATGTCGCCTTAAAATGTTACAATTAGAAAAAAAAGCATACAGTCAAAAATATCACTTTGATAATTGATGAATAACTATGAAATGACATCAACTGAAACGGTTATATTTTAAAAGTGTAGAAAAAAATAACATTATATTCACATTTCAATGACTTGGTATCAAATTGGTGGTATATGAATGGAAAGGGTTAAATAGATAGACACTCGTATTACCGAAAGTCTATGGAAAGAAAACGTATTACCCAAATGCTAATTGACCTTTTCAGTGCCGCAAAATTATATGGGGCAGCAATGTTTGTATGTCGGGGATGCAGTAAAGTTACCAGGGGCCAAGCATATCTAAAAAAAATAGCAATATTTCCAACTTCTAAATAATTCTTCAAATGAATGTTCAGTTGAAGAAAAATATTGTTTTTGTTATTTTATTTCACTGTAAAAAACGAAACTGTAGAAGATAACGTGTAGAGGTCTCAAGAGACTTTCGGTGAAATACGATATCTAGAAATCGTAAATAATAAAAAAACCTAAGAATGCAACTTGTCTTGTGAGCAAACGATGTATCTGATAATTTGAAAGTGTTACTAAAAGTTCGAAGTATATTTTAAAAATACAGTAAATTTTTTTAAAATAATATTTCGTCATGGAGGAAAATGAACCCTACTGCGCCACTGATGGTTCCAAATTCAAATACGATTAATCGAGTAACTTTTAGGCAAAGTTTTGGCTTAGATTCGTTCAGTACAAAGAATAAAATAATATTTATTGCGTGTATGTTTAGTTAAGCAACAATGTATTCAGGGTGTTTCGAGGAATCATAACAATACCACACCGGATGGACGGAGGGGAATGGGGTTGTTATAGTTTAAGATTGTTTCAATTTATTATACCGTTATGCTCATTGTATCTTGTTATAAATGAGCTTTTGTGAGTCCTTAATAAGAAAACGATTAAGCTATTAAGTGTGCGATTGAAGGTGTGCGTGTATTAGGTAATATATTATTATAAACACGCACATGTACCGTTTAACCATTTGAGGAGAATGAACGTACATGTACGGCGACGTATTGTGTCGTCATTACTAACAAAAGACTTTTTTTCGATAATAATTATTTTTTCAGAAATTTATTATATTTTAATTATTCGTTTCAATTACGCAACATAATTTGTAAAACAACATATATTTGAAAAAAAAACGAATTAGATATTGGATTTAGAAATTTATTTTAGCTAAATTTCTTTCATAAAATCATCTAGCATTTGAATAAAATATTGCATATATGCCTGGTCCGTTGTGCAGTGGTTATCTTTAGTTACTTCGGTGATAGATCTCACGGGGTCGACTCCCACTAAAAACAACGTTATTTTTCAATCAACTCTGTTCACATAGGTTTTTTTTCCTTATCACCCATACAATCCTAAAAGGCGTTGCGAGAGCGATTAGTTATCCCTTAATTCTGCGAGGTTGGTAAAGCCATTACGATTTTTTCATATTGTTGACATGTTTCATGCTACGAGCGGACATGGATTAAATATAAATATTGTAATTCCAGCGTGTCATTCTTCCACCAAAGTAGACATACCCTTATATTCCTAATATCTTTCAAAAAAGGTGAACAATTGACTAACATGCATTTTTCGTAGTTTTTTTTTCTAAGCTTTCATTGAGATGCTTTATTCTACAAATTGAGAGTGAACATGGATAAAATATTAAAAGAAATACTTTTACAAAATATTTCCAATGCATTTAATAAGTTTAAAAAATAATATTCACCTGAATACGTCCAATATTTTTTTTTTAACACTCCATTCAGTCGGTAATTCTAAATTGAGATATCAGTAATCTATAATTTTATATTATAATCGTTATGAGATATGTGTGTTTATTTATTTGAGTTAGTGTATCGGCGTTCTTCTGTAGTGAATATTATGATAGTAAAACTACTGAAATTTTTGTATGTAAGAAAAGATTTTTTAAAAATGGAACATGTTATGTTTCTGCTTCCGTTTGTATTCTTCCAATTGCTTTCCAACAACAATATAGTGCAATTTTGAAATTAAAAATAGCGGATTTTTTTTATTTCGGCATTAACCATTAACGGCAGTTCAACTTTCTAAGAAGACATAAATTCCTTTGGGCATGCAGTCAGCTTGTAAGAGTTTCGTAATGAAAGTAAAATGCTGAGTCAAATTGAAGTGAATGACGCCCAAATTATAATAGCCCCAAAATAATAAACGTACTTCAAATCAGGGGTGGTGAACATTATAAATTTTAACCTCTTCTAAATTTTGATAATAATTATACAGTAATCGACTGTTTATATTATTTTTATATTAAATATTTTGTGCGATACGTATCGTCAAATACTGAATAAATCTTCTCCTATACAAAAATAAATGTTTGTTTGTTCGTTCTGTATGCTTTCATAAACCGTTAATCCGATTGCAATGAAACGTTTGTGGGTTATTTTGCACTCACCTGCAAAAGTTACTGAATAAATATAATCGCTTATCACGAGCACTATCATCTGATACATCGGACTATGTGGATATACTTCTCACATGGACAGCTCTATGTGACCTGCTCACGGGTCACAAACATACCACTTTAATCCTGTGAGCAACGGACTTATATTGTATATCCAAAAACACTTCGATTGTGTTTTTTTATGTCATGATTTTCCATATAGAAGTGACAGTTAACACCTTAAAAGTGACTAATAAAGCGAATATGGCCAAACTTACCATAATATTTAAAAAAAAAACATCTTATCATTTGATTATGTTCACTATGAACGAGATCGGTCGTAATCATGAATATTGCTATGATATATTGCGGAAATAGCACTAAAAATATGTTCTTAACATCATGCTTTTCCACCATAAAAGTGATAAATAATTCATATATTAACACGATGAAAAAATATCAGTATTTTTTCACCGTGTTATAACTACCAAGTAAATGCCAATTCAATATATAAGTTCATATATTTTTGATTCCAACCACCCTTTAAATTCCAGTAATACTACAATAGCCCCACCATAAACACTCATTTTTAATCAAATAATAAGATGCAATGCTTCCCTTAATAATGAATAGCCTTACGATATATTGATTGAATTGGCATTTACTTTGTAGAACTCCGGTATAACACGGTGAAAAAATAACAATGTGTTTTAATTCTACGAAAGTTATAGAGTTGATTACTATTTCGGCTTGTGCCCTCATCAGAACTAGTTTTGATGAGGGCGTTAAAAAAGGAGCTTTGCAAATCGGAAGTTAAGTAGCAAAAGTCTTTGTGTAAACCATCAAATTACTTTCTTGTCTAATATTACAATATGTGATTTTCTGGAAAAAATATGTTCTACATCCATGATATGTGAGCTTGATTTAATTTGGGTGCCGCCCGCCACCTGCCGGTCAAGCAAAGTAACTCAGCGAGCAAACAATCCCACACGCACGTTCCTCGTGTTGTTTTCTCTTTGCCCTGCCCATGCGTGCTGACGTTTAACTATAAAAGTACACCCTTCTAGGTGCTGACCTAACGTTCCCTTAATATCAACAAAAAAACTATTCCGAATTCCAACCCTACCCCGTAAAATTATTATCGGTACTAGATACAATCTTGTACGTAATCTAGAGCCTATGACGATATTATAAAAAAATCAATTATCTTGCATTATATTAATACTTAACAATCCGCACATTTTCGCTAAATAACTACATCGAAATAGTTTTTTCATATTTTGATTTTAGGCCTTGTGTATATTCTTCGCCCATCTATCGATAAATTTTGAAGGTAAGAATTAAAATTCAAATTAATTATTGGTAGTATATAGCTGCACGTATCCGAAGACGCCACATTGTAGCGTTTGTCTTAAAAAAGACGCTTATGTGGCAATCGCAGATCGTATAGTATTAAAATGTAGGTATCTAATTATTAAATTCACCCAATTACACTATTATGACAGTTGAATATTGAACAAACAATTTTTGCTATTTACAAATACATATTCTACAAACACCATCAATTTATATGTATTTTTATAGAAATACTAGCTGACCAATCGCGCGTTGCTTCGATCTCAGAGTAAGGAAATTCTAGAAAACTCGTTATAATAACAAATAATTTAATTGTTAATAGTGTCGCTTTGATTCTATTTATTTATTTGTAGAGGAAGTGGTATGCTAGAAAAATTTGCGAGAGTGTATTTAATAAATTTCATATCGATTAGATGAATTTTGTATTAATGCATAAATATCAAACACAAACACACACACAAACATTAGTTTATATTATAAATAATAAAATATTTATTGATTGAATTGGCATTCACTTGGTAGAACACGGTGAAAAAATAGCAATGTATTTTAGTTCTACAAAATTATTTTTAACAAATATAGTTGATAGCTATTTCGGCTCACGCCATCGTCAGAACTATGCTTAAACTAACATTTGCTTATCTATATATAGCTGTGCAGAAAAGGTACACAACATCTCCTCTCTCCTTTTTCAATGGTATAGCTTGTTATTTAACAACAATGACACTAAACTTTCAAAATTCCAAATGAAACAATAGGTGTCTATGACAATAAGATTATGTGTGTGGGACGGAAGTGGTCCCTCAGGCAGCAAATTAGACCACCCCTTTGTGCAACGGCTTGACAAGTGGCGATATTATTATGTTAGTTTGATCGTTAAGAATCCTTTGTGACAATTGGTGTCTATTGATTTTTATTTGAAAAATATTTTTTTTTAGTGGAAATAATCCCCAATATATTGTATGATTACGAACGGTTTCGCTCATCGTGAGCATCATCAACTGATGGAATACAATTTAGTACAAGCAAGTATACTTATACAAGATTTTGAGTTTAAGGTAACAGGTGCACGAATCCATGAGTTCAAGAAATAAGAAAACAATTTACATAAAATCATATAATATCAACAGAAATAATGTAAATTAATTTAAAAAATATATATTAACAATTACTTATATATATATATACATATATATATATATAAATAAGTAAAATATATCCTATCGATTATCACTCACCGAGAAACGTATTTATATGTAATTAATAAAATTACTAGTAGTGACATCTCCAAACTATTGTACTACATTAACCCATTATTTTGTCATCGTGTCATCCCACAAAGGATTAACAATGAACACACTACGTTCCTTACAATATTGCTCACTGCTTATCCTAGTTAACACGTTAATGTGTTTTGATAAATGATTTATTATTGTTAATTTTAGTGCTGGTGGAATTAATTGTCGCCTGCATTAGTCGACACACGTACAAATGTGTATTTTCCAGCCCTCTCGCTTTGCCTCAGCAGTAAATAATTCTCAAAGGTATGCTACTCCGGTGTGATGTATGAAATGTATTCAGGTGAAATGTTCATTGGGTACAAAACTACGGTTGTTTTTACTATCGCTACAATGCCAACAACACTACTAAGTTGCGTTTTATAACATACAATAATTCATAATTATAATAATTATTAATAAATCTGACTGACGACTTATCCACGACATCTTCAACTCGGCAGAGAAAATCGTAGATAAATAACAAAAGATTTCGGAACAATTAATTCATTAACTAATCTTTTTCAGTTTATGTAATTCGCCCGAAATCCAAAGTGGTAATAATTGACGTCAATTGAATGCGTAACTAACCTTTAAACGCCTGTGCGCCGTCCGCAATAAGCAAAGCACGCACACAGCACTTCCCGCACATATTTTTGCGTTATTTTTGTACAATAATTGAAAAAAGCATTTCTCCAAAATAATAACCAAAAATTTATTTTCGGTTATTTATATAAGATACACCTAAATGAATAAAATAGTTTGGTAGTTGTCAAACCTTCCATTTTGTATAAACAGCCTTGTATCAGTTGGTAATGTTCGTGTTGAGCGAAACTGGTCCTGATCTTATGTACTTTTATTGTTTAAATATAATATTTTACCACCAAAAAGTGACACTTGAACTATGTAAAGCCTGATTGTCCTGGATAATCTTCATACTATTAAATTTGAATTGTTGAATCTTTATACGATTTCACATGTTATCACTAACGGATTTATTTTTTCAAAGATTTAGAGTTGGAATATATTTTCGTTTCTCAGCAGGGAAGGGGCTAGTATCAATCAATTTTACTACCTAAATTCCACACTATAAATAAGCAAAATGTCTGTTACGAGATGTCAATGTTAGACCGTCAATGTTTAATATTTTCTTATAATATATTAAATCAAAAAGAATATTACCGTCATTCGTAACGTGTGGTAAGTAATATGGTATGAAACGAATCATCCAATACATTTCCGCAGTGTCGAATACCTGAAGATAGCAGTTTACAAGATATAACAAAGAGCCTAGCCTTCTCGATGAATAACCATGTATCCTTTGTATTCGAACTGCATTCGGTCCTCCCTTCTACGTAATATCATTGTGTTTTAAGTTAAATGGAATTTCAGACTTTCATGCGAAATCGAATCGAATTATTGAAGTGTTTTTCACACAGTGCATGCACTTAGTGGCATTTCATTTTCTGCGAGCTTTTAAAAGCTATTGAGCTTTGTCGATCCCATTCTCTCGCGATTTCTTTTCTTTGACTTTGTCAACCGAAGAGATTCTTTTCTCCCTATTGAATTTTATAGAGAGATATTTGGTTGTTTTTTTTATGAATATGTCTTTCAACATACATTTACATACTATTGATTGAATTGGTATTTACTTGGCACAACTTCATTATAACACGGTGGTAAAATAGCAATGTATTTTATTTCTGCAACATCAACACACGATTTCTAGTTGTATAAAATCGTTTTATTTATATAGTTGATACGCTTTCATCAGAGTTAACTAATGAAAATATTAATCGGAAAGAAAGCCAAAATAGCAATCAACCATATATGATATATAATTAATTTTGTAGAACTAAAATAAATCGCTATTTTTTCACCAACGGAGTTCTACCAATACAATGCAAATTGAATCATTATTATTATTAAATCAATAGTATTTGTTTGGATCTGTTAGCCTAGTTTAGTTTCGTTTTCGTTTCCTTTCGTTTGTAATTATTTCATTTGGTATATAACCGATGCTAATTGTTTATTGTATATCAGTTCTGTTGCATCTGTGTGATAGAATGCCTGATGAAGTCAAAATGTGAAACCCGGGCCGTTAGGGTCAGAAATGTGGAATCTTACAACGAATACTGAATATGGAACTTACGAATGTTTCAACCATTCAAATTTGATATTGAAACTGCATCAAACACCTTCAGTCGATAACCATATAATGCTTTTTTAAATATTAAAATTATCTGATTAAAACATTGTTTGCCAGTGTTTGAATATTCATTCTATAACGCAGAGATAGAAGAATAGCTCAATTTTATTTTCATATGTGATTCCCTCTTTTAGTATGTTATCTTTGTAATCAAATTACTTTCATGATATTACTTCAAAAATAAGTGTACTCTTATATGTTTTGTACAGTTATCTGGTAATAATAAATGTACACAAAACGCATCCAATATTTCCGAGTGCTACTTTCGGCTGCAGAGCTTTCGTAGAGGCTCGTAGCTCGTAGAGGCGGTCTGCACCGGAAGTGTACGTTGTGATTCGTAGCGCGGTATTACCTTGTACGTACAATGTGTCGAGAGAAACAATTTTATGCTTCGTTGGAAATGGTAAAAATCGCGAGTGGAATATTTTACGGTACAAGGCTCGCGACATATAACTCTGCCGGCCTACGTTTTTATTTCAATGCGCCCTGCTTACTAAATAAAGTAAAAAATGGTCAATTGTACCTGGAGCTAAGAACAAAATCGAAAAGGTTAACTTTGCTTAAAGAAACATTAGAAGATATTACACATTGCAGTAGAAAACGAATGACAGCAAAATAAATCAAAAAAATAACGTGGATTAATTAAAATTTATGCAAGGTTGGCTGATTTTAATATTGCCTTCTGAGAAGTATTTTAATATGAAACGCTTTATCGCCTTACTCATGATTACAATTTATAAGGTAAATAGTTGATAGCTATTTCGGCTTACGCCCTAAAGAATAAAATAATAAAATTCAGTAGTTTTCTGATAATTAAAAAAATTACGTTGCATTCATTTTTATAATGCAATACATGTCACAGCTGGTTACTCATTATTGAATTTAATAAATTATCGAATATTCGATCCAACTTTTATGCGTTACCATAAACTTGATATCACCATAAAACGATCACGATATATCAGTCAAATTATTTTTTCATGTTATAGTTTTATTTTTTGCATCAACTATGCAACGAAAACATTTACAAAGAAAACCGTTATATAATAAAATATTTAAGCTCTGTGTGAAAGTGTTCAGCGATTCAAAGTTATTAACTTTATATATTCAAAGTGAACGTCAAAAAAGTTTTCATTATAAATTCACCGAATGATGAAGACGAAGTTTATTTGAGAAACCTATGACCTCTTTACTGTTTCTCTCGAATTTTACGACACTTAAATGCCGACCAAACTGCTTTTGTAAAATATAGTTTTGATATTACACTTCCATGATTGTCAAGTATAATGAAGTTCCCAGCATTTCTACAGCCATTTCGACGAAATAATTTACACGCTTAAGTTGAAACTTGAATGAAAATGGTGTATAGTATAGTTATTACACTGTCTACCAGTCGAGTATTGCAACAAAGTTTTCAGCTGACTTCAGCCTTCTTCATGCTTTCACGTAATTAATAAACAATAATATACACAGTTTCAAAAAATTGTATTTGTTATTGAACTCTATTAAATTTGAATCATTAAAACTTTGTACGATTCCACATGTTTCCGTCAAAGTCTATTACATCCGTGTGATAGAATGCCTTTAGATGCAGAAAGACGAAACCCAACAATTCAAATGTAAATAATTTTTAATTTTTATCTTAGTTTCATTGTAAAAATATAATGTTAAACTGACTTAACTTATAAAAATAGCACTTCTTTTTGAATTGTTAAAACTTTTTACGATTCCACATATTTTGTCATCTACTGCCCGGGTTTCGCCTTTCGACATCTTCAGCCATTCCATCACAAGTCAGTTCTATCGTATACGTGTGATATAGTTATTTTCTTTACTCATTGTACTTTTTTTCACGTCTTCTCTTGCTAAATGATTCTAAAACTTTGTGCGATTCCAAGCATTCCGTTAGTTCTGTTGCATCCGTGTGATAGAATGCCTGAAGATGCCGAAAAGCGAAACCCGGATCCTTAGTGAAAAAACAGTTGGAATCGTACAAATTTTTAGCTATTCAAATTTGATATTGACATTCCATCAAGCACTTTCAATCGATATCACAAATTGTATCGTATTTTTTTCTATGTTATGCAATTGCTTTGCGACAGTAAACGTTTAACCAACAAATCCAAACTAATTTGTTTTAATTGAATTTTTAAGTTTTCACTTATTGAATTATTGCGCATTTATAATGATTATAAAGCATCTGTCCATATTATAAATTAAATAATTTAGAAATGAAATATAGTTAACAGGGAACGATTTCAATTATTTCGAATTAAATATTTGATAATAATTTTATTTTTGACTCCTGTAACAGCCTTGCGTTAAATATGTGTTACAAATGACAAAAAAAATTACGTCACTTGTTTTAAAATCTCTATCCAATAGCAAGATTTTTTCTCGTACCTTATAATAAATAACATCAATAAAATATACCACTTATTTCACGGAGTCGCCCCGTTAACTTTAAGCTCTCTTAAAACGTGTCCACTGTGCTCTACATATAATCTAATGCACAGTGCAAATAATGAAAGCAGTCGTTAAAGGTTTGCAGTTAATCTTTCGATGATACAATGTAAGTTCGTGAACATTCTGATATTGCTGTGTGGAATGCTAACGGCAGGTTTTCTCGCTAAGAATGGGCCGTTACACGTTATAGGGGAGCATTGCCACCCTCTCGACCCGAGGCCCAAGCATTGAGCCGAATATTAGCCTAGATTAATTTAGCTATGCAGCTTAAAAATATAGTCCAAATTACTGGAATTTAATTAATGACAACACATATTTAGAAATTAAGGGTGATAGTAAAATAATTGTGAATTAATTATACGCTATAATTAATGGAAAATCAGACTTAAGAGTTCATCTCTGATAATCTTTGAATAAGAATTCGGCGATAGACGATGGCATGACGCCAAAATAGCTAGTAAAAAACTGATCAATTCAGAAAAAAGAAAATGATAAAAAAAATATCGAAATGAAAAAATGACCGCTTTTCGAGCAATAATAACAAAAGTAGCATATTATATTGTATCAATTGATGATGCTCATGATGAGCGAAACCGGTCCTGGTCTTAATATCATAATCTGGGGGAATAGTAAAAAGTATTGTGTTTTACTATTTAAATTTAATGCCTTTTCTCCGAGAAGTGAAAGTTCGCTAATTGAAAAAACTCGTATGTTTATATAATAAAAAAAGGCATTTTTAGAAATATTTCTTCTATATGTATCAAGCCCGGTATTGCTGATCAACTGACTTTAAACAAGGCTATTTCTACAAAGCAATATGTTACGAATGAAACCTTAAGAACTGAAAGATCAAAACTTGAACGTTCTTAAGCTTTTAGTTTTTTATACTTGTTAATTATTTTTTTTGCATAAATAGCTTTGGTTTTAAATCAGTTGATAATGTATACAATGTTTGAAAACAGTGCTGATCTTAAAATATATTGTGGAAATAGTACTAAGAATGTGTTTTTATTATTAAAAATATAATAACTTTCCACCAAGGATAAAAATGTTTAAAGCAGAGTGTAGAGTCAGAGTCGGAGTTGTAAAAAACGACTGACTTTTTCTCGGTTCTCAATTACCAATTTGCCGAATTGATTGATCGATCTTTATTTAATGCATATTAATAAAAAAGGCAGGAAAAAACTTGATAATATTAAACTTTTAGTTTGAGTTTGAGTTTTTTAACGAAATTACAGCCATGCTTAAAAGTTATCCTCTTATAAGCTTTTGCCGAACTATCAAACAAACTCAACCCTTACCTGGCCATTCGCTGTACTCGTTACCCTACCAAAGATTCTAATTCTTGGTGAAATTTCCATTATAAAGGGGGAATGTTTCGCATAGCGTAAACGGAGTAAGCAATGCATTATTGGAAAATCGATCCGAGTCGCGACATTGCAGAACCAACACTTTTCTTCCTTCACTTTGTCCCAGTATTTTATTACACTCTCAATCGGTACCAGCTGTTAATCACACCATCTCCCAGCACGTCCTTTGATACGTGTTTGTTTATCCATGTTTTATGTTTCACTAGCGGAGATTTATTGCTTTTTTTATATATAGGGTACTATTTTTATGGACTGAGAGATTTGTTTCTGCTGTTTGTCGGCCTGTCGTTGAATCTCTGATGTCGTACATTAAGCAGCGTTGACATAAAATATTCAATAATTTGGCGAGAAGTATTTTGGTATCATTTTCTTTCACGTGTCAATCATGGAATCATTACTTTCATATCTACCTATCTCAAAATGAAAGCAAAGAAAAACTTATTGATTGAATTGACATTTACTTGGTAGAACTCGAAATTATCTCATAGAGGAATCGCATAAAAAAAAATCTATACTCAATGCTCACATGTTTACATATTTGTTATAAAAGCTCTAAGTTAAATGCATTGGAACAATTAGAAATCAATCTATATCAGCAATCCAATGACGTTCTTAATGAACAAACAAAAATATATCTATCACCGATTCTCAGACCCAGTACAGAAGGTTAATACATATATTAAATAAATCAACTTACGTTGTATATACTACCTATTCACTTTTAACGTTTATACATTGATTGAATTGGTATTTACTTAGTAGAACTACATTATAACACGGTGAAGAAATATCAATGTATTTAGTTCTACAAAATCTTTAAGATATTATATATAGTTGATAGCTATTTTGGCTTACGCTTAATCAGAACTACAGAATTTTCATTCTCAAAAAAACCCAGATTTATTCTCATTTCGAGATATAAATTTATTTGCCACTTTTAATATTCTTCTTTTACAATATAAAACTGGAATGTTAGGACAGAAGAGAAGATGTATGTGTTGTGCTTTTTTTCGACACAGCTATATATAGATAAGTAAATGTATATTTAAATATAGTTCTGAGGGCATACGCCGATATAGCTATCAACTGTATAACTTAAATAATTTAGAACTAAAACATGTTGCTATTTTATCACCGTGTTAAAACAACTGTTGAATTTAGCCTATACCCTGCTGATTAAAATTTCAGCAGTGTTAGTGTTCGCTGAAGACAAATTATATCAGTATAATTTAGGGTATATTTCAATACGAAAGTTTTGACACGGATAATTCTGTTATAGTTTTAAGTGCATACTGCAATCAGCCATCTCAGTAGTCGATGAATAGAATGTCGCCCATATTATTTCGGTTCATAAAAAAATTCCTACTTTATACGGTACTTTTGGAATATGTATGCAACAGTTCTGCTAATTTTTAATAATAAAAAAAACAATGTCTTAGAGTCGTAGAGTAGACGATACCCGGTACCCAAAGAAGTTAAATACAAGAAATCGGCTCGCGCTAAATATTATACATAAATTCTTAAATAAACCTAAGTCCGCCATATGGCTTATAGAAGCAACGAAAACGCCGAGGCACACTCCAGAATCTTGCCTCATTCATAATTATTTAGATTGAAAAAGGATCGCTTCTTTCGTACGAGATTTTTTTCGCAGCCATCAAACATCAATTTGGAGTTAAATAATATCCTGAGCGGCGATTGGATAATGGACGCGCCTACAGGCAGATGTTCCTGTCTCGCAGGATTTTTTTGTGCGTTTCTTGGATTTTATTTATCTGATCCTTTGCAGCTGTCATGTCGAAAGCCGCTCCTTGGCGCCTGATAAAACAGTTTTTTTTTACCACAGTAATTATGTATTTATGATTGTGGTCAATTTTATTCCCGGTGTTGTTTTTTTTTTAAATATGATATCTTAGATAAAAACAACGGAATGTATGTCGTCAATAAACTAAAATACGTGTTTTAAATAATAAAAACATTTTATTAGTACTTATTTCCACAATATATTTAACGATAAGAACCGATTTCGCTCATCGTGATTATCACTTTATAATCTTCATAAAATATTTTGTGGAAATAGGTACTAAAAAAATGTGTTTTTATTATTTAAAATATACTTTCCCATCAAGAAGTGACAGTTAACACCTAAAAAGTTTCTTTAACCCAATGAATGTTAACGATTGAACAATTAAGATTGTCTTCATAGAATTGGTATTTACTTGGTAGAACTCCATTATGACACGGTGAAAAAATAGCAATGTATTTTATTTCTACAAAATTTATAAGATATATAGTTGATAGCTATTTCGGCTATGTGTATAATTAAAATGATGTAAATGTTTTAGTATCAAAAATCAAATATATTAAATTTTTTATTAATGAGACACTTGACATGACGTCATAAAAAATATTTCCGTTGTAAAATGTCATTGTATTTTATAAACAGTGAAATGTGGTCAACGCGAAATTGAGAGGATCGAAACAAATTTTTCGTGTATAACACATTTTATGATTTTATTCATACGAAAAACTCGCCAGTGTACCGCCAATGTAAAATTCAATTTACTCAGTTTTTGATAAAATTTTACACTTGCAAGTAAATATATTGACAGTTTGTATATATCTAAAAATGTCGTTAGACATTAACATTTGTACAAAATTTTTCCATCGATGGTTTTATTATAAATGAATATTTTATTTAATTATCATAATGAATTATTGTATATTATTGTCATAACAGTTGCAAACATTACTCTTCATCTAAAGTAAAAAATATACTCCATTTCAAACTATTCTTATTTAAATTTAGAACACATTGTTATTTTCTAAATGTATTCTCAGTAAAAACAGAATGTTCATGTATGTATTGCCAAGCTTCGGAATATTCCCCGAAGAAATTTAATCCGCACAGTAGTTTTTTTAGCATAGTAATATAGCTCTGGAAAAATTATTCAAAAACAGAACTGCTTTCGTACCTAATGTTATCTATGGCTTCAATTTCGTTTGTGTCAATACTTAGTTGGTAATAAAATGTGTTTTTCAATTCACTTCTAGGAATACTATTATGCAAAATAATAGTTGCCGAGTAAATCTCGATTCACAGAAAAAAACCGCCATTTTCTCTTGATTCTTTCGTGAAAAAATGGCGTCTGGTGATTTTTTGCTAGTAAGCTTCTTTTCCATAAATAAATTCAAGTTTGAAAACAAAATATTGAGAATACATGAAATTATGTAAAAAAGTATGACGGTGAAAAAAATAATAATGTATTTAAGTTCTACAAAATTTCAAAAGATGTACTTGATAGCTATTTTGGCTCACGCCTTCGACGAAGGGTATTAACTATATCTTAGAAATAGCTATATCTTATGAAATTTTGTAGCACTAAATACATTGCTATTTTTACCGTGTTATAATGGAGTTCTACAAAGTTAATGCCAATTCAACCAATAAACTCAATAATAGATGTCTGTTAAGTAAATTACGACATATAATATAGAACTGAAATAATTAACCATCTTACAATGTTCTAACAAAAATACTGTAATAATATTTATTTTTTTTACATCTGTTATGTTTTATATTTATTTCAAATTCTCATATGAATATATATTAGATACTAGCAACACTGATTTGGCAAATCATGGCAACACCAATTCAATACTTATTTGAGTATATAGTGTAGTATATCAAATTATTTTATTGAGAAAAGTTCCCTAACTTAGGATTTTATGGTAAAAATCCAGCAATATTTTTCAGTTGCTTCTGTGGTAAATACAAATGTTTTCTGGCTTGTTCGGGCATGCTTTTCGTAGCGCCGTTTTTTACGATGATATTTCCATTTGGTGTTTACGGAGAGCTTCGTGAACCGTTCCTCCATTCTTATTTCAAAGTTGTATTACGTGGCTTAAGTAACCGCAAAATAGAGGCAACATTATATTGAGCACGGAGAAAATATACAGTATAGATTTTCAATTCAGTGCAAGTCGCAAGGGCTTTGAATCGATTTTGGCGAGACATACAAATATATATGCGATTAAATTTTTAATTGAATCGTTCAAGCTCTGTACAATTCTAGATCTCACTTTTGACGTGTTAACTGTCACTTCTTGATTAAAGGCATGATATTTTAAATTATAAAGTAAAATTATTTGTACTATTGTATTTCTATAATATAATTTATGATCAGAAACGTTTCACTTATCACGAGCATTTACAACTGAATCGGTTGATAATTCTCGCGATGATTGAAACCGGCCATGATCATAAAAATATACTGTATAAATGGTACAAATAATGCGTTTTTATTATTTATAATATTTCCATATATTTTGCTATTCATGACTTTGGTTTCAATTTTCGGCATCTTGGGTCATTTTAGTACACGCACTAACAGCCAGATGCTTGAGATATTTAGGGACGTAAGTCTAATTTCATTTTCATCACATGGTGCCGTATGTGGTCCTTTGGAATCTTTTGAGTGTGGTTACACCGATCAATGATTCAATAACATCAAGCTAGAGCTTTATAAAATATAAGATTGCCATGTCTTCATAAGCTTAAAAAAATGTTAATGTATGTCTTCGAAAAAATACAGTACGACCAACGTCTCGTATAGTTTTGAAGTTCTTTCTTCTGATAGTCCTGGAATACGTCGTACAATCAGTCAAGTGATCCTGTAGGGAGACAACCAGAACACCATTTATAATAAATTTAAGACAAATAACAAAATACAAATATAACCCTCTTATTTACTGTCCCAATTAAATTCATCCGTTTATTAGAATGTCTAAATATGTCGAAAGGTGAATCACGTTTCATCCATGACTATATTACCTGTATAATAGAAAAGTACAAAACAGACATTTAATTTTAAAAAAATATTCAATATACTTTGGTAGAAAAAAGTATTTTAGTTCAATATGATATGTGTATCGTTTGTGAGATTATATACACATCTAAAAAGTTTGAATGATTCATTATATTATAATATTTTCAGTTAATTTAAGCCTCTATACGAAAAATATTTTTAAGTTTGATCAGCCCCTCAGAAAACGTAACCAATGGTAGACTTAATTCGACACGTGGTGCAGATGTTCTTTGAAGCTTTTATTAAGTATGGCATTCTTTACATCGCTCCAGATGATCTAGTCGTCTCAACTTTCTTGTCAATGCACAAGTGCAATCATTCTTAACCGTTTCAGTGCTGTGTTTTTGTAGAGGTATAGCTTTTTTGATTTATAAATTTGATTATTATTTTACTAACAAATATATATATATGTTTATAAATTTCATTTTTTAAATTACTTATTGTTGAAATTTTCATCAATTTTTTTCTAGGGCTGTCACAAAAAAACCCGCTTTGAAAAATCGGTACCGTTCATTTTACAATAAATTGTATAAATAATACCGTCAACTGCCGCAACTGTGCCTATCATCTTTACATTGCCTAAAGCAGTCCTCGACAAATGGCATTGTGTAGAATCTTTAAATATAACATTTACATAAATTTCATAATTTTATCGAACATTTTTAAAATGTGCGTAATGTTTACTGTTGGCAACTTTTTTAGGCAAAGTTAGAATTTTGGCTTATGACATAAAAAAAAGCAATCAAGAAGTAAAAAACAATACTAAAATTTCTGCTCATGTTCGTTAAGAAAAATTGTGAAATGAATTAAGTTGATTAACGAAAGTAATTATTGCCCAAATTCACGTTAATAGATTAATCATTCTATAAAAAATCGGCGTCCACAAAACATTACGTAATGTCAAATTTCATTAAGGAATATGTTGACAACAACGCTCTGGGATGTTATGATGAGCCCGAAATGTTTTTTTGTGTCGCCTACGGCGAAAACCGTCAGACCCTCTGTCAAAATTACCACCCCTACATCCTGTCACATCTAATATGAAATGCTCATGTGTTCATCACATAGAAAAATAGTTCGTGTTAATTCAATCCTCGAGTATAATTTTCGAGCCACCTAGTGATATGAAAAAAAATATATATTAAATCCATTTGAAACAGTGAAGCAACCCCGACCAGTAGCCAAAATAAGATTCGTTTCATAACCTAATGATATATATCATATTCAAAAGAATTTAGTGTTTAATATGTGAAAAAAATGTGTACTATCAAAGCAATATATATAGTCACAAAATTCTATTTTCATTATTTAAAATATCATACATTTTCATCAAGAAATGACACCTTGAAAATTAAATAAGTACTTAAAAATGTGTTTTTATTGTTTTAAAATACACAATATTATATTTATCGACATAAACATAGCTGCGAATTTATCTTCAAATTATAGATGTACTGATTGAATATATTGTCATTATTCAAAAAATTATGTTAGTTTTATTGCATCAAAAAGAATTTCATTGGATGGTTGTTATTGACTGTTGTCAAAAATATGTTTAAATAATTATATATTTACTGAGTTCTTTACCTTTGATAAAATTAAAATTATTTAAATTCTATGTGAATTACAGAAAATTTCTACAGAATTTAGTTAATTTCAATTTTAATAATATAATAATAGCATACATATTATTTTTAGTTAACCTAATAGTCTAAGTACAATTGTGAAAAAGAAGTTGATTCATGGAAAGTTATAAAAAAATTATTAGTTGGTATTTCGGTTCGATATAATTGATATTTAGATAGCTCTGATAAGGGCGTAAGATAAAATAACTATTTATTATTTACCCTATAAATTTTGTAGGACTAAAAAGTTGATTATTTTCAGTTACCAATCTAATTCTAACATTTTAAAAAATATCTCAATTTACAGCAATGCAAACAAGTTGTTATCACAAAATGTATGATTTGATCATTAAACACGCTGTGTGACGATTTTGTGTCATAATCATCACATTTCTGTTAGCATTTGTCATGGAATAAATTAAAACGGAAAGTTTTCATGTCTCTGTAAAAACGTGATGCCGTCTCCATGCTTTACCCTTCATAACGTTAATTCAAATGAAGCCCCTAATAATTAATATTCTAAAAGTCCCATGATTTCTGTGGCGTGACCCACGTGACGAAATTCCGTCGTAGCGCAAGTAATATTATTTTCGCTTGATCGGCTTCTCTGTTATTTTTTTCAATTGCTTAAATTCCAACATCCGTTAGTCATAATTTAACGGGAATATTTTGTAAAAAGAACATTCAAATCAAGAAAAAAATTAAAAGGAAATAAATAAAAGGTAAACGAATTTTTGAAATTCGAATTAGGTGAGTTGAATAAAATTCCTAATTAATGCCAATTCAATTTTTAAATATTGACTATGGTAATATTGTTTTTCCGCAGGTAACTTCTAAATTGCTTTCGTAAATATATATGTATATGTTTTTTATTTTTCATTTAATGTTTCAAGTTAAATATATATGGAAATTATAATTTATGATATAGACTGAAGGTGCTTGATAGAATTTCAATATCAAATTTGAATTGTTACGACTTGAACGGATGGTGACACGGATGCAAGAGAACTGTCCGTCAATTCTGTTCTGTTGTAGAATGCCTGAAGATGCCGAAAGGCGAAACCCAGGTCCTTAGTGACAAAACATGTGAAATCGTACAAAGTTGTAACAATTCAATTGTGATATATATAAACTACTTTTTTACTCTTATTTTATTTAATAAAAACACATTTTTTTGGTACGTATTTCCACTATATATTTGTATTTTATCATTTGATAATGCTCACAATGAAAGAAAGCGGTCCTAATCAAAAAATATATTGTGGAAATAAGTACTTAAAAATGTAAGGATGAAATTGGCACTTACTTGGTAGAACTCCATTATACCACTGTGAAAAAATAGCAATGTATTTAAGTTCTACATAATTAGTTTTGACGATGGCGTGAGCCGAAATAACTATCAGCTATGTCTTATAAATATTTGCTATTTTTTCACCGTGTTACTAAAAAATATGTTATTATTATTGTAAATATAATGCATTTCCATCAAGAAGTGACAGTTAACTCATTAAAAGTACTTTTATGTTGTTCACTGTGAATGACTGGTTAAAATAGCGTTACGCTAACAACGCTAGTTACAATGAGGCGAAAGAAATAGCAATGTATTTTAGTTCTTCAAATTTTGCACTAAAACCAAAATACATTGCTATTTTTTTCACCGTGTTATAATGGAGTTCTACCAAGTGAATGCCAATTCAGTCAATAAAACGCTTGTTACGTTAATTATTGAAAACAATAGTGATAATATATGACAGTGATAAATTGTGTAATTCGTATTGAAAATGTATCTCTCGGTTAAATTCAGTTTTGTTTTACGTTTAGATAAATGTTTGTCAAACTATAGAAAACTTTTTCTTTCACCAAACGATGTCGCCGTATGCAATGTGAATCTCCTGGAATGGGAACTGTATGAGATCTATTTTAGATAGTAACCATTTCACTACGTCCAATGAAGTATCTTGTCATAAATATTCAGGGAAATTAAAGGTTTCATTGTCGTGACAGGCTGTGTTCAGCTGGTGGCTTTTGCCTAAGCTTTTAAGCAACTTTATAACCGCCATCGTAAAATATCCGACCGGTAACTTTCTAAAAACTTTGTAATTATCATTTTACTCAACTTGAGTATCCTGCCTTTGACCGGATCCCAATAAGTATGCTAAAGATTTTATTATTCAGAAATTTATTGAAAGGAAAGTTTTTTTTATAACCATGACGCGTTTTGCATACCAATTAGGAACATTTAAATTAGCATAAGAGACAACCGTTAAACAAATGAAGCACGAAATAGTGAACTTTTGAGCTTTCATCAAATACCGATAGCTTAAAAGCTCGAAGTTTGTAATCATTACACTGGGCATTTTATAGTGCTCAATTAAAACAACTAATAATTATATTTACATATATTTTATGCCATATCCGTTTGCCGCTTGGAGCTTAAGGCTATTTCACGGCGTGTCAAAACTTCTCTCTCTTCCTCCAGTCTCTTTGACTAATTCCAAGAGATCTCAACAAAGTGCCGATTATATTCTATGGATAGTCAGTCATACACTGCTTTCTAAGGCGACGGCAAGACTTTTACAACAAAGATTCAAGCCACGCAAATCGAAGATTTTATATGATGTATGCATTCTTTATAAGAAGTTGCTTATTTTTATCAGAGTGGCTGTAACCAATACAATTGTGCCTGGACTGTCGTAGTCGGATTTGTAAATAACGAGCAGCTTTTTCAATTAGAAAATTTTGAAAAATTCCTCAATGAATTAGAAGAAATAAATCATCCTCGCTTGAGTTCCAGTATAGTAAAAATTCGTAATTTGCTGGATTGATTGGTAAATCTTTATTTCAATGCAACATAACATAATTAGACGCAAGACAGGTTTCGTCCATTGTCACATACCGACGCAAAAAATCGGCGAAACAGCTTCAAACAGCGCTCAGAATCAACGACACGTTGTTGTTTTTGATCCACTGTGAGCAAACGCGGCACCCACTTTGACAACAGCTTCCTCATAGACAAATGTTCATGCAAAATAGTGTACACACTGCCGTATGATATCTTTAAGGTGTCAGATATCTCACGCAATTTTAATTTACGGTTTTCGAAAACGATTTGGTGGACTTTTTTGATGATTTCCGGGGTAATTGCCTCATTTGGCCGGCCAGAGCGTTCAGCATCTTCAGTGTCTGTACGACCACGTTTAAACTCAGCATACCACCGACAAATGGTTGTTTTTGATGGAGCAGATTCCCTGTAGCACTTTTCAAGCCATTGCTGAGCTTGCACTGAGTTTTTTTTCATCAAAAAACAATGATAAATCAACACACCAAATTTGTTTCGAATCCATTATTCTGAGAATATCAAGACGAGCGTCACTTAAATCACTGTAACTCATGGACCAAACATCAGAATGTCATGAAATTTTGACAGGTATCTTTTGAAGGTTGGTACTTATGAAAAATTATACGGAACTTTTGTTGGCAACGCCATCTATGTGTCAGTCCCGGGACTTATTGATCCACGGTTACATTGCTTTTTTTTTCATTATCAACTCAGTTGATAATGCTCGCGATGGGCGAAACCGGTCCTGATTAAAAAATATATTGTGGAAATAAGTACTAAAAAAATGTGTTTTATTATTTTAAATATCATGCCTTTCCATCAAGAAGTGACAGTTAACACCTTAAAAGTGATTGGTAGTTTCGTTAACTTGTGCAATAGCGAAAACGGTTTATCTGTTTTCCAATTTTTACTCTCAAATACAATCAAACTTAATAAATAACTCGGCGAGTAATTACTGTATTGGTTTTGTTCACAATTTGTATAATACAAATTTCACTGATTATAGATTACATAACCCGTATGAAAACGCTTTGTAAACGCGAAATTTACTCCGGCATCGACAGTGATATCAAAAAGGGCGTAGAAATGTAGACATTGGCCTTTTACAGAGTTTCAGTGAGTGCGGGTCCACGAAGTTAAGCCTTCTTTTTTACTTTCTCCTAATACAATTTGATTGCCTTCAAAGCTTTCTTGATTTATTCAGCCGTCAAAAGTTGCGCGCGTGTAAGCCTATACAAATTGAGCTTTTTCTGTCTACGGTCAGAGCTTTTTCACAAACATTGTTCTCGCTTCTTAGGACAATATTGTATTCAAACATAAATGTTTACGTCGCTTTGATACTGTTTAATTTAATATAACAATTGTTCGATCCGAAAAACGTTGTTTTATAAATTTTAGCTGTGTAAAAATGTGAACAAACGTACATGTTATTTTTTTTTGCAATCTCCGCACTCATTGTTGAGCATGTACAATTGTAATTAAAACTTACCCATTGTTTTTTTATACCGAACTTATTCACTCAATCTACTTGATGCTAAAGAATGTAAGACGACAACGATTTTTTATTTTTATCATTCGACATTTAGTTATAAGATTTTAATTGATAAATTTAGTAAAAAAATAAGCTTACTAGCAATAAACCATTTCTGTATATTGTGTACCTTTTCTACACAGCTATATATAGATAAGCAAATGTTCGTTATGCATAGTTATGACGATGGCGTGAGCCGAAATAGCTATCAACTATATTAAAAAAAAATTGTAGTACTAAAATACATTGCTATTTTTCCACCGTGTTATAAGTAGATTTACGTTGAAAAATAATTCTGACGACTGAAACAGTTATCCAGTATAAATCAAGTTATAATAGAGTTCTTCCAAGTAAATGCCAATTTATCAATTACTGAGATAGTTTATTGTCATCTATTCAAAATTAGTTTTAGAATAACACTACTTTTAGAATCCTATTACACATGTTAAATTATGTACAATACATTATATATTCTATCACGACTTTCTTAACCAACAAGTTTGAATGTTTAATTAAATGAGAAAAGCTTCATATATACGTTTGAAGTGCGTATACGCATTAAGGGGTTGAATATGCTTGCGCCCTACCCCTACTTATGTCTACCCTTAATGTGTTCTACTTAAATAATAAAATATAGTATATATCTTTTTTAGCTATCCACTAATATAACTTTTTATTTTATTACGTTTTTATTTATAAGTTTTTCCTTCTTTTTGCAGGTAAGTCATCTCTGGAAAACATCTACCTTATTTGATCAAGAAAATATGTTCCGCAGTCTTGAAAAGTAAGTCAATTATGTTTTCGTACGTTTTCCAAAAACGTGTTTAATTTTTATATTTTACGAACAACAAATTATCAATGGGAAAAATGGGATACAATTTTAATGAATGTTATTTATTAACAAAAATCTGCATGAATGAACTTTACAACAACATTTTTAATGGCAGTGTTGAGTAAACATGTGTAACTTCATATTCAGAAAAACCAAAAATGTTATTTAGTTTAACGACAATTATAAAAAAAAATATTTATTTACATGTTGTATCACGCTATCACCAGCTATGTTAAAATTGCTTTCAGACAAACTATAATATATAATCTCTTTAATTTTACATTCTTTTTTCCGTGTATTTCAATTATGCATATTCGTGAAGGCTTTTCATTGAAGCATTAAACCTATATTTATTCATGAAACACAATTCAATTATAATCACTTTCGTTCCATTAATTCTAGGAATACACAAGCAAAATGCGTTTAGATTATTTTAAAAGCAAGTCTGCAAAAATTTTAACCAAACACGTCGAATTTATTTTCAGAGTGGTATAGCTAAAAGTAAAATACAATATTTGCATCGAACCAATTTCGAAACTACAATTTAACATACATTATTAATACATACAATAAACTTTACTTTTCTCATTAAAAATTAAATTAAACAAATACATGTACACTTTTTTTTGAATTGATGAATTTTTGTACGATTCCACATATTTTGAATAATTGAAATGTGCGTTACGTTGAGGCGTACCAATATTTATTTTTGACGTTTAATATCAAAATTGTTTTTAATGTCATCGATAATGCTTGCAATCGCTATAATTCCCAAAGGTACTCAACGTTGTACCCACCCTACCCGATAAAGTTTCACACTTTTCTTATACGGTATATTCCGCAAGGAAACAACGTGGCGTGTTTCGAATTTCGCCAGGAATATCTGAGGAATATTCCCCCAGACTTGGTAGAATGGAAAATTAAAATAAATAATAAGCTAAGTTATTTATTTATTGAATTGGCATTTACTTGGTTGAACTCTATTACAACTCGGTAAAAAAAATAGCAATGTATTTTAGTTCTATAAAATTGATGAGATAAATATTTGGTACATATAGCTATCAACTATATTTTTTGATATCGACTGAAGGTGCTTGATGAAATTTCAATATCAAATTTGAACTGTTATAACTTTGCACGTTTCCACATGTTTTGTCACTAATGACCCGAGTTTCGCCTTTCGGCATCTTCAGGCATTCTATCATACAGAACTGACATGACAATCAACTAACATTAAAATAGTTAGTTGATTGATATTTGTTGAAAAACCTTTTCAAGAATGACTCATTAACAATATTTTTAATGAAAATTATCACAGGCATTTGTGTTAATTATTATTAGATTAATATTTTTAAATTTGTATAAACTGCAATTTACTGCTTGCTTTGGGTTAAGTGTTTATTCTACATCTTGCATCCGTGTAATAGAATGCCTGAAGAAGCCGAAAGGCGAAACCCGGGTTGTTAGTGACAAAACATGTGGGATCGTACAAAGTTGTGACGATTATTTTTTTTTATCAACTATCATCATCATCAGCCGGGGTCGATCCATTGCTGGATGAAGGCCTACCTCAGCTTTCTCTTTCAGGGGGGTTGTTTTTGGACATAGCACACCTTTTAGTACACTTAATTTAATGTAATTAGAGGAGCAACCAAGGCGGCATTACCGATATGGCCGACAGTTCCGACGGATAGTCGGTATTGTTTTGAGCAATTTTTCCCATTCGTTTTCCAAAACCAGTGATTCCCCAAGAATGTGATCAGCATCCTGAATCATATTGCCTCATTTACATTTAGGATATACCACTTCTCGGTTTCAAGGCAAAGATAAAAGTGTAAAGCTCGCGATTAGTGAAACCAGTTCTGAGCTGAATAATGTATCAACTGTAGAAATAGTACAATTTTGAAAATATTAAAAGCTAGCAATGTAATAAAAACAATGAATTATGGTTTAAGCCTGATTGCTATTCTTCGTATAACTTCTATCGTATAATGTATGAAACGATTAAAATATGACTTAGGAAGTTAAATTTGCTAAAGACTCGATACTGTATCCGCATGCGTAGACTTGCCATTAAAAAGCTTTTAAGAACTTTGTAAGACTAAGTAACGTTATTGGAAGTCGGTTTTTTTAATGTTCATTTTTTACTGATCGCCATGTACAAAGCACATTAGTGGAAAAACCGTCTTACGAGTTTTCATTTAAAAGTGAGAACAGTTTTCTCCTCGTAAACGGGAGCTTTTTGAATGTTGATGTCAGTGCTCGAAATGCATTGTCCAATAAACGTTCAAGTGAAAATTTCATTAACATATTGGTCGTAAACAAATAACGATAAAATTCTTTGAACCATAAACGGTTATCAACTGATACAATATAAATAAAATTTATTATTTTTTAATCATTTTTTAATTCATGGCGGATTTTAAATTATGTTTTATTTTTTAATACGAACTAGAAATAATTTTAATTTAAGATGATCTCGACTATTTGTTTTCATTTAAATTTTATATTTTGTCATATTACCTACGTATTTTCATAGTTCTTGAAACATTTGTTTTTAATTCCTCTAAATTATTAACTAAAATGTTGTTTAAAAAAACCTTGGTTGAAATCGGTTAATAAAGCTTGCGATCAGCGAAACTGGTCCTGATCATAAATATATTGAGAAAATAGTATTAAAATGTGATTTTATTATTTTCAATATAAAACTTTTCAATCAAGAAGTGACAGTTGTCAAATTTGAGCTGTTTTTTCAAATTTTGTACAGTTTCACATGTTTTGTCACTAACGACGTTGGTTTCGCCTTTCGGCATTCCAGACATTCTTCAGGTTCTGTTAGAACTGTCAGTTCTCCTGCATCCGTGTGATAAAATACTTGAAAATGTAAAAAAGTGAAACCAGGGTCGTAAGTGATACAATATTTAAAATCGTACAAATTTTAAGATTTTTAAAATTTTGGTATTGAAATTCCATCAAGCAATTTTAGTCGACATCATAAATTATGACAGTTATTTATCACCTTTAAAATGATATTTTTTACATTGTTATATGTAATCAACTTGACATTAAAGTTTTCTTTGACCTATTGTGGTCGTAGCTAAAAAACTCACCTATCGGTTTTGAACACCGATTCACGCCGGTACTTTCCATTTCAAGCCCTGGTTGGCGCAGCGTTTTATAATATAGAATAAAAAAATCCTCCATTTAAATTGGACCATTGTGCTTTCCAAGTGTTCACTTTCCAAGCGTATTGTATCCACGCTACACAAATCCAGTGTTTATGACGCCTTAGTCACATATTTAATCGTAGTTATTCCAATACAGCCTTCGTACAACTCTTAAAGGTGCTTTTTATTTGCGTAGAAAAAAGAAAACTGACAATAATTAAGACAAGGCGCACTTACGATTTAAATTGAGATGAACCAAAAAATATAGTTGACATTATTTCTTATCTCAATTGTCAAAAAAATTTTTTTTTTAAAGCACAACACATTTCTTTAATATCTACGTAAAATAAATATATATTCTACACTTAAAATAAACATTCGGTGTTTTGTTTCACATAAAATATTTGCTTTGTTAAATCATCATATAAAGAATTAATAATTATATTTTTTTGTAGGGAAAATGAAGAAATACAAATATTTTTAATAGCCTTGCTGTTTATTTAAATTCTCGTCGAAATTGTAAACCTCAATCCAATTATGGGATAATATTTTAAAAAATGCGTTGCCAAAACATCGACTGGTTACAATATATCTTTATATTCATTACGAAAATATTTTAGTAAGAGATATCAATTTTAATACGGTGAAAGAATAGTAATTTATTTTAGTCCTACAAAAATTAATACAGTTGATAGATATTTCGACATAAGCCCTCGTCATAAAAATGCTTTAAACTTACATTCACTTATCGATATACAGTAGTGTAGAAAAAGAACACACTAAATCTTCTTCCATATTCTAACAACCTAGTTTTATATTGTGTTAATAGCATATTAAATGTGGCAAATTGATTTTATTTTTTTCCCGAAGTGAGTGTTAATCTGATTTTTTATTGATTTGATATTGTTTACTTAAATTAGTATAATATTTTAGTGAGTTCAATCTTTATTCTGATTTCAATGTTAAAATCAATGATATACTGTAAAATTATTATAGAACTAAAATGCATTGCTGTTTTTTACCGTGTTATGAAGGAGTTCTATCAAGTTAATGGCATTTCAATCAAAATTATCTATCTTAAAAATAAGCAAGCCTAGCGACCAATTTGTAGATCAATCTGTGACGTTTACTCGCCTAACAAAAGCAATCGTATATTTGTCATGTTTTTTTTTTGTAAATAACGTAAAATGGCCAATATTTGATTTTATATCGCTCTTCTTTCTTGAAACGTCTCATTTTTTATAATTATATTAATTAATTTTGTACCACTCAATTAGAAGAAGGTTTAAACGTAATTGAAAATAGGTTCACGAAAAGCTCTGCAAGGTAAATAGATACGATGTCGAATGAATATTTTATGAAAAGCTCTTATGTAAGTATACTGAGATGGTTTGTTTTTCCCGAAGTTTGCGGTTTGTTTAGCTTGAATAGTTAAATACAAATACCTCAGTTCGTTCGTCTTCGCTTTATTGTGCGCGTAGGATAAGAAGGCGAGAAGGAAAACAACAAAACATTGAAGCATTTGGTATCAAAAAGAACATGTATAAAGACGCAAAAAATTTAAGTTATGCTACTTATTTATTTTTGTATTACACGAGAATTTTTTTATTTGGATAACAAAATATGTTCACCCAATCCATTAATAGTAGGAAGTAGCGCATATAAAAACCGCCTAAAAAACGTCACTTTTATATAATTGGATTATATCAAAATATCGCGTAAAATTTACCAAAATTTTATATTTGGTCTCCAAACTTGCGTTTTTTTTTACAGATAGAATTTAATTTACTGATTGAATTGGTATTTATTTGGTAGAACTCCGCTATAACATGGTAAAAAGCAATATGTTTTAGTTCTACAAACAAGATCTGATGAAAGGTAAGCCGAAATAGCTATCAACAATATATCTTATAAATTTTGTAGAACTTACATAAATACATTGCTATTTTCTCACCGTATTATAATAGAGTTCTACCAAGGAAATGCCAATTCAACCAATATCTAGAGATATAAGAATGGAATGTCGGTTAAATTGACACATTATATTTTTGTGTCACATAATAGACACGGTGAAAAAATAGCACTGTATTTTAGTTCTACAATTTTTTTTATAAGATATTATATATGTCGGCTCACAATTAGTTCTCCCAAGTAAATGCCAATTCAATCAATAAAGTAGTTTATATATATAATTATTATGGATCATTAAAATGCAAAGAAGTTTATAAAAAAAAAACCATGTTTTCAATATACATTGCATTTATCTAAGTCGACGTTTTCTATAAAACAAAAACGCCATAAAAAGTAATTAACTCTTTTAGCTTTGAATATCTCTCGACTTTCATTATTTTGTTGGCAGCCATTTCGACTTGAAGTAAATGTCAAAATGGCTATCAATTAAGCATTGATTCACTCTGATTAAGATTTCCGATATAAAGATTTTAACGTCATAAAATAAAGAATCATTCACAAAAAGTAAAATTTTATTTGAATATAACATTAATATATAAAAAAACAACATTTTTTTAGAAAAACAACAAAGTAACTATTCCCTTACGTTTTTCCAGAAAAAGAGATCGGTTTGGTAGATTGGAATATTCGATATATTGCATTTTTTTCAAATACAAAAACAGTTTATTTTACCATATTTTTACTCACACAATTCATTTGACAAAAGCAATAAAAATCGTTATGTTTTATTGCGATTCGAATGAAAATTTCCATTCGTGAATTTAAACAATAAACACGCGTAGTATGGTATAGCTTTAAAAGCTTCGC
Source organism: Himalopsyche japonica (assembly GCA_028555115.1). Lineage (NCBI taxonomy): Eukaryota > Metazoa > Arthropoda > Insecta > Trichoptera > Rhyacophilidae > Himalopsyche > Himalopsyche japonica. The sequence continues at coordinate 699,333 of JAHFWJ010000465.1, read as the reverse complement.
TCCATTACCCATTGACTCGCTACCCTTCACGATTAGCTTTTAAAAAAAAATGCTATAAAATTTTAAACAAACACTCCCTAGCAAGTTGGCAATATTATCACTGCAGTGTGTTAATATTAAACGAATTTAAAAGTACTTGAATAGATATGCCCCATCCTATATAATCACTTACCCACACTGTCGAGCGAATTTCGTTCGACTATGGTTTATTGTATTTCGATCTCTGAACCTATAAAATGCAATTTTTATACTCAATGAAAGCTCGCGTTTGTAAAAATTTGTAAAAGCTTCTCTTATAAGAAGAATTTCAAGCATCCATCTGTGATATGTGTTATGACAATTAGAGACTAAAACGAATTTAATGAAATATTTACTAATGCTTATTGTGAGTACATACATCATAGCGATCAGACAAAAGTCTATGTTTTATTATTTTCAAATGTTAAGCCAGTGTGTATTAATTGACGATATCGTATCAAATTTAAGTAATCTAAATTGTGATTCAGTTTCAGATATTCAGTTCTGTTGTATCCGTATGATAAAATGCTTGAAGATGGCGAAAGGCTAAACTCGGTTCGTAAGTGAAAAAACATGTGGAATCGTAGAAAGTTTGATTAATTCAAATTTATGATATCGATTGAACGTGCTTGATGGAATCACAATAACATATTTGTCACTTACAACCCGGGTTTCGCCTTTCGGCGTCTTCAGGCATTCAGTCAGCTCTAGAATGCCTGAAGATGCCGAAATGTGAAACCCGAGTCGTTAGTGACAAAACATATGGAATCGTACAAAATTGTAGCAATTCAAATTTGATTCTTATTTTCCGTGCTAAGTTATGATATCCGCTTTGTAACCCTCGTCGGATTCGCAAGTGTATGTTTCAAAACCGTAATTGCACCCCTTAGCACGCCTATTGAAAAGTAAATCATTTTTGAAAGTGAAATTGATAGCTAGAATTTTGCGGTTTATACAATAGCCATTAGGTTTATTCAATTTTGAATCACTTCACGGGATGTTACATTTGTAGAATAAGTGTCTGTATGGATTTTAAATTTGAGCTGTATACCGTGAAATAATTTTTAACATTGAAATAAATTTGATATGGACACATGAAGATTTATCAATACTTCAAATAGATTTAATAATTTTTCATTTATCTATAAGACTTTATTGTGGTTTATATTTAAATTTGATAGAAGTTTGCTACACCTGTTTTCGTGAAATAAACAATAATTGTGTTATATTCTAGATCGAATTGTAATTGAGTGATTTGTAAAACAGAGGTGTTTAATATTCAATTTAGGTTTTCAAATGGATTGCATGTTTCTTTTGTTTTCTGTCAATTTTACGGATAATAAATATCTTGATGTTGTTTAACCTTTTACAAACAAAGTTTTTTATAATACCCGTTTTTTTTCACAACATAGTGATTGATTTACTATGTATAATATTAGGGTTAATAAATTAACTGTTATACATCATTTTTATATATATGGTATGATAAAATGAAGCTTATTATAATACAGTAAAAAAATATCAATTTCTTTTGGTTCTGAAACATTTACAAGTTATATATTGTTGAGAGCTATTTCAACTATATATTATGATATGTCATAAAAAAAATTTAGAGCTAAAATATTATTATTCGTGTGAGTCAGTGCCAAATGTAGACTTCTTTGTATAATATCAATTTGAAAATTTGTCACATAGGATTTTACTTTTTTTTTTTGAAAGCATGGAAATTAATTTTAACATTAATTAGGCTTGTAGATTTTTTCAGTCAGTTTGTCAGTTGTGTTGCATCCGTGTGATAGAATACCTTAAGATGCCGAAAAGCGAAACCCGGATTGTTAGTGACAAAACATGTGTAATCGTACAAAGTTTTAACAATTCAAATTAATTGATTGAATTGGCATTCACTTGGTAGAACTTATAACACGGTGAAAAAATAGCAATGTATTTTAGTTCTACAAAATTATTTTTTTTAACAAATATAGTTGATAGCTATTTCGGCTCACGCCATCGTCAGAACTAGTTCTAGTAGTAGTAGTAGATACTTCTGTAGTAGAAGATAGTAGTAGATAGTAATAACTAGTAGTAGATAGTTCTGACGATGGCGTGAGCCGAAATAGCTATCAACTATATTTGTTAAAAATAATTTTGTAGAACTAAAATACATTGCTATTTTTTCACCGTGTTAATTCAAATTAAGCTTATAGAGTAGTCTCTTTTTTATCATCTCGTACAAAAACGATATGAAAAATTTACACTTCATATTGGTAGAATTTCGGAACTACAGTTCTGATGAGGGCGTAAGCCGAAATAGCTTTCAACTAGAACTAAAATACATTTCTGTTTTTTCATTTTCTTTTAAATGAGTTCTACCAAAAAAATATCAATTTAAATAAAAAATAATTTCCTTTGAATGGCTACTACACTATTGCATGTATGCAACTGCGATAAAACTCCCTAATCCAAATATCATCTGCTCTTATAATAAAAATACAACGCGGGGAATTTTATAAAGCACGCACCAAATAATTCGTTGTACTTGGCATCGGACGGATTGATTAATGCAATGTTTGCGTACGAGATTAACCCCTTGTTCACATCGGGCGCGCTCCCCGGGGAAAAGGGGCGCGCTCGCCAACCCGCAAAAAAACTTAACGCACTCGACACATGCTGCGAATTTACACGCATCGACCTTACCGCGAGAACAAGTGAACCGATATTGTATTGTCTAATTCGAGGTCGATGTCTTCTTTTGTGACATCCCTTTTCGCCCCTTTTTCCGGGTCGTGACCCAACAATTTTGCTGATGCTGTGGTGGAAAAAATATGACAGTTTTATGAATTTTCAGCGGTGGTCTGCAACATTTTTCGCTTAAAGGACAGCCTTAACTGATACATAAGCAAAAAATAACAAACTAATCAACTCTATTTTTTATACAAGATTTTTCATAGCTATTTCGTAGTACGCCATCGTCAGAACTTCTAGCAGAATAGTTCTCACGATAGCTTAAACTGAAATAGATATTAACATATTTATATGAAAAAGTGCAGAGTTAAATATTTTGCTCTTTTTACCCTATTAAAACAGAGTTCTATCTTCTGAAAAATTTTATGGACATGTTTTATTAATTAAGGTTATCTATGTGTTATCTTGCATTTTCTTATTAATAAGCAAATAATCAATTTCTTATGTCTTACAAGCAATGTGTAAATACAAAGAAAATTATTAACACGTGAGATATTTACATGGCAGGACTACATATAACGTGAAATAAACCAAAGCATTTAAGTTGTACTAGAACTTTAAAAAAAAAATTAACCAATGTCAGTACTATTTCCATCGAAACCGGCCATAATCTTAATATTATACAATAATAATTAACATGTTGTTCTATTTATTTAAATATAAAGCCTTTCCACCATAAAACAATTATCACATAAAAAGTCACTTGCAAAATGTTTGCCCGTGTGCCCTGGGTTTCTTACCGCTGTTTTAGAATATATTAAATCTGATTACTTATTTCAAATTATGTGCAGGTGCTGTTTTAGATCATATACCACTATTGATGGCACGAATTGTTTGATATCACAACAAAAGTGAATTATTAATTGAATTTCAACAAGTCAGCAGAAAATGAATGCGTTCTTGAAGAAATGGCGGAATCGCAAATTTCTATGATTAAAATGTCATGTCCAAGTATTTTTTGAGTTCTCTTGAAGATCAGTTTAACATCCACCCAATATCATTCTTAGTAAAATTATAATCCAAAATAAATAATTGATTCTTGTGAATTAATTCATTATTGATGTATATATTCTTTTACATTGAATGGTCAAAAATATCAAACACAAATAAACATTTTGAAAATTTAAATTTTACTGCGAGAAAGAAACAAGGCCGTTAAAACAGGAGAGAAGATGTATTGTGTACCTTTTCTACACAGCTATATATAGATAAGCAAATGTTAGTTTAAGCATAGTTCTGACGATGGCGTGAGCCGAAATAGCTATGAACTTTTTTTTTTTCAAATAGTTTTGTAGAACTAAAATACATTGAGTTCTACCAAGTGAATGCCAATTCAATCAACAAATAAACATTCTTAAGGTTGATTATTTTAAAATACATTTTAACGAATCTTATGTGTAATAAAACAAAATAAAGAATATATTTTACGTTTAGCAAAGAAAGGTTACATCAAGAGTAAAAGACAGATTCAGTTGTATAATATTCGTTAAGTGAATAAAGCACACAGCGTTTTTATGATCTGAAATTTCAAACAAATAACATTCTTAACTTTTTATTTTTTTACAGTTTTGGGTTTATTGTTGCGATACTATAAAAAATGAAAAACAATCTTTTTTTTGAATATTTTTATTTATTATTATCAGGACTGGTTTCGATCATCGTAAACATGACCGAGTGATGTAAATATTTTGATGTTAATGCACAATGGATAGTACAAAATATACTTGAAATTAGATATTTTGTTAGGGCCCAAGGAATTTGAAATATGCCCTCATTTTGAAAACAATTCAGAATAAATTTTTAAGGGCATACTATACAACTTACTTTCATCGTTCACTTCGTTAGTCGGAAAACTCGAAACAAATGTATATAGCCAGATATTTCCTTCGGCTTATACAAAACCAAAATGTGAATTCTGTCGTCCTTGATAATATCAAATTATAAGCTTGTGATAATTCTTTGAGAATTCGTGAATATTAAATATATATTAAATTATTTAAATATAAATTAAAAAGTATTTTTTTAGATGTCATTGTATTCCACATGGACAAGAATTAGCTCAGAAAAACAATATTTAAAAATAATTAATTTAAACTTTTCCTGAGCTTGCTCGAATGACTTTCTAATTTTTTTTTCTCCAATGTTATCTTTTGTAAATTTTATTATACATATGTGTACCAAATAATAAATAAATTATATCAATGAATGCATTATCAGCCAGTCAAAATACTATCCAAATCACTAGTGCATATATATATACTAAATAAATAATATTTTTATATTCCGACAAAAAATCAATTTAATTGAGAACATAAATTATTATACATGTAACGTTAGCAGGTACTTTTGTGTTTGGATTTCCGTATACATATATTATATATTTAAGGATAAAAGGGTTATGGGTTTAATATATACCATCGCAGAATTCAGCCCACATGTCGAGGCCAACCGCCGAAAATTACAACCCTTATAAGTAACAGATTGTGCATACCCTTTCGGGATATGAATGCGTTTTTTTTCTAACATTCAGATGTAATCAAGTGAAATAAGAAAAAAAAAATGTTTTAAATTAAGAATTTTGATTATTTCGTTATTCGATTTTCACAAAAAAAAACATCAGAATTAACGTATTTTTTTACAGTAGGCGATCGGTTAACGAACCGTCCGGATTGCGAACAATTGTAATTTGTATACTATCAATTGATAATGTTTAGGGTGATTGAAATAATTCCTGATCATAAAACTCATTGCGGAATCAATATAAAAAAAACGTTTTTATTATTTAAATAACGTCCTTTTCGTCAATAAGTGACAGTCAACACCTTAAAAACAAACTACTAATATTTGAATTGTTACAACTTTGTACGATTCCACGATGTCACTAATGATCCGAGTTTCGCCATTTGGCACCTTCAGAGGCATTCAGTCAGTTATATTGCATCCGTGTAATAGAATGCCTGAAGATGTCGAAAGGCGAACCCCGGGTTGTTAGTGGAGAAACATATAATCGTACAAAACACTTAAAATTCAAATTTGTAAATTGTAACATTGTAAATTAAACTACTAATACTTTTTAATAAAAATTCAGCAATATATAGTTTGTATTTTAGGTATTTCTACTCGTTTTATATGCACAAACTTATCTGAGCAATTTCATTGCAAAAATATTTGTAGTAAATTCATTTGGTTGAAAACGTTTCACACAATAGATATTCGCCATCGATATTTCAGTTTGGCTAACAATTTTGAAATATCCTGAATTCCTTCAAAGTAAATGAAATTCAACATAATATATTTCCAAATACTGCATAGATTGGAAATACCTGACATTCGCAATTTTACTTAGTAAAATAATGAATATATTCGAACCGTATAAACGAAAGATGATAGATCCGACGGATTGTATTGTCATCAAAACAGCTCATACGTAAGTTAGCATCCATTAATCCTACACTTCAAATTATTCAATTGATGTCTTAATTTTATTATACCATAGGGGTGGCAGTAGTTACAGGGCTACCACAAAATTATCACGATTATAAAACTTTACAAATTGATATTTTAATATATTTCTGAAATATTGTTGTTGCTCTGAACATTGTTTTTATTTATATAAATAATATTTTGACAACTTTGTTATTTGACTTGTTCGATAACGAGATATGACACTTTTTTTCTAAATTTCTTTATTTGTTTTTAATGTATTAGCTATCACTTCGTGGTGGTTAGGCATTATATTTAAATAATAAAATATAATGTTTATCACTACATATTGCATCCGTATGTTGAAACGCACAAAGATACAGAAAGTATGATTGACAAAATATGTGGAAATTTACAATATTATAACAATTTAAACTAGTTTAGTACTTTAGATAGTAATGCATGTGATATTCGAAACTGGTCCTGATATCAGTAACATCAAATTGTTAAAAAGGTACATATTAAAAGATATCATTGATTATATAAAAATTTTAATTTATCGTTGATATGATTATATAATATACCAATTGAAAGTACTTTTTGAAATTTTAATATTAAATTTGAATTGGTCAAGTTCTAAACAATAGGTTTGTCTGACAATGTTGAATGTGGAAACCTAGTCGGAAATGACGCAACATCTAGTAATTTACGGATTTTTAAATATTCAAATACAACGTAATCATGCAAATATCTTTTTAAATTAAATATCATATCAGTGTTGAGTAATTGATAATTTATTTATTGATATATACACGTTACAAAAATTACAAATCACATGTTCATTGCTTGGCGACTTCAGAATATTTAAACATTTAGTGTAGGAAATTCAAGTAATAAACAACAAAACAAATTATAAAAATATCAAGAAAGACAACCAAGCAAGCTTATGAAAAATCTACTTTAACACATTAAAAAATGGTATTCGCCTGAACTCACTTTCGTCCACATGGAATATGTTGACATCCGAAAAAATACCGTTTAACATTGTCAATGCTCTTACCATTGGCAGACTGGTCCTACACTTAGGAAGAACAAACATGATTTATTAAAAAAAAAATAGACGGTTAATGTAGTTAAGAATAAAAATCCGACTTTTTAAACAACCTGTAGTATATACTCATATACATTGTCGATTGATCAAACCAAAGGGATCGATTTTGTTTAGTTATTTCGAGGAGGCTTTAGCTTTTACTCGTTCATCAAAAAAAGCTTATAATGGGTTCTGGAAAGAGCTTTTTTTATGACTCAATTCATTTTATTACGCTTTACTGTGGCTTCCAGACGAATAATAGTCATTTTGTGACTATTATGCTACATAATAAATACAGAAACCACTCCATAGAATTAGATTTTCATAAACAACCTATTAGCCTAAAACCAGACATAATATCAATCTCTGTAAATTATAGTCGTATGATATAAACATATAAAAACATAAAAATGAAAGATTAGATAAGAAATACATACTTACATGTAACGATTTAACATCTAGAATTTACTTCATGAGATTGTCGATTCACTAAACCGATCTCACGTTAAAGATACAACAAGGGGGAGTTGGGGAGTTTGAGCTGGTGAGATTATGAATACAGTTTTATGATATGTATAGTATGAAAAACCACTTTTTTTCTAGGTATCTTTTTTCGAAATATTCACATTTTCTGAAGAAGATTTTTGAAAAACATCCGTCTAAAGATGTTATTGTTAACTAGAAGTAAAGAAGAGATAAATACTTTTCGAATAAAGAAAGATATACATCTTAGTATAGCAATAATATTATTTTGTAAGTGATCATCAACATTATACCGAATGTCATATAAATGTTACGTTAATCACCATTAATTGATATGATTGATCACAATCCATGTTGTCAGTGCATGAAATATTGATCCCATATCCCAAAATCCCATGTAAAAGTGTCGTGCTGAATATATTTGAATGATATAATAAAAATGTATTGCAAATTATTAATAATATGCATTATTTCAAAGACAATACATGCGACTGTCGGTAAGTACAAGTAACTTTATGTCGATATTTTTTTGTCTCATATTATACTGATAAATCGGCGGCAAGTTCATGCTGTCGTGCTTACACCACAAGTGTATTTATTTTCAAACATATATTGATTCATTATTGTAAATATATCCTATACACACAAATTTCTGTACTGTATTATTATTCAAAAAGCACTTATGTTTGCTCGAAATTCACTAAATCACCCAAAATAGAAAATTAACCAAATCAAAATGTACATAAAATAATTCTTCTACGTTGAACTTTTCACAGAACGAAGTTATAGAAATAGTCCAGTTATGTTTATATTTCAATTGCTAAAAACAACAGTGCAATAAAACAATAAAAATACAAAAAAAACATTCACAGCGGCACGTGTAGACTCAGCTTTACCATGCAAAAATGTGTTACGCGCGGTTAGATTCAAAGGCGAGGAAATCAGAAATGTATATTGTCGGCTAATAAAAAAAAAAAACAATATCAACAGTCTTAAAATAATTTCTTTACGTTTCGGGCATGAACACGTTACGCGGGTCCTGAACACATATATATAGGTGTGGACACGCTAAGCGTGTTCCTAGCACAAATGATTTAAACTAATATAACGACAGTTTGCAATAAAATATTTAAATAATTCCAATGTACATACATGTTGGAATAATTATATCCCCTTTGAACAAGTTTTCGATCTTACACTATTTCAAACACTTTATCTATCCTAGGCCGAAAATTCCTCGAGCAATTTACGCAAGTAGATAATCAAAATTTATTTGCCAGGCTAGCATTTGCAGATTAGAAGTTATTTTATATTATTACTTACTGTACTTTTTGTTTTAAGCAATTACAATATTATCTTTCGACCACGTCTTACTATTTAATGTGTTTTCTTATAGAATTAATATTATTGGTCAAAAGTCAGTACATCTATAAAAACTATCGTAACTTTATATAAATATAAAGCATACCCATATTTACCATGGAAATAATTAATCACAATAGAATCATTTATGATATCGACTGAAGGTGCTTGAAGGAATTTGAATTGTTACAACTTTGTACGATCCCACATGTTTTGTCACTAACGACCTGGGCTTCGCTTTTCGGCATCTTCAGGCATTCTATCACACGGATGCAACAGAACTGACGTACAATAAACAGTTAGCATCATTGCTTGTAAATTACATTCTATCAGTTGATAATGCTCGTGCTGAGCGATGCCGGTCCTGATCAAAAAGTATACTGTTGAAATAAGTACTAAAAATGTATTGATTGAATTGACATATACTTGGTAGAACTCCATTATAGCACGGTAAAAAAAATGTATTTTAGTTCTACAACTTTTTTTATAAGATATAGGTGATAGCTACTTCGGCTCACGCCATAGATCTGACGATGGCGTGAGCCGAAATAGCTATCAACTTTATTTAAAAAAAAAATGTAGAACTAAAATATAACTGTAACTAAAATGTGTTTATATTATTTAAAATAACATGCCTTTTAATGAAGAAGTGACATTTGATACCTTAAAAGCTCGAATTTGAATGATTTAAACATGGTAAACATGGTTTTGTACACCTGCTACCATTAACTCAAATAAATTTTTGGTTTTGTATAAATAGACTTGTTTGTAAATTGTATTCTATCAGTTGATAATGCTCGCGATGAGCGAAACCGGTCCTGATCAAAAAATATATTGTGGAAATAAGTACTAAAAAAATGTGTTTTTATTATTTAAAATTAAACATGGTATTGAATTCTTATCGATTCTTATCAGTTAATTCGTTAAATTAAGCATTAGATTTTTATCTTTGGAGTAAAATTAAAATTACGTGAATATTAATAACTACTTTAAATACCAAACTTATCTGTTATTCCACAGCGTTGCAAAATATAATAGTATATATATATTTATTCTGTATTCCTCTACGCCCAAGAAATTTATACTTTAGAATAAGATTGTGTACACATCATTATGTTTCAAAGTAACTATCTCCTTGTTCTGTATTTCTTTGAGACATGTTGGTCCAGCGTTATATTATTATACTGATAGCGAAAATGTCTAGGGCTTTTCTTTTAATTTTCTTTAATACAATCAAACATTGATTTTACGGACTTGAAATTCTTTGAGCTTTTTCACGTCGCACTGTTCCTCGGAGCTTTTTGTTAAGCTTTTAATATGGCGGGCACGTTTTGTTGTATTTAAATCATTGACTTGTAATCTAACGCTGAGATATAATTGGAAATTTACGAACTTCGATCTTAAAATAGGTTTGAATAGTTTATACCGAACATAAAAGCATAGACGATGGCTGCCAGTTACTTGAAGATATTCGAATAGAATCAAAAGAAAAACGTCCAGAACTTTTAACGTCATGACTATTACTTCTTTGTGGAAAGGTACGATATTTATAATAATAGAAACACGTTTTTTTAGTAATTTATGATATCGACTGAAGGTGCTTGATGGAATTACAATATCAAATTTGAATCATTACAACTTTGTACAACTCCACATGTTTCGTCACTAACGACCCGGGTTTCGCCTTTCGGCATCTTCAGGCATTTTATCACACGGATGCAACAGAACTCTCTTCTCAACTCAGGTCCGTAGCATCCGTGTGATGGAATACCTGAAAATGTCAAAAGGCAAAACCCGGGTCGTTAGTGATAAAACATGTGGAATCGTGCATAGTTTTATCAATTCAAATTTCACATTTTTTTGTACTTATTTCCACAATATGTTTTATGATAACGTCCGGTTTCTCTCGTCGCGAGGATACAAATTATCAAGATCAACTAATAGGATACAAATTATAAGCAAGTCTATTTATACAAATTTTTAGTTAAAATTAGAAGATATACAAAGCCATGGGTTCAAGAACTAAACAAACAATTTCCAGAAAGTCATATAATATACATAAAAATGGAGTATCGAATCGAACAAAGTTTCAATAGCTTAAATTTTAAGTTTGGTTTTAGCTTACTATCTTTGCTAACAACATAAATGGCGTCTAAAAGCGAATGTTATCTCAAACAATATATTATATAAATAAGTACATAATTGTATTCATTATCGAATTTTCCCATCAAGTCCCAATGCCTCTATGATGATCGATGTATACAGGCAGCTAACTTACCAAAATGGGACATGAAATATTCCCTGAAGATTCGTGAGAAAGTTCCCGTCGGTGACAAAGGGTTAACACGTGGGGGATAAATTAAACGAGAGCAATAAGAATATATGAGGGTAGTTTTTTTTTGGTAAACACGATCGAATAAGAGACAATCAAGTGTCCCTAGCGAGTTAACGAAATAAAAACGATGCCCTTAATTATTAGGGGAAAGTTTTCTATCGTCACAGATCGACACGTGACCATTTAATTTAAAGAGATGTAAGAGTTTTTGTAAAGTAATTATGAACGGCTTTTCTTTAATTAAAAATAAATGTTTGTGTTTATCATACTTTATTGAGTTATGAAAATGTATAATATTTTAAATACTGAAATAGTCAAATAGAAGATTGATGAACAATAAATCTTATGCATAAATCGGCACAATTTTTTTCTAAATCAAAACCTTTTAAATGATCACATGATATTCTCGACGTCACCATTGTTAAGTCCGTTAGATACATATTTTATGACTACCTATAAATTATTTTCTCCCATTTCTCCCAAACCATTTTGGTTTTGTTCACTAGGTAATAATTTTGACACATGTATCAAAATGTATTTTCCGGATAATTTTTTGAAAAGTCGTAGACATGAATTGTGTATTCTTTCAAATAGAACCAGTCTGCTAATGGTAATTAACAATGTTCGACAGCATTGCTTCAGATACCGACATATTCCATGAGGAAGAGGGTGAATTAAGACAATTTTTATGTAGTAATTATGAATTTGTTTTAGCTGTAATTTACTGCTTGCCTTGGAGTAAGTGTTTTCCTGTACTTAATAAATTTAGTATATATACGATGCTGACTGTTTTTTCGTCATTTCCGTTGCATTCGTGTGATAGAATGCCTTAAGATGTTGAAAAGCGAAACCCGGATCGTTAGTGACAAATCATATGGAATCGTACAAAGTTGTAAGAATTTAAGTTTGATTTTGAAAAGAAATGATTTTTTTTTAAATTTACGCAATGTAAACTTAGAATTATTGTTGTATCTACATATCTAAACATTGTTATACACGTAACTCAATCCCAAATACACTCGCGATAACATAGATATGAAAATACTTGAGCGTTGTTCCACAATGTTTTTACCGTGACCTAGTATTCGCCTTGCCATATACAAACTTCTCCATTGACAAATAATGCTATTTAGTTTTCATCATCCCGAGCTGACATGACACGAACTAAGTATGAAGCAGCACATTGTTCTATACTATTTTCCACACAGTCGGAGCTACTCAATTTCACGCAGAGTTGCGCTAAACATTAATTAGCGTATTAAAATATTTCCGAGTGCAATTCAAAGCTCACACTTACAATGGGAAAACACTATGAATAAATATATTCACATTAATGTGTTAACTGCCACTTGTTGGTGGAATGGCATTATATTTAAATTATAAAATGCAGTTTTCAGTACTATTTCAATAATATATTAGATCATCGGGACAAGCGTTCTCTTTAATTTATATAATGCTGTGTGCGCAAAAAATATTGGCTGGGCTAACATACTTTGAAATGAAATTACTTTTTTTATCTACTAAAGCACATAATATCTCAACCTTTTTACATCCGAGTACCCCCAAAAAAAATATGGATGTTCTGCTGACCATCGACATTGTAATAAAATAATACATATTTATATAATTGATTTTTTATTAAAAAAAATAATAATTTTGCAACACAGTATGCTGATATAATAATATTTAAGTATATTAAAACACTGCAAATAAAAATCTAAAATTAAAATCCATAAAATCCACCCAAAAATCTCCGCGGACCACCAGTTGAGAAACTAGGTACTGAAAGAAATGACTAATTTTTAAAAATACCAATGAACAAGATCACAATAGAATCTAAAATTATTTATTCATTGAAATGGTCAATTATTTTTCATGTACATAATAAAATGAAAAATATGTGAAATATGAAATGTGAAATTTGTGTACTACGAATAAAAATCTTTAATGTTAACGAGTGTGAGATTTGTGCTAGACATGCCTACTTATACAAAAAATTTAGTTAATAAATAGCTGATATACAAAACCAAAGGAAGAGGAATAAAAAAACAATTTACAAGCATTGTATTTGATAGAATACCAAAAGATGTCAGTAGACGAAGCCAAGATCGTTGGTGACAAAAGGAGAATTTGTACGGTGAAAAAACAGCTGAATAAACAATGTCTTCTAGTTCTACAAATTTTATAAGGTATAAATTTGATAGCTATTTCGGCTTACGCTTTCATCAGAATTATATTATGAATTGAAAATTGGTGTATTTGTTTAAGAATTGTTCATGAACCAAAAGAATTTTAATTCACATCACTGAATTTTTTTGTGATAAATTTTATTAATTTTGATAACTGTGAGAATGATATTAAATAGTCACGTATTTTTTCAAAGCTTTTGTACAGTTGCTGGATATTTACAGCTCGTGCTTGATTAATTGTACTATGTAAAAGTGTTACAGCGTTCGATCACGCAATTTGAGACAAATTCCCTCGGCAGCTGTCGGGTGTGTCCGCCCATCCCGAACACGAATGCCGGATTAAATGACTTCTCCCAAGAGTCCAATCCCTTCCACGCATCTTGTCTCCGATGGCCATGGGAATCAAAAGCTTGGGAAAGTTCCGCAACATTGGCAGGGTCATATTGACAGCCGTCTGTTATCGTCACGCTGTACTTAACAATCTCGATCAAAACTTTACGCACAGCCACATTGTTTTGCCAATTCATAGTACACTGAAAATGAAATATAGCAAAAATAACAAAATATTTAAATTTACATTTTTGCATACTTTTGTTGATAGCTTTTTTGATTTATATCATTTTCAGAATCATAGTAAAATTTAATTTAACTAAGCTTTATATAATTTATGATATCGACCGAAGGTGCTTAATGGAATTTCAATATCAAATTTGAATTGTTACAACTTTGTACGATTACACATATTTTGTTACTAACGACCCAGGTTTCACCTTTCGGCATCTTCAGGCATTCTATCATACGGATGTAACAGAACTGACACACAATTAACAGTTAGCATTGGTTATATACGAAAATAAACAACTAAAATAAATTTCAATAACATTGACTTAATAATTATAGCACTCAATTGTCTGTGATAAATTTTATTAACGCTAAATACTATTTATGAATATTTCATGAAAGGATTCTACAATAAATATTAATCAGCTACTAATAAAATGCAATAAGGAAATTTTAGACTTAGAAATACCTAGGTATTTCAATTTGGCAGCCAACCATAAGTATTAAACATCAGATGATGAAATATAAGAATTTAATTTGAGAGTTTGTTATCTCATTGACTGATCTCACGTAAAGGATATAACAAGGAGGAATTGGGAAGATTAAGTTTGTCGTTAAGAATATAACTTGAATTCAATAAATACGTTTTGTTTATTTCTTAATTCTAAAAACTATATTACTGCTTAAGAATAGATAGACAATATGTCGTCCCATCTATTTTAATGAAATTTTTTTGAAAGAAAATTTTTAAGCTTGAGTCCATTTATTTTTACTAGTTCTCTGCCGAAATACTTCAAGGATATTCATTACACCGAATATTTAAACAAATATGTCAGCAAAGCTAGTGTTGTATATTAATGGTATAAATCAGATTACATCAATATCAAGTAAGAAATAATATTAACAAAAATGCCTCTAAGTAATTTATATTTTATCAATTAACAATGCTCGTTAATGGTGAAACCGGTCGTAATATAAAATCATTTTTAAAAAATAATGTCTTTATACGAAGAATTAAAATGAATGTTATCACATTTTTATTTATTTGAAAACATGCTCTTTCTAGCTATGTACTTTTTGGGTAAATATGAATATCAGATATTTCTCAGTCCTTTTTTATGCGATTTTTTTTTAAGCGAATTCGATTATACGCGATTTTTTTGGACGGCACCGATACATTTTTTTACGCGCTTCACTCGTTTTTACGTAATTTTTTTCCCCAAATTTGTTTTAAAGAAGACATTTATATACGATGCTAGACATTTACGTTTCATTATTTTTTAAAATAAAAAAAATATGTGTATTTTTACAACTTAATTTTGTAAAGCGTTCCATTTTTTTAAATACACATACAATTGCCAAATATTAACAAGTGTATCGGATATTATGCGAATTTATGTTTTAGTGTGTAAAGAAATATAATGCAATTGCGTGAAATCATTTTTTTACGCGATTTTTTTTACGCGCCTTTTTCTGGAACCAATGTATCGCGTAAAAAAAGGGCTAGGTGTACTACATTTACAATTTCTATCATAATTACAATCATTTAATAATGAAAAAATAAGTAACGCTTATAAATTTATTAGTCTTTGAGGTATTGGTATTGTTATAACAGCTAATGATCGCACAAAAATTACGTTAAAAAAATCCGGGTTCTAAATTACGTCTATCGTGCGCAGCACACAGGCGTTTAAAGGTTAATAAAAAATTAACACTCAGTTTTATATCATACACAGCATTCGAAAGATGTGTATTTAATTAATTTACAATACTCCTGATAGGTCCAACTGTCTTACTATGTCTTACTGTATATAATATCTAGTAACACTATAAAATTGTTTTATTTATTTCAATATGTTTAAATGATTGTACGGTTTCAATAAATATCCGGCAACCATTGAAGCTTAAAACTTATATGATAGAATTTATTTGACCAGTCTTGTGACACCTGGATAAAACGTAATCTAATTCAAATAAGCTAAAAGCCGCTGGATAATCTTCTTATCCACCAGTTTAAGTTTATAAAATCATTTGATAGGTGTCGAGGTGTGATATAATTTTATTAACACGCTAAAAAAAATAGGAATGTATTTTAGTTCAACAAAATTATTTTTTAAAAATATAGTTGATAGCTATTTCGGCTCACGCCATTTTCAGAACTATGCTTAAACTAACATTTGCTTATCTATATAGAGCTGTGTAGAAAAGGCAAACAATACATCTTCTTTCCTGTTTTCACGGCCTAGCTACGCATTCTCACAATAAAACTAATTTTTCAAAAATTGTAAATAAAACAAAAGGCGGCTATGACAATAAGTTTACATGTGGGACGAAAGTGGTCATTACGGAAGCAAATCAGACCACCCCTAATGAATAGGTTGGACTAATGGGGACGCCATTATATTAGTTTGTTCGTTAAGAATCCTTTGTGATGATTGATGTCTATTGATTTCTAGCTGTTCCAAAGCCGTCATTCTGCGACCCTTACTACAAAGACGCAAACATTTAGGCGCTGAGTTTGAATTTATATTATGTGATTCCTTAATAATGTGATTAGCGAATTGTGAATCTGTTGTTTAACTATTGAATGATCTCACATGTTCCTTACCTCGAGTAGATATACTTCTACCTGTCTGTCCGATATAAACGGATAAACATGAGCCACAGGACATTTTTTTAAGTTAATGTTGCCACTAGTGAAAAATAGTGGATAACATAGTACTGTTGTAAGCATATTGACGATTTAATTTTATTGACGCTATTAAATTATTAGAATTTATTTCTTAGTGTGTTAACTGTCGATTTTTGTTGGAAAGGTATTAATATAAAAGATAAATAATAAAAACATAATTATTACTAATATTTCGAAAATTTTATATTTTAGTGGTCAAGGATGGTTTTTATAATTTGTATTATCAATAGGCAGAACGATGTTAAAATAATGCAAAAAAATTGTCTGTTGGTGTCTTCTGAAACAGACACTGTGATACAATATGTTATATTAAACGAATACGTTGATAATGCTCACGATGAGCCAAACCGATCCTTGTCTTACAGATATTAAATTATGGAAGTAATACTATCAAAATGTCGTGTTTTTCTTATATAAAATAGAATTTCAATGAATAATACAGTAGAATCCCAATCTTACGTTCCAGCATATCTCGTTTGTTGTATTATGTATAGTTCCGGTAATGAACCCATAAGAATAGTTTGGAATAACCCCGGATTAATGATTTCCTGGATCGAAATATTTCGATCCCGCCGTTAATGTTATCGCTTTGACCGACTTAGTTGAATATTTCTTATTCTGTTCATAAGCACTTGTGACTCGATTCAAACAGGTCGTAAAAAAATAATGAAACGCTAGCCTCTATGCTTAGTAGAATGGTTTATATGTCCCGGGCTTTAGGCACGTCACTGCACTGCGGTATTTCAGTCAACGGTTGTTGTCTTGCATTTTTTTTAAAATGTGAAATAATATGCATAACCCCCATAACGAAAAATGGAAGCGTAGCAACGAAATAGAAAATAATTCAAGTAATATAATCGTAGACATTTATAGGATCACGATAGAGAAGTTTTTTTTCAAAAAATGCCATTTATTCACAGATCATAGAATAACTATGATATTTCAATAAATTGATGTGTAGGTTTAGTTATGTACGTCATAAAAGCTAATAAAAAGCTTCAATGCCTCAAATGTGGTTTTAAATATAAATCATTTTTATTGGATATTGAATTGGAAATATTTAAACAAAACAAGACCGCAGAAATTGTTCTGGAATGGTGGAAAAACTTGAATTTCTAGTATTGCTTTACGTAAAAATACATTTTATTTTATAAAAACATATTTAACAAATTGTCTTTTTAATAGTCCGCATATTTACCGCTTGGAAGCTAAAAGACACTGGCTACAATATGTATCAAACATAAATAAAAATCTGCTCCATTATACTTTCGAATTTTTTACGTACTTTTATCACTAAAGCCGATTTAACTACAATAGATAATTATTTTTGTATCCCAAAACTGACACTTTTCAAGAACAGATATTTTTTAGAATTTCAATAACAAATTTGAATCTTAATAATAAAAACACCATATTTAGTAATATTTCCACAATTTAATATTCTTATTATAGACTTCAAAAAATTTTTGAAATATATTGGTTTGATACAATCTTATTGATTTTGTCAGTACAAATCAAGCAATGCATTAACTCAAATTAGCGAGTACAAGAAGGTTTTAACCACTGTTAATTCATGTATTTTTTGGGAATCAACTATCAACACAGAAATATCAACCGTCTCAACAGTTGAGATGTTAGCAGTCTGAGGGTTAAGAACTGATCAAGTGTGACGTTTAGCACATTAAAAGTTACACATTAAAATTTTTCAAAATCTCTTGATTTTCACTAGTTTTATTCGGGTTTTACATTTCAATGCCATCTTTTGTAAGTTCACGTTTATCTCTAATATATCTTATAAATAGAATGCCCAAAATTTCCAACGACGAATCGCGGTACGTGTGTGACAAATGTGGAATTGTACAGAGATTAAGCAACTTAAATTTAGCACTAGAGTTATTACTGTTTATTTGCGGGATTTCAAAACGTTTCCAATTACACAATTACTCTAAAAAGTTTATCCCCTCGTTATAACCAAATTGCCCCCTATTACCATTAACGTCATGTATTTGTGATAAAAATAAATTGAACGCAGTGCTTTCCTAACGAAAAAGTAAATTCTGTTGTGTTAATCCGTTTAATTCTGTACCATGGGAAATATTGGTCTGGCTCAATTCCCAGCGCGGGACAGTGAGCTCGAAGTACCCAGAGGTCGTGGGAGCCGATCCCAACTTTGACCGATCCGGATTAATTATCCCAAACGGGCTGGGGAGGATCTTGAAAGGGTGAGTTTTTACTGCTAGCAGAGCCGTATCTCCCATTTTGATATTTTACGCTGTATATCACAGCCATCCGACGCGAACATAACTAGTCATTTATTTAGTATTACTTACTATACGGGACAGAAATATATTTATAAATATAACCATCGCTGTAATAGAATGACTATTAATTATATTAAATACGATTTTAGATGTGAATTACTTTAAGAAGCACAAAGGCGAGCGCTTAAAGCTTAGAAAAAGCTTTTGTTTCAGTATTTAAAGTTTTTGGCAGTAGTTACATTTGTATAATAAACAATTATCAATATTATAATTCACCCTTTCATTGGAACTACTTTGAACATAATGTTTTGTGGTACTTTGGATTAAAAGCGATTACAGATCGAAAATTATCACTTTTTACACTTTCGTGTCCTGTAATTTGTAAAAAAAACGCATAGCATCTAAAAATATAATTAACTACGTAAATTTAATAATACTAGTAAGTATTCTTCATTTATACATTTACGAATCGATTAGTTTATTAAAAAGGATAATTATGACTAGCGATTGGACGTAGGGAAGGTTTTTTTCTTGCCGAAATTCCGGTGTTTTCAGGCAAGATAAATTTACTTTTAAGGTGTTAACTGTCACTTCTTGATAAAAAGGCGTGATATTTTGAATAATAAAAACACATTTTTTATGCATATACTTATTTCCACAACATGTTGTTTGATTAGGTCCGGT
The DNA here is from genome assembly GCA_028555115.1 of Himalopsyche japonica. Classification (NCBI taxonomy): domain Eukaryota; kingdom Metazoa; phylum Arthropoda; class Insecta; order Trichoptera; family Rhyacophilidae; genus Himalopsyche; species Himalopsyche japonica. Next base: position 679,493 of record JAHFWJ010000465.1, on the reverse strand, counting down.
TTCACTCATCGCGAGCATTATCAACTAATAGAATACAAACAAGTATATTTATACAAAATACTTGAGATAAAGGTAGCAGGTATACAAAGCCATGGGTTCAAGAACTAGGAAACAATTGACAGGAAATCATATAATATTAATACAAACAATGTAATTTATTCTATAGATTATTGATTTATTATAATTATGTTTTTAATAAGTGTTGCCGGTTCTGATTTTCTATATATATATATATATATATCAATGTATGCGTGTATGTTTGTCCTTTACGGATTAGTACACCATTCATCCGATTGATATGAAACTAATTTAAATTTCTTGAATACACTCCCGCGAAGGTTTCTGGCATACCACCCTCTAAAAAAACGATGTATCTATATTATAACTTTAATTTTAACACCTATTAACACTTATAAAAATTTAATTGTTTGTTATTATTTAAAAACGAAATACTTGTAATAATATGAATAAATTTCGTAAAATTTTGCGATACATTTTTGCTATCCGGAAAGTAAGGCATCCAAATTATACCTGGGGCCTCTTAAAAGCATAATCCGTCACTTTGCATCTGTCATTAGCTTATTTTCGGATAAATCTTGAATGGTATTTCAAAACTTTTGACAGTAGAAAAGTCAATGACACTTTTCTTTCCGATTCTTTCTCTGGTATGTGATAAGTTTGTAAGCTTCCACGGCTTTTATCGTAAATCTGTTACTAAGTCGTTTTACAGCCTACCGTCAAATACTGGATATATTGATTGAATTGGTAGAACTCCATTACAAGACGTTGAAGAATAACAATGTATTTTAGTTCTACAAAAATACATACTATTATCTCATCGTGCTATATTGTCTAGGCTCTAAAATTTTTATTATATTTTAAAAAAACTAAGCCATATATAAAGCAATTATTGTTAATCTCTCTTTCGATTCTATTGCATACATACGATATAATGCCTGAAGATACCTAAAAGCGAAACCCTGGAGTAGATGTGACAAAAAACTCTAAAAAATTAAATATGATATCAAATATCCACAAAGCACCCTCATTCGTTATCAGAAATTACTTTATCGATACAGTGGTTTAATTGGCATTTACTTGGTAGAATTCTATTATAATGAAAATATAGCGTTGCATTTTGTTCTGAAATATTTATAATATTTTTGATAGCTATTTCGGCTTACGAACTCATCAGATCTATGAGAACTAGTTCTAATGAAGTTGTAAACCGATATAGCCGTCAAATATTCATCTTATAATTTTTCTAGAACCAAAATACATCGCTATTTTTCATCGTGTTTATCGATAGATATTTGGTAAGTCAGAAATTCCACACATATTAAAACTGGCGCTTTATAAAAATATATACTTTATTACATATTTACTTTACTTATTTACTTATATATTTTAAACCATATTTCAACAAAAACAGTTTTTCAAAAACCTTATATTTTGTTACTATTTCTTAAATCGTAGAAATCTTTTTACTTTTAACTGAGTTGTATTACATTTTAAATTGTAAATAGCCCCACAATTTTTACAACATAGTCGATATTTATCTGTAGTCATGGCAACCAAATCTCCCAGCCTGATTCTGACTTCACTTTCCATTCAATTCCCTCCGCTCCTTCATTTAGTGGGCATTAACAAGTCATTGAGATGTGCCTACGATGCGACCAACTTCACTCGCTTGCCTTTTTCAATTTTTATCTGGCTTCAAATGGCCAACCTGGAGGACAAAGATAAAAGATAAAGACAGCATTAAAAATAATCAGTCTCCCAAAAACACAATTCTGTTAATTGATTATTTCTTTGTAAAAATGTAAAAACATATAAAAAATATTCATATTAGGAAAAGACGATTTTTCTACATTTTATCATTCAAGGACGTCGCTTCTGCCTCTATAAACGCAACAGCACCTCAATTGGTAATTGTTAATTGGAATCACTGTTCACTTATAATTGCGTAGGAAATAGCAAACGAATCATTTAGACACCTCGAAAAAAAATTCACATACCTCTACCAAATATATTTCATAATAAGCTTGTCCAATACGTCACTATACAAAAGATTGATGACAGTTCCATTGCAAAATGGCGGACAACTAATTAACTTGACAGATTAAGCGACATTCTTACGTTTACATTACTTTATGTTTAAATATCATTCAATATTTGCAGTGTTTACTTTAAAATAAAATTCCATAATTTTTCAGTGCGGCAACTGCTTACTTTAATTTAAAACGGCGAATCTTTTGATTGAATTTTGCAACTTATAAATTGATTGTTCTTGATTCAAATGCTGACATTGCAAATTATTGATAGACAAAAATACCCATCATATGTTTTATTTCTCGTGTAGCAACATCACTCGACATCATGCTCTTGTTATGTAATTTGCGGATGTAAAAGACACTTTATTTAAATTGAGCATGGCAATAATAATAATCATAAATATCTATGACTGCTGGTGTTTAGTTTAGTTTATAAATAAAGAACACTTGACCGTGGCCGCTAACAGGAGACTATTCAAAATATCGAGATTTTTATTTTTAAATTTGTAAAAGTACTATTCGAACAAATAAACAATTTAAAAATATAGTTTATGATATCGACTGAAGGTGCTTGATGGAATTTCAATATCAAATTTGAATTGTTACAAATTTGTTCGATTCCACATGTTTTGTCACTAACGACCCGGGTTTCGCTTTTTGGCATCTTCAGGCATTCTATCACACTGATGCAACAGAATTGACGCAAAATAAACAATTAGCATCTTCTATATACCTAGAGTATTAATTAAAGGTAAACACATATTATTTGTTGTAATACCCTTTCAATAATAACTCATTAACAATATAAAATGTTAATGAAAATTATCGCAGAAAAGTAATGTATTAATTATTATAAGATTAATATTATAAAATATGTTTTTGCTGCCATTTAGTTTTTGACTTGGTGTCTGTGTTTTCCTGTAATTAGTTGCTTTGGTATATAGACGATGCTAACTGTTTATTGTGCGTTAGTTCTGTTGCATCCTTGTGATAGAAATCCTGATGTTGTCGAAAGACGAAACCCGGGTCGTTAGTAACAAAACATATGGAAACAGATCGATAATCAAATTTAAAACTTCAGTAATCTGTAATAATTGATGCTAACCATTTTGAATGAAATACTTAACAGAATATTATGAATAGATAAATCTCCTAATTGATATTTGCTGTCCTTTTATGAAAATTTATATTGATATATAATAATTGCATTAGTACATTATTTAAAACAAAAAAGTCGTTATCATTTCCTATTGTAAGTAAACGCCAAATCGCATTTTAATTGGTATGAAAATAACTCATAAGCTTGTACCGGTAAAATATGGTTAACATTTTTACAATGAATAAACTAAAAATAAATGTCATGGAGACCAATATCAAAAACACAAAAACAAAAACATGTTTGTTTTTTTCGCAATAGCAATACTTATTTTCCATCGACTGGACCGGGTTTTGTATTGTACATTTCAGCAAACTTGCAAAACTTTCTAATTTATACGGTAGACTTTACGATCCTCGTCAAGATCTTATGGAGTATTTTCATAGGTGAAGTTTCGTTAATGCACACTGTTCAACTAACAGAATCAAATACTTTTCTGTCTTAAAAAATGTTTTCTTCCATCTTATACCATTAATGTGGGTTAAATATTTAACACGAGATCATAATATTTTTTTGAAAATGCACAAATATATAATAATATAACATTTTTTTTCATCTTCAAAATTGGCTAGTCGTAACAAGAAAGATTTTTATTGATAAAAAAGTCAAAATAACCAAATAAATATTGTATTTAATTCAACTAGAATTTAATATTTTTTATAATTTAAAATGTTAATTCAAAAAATAAAAGAACAAACCTAAATTGAATAAAAATTTATAGAAATGACTGACATATTTAGAAAATAAATTATTTTAATCAAAAAAATATATTCCTTTTAAAAAGCCATCTTTAAAAGTTATAATCGAATTTATTAGTTTTTGATCTCTTTCAACAGGTTGTCAGTTTGCTCTTTACTCAATATAAAAACGTTGGCTTCTTGTCATTCTGATAATAATAGAAAAATCCATTTGTTATCCAATAATTGAATTTTTTTGATGCAATTCAATTAAAATTCTATCGATTTGTTTGAAACTAATTTGTGTTTTCTTTTATTTCAGGTAAGACTCATCAAACACACGTCACTGAATTTGTAAGAATATGCATAACATACAACACGGTGAAAAAAATAGCAATGTATTTTAGTTTTACAATTTATTTCACCGTGTTATAATAGAGTTCTACCAAGTGAATGCCAATTCAATCAATAAACATAACATACAACGTTATTCATGTGAGTGTTAGCAGCCTGTATAACAATATTCGTATGGGGTTTTTCGAATCTCTCAAAATTCATGACTTTTTCAAAACAGTAAGTATATAAAATGTAAATTGAAATCACATTTATCCGTTCCCATTGTGAAGACAAGATGAAATATAAAAATCTTTTTAGCTGGAAACACGTAAGAGAATTGATGGACATTTTTCAGCAATCAGGCAAATATACGCTGCTCTAGTCCGTTAAAAGTCCCTTAGGGGTGCAATTTAACTTGCAATCTGAAATGCGCTTAAAGCTTTTAGTGTAGTTTTGTGATTTATATCCGTTTAATGGCATCGTTTACTAGAAAATGGATGTTGCAATAAAACTAAACAGAATTTTATTCCAAATTCTAATGGAATTATTCAGTGACTGAAAATCTGTGAAGATGGTAAGTTCTTTTGCTAAATTGAAAAAAAAATGGTTGTCTGTAAAGTCGGTTTACGGACGATAGTTTAACGTGACAACGTCATAAGAAAACATTGATGAAATGATTGCATACTTTTATGAATAAAATGGAATCATTTTTATTGAATTATCATTATTTTGTATGGATACGAAGAAGGACTGAAATGAAATCTACAATTTTTTTTCTGAAAGAAATCGTTGATAATTTATTGTTAAAAGTATATTTGTTATACGTTAATCAGATTTTTAATATGCAAGAATTAATTACCTTTATTGCCGCAATTGTTGTTGTAATATAAACAATGAAAACCACATTAACATTTCACTTCACTTTATAAACAGTTGTAAACAGATCACGTGTAGGTACTGTAGGTGTATAAGTTGTGTGCTGCCGCTGTCTCTTTTCTACTCAGACGTATCGACCAATCGAGTGGAAGAGATAGATGCGGCACAATCCGAACGGTAGGCCGATCGTGCCTCTCTATCGCTTATCCGCGCTCTCGCTCGCACGCTTGCCTTCGGCGTAACGCGACAAACGGGACAATGAGTCATGTTTTTTCGTGCGTGCAGCGGGCGTTCATCGATTTATAAGACGTTGTCACGTCAAAATAAATATGAGAGGGTTTTGTAAAAGTTATATTAATAAAATATTATTTATGGAAATAATCGAATAGTGTTCTCTTTGTAAAATTCTATATTAAAGAAAATCTCAAGACATTTGAGCGAAATATATATTTCATCATTAATTTCTTTGAATAATTTATAACATATAATGTAGTCAAACTCGCCAATTGTATTGGGTAAAAAGATTTATCTACCAAAACCGGTCAATCGGGATAATATTTGAGATGGGACCATAATATTTAGACGATAGATCGAGGAAATGAATAAATCGGGGAATGTTTAATGCGATATTATTTAACACTATTTGACGGGACGATAAGAAATGAATTCATTCGATAAAACGCATTTTAGGAGAACAGTTGATCGGAGTTCCACAATTTCTTATTTAATACTATAATACGATTTAATTTAATATCTATTCCGCTTTTACACCACAAAGAACGAATGTTTTAAAATAATTGATACATTCAATCACTGTCAATATTGTTGAATGTTTATTTTGATGTATTTTTTTTGATAATTAAAAATTGACTGTTCACAGTTCGACGTTCAACCATAGACAACTATTTGCTAGTTGAAGTGCTCTAAATAAAAATACATCACGTTTGCGAATCCGTTCTTTTTCCGATTCCAATAATAACTTTTGTCGAATCAGGATTGATTGCTTATCGAAAATAGATCCCATATGTTTTCTGTTCCACTCGTAAATGCAGGCCCGCTCTTACCTTTTTACGTTTCCGTTTTTCTATTCTCAAAATCGCTTGCTCTGTAGCCCGGCAGAATAGAATCAGTCCCATGTGAGAAACGGCGGCAAGACGCTCATGTTTTTATGTAACTATTCGTGACAGATGGCCACTTTACGCGCGGAAGCACTGACACATTTTTTTCCGCCATTTTTATTTCTATTTCCATTCTTACGTAATGCGGGGACGAATAAATCAATGCTTCAGTATTCCAATTTAAAAACGATATATTACAAATAAATATTCATATTGTGTGCAATGAATCAATTAGTATAAAATTACGGGTTCAATATTTTGTGATATAAATGGCATCATACTGAACCGAGAATGATGAAATTTGTCGCTCAAAAATTACTCAAAAGTTAATGAACCAAATCTATCTCGCAAAACTTTTTGCTTTTTACAAAATATTCTTCAAGAACACTTATCTTGTATACGAATCTTGGAAACTGCCATTACTGTACATCAGCTATTCTCAAAATTTTCTTCGTGAAGTGTTCTTCAAAATTTTAGAATGTAAATTAATAACTATAATCATGTAAAAATATATACATAGGGTCAATTAAAAATAAGTGTAATTTTTTGTTTTTAATTTTAATCGTTGTACATTTTCAGTTATTTACTAATTCACGATCCGGATTTCGCCTTTCGTTATCTTCAGGCATTTATTACACAGATGCACTCGACATTTTTATAGTGATTCAAGATTTTGAATGGCGGAATCCGAGTCGTGAATAACAAAACATGGAAATGTACATATATTTTTACAGCGATTTCATATTGAAATTTTATCAAACACCCTCAGTTTTCCTCAATAAATGATCATGAGACTTATTTTTTTTTTAGGGAAATTTATCATATACGACTTTTTACGTAGGGAAATTTTTAGTGGGCTCCATATGGTCCGCGAGCCGAATATTATTAGTAGGTAATTAGTACGGCTGTATATTGTATTATTAGCATTACGAAAAAACTTACTTCGAGTATAATTCTCAGAGAAGCGAAACTTATGACACATAAAAATACTACACTAATAAAGGAATGGTTTCAGCAAATCACCATCGATTATTCACAAATTTTACAAAAATGTTTTAATTGCTCCTGAGACACTCGTAGCAATCAAGTGAAACCGTTCAACGCTGCAGTGGTCATATAACATATGCCCCCAATAAAAAAAATCATCGCTAATAATTGCGGCTATAAACATGTACTACACCTTGGGTTGTTTGGGAGAACTAAAAGTGCTTACTATAATTGGATAAATACAAAGTTTAACGAAAAAAATATTATAGCTAGTGATGTTGCAACTCAGAATCTGTTGGGGTTAAGTCTTCTCAAACTGCTCTTATGCGTCTAATTGTGTCTACAAAACTTTAGTCCCCGAACTAAAGTAACTTAAGACATAATTAGGGTTAACATGGTAAATACCCCACATCTATGTATGTACACCGGAATCAAACTTGCACTCAAGTTAAGTATCGATAATCGTGGATGCAATAAACAAAATTTATTATTTATACTTTCAATTCTTGTTTTGTCTGAATATATTTCACAGAATTCTTTGTATTCCTTGTATATGTCCTTCCTGCATACGTATATTTTAAGAAGCTTTGGATTCTTTTTTTGAAAATTTTTACTAGCTTGGATTATTTAATTTGGCCCTAAAGCTGATTTTTTTTTGTTGTTCTAACAATTGTTTTTTTTAAACTTATACTTTTTATTTAAACATACATATGTATGTGTAATAAATATGTATTTTATATTTATATGTGTTAATCACAAGTGACTGTAAATTATTTCGAATCTTTCAACTGGAAAGAAAATATATTATGTATGATGACACATTAATTTTTTTTTAACATGTATCAATTCATTGTTGCATATAAGTAAAAAGTTAAAACTGACATATCAACTGAAGGCGCTTGTTGGAATTTTAAAATCAAATTACATATTGTGAAACTTAGTACATTTCTACATGTTTTGTCCATCACAACGCGGGTTTTATCTTTTGAGATCTTACATCATCGTGAGATAGAATGACTGAAAGTGCCAAAAGGCGAAAAACGGTCAAGAATAACAAAGGAGGTGGAAACGTACAAAGTTTGAACAATTAAAATTTAATACTTATTTCTATAAGCGCTTTCATCAGAACTGTGTATTCACTAAAAACAGAAGTGTTCTGACGGTGGCGTAAGCTGAAATAACTGTAAAAACATAAAAACAAAAACCATAAAAAACCGCAGAACTCAATTATTTGCTTTGTTTATCTTATTATAATAGAGTTCTACTAAAGTAAATGCGAATTCACTAATAATGTTCGTAAAAGTTTAGAGAATGCTAAAAATATGGATTTTTATAAAGCTTTCGTTTTCCAGCATTTTCTCGATATTGCATCTCAGTAAATAGTTTCCCCAGCTTTTCAAGATTGATGGAAAAACTATTGGTGTAGTGTAGCTCCGTAAAAGTTTACAGATTGTTCACTGCAGATTTTTCTACGTAGACCCTGATTGATTTACTCTGACGAAGCATTATTTGTAGATCAGTTCTTGAATGGTTCACTTGCTTTTCAATTGCCCGCCATTTAAGTACACGCATAATAAACTAGCAGATCAACTCTCCCCTAAATAATAAATAAACATTCAATAAAACGCGTCGTTTTACCGACAAGTGGCAAAGCAGAGAACAACCCCCTCCCTCTCCTTTTGTCTTTTTCAGTTTTCAATGCCATCAATAGGGTTGGTAAAAAAGTGATGTATTTGCAAAATAAAATATTTCCGTAACGCCATTAAATTAATAATTATAATTTACTAGTTCAATTTATTATAATAATGTCACACGGTGAAAAAATGGCAACGTATTTTAGTTACACAAATTATATAATGGAGTTCTACTAATTCGATCAATTTAATAATGTATTCTATTAGAAGAAAAGCTAAGCATAAAGTTCATAACTTATAGCTACCTTGTTAAATATTAAACATGTCTTTTGATATCTTCTTGACTGTATTATTCTTGTTGACAATTCTACCATTACCTCTAATTTTAAATATTCAAAAATTGCTAAAATTTCATATTATATTTTTGAACACATTCAAATATACCAACAATGACGAAGCGCTACCAAACTAGCACTAAAATAGTCATCACTTTGCTTACAAGCATCAGAACAACTTTTCAATCACACCTGACAATTTGACCCTTTAATATAATATTTAATTTTGTTTAACATATAAAAAAAACAAGTGATTGTTTTATTACTCAAAAATTGCGCGCAATTGATTGTGACGTCAATACGATTATATACGGTTAGTTGATTATTACTTAACACCTCTCAAAAATCTTAAATTTCATCATTATCACATCAATTGGATTCAGGGTCCATTTTATACAAGTCTTTTATTACATAAGTATTTAAAGGAAGTAAACTGTAAATCTTATAACACGGTGAAAAAAATATCAATGTATTTTAGTTCTACAAAATTCGCTATTACAATGCTATTTTTTTTCACCGTGTTATAAATATATAAAAGCCAATCCAACGTGAAGAGATTGGATATTGTCAAATTAATTAAACCATATATCAATAATAAAAATAGTTCTTTGACAGACGTTTCTACATTGTTAAATCTCTTATATTTTTTATATTAACCATCCATACATTGCCATCAGCTGTGTCAACAGTTGAGACGTATACAGTGATAAGATTTACATTTTATTGATTAAGTTTACTAACGTCAACTCGTAAAAACACGTGGGAGTTAACATTTTTTAGACGATCTTAAAATAGCGTTATTTATCACACACCCTGTTGTAAAAACGATTAAATGAAAATATCTTTTGGCTTCCATTTTCAAAATAGAAACAAAATGTCATCCTTGCTTTTTGTGATCAGGAAACAAATGACGCCTGTTTCCCCTCTAGTTAAAAAAGCATCCAGAATTAGATTCAATTGTCTGATCGTTACGGCATTATATAAAAGGGGCGATTCTCTACTTTGCTGAGTATATATATATCTATATGAACTCTCTCGCCTAAACCACTCCGTCACAACACAGTGGGCGACAGTTTACATGTTTCAGAACATAGTGGACGCATTTGTCTCTGCTGTTTGCTATTCTTAACGAAACAAAAGGCGAATTACTCAACGCATATGTTGTTTGTTCTACAATAATCAAAATAAAAACTTTACTATCTATGAAATACTTGTGAGCTATTAACTTTCTATTCTTGGTGGAAATATATAATATTTAATTAAAAAAAAAGCTTTTTTGCGAATCACTCCATTCAAATGTTATAACATACATATAATCATGATATCAGCCGAAGATGCTTGATGAAAATTCAATATACAATTTGCTTTAATGAGACTTTGTACTCACTTGTTGTCACTAACGAGCTAGGCTCCATCTTTCGGCATCTTTAAGCATGTTAATTCTGTTGAATACGTGTAATAAAATGCTTGAAGATTCCGAAGGGCGAATCCTGGGGGACAAAACATGTGGAATCGTACAAAGATTAACAGTTCAAATAAAACTTTAATTGCTTACACTGTGTGCAATTCTACATGTTTTGTCAATCATGACCCGGCTTTGTTTTTGGTACCTTCAAGCTTATGGCACGAATTCATATGTCAATTATATTGTATCCGAGTGATACAATGCCCGAAGAAACCAAGAGGTGACAAAACATGTGAAATTTTACGCAGTTTTAACAATTCAAAAAAAAAATGATATTTATAAGTAATATAAAATTATATAACATAAGAAATTCATCAATATATTTTTGACAAAAATTTACAGAAACATTCAAATTATTGATGAAGTTGATAAATGTCGACAGTATCTTTCTTTATATTTATTCATACTTTTTAATTGAATTTTAATTTACTTGTCAAAGTCTATTATGAAAATTTGTAAAAAAGCTATTCTTCAGCATTTAAAAATATACATATATATGTTAACTTTTGATAGCTATTTCTGCTGACACCACCATCACACCTTTTTTAAACTAAAAAATCGTTTAAAATTTTATTTATAATTAAAATGATAGATATGATTTTCGTTCCGAGCTGTTTTAACGAAGATGATTAATAAATCGTTTAGTCATTAAAAAATAATATTTCGGTTTAATATATTAGATTACAGTTAATATTTTCAAGCTAAAACATTTTTCATGCTTTCTTTATTAATTTGGAATTTGCTTTAAAAGTGGATGAAGTATATATATAATTTATACACAAAAAATATTAACTGAAGGAAGAAAAGCCTGTAGAAATCAGTAAGAGACTGCTTTGAAAATTCTCATAAAAAGCTCCAAATACACCGCCCTCATAATATTTTTAATTATATAATACAACGTTCTTCGTCTGTTTATTTTTTAGGGAACAGACTGTTAATTAGTTGCTTGATAAATAAATTATCAACGCTCATAAAGTATAGACCTTATGAAATCTTTTATATTTTTTTCTTTGACATGTTTGACGGAAAATTAATTAACACATTCAGTCGCAGAACGCGACCGGAAATATTCTTCTCGCGTATAATACACCCAACATTTTCCCGCCTCCCTTATTATATAACAAAAAACGTAAAAAACAAAGGAGATATTTTTCCCAAGTCCTTTCACCAATTTTTGTTTTGAGGGAAAGACCCTTTCTTTTTACCCGCCGCATTTAATTGAATTTCTCCGTTAAGTCCAGCAAACGAATTGTGCGTGAATCACATTCTCAAGAACCTCACTTTTCACTCCACACATTATTTAACATATGTATACTGTATTGACTACGGTAGATAAGCCATAAGGATTCCAATAACAACCCCAAAAAGCCAGTGTTCAAATGTTGTAGAACTAAAATACATTGCTATTTTTTTCACCGTGTTATAATTCTGTACGCAAAATTTGATATATGCAAAATTTTTGGCGCCCACTAAATATTTTAATTACACGTCACAAATTGTTTTAAAAAACCATTATAAATTATTTCAATACACAAGACAACTGAAAATTTGAATTTTGACTACTTTGAAGAATTCCACATGTTTTGTCACGTACGTCCCAGGTTTCGCCTTTCAGCATCTTCACGCATTCGATCACACGGATGCAACGGAACTGACGTTAAATAAACAGTTAGCATCATCTATATACCAAATTTATTATTTACGAGAAAACACAAACCCTAAGGCAAGCAGTAAATGGCATCTAAAACAAATTTAATAATATTAGTCGAATAATAATTAACACAATTGCCTGTGATAATTTTCATTAACGATCTTATTAAAGAGTCATTCTTGAAAGGGTTTTACAATAAATAATAATTAAATATCATTAAAATGTAAACGGTTTTTTTTAGAAATACTTTATTTTAATCTGGCAAGTAACAATCAAATATTTAGTGATGAAATGTAAGTTTTCTTCATGAGATTGTCGACTCATTGAACCGATCTCACGTAAAGGATACAACAAGGGGGAGTTGGGAAAATTGAGTTTGATCATTGAGAATTTTTGAAATGAAAGTTTTTTTAAGAATTTAAGAACTGGCTTTTATTAATTTCTAAAAGCTCCTGATAAAATAATTTATGATCCCCTGTGTTCCATCAAACACCTTCAGTCGATATCATAAATTACAAGAAAACTAATCGAAACAAAATTTTGTTAAATTCAAAATTGGAACAGGTTGAATAAACTATATTAAAATTTAAAAGTCTTCCATGCTTCCATTGCTGTCAAATGCTTAGAAAAGAAAACTGTTGTTTTTTTTATATTAACGATGAAATGTTCTTTTTTATATCTCAAACAAATTTAATTATCTATTACGCGCCATTTAATTCCGAGAGCGCAGTAAAATAATCGTCTGCTTTTAAGGAGAAATAAAATAAATATGCACAGATTGCGGTGCGCGGGCTGTAAACACCGAAGTAGTGGCAACACAATATTATTCGGTACCAGGGTGGCATGACAAAAGGTCGCGTATTTTATGCATAATCATGTTAGACGAGTGATTTACGGCTACAACGTTGGCCTTCTGTTTAAAAATGGCGGTCATTGCTGAAAGGAGTCGAGTAGGGCATCATTGAATAAAGGAAAAGAACAAATACAATACTGCATTATTTGCATATTTTTATGTGACGTTTTTTGTATTTAATAACAATTGGTTCGCGGTCCTTGACTCATTTGTTATTTACTTAAATATTTGGATAGAAAAATGGAGTGATTCGATCACGGTAAATCAAAATGGCGAAGAAACTAATTGATAAACTTTTTCAATCGTTCAAACTATGTACACTATATGTTTAATTTTTTACATTTTCGTGCATTCTATGTCACGAATGCTGTAGAAGTTATTGAAGATATTTTTTTTTCAAATGCTAAATTCTAATCATTCAACTTTTGAATTTGCGGTATACGAATGACAGTCAGTAAACAGTTTACATCGTTTATATAATATATAATATGTATAAACCTAATAACATAAAATATATACCATAAATACACTAGCTAAAATAAAATGATTTCAAGCACAGAATAACAAAATGGCGAAGAAACTTATTGATAAAATTTTTTGAATCGTTCAAATTATGCACACTTCCTATTGTTTTATTTTTGACACTGAAGAAAAACAGCAATGTATTTTAGTTCTACAAAATTTTATAAGACATAGTTGATAGCTATTTCGGCTCACGCCATCGTCGGATTTTATTTTTGACATAGTCATACAAATGATTGAATATTTCAAATGGCGAAACTAAGAATTATCTTTGTTTTATGGATCGAATTGGCATTCACTTGGTAGAACTCCATTATATCACGGTGAAAAAAATATTAAAGAAGAAAAGTATTTTAGTTCTACATTGCTATTTTTTTCACCGTGATTATATTTGTTGACAAATGCTAGAGATTAATCATTCAACCTTTGCTTTTACGGTACACGAATGACAGTCAGTATACATCGTTTATATGTTATATTAAATAAACCGAATTACTAAACAAATACACCTTAAACACATTAGCTGATCTAACGTCGGGATAATTTTTTATAATTATTTGTTTGATAACAATGGAATGAGTTATATCAATAATTATTAAATTAATTCAACAAAAATGATTGGGCTATGAATTAGAAACTTTATTACTAATATTTATTAATCAAAAATTCGGTACTGTGAAGGCAAAATGTGTTTACAAAATTTTACGAGAGAGTAAAACCAAAGTTTTGAAATCAATCTGGCAAGTTAGTCTATAAGAGGTGATATATTATATTTTCAGAACTTTGAAGCCAATTAATGTATTACATTATAATTGGCGATGTTATATTTTACCATTTTGAAGTACTTGTTATATATGAAGGAAAAAAAACTTATAAAATAATAAAGAAAAAAATGCAGTTTACCACCACCGCAACGAAGTATATCAAGAAAAGATGCATTTAATATTTTATCAAAAGTTTGATTCAATTAGCATTTACTTGATAAAACACCAATATTACGCGGTGAAAAAAAAATATTTTTATTTTTCAAAATTTATAAAGTGTATATTTGGTAGCTATTTCGGCGTTCGCCCTCATCAGACCCATGTTTAAACGTACATTTACTTATCTGTATAGAGCCGCGAAGAAAAAGTATACAATACATCTTCTATTCTAAAATCCTAGTTTTACATTTATTATAATGTTTTACGTCTAGTTTTATACTTAGTCTGATGAGGGCATTAGCCGAAATAGTTATCAATTTTTACATTATTAATCTTGTATAACTAAAATACATTGCTATTTATTCACTGTGTTGACAGAACTCTATTATTATAAAGTGAACATGTAAAATTATTTGCCTTTACAAAAATTGTTATGGTTAATTTTGTCCGATTCATAGTGTCGTGGTTAATTTAGATGGCTCATACGACGGATATCACGATGAAATTTAAGCAAACTCGTTATGATATCAAACAAATTAATTGTTAATAGTAAAAATATAAATTAGATTATATATCGATTTGGGGGGAAGGCTAGTAGGGTTGGTTTATCCCAAAACTTTTACGGAAGTGTAATCAAGAATTTTTTTAAGTTTCATCTTGATCAGATGAATATTGTAGTAATGCATAAAGGACAAACATACACACATACGTTGATTTATATACATGTATGGATAGAAAATAGTTTAAACATTCAAAAATATTGTTATAAAAGTTCAACGAAACAACAATAAATAAATAATCTTAACGAATACAATCATTGAAATAAAAATTGAATGAAATGGCTTATTATTGTATAATCATGTGTTCAATAGAATTAAGTTTTGATAAACGCAGTTATAATAATTACGAAATATTTTTCTACCGAAAATGTTCTAGTGAGTTTCGTCAACATTACTTCGAAACTTTTCTTATATCAAAGTGAAATAACTTAACGTTTCACTTTGCTATAAAACACTGGTTCATTGAAACAAACCTTTCAAATAATACTCTCGAGTCTAAAAGCTCTTTTGAGTTATTTGAGAATCTCCAGTGGACTTTGACGGGTTGTGTTACAGTTAGACTTATAGCAAAACAATCTGCACATTGTAGAAGTTTCTTTGAACCTCTTTACAATCAACGCTGTCATTTGTCATTCATTTTGTCGTGAAAAGTCAAATAGATGCCATCGTTATACACTATAATTTGTCCACTACAATACCATGATATTTTAAATAATAAAAACATATTATTTAGTACTTCTTTCTACAGTATATTTTTTGGTCAGAACTGGTTTCGCTGATCGTGAGCATTATCAACTGATAGAACACAATTTACAAGAGCTTGAACAATCATATAGAACTCATTAGGAAAAGCAACGAGTAGGAAATTTTTATGTTCAGAACTCAATTATTGACATATCTGAATTATTGACATATCTTAATTTTGTTTGAAAATTATTTATAAGTGATTGTTAACATTTTTTTTTAATTATTTTTATTTTATTTGTATTAAAACGGTATAATTTCCTGCAAATTGTTTCTTAGTTCTTGAAACCATGGTTTTTTATACCTGTCAACTTTTACTTAAAATTTTTGTAGAAATATAGTTGCTTGTAAATTATATTCTCTCACACGGTGTACGGTACCAAGTGAATGCCAATTCAATCAATATATATTCTCTCAGTTGATAATGCTCACGGTGAGCGAACCTAATCCTTATCAAAAAATGTATTGTGGAAATGAATACTAAAAAATATTAGTGTTAGTAAAATGTATTAAAAAAAAGTGTTACTATTTAAAATATCATACCTTTCCATCAAAAAGTGACATTTAACACCTTAAAAGAGATGTTTAATCGTGACTTGCACAATTGAAATAAGTAGGTATTTCTTTAAAAAATCCCAATTATATTTCAATGATAGTTGATTTTTTTTTTTTTTGTAAATTGTATTCTATCAGTTGATAATGCTCGCGATGAGCGAAACCGGTCCTGATCAAAAAACATATTGTGGAAATAAGTACTAAAAAAATGTGTTTTTATTATTTAAAATATAATGCCTTTCCATCAAGAAGTGACAGTTAACACCTTAAAAGTGATAGTTGATTATTATTTGTTGCAAAACCCTTTCAAAAATGACCCATTAACAAGATAGTAGTTAAATGAAAATTGTCACAGGCAATTGGGTTAATTATTATGAGATCAATATTATTAAATTTGTTTTAGCTGTCATTTAGTTTTTTCCTTGGTGTCTGTGTTTCCTGTAATTAATACCTTTGGTATATAGGCGATGTTAACTGTTTATTGTGCATTAGTTCTGTTGCATCCATGTGATAGAATGCCTGAAGATGACGAAAGGCGTAACCCGGGTCTTTAGTGACAAAACATGTGGAATCGTACAAAATTGTAAAAGAATGTCTTAAAAGATGCCAAAATCATTTTTTCATCAAATTAAATTTTGATATTGAAATTCGATTAATCACCCTCAGTTGATAGTAAATTTAAAAATGATTATCACAGAAAACGATAAGGTTTTTAAAATAGATTAATGTAGCAATACTCCACACATTATTATCTCGAACCATTTTCAATTACCCATTTAAGTTTTATGACGAACAATATAATATGTAATTATTAGCTATAATAAGATGAACGCATACTCGAAAGCTCTACTTGGAACCCATATTGACCCTCATACCTTGACCGTTTCGTCAGACCGGGACGGTGTTGAGACCGTTGCGGTAACTTCATGGGTTTAAGATTAACTTAGACCAGGGGGGGCAAACTTTTGGGATTAAAGGCCAAATTCAGGAATTCAAAATGTGCGGCGGGCCGCAAGTACAATGCATTTTTATAAGAACAGTATTAATTATTATTTATTTAGAACGGTTTATTTCACGCGTAATTTAAAACTCTTTGTCAGTTTAAGCGTGTCTCGAGATAATAGAATTACAAGACAAAAAAAATATTGATTGAACTCGTATTAACTTGGTAGAACTCCATTATAACACAGTGAAAAATTGTAGAACTAAAACTTCACCGTGTGACAAAAAAGTTATTGTTAAGGCTGTGAAATTGTCAACAAAAAACTGACTCCGTCTTCAACATTGACCAACAACACGACTCCGATTAAAACAGTTTAACCTTTTTCCTACCTTTCCTATTTGTGTGCATTACATTAGAAAAGATCAACCAACCAATCCGACAAATTTTTCAAAATCAAAATCAAATCATTTTCCTGTACTCCGACTCCACAGTTATTATATTTACTTTCAATATTTAAAAAAACGTCAAAAGATAAAAATAAAAAAAAACTGTATCTTTTTCAAAAATACTATCGCTCGCGGGCCACAGAAAAATACGCGACAGGTCGCATGCGCCCGCGGGCCGCGGTTTGCCCGTTCCTGGCTTAGACCTTTTCGACTAGCTTCCATTTAGGGCACGTTTAACTTTAAAATATCTACTCTCGTTACATAATGTACAGAATAATCTCTAGCATGAACGTATGAATATTTATATTATTATATTATCTTTTGTCGACATTACCTCGAAAACTGCTAGTTAAACATACAACGCCATAGTTAGATACAATGTTTTTGGCTATGTTGTTTTCTTCCTTTACGTGTACAATTCATCGCAGACAAGAAAGCATTGAATAATTCTGCCGAGTAACTTCAATAATTATATTTAATGTTATGTTAGTTGCTTTTTCATGCGGTTTATACAAACGTTAAATAGGAATAACTTTACCATTTATTAATAGAAAACAAACATTAGTACATCATAACATTTTTTAATACACTCAGCCCCCGATTTACGGGGTATCTTCTTGCGTGGTTTCATTTTTACACAGCCATTTGTACAATATATCAACTTTTTTTAATTAATAGCGTTTTTCTTTTGCAACGTAACAACGAATAATATGTAACTGTCACTTCTTGCTGGAAAGGCAATATATTCAAATAATACAATACAATGTTAACTTCTATTCTCACAATTCATTTGACCATTTGAACAATATATTTTAATTTGCTTATTAATTACATTTAAAAATTAAATACACTCAAATTTAAGCGGTACCTTTAAAAGGCCTATTTAAAATAATAAAAACACATTTTCAGTACTTATTTTCACAATATATTTTATGATCAGGACCGGTTTCGCTCACTTCAGATAATAATGCTCGTGATGAGTGAACTGGTCGTGATCATAAAACACTGTACGGACTGAAAACGTATTTTTATTATTTAAAATATAACTCTTTTCCATCGAGAAGCGACAGTTAACACCTTTAAATTGAATAATTGCCTAGTTTTAGTATGAATTGTTTTTATAATATTAACAACAAAAGAAGCAAAACACGTCGTAATCTCCAGAATATAGCATTGTGGAAATAGTACTAAACGATGTGGCGTATTTATTTAAATGTATACTTGCATTGTTTCGAAATGTTCAATGTAACATTTTTGTGAATAATTTTTATTACAGTATCAGTAACTTCAACCGCTCCCTGGAACATACCTCAGTTATCGTTTTGGCAACCCACCACTGTTTGTTTCAGTGAAAACTTTCTTATTTCGGTCAAATGTATCGAGAAATACCGATCCATCTTGTAGACTATTACAATATTCAATACACAAAGTTGAATGTTAAACTTTTATGCAGTGCCATCTCTCCTGAAATATGATTTACTGGGCACCTCAAATAAAACACAGTTTCAAAAACATACCAACCGTACAAACAGCGCAAGCCTAAATTAAATGCCTTCTCATATTTGTTTACTTTCGTTTTTACGTCCTCTTGCCTAGATTGTGGGAATGAAATGGCCACTTAAAATTATTACTGCCGTGACGGTCTTTCTACTGGAAACGTACATTTTATTTTTTGATTTGATGAAATCGGACCTTATCTGTATGAAAGTGTGTAAAGAAATAAATAAAATTGTGTTTTCAAACGATGTTTTTCGCCGCAAGTTGGCAATTTTCACTGAGAAAACGGTGACTTTTTTCATAAATAGTCTGCACGTTACCAAATTTACTCTGAGACTGAAAACGTGCTAGTAATCGAGTCAAAGTTTTAGTTTGTGATGAGAAAAAATCGATTACTCCATCATACCGTTCAATTTGTGAGAGCTGAGTCAATAATCGACTGGTCAACATGTCCGGTTTTTAGTTGCGGTGGTTATGGACCCTTCCAATTCATTTCAGTGTCACTTTTAAAATGTTATAATTACTATCACTTCTTGTGATGGAAAGGCATGATATTTAAAATCACAAAAGCACATGGTGAAAAATTATCAATTTATTTTAGTTCTACAAACTAATATACATTCAGCCATTTCAGTCAATAATTAAAACACATTTTTTGTACTATTTCTATAATATGTTTTATAATCAGCAAAGGTTTCGCTCATCGTGAGCATTATCAATTGATATGCAACAAATTACAAACAAGCCTATTAATTATATCTATAAAAAAAATAGAGTTGAAAGAAAGTAGGTATCGCGAGTATTATCAACTGATGAGTGAAACTGGTCCTGATCGGAAATAATATTGTGTAAACAACTACTAAAAACTTTTCATCAAGATGTGACGGTTAACACATTAAAAGGTATAAAACCAAATGTTCGAGAACCAGTACTGCAGTTTTCAATAATAATGTTATTTTAATTTATATATGGATTCCTGTTAGAAAGCTGATATAAGCTCAAATTTCCACCTGGATTTGATCCAACTTTTGACCAACAAATTATTATAACTTTAAAGACCGAAAAGCATAATAATTCTATAATCGTAATTTCTTAAAACTTTATACGATTTTTTTCACGGTTTTGATTTAACGGGTATTTTTTGAAAAGCTCCGTTACTTTTTTTACGCGATTTACTCGCCGCTGTGCGCTTTTTTTTGCAATTGCCAAGCGACGAGGACTTCCTGGAAATTGCTACGGCTAAAAACGAGTCAGATTATAGTTGTGACAATGAGAGAGAGGAACCAACATTCATACTGAAATAATTTAATTATATAATGAATTTATTACTTCAACTACATAAATCTGAATCCATTCCAACTTAATCAACCTATTTTTATATACAAATTTATTGCTACTAGATGTAATGTTGTTAATTTTATAACGCGCTAAATGTTGTTGCAATATTTTGAAAGGCTTCATTCAACTAAAATTACAATCAAAATTCATTCATATATAATATTTAAAGTGGTTTTTTAATATCTACGTATTTAATATCGTAATAAATCATATTGAGCGTAAATGTTTTTTTATATTCAGCTCGTGATACTGATTATATTCTTGAAACAATAAATTCATTATGTTACTGATTTATCTAAATTCTTAACTGACGTGTGAAACAATTCGCTTACATTAACAAAAGTTATACAAAGTTAAATTTCCTTGAAATAACACGGCGCTTTAATGCGTTTCGAGAAGCATTTCCTTGGCGGGCGGTGTTTTTCCTTCAACGCTTTCGTTTATGTGAAGCTTATTATTAATATTTCCCTGATGAGTTTTCCAGTCAAAGTTCGACTTTCCGTTCGACGGCCGGCCCGGGAAACTTTCAATGAAGGCGTTTGTATGCGGGGAAAATTGAACAAAAAAAATCCGCTTTCATACGGCGTCGAAATCTACATACTTGCGACGCTAACTTTTTGCCATCACTAAGTGAGAAATTTCATTGAATCGCTGAATGCTACATACATTTATAGAACACGTCAATTTGCAACGATTTTTATTATCAAAACCCGCGAACAAATAATGTATAATGTATTTTAAATGTAGTTAAAATTTTTTAAATATTCAGTTGATTTATTATTTCGGCTTATGCCCTCATCAGAAATATGTTTAAATTACTTATATATATACAGCTGTGGAGAAAAGGTATATTTCTTCTCTTCTGTTCAAACACCCTAATTTCATATTGTGCTAATAAATTTTTAAATATCGCAAAATGATTTTACGCATTTCTCGAAGCGAGAGTTAATCTGTGTTTTTTGCGAACAAATCTAAATGATTAATAAGTATTGGACTAAGATGATTTATTTAAATAAAAATGTATTGGTTAACATTCCGTAATGCTCTGAGAAGCGGCGATGGATTTATATTTGTTTGTTTATTTCGAACGTCATTTCTTTGCTGATAATTTATAATTGTTTCAATTCATATCTTTTTTCAGCATGTTATTTAAGATAGAGTTATACCAAGTAAATCCCGATTCAATCAATGTCATGTTGTACTTTAGATCCTAGTTTCTCAACTGGTGGTCCGCGATGTGATATTATTTCGATAAACTATCGAATTTTGTGTTGTATTGTATGGATTTTTAAATTATATTTTTTTGTTACTGTCTGCTTAACTTACCAATACTTAAATATTGCTAAATCAGCATACGGTGTTGCAAAATTAATAGGTTTTAATAAAAAAATAATTATATACATATTTATTATTTTATTCCAATGTTGATGGTCCGCAAAACATTTTTGGATTTTTTAGTGGTCCGCGGATGTAAAAAAGCTGAGAAACAATGCTTTAGATTACTAGTAACTAATTCGTATCTCTTATCTACGTATAGATGAATATAAAACATAATTTTTACAAAAGTCGTTTATAAAGAGAAAAATAGTAAAATTTGCTATCCCACAGTGTAATAAAAACCACGTTTCATGGCAGTGCGTCCTATTTTATTGTTAAGAGAATATAATCAGATATTTATCACGCAGTTAATTTGTGGAAGGGTAGAAATGTATTATAAGATTTTTTGTGTGCTGCTATATTTAATTGCTATCCTTTAAACGTATCTGCATTCCTTATACATGAAAATGCATGAAATTAAAAGGGTCAAACGCAAGATAACCGAAATATCTGTCAAGATTCCGCTGCGCCCACATCACAAAAATCCCGCACATTTTTCCTGTGGGAAAACAATTTAAAAGTAATTTTTATGCTCCGGATCGCTGTTGGGAACTAAAGGTTATTGCGGACTTTTAAATAATAGGTAATAATTATTTTGATTTTGAATTGTTTAAACTGTACGATTCCAAATCTATTGTCAGTAACGACATAAGGTTTGCATTTCGACATCTTCAGGCATTCTGTCACACAGATGCAACATTACTGACACAAACAGAAAGCATCGCTTTTATACAAACGGTGTAAACTAAAGGAAAAAACACTTGAACACAGCTAGGATACAAATGACAACTAAAATAAATAATATTGATTTAATATTAATAACAATCCATTGTCAGTAATAAATTTTATTTATGCCAAATATAATATTAATGAGTCTTTCATCAAAGCATTCTGCAAAAATATTAATCACATGTCATTAAAATACAATTGGGAAATTTTTGACTTAGAAATTCTTACTTATTATCATATTATATATTAAACATCAGGTGGCGTAATATAGGAATTTAATTTTTGAGGTTGTCGACTCATTGAATTGATCTCACGTAAAGGATATAGAACTAGGAATTTGGGAAGATTATGCTGGTCGTTAAGAACATAACTTGAATTTAATAATTACCTTTATTTAAAAATCCGAAAGGCGAAACTTGGGTGGTTAGTAACAAAACATCCAGAGTCGTACAAAGTTTCAATAATTAAAATTTTATAATAAAATAACTAATATTTTGTTTTTCCATTGATCGAGCAAATTCGATTTCTTTGTAGCAACCAACTCAAAATAAAAAGATCAACAATCAAATACACGTGAAAACAAAACAACGTAGAAATTGATTCTGCGAATTATTTGATTGATAACCGTTTCCGTGAAGTATTTTTGGCGGTTTTCGGAACATTATAACAAATATTTAATTTATGAAAAAATCAAGATGACAATTTTTAATATGAATGTTCTCAATTCACATTAACGATCAATTTTTCAATTCATATTGAATTATGTTAGAATTACTTTTTCTTTCCCTCTCATTTTGTGATACAGTATTATTTATTGCTTTCTTATAACCATATTCAATTTACGAAAAAAATACTTAGCATGAATAAAAGGTCTTTTTTTGATAAATGAAAGTGGTTTTGAATTACACGATGAAAAAATAGTAATTTATTTTAGTTCTATGAAATTTATAAGGTATATAGTTCATTTCTATTGTGGCTTACGCCCTCGTCAGAACTCTATCAAGAGAGTCATTTTGAGGTAAAATTAGTGTCTCGGTTTTGGGTATAAAATACTTTTAGATGACAAATTTCAATTTTATTTATTTGACGAAAGCAAATATGCCTAAACGTGACCAGAAATCAAAAAACACATAAAATGAATATATTGTAGAAAATAGAATTGAATGAATTCTTGATATCTCTCACGATTTACATTTTTTTTTTACATTTGAATATTGATAGAAAAATTTTCACCTTATTTGCATTTTTTTTTACGTATTTTGTTTATTTTAATCGAACTTTTTCAATGGCTTTTATCATTGTTACATTAACACAATATCACTTTTAATGTGTTAACTGTCACTTCTTGATGGAAAGTCATGATTTAATAATCAATTGAAATTATAAAACTTATGGCGATAAAAAAAATTGATAAAAAATAACAATATTGGATAAATAATTTTACCAATTTTTACCAAATATTTTCCGATAGAGAAACATATATTTTATTTTTTGAAGACATTACAATTTTGTCAATTGATAATTTATCCGTTCTTCGGAAACATTCATGCTGTCCTGAATGTGTTAAATCGGCTGTGTAACAGCGGCCGCATACACATAAACAGTTGAGGTGAGATAATCAAGTTGTATTTATATAAACGTTATTTGTCCTAATATTTGCTTAAATACATTACTTGTGTAAAATTGTTACAAAATGTTCAAGTTTTCTGATAGATTAGATTCACAAATGTTCAAGACATGGTGTTCATTACACGGTTAAATTTAATTCACTCTTAAGCATGAAATATTCGGATAGACCTTTTTAATAAGCACACTTCAATTTGGCGTTAATTTTTCCCACGAGGCTATTCCGTCGGCTTGTATCGAGCTATTTTTCAATTTACGTCTATGGCAGGGCGGACCGAATTCGTTATTTGTGATGCGGCATTTATTACGCTGACTTCATAATGTATTTAAGGACCCGCCGCCAAAAAGATATCTTTCTGTCGGCGCCTGTGAAATCCCTTTGAAGATGGCCCGATGTCAATAATTAACCATACTTGCGACAAATTCCGTGGGGCGCGATCCCAAGTTCTATTTTCACCGTAAAGCAATTCGCGTCATATCTATAGAATGAAGTTATATTTATTTGCCATTTTTTTTTTGATTCACGTTTGATATAATTTATGATATCGACTGAAGGTGCTTGATGGAATTTCAATGTAAAATTTTTAATTTGAGTAAATTGTATCCTATCAGTTGATAATACTCACAATGAGCGAAACCGATCCTGAACATAACATATATTATGGAAATAAATACTTAAAAAATATGTTTTTATTATTTAAAATATCATGCCTTCCCACCAAGAAGTTACGTTTAACACATGAAAAGTCACAAAATTTCGAGTTTGTAATTAACAAGTATACAAAACCAATGGTTATAAAACTGCGAAAACAATATCAATACATACCTAAATAAAGTACAGGTAAACTGTTTATGACCTTATAGCAATAATTTCATTTTTAAAAATCAAACAATCATGTATGATTTCGAACAGAACCGATAAATCGATTGAAAAACGGCCTTTTCACTGGTACTAAGACCCTTGAGGTCCGTCACGTCCATCAGCGGTATCGACCACTGCAAAATGTACTTAACACATTTTTGTTTGTAGTATTAGTAAAAATCGGATTTTGCAGGTTTGCGTTCCATTGTATAGAGATTCAACATCCTTACAAATCAGAATATTAAAAAAAAAAAACTGACAAAACAAACAATATTTTGGGCAGTATATTTTTGGTTTCTTGAAAGATCCCTCCTACTGTGTCGTGTAAAAATACTGTGACATCGGTTCGTGCACATCCCTCCACCCTCCGAGCTCCGTGTCCTGCCGCTGACAAAACGAGAATAATAATTAATCAGCCGTCTGTGGCCCTGCGTCCTTAATTTGTCGTTTGAGAAGTGTTTTTTGTAGACCACAAAATTATAATTTTCAACGTCCCAAACTTCTACTCGCCGTTTCTTTCATTGAAATGCTTTTTTTTAATTATTCTGTTACACTTCTATAACTTTTTTTTAACCGTTTTGCAACTTATTGTTTGGATTGGCATTTACTTGATAGACACCATTATAACACGGTGAAAGATAGCAAGTTACTTCTAAAGTTCTACAATATTGACAAAGTATTTATATAGTTGATAGCTATTTAGGTTTACGCCCTCATCGAAACTATTCTTAAACGTACATTTACTTAACTACAATATATATAGCGGCGTAGAAAATGTGCACAATACATCTTCTCTTCTGTTCTAACATCCTAGTTTAGTACCTTTCCTTTTACTACTTATATTATAAAAAGTTCAAGTTAACAAATATTGGTCAATGAAGCTTTTTTGACAAAATCAGTGTCTGAATCGGTTAACTATGATCCACTAGTGATAAATACATATTAACTAATCATATATATTAATTATTTTATTGGACGTATTTTCTGACTAGCCTCACCACAAGTAGGGAACAAATGAATTATTCTTCAGGTGTTTTATGAACCACCCTGAGCAGGTGTCAATTCTTCGATACAAGGAATAATTATTTATCAAAGGTACATTTTTCACGAATGTTAAGACCGAAATCGGTTGAAAATTTTGTTTGAATACGATTTTAATTTATTAACTCAATTTTACATAATTCGTTTTAAAAAAAACGTTTTTTTTATTTTATATCAAATTCAGGTTATACCTTACAAAAACAAGGATTTTAACAAAGTTAAAAATTCTTGATTGAATTCATTACTTATTAACTTTCGTCCAATTAAATAGATATTCAGGTGTTCTACCACGTGAAGGTCTAAGGATTTCGAAAGGTGATATTAGTAAATTTTTAATATACAAAATCAAAATCCATAACTTTGTTAATCCACTTGGTGTGTTACTAAATATGACTCATGTCTTTCTTGCGTGAGTATTTCCAGAATCTTATCACAAAGTTCTTTGTTACCATGGTAACATAATTTTTTTTATAACTTACTAAACAGTGGAGAGGACTATATCTTTTTAATGGTATATAGGGAAGGGCTAGACACAAACGCTGATATTGCAAGTTATCATTACAGCACTAATTACATATTAATTACTAGTGCTTGGAGGTAAAAATCTCTAGGGAAATATATCGTAGTTATGAGCGACTAACTAGCGTTAACTAAAAAAATATGTACTAATAATAAGTACCTGGCATGCGTTGCAATGCCACTCAAGCAAAGTGAATTACTACAATAAAACTGTACTACTAACAGTTTATTTGAAAATTGAATTTAGTTTCAGATCAATCGATGGTTTGCAAAATGTCATAATAAATTCATTACCTCAAAATGTGGCAGTTTCGCAACAAGGCTGTAACTTGGTACTTATTTAAATTACCAATAGCTGTTAAATAGATTCATTTATATATATATATATATATATAAATAAATTAATACATAAAATAAAATGAACAGATAGTTTTTAAGAACTGAATGAAATTATTAAATGTGATTAATTTTAAGCAAATAACATTTAAAATAGAACATGTACATATTTTAAAGCAATCGTTAAAGTTTTCAAATAAAATTTAAAATTGATGAAACTCAAATATCTTTAGTAATGTAATCTCTTAAGTCTATTGGAAATTCGAATTCAAATTTTTGTATAAATATGTTTTCCCTAAAGCACGGTGAAAATCCATCCCTAATATACAATATAACCGAAATATTAATTGATATGTCCTATACAGGGCGATTTCAATACAGCTAAATTGTTTAGTACCTCATAGTTTCGATAATGCAATAATATTTTTATATTCACGGTTAAATTATCATAAACAATCGAATTATTACTTGACTATCATTAAATATATTTTAAATACATTTTTGGATACGTACTGAATTCAAACATTTTTGTTGTGATAAAGTTCAATTAAGGCATAATATATTTCCGAATCTAATTGGATTCA
Source organism: Himalopsyche japonica (assembly GCA_028555115.1). Taxonomy (NCBI): domain Eukaryota; kingdom Metazoa; phylum Arthropoda; class Insecta; order Trichoptera; family Rhyacophilidae; genus Himalopsyche; species Himalopsyche japonica. The sequence goes on along the minus strand of JAHFWJ010000465.1, from coordinate 651,749 downwards.
TAAACCTTAATGTCTCAATGCATGGGAAAATTTTACGTTCAGTATATTTTGTCCATATTTGGGTATATATTGTATGTACAATGAGAGGTATATGATCGAGCACTGCTAATGTTGCCAGACTAGATTGTAAAATAATATCATATATACAAAATAGGTACATTGTATGCGGACGTATCGTTTTCGATATTTGAATTCTATTAATTGCGAGATTACTGTTTGGTAGGTGCGTGCGTGAGGTCGTGAGAAAAATACTTCGCTCGTCGGTTTATTCGGATTTCAGTTTCCTCGTGTAAAGGTTCATCCACATTCTACATCAAATTAATCCTTTGGCTGTCAGAAAAAATATGCGCCTGTACCCAGCACACCAGCTATAATTTGTAACAAAAATAAATTGAATTTCCAGTGTTTTTTTTTTAATCTCAGATATAATTAATTAATTTACCAATTATTTATTGATATACCAAAAAAAAACAGGGATTTGAAGAAAATCGATTTTGTTAACCCTGAAACGGTTGACATCTGTCAACCGTTAGTTGGAACACTCGAAGAAATTGCGAAAAATCGATGTAGTAGAATCGAACTCCTTTACAGTTATGGTAAATTGTTTTTAAACCTTTCTTATAGATATAATTTATGATATCGACGGGAGGTGCTTGATGGAATTTCAATATCAAATTTGAATTGTTACAACTTTGTACGATTCCACATATTTTGTCACTAACGACCCGGGTTTCGCCTTTTGGTATCTTCAGGCATTCTATCACACGGATGTTATAGAACTGGCGTAAAATAAACACTTAGCGTCGTATATATACCAAAGTTATTAATTACAGGAAAACACAGACCCCAAGGCAAGGAGTGAATAGCAGCTAAAACAAATTTAATAATAATTAACATAATTGCCTGTTATAATTTTCATTAACGATCTTGTTAATGAGTCATTCTTGAATGGGTTAACCCATGTCAAGAAGGAAGAAGAAGAATTCAAATCTGATATTGAAATTACATCAAGCACCTTGACTCGATATCATAAATTAATATATTCATATTAAAATTATACATATATGGAATTAAATAAATGAATGCCTATTAACCGATGGCCGGATATAATATATTCGCACTCGGTGAAAAAAAAACAATTTTTCATTAGACATAATTGATAACTATTTCGGAACTATGCTTAAACGAAATTTGCTTATCACAGCTATATATAGTTAAGCAAATGTACGTTTAAACATAGTTCCGACGATGGTGTGAGCCGAAATAACTATCAACTATATCTTATAAAAATTTTGTAGAACTAAAATACATTGCTGTTTTTTCACCATGTTAGTTTGAAATTTGTTTGTACATATGAGAAAACTTATATGTGGATGATTCTTAATGCACGCACTGGCCGGGCACCAAGTCTTAGTTCCCAGGCCAGGGGCGAGGCCGCTCGTGATGACCGTTCACCGCTGACCGATGACCTCTGCTCCGTAGAGCAGCCTTTTATTTTCCTCCAAGCTCCGCGCTTCTTCGTTGTCGACGCTCCTCCGAGGGAATCCCGCGCCGTCTGCGAGCCTAATCACGTGGGAAACCGCGCTACGTTTGGCGGGTAAACGGTGGGAATTATAATTTTTGGATATTGAACGCAGATTCCAACGTCCTGGCGCCTCACACAAAAAAAATCCATCAAATGTATACAGTTCGAAATTCGATATTATACATTTAGAATACACATATTTAGCATTCCAAAGACAATTTTTGTATTTAGAATTAATCATAGACACAATTTAATTAATCAAATTTTAATTGTATATTTTGAAATCTTCTAGCATTATATAACACGGATCTAATAAACCTGTCAAACAGTGAGCAATGTGTACCGTTTATATAGAAGAAAATTCACAAAAAAATTAACCTAAATGTCACTTCTTGATGGAAAGACATGGTATTTTAAAAAATAAAGACACATTTTTAGTACTTATTTCCACAATATATTTTATGATCAGGGCCGGTTTCGCCCATTGCGAGCATTATCAACTGATAGAATACAAATAGCAAGTAAGTCTATTTTTACAAAGTTTAAGATTAAAGTGGCAGGTATACAAAACCATGGGTTCAAGAACTAACAAAATTTAATTTATGACATCGACTGAAGGTGCTTGATGGAACTTCAATATTAAATTTGAATTGTTGCAACTTTGTACTATTCCATATGTCTTGTCACAAACGACCCGGGTTTCGCCCTTCGGCATCTTCAGGTATTCCATCGCACGGATGCAACAGAACTGAGAAACTCAGTTCTGTCCATATGGAATCGTACAAAGTTGCAGCAATTCAAATTTAACAAAATTTAATTTATAAGCAAAATGTATAAGTATATAACATATTTTTAAAAACTACTGATTTGGTTATGATTACCAAGTTTCATTCGATATCGAAAACAATCAATTAATGTAATCTAATATCTATTTCATTCATTAATAATGCATTTTACATCCAATTAGAAAACTATTAAAAAAAAAAATACAGTTTTTTTCTATTTTTATGGATTTAAATTTGCTTGATAGATTTCAGTTTCAATAATCTTAAAGCTAGGTAACAATTTCATTTTAATAAATAAAATCAATGTAATAACTTCGTAATCGTCCAAATGAACATTAACTCATCACTCCTACATAAATAATTCCAAGAAACTTGGTTCAATTTACTTGTTCAATTAATTTATTTGAAAGACTTATGATGCTTGAATAAGTGCGACAATATGTTGTCAATCACTTCCATTTAATTAAATCATTTTTCTGATAATAGTCGTATAGAAAGAGCTATTAATTACCATATATTAAATTATATATAGCGACTTTTTTTTATTTTTTCCTATTTCTTTTTTATTCCAGTAAAATATTTAATATGACGTTATGTTTTGTGTATACCGTATACGGTTGCTTGTCCAAAACAATCAATACCGAGATTCTCAATTATAATATCACATTAAGTTAACCAGTTTATCAATCTTTATTAGACAGTATAAGTGATCAGATATATTTTGGAATGATAAAAGTCAGTCGTGATTTCCGACTGACGTTTTAGGAATCTACAAAGATCAAGGCTCTTTTGAAATTAACTCATTTATAAAAACGTGTCGCAGATAATGCCATAATTAATAAATGTTGCCCACCTCAAAACCGATAGAAACTCTTTTAGCTCTGTAAGACAATAGACATGTCAATTATGAATCGTTCTAAATTTGAAAAGTGACCTTTTAGATGAGCGAGTATCATTTGTTTATTTATATTCTGAGAATGGCCACGCGGGAATCAAATAATTATGGAGGCATTTTACTGGAAGCTTATTCTCATTTAAGGTTTATGGACGAAAATAATAATTCCACAAATAAACTTTATTTTTAATTAGAAATGACAGTTTTTGTCATCCATCTTTGTACAAATATTTCACAATTTATTTGATGTGCATTTTGAGAATCCGACGAAATTTTAATAGACTTATAAGTCTCGCATACTAACATTCTCGCGTATAATTTGCAATATTAATAGCATGACAGTTTTTTTGACAGATTTGACGGTAAATTTGTAAAAATTCATTCAATATATCCGTTAAAACTGATAATATTATTATTCCACTTGGTTATTATATGTGACACGTGTTTCGCTTATTTAATAAACCCCTTAACTATCATTTACTATTTCGTTAGTTTATTCATTGTTTAAGTAAATTATCACTTTTAATGTATTAACTGACGCTTCTTTATAGAAAGGCATGATATTTTAAATAATGCAAACACATTGAATTGACACTTAGTTAAATTTTAATATTGTAAAAATATTTATTAATGCGTTAGCTTTCTGACTGCTATCGTCTTGACTGTTAATTGCAGTGTGTTGATAAATTACACTTCACAATCAAGTGAGTTAACAGTGCCAAAAAAGTCGTGAATAAACTTACTTGTGTACTGAAATATTTCTTGGTGTGACCTAAAACATTTAGTTTGATTTTTTTATGATATCGTTTAAATGCATTTGATGGAATTTCAAAATCAAATTTATAATTCTTGAAATTTTGATGGATGCAACAGAACTGACAGTTCGTTAGTGTGATATAATGCATGAAGATGCCGAAATACGAAACCTGGGTCGTTAGTAACAAAACATGTGGAATCGTACAAAGTTTCATAAGTTTGGTTAACATCGACACTAAAGTATTTTATTTTCGTTATTCTGTGCTAGAATATCTTTTATATCAGTGTACGGCCACCAGAGAATTTTGCTGCGGCCACCAACAGTTTTATAGTAAATATTGATATTTAAAAAAAATATGTTTTACAAATGAATTTGTAAAATTAATATTATTTGATTGAATAAGCCTGACTTATCCAGCATTTAGTAGAGTTTAAGTAAAGGACCGTTTTAATAATAAAACTGTTCAAAAATTTTGGTCGAAGTTATACGATGACCATAAATCAAGTCAAAATAAATTAACAACAATTGCATTATTAATTTTGTCAATTTACCTACAACTATATATTATGAAAGATCATTCAGTTTAATGCACTATATAAAAAATAAATACCGAAACTATTTGTATCACATTTGGTTCGGCCACGAAACATTTCCATAGGACAGCTGATGTTTGTAATGCGGCCACAGTGAACATTGCTATATATGATTTAGCAGGGAACGGGCTAAAGTTCTTAAGATATATTTAGTAGCTTTTTTATTTTTGTTCACTTATATTAGACTGTTATATCATTTTATACAGCTATCATGTGGAACGACGTGGAATAACCTTAATGCATATGACAGGTTAACATTATTTTAATGCTTCCTTCAAGTCGTGATCGTTGAACCGAGGGTTCGAGGAAACAGTGTTTGAGGAAAAGGCACATAATTATTATTATACACATTGTGGATCTATTTTTTTGTTCACGAAAACAAATTGTCTACCTACGATTTAACATGTAATCATGATTTTTCTCATAAGGCTACGGACACGAGATGATTGTTGGTTTGATCGGTGAAATCATACACACCTTTGTTTAAACAAGCAAACCATTTTATACCTTTTACTTATATTAACTATCTTATGTTGTGTGCACAGACGAGACCCATCTCATATCGTTGAACATGGCGTAAGTTTTTTTTTGTGATAAGTTTGTTATTTATTAAAAAGGTAAACAACGACATGACGTTTTTAAAATACGATTGTAGAGTAAATTGTCAAGCATGAGCGTTTAAAAATTTACGATATCGAATAAATGTTCGTTTAAGCATAGTTCTGACATTTGGCGTGAGCCGAAATAGCTATCGACTATATTAAAAAAATAATTGTAGAACTAAAATACATTGCTAATTTTTTCACCGTGTTATAATGGAGTTCTACTAAGTCAATGCCAATTCAATCAATAATTCGAATAATGGTGCTTAATGAAATCTCAATATTAATCTTTATTTGCTGAACGTTGCAGATTACGTATAATTATTAATAATTATGTTTAATCACCTGAGTTTTACCTTTCGGCATCTTCAGGCATTCTTTCACAAGACTGCAATATAATTGACATAAATAATAATTGGGAATTTTGAACATTGATAAAATTTTAAAAGGTAGTGTGAATTGTAAAAACTTTTCAGTCATATAGTCTATTGCATTATTTGTTACATTATCATTTCCAACATTTGAAGTTAATTTTAATCAAATCAGTAGTTATGAAAATTATTTTATATATGTTTATAAGTCCTTTGCCGTAGGGTCTTTGTTTTTTCTTTTTATATTCGTCTCGTATATCATGCAATGCAAACAGTTTAATGTGTCTCAGTTATATTTCATATATGTGATAGTATGTCTCAAGAAACCGGAAGACGAAACCCAGGCTGTGAGTGACATGTAAAAATGTACAAAGTTTCAGAAATTCAACTTTGTTATGTTAGTTTTGAGCAATCTTATTTAATAAATATATTATTTACGATAAAGTCTGAATGAGCTTGATGGAATAAAAATATATTTAATTTGAATTGCTCAAATTGTGTACAATCTCACAAGTTTTGTAACTCACTACAAAAAAAGTGTGTGCGCTAAAAAATTTTGATATTTTGTGAAATTCAGCATCGAGTTTGCTAAGTTTATAATTTCAAACTAAGTTATTATTACAATAATTTGACCCAATATATGTATCCAAAAATATGAACTCGTAGTAAAGTAGTGCAATATTATAATATGACCTGAAGGCAATGTACCAAATAAATATTATGCAGTAAAAAGTAATATTCTCAAATTTTATTAATGTCATCAAATTAGTGAAAGCGTATACAAAGTGTTCCAGTGTTGCAATAATTTCCAATAAATATACGAACATCGAACGCCAACACCAAGTCGTGTTTCCAAATTGATTCGATCGTATATTTGGGAACAGGTTTCGAATGACATTTAATCAGCTTTTATTTCGCTGACGAAGTTTCCACAATTCCACTTTCCAGTTCGCCGCTCACACTCGCTCCAACACCAACTTCAAAAGCATACTCACGTTTAATTCAATCGCGCTTATCAAATACCTACTGCGAAATTTGTTCCACAGCTGTTTGGCATTGATGGGGCTGCCATACTTTTGATTTCCATGGGGACAGCTCTATCTAGTGACGTGAATTTGAATGACAGCCTTGCGGCTAAAAATAATCTCATAATATATGCTTATCAACGATAGAATATTGACTGAATTTGATACACAATTAATATTAAAAACTTTGTCATTCCGCTTTGTGTTTTATTAGAAGTTACACGTGATTTGTATCTTTTAAAACTAAATGTGTCGTTAAGTTATTCATTTCATAGAAATCTTTCACTGCTTTATGTGTCAAAAAGGACTGTGTATTACATAACAGTTTCATGTAAGCACTTTGACGGATACTCCAATAAAGTAAGTATCTTTGATTGAATTTGCAGAACACGATTATAGCACGCTGAAAATTGATTTATTTATTGAATGTGCACTTACTTTATAGAACTCCGTTATAACATAGTATAAAAATAGCAATGTATTTTAGTTGCACAAAAATTTTGTGGTATATAATTATATTTAATTGAAGTAGCTATCAACCATAAAACACAGTGAATAATTAGCAAGTTATTTTAGTTCTACAAAATTTATAAGATACATAGTTGATAGCTATTTCGGCTTATGCATTCATCAGAACTATGTTTAATTCTCGATTTTACTCCTCATTGTTGTGTTAAGACAAAAGAGAAGATGTATTGTTTACCTTTTCTAAACAGCTATATATAGATATATAAATGTTCGTTTACACAGTTCTGACGAAGGCGTAAGCCGAAATAGCTATCAACCATGTATCCTATATTATTTGTAAAACTAAAATAAATTGCTATTTTCCACTGTGTTATAATATGGTTGATAGCTATTTGAACTAAATACAATTGTACACCACATGAATTTTTCGCAATTAAAATACAATGCTATTTTAACACCGTGCTATTATGGAGTTCTACAAAGTAAGCGCCAATTCAATCAATCAATCAATTGGGACACATGATTTTCGTAAAAGTTGTAAAAGAGTTTAAAAAAAACTTATTCAAGTATCCCTTTCTCGCAGATGAACCCTTTTACTACCGCATAGCCACACTGAAAATGATTTAAATACAATCTAAAGCAAATTGGTCCATTCACTGTGGTTATCTTATTGTAATCCTACAAATTGGTATTATTCGGTTGGCGCGACTGCCATTGCAAGAAACTGAATTAAGTCGCAGGCTTAATTGGATATTTTAAAAGTGAACTGAGATGGCAGCTTTTTCTCGTTTGTTTTCACTCCCCGGTTCCATATAGGCCGTGAATTCGCTCTTAAAGAAAATTTCTTCCAAAATATTAGCTGGCATTTGGGAAACGTTAATCTGAAATAATTATTTAATAACGGCTACGCAAGTACTATTTGTGATTCAAGACTATTTTCCTCAGTAATTACTATAATTTTGAAAACAACGTGATGTTTTTATTACTGTTTATTTATCATTGCATAATAGAGTAACTTTCAATTGTTTTTTAATAAATCACAACTGTATTAATAATCCATAAAATAATTATAATAAATAAAATTTAAATAAAAACAATATTGTTCTTATAATCACTTTTAATGTGTTAATTTTCCCGATAACTTATAAATTTAACAATAAACATCATTTTCTCAAGAAATTGCAATAAATTTATTTGTTTAGAAGCCACGGAAAAAAACTTGAATGACATGATTCAACATGGTGAAAAAACAGCAATATATTTTAGTTCTACAAAATTCATCAAAGGCATCATTCAACGTTCGATTTTCAAAAAAGTTTTTATCAATGTTTGTGAGCAGGAGGTACATACAATAAATGTTACCAGCTTTTCAAGTGTTTGTACATTAAGTTAAACAAATTTATTGACATAAAAGTCACGCTGAACGAGACCGATTTGTGAGGATTTATCTTGGAATTTGTTTGTCGTGTTCGCCTATCGAGTATTTCGATTAAATTTCTTTGAAGCATTAAACACAAGTTCAAGACTGCGAAAACATTGCAGTAAATATATTAAAAGCAGGGCTGTGTAGACTTTAGAAAAACACGACTCCGACTAAAAAAGTTTATTTGTCAGATTTTTTTCCTATCTTTTCTATTTACGTTTAATTAAAATTAATCCACCCATCTGGCAAATTGTTCATTGATGTATTCTTAAAAATCTTCTAATCAAAAATGTATTCGGAGTCGCTCGTTTTTCACGACTCCAACTCCGAATCCACAGCCCTACTTAAAAGTATTGTACGATTTAGATGAATAAAATAGAATAAAAATATTACTAAACGGTTTACTGAACATTCCTTTGATGTAAAATTTGAATTGCTTTTCGCAATGTTTTGGACCAATTCGACACACAATATTGCGCTGCAAAAACCGTAAATGAAAGTTATCAATACAATACAAATACAAACTTTTTTTTGACAATGCGATAAAAAACTGTCCTCAAAACCATAAACAATATTGTACGATATTAATTTGACAGTCAGTAGTGTTAATAATTAACACGTTATCGGGAACTTCGTTTATTGGCGCTAGTTGTTGCAGAATATCTGCACCATACTTCATGTTTGTTTACTGTGCAAGTTGTCTGAAATTCCTTCTGGTGGAACGGCAAGGGGTTAATGTTTCGTTTCTGAACATGCAACTTTGAATGCTATCTATCGGATAATTCAAGAACTGTTGGTTCAGTAGTGTACCTGTAAAACCACCGAGAAATAACTTAGAAGTTTAGAGTGTAAACTAATTTCAAGGAAACAAATTTAGTATACGTTGAAACATCTGTTACTTACAATTATCTTCTTGAGATAATTGCGGAATCTTTGTGAGTAGAGATGACGACAATTTTCTAGATTACACTCTAATTGTAATTGAAATTGTTACCTATACGATCCCTGTAATAACTGTTAGCCGGTTTTACAGACATACGATTCCACGCGCGATCATGAGGCTTGTGTACTTTAAAACGAGAAAGGGCATGCCTAACGTTCTAGTTTTTAAACGAATTGTCATTTCAAGACATGAAAACTGATTCTAAAGCCGATCGTTGTGCGGAATGGAATTTGATACATGTTTTTATTTTTATTGATGTCTTTACATGAAGATTTTTCCCGCTCCCAATTTTAAATTCAGTTGTATGATTTAAGTCGAAAGAAATTCTATGAAAGTGGGTAATTAATGGCATCATAATAGAAGTATTTCAACAGATATTTTACGACGTCAATTGCTTATTGCTATACCTCCATTTTAGAAAAAAGTACGGATAGAACGTTAGAGCTAGAGCAGGACTAGTTGTTGGCTAATCGCTATTCTTCTTATTAAATGCAGCACGATAAAGAGATAATTTGGGGTATAGCAGACATGTACTTTTGAATGGGAAACTTTAAATCATTTGAAAGATATTAGCTGTCTCATCTTGGTGGAGAGGCATTGTATTTGTGTAAACGAAATTAGTGATTAGTACTTTTTCCATAATTTTATAAATAATGCTCGGGACCGGTTTCGCTCATCATGACTGATATAATAAAAATTAATTTATAATATCCACTGAAGATGCTTGATCAAATTTCAATTTCAAATTGGAATTGTTGAAACTCTAACGACTGAAACGATTCAATATATTTTATCAGTAACGACCCGGGTTTCGCCTTTCAGCATCTTCGTGCATTCTATAATACGGATGCAACAGAACTAACAAAAAACTTAGTCGTTAGTGACTGAACATGTGGAATTTTACACATTTTTAACAATTTACATTAGTTTTTATTAATATAAAAAAACTTCTTGAAACTTTATAAGATTCCACGTGTTTTAGTTTCAACAATTCAAATTTAATATTAAAATTTCAATCAAATGCAGAAACAAAACTTTCAGTCGATATCCTGAAATATATAAATAGATTTGTTTATATATATATTTATATCAGTTGATAGTTCTCACGATAAGCGAAACTTGTTCTGGATCTGGCATCATAAAATTGTGTTAAATAAGTTGAAAGATTGATTGACTCGAACCCGTGCCTTTCTTTAACCAAAACTAACAACGTAAGTCACTCAACTTCGGACCCTTCTATTTACGAAGAAGAATACATAGGAATTATTTCCCATTTCATTAAAACATTAATGTTTTGTCATATTTACGAGACGATCAAACAATTTATGGATTCAACGCAACTAATAAAATAGTTGACTAAATGTACAGTGCTTTCGTTTCGACTTAGAGCTTTAAGTCGGCATGTCATTAGTTTTTATTGGAAAAGTCATTTGCATCGTTAGGAGTGTTAGTCAGGAGTTGAGAGGCAATCAGTGCTGTCAATGTAATTGGAAATTGACATGGGAAAAAGCGTTCATTTGTCAGCCGCTAGAGTAAGTACTCAGATACTCGGGTAGTAGCCGTCAACGCGTCGCAGACAATTCCGCATCATTTTTTTAGCTTGATTGAAATATTCGATTAAAATAATACTGGCATCGTATATGTCTAAAATACACTCGTCAGATGCTTCTAATAATTCCGTTATCAATGTGAATGTTGAACATTGGATTGTTGAAACTTTGTACATTTCCATGTGTATTATCGGTTTCATTGGATCCTTGTGATGCGTCAACGTACAAACGTAAAACATGTGGAAATTGACAAAGTTCCAACAATTCTGTTATTGAAAAATTCCATCAAGCAATAATGCGTAATATAATAAGCGTAAATTATATCAAATATAACGTGATATCGACTGAAGTTGCTAGATTGAATTTTAATATCACATTTACTGGCAAGTTAGTTCGATTGCATCCGTGTGATGCCTGAAGATGCCGAAAGGCGAAATTCGTATCGTTAGTGACAAAACTTCGAGGAATCGTACAAATTTTTCTAGTTTTATTTAATAGTTCTGGCCTAAAAATTGTTCAAATAAATGACTTAGAAATAGTTGACGGGAGTCATAGATAAGCACTGGAGAAATATTATATTTAAGGGTAAGCTTAGTGCGTATAGCGACATCCTTTATGGATAGAGTAATATTAAATTTTCGTTAGAAGCTATGACAGACATGGTAAAGATTAAATTCTTGAACTTAAAATTCATAAAATGAAATATGAATTTCCAAGCAAAAATCGAAGTCGAAATTTGATTGTATTACTTTTTTCAAATCTCCCGGAAGACGATTGTTTGAAAATATTTCATCCGATTAATTGACAGGCGGGCGATAGTGGCACTTGGAATCCAGTGACGTGCTATTCAATATGTTGATGGCCGTTCACCAATTTAAGCGAATCAATAAATATAGCCAGATTACCAACACCCTCATATACATGAATATAATCATTTAACGTCATCAATAAATAAACTGTATACAACATGATTACTATATTTTTTATTTTTGTTATACACACCCAAAACATGGAGCAGATGGCTCCTGTGGTCTTATTTCCGATTAATGCTCGGTATCTTTAGGCTGAGCGGTGTGATTTATGTATTTTTACATTCGTCTTTTTATGTTGGTCGTACTTTATCTGAATGCGGATCTTATTGCAGTTACCTGAATTAAGAAATACAACAACTTCCCCAATCAAATACTGATAGATATCGAGCGTTAATTGCTTCGGTTCTATTACTGTCTAACCGCTAATATACATGGGAAAGAACAGCTGATGTTGTAATTATGCTTTTATATGTCTGGTTATTATATTATAAACACTATTTTAATAATGCTCATGATAGGCGAAACCGATATTGATCGTTACAAATATATAATAACACAGCAAACTGCGTTCGTTATCTAGTAAACTACACTCAAACAAATTCAAAATCTACTTTATAAATTTATTTAATACCAACATAATTAATATGTTCAGAATTTATTCAAAAATCATTACGTTCCACGTAAATGTGTTGATATCAACTGACCGGATGCTGCTTTAATAGGGACACTAAAAATAGGAACGAAGGGGTACGTTGATGAATTGTCAGTAAGCGAAAACGATGCAAAAAAAATATTTTAAAAAAGGTCTCAATCTAATTTTTGTGAGGAATGGACCAAGAAATGCAGGCTGGATTGAAAATCACACGCACGGTCAGGCCGAAGATGTTCTAATCACACGATTTGGTTCCCACACACATCAACGCTGTGAGAACTAAACTCGCTTTTGTCGTCGCTGCACATTAATATTGTTCCGAATACAAAATCCAAGTGGTAATATCATTTTGTGCTCGATATTCAATTCTAGAAAATGTTGTAATGGTAACGATAAGAGCAAATATTGCCAGACTTAGATCAATAATTAAAACTACACTATATAACGCCCGCATACATTAAATATTTTCAATTAAAAAGTTTTAACTGTCATTTCTTGATCGAAAGGCATGATATTTTAAATAATAATTTCAATATGAAATATCAAATTGTCATGTACGGCTTCTTTTTTAAATATTTTAAATCAGTAATAAATCATTTATTCCACGTCCGTTTCCCATTAGAGGACTTCAAGAATAGTCTGTTCCACGACAACTGGTTATTCATTCGTTTGATTTATGTAACGAAGAAAGTATATGAATATTTCGTTATGATCTAATTAAAATAAACAGTTATTGATTGTAAATACCAAAGGCCTAAATTAATTGACTGACAAACCGGGCATAAGATATATAGTTCTGATGAAGGTGTGAGCTGAAATAGCTATCAACTATATATCTTATTAATTTTGTAGAACTACAAAATATATTGATTGAATTGGCATTTGCTTGGTAGAACTCCATTATAACACGGTTAAAAAATAGCAATGTAGATATTTCTGAAGATGACGTGAGCCGAAATAGCTATCAACTATATCTTATAAAAATTTTGTTGAACTTAAATCCATTGCTATTTCTTATATATATTTAAATATTATATTAAATATATTGCTATTTTTTATATATATTTAAATATTTTATATATATTTAAAAATTAATATAAATATATTTAAATATATATATATATTAATATATATATTATATATATAACCATTTTTATTTTGAGTTTTCTTTTTACTTTTAATCATTTATTACTACAATTTTCTATTGAATTCATTTTATTAAATAATTTTGCCATAAATCTCTCGCAATAATTCAACCTTAGATATAAAAAAAACAATCCTTTTATGTGATTAATAAAAAATCATACAATTTTCCAGTTCATATTATAATGTTTCACCCATTGTGCCACGAAGCTCTCAAAACAAGTGACCTTTAAATTTCCGAAATAGATGACGAGAGATAAGATCTCTTAAATTAGAATTGATCTTGAGATATTAGGATATTAGTAATACCCTCGCCTTATTAAATCTGCTGTACGAATGCTGTAGTAAAAGGTCTCATCTCTCAGCTCTCAGAATCGTCCACATTACAACTCTAAAAATATAATATACGTACCATCTAAGCGTCTAAAATTTGACATTTTATAAATGAAATGATTTATTACACAAAAAAATACTTACACACATACATATTGTGAAATATATTAGCAGGAAACAGGGCAGGTTTAAAATGCAGGCGACATTATGAATGAACCAAAAGAAAATAAAGCACGGAAACAAATTGAGAGCGCTATGATCAGCAATTGTTATATTATATAAAACGTTGAAAAAACAGCAATGTGTTATAGTAAAATTATAACATATAGTTGATAGCTATTTCGGCTTATCCTTTATTAGAACTAGCGGTGATTAACTAAAACTATGATTTTTTAAATAATAAAAACACATATTTCAGTTTTGAATTGTTACAATTTTGTACGATTCCACATCTTTTGTCACTAACGACCCGGGTTTCGCCTTTCGGCATCTTCAAGCATTCTATCACACGGATGCAACAGAACTGGCAAGTGACAAAACATGTGGAATCGTACAAAATTGAAAGAATTCAAATTTTTTATTGAAACTCCATCAAGCAGCTTCAGTCGATATCATAAATTACATATTTCAGTACTTATTTCCACAATATATTTTTTTATCAGTAGCGGTTGCGCTCATCGCGAGCATTATCAAATGCTTAATTGTTTCTTAGTTCTTGAACCTATGGTTTTATATATCTGTTAACTTTAACCAAAATATTTTTTATAAATAGAATTGCTTGTAAATTGTATTCTATCAGTTGATAATGCTCGCGATGGCCGAAACCGGTCCTGATCAAAAATAAATTGTGGAAATAGGTGCCAAAAAATGTGATTTTATTATCGAAAATGCCATGCCTTTCCATCAAGAATTGTCAGTTAGCACCTTTAAAGTGAGAAATATGATTTTTTATTTTCAATATTTTTCCCCGCTGTAAAATATTCATTCGATAATGCATGTGGTGTCCACGTAAACCGGATTCACTGGGGATTCCTCAGCTCTGCAGCGACCTAAGTTTGTCAACAACGACACAACAATTATACAAAAAATAAATCTTTATATAGAAGGAGACCTGAAGAGCTTTGAACGCGTCATAGATCTTAACGCTCCATAAATTTGATATCCAAAACAAAAATCTTCACTCCAAAACAAAAGCGGACTATATTTGAGAAAGATGCATAATTAAACAGATTGTGCGGAGGTAATTTCGCGATATTTGAAAATTCTAAAACGATTTCACGATTTTCTTATTTTTCAAAGATTATTTTTTTCAAAAAGTATTTTTTCTTAAAATTTTTACTTTTTGAGGTTGTATGTAATACGTTCGTTTAATTCCGCCTGTGTATAATCGATGCAAGCCGTTTGTCAGTTATATTGTATCCGTGTGATAGAATGCTTAAAGATATCCAAAGTCGAAACCCAGGTCGACAGTGAAAAAACTGTTAAAAATTTTCATCATTCAAAGACTTTTATTGATTGAATTAGCGTTTACTTGGCGGAACTCCTTAATAAATTTTTAATAAAATAATGAAACAAAGTGTAAAATTTGAATTGTTGAAACTTTGTACGATTTTACATATTTTGTTATTAACGGCACGGCCTTTTGGCTATTCATGCATTCAGTTATTTTGCATCCGTGTGTTAGAATGCATGAAGATATGCAAAGTCGAAACCCAGGTCGAGAATGATAAAACATGGAAGATTGTGCAAAGTTTCAACAAATAAAATTTGACGTAAGCAGTCAGTAGGTTAATTGAAAGTATTTTGAAAACTTCATGTGGCATAAAATTGCTATTGCAACCTCCCTCCCTCTGCCATGTACACGTATTTATAAATGTATTTATAAATCAATAACATTTTGAAGAATCGCACTACATATTTAAGAATTATTTATTTCAAATCCTATACTTCTCGATAAATGGTATCTTTGAAGTGTTCTATATCTGAAAGCTGCCTCGTAAATTAAATTATATCTGAATTGAATCTTTTATGACCTATTCCACTTTCATTTTGAAAATGGGAATGTATCAATGAAAATTTTGTTTCATCCAATAAATCGTTTGGCAATTCCATAGGTCGGCCGTTAAGAAAAACTTTAACACGTAAAGAAAATATTTCATCCATAAACAACAACTCACATAATTTTAAAGACACTTTTGTGATAGCATTTTCGGGGATGTTAAATTTATTATTATGTTTCAATTCAATAAAACTACTGACAACGAATGACTTATGAGGGTAATTTATAATGGAACCCCTATTCTTTAAGAAGCCGCCATCAATGAATCTTAAGTGAGTGGAGAGGATATTATTCATTGGCTGATTGTATCATAAATAACAAAAATACTTATTCAATCAATTTATTTAATAACTTCCTTTGTCCTGGTTAATTCTACGAAAACTTTTTATCAAAGAGAATTTTTATAAATATTAACGAATTTAAATTGGACACGTCGCTATTTGTCTGCAAACATTACACTCGTCGATTTATGCATGTCATCATTACATATTGTATTCATTTGTAATTTTAGTTCAATTAAGTCAATGTATAGACATATTTAATTTTTGTAAAATTTACAATTGTACGAGTGTTACCATAATATATATTTAATTTAATAACTTTGGGAAAGTTCATTTGACTAATTGAAGTTTCAAAATTATTAAAAATTTGTTTTACATTATCTATGGTTAAATTGTAGATTAAATACATCATGTATATACATACAATAATATGTATGTGCAATCCTCAAAGTCCTCGCAAAATTTAAATGCATTACCAATTAAATATTCAATCATCCATTACATTCAAAAAAAGAACACATTGTTTATGCTATGGATATTATTTTTATTGTCTTTAATGGCTGTATATTCATACAATGAATATCACCATTACTGGCCGAAAATTAATTGGGCTTTATTTTACGGCCATGCAATCATGTTATAAATCCCTTAGATGGCTGAGTATATTGCCTATTAATGACGGTATAATGAATGGCGTATAATAATGTTATATTGCCACGATGGTAAAAATACACCAAACAAGCTTTGGTAATTCACGGCGCTGAATAATGAAACTGTCTGTTACAGACTGCAATTATTTGCAGCGGATATTTATAAATTGAAGTAACGTTCAAACAGGGTTAGTGCATTACAATCGATGATGCACTAAAGGAGAATGATATTGTCTAATGAAAATAAGGCTAAATTAACATCGTGTTAACTCAGTCGACAGATAAGTGTAAAATATAAAAAACCCGCTGATAAATTCACAATAAAAAATCGTTAAATAAGATTATTTTTATTTCCCAAACATGGCAACATATGATGTTTTTGAATGCCCTATTATCTTTTTTTGGATCTTTGGTATTTCAAAGGTGGTTAATTGAAGCATTTGTATAGCCTCAACTAAAAGTAGGTTGTTGAAAATTCACCAGACGTCAAAGCAGCTAGTTTCTGAATACAGAAATAGTCACGTTAAAGGCTTAAATTTAAAATACATACATATGAACTGGCCAAAGACAATTGAAATTGAACGAAAACTGACGGCCATTTTATGAGATAGATTTGAAAATAGAACAGCATTGAAATAGATACCACATACAGATCTTATTTTACTGTTTCTAAAATGGGTAATAATATTTTCAGGTAGCAATTAAAAAATTACGTTGGGTTTTTTTAATCAGTTTAATTTTGGTATTTAAGATATGATTTTGAATTAATTAAAAATAAAAATGTGTATCTGCTGTAACATGAGTAAATATGAATGTACAGCGAGCTTTTTAAATTGTGCAGATTTCTTTTAAATTTCCAAGCATTTCCCGCTGGGTTTTGAAATCTGTTTTCTATGCAAATGAGATAGCAGGGAATCTTATTAAAGTTCAAATTTTTCAGTCGACATAAAACATTTTACGAGTTTATTATAGTCGACGATAATATAAACCATGAATAAGTACGTCAGCCGTGAGATAAAAATTTCAATCTTGATAAACCACGACGCTATTATCAAAAAATACACGCTAAACGCGAGAGCTTTTGATATTTTGATTAATAAAACAGTAAATAGAGTGTTTATTATATGAATACAATAAAACGAAATTGCATGTTTATTGTATATTTGATTGCAATAAGAAAAATGTTTCTACAACTGTAAAATTTCTATTCAAATCACTGACAAGAGTTCTATGTGAATTTATCGCGATGTGTCACTGATAATTGTTATTATTTTGAAAAAAAAAACAATGATTTATTGAGCAGATGACATAAAAATTTGCATTTTGGCTCATTTAGCGAAACATGTGTTGAGTACAGTGATAACAGTGTTCATCAAAACAGATCTTTGAAGAATATCTAAGAAATCTTTACCAACACGAGGCCAAATAGAAAATATGTAGCCGTATTGTTTGTATTATAGATTTCTAACATATTTATGTTAGTGCTCCTTTAATATTAAATAGTAAAAACGAAGTGTCGCAACAGGTTGTCCGATTTAAACACGACTAATCAACTGCTTAATTATTAGTCGCTATAAATAATTAAAATTGTATATTTTAAAAAATAGTAACACAGTGAAAAAATAGCAATGTATTGTATTGTATTTAAGTTCTACAATTTTTTAAGATATTGTTGATAGCTATTTAGGCTCACGCCATCGTAAAAACTATGCTTAAATGAACATTTGCTTATCTATATATAGCTGTATGAAAACGGTACACAATACATCTTCACTCCTGTTTTAATGACTTAGCTTGTTTCTGGCTAGCAATAAAACTAAACATTTTCAAAAATTTTAATTGAAACTAAAAAGGTGGCCATATCAATAAGCTTACATATTGCACGGTAATGGTTTATTACGGACACGAAACAGCCCCCTGTAGCGGGTTGAGCAGTGGCGACCAACATATATTAGTTTCTTCGTTAAGATTTTTTTGTGATAGTTGATATCTATTGATTTCCAGCTGGCCTAAAGTCATCTTTCGACCTTTATTAATAAAGTTTGCAAGTCGCAAGTTTGTAAAAAGTTTTATTGCTAACAAGAAACAAGCTAGGTCGTTAAAACAGAGAGAAAATGTATTGTGTACCTTTTCTACACAGCTATATATATTGTAGATAAGCAAATGTTAGTTTAAGCATGGTTCTGACGAAGGAGTGAGCCGAAATAGCTATCATCTATAACTTTAAAAAAATTGTAGAACAAAAATACATTGCTATTTTTTCACCTTGTTATTTTGAACAAAATATTGGAAATCTTAAAATCGTAAATTAATATTTTGTTTTTTTTTTGTCTTCCAGTGTGACAGTTCCAGGATATCAAGGCAGTCTTCAGGCAGGACTTTCACCACCTGCTGCCCAGCTTGCTGCATGGGAGCGCTTCGGGCTGGAGTTTGTGTTGACCTTCATCGTGGTGTTCACTCACTGTGTGTGCGCTGACAGACCTCCGCCCTCGTCGTCTCCTTCGGAATCAGCACCCCCTGCGTCACTTGCGATGGGCGCCGCCTACAGCGCGTGCAGTTTGGTTTCGGTGAGTTTTAACTTATTAAAGTAACATTTCAAAATATTGGAGCCATACTCGTTTTTCGTTACGAGCATTTAGACTTTACGCATATATATCTGCCCCTAAGTTTCCTCGCATCGTCCCTCGTCATTCCGATGTAGCTACCCTTTGTACATCATATGAATGGGTATCGACAATCTTTTATGGTAACGGAACTCATCCTGAAATTGTATCACATGCCCAACCAAGGTCCAT
Organism: Himalopsyche japonica; assembly: GCA_028555115.1. Lineage (NCBI taxonomy): Eukaryota > Metazoa > Arthropoda > Insecta > Trichoptera > Rhyacophilidae > Himalopsyche > Himalopsyche japonica. Next base: position 632,087 of record JAHFWJ010000465.1, on the reverse strand, counting down.
GGACTATTTTTATTTTGACTATAAACAAGGGATGATTTCATTTATGCAATCGATGCTTAGGTGCTTGACGGAATTTTAATATCAAATCTGAATTATTAAGACTTTATTAGATTCCACATGTTTTATCACTTACTACCCGGGTTTCGCCTTTCGGCATCTTCAGGCATTCTATCACATGGATGCAACGAAGCTGACAGAACTGATGAAGGTAATGATTTGTTCGCTCTCTTACCTCCAAGATAACAAATTGAAACCACTGTACCCGTAGTATTCGCTGCTTAGTAAGCATCTCTTTTTGAAAGACATTATACAGTTGGCATGTGCTTTTATAATGTGCTATGACTCACAACCGTAAACAGCACTGCTAAGATGCATACGTTGAATATAATATTTATTGATGATGATGATGATGATGTATGAACTGAAAATACTAACTTTGACCAGTTATTTCATACTCATACATATAACTTATATTTTCTCTAAGCGTAGATTCAGATTAATTATATATTAAAAAAAATATTTTTTAAATGCTTAATATGAGATGTGAAAATTGTTGAATAAATAAACAAATCATTGATAAAATTCTGATAAAAGCGTAAGCCGAAATAGCTATCAACTATATATCTTATAATTTTTGTAGAACTAAAATGCTTTGCTATTTTTTTCATGGCAAAAAACATTTCATTCCATGTTATAATGGAGTTCCACCAAGTACATGCCAATTCAATCACTATACAAAGCATGTCAACACTGTAGAGAGGTTTCTGATTCACGGTAAAAAAAATAGTAATATATTTTGTATCGTGTTACAATGTAGTTCTACCAAGTAAATACCAATCCAAGTTTGATTGTCAAAATTTATCATATCGCTCGAGTCATTCAAAGCGTTTTTTGAAGTATGTAAATTGTGAAAAAATAGCAATGTATTTTAGTTCTACAAAATACATTGCTATTTTTTCACCGTGTTATAATGGAGTTCTACCAAGTGAATGCCAATTCAATCAATAATATGTAAATTGTGATCGAATTCCTAGTAAAGCTTTAAACACCACTAATTAAATCAATACATTAACGGTTGGTAACATTTAAAAGAACGTGACTTGCACGTACAAGTTGTTTGTCTGTTGTGAAATGTTAAATTTTATTCATTAAAAGTTCAAACAGCATGACAAGAAGCTTTGCATTCGATATAGAGTCCCATCCTACAATCGCCTCATAGCGCTGTGTCCATCACCATAATTTGCATCTTTTGTATTGGATACTTGTAAAGGAAGAGAACCTTTTGGTATCAGCTTTGCTTTGTTACAATCACGCGCCGCCACAGGATATGCGTTCACCTGGATTTTTTTTTTATTTCTTTTGTGTAAAAAAAAGGGAATTCTACCTTCGCGTAGATCTGTTGGGACTTACAATCCCGGAGTGTTTTATGATGATGTATATGGCTCCCACAATACGCAATTTTCTATTCATTAAATGTGAGAATTTGTTATTTATTCGTGTGCTATTTTCAATTCAAACTGTGTTATATTTTCATTAAAGAATGATTAAAACTTAAATTAAGCGTTATACACTGCTTAAGAAATACAAAAAATACAATCAACAATGTTATAACAGTACTGCAAAAATGACAGCCAAAATATCGAAGTGAAAATATGAACACAAATATGCGCAGTTTCAAAAACACATACTTTTGAACAATAGATATTTGGTACGTATATACAAAAACAAAAAATAATAAATCTGAATTGTTACAATTTTGTACGATTCCACATGTTTTACCGCTAACGACCCGGGTTTCAGCTTTCGGCATCTTCAAGCATTCTATCACACGGATGCAACAGAACTGACGCATAATAAACAGTTAGCATAGACTATATACTTAGGTAGATACTATATAATAAGGTATTAATTACAGGAAAACACATCATTATTTGTTGTAAAACCCTTTCAAGAATGACTCATTAACAAGATTAACCGCCAATGAAAACTATCAAAGGCAATTGTGTAAATTATTACTAGATCTATTTTATTAAATATGTTTTGGCTGCCTTGAAGTCGGTGTTTTTCCTGTAATTAATACCTTTGGTATATAGACGATGCTAACTGCTTATTGTGTGCCAGTTCTGTTGCATCCGTGAGTTATAATATAATGCCTGAATATGCCTAAAGCGATGCCAGTGGAGCGGGTCATTAGGGACAAAACAAGTGGAATCGTACGAAGTTGTAACAATTCAAATTTGTGTTATATTTTAATATGGTGCTATGAATATTTCGTACACTAAATTTTGCGTCAAAATAAAGGAAAACCTTCCGATAAAGTTTACCTGAAGATGTTTCACAAACAGAGTCACAATTAATAACAAAACCAATTGAATAACTTCCCTCTTTTATATTTTTCAATGCCACTGTTGGTTTTGAAAAATTGCTTCCATTTGATGGTAATTGTGCCGTTTGAAAAATGTGGATTAATTAAAAAACACTAAACAAAATAAAATTAAAACGCCAAAGAGAATCCCGGAAGTTTTAGCGAAGCAACTTGCAGCTGCCGTTTCGAAATTAAATTATTAAAATCTTTCGGCCGAGGTATAAACAAAGAGTTGTGGTCAGCAAGCGAGCACCTGGCTATCTGTTGTGCAGAATGGCACTAGGTTTTTATTATTTACTCCATTTTGAATTATTTCCGACACTTTTAGGAAGGTCATTTAGGAACTGTTATTAAAAAATACCCACTTTACTCCAAAATACAGGACAAGTAAACGAACAATATTAGGAATGCTTTAAGTACGTAACACTGAATATGCGGTCATGTCGTATAGAACATAGTTAATTAACTTTTTACATTCGCGGCCCAACAAAAAATCCAAAAATCTGCGCAAAATGCGGACCATGAACATTGGAAAAATATTATAAATATTTATATAATATATATCAATATTTAAGTACATTAATTGAATTGGCATTTACTTGATATAAATCCATTATATATAGATATATATGATAGTTCTGACGATGGCGTGAGCCGAAATAGCTATCAACTATATTTTATAAAATAAAATTACAACTCAAATACTTTGCTATTTTTCACCGTGTAATATTTAAGTATATTAAAACAGACAGTAACAAAAACATATAATTAAAAAAATCCATAAAATACCACATAAAATTCGATTGTTTATCGAAATAATATTACATCACAGACGACCCAAAAACCTCCGCGGACCACCGCTGGAGAAACTAGGGTATAGAATACAAAATACAGTACAATTTTATTGCATTAAAACTGAAAAATAAACCGTAATATCTTCTTTTAAAATCAATTTGTAGCTTTCGCTAATTCAACGCAGAATCATTCAAGGCATTCATCAGAACAATTCGACGAGGATGAAGATGCTAAATTATGACATAAAAACATGGAGAATCATAAACTATTGCATCAAGAAAGCTTAGAAATAAATTGATCCCAATTTAGTACTGTGCCACTATTAAACGATCAACTAAACCTTCCTAATTATCAAATGCTATATCCCTCACTTGAGATTAATTCTATTGGTCAACAATCTAAAGAATATATAATAAATGATCTAATTTTAAATCCCATTATTAAAATACACTCATATTTGAAATAAGCAGGTGTCCCTACCTAAATTACCCAATTATTTTTTTTTGTTAATTTCACCAATACGGGCCTGACAAGATATACGTCAGATCGTCATACGAAATGCAGTTTTGTGCAGCCTTTCCTTTTGGTATCAGCATAATTTGCAGTCTCTCTTCATCTTCCATTGGAACATTTAGGGTCATCAAAAATGTTGACAAATTTAAAAAAGAGCTCGCATTAAAATTTCAATTAACGTAAATGAAATTGAAAATTATATCGCATCTCATAAAGTATTTAAATATTAACACGGTGAAAAAATAGCAATGTATTTTAGTTCTACTTCTATTTAAATATTTATTCTAAAATAAATGATTGATGTGCCAGTTATCACTTTTAAAGTGTTAACTATGATTTCTTGCTGAAAATGTGTTATATTGTATTTCAAAAAAATTAAATATAATTTTTTAACGTTTTCCTCAATTTTCCAAGTGAATTATCATGAACGGCATAGCTCATTACAAACATTATTTATTGAATTAACTGGTAATCAAAAGTTAAAATATCTTATTTATGATATTGACTGAAGGTGTTTGATGAAATTTCACAATCAAATTTGAACTGTTGAAACTTTGAATAACTCCAAATGATGTTCTACTAACAACCCGAGGCTCGCCTTTCGGCATCTTCAGGCATTCTATCACACGGATTAACAAAACTGACAGTTCTGTCACAACTTGAAGAATGCATGACGTCGCCGAAAGACGAAACCCGAGTTGTTTGTGACAAAACACGTGGAATCGTACAAAGTTCGTTAAATAGTCATCTTCTATTCAGCGCTTTTTTTTAACAGTTATATATTTCAGCAAAAGTATATTTCAAGTGAAAATATGGTTTGCAAATTCAGGCAGCGAAAACGTAATAGACCTACATGACAACTAAAATGTGTAATAAACCTGTTTGTAAGAAAGTTCTGAAACGGATTTAGTACCGCTGGAAAGTTTCTGTTGAATATAGCTGGAATATCTTTTTATGTGTTGAATTATAACATATTTTAACTTCTCATAATGTAATAATAATATGCAAAAATGTTACTCCACTGAGACGCCAGTAAAATATTTTAAAACACTATAAACTCACGTACAACAAACAAACACATTTATGAACGAACAAACTATTATATTAAATGATAAATAATACATCATTGAACTGACCAGTGTGATAGTGATTTACAACCCTAATCAATTATCATCCCGCAGGTTCCCCACATTTTCGTCCATACTGCGAGTATGTTCGAATAATAATAATTGGGGGCGAATTGTATCCGCATACCTGGACGGCAGGTGTTGGTTGTTGCCGAGATCTTCCACCAGGTGACTCCCACTACCTCACCTAATTTCATTGGCGAATCACCTTTCGTCGGCAGGATTAAATGAAAATATACCTGAGTAACAAAAAATATTGCAGCTATGTCGTACCGACAACTTTCCGTCCAGTAGAAATGCCGTCTCATCAACAATATCAATCTTTTATAACATCTTACCATACTATTGATCTTGTCGCTACTGATTTAATTTTTGACGTTTGCATCCATGTTTTTTTTTCAAAAATGGAATACATCATACGAGCGTATCAGTTTATTTTTTCAGTCACGACTAGATTTTTTACAACTTTTTTTTTATTATTTTTGAAATAGGTTTCGTCTACCGATATCATCAAACCATAACAGATGTTTTAATGAATTAAAAATAATTTCCAATAAAACGGTTACATTGCCTATATTATCAATACATTGAAATACTTTTTTAGCGATATTTTTATGGTATTTCATTTTGAATATAAATTAAAATTTATAACTGTTAATTTCACTTGCTGTGTTACTACATAATACACGTGTATCGCTTCTTTGCGAAACATTTTCAAAATGACTATATCGTAAGGTTATTCATATCTGACGTTACTTAAAAATGAAGAGTGGGATAGGGTTATTTCCTTTTTACCAAACGACGGTTAGAAGGAAAATAATTTCTAATTAATTCAATTATCATAAAGATACTTTCAACAAATCAATTACTAGTGTTTAATGGTAAAAATCCTATATTCATTTTTTAGTAAGTAACACTAATTTAGTGGTGCATTCAAAATAAAGCTTCATCCATAGTTTTGAATGCACTACTTCATTATAATTGATTTTCATTCAATATAATCAGAGTTGTGGAGTTGAAAACGAACAACTCTGACTACTTTCTCGATTAGATGATTTAAAAAAATATCTCAATGAACAATTTGCCGGATTGATTAGTTGATCTTTAAATTAATGCACATTAATAGAAAAGATAGGGGAAAAAACCTGACAAAATTAAACTTTTTTTAGTCAATCATGTTTTTTAACGTCTCCACATCCCTGGTTATCTTAATCTTATTATATTTGGAATTGCGTAATACCTTAATGATAAAATCCATATGCTAAACAATAATTATTGTATGTCATAAATCTGACATACGCCACTGCAAAATATTTATAAATAAGGAACGATTTGTTTTGAATACAAATTTGTTTGGCTCGTTTATTTTAATTACCGGCCGGTGTTGCCGTATTGTATATTTTGCAAACTGAATAATTCCCTCATATAACTACCCATATCACATTTCCGAATGTAAATAATAAATATTAACCTACCTCTGTTATAAATAAAAGCACTATTCATTGCTTTTTCGTGATTAATTGAATTCTGTACTTCTAAAGTCTTCGGGAGTGGGCCATTGTATTGTTTTGTATGTACAATAGTGTTTGCCAATTGGGGAGATCGGGGCCGACGCTAGGTGGGTTCCGAATGTTTCTTAAACCCGGCCTTGCGGTTCAAATGATCTCAGATAGAAAATCCAATTATTCACCAAGTTCTACAATGATGCTCTCCACTGCTTACTTTACTTTTTATTTGGTATCCGCGTGTGTTTTTCAAAAATATTTATGCACAGTTTACAATGCGTTTCAACAGAGTAGATAATCGTAAACGCACAATAAAATTAATTACTTATTACTCATAACATTACATTAAAATCTGAGAACCTTCTTTTTCCATAAATATTGTAAGATATATATCAGCTTTAGACTTTTTTTTTCTCTCGCTCGATTAAGTTTATTTGAATACATCAAAGCGACAAATCGCCTTAAAACAAAAACGTCACGCAAACTCTCTCTTGTTCAAAAGCATACAAACTTTCCGATCGCAAATGGAATCGTATGTCTGTAAAGCCGGATATTGACAACAGTATAAACCGATTTATTCTGAGTGTTGAGGCATTAATTTTTAAACATCATCAATATTTTCTCTGCGCAAAAAAAGGTTTTAAATAATTTTACATAACGTTATCCAAAAATGAATGTGTCGTGAAATTTTGATAAGATTTCTTTTATTTAGATTTCACAAAATTTCAAATAAAAATGAGGTACTCTTAAATTATGACGCTTGGGTATTTTACTGAAGTAAATAATATACAGGCATAGAGACACAGAATAGACTTTTTGTTTGTCAGGACCCGAAAAAATAATAACACTTTACAGTCACACATTTTTGTTCGACAACAACTACATCGAAATAGCTTTTTTCTATTTTGATTTTAGACCTCGTGTATATTCTTAATTACCTATCGATATATTTTGAAAGTAAGAATTAAAATTCATTTTAATTTTTGGTAGTATAGCTGCGCGTATCCAAAGACGCCACATTGTGCGTTCTCGGATCGTAGCGTTTGTCTCAAAAATGACGCCAATGAAGCGTCCGCGGACCGTAAAGTGTTAAACCCAAAAAGGTATAATTGTGTATATAAGAGACCCAACTTTATTATTATGTTTTAATAAATGAAACATTATTTTAGTACTTTTCCATAATTATATAAAATAAAGATCAGAATCGGTTTCGCTCATGGTGAGCATTATCAAATGATAAACTGTCAGTTGATAAAGTTCTGCTTTCAACACAGAATCGACGTGTACTAATATTTGTTCGTTTTTTTTTATTATTTTCAGTTGCCATATTTGAACCCGGCCCGTGCGCTCGGCCCTGCCTTTGTTCTGAACCGCTGGGACGGACACTGGGTGCAGTGGGCTGGTCCTCTGGCTGGCGGTGTCGCCGCTGCTCTCCTCCACGAAGTCGTCTTCAGTGGCCGACGACGAATGCGCGGCTCCGGATCTGCCGATGGAGATTCTTCCAGTGTCCAATCTGATGAAGACGCCTACGATGACCTTGATAAACCTCAGCAACCGCATCACGGAACCGTTGGCGTCAAATTCCCTGCTGCAGCTTACTCTGCTTATAGACCAACCCCTTCGCATCTGCCTAATCCTGTCGGTGAGTTAACCAACTAAATTGATTTTATTACAAAAACGAACATAACTTAAAAAACAAAGAGAGCACAAGCTTCTGACGAAAATTATATTCTTTAATAAACTACGATATTTCGACCATAAATATCTTATAACCAATGTTATATTTTAAAAATTGAATTACTTAAACTTATTTAATGTATCGTAAACGCTCACAAGATGGCATTAAAGAGTCGATTTCGATAGAAAATGACTGTTTTTGTAATAAACTCGTCAATTGTGTGATAATAACGTTTACAACGTGATGAAAACGTCTTTTTTTCTGTAAATTTTTTGGTATAAAAGAAACAACCTGAGAAAAATCTCTGTTTTTCATATTTAAGTACGCAATTCTGAAATACTTTTATTAGAATCGAAGTCGATAGCGCACGATTTTAAAGTTGTCACTTCGACAGTGGATAGATTATTTAGAAGTGTCTCCTTTAAATATTAATCATTAAAAAATATAGTAGAATCATACATGATATTGAAAGACAATACATTACAAATTACAATTGAATAACTTGACTCAAGATAGATGGCATTCGAGTCATGAGACAAAAATTAATGCCTTCTCGATAAGGGTCCCTAAAGCAATATATCTGATAATTATAATGTTGGCTTGTACTAAGTTAAAATGAGTGTCTTCTATATTTCAGGTCTTGGCGGATATTGTCCGACATTGGCATCAGGCGCAGGACTTTACCCAGGCGGTAGTGCATCAGCGGTTAAGTTGGAACGTGTAGAATCACTTTACGGAGGCACTCGTTCTTTATACTGCAAGTCTCCAACACTGACCCGCGCAAACCTTCATCGCTCACAATCAGTATATAGCAAACCTCCCAGAGCGAATGCAGCGCCTCCCCCGGGTCCTCTTCTACCGGCTAGAGACCTCTATCGACTGGACCACCAAGTCGTCAACCAGAACGCCCACAACCAAATTCAAGCCAGAGAATCAGCCTACGCTACGAGGCCTCTGAATCCTGCCACGCGAGAAGCTTCTCCGGCTACTTACGGCCAACGGCAAAATCCCGCAGGAGGCGCTGTGGGTAACCACAATAATCCAGACGCTAGAGAAGAAGCACCGAAAATGTCAAGACGGCCTGACAGCATGTATGGTATGGTCGTTTCTCAGCCTCGCAGAAACCAATCGGCACAATCTGATGACTCGTCGTATGGATCGTACCGTGGGGGACCCGGTGGCGGGGCGCCCGGCGGAGCACCCTACCACTTGCCCCCACCTGCTACACACCAATATTGAACCGTGAATAATTTTTTAAAAAACATAATTTTAATATTGGTAACCACTGTCTTACCTGTCAAGACACAGGGTGGTTGTGTCACTATCGGGTGAGATTTATGCGTGCCTGACAGAAACATTTGTTCCACTTCTCCTATTTGTATAATTAAATTTCTGTTTTAATTTTGATATTATAAAATCGGAGAGTGTAGTATTTGTGACATGTGAACGGTCGGCATGATAGACTGATGTCCTAAATAATTAGGAAAATTAAAATTATATTTTATTTCTTTTATCACATTGTAACACTAAAAATTAAGTTTGCAAATACACTCAATCCTCTATTTCCATAGAGAATGTTCCAAAGACAAAGAGAGAAGAGAGCAAAAAAGATAAGTTGCCTGTACAAAATTGGTTAATAGGTAACACTATTTAAAACGACTAGCTGCAGAGCATGCCATACGATTCTCAAACGTAGTGTTTTAAATATTTTTATCATTTATTTATTTATATTGCGCAATTATGAATATATAGGCGAGAGTGCAACGCATTTTTTTTAATTAATATGTACATACATATGTAATTATATTATTTTTGATTTTAATTTATTTCTAACTGTGGAAATAGGATTGAGTGTTTATGAATTTTGTCTATAACAATGTGAGACTTCAATCTACTGTTTTTCTAAGCTATAATATTTCAGTGCTGCCAGCTAGGCAAGTTCATCCACAATAATTATTATTTGTGTTAACTTAAATAAGAAAAATATTGGGAGCAATATGTAATAAAAGTGAAGATAGCGTGCAATTGACTGTTTATTTAGTAATTTTTAATTTCTTCCAACTCTAATCACTTCATCAAAATATTATTCATGATCATAGATGTCAAAGATTGTCAAAGCACACGAATAAGATATTAAGACGTTTCTACAAATTATAACTACTTCTGAAGAAAATTTTATTTGTATACTTACCATACTATTATGCATGAATTTGAAATCAGGTTAACTAAAAGTTTTACGGAATCCATATTTAAACAGAATTTAAAATCAATCTATTACTCTCCTAGGTCTGTATATGTGCTATATGTAGACCTAAATGTAATCTGATTGTTTGAAATGTTTTGATAACAAACGATCTTACCTTTATATTGTCTTTCATTCACTTACTATAAAAAACTAATATACTTTGACACATTTTTGTGTCTATTGTTTGTTTCTGTTTCATAAATTGAATGCATTTATTCACTGTTTATCATATCTGGAGCTGAGGAATTTCTAACTTAATTTTAATTATCTATAAATGTATTTTTTCTTTTTAATGTAATATTTCATCTTGTATATTCTATTTTATTTAAATAATTATCAATATGATTACCAACCTCGAATTTTACACCTACCTCTAATTTTAAGATAGCATTAATTTACTAAATGGAGATAAAACTATAAGAATAGTGAATTTGGTTTATAAGTGACAAGGCGATAAATTCAAAAGTTAATGTTCCGTTTCATAAATGATTGTTTTTTCTAGCAATAAATAAATAAGAAATTTGATTATAAAAATATATTCAATATGAAATTTTTGTAATATTTAAAATACTTTCTATTAAAAGCTAATTAAAAGAATTTTAATAATAAAATGACAGAAAGGAGGTAACATTAATAATTTAATTAGGTGGGGAGTTTCGAAATTATTACATTTTTAAATTTATATGCCAGCCAAACCATATTTATTTTAAGTGGCTAATAAATTTTTTATTATGTCACATAGATGGTGTACTTCCCAGTGAAAGGAATAATTAAACTTGATTTAAATTGTAAATATCCGTGACTTTTGGGAAAAACTTGATTACTAATTTTCAATTGCTGTGCATACTTTTAAATATAGATTAGATAATACATTTTTGGACTACCCTTGAAAACTGACATTGTTTCCATACTTGGTTTGAATAATGAGTAATCTGATAATGAATATATTCATTAGAAATTTTAAATTTTGTTTAAATTGCCATTCTATAAATTCAATATTCTGCAGTTATCAGTTTATGCCCAAGCTCACCAATAAAATTGAAACAATTTTCCAAAATGAACATTTGAAATGTTATGAAGAATATCATTTGAGTGTTGAAAGTTTAGAATGTAATGATAGTTTAAATTTGAATTAGGTTAAACAATTTGTAAAAGTCAACCAGCATTTGAAAGTCATGTATGTAGAGTAGAAGCAAAAGACAAGAACTACTGTGTTCATTTTATTGATAGATTATTAAATAGAAAGAATCTCACATTTTTACAGTATTTTCTATCACCCTCTGAGATTTTTAATATCATTTTGATACCAAAAAGGGCTCAAAACACTTTGCTGACTGCTTTTATATTCATTGTAGACATTTTTTAATGCGCATCCTTATTTTAATAAATTAATTTTAATATCTTGGAATTTGTGATCATAACACAATTTAACAATTTACATTTGAAATTAATATTACTGACGACTGCGTAGAGGTTTATATAATATATCAGATAATTCAATAAATTTGTACATATAAATAAATTTACTGTTGAAAATTGTTTAGAACGTAAGTGTTTTTTTACATTACATTGTAATAATAGATTTCATCATCAAATATGATAGAAATATTTATAAATATGAATAAAAATTGTCACAATATCGAGAAGGTTATAAAAAATAAAACACATTTTAAAGGCAACACACGTATTTTATTTGTAAAGCATAATTGTTTTGCTAACGTATCCCCATAACACAATATAATGATTGCCCATTTTAGAAATGCGATTATCATGCGGAATGGTGGCACAATTTTCTCTGGTAATGTTTCTTGTATTTTGTACAAAATTGCTCAAAACTTTATAAGCTTACAATAATAATAATTGATGAATTCATATATATATATCCCTTGTGTCCATTTGCTGAAACAAATGTCCATCATATCGATAACATTTGTTGCCCTATTCTGTCTATCAAAAGTCACTCGTCAAAGAAAATCATAGCAACTATTTTACAGTCTGTGCTGCAGATAAAATTAAAAATAAAAGCAAATGAAAACTTGTTTGAACGACGCATATGACAACCGGGTAAATATTCCATGCAAACTGCAATAATATATTGACCGCGGTTTTCATAACCGTTTAGGTAACATATTATAATGAAAATATACAAAAACAATACAAATCTTGTCTTTCATTCACAAAAAGACATTACAATAATGGTAATGTAATTTTTCATTTACAGATGGGACATAATGATTCCTATGGGTACACGTACATGCCCTTTTCAGCTGCCACAAAACAATAAATAAAAACAAATTTAATCTATTACAGTATGATATCACTAAAATGTACTAAACGGCCGAGACAGGTTTCGTCTGACAATAATAGTACATTTCACAACAAAGTCGTTTTTAGCTACACTGTCAGGCTTTAATAAATAGTGATAAAGAAAAAATTCTCAGCTTAACTGTTTTAGAGATAAAATATTGTACAAAATGAAAAATAAAGCTACCGATCAATGCATAAATACAAACAGATAAAGCTTAGTGTAAGATTGTTTTTGTTTTTTTTTTTGTTTAATTTTGATCTTATCAGACAAAAAACCTAACTAATGACATTGTCAAAGCACAGATGCATATATATCCACTGATTTTTTTTTGTGAACCGGTAAAATTATTAAATAATTTTACTAAATTGGGTCTTTGCTTTTATATTTTAATTACTGTACAGTGTAAACAGAGGAAGCAAGCGGTTTCATAAAATTGAATGCGTAATGTAGATAAATATGCTGTATTTTTGTTTATTAGTCTCATATCTGCAGTTGTTGAAAAAAACTAAGTTTTCGAGGAAATTCATTGGTCCAGTGTAATATTTTATAATATGTGATCACACTTCACAAACCCTTATATGCTAAATGCACTTTTTTTGACCGAATGATGCCAATTAATTCTTCTTTTCTACATGAAATAATAAAAAAACATCGCATGCACTTAATAAGTTTTTCGAAATACAATTATTATTAGTTATATATTATTATTAATGATATTTTACCGAAAACTAGTATTTAAATTTAGTGTAAATTATTATTTCGTGCCGTTGTATTTGTCGCTAACGATTTAAAAGGCGTGAGTATTAATTATTACAAACTATTTTTCATTTAAGACAATGAATACTAAAATACAGTCCTACACACGGATAATTAGATGCGGGAACGATATATATATCAACAGGTGCCACTATATCATGCAAATGTAGCAACAGACAAAGGGCAACAGAAAATAGACCAAGGCATACGATTTGCGAGACAGACTTATCGATAGAAGATCATTCGACGAATCGATTTTTAAGAAAAGGACAATCAACGCAAAAGATGAAGCGATTTGAAATAATTCTGCATTCTATTTAGTCAGTGAAAAAATACAAAACACAGTTTGTCCAACGTGAAAAACTGAAACTGTCTCAGTCGATGTCTTAAGTTTTCACAATTTTGTTTACAATTTATCCACAAAAAGAAAAATAAATTAATTAACTGATAGTTTTATTTTTTATACAAACAAATATTTTCTTCTAATCCTATTTATTGAAACAATATTATAAAAAATAACTTTCATAACCAAAATGAGATACATTCAGACTTTTTCTCATTATTTGCACATTCCATACATCCAATCGTTTTAAAAGTATTAATCAATTCTTTGAAGCATTTTTATTAATAACATGTAGCGAGAACAATGAACAGTGAAAAGAAACAACGTCATCCGTTACATTTTAGTTTAATTAAATAAAACTACAGCAGTTCAGAAATGTGTATTGCACTGAGTAAAGTTAAATGATTGCCTCACAAAAAACAAACAAATATTGACCTACTGACAGTAGCCAATTGAAGTAACAATTAAGCCATGGGAATTCATTTTAAGGTATATCTTTCCATACACCACACAATTCAATCAGAACAGTAATGGTTCTTTGATCAATAATATTTTCACAAATTAATTTCGTATATAAGTAATTCTATTAATTGAATCAGCATTTACTTGGAAATTCTACATTATAAAATGGTGAAAATATTGGAAGAATTTAGCTCTCCAAAATTTTAGATATGATTGTTGATAGCTTTGTTGACAACTGGTGACAGAATTATGATCACACGACATTTAAGCTAAGTTAAAATTAAATTATTTATTAATTGATAATTTCAATTTGAAATCATCTTCAAACAGTATCGCACGAAATAGCTTCATATTTGCACCCAGCGTACTTACAATCTTGTAATAAATGCTTGAGATTTAATGCTTTCAAAACAATAGACACAATCAAGGTAATATTTTTTTAAACAACCAAACTAATATCAAATCATCACCACTTCAAGAAACTCATGTAGTAGTTAGACATTATTATTAAATTTCAATGTAATTTTTTAGCAACCAATATTACTAGTTGAGTTTATTTAATCTCTTAAAAAATCTTAATAAAAAAAACATATTTTAACTACATCTAAAATGTTTGACACTAGAACAGAGTATTGTCTATCTCTTCTAAGCCCTCTGACTGTAACATGTCAACTGCTAATGTGGCCGATTGCAGTGTGTTGATATTTTACACTCAAAAATATAAGGCTTACAACAGTGTCAAATCTTTGGTGGAATAGCTTCTTCTTGTATTGAAATATAGCCTTATTTATCCTGATAATCTCTGTATGTTTGGTTTATACCACATTACTGATTTTTTTTTTAGTATTAAGGTCACAATATCATTAACAGGTTCAGCATTATATAAAACTAAGCCTAAATTTAATCGAATCATAGATCTGATGGAGACAAAAGTCAAAATGACTATCAACATCAAATCAAAAATTTTGTAGAGCTAAATATCTTGACATTTTTAATTTCTTGGAATGATTATATCACAATCCGTATGTTACATTATCAGATATTAAGATATTGAGCTTAAACTGTGAAACAATAATATTAATATATTGAAGGATCAAACTTCAGTTATATCTATAGAAGTTGAAACGGATTGTATTGCCATCTGATATTATAACTTTGAAACGTCGGAATGTATTATTACATAACTTGGAGAAACCCAACAATAAATGTACAATAATATTAACCATTTGTTTGAAGTTGTCGAACGGTTCGGCAGGGTATACCCAAAAGATCGCAGCTCGATCCGCCTTCGTCCGTCGTCGATGTTAGTTTAAATTTGATATTAAAATATTTCATACATACATACATATAAACCTAGCAAAAAATCTCACAGTTTTTGAGTTTAAACAACAATGCCTAAGATGTAATTTCAGATAGCCAAGTGGGTATTACGCAAAATCTTTCAAAAAGCGTCAACAGCAAATAAAGTGAATATACTTATTGCAGCATTCAAACGGATCCATAGACACTGTGGAATGAAGCGACTACATATTGAAATTCAAAATAACGCAATAGCAACACTATTGCCGTACCGTGTGTGATTGAAATGATTGATGCCATTTAAACTGTGCGACTTGATAATTTGCTGTCAAAAACTATAGAATCGATTATAAAACATTTCGATTTTTGCGTATCACTAATTTGACACGAGATGCCGGCAGCGATGGCAGTGATGTGAAAGTAATCCATCGGCATTGTCGTTTAGGAAATCGAAGCTTCCGTAATAAACCGTTTAGCAGGCGCACCCGCCTTCGCCGTCCTGTTGGTCCACTCCGAGAGATTGTTGCGTTTGCAAGTCCACAGCTGCGCTTTGGTTAAGGATCACACTTATTTGCACCAATTTCAAACACATATCAGAAAATTAAATCTTGTGAGAATGGTAATAAACAGGTATCGTAATTTAAAAATGTTGCCGTTTTCTACATCAATAATCAAAGAAATGCAAAAAGCCGTTTCATAGGATAAGGCATAAATAAAAATTTAACAAAAACTGCTGATGCCAAAATATTTCCTTCATTTTTTTCATAAAAATTTTACAGCGTGAATAAAATTTAGTTTTTTTTGTTGATTCAATAAAAAATCTTTTAAAATATCTATTTGATGTTGCAAAAATTGAAATGGGAATGCTGAAGATACATTATGTAACCTGCCATACAGAATAATAAATGAATACTAGATAAGTGAATAAGAAGTAATGCTACAACTTTTAGAGCATCTGTATTTATCGCGAGAATCTAAATAGTAAATCAGTGCCAACGTGATATATTGAGGCTGAAATATTAAAGAAATCATTTAACCCTTTACCTGCTCATCCTGTCTACATACAAGTGCCAGGCTGCTTTCACCTTTCCCACAATTAAATAAATTGTGAAAACAAAATGAAAATATTGATTAATCATTTTACAAAAAAAAAAAAAAATCTAGAATAAAATGAAAATTTACTACTTGGGGAAAAATTGCTTGCCACAGACATTGTGAATTCTTGGTTATGGAATAAAGTTCATATTTTGTGACCGGTTAAAAGTTAATATTGTATGAAGAAACAAAATAGAGGGAAGAAAAAAATCCCCTAACATTTCTAATAAAATATTAAAATAAAAATAGTATATTGAAAGCATTGTGCACTGCAGAGCATGTGAAAAGCATTATTTTGTTAAATATTAAAAAAACATATGAGAACATACCTTTTTTCATGTCCTTCAAATTCTCTTCCGCCAAAAGAATACATACATCAAACAATTCTTAAAATTCAGTTTCGTTAATATAATTCAATTGAATGTTTTGAAGATTCCAACAAACGCCTTACGAGTTATTTTTTCTATTGAAATATTAAAATAATTATACTGAAATGTGGCAACTAAGAAAATAAATGTACTGTTTTATGGTTATTGAATTATGGATTTAAGGTGTATATTTTTATGAAAGTTATCATATAAAATGTAATGTTAAATATATAATTAAAAAAATGATAAACATTTCAAGCTAACGCAATAACCATAATACAACATGGTGAAGAAAATAGCAATGTATTTTAGTTCTACAAAATTATTTTTTTAAATATAGTTGATAGCACGGTGAAAAAATAGCAATGTATTTTAGTTCTACAAAATTATTTTAACAAATATAGTTGATAGCTATTTCGGCTCACGCCATCGTCAGAACTACGTTCTGCATACTACGTACATAGTTCTGACGATGGCGTGAGCCGAAATAGCTATCAACTATATTTGTTAAAAATAATTTTGTAGAACTAAAATACATTGCTATTTTTTCACCGTGTTATAATGGAGTTCTACCAAGTGAATGCCAATTCAATCAATAGTTGATAGCTATTTCGGCTCATGCCATCATCAGAACTATGCTTAAACTAACATTTGCTTATCTATATATAGCCGTGTAGAAAAGGTACACAATACATCTCTCCTGTTATAACGACCTGGCTTGTTTCCTGCTCGTAATAAAACTAACAATTGTAAATGAAACTAAAAAGGTGGCTATATCAATACATTCACATATAACACGGAAGTGGTCCATTACTGAAACAAAGGAACACCACCCAGAGGATTCAATAATGGTGACCGACATATATTAGTCTGTTCGTTAAGAATTCTTTGTGATATCTATTGATTTCCAGCTGTTCCAAAGCCGTCATCCTGCGACCCTTACTACAAAGATGCAAACACTACTTACTTATTACTATTTACTCTATAACGTGATTAGCAAATTGTGAATCTGTTTTTTTACTGTTGAATGATCTTATATGTTCCTTAGCTCGAGTGGATATACTTCTACCTGTCTGTCCGATATAAACGGACAAACATGAGCCACAGGACATTTTATAAATACCGTTTCTGTCAAGTTTATTAATTTTATTTAAGCATAGTTCTGACGATGGCTTGAGCCGAAATAGCCATCAACTATATTTTAAAAAATAATTTTGTAGAATACATTGCTATTTTTTTCACCGTGTCATAATGGAGTTCTACAAAATGAATGCCAATTCAATCAATAAACCATAATACAATTTACGAACAAATATTTGCTATGGAATCGATCTAAAAAAATGTTCATGAAAAAATCAATAAAAAAACAAATTAGAAATGAACAGCTATATCCAATAGCCTGCCTTTATTAATAATAATAATCATAAATACAATTAAAATATTATCTTGATAAGTAATAAAACTGGTGCTTTAAGCCTACACTAGTTTTGAAAGGAGGCTGTCTAAAAATGCATCACCCACCTACAAGTATGATGGTCAACGACATAAAATGTAAACTCAATGCGCCGCGTCATGACGCATTCCAAACATATATTACTGTCGATACACAATGTGGCCAACTTAAATTTAATTAGTATTTACATGAATAGTTCAGTAGAATCGAAAGTCTACTAAATTCTTACTTTAACAAATAAATAATATGATTTTATAATGGTTTATGGCAATGGCAATGAAGGTATAAATTAAAATACCGGGAAATTGGTAATTTAAATGGATCTCTTTAATAATCAAAGTTTTAAGTTTTACTTAAATTTATTGCTTCAAAAAGGCTTCGAGACTTTTGTATAAGTAGTTAATCTACGTTAATTATTCCTCTAGTACGATTATAATATATAAACTATCCAATTTAATGTGATACAAGAAGTCGTCACTTTATGAATGTTATTATTCAAATGAATTACAAGAAAATAGGATCAATAATGTTACACGATTATGTCACAACCCGATATATGTGAAATTCTCTCCCGATTTGACACATGAAAATTATAAATTATTTATCGAAAAAACTTTAAATAATAAAAAATATTTTGATATGCTATCATCGGATGGAATATTTTATTGTGAGGTACAAGAAAAAAAATGAAAAGCGATAGTCCTGTGATAGTCATTCATGCTTGTACTATTCATTAGATATAAAGAAGAAATCACATATAAGGCACCTTGTGTAAAATCAAAACTCAAAGTGAAGAGTTGAAAAATATAACACACAGCAAAAAAAATATGATAGTTGGTGAACAAGAATCGAAATCAAATTCAAGATGTAACTGATACATAAATATATAATGGATTCTCATCGATATTACTTTGCATATTTTAAACAATTTTTTTTTTTACCAAAGCCCTCTATTTGCTAGTGACTAAAATGTATCTAATTCAAATATAACATCGCCCAACTAAAGTATATCATTGTACTCGATGAGTGTATGTTTTACTTTTATAGATATCCATCATCGTGTATTTTATAAAAGGATTCAAAATAATACATGTCTAATTAGGTAAACTAACCTTCAATTACAAATTTATCCGATGAAATGGTAAGTATGCGGCTTTAGCTGACACAAACTGGGTAATCAAGAGGTAAAATGACTCACTGAATTAAAAATAAATACCTTTCAGATATGTTCCACTAGATTATCAAAAGAATTTGACAGCTGCCTTCTGAAAAGGATTGACTTTATTACAGGACATGGTAAACTTTTTGTCACACATGATAAATGAATACTACGCTGGCATATTCAATATCGATTTATTGATAGCTGATAATAATTTTATCATAAAATAGATATCTTTTAATTAACAGATTATAAATTTAAAAAAAAATATATTACTTCATTATTTTAATCAGTTAAAAGCAGTGTGACGTTGCACCGAGTCTCCAAAATAGGACTCTATAAGAGTGAAAACATACACATTTTATAAAAACAGTTGACCGATGTGGATATAATCTTACATAATGAAGAAATGAATTAAAATAATAAATTTACATACAAACACTACTTCCGTACTCGTAATATAGTAAACAGTTTAAAAATCACATTATACATACAGTAATTATTTATTTAGAAGCTTGTTATTAGTTTTAAGCACATCAAGCACGCTTAATTTAACTCTAGTATTGTAGTGGTTTGTTTGTCTTTTTTAATATTAATGTGAATGAATTAACAACTTAAACACCGTTTAGTCTAAATTTTTACTAAGTAAGGGTGCTAAATTGGTGCATGTTTCTTGTCTAGTTAAAATGCCTCCATAATGCAGCGGTAATATTAAACTAATATTGCACTTTCCTAATCAGATTCAATAATGCTCTCGTTTTTCGAATAAAAGAGTTGAGAAAAATTAAGCATGCGACACCGTCAAACAGAAAGATATGGAAATCAATTGTAATTTCACTCGGTACACGACAATAATGAATGAAAATCTATACAACACTCAATTCGATCATAATAAATTTAGACTTTCCCAGTATCAATTACGAGGCATTGTCGATATCAATTCAGATCAACACAACAAATCGACTGACTATTGTGTTTAGTTTGAAACTTTTAAAAGATTTATGTGATATATCAATTTTTGATGAAAGACTGAAATAAGTGTAAATTTATTCTATATCTATACGGGGGACGTTAAGATTTTTTAAACTGATTGAATGTCGGCAACGCCTTGCAATTTGATTTACCATTCTCACTATATTTAGAATACTTTTAAGAGTTTTTAGGGCCGGTTCACAGGACATAGTTTAGATGATACCGGAGGAGTCATCAGCAGGCGCACCCGCCTTCTTGGTCTTTTACTTCATTGGGCTTATCCTGAAGTATCACCTCTTGCACTACGAGACGCAAATTATTATTTCAATTAAGGAAAATAATCAAACGAAAGTAATGCAAAGCAACAAAAATAAAGAAGTAATCCGAGGCCATTCAATGAATACTAAAAACTTAACGCAATATTATAAATGTCTCAAAATTTTTATTTATTTAATTGGCATTTACATGCTAGAGCTCCATTAAAACACAGTGAAAAAGAGCAATGAATTTTAAATCTACAAAATTTATGAGGTGTATAGTTGATGGATATTTCAGCTAGCACCCTCGTCCATAAGCCAAAATAGTAATCAATTATATACCTTATAAATGTTATAGAACTTAAATACATTGCTAATTTTTCACCGTGTTCACAATAAGTTGTTAAGGAATAACTTGATCCCTTATATACAATACGACACTAAAAAGATTTTTGAGCATAATATTGCAATAGGCGATCATGTCAAACTGATAATCAATTATTGAATTTTTTAATATCACATATAACAAATCTTGGGTCCCTGACCTGTAATAAGAATAATCAAAAACTGTCTATTAAAGATCCAGTAAAAAAACAAAATTTAAAAATTCTCATATATTTATGAATAAATCATTCTACACCTTATAACAATACTGTTGTGAATAAAAAAATATTATCCCTAAATGTCAGTTTTTGATTCATCTGACTACACACGCCGACCCGTATGCTATCTAGTACTGAATTTGAATTTTTATTGAAAGAAGTTGCATGGCCCTCCACCACCAGCAAAGAATCTGTTAAATTATAACAAAAAAACAATTTGTGAATACTAGTAATACTAAAATATTCATTGGTTATGTGAAATTTGCAGCAACAATTGAACTACTAAAAAATTCAACAGCTCAGAATTTACTTTCATTGAATGGACCGAGTTGGGTAAAAGAAGAATAAAAATAATTTTCATAATATAAAGAAGCGTTGAAAAGTGATAAAAGCAGAAAATATCATGCAGATTTGAAAGAAAACATACTTTACTTACAACACTCTCCCTGGCTTTGATAGCACATAATCTAAAAGAACTACAGCTAAAAAGTATTTCAAAACAAATGCTTTAAAGTCATAGAGAATCAACGTATTCCATTAAGATGTCAATCTATGACCAACATAAAACAATTGCTAACAGTGTTGAACTGAATAATAATATTACAGAATATTTTGGCAAAATTCACCTTGGTTTATCATCAGAGACAAACAGTGGACACCATTGACTATATATATATATCACAGAAAATAAAAAAAGCAATGTAAACTGAACATAAAGGAATATTTTCAATAACAGCCAGGTTTTTCTAAAAAATTCATCATTAGAAATATCAGGTTCCGGGGATTGCTATATGATCATTTCAAATTTTCATGATAAATCTGCGTTCACTAAAATAAATTCAATAAAATTCAATAAAAACAGTGTCAGAAAAAGTTTGGGCATTTTTTTTATAAATATTGATAAAATAATTAACTCAATCAGGGTAATTCAATTTATAAGCAATTAAAACATTTACTCGGTAATTGAAAAAAAAATGCATGTACATATTTATGCTAATGAGTTTCAAGTGTCCAATAGCCGTTGCATTGTAGTTTATCTTATCTTGTACATAGATTAAATGTAAGCGCACAACTAATTGTCTAAAGCTGATGAAGTGGGGTGATGTTTGTGAGCAATTTAGGTTAAATAGATAAACCCAATCACAAATCTACCTCCAACCCACGAGAAAGCTTTCAGTGACATATTTTTACTAATCAATCAGCCTGCAAAACAATTTAGCAAACCTTTATCAACACGGTATTTACGGTGCATGGATTCTGCAGTAACTTTGTGGAAGTTCATTTTCAGCATAAATTAAAATTAACATATTTGTTAATCCACTCATGTGTTACTAGAAGTGACACAAAAACAATCAATTAATAAAAAATAAAATTTTAAATAGAACAAGCCTCTGGGACACAATTAAATTAATCGTATTATATTTCCCTTGGGGTTTTAATCTCTAAGCGCTTGTTATTAATATCTCATTAGTAGTGTTATGATTATATGTACTATTATTGTTGTTTTTTTAACCTAAGAGTAAAAATAAAAATTTCTCACCCCATTCGTATTTTTTTAAGTTATGAATAACCTTGCAAGACAGTTAATCTAAAGATGCTTCTCAGCATATTTCACATCTAGTAACACCAAATGGAACAATAAAGCTACCAATTTTAACTTTACTTTGAACATTATACTCTCGATTCTTTAATATTTCATAAAATCGATAAACAAGAAATGATATTGTCATAATACTGAGACGTTTTCCCAGTGATTGAGTAAAATGATCTTGTTGTAATGAGCCACTTGAATAAAAGTAAGAGTGAATAAGACTGCAGTAAAATAATAAATACTCGTCAAGTGATATTGGTTTAAAAAGGATACTGTCTTCTCGGGGTTTATTCTCCGTTGAATCCATACCGGGCAGAGCTGCCGCTACTCGTCGGAAAAGCTGTAAATCAGTTCAAACAATGTGAGTATACATAAGCCTAACGGAGGTAATTCAACTAGTGTCGTTATGAGAAAATGGGATATGGCTAGGATAGGACTGGTGATTAGTCAACTGCTGTCATTATCCCGTTTTTTTAGGATTAAGTGAGCGAGAGTAATTTTTTAGGCATCACAAACACCCATACCTTCAAACAGATTTGATTAAAATTCAAAAAATAAATGAAAATGTGCCTCGTGATGTCTTGATGTGCCCATAGTCAATGTAGTTGACTTCTGTGACAGATCTCACGCGTTTGAATAACTAGACTCAAATTGAATACCTGGCTATTTGATTGAAGTTTAACTTGTATCTTATCATGTCTAAGTTGTATCAGTCATAAATAATATTTTTCAATAGTAATAATTTCAGAATTGCATATATTTTGAGTCAGAGAATTGAATATGTGTCATTGAAAGATTCCATGTAACACTCTATGTATCAGCAAAAGAAATACAGAAGTGTGAAAATCATAGAGGTAGTCTTTTACAACATAAAGTAATTAATATGTAGATATTGTTTTCTAAATACTACACTTTGCAAATCGATCAAAAAACAAAATGATGCATAATGAAGAAAGTGTGACAGATATAATAAAAAGATAATGTAAAAACTTTTTCTCATTCATAATTTCATCAGACTGGTTTTTATTAATTATTATTAATGTTTATAAAAAAATACTTCAGCAAATCTCCAAATAAATGTACTTATGTACTAAATTGAAATGTAACCACACAATTATCGGACATTCGAATATTCATTATACTTGCTAAATGACTCAAAACAGCTTTTGAAAATTAATTTATACATCAAACAAAAAAAAGTAGACAAAATATCATGGTTAATTTTTACAATGTGCGAATTTTCAATTATGCAATCTCTATAAAAAAAAATTATAATATGAATGTCATTATTTAAAAAAAATTTTTTTTATTCTGTACCTGCTTAACGTTATAGCCTGCTTTAGCGCTGGTTTCAATAAACATAACATTGAGGTCCTTAGCCTTGCGGTCGCCTTCTTCGGCCAAGACTTGCCGCTTATCAGATAGATCCGTCTTGTTGCCAACCAACATGATTATTACATCCCCACCGCGCTCTGTGCGGACATCGTCAATCCATTTTGAAGTTTGATGAAAAGAGTTAGCGTCTGTAAATGAGAAGAATTGACATTCAAACCGATTACAATAAGTTATGGACCAATGATGAATTTGTGATGAGAACTAGTTCAGTCAGCCGACTGTTTATTTCAGAGTTTTAACATTAACTTACAGTTTTGAGATTCCACATTCAAATCTCAGAGTGGTCAATTTCAAATATGAATAATATATAATATAATATTTTACAATGTTTTCAAACTTTTTATATCACATCGAATTCTAGAGATGTGAAAAAATTGTAAAAAATATAGCTTTTCTGTGCTAGGTGTGGTGATTTAACTTTGTGATGAATTCGGAAATTAGGAAACATACTAAGTAACGCCTTGATATGGCAGGGTTTATGAGGTTTAAGAGACATTGTAACTCCCTAGGTCATGCGCAACAGATACCTGCAGAGAACCTCAAACCACCTGCCTCTTCTTCTGACCAGTGGGATTCTTGCATGTCATGGGAGGAAGCAGAGCAATTAGCAGTGGACAGAGAATTACAGAGGCACCGCATGGTAACCATATGCTTCACATAGGGAGCAAATGTGATTGAAGGAAAACCTCACTCTACCTCAAAAGTTGAGTGACTACAGACCGTGATTAAATGCCTAGTGCGGAAAATCTCATTCAAATATACATATGCTCCACATTGACATTGGGTATAATCAAAAAGAAGATAAGGTTACGTGAAAATTATGTTCTAACCAATCTATATATTCATGAATTTAAACTAACGATTACAGATGAAAAACCTTTAATAATATACAGTTCCTTGAAAATGATAATCAGCGATCCGTTACTAATCAATGAGATGATATCAGCAAACGTAAAGATAATTTACAGTCATAGTGTAAATTTGCCATTCTAATTTGGGCACAGCGATGATATGAATCATTAAGGTAAAAAAAAAAACCAATGGATGACTGTACAAAAACAAATATTCAGAACAGGTATTTTACTGGTACATAATTTTACATAAAATGTGGAAATATTTAAAATTAATGTAGGTCAACAAATAAAATGTTTGCCCTAATCAGCGCTTGCCTAATACGCTTTTATGGAGCAAACAAAATTTATTTTGCGCTTAATAATAAAATAAAATATATACATACCTACAATAATTGCAGTGCATTAAAAATATACTGAATTAAGGGCAATATATTGCGCAGCATGATTAATTATTGTGTGTAATAATGTGATTAGCAAAAAAAAAACAAATATTTCATAACCATTCATTCAGGTTAGGATAAGCTGAAACCAGGTATTGTTCATTTGTGGTGTAGTTTAGGTCTAGAGCTTAAATTTCCAGCTGCCATATTAAACACGTGATAAACTTTTGACTTTCACTTTGACTGCCAAACAATGATATAAAGTTGTTTATGATTACATCAAGAATTGCTATGACTATCATCATTGTCAGCATAATAAAATAAATCATAAAATTTAAAACTATTCAATTTTTATGTCAAAAATAATTGATAGCATTTATTGCTGTGATTTTGAAAAACAGCTTAACAGCCAAAAGGTACATCCATACTCTCAATTTTTATCATTGTACCCAAAACAATGGCCATTTTTTTTCATCTTAAAACTTATATGAGTTGAGTCGTCAGTCTATAATATGCCTAGAGAGGTGAACATTTCTTTAAATATGGGTATAAATATTATTTTCTTTCCATGTACTAACCGTATTCAATATGTTTGTTAAATGAACCACAGTTTGGTGTCAACTGCAATGTTGTGTTTAGTAATTTCATCAACAAGTAAACAAACTAGTATTATAGTATACATATGGTATTATAAATTGAAGGAACCAAAGAAATGATTACAGAGAATACAAAATTTTAATGAGGAAAAATAACAAAGTAGTTTTAGATAATTATTTCATCAGAACAATGATTAAAACTTAAATCAAGCTTAATAGACTGCTTAAGAAATAGACAAAATACAATCAACAATGTTATAACAGTACTAAAAAAATGACAGGTCACATCAAAGTGAAAATATGAACACAGATATGTGCAGTTTCAAAAACGAATACTTTTGAACAATAAAATTTGGTATGTACATTCAAAAACAACAAATGATAAATTCCAGTTGAAATTGAGTAGATTCAAATATTTATGATATCGACCGAAGGTGATTGATGGAATTTCAATATCAAATTTGAATTGTTAAAACTTTGTATGATACAACATATTTGTCACTAACGACTCAGATTTCGCCTCTTGACATTTTCAGGCATTCTAATGACACGGATGCAACAGAATTGACACACAATAAACAGTTGGCATTGTTTATATACCAAAAAAGTTAATCAAAGGAAAACAGAGACCACTGGACAAAAACTAAATGACAGCTAAAAAAAATTTCAATAATATTGACCTAGTAATAATTAATAGAATTGCCTGTGATAAGTTTTATTAACAATAAATACTGTTGATGAGTCATTCATGAAAGGATTTCACAACAAATAGTAATCGGCTGTCATTAAAATGTTACAAATTACATTTTAATAATAGCTAATAATTTTTCATAAATGTCAACAATTTAAATTTATGTGATCGTATTGAACATCGAAATGAAGTCAATCTTTCTTTAGGTCAGTCAGTCAGTCGGTCAGACAGGGTTATATTGTACTTTTGAAAGTGTTTCAAGCTAGACAATTTAGTTGAATATATTTAATAACAATTAAAAAAATAGAAATGATGCTCATACTTGTAATATCGTAGACGACAACGGCGACAGTAGAATCACGAATATAAGAAGGAATGAGCGATCGGAAACGCTCCTGACCAGCAGTGTCCCATAATTGCAACCGCACCGTTCGATCTTCCAGATACATAGTCTTTGATAGGAAATCGATACCTATTGTTGCCTAAAATAATAAAGTCATATTAGTTGCATAAAAATTAAAAATACACAGGGGGGGTCCTCTACCTACAACTTCTCATAGCAAAACAAATAACGTATACTGTGAAAATAAGTGTAAGCTAAGTTAAAACAATCAAAAGCAGTCTTTTAAGAAGTAATTTCTTTGAATGTTCACATACATTGAACACTTTCAATCTTTCCTTCTTCTTTTTACACACACATTCACATATTAGATCATATTCACATTAGTGATGTAATTACAACATTACACCATAGAGGCATAGACAATATATGAATATGAAGAATTCAATATTGTTTATGGAGCAACATTATAATTACATGACTTTTTTTTATTATAACTGTAAATGCGACATTATATATATTTAAATAATGAGAACCGAACACATGTTTGTATTAAAAATAAAATTTTGTATTTACATTAAATCATACCAATGTATTTAGTAGCAAGCTATGTTATATTTAAACACAAAGACAGAGGATTTAATATAATCTCATAAAATTCAGATTGTAGGCTTCATTTACTAAAAATATGCACAGAGTATTTTTTGGCTCATCGGATCTTCAATTACTGTTATAATATATATCTTGTAATGTACAGAGTACATTTAAGTAAGCAGGTGTAATATATTTTCTGGAAGACATTTAAAACCTCTCAAGTATTCCCTGTTCACCCTCCCCAGGGAGATGTATTATTCCGTAAAGGAATGTGTGTGCTTCTAATCTTTCTGTTGTAGATATAATAGCAATAGTATAACAAATAGAATTTATTGATAATTTTGTAACAAAACTTTTATGAAAGAGAGAAAATATATTGTAGGAGTTAGCACAGGATACGGTGAACCTCACGTTTAACATGAACAACACCATATTTAACAATTTAAGTATATAATATGGTAGTATTTTGGACCAATCCTTAATTACAGCATTTTCATGAAAGGTCAAATTATTTTAATCCTTGATGTAATGAATATTTTTCACGATGCAAGAGCTCTTTTTTAATTGGATATTAAAAAAAAACAATATCTTTCAGTAAAAATTCCATTCGAAAAGTTAATTTTATACTGTTTTTTTATGGCTTCAATATTTTGAGATTCATTCACACATATTTTTTTCAATAAGTCACAGACATCAATCATTATGTTGAGGCATATTGGCAGACTGTAATAAGATTGATTTATTTCCTCCACAATTTTCCTCAGAGTTTTACAGTCATATATTTAAGCATAACATACTCTTCAATACAGTTGATTAAACCGAGGATGAAGTGTGTAGTACTCGTGTTGCAGGTAAATAACACTGGAGCGAATTCACATACACTATATGTGTGTACATGTGCAATATGTGACCCAGTAAAAGCATTTTATTGCCAGCACAGAATTTTATAGTTGAACACCTCCTCTTGGGTTATTTCCATAGTTGATAAATACAACTTAAATTCATGATCAAAGTTGAAATTATATATTTAATTTAGCAACGGAAAGCAATTTTTGCTATAATAAATTTTATGAGGAAATTATCAATGTTTACTGTCGTAAAAAAAACCTTTGTTTACACAGGAAACGAGATTTAATGTTAAGCACACATGTTTTACCTAATTAGTCAATTGTTAAAAAAGTCAATAATACAGTATCAATACTATAAATATATTTTTCATTTCATTGAAAAAGAAATCAAATAGACTTATTTTCTTGCAATATACGAACAAGCATAATAAATTTGAAAGATTGATAAAGTTATATAAGACAATTCTATAATTACCTGGTAAGTGTTATCAAAGCTGTCATACATAAACCTTGTAATGAGAGACGTTTTTCCAACTGTAAAAAAATAAATAATAACAAATTATGGCAAATTTAAATATAATTGTTGCTTTTTATAATAGCATTTTTGCATTATATTGATTGACAATAAGAAGATATATATGCCAGACAAAAATATCGGAGATAATGTAGAGGATTGCTTGCTTGAAGTGGATAAGGGCTGACTGAGATACAAGAAAGAGTCAGTCATTAAAAAAACACGACTCTAACTCAATGAGGGATTTTCCCCAGCTTTTCCTTTTTATGTGCTTAAATTAATGATTAACCAACCAATCCAGCAAATTGTTCATTGAAATATTTTCCAATATTGTATAATTGAAAAAGTAACCGGAGTCACTCGTTTTTCACGACTTCGACTCTGACTCTATAGCCCTGTTTGTAAGCAAATACATAACATCTTTTTAGCATAAATACGTTATAAATATTGATCATATAAATGACGAATTCAAAATAAGAATGAAACTATAATAAGCATCAGAAACTTCAAATTGAGTAATGATTACTGTAAAAAATTAAGAGAATGTGTTTTACTGAACATGAGTTGGATTAACATTTTTTTAATGTTTTTAAGAATGATTTATGGATTTATTTGAACAGCGAGTTTTTCAGTTGTTTAGAAATATACTTTTTGCTTGATTAGTGAATATTTTACATTCTGTATGCAATAGTACATTCCGTAGCAGTAACATAGTTTTACTTATTTTGAAATCTTACAACAAAATAAAATAATATTTACAAAAAAAATTCAGCATATATTTTAAAAATGTAATTTTTAATTGATAATCATAAGTGAGTTACAACTTTTTCTTCTTAAGACACTGCCCCCTGTTAATGAGAATTGTATTTAAAAAAGCATGTCACAAATTGAAGTGATAATTTTTGCTTCTAATATTTTTGAAAAAATTAAATGGATACAATAAAAAAATGGAAACTATACTTAATACACCATTAAGTTAAGCTGACGGTACCAAGATATGAATAACAGTATATTTAATTTTTTCTCACACTCTGGAGAGTTGGTGTAACAAGTAAATCCAGCAAGAGGTTTCAATCTACAGTTAAACTGCGATAGTTATATTTTAACTATTGTCTAATGAAGAGTAAATATGTATATATCAATATTAATCATATCATAATAATATTTCTTGAGTAGAGAATTTGTAAATAATTTCACAAATTACAACTTTTCTAATGTTTTAAAATAGAATCTGTTTACAAAAAGCAACATTTTCCAAATTTTCCAATGAATTTTGTTCACGAGATCATTGCAACTAAATTTATAAAAATTTCGTCATTGTCATTGATTTAGTGGGTAGTCTGTGGTTGTTTAAATTTGATGATATCAAACTTATATAAAATTCTGAGTAAAAAATATATGACAATATAAATAAATGTTAGTATGGTAAATATGCTTTGCATGTTATTCAAATATTTACTAAATGCCATTAACAATTACATTTCTATTATAAAAACTTAAATATCAAATTATGATTCATGAGAATCAGGGAAAAAAATTATTCATGCGAAATACAAAATAATATCATTTTGAAAATGTTATCTTGGTATATAAAATGAAACTTCGAACAAATCATAGAGCGAATTGAAAATGTGGCACCAATATTTCGTATATGTAACGGGTTTTGTTGATTTCAATGATTGATTTTGGGCCAATTTACTATCAGCAATTGACTTTCCTAGAGAATGTTATTCTTTTTAGCATGTTTGAGAAATTTTTCTGGCAAAAAAAAAATGAGTATTGTGAATATTTCCGATGGTCACTTTTAAGGTGTTAACTGTCACTTCTTGATGGAAAGGCATTATATTTTAAATAATAAAAACACATTTTTATTATTTAAAAAATTTCCGATGGTTTCGGCGGTAACTTTGTAGAAGTTCATTTTAATATAAAATTTCAAATAACTTTGATTATTCCACGTATTGTGTAACTAACTGTGTTTACACTAAGTGTTTCGCCTCTTTCAGAGGCATCTTCAGACTTACTATCGCAAAGTTTGCTTAAGTAATGAAGCAAGATTGATTCTAACATTTGATGAGTATTGTGAAGAATATGTATTTTTATTACAGCTAAAATAATAAAAAAAATACACAATTTAATAGAATATCATTAAATTATGAGAATCATTAAAAAAAAAAGTAAGTTTGCAACACATTCCTTTAACCTGTTCCCTGCTTTATTATGTTGATTGAGCTTATGGCAATAATCAAGACAAACCAGGCTATATTTCATTACACAAATGAGTATTTAAATGGAATTTTTAATGTTGCTAATTCTCTTCGATTTTTAAATATAACTATCAACACATTGCAATCAGCCGCCTCAACAGTTGAGATGTTGGTAGTCAGGTGGTTAAAATATTTATGTAGTTCACTAGTTATAAAAATCAAATACCCCAATTGTGCTCAACACATTAATTCGTTGATACTATATAAATCAAATTATGAATCGGATTTTACAAACATAAACTATGATCTAAGTAATGAAAATATTAAACTTGCGTAAAGAAATATTGAGTATATCCACTAGTGACTTATACTATAATCAATGGTTGGTACCTGTGTATTGATCTACATTAAAATGTATTGAGGAATATTAAAAAATATGGCACAATAATAGGGGTAAGTATAGTCTATAATATCATTTATCAGACAATAAATAGTATCGAAAATAATTATATGTATTTGAAAGTGATGAAAATTTATTCGGTTACGTGTAAAGTTGTGTGCGAGAGAAATTTCGATTATTTTAAAATCAGAATACAAATGTATTAACAGTTTCGGTAACAATAGCGTGAGATTTTCATAACCTCATCAATTAAGTACAGTAAAACCTCTTTCCGGGTTGAGTATTTTGTATGATGCATGAACGTACCCATATATCGACATAGATGTGTGGGAATGACATCAAAGGTTCATACATTCAAAGCCTTCAATACTACGAATAATTTAGTGAAATTGATAAATTTCAGAATCAATCCGGCAAATAATGATACTATATAACTCCTGTTGAACATTTCAATACGTCTGGAAAAGCCGATCTCAGTAATTAAATTTTAAATGACAGCAGACAACTACACTTACCACTTTGCTCTCCTAAGAAAACTAGCTTAAATTTTCTTAATGGATTGCCGAAATCACCAGACGACGACATTTTTATAACAATTCTATAAAACCTAAACACCTATTGCACTTCTTTTAAGTTAAATAGTATCACATAGAATTCATTAAACGGTAAAAATGACAGCTACAGCCACTCCTCAGCCATGAAAATACAAACTCACTAGCACCGCCACGTTAACTGACGGACTAAGCATATACTACGCCAACTCAGCATTTCGAGACGAAATTAGTTAATATTTGAAAGAAAAAATCGTCTCTATAAATAATTTTTCATTATTGAAAAAATTTTCATCACGTAAAATATCATATTTATATACAGTCAAATATTCCAATCAGGAGGCTAATTTACACAAATAAATTTGGACTATTGTAAATTTATAATGTTTAAACGATGCCATATTTTGAGATCTTTCGGATTTTAAGCTAGAGTAGGATGATTATTATTTATGTCAGACGTCATGGTCAACAACATAACATGTTTATCGGTTTTTATTTCACCATAATAGTAATTAATTGTTATTTTGTGACTAGTATACAGCACCTTTCTCCACGTAGGGTTAACAGCACATAAACAAAATATATTTTTGTTTGCGATATTCTCTGATAATTTGCTATGTTCACATAACTTGCTTTCATGTTGTGATTGTTTTCTACAATTGTGCGATAATCGGATTCAAACAGAAGATTAGAGTTGTATCTAAAGTGGTAATTAGTTAATATTAGAGAATTGTAAATATCATCCTCAAGTCAAAAAAACACTTAAATGCTCAATAGATTATTTAAATATATTTTTAAAAAATCATGACAATGGACTTTGGGGCTACTAATGGTCTGTGTGTTTTAAGAGGTTGGCAACTGCGAAAGAATAAGTATCGTTCACTGCATAAATACCAATGTTATAATTTCTATCTTCTTATAAGCCGGTGATTTCCTTAAACTAAATAATTATAAATCATTGGTGACATCACAAGATTTAACTTAATTTTAGATTTTCCTTTCACCATCACAAAATGTTTATCCCCTGTCTTAGTGTCGCCAGATTACGGAATATTTGTTGAGGGGTATGCAGTAATGCATTTTTTTTTTACTGATATTCAAAATATGATTCTACTGTCAAAAAAATTGTTGGTTAAATGAGTTCGCATTTCTTACCAGACCCCCGCTACCATTTCACACTTTTCTTGAATAGAGCGTGTCATCTGGGACAAATGATTTGAATATTTTTTCAAAAAGCATACCATCCTCTTGCAGTTTAACTAAGTGTAACTATTTTGTTATCTTATTAGTTCTGATGAAGGTATAAGCCGAGATGGCTATCAACTATATACCTTATAATTTTTGTAGAACTTAAATTCAATTTTATTTGTTAGTAATGCAAAATTATTATATGTCATTATTTATTAGAAGACAGCACAATCCCTGACGATGTAAACTCTTACCTATATAAGACAATTCAATAGTGTTGCCCTAGGATCAAAAACTTTGAAGACCAATTGTATAACTGGGAATAAATAATAAAATTCAACATTTAAACAGGTTCCATTTATTTGCCATTTGAGTTACACGACCCATTTTATACATTATTTTGTGCTTAACATGTAAAATGATAAGAAAAACTTAACCAGCTAATAAATAAATGCCATTACAAATCAAACCAACAAGACCAAGACTAAAAAACATAATTAATGGGTAACCAATAAACAGATTTAGTATTTAATTGACTACAACAAAATTTAACTGAGTAATCAAAAATAAGGAAAATGAAAAAAAATCCAAATCAATTTGATAATTAGGAAAAAACATAAATGTCTTGGCACTTTTAAATTTATTTTTTATACTAGTATCCAAAAGAGTATTATTAGACACATTTTAATTGTTATAAATATAATTCTTTTGAATTTTTAATCCAGATATTAATTTCTATATAGACGAACAATGAAGAATTTCGATTGTGGATTAAAAAAAGATTACAACAAAATACACTTTTCTAACCATCTATTGGATATCGAGCGTAGCAAGTTTTTGGAATATTATCGAGGATAGTTGCTTAAAACAAAGATATTTTCAAATAAATACAGATGTTAATCTATATGTATTTATATAAAATAATATTATTTACAAGTACTTTAATATATAATAATAAAACTGATAAATAATTATCAACTTAAATGCAATTCTCAAATAGAACATTACCATGAAAATTTAACAAGAGCATTTAAGGGTCTTTGTAGAAACTGAAAACTAAATATCGAAACTCGTTTATAAACAAGATTGTATAAATAAAAATGACCACATTAATTATAAACATATGATACTCCTAAGCCTATAAGTTATTGATTTATTTCTTTGTAAATCGTAGCTGTTTTATTATTATAAGATAAATTATTGGTAAACAGAAGAAAATTCTTTGATTTAATATAGGCAAAAGTGTTGCTGTGAATGTTATTTACCTTATCGATTTACTTCTTTTGTATTTTTTTACTTAAATTGGTTACTTTTAATGAAAATAAAAAAAATACATCTATTATAATAAAAGAATATGAAAATGTTTTTATACACGCATAATATTAAACAAAGACTTAACACAGTAGCATTATTTTCATTATTGTATGCTATCCGTGGCGATATACTGCTAAAACGTGGAATAAACAAAATTTTCAATTTGTGTTTGTGCTGATTTTGATATTTTTATCCGGCGTTTGTTAGAATAAAATTTATATTGTATAACACAATCTTTTGGCTCAATATCTAAATGTAACGTATACTTAATTGGTGCAGTCCAGCTTTGGTTATTCAGTAAGACTAGACACCCAGAATACACAGTAGACATACTAAATTTGATGGTCACAAAATTGATAAATAAACTTGCTTCTAAAGAGTGGATACCGGTTGTATTGGTAAATTACAGATCAGTATTAACCCTCTGACTGTTAACTTTTCAACTATTGTGACGATTGAGTGTAGTGTGTTGATACTTGAACACTCAAAATAAAAGACAGTTGGCAGTATATTTTAAAATTCAACTTCCACACGGTAAAAATCAACATTTCTAAATTAATTATTGAAATATTCATGGCACGGAATATCCTTTGCATGAATCTATGTGAAATAAGTTAAATATTTTGATTGATTGAATTGTAACTCGACAAAAAAACCAAAATAATTGGCCTATCATTAAGAGGTTAGTTTCACAATGTGATATAATATTGGCGGACAGATTATAACAAACATGGTTTCAGCAATAATAATCTTCAATGGTTTTATCAAAACAGATGTTAAAAATTATAATAGAAGGGACAGGAGAAAAAGTAGCCTTGTATAATAAATTATGTTATATTTTGAGCTTACGAGGTTTTATTTAATGTACCATTTCAATTTCGGAACAGTCCAGCAAGAAAATTATGTGAATCAATAAAAAGAATAAAATGACATATTTCCTAGTGTTGCTCACTGAATAACTTCACTACTGAATAAAAAAAATGTCTTTCAAATGCAATAAAAAATTGTCTAAAGCAAATTGTAAAAAACATATAAAAGTACAATAGATTACATTAACTTATTTTAGACAGCCTTAGTTTACAAGAAACAAAAAAAATGTTGTGCTGTTAAAGAAATAAAAGTTCAGGTATTAATGAACTATTACAATATTAAATTATTATATAGTATCGATAATCTGCATTTTTAAAAGCAGTACGCGGACACCGATATTATAATAAAATACATTTCTATTTTTGTGCTTTGGCATGTAGAATGAGGTTAGAAAAGAAATACTGTAATTTGCCTCTAGGAAACTTGATCGAGACACACATTTCACTTTGCTACTAATTTTCTAGCATTATCATTAAAATATTTGAGTAATAAGTATATACATGTATTCTTAAATATTTTTTTACATACAAGTAACTCATCTGGCCTCTTTAACCCTCAAAAATATAAAATACCTTTAAAACATAAATGAAATTTTCATAGAATAATTTATAGGAAACGAATATAATTTATGCTTTCGTGTGCTGTAACAAAAAAATTACAACGTTTCAGAACCGAGGCCTCTCTTTGCATCATGTGCGATTGAAATTATAATCAATCACTTCACTAATAAATATTTTCGGAAAATTTGTGCAAAACTCTTTAAAAACAAATATTTTGAAATGTGAAATGACATAATTAAAACAGTTTTCATGTCCTGCCCAGTGTTTGATATAAAGATGCATTCGAAAAACAAATTATAATAGCATTACAGAAATATTATTGTAAAAAGTGTGTTCCTCTTGTAGATAATCATGTTTTAAAACTTTGAAAGTTAGAATATTATAGATATTGGATAGTACTTAAAAAAAGGAATACAAAAGCATGCAAACATGGCAATATTAAAAGTTTTGGTAAGATTATGGATAAGAATCTCAAACTTTCCGTTTGCTATACGCTTTGAATACAGGCAGCCCTCAACGTTCTCACAAATCACTATTGTCGTTCGCCACAAATATGAGCTATTATCTAAAAATGAGCCATTTTCTAAACAGAGAAGAATCTTCAGAAGCAATCACAAATGATAAAAACACATTTTTTAGCTCTATTTCCACAATTTATTGTATAATCAGAACCGGTTTTGGCCATTGCTAACATTATCAATAAATTAAAAAAATCTGTTTTTATCATTTAAATATCATGCCTTTCCATCAAGAAGTGACAATTAACACATTAAAAGTGATTGCAAATGAAATAGTTTCCAAAATAAATGAACTAAACTTTGACGTCAATAAATATCAATGAAGCATTGATGATGAATTTGATTAATTGACGTCAAACGTGGATGAATATAATCCCAATCAGGAAAAAAAGGATGGGTATTTAACAATATCTTTGTATGTCTGTTGTTTCACACACATGTTCAGGAACCAATTATGTGCGAATGTTGAGGGCTGATTGTATTGACTTCTTCAGTTCAAAACTCTTCAAAAGAATGTAATAAAATACGTAAGATTGAAATGCGTTTATAATATCAATCAATATTATCACATAATCTAATGCGGAAAGTCAAATCTGAATTGTTTTAATGAATCATCAAAGCGAGCTTAGAAATCACCATAATACAGACACACTGGAACAGCGAAGTCCTCCGTGACCTCGTTCATTAGCGCATACAAAGTTGTAGCCGAGACCGTACAAATAATTTTTCAGATATTACTTATATTCCTATCAATATCACAAGAGAAGTATATGGAATAAAATATGTATAAAACAATTCGTAATTTATAAAACAATTTATATACAAAATTAATTTCAAGTATAAACGCATAGAAAGATCCGCAGATGAAAAAATTGACAGTCCTGTTAGAAAAGAAGTCGAGTCAGGCCCCGCGTGGGGTTTGCAAATTCCACACGGAGAGCTCTCCGAGAGCTGCTCCGCGGACAAAAGAACACTTGAGACGGTCGCTTTTCTCATCGTATTCTGTGAGAGTTTCAAAAGTTGGCGGGCGGTCGGACTGGCCCTCTCGGAATCCTAACCGGATTTCATTGATATATGTGGGAAGGTGCGCTCAAGCTTCCGGCTCTCCTCCTTTCAACCGCAGTCGTGCAAAATCTTCAAAGATGATATCGTCATCGTGATCTTGACCGTTGAAAGACTCATCTCTATAAAAAAATCACATTATTTTATTAAATTTGAATTTTTTTTTTTAAATAATAAAAACACATTTTTTTAGTACTTATTTCCACAATATGATCAGGACTCATCGCGAGCATTATCAACTGGTGTTGATAATGCTCGCGAGCGAAACCGGTCCTGATCAAAAAATATATTGTGGAAATAAGTACTAAAAAAATGTGTTTTTATTATTTAAAATATAATGCCTTTCCATCAAGAAGTGACAGTTAACACCTTAAAAGTAAATTTGAATTGCTGAAACTTTGTATGATTCCACATGCTTTGTCATTAATGACCCAGGATTCATTGAAATTCCATCAAGTGCCTCCAGTCCATATCATAAATTCTATCATTATTTTATTACTAACATATTGTAATTTGAATCAAAATATGTTCTAGATTTTACAATATCATCACTGCTTGACAGTTTGAATACAGTACTCTACAGCGTAAAATAAAGGAAATCATTATATTTTTTGCATGACTTACACTTGATTATGGCATTTCTACCAAAATTTAATCAGAATTGAGTTTAATAAGTTAAAATAACAAATAAATAAAGAAGCATTATCCAATGACACAAAGGTAAAAGTGGTGAACTTACGCATCCAATTGAATGAGGTTGGTGTCAACGGGCACCTCAGGTGCGGGGCGATCGGTGGCCATCGCGGAACGAGCGGGCGGTGCCTCCTCTTCAGGTTTGGGGTGCATCAAAATGAATGGCAGCTCTGCTACCAGATCGCTGTCAACAAATAGCACATGATATTTTACAAGATCGATAAAAAGACAATTCAGCAGCCAATCAAAAACAATTTATTATTAATTAATAATGCCAAACAAAAATAAATTATTTCGCAAAAATCAACTAGTTCTAAAAAAATCATTCTGATTATTTTTCCTTGAGAAAATATTGTGATGTGTACCAAGTGAATTCGAAGAGCAATTTTTTTATAAATGCGGAAAAAAAAATGTGAAAAAGTGTGAAAGCAATTTAAAAAATATGTGTGACAATGCTAAAAAAAACATAAAATATAATCATTTCAAAAAATCAAAGTATTATTTGCCAGGTCCATGGTGCATTGGCCAACACTCTAATGGTTTTTTTTCAATTGAATTGTCATTTTATTTTTCAAAGGAATAGGTGTTAATGATTTTTAAACATTTCATGCCATCCTTATAATCCGAAAAACGGTGGCGTTCCCATAGTAGAGGTAACCAAACCGCTAACGTTATCCAAGCTCAATTATTTCTATCCCTATTCTCTTCACAAGAGAAAGATTGAGCTACTTAGTAATAAGCAGTTCTCATACAAATGCTTTAAATGGATTAAAAAAATAAATTTTAACATTAAATGCATAGTTTGTGAAGGGCATTACTCAATTAAATAAATCATGATGAAAAATCTCAACTTACCCGCCTAAAGCTCCTAAGCAGAGTTTCACTTTTACTTTATACTGGACAATGATGCCAAGATTTTCCCTCTGTGAAGGATCAGCAACTCTAGAAGATGGCAACATAAAAATCAGACGATATTCTCGAACATACGGAATGTTAAGGCTAATCATCTGCATAATTATTGACAACAAAATGATTACATAAGAAAAAATATACTGTATGGATTTAAGATGTTTTGTATCAAAAGGTCACACGGTTTCAATATGAAAGGAGGTAAGAAAGATGAAATCGTTTGTAAGGACGTTTTGTGAAGATTGTTATATATTGTCAATTATAGCCCGGAGGGTTAATTTTTTTTTTTTTAACATTTCAAATCTTGTGTGTGAAGACCACAATTCAATAAAGGGAAATATCAGAGGAGCATGAGAAGAAGCCCAAAACTGGATATAAAAGTATTTATTTAGATAATTACAATTATTATATTTTATTATTACTATCCTTACAGATAGATTTAATAAATTTTCTTGCCTTTAGAGTTCGCTAAACTGGAATAAATTTTCTTACACTGTATTTTTGGGAGTTAAGCTTTATTTTTATTATTTTAAAAAACTGACACAAGTATAATTTAGTCAATGAATATCTTATAATCAAAGAGTATCATTCTTTTAAAATAAGATGTATGAAATAAAAAATTAAAGGAAACCGGAAAATTTGCCTTGCAAAATTCTTTTTCTTGAAAAGTTTGTTTAAATCGACATTATGCTTTATACCCTGTACCCTTCACATGGGTTATAAAAAAATAAATATAAATTCTATATTTTATATCATACTTATATATACTAGGAAAGTATTTTGCCATTTCTTCTCACTAATTGGAGTATATTGCCACCACACATCAACCTCTTCGCTTCCTTGCAAATGATCCCAGCACCCCATAGTTTTACCATGCATATTCAACAGACGATTATCAGTGGTCTTACAGAGGGAAGGAAATCACTTAGTTGGAAAAAAAGATGGGCGAGATTCTGGCTCCCAATAGACAGTTAGTGAATGCCAAAGCTAAGTCCATCGATGCTTTTGTATTTTGGATCTAATAATCAATCTAATCTAAAATCTCAAAAGGAACAAACGTAATAGTGGTGAGTCACATAGTCAATTTAAAATTTTGTTTACTAATAACTGATTGATTGAAAATGCTTCTCAAAGAAACGAAACAAGTGTCACATTGAGAGTTTATATTACAAACTTTAGATTTAATGTGAAGGATTTGGTTTGGAAAACATTTGTATGTTAATGTTTATTTGTAACAGAGTTGAGATTTGTGGGGAAATGAGGAAAAGGTTAATAATATATTTTTCAGAAAATTTATAAATAAACGGTAAAGTATAATGTGTAAATGAAGAACAGTTAGTCATGCACACTTATGTTGAAGTGATATCAATCATTTTGATGATAGCCAGCAATTGGATGAACACAATTTCATAAACAATATAACCTTCACCAACTCCACTAACTACAAAGCAAAAAAAAAGCAATCTGTAACCAAATTTTGCAAGCACTTTTGCCACCAAGTCCGCTGAAAATATAGCAAACCTGAATGAATATTAAAATTTAAAATGTTGGCGCATAACTACATAGGTCAAAAAAGACGAGTAACGCAAATCAAACACATTTGTTAACTGTAATGGTTTGTATATATTGGATCCACTGCACACACTCATCTCTAGAAAACAACATTCCAGGTTGCCCAGTGTGGTCTATTTTTCTTTATTTTAGTCTGTGCGCTGCATTTTATGTAGGTGAAGTCAATAAGAATGCAACTGCAATGTGGATTTAAAGGAAGAGATGCCAAGCGGCAATCCTGTCCTATAAGCTCATTGTCCCCTCCTGCTCTGCTAGTCACCAGTGTGTATTTCTACATCTAATGGTGAAATAGTAAGCATGATTGCGCACATTGCGCGTGAAAATATCAAGCTAACTGATCATGTTGAGGCGCTGCGTTGTTATCATTAATATTTTAGAGTTGCATTTGTATACATTTCACCTACATAAGATGCTGTGTTATGACTCATGACCTGTATCAGTTATAGCAAAGACATTATATAATGGTTTGGTATTTTCTTGTTAGTTCAAATAAATGTGATGTTAATCAGTTATTATATACAATCAGAATGGGTTAACAGCATAATTATTGATATTTGTTAAAACGTATCTCATCAATAAATCTACTTATTAAATATTTATCAAATTAAAACGAGTACATAATAATATTTAAATTTATTTCACAAGAGTGTGGTAGCTAAACTAACACATTCGAAAAAATAGAAAATTATCATACAATTGCAGCATAAAGTGATGTGACCCATAACTAGCAAGATAAAAATCATAATTTTAGAGTTATTCTAACGTGACAATTTTATTTATTTATTATTTATAGAAGATAAAATATCTAAGCCCCTCAATATGGTCTCTGCCCACCCTGTATATAGAAGGAAACAAAGGTTGGAATTCACATAACCAACAGAAAATCTAATGTTTGGCATTCAAATAATATTGTTTTCTTTCAGTCATATTGCTCATTATTTCTTTTTTTGTTATTAAATTTTGAAATTTTTGGGTGTGAGAGAATAAATTGCATTTGATGGTTAAGAAAAAGAAGGGGTTAACGATTCTTTGTTAATGTTGTAAGCTGTTTACAATATTGTACAACAACTGCACAATGTTTTTATTACTGAATGTTTTTAGGCATTATTTGTAAAATGAGTTTAATCAAACAAATTGACATCACAGAGTAAAATGGATAAAGAATTTTTGCATGCGGGATTTATATGGGATACATGAATGAAAAGATTTTGAAAAAATGGTTTTAACCTTTTGCACTCGAGCACTTTTTCATATGTGCCTACCAGCAACTCGAGGCGTTTTTTTGCGAAAATCGTATTCGCTACATGAATCAAAGTAATAAAAAAATATGTATATGAAATTTAAAAAAAAATATTGTTTTTATTTTTTTCTGTAAAATAGATATATACATATAGTACATATTTTAATTTTATTTGTAATTCTTCATTTTATGGTATTTCACAAAGCAATCGCCGACATGTAATCCTGGCTTATTTACGCAGGTCTCGCAAAACAGCCGTGTTTCCGTTCACCCCCCAGAAATTTTTCTATTTGAACATACTGCATAGTCCTTCTTAGTCCCTGAACGCAATATATGTAATTTATCTGCAAGACGGTCTTCTGTAGGAACAGTTGAAGTATGCACTCGAGATCCGCCATGCATTTCGATGACAACACTCATTGATATTACGCAAGCCGACTATCTTTGGTTATGTTTTTTTATCAGAAAATGACTCCCTAATGATCTGTTATTGTGATCTAGTTGAAATCGACATATAAAAAATGCTAAAAGTATACTAAAAATGACTTTATAAACATGCCGCCACTGCGGTGGCATCCGAGTAATACGATAAACTTACAATGCCGCCTCTATGGCGGCATTCGAGTGCAAATGGTTAAATGAAGATTTTTTTAAGAATAATTAAGTATGAAATTGTATTTTTATTTATACTTATCAACAAGACAAAAAAATATTGTTTAAATTTTAGGCATTCTAAACACATTTATACAAGCAATACTGAAGCTCTGATAAAATATCTAAGGAAATAAAATAAAATGCATTTTATGCTTCAACAAAATTCAGATTTTTCCAAAAATTTTTAATGGTGAGTACCTATATTCTCCATCGATCAAAGAGCGAGACCTATGGAAAACAAAAGCGTTAATTTAGAATGGTGAAATAACGCAATTTAAAAATTTCGATAGTTTTTAAAACAATGACAAAAAACCAATGAATGTCTTGTAATAATTGTAAAAAGCAAATTGTTTTTAATAAAATATAGTACTATAGTAAATTTTGCATGCATTATCTTTGCTTATTGAAAAGGGATACATTAGAGGTTTTATAAAACACAGATGGGCAACGCTTCAAAAAACGATGTTGTATCTTATTTTCAGTGTGAGACAGTTAATTCCTATCCATTCAAAATAGAGTATTCGTTCTAATTCATGGATAAAATATTAATCGGAATTTAATTTTGACAGAAATTGACAAAAAATCGTTCTCAAATATTTGATTTGGCAAAAAGTGCAAGTAACCAATGACAAGAAAAGAAAACGGAAGCTACAAGTATGCCAAGACATAATAATATCAATATACACCCAGTCCTTTTTTTACGCGAATTCGATTATACGCGATTTTGTTCGACGGCACCGTTACATTTTTTACACGCTTCACTCGTTTTTACACGATTTGTTCCCCAATTTTGTTTTAAAGAAGAAATTTATCATATTCATTATTTTTTTAAATTAAAAAAATATGTGTATTTTTAAAACATAATTTTGTAAAGCATTCCATTTTTTTAAATACACATACAATTGCCAAATGTGTATCGGATATTATGCGAATTTATGTTTTAGGGTGTGAAGAAATATAATGCAATTGCGTAAAATCATGGGATGTGTGTCCGCTCGTAAATTTGTTTAAGCACAATGCATTTATTAAATTCGTTGAATAGCACTTTTCTCGGCCATAAATTTTACCACTTTGAATTATTATGTCAAATAAATGCCCTCCAATGACGTCCAAATATTTTAAATGTCAAATAATAAGTGCGAACCGAAGATAAAAATATTACTCTTGAAGTAAAAAGCATTTAAAAACAAAATAAATTACACTTGCATGAGTATTTAAAAAAGACAGTTTTAACTTGGCTTTCATACATATTCCGATATACAAGAGTCTGATTCAAACAAAATTCAATACTTTCGTTCAAAAAATCGCAAACGATTACATTTCGCAACCGAGAGTGACAGCAGCGAATAATTCATTTAAGTGAAAAAAATTATATTTTTATAAGCAATAAAGACATGAAAATATATAATTTTTTTTGCACGAATTTTAAAGAGCAAATTTTGGTTTTTGGCAAATTGTCAAATTATATGAAAGTTGTAATTTTTTTACGCGATTTTTTTTACGCGCCGTTTTTTGGAACCAATGTATC
This sequence comes from Himalopsyche japonica, assembly GCA_028555115.1. NCBI lineage: Eukaryota > Metazoa > Arthropoda > Insecta > Trichoptera > Rhyacophilidae > Himalopsyche > Himalopsyche japonica. The sequence goes on along the minus strand of JAHFWJ010000465.1, from coordinate 587,716 downwards.
GCGTAAAAAAAGGACTGGTTATAACGTAGATGAAAAAAAAATTAAATTGAATAACTGCAGGATCTATCGAAAGAAAAATAATTATTTTATATGACTCATTGACACCATGGCATAAAAGGTTGTAATCAAAAAAGAATTGAACTAATCCTGTGATATAAGCAGAAAATCATAAATAGGTTTTAAAAATTAAGATAAGAAATGCCTTGTGACTAGAAATGTGTAAAAATTTTGTGTTTCAGAAAGTGATATTATCACATAAGTACAGTTACACAGATCACAATAAGCATTCATTGTGTACTTTATTCATTCTGTCATTATTCAATGACATACTGAATGTCGAAAAATACATTCACCCCATGAGCAGAACCTGTTCAGTGCGTATCTCTTTTTTGGACCAGGGGTGTCACCTATCATATTGGTTTTTATTTAAAATTATCCGAACTCTTAAATATTTTATACAGAAACTAAAAATATCAGATGAAGTAGGAATCTCTATACTGGCTAAAATAACACAGATGTTGTTCATGTGTGATGTTTTGATGTTTTTTTTAGTATAAGGGAGTATCATAGATGAAAAACTGTAGAATAATTTAAGTTCTAAAATATTTTTAAAATAATCACATACCACAAATTGATAGTCGAAAAATCTTAAAAATAACACATTTGGTCCAAGGAGAATATTATTGTCCAATAAGGCATTCAGCCTTAAACATGTTAGAAACAAGTCAGCAAGAAAATCTCTAAACGTTAAACATTAGTTGGATAAATTGTTTTCGACTTTTTTCCTGTTGTTATTTTCATTAATAATTTTATTCAAAAGTAATTATTGACAATTGATAAGTGGATAAATTCTATATCCATTTGTGATTGTTAGTGAATTCATAACAAAGATATTTATTTGCTACACGTTTATGTATGGTTCTTCCAGATTTAAGATAGTTATGATTAATTCGTCGTTAAAAGATCATAATTCATGATATAAGATCCGTTAGTCAATTAAAATATCATCATTACCTTTATTTCGGCATCATTTTTGGACTTGCGTCCAACATACAACACCATAAAAGCCTTGTTTAACCTTTAACCGCCCAAGCATTTTTTTGAGAAATATTCGCGCGACCCGTTAGCAGTTCTAAAAATAATTATATCTCTAAAGCTATTCATTATATTTGGGTAAAATAAGAAGCGTTATAAAAATAAAAGATTGTTTATAACTTACAAAAGCTTTATAGGTAATTTTTCACATTTTATATAATTACACGTTTAAGTTAAAGAATAAAAACATCTCTGAGGGGTTCACGCACCCAGATTGGAAATTTCTATCTATTGTATGAAAAAAATCTGTATCCCCATCAAAACATATTGAATAGTGTAGATAAAGCTGATTTATTATGGTCCGCCCAATATAACAACGCTTATAGCAAGAGTTTATATTGTCACATAAATTTTTATTTTACTCATTGAATACTATTTTCATAAATCAGTGTAACTCGATTGCGGAATGCACCTAAATCACTAGTCCCGTACTGGACCGCTGGGCGTTTAAAGGTTAATTCAGTTAGAAGAAATATAATTGAAATTCAGTAAACCATCTTGTACACGATGGAATGAGTAAACATAATATATTGCGCATGTATGTCTCTGTCTTTACGCACATAATAAGAAAAAAAACGAAACAATAAACGCAGACGCAGTTTTAAATAGTATCAAATGTAAGTAATATAATCAAATTTCTGATGATATATTAACCAGTCTAGTGCCTCACACGCACAGTGTGTCTGGTATTGCTGTGTATAAGTATTAAAGAGCATAACACATATTTTTTTACAAACGTTTAGTCCCATCTTGATTACTTCAATAAATAAAAATATTTTATTTTTTAATGATGTTTATGGCGTTTTCGATGTTTTGAAAACACGCAGCTTAGTCAAATATTTTTACGATCTAGGCACTGAAAGAGTTAATTGGATGAATGATTTTTTTTTTAATTGTCTACTATATACAAACATGAATGTATGACAAACAAAGAATGAAATATTTATGATAGTTTGAGAAATATTAATAGGAATTTTTGAAGGGAACTACAAAATGCTACAAGACAAATCGAGGAAGAGGTGGCTGATTCTACAGCCAACACTAATACACCAATGATATTATAACCACATACAAACAATAAAATGGATGGAAGATTTGTGCAGCATTGAGTAGAAAAGTTGAAAGCAAATAATTAAAAAGCAGGATTAACAAAAATATGATGATGACAGAGTTATGAGACGGCAATGAATAGTGACGATTTTTTATAGTATGTATTTTATGTTTAAAATTTGAAAGTGAAACTAAAATTATAAATTAATAAACGAGACACACAGAGAATTTATTGTTATCTAATAATACTAAAAAGGCCTGATTTATTTAATAAAAAATGTTATACCAAAAGAAAATACTTTCTTTTTGATTAAACAATTAACATTATATTTTAAAAATGCTATTAATACTAAAAGCTGGCATTGTAATGGTTAGTGTAATTCAAAATGGCAAGTTTGATATTAGTTACTATTGTTTTACAGAACTACTTCTTTACGTAAACAATTTCCATCACCATCTTTGAGCCGGAGAGGAGAGGTCAGGGATGTGAGGGGTTCGGGGCGTGAGGTGAGTGATGAGTGAAAGTGGGCGGGGTGGACTTACAGCGTGCTGGAGGCGAGGTTGGTGTCCTCGTGCTTGAGCTGTCCATCAAGAGCCAACCCCCACTTGTCCTTGTTGTTGGCCAGCAGGGGGGTGACACTGAATATTTTGCTGAGCGTGAAGCCCGGCCCGATGGGGCAGCCTTCCCTTCGCGTTCCCGTCCGGCATCCCGCCGACACCACCACCACAATCACGCAACAACGCAAACCAAAACCAAAAAAAGAAACAAGCCAATACTTTAGTTTCTACGGTATGAGGGAGAGATAGATTGCTGGAAAAGCGACAACTTCCGAGAGATGCGAGCGCTGCCCGGCTACCGGAGGGACACTACGGGATATCGGGGCAAAACAAGAAACAAAACACCGACACCGCTGCGCCACTGTACCGTCAGCCCTTCGCTCGTGACCCTACCTTCAATCTTTTCGTTCACTCTTCTAACCCGCGTTCGCGAACTACACAAACGAAACATGTCGCTTAAAAAATTGCCTCAAAGAGATTATTAATAAATGGATGAAACAAAACTATAAATTTTGAATATTTTTTCAAAATTTTATTGAATAATTTTTTTGACTTTCAATTTTCGTTCATTATTTGAGAAAAAAGTATTCTCAACAAATAAATACGCAGAGATAGCAGAGTGAAATGAGAAACTTGCAGGCGGCCACGGGGGCATACGGGCGTTCGGTCGGGGGTGCATGTATCGCTCACACTGTGGAAGACGCGAGGTTGGTGTCTTCGTGTTTGAGCTGTCCGTCGAGGGCGAGTCCTCGCTTGTCCTTGTTGTCGGCCAGCTGCGGTCGGAGGCCGAACACTTTACTGAGCGTGAAACCCGGAGCCACTGGACATCCAACACTGTAATTATCACAATAACACTCATATCCCGTGTGCTCATGATTGATTATCTCCGCCGGCATGGACCCCTGTTGCTCTCAGCTCAATAACATCAAAACGTTGGTAAAACTATACGATGATTATTTAAGCTATATTTTGTCAAGTGTGCAACGGTAATTTTCATAAACATTCAATTGAGTTAGAAAATAATATTCTTACCGATGCATATGTAAAATAGACCAAAATTAGTTATTCAAATATATTTAACAGTAAATTAATCATTACCTTAGATAAATATATTGATGGAATTGGCATTCACTTGGTAGAACTCCATTATAACACGGTGAAAAAGATAGCAATGTATTTTAGTTCTACAAAATTATTTTAAAAAAAATATAGTTGATAGCTATTTCGGCTCATGCCATCGCCAGAACTATGCTTAAACTAACATTTGCTTATCTATATATAGCCGTGTAGAAAAGGTACACAATACATCTTCTCTCCTGTTTTAACGACCTAGCTTGTTTCCTGTTTGCACTAAAACTAATTGGAAATGAAACTAAAAAGGCGGCTATATCAACAAGTTTACATATGGCACGGAAATATTCCATTACAGAAACAAAGATACATCAGTCAGAGGAGTCAATAATGGTGACGGACATATATTAGTTTGTTCGTTAAGAATCCTTTGTGATAGTTGATATCTATTGATCTGCAGCTGTTCCAGAGCCGTCATCCTGTGACCCTTACTACAAAGATGCAAACACTTAGGCGCTGAGTTTGAATTTATATTATGTGATTCCTTTATAACGTGATTAGCGAATTGTGAATCTGTTTTTTTACTGTTGAATGATTTTACATGTTCCGTAGCTCGAGTGGATATACTTCTACCTGTCTGTCCGATATAAACAGACAAACATGAGCCACAGGACATTTTATAAATACATAGATAATATATAGATAAGCAAATGTTAGTTTAAGCATAGTTCTGATGATGGCGTGAGCTGAAATAGCTATCAACTTTAAAAAAAATAATTTTGTTGGACTAAAATACATGGCTATTTTTTTCACCGTGTTCTTAGATAAATAATTTAAATGAGTAAATGACTATGACATTATTTTAACATCTACAGTTAGTTAAAGTTTAAAAAGGAACAAGTATATTTTAATTAGAGATCCACCTGTAAATAAAGATTGGGTTGATACAAAAAGTTATAAGTACACAGCGAAAATATGTTCATACCCATGCAACAAAGGGGAGAGATTTTAATAGTCATTAACATAATTAGGCTATAAGTCTAAGTCAATTTAGCTTAAAATATAATAAAACCTCACATACATCACGAGATTAAAAATTAATTGAATTCATTGTAATCAACTAATGGTGAAATGACAGCTGTTCACAGATTATTTTTATTATTTTGTACATCAATATGAACTAATGTAAATTATAATGTTTAGTTTAGTCTCCATCAAACTGTCAATTAATGACACTACATCTCAAATGTTTTTTTTAGTACATGCATCACCAACTTGAAGCATTTACAGTTACATATTTATGATCGATAAATATGTATTTTAGAATTCTACCGTTCTATCACCATGTTTATTCGAGTCGTTAAGATTGAGCATAATGATTTTTGTATTTTTCCTGTTCATCTGTCAAACATCAATGATGTCGGTAACTGACGATGTTAGGTCATCAATTAACTTGCTTTGAAGAATTTTAATATGTAATAAATGATTTCATAATTAATTAACGACGATGATATGTTTCAATTTATCCAATTTGAGTTGTTGCAATTTTGTACGATTCCACATGTTTTGTCACAAACGAACCAGGTTTCTCCCTTCGGCATCTTCAGGTATTCCATCACACGGATGCAACAGAACTGACCTATGTCATCTGTGTGACGGAATACTTGAAGATGCCGAAGGGCGAAACCCGGGCGTCTGTGACAAAACATGTGGAATCGTACAAAATTGAAAAAATTCAAATTTGATATTGAAATTCCATCAAGCACCTTCAGTCGATATCATAAATTATTCAATTTATCCATTAGGATTTTGGATTCAGCTTCGATGTACTGGATCCAGAATGAAATCACTTCTACAATGTATTACTTGAGACGATAAGATTTTTCCTTACTCGTCACCATTACCGATTCCAGTCAATCAATGAAAAAATGTTTTAAAACCCAATTTTGAATGTCGTGGATAAGATTCGACTAAATGTCTTTGTAAAAGTATAATAAAGTAGGGTACTTCTCAAAAATGTAAGTATAGCTGGTTTAGTAACATGATATTCAACACACAATCACACTGAACTAAAATTGAGAAATTCGAGAAACAAACAAAAGTCACACCTCGAAATGTAAAAATTTATCAGTGAAAAGGGGGTGAGGGGGTTTGTATTATTGTCATGGTGAAGATTATTCAAATTGAGATGCGGTCAGTACGGGTTAGATCGGGCAAACATTCTGAGCAAGTGAGTACTCACGTTTCACGATTCCGTGAGCCCCCGAATAGTCCCGCAAAAGGGTTTCTATATTTTCGAATCTCTCGCGTCACTATTTCCCTATCACACACAATATTAAAAAATCTATGAACACACTTATTTGAATATCTACTGGCAAAATGTAGCAATTGACAGCATGGGTAAGTATGTGAATAATAAATCTTAATTTACCTACCACTGCAACAGTGACAATATATTATGTAAAATACCGGATATTGAAAAAAAAGGTGCAATTTGTTTTAATAAATAGATCTTGTATAACCGTTATCTAATGCTTTTAAAATTACTCACATTTCAAACATTTACAGACACAAAACCGCGATCGACATTTTTATTGCCAAATGTTTTTTGAGCAAAAAGAAATCAACAGATAATATGATTGATTGAATTGGCATTCACTTGGTAGAACTCCATTATAACGGTGAAAAAATATAATACCCGCAAATGATTTATAATATTGAAGGAGGGTGTTTGATGGCAATTCAATATAAATTTGAGCACAGAACACATCCGCATTTTTAGTCTTTCAAGTGCATCTATGTAATAAGTATAAACATGTGGATGCATACAGAGAGAGAACAATTGAAGCCTGTAAATGAGTTGAAATATGGTAAATGAAATGAAATTTAATCACATAAAAACTATTTTTCAAGTGTTGTCAGATTCATATTGCGTAGATGTTTTATACTGTATGTTAAAAGTGAAGTTTCTTTGTGTGGTATAGTTGGAAGATAGTCAGTGTGTGAGACTCACTCGCTTTCCGCCTCGGCAACTGTGCACTTGTATTGAGCCGTTGAAAAGAGGCAGATGTCGGCGAATTGCCTCACTGACACTTTGATCCTCTTCACTGTTCTGTTACTATTGTTGGCAATGTGCACGTTTACTGCGATATTTTCTCCATGGTGGTACAACTGAAACAGACACGTCAAAAAAATGTTTTTATCACAATCGTTTGAATATACTATCATTCTGATTTCATCATTAAAAATTAAATAAATCGTACTACAGAGAATTCTATACCGTATGCGGCAATCACTCATATATCCGTTGTCTCCCTTAAAGCGTAGTTTTTTACATAACACTAACCATTCAAGGTCATTTTTTTCAATAAAACTATTTTATGAACATGCAGTTAAAAAAATGTCAGAAGCTGTTTGTTCCTTGACTTTGATTGATGCATTCAAAGTTACGAACAAATGCAATGGTCATTTCATATATAAAAATGGAAAAAGAATATTTAATTGCTGATTTCGAGCAATTCAAAAAATACAATCGAAAGGACCTAACCTCAAAAATGTTGAAAGAGCGCAAGTGGTTTGTAAATAATTTCCATATTTTCGATTTCCAGAATTAACCACATAAAGTTTTATTCTGCTGCCAAAACAATAATTAAAAAGAACAATCTTTCAACTCTGGCACTATTTATAACATTGATATTTTTAAATGACAAATTATATAGAAAAAACTGGAATAACCATATATATCAAAGTATAATTGTTTACCTCTTTATCAAGAGATGCCTCCAAATACAGTTTGTTGGGGCTCATCATAAATTCTTTGGAAACCTCCACCGACGGCTGTTCTCCTTGTTTGCTAGGCGCGTACATTATCTTTCGAATTGCTAGACGAACAGAATTTCTGGAAGAGAAAAATATTACAATGGTACTAAATAACATTTTCGGAACAAAGTTTAATGATTTTAAATACTTGAAATATATAATATTAAAGTGGATGATGATTGTTCTTCATACAATATTAGACATTATCAAATCGACTAACATTTTATGACAAGGTAAAAATAACAAAATATGAACGCTGCAAATTTTAATATATTAATTCTATGATTGAAAATTGACAGAAATAGCCTTTTGAATGACCATTGATTGATGAAATGATTAGATTTGAATGACCAAATGAACATTCATTGATCCTCTCTGATCCCAGTCTATAAAATATGCAAAAAAAAAAAAACCATGGAAAATTTTTGGCAAAAAAGCAAGTTTAAATATTTTTTTTAATTAATGCCCTGTTCCCAAACTTGTTTTTTATGTGGTGGTATGCTTAGTATTAATAATATGCAATAATAATAGTTTTGTCAAAACAAGGTAAAAGAAAAATTTCTAGCATTCAAAGGGTTAAGCAAAGGGTGATCAATTAATGTTAGTTTAACTATTTAAAATATTATTATCTTGATTATATCTATTGACTCTTGAATTATAAAATTAATGAACACAAATTCGTAGAACAAAACATTTTGTTATTTTAACTGTAACTGTTCTAACAAGTAAAGTCAAGTTTTATAAATAAATACCTTTTATGAGGTTTATCATCTTGTGATTCAGCCACAAAAGCCTTCAATTCATAATCCACACCGCACGGTTTTCCAGTGTCTCCTGGAGCAGGCTGAAGAGTGACGCTGGCCGGGCAGTGGGGAGGTAATTCAAAGTAAAATGGAAAAGCGCACGGGCCAAGTTTCCGCACCAGCCTCTCCTGAAGGCGAGTGAGAGGACGTCTGATCCCTCCGCCTCCGATCGCTGCAGCCCCACCCCCACCTCCGGGAGGAACCGGAAAGATCTGTTCCGCTGCCAAATAGAGGTCTTTGCGGAAAGTGAGTCCCAACACGTCCAGGTCTTCTCGGCCATATCGAAATGCAGCAAGAACGTGGCCAAACACTTTGCGCTCTTTCACGTACTCAGGATCAATCAAGACAACGCCATCTGTAAATAATTGTTGAATTATGTAATATATATTATGAATTTGCTCACTGAAGATGCTTCATGAAATTTCAATATCAAATTTGAATTTGTACATTTCTACATATTTTGTCGCTCAAAGCCCAGGTTTGGCCTTTCGGTATCTTCAGGCATTCTAGCACACAGATGCAATAGAACTCACTCATAGTTAACAGTTTACATTGGTTATGTGCAAGTGAAAATACATAGGAAAAAAATATAGATCCAAAGGCTAGGAGCTAAGTGTATAGCTGAAGTAACTATTTATTTGATTACAATGATATTCAATTTTTTATATGATAATTTTACAAATAAACAGTGCAGTGACTGCCAGCACTTTTACGTGGGGTAAACCACATGTACTCAAATTATAGTATAAGAACACTTAGCTGCTTTTAAATTGAACAAAGATACATCAATATTTGTCGGAAGTGTACAATATGTGGATTTAATAACAATGTAATTTCTTCCCAAATTTTACCTATAGGGTCAACATGTGTAATATGATCCACAAAGTCTCTTTTCCCCAGGTAGACTGTAATCTGAAACAAAAAAAAAATTTCATGAAAATTTTTAAAATATTCAAATAAACAGTATAATTGAGTCATTGATTCTGAAGTGGGGAAACACAGCTAATTATTGATGACACAAGAAGAAGAAGAGATAGTGTGGTGACAAACCTTTCCGTTAGGCGAGCTCTTCTTGAAGACCCTGGTGGCTTGGCGCTTGCTGCTGGCGTCGTCCATGTCCGGGCTGCCGGCGGGCGCCCCCACCACACCCGCCACTGCCCCCTCCGCCACCACCGCTGCTCACCTATTCAAATAAATAAAGGGATCAAATTTTGAGATACGGGTATTTCCTAACACAGCTCATTGATTGATAAGCAATTAATGATCTTTCAGTCTATCCATCTTCATTACATACCAAAAGTATTTTTCTTTCGTTTCTCACATTTAATGATACGATGTTATTCATTTAGAATTAACTAATTTGGGATTTACAACACAAGTTGGTTGTCCCAACTCCACCCTCCATGTATATACAGCTGCTGATTTACGACCTACTGACCGAAAAAGAAAAATCTACTGCGCAGTTTTTTGGCCAAATACAGAGCTACACAGATCGATCTTTAAGCCATGAAGAAAATGTGACTTAACGACTTAACTCAAGTGATATAAAATATTCTGTGTATCTATATATTGAGAATAGAATGGAATATATTTATTTTAATGTTGTTATTTAAAAAAAATCTGCAACATATTTTCTGTTAGTGACTTTTCTAAGCAAAGTTGCGGCAGTTGATGGTGTAAATATTTTTATATCTGTACTTAAATGTAATAATTTATGAAAAGAAAAACATGTGTTAAACGACAACTCTAACATTTTATAGTGTTTATAAATAAGAAGTCATGAATTCAGTCGAGTTGTGTTAAACATGGATTTATGAAAAATAAAAATATTTTGTGTTGTGTCAACCCTGAACTTGAAACGCTATATCAGCCATCAACATATCAATAAAAATAAATTAAATATTATATAGAATGAAATATTTGAAATTCGAAACAAAACATTTATTTTTGACCTGGGCTGTTGAATCGCGATGTTTTGGCCGGTTTTACTACTTTTTCGATTAGACGATTTTGAAAAATATCTCAATGTACAATTACCGAAACTTTGTCTGTCAGATTCGTGTTGTTGGTCAATAATGGCGGAGTTGTATTTTTTTAACGCTCCACAGTTCTGTTTTTGACATTAAATAGTTGTATTGTTTAAATTATGAAAGTATCATTAAGAAAAAAAAAAGTTGAACTCGCTTAGTAATTTAAAAAAGAAATATCAAGTAAGAATGATTTTTTTCGCCATTTCGTTCTTCTGAAAATATGGTAATAGCAACACTCTTTTGAATTTCCAGCCTCAATATTATGTTATCGTAAGGTACTGCGGGGATTCCTATCTAAGCAACAACGAAGATAAAGACTAAGTTTATGAACGTATAGGCCTTGAAGAACACTGCCGCCAGGAAAATTTTCAAAGAATTTTGTATTCCACTACAGCAGAAGTCCTCAAACTTTTTTTAACATTAGATAGCATTCATAAACCCTCTGGACACCACCATTTTCAACTCATTATTTTTGTATGAAATTGCCACAAGACAAACACGGAAAATCTTAAAGTAGAATGTTTTTTTGTAAGTTTTCATCTAAAAATTAAAAAAAATAAGCCATCATAAGTTGTTTAATACCGAAACGACTGAATTAATTTTTGAAATACAGTGGGGTGATCGGACAACGAACGGTTCGTACTGCCAACAAATCTGACAATCAACATTATCACGAAAGATTCTTGTATTCGGACAACGAATACATATTCGGATAACGAGCTAAAAATATCTTTCTAACTCACTTATTTAATCTGTAAAACTAGGCGACGTTCGTATTATTGGTTAACGAACAATTCGGTTAACAAGCATAGTCTTGGAACACATTATATTAGTTGATTGAATTGGCATTTACTTGGTAGAACTCCATTACAACACGGTGAAAAAATAGCAATGTATTTTAATTCTACATTTTTTTTTATAAGATATAGTTGATAGTTCTGACGATGGCGTGAACCGAAATAGCTATCAACTATATCTTGTAAAAAAAAATACATTGCTTTCTTTTCACCGAATTATATTCGTACACCGATCACCCATTGTATTAAGTTTTGAATACTTTGCGAGGCTCGGTGGGAAACCGGTTCGATGGGAGGTAATACAATCTCTCAATTTTGGGTCATCTGGTATACTAAGTTGGAGTAAATATGGACATACCTAAATTTCCTGAGATGAATTGTGTCTGAGAGCAGTGTAGAGCTGTTCTGTAACAAAAATAAATCAGTAGGTAATGGATTATCAATTAAATAATAATATTATAAATAACAACAATATTTGTATGAATTTTATTATAAATGAGAATATAAGAGGGTTAAAAATATTTTTGTGATCTCGATAAATTGAATATGTATTGTACATAATACTAAACAAGATATCGCCCGCGCATATGTTCGTTGAACTAAGAAAAAATTGTCAATACGAAACGATTCGAAATTTTGAACCGCATGGAATTTTTTTTCCAATCGATTTCAAAGCGATCCGTCAGAAACACATTTTTTCTTTGATGTCTCGAACCGAAGGGGAGATCTAAATGGCCGCAAACAGGAAGGAAGTAAAAACCAATTTTAACCGTTAGAATGCTATGCGGCGCAAAAGCGCTGCGATCGTTTGTATCGAAAATTGCGGCGCAGCGCAAAAGCGCTGCGAGTTTCAGTGTGTTTTCGGTGCTCCGCGGGAGTGCACGTACGCTAACCTCGCGCGTAATTTGTAATAAGAGTGCATTCTTATACATTTAAAAATAACTTTTATCGTTTTTTATATTATTTTAAAATATCACTGCTCGAAACCATCGTAAGGGAAACAAATCGATATGCTGCACAGTTTTTGGCCTCGCACACTGTATCGGATAATTCTCGAGCAAAAAGTGGACGCCGACAACAATATACGAAATGAAAGCCTTTATTGCTGACATACTCGAAATGGGAATAACGAGAAGGCCAACAATTAGTAGTTATTAGTAGCTATTTGTGCGGCAAAACATAATTGTTGAGCTATTTTTTTTTTGATTTTTTATTTTCTAAAAGAAATAAAATACAATAATATTGATATCACTTTATGTTTAATAAACATTAATAAACAATAAACATTTTATCTTTATAATGCAAAAATAATTAATAAAATTGATTGATATTTGTCTAAGTTAGAGTGTTTTATTTGACACCATTATTTTTTCCTCTAAATTAATCAATATGTGTATAGCAATTTTCATTTATTTTTGCCAAAATTGCTTAGCACTAAAACGGTTAAAATATCTCATAGAATATATACATATAAATACCTATTAAATAGTTATGTTTGCTTTTTGCATCAAAGAGTAAATAAAATTTTTCTATCAAAGTCACTTAGACGACCGTATAAATTTGATAGACATCAGAAAAGAAAATATATTGAGTGGAAGTTTGTGTGGATCAAGTATTCTCAACACTACGGGTATCGCGGCGCCCGCCTTTATTCGACAGCGACAAGTAATGTAAACCTTCAAATTAATTTTATCTATAATATAATTTATGATGTCGACTGAAGGTGGTTGATGGAAGTTCAATTGTTAATATTTTGTACGATTCCACATGTTTTGGCACTAACGATTCGGGTTTCGCCTTTCGCCATCTTCAGACATTCTATCACACGGATGCAACAGAACTGACGCACAATACAATACGCAACAGTTAGCATCGTCTATATAACAAAGGTATTAATTGAAAGAAAACATAGATCACAAGGCAAGAACTAAATGACAGCTAAAAGAAATTCAATAATATTAACCTAATAATAATTAACACAATTGCCTGTGATAATTTTCACGATCTTGTTTTAATTTGAATTTGTAAAAGCTAGTTTATAAAAAATGTTTCGCCCTCGTTTATTAATTGAGTGTATAAGGGTTGAAAAACATACGCACAAGAAAAACATATGATAATATAGAAAGTCTTTACAAAAATTGTCAAATAACTCTACGAAGTTTAAGTATAATGTTAGAATGTTTTAAATGGAGAGTATAATAGTGTATAATTACTAACAGAACGATGGACAGTGAATGAAAAATGCATTAATAATTAACACAATTGCCTGTCATTAACGATTAATATTGGTAATGGAGTCATCTTGAAAGGGTTTTAATACAAATAATACAGAAATACCTACTTATTTCAATTAGGCAAGTAACGATTAAACGTCTAGTGATGTTATATAATAATTAACTTCATGAGATTGTCGATTCATTGAACCGATCTCACGTAAAGGATACAACAAGGGATATTATTTATTAATGTTGCTATACAAAATACCAGATGTAAAACAAGCGCTCTGTGCCATATATATTTCCGAATCATTGATTTCAAAAATGACTTAAATAAAATCAAATACAGACGAGCATCTTTACTAACATGAATATCTGATAATAATGATAATGGATAAATAACTGTTACTTCAAAAAACGTATTAATTTATTTCCTCTGTTCAATTATGAATTCAATTTGGGAAAAAAAGATGGCGCCCGTCGGTGTTTTTGTTCGAAATTTGTTTTATGTTAAAAAAGTAACAGATTAAACCATCAATAACAAATGACCACAATTTAATTTATATTTAAAATTCGATTACGGCTGCGTCAATAAACGGTAATTCGGCAAAAAATAAAATAAAATGACTCGATTACAACACAACCGAATTCTGCCAAAACAAATGAAAATGGAAGCTTATATTGTCTCAATGGGCGATGAAAAAGGCGGGAGTTTTTAATCGGATTTATGAAAAAAAGAATATTACGACGGAATTTTCCACATAGTTAAGCATCTAACGAGCCATAAAAGAAAAAATCTCAAACGACGTTCCGCAGAATACAGAATTTGGCGAATTCTGGTTCGTTGTATTTACATCTGACATGTTTTTCTCCCAGGATGTTTATAAATTGGGTTTATATGATTTCATTCTTTTATAGGGTAACAAATACAACCTTCGGCCACCTTTGGTTGAGTACCCCTTCAGCAGTAAAACACAAAAATTAAGTATTTAAATAACAAAAACACAATGTAAAATTTCTACATTTTATATTAATAAATAAAATTAGACGCCATGACGTGCAGGCACGCTAACGCTACCACGAGAATTTTAATGAATATTATGTATATATGGATTATTTTTTAATACATTTAAATCAGAGTATTCTATAGAATGTTATCTGATTTCAAAAATTTTCAATTTTTAGAGCTATTCTGATGTTATTCAAATTCGAATAAAACAGGGCTGTATCAAAATCATTGTTTTTAATTTAAATATTTTTTTTTGATAGTTCTCGAAGTATCTACAGGTAAAATCTATACATGCATTAAATCGAAAATGATTAGTAATAATTTTATAAAAGAGACAAACGATATAACTTTTTTCAAATACAAATTGCATTTTTTTTGTGTGGCAACCCTTCCCTTCAAAATATACTTGAGTTATTGTCATTTTTTACATATTGATAAAAACAATGAATTAAATGATTTCTCGTTATTGTTGCGATTTCATAAAAAAAATAAAGATTTGAAAATGGTGGCGTCCAATTGGTCTCAGTTAAGATTAGGACCGGTTTCACAAAAAGCGAGCATAATCATTTAAAAAATTAAAACAAGGCTATTTATACAAAAATTTTGAGTTAATAATTACCAGGCAATATACCAATGGTTCAAGAACTAAGAAAATAGTTCCTAGGTAATCATACAAAATATATATAAAGGAAGTAAAATAGTTTTTAAATAAAATGTTCAGGATCTTTAGGATTAATAATGCTAATAAATTATTTTAGCAGTCGTACTCAATGGCAATAAGTCATTCGTGATATAATTGATTGACTTCCGCTGACTTTCAGAGAGGATTTGACCTTTATTGACTTTATTGGATAATGAAATTATTATTTTTATAATTTTTCAGAATTTAAAAAAATGCTGTTTTACAAGTTCAAGACAGACCTGATGTAATTGTGGAGTGATTCTGCTAAACAGCTAACCAAAGAGCAGGTTTAAAAAAGGAACGTTTTAATATTTCATTCTGCTAGAAGCTAGAGGCATGCGCGGGTCGAAAATTTATAAAATTAATCAATAAGAGGCAATATTTTTTTAAGGTGTAAAATGCTTGATGGGAAGCCTTGATATTTTAAATAACAAAAAAAACATTTTTAGTACTTTTTTCCACAATAAATTTTATGACTAGGACAGATTAAAAAAAAATATAGAGGAAGTGATTCATCTGGAACCATTATATTTTTAAAATAACGAACATCTCAAACAATGGTTCTCATGTGGCCACCAGAGGATTTTACTGCGGCCACCAACAATTTTATAGCAAATATTGATATTTAAAAAAAATGTGTATTTACAAATGAATTTGTAAAATTATTATTATTTTAAAATTGATTGAATAAACCTGAATTATACAACATTTAGTTGAGATTACGTAAAAGGCCGTTTTAATAATAAAACTGTTCAAAAATTTTGGTCGAAGTCATACGTTGACCATGAATCAAGTCAATATAAAGAATTAACATCAATTGCTTTATTAATTTTGTCGATTTTACCTACAACTGTATATTGTGAAAGATCATTCAGTGTAATGTACTATATAAAAAATAAATATCGCAAATATTTTTATCACATTTGGTGCAGCCACGAGACGTTTCCATAGGACCGCTGATGTTTATAATGCGGTCACAGTGAAATTTCACGTGAGAACCACTGATCTAAAAAAAAATATGGATTGAATTTCAAAACTAGTTCCGTAAAATATACCGCATAATATATCGAACGTCTGTATATATTTACAAAAAAAAAGGCCGGTGCAGGCCTCATCTCTATTGTAAGCGACATGTTCGCTTTAGTGCTAGGCGGCCATAAAAGCGACCCCTGCGCGGGTCGTAAAGGCGGAGGATGAAAATCTCCAGTGATGCCGGTATGCTTAATGGAAAATGCATACAGCGAACCCAGGTCATTGGCTATGCAGTTAAGGAACGGCAGAGAATCGCAAAACGACGGAAATGCATTTGGAAAACCATACGTGATTACGTTACGGGCATTCATTGAATGCTTTCATTGTTACGCCCCCGTTGGTCGAAAAAAGCTCAAAAATAAAAGCTAAACGTGTATGATTGCTTAGTCGTGCGTAGAACCCAGATATACACTTTCATATCGGTACTGTGATGGCAAAAGGTTATAACACAATTGTTCAGAAGAGCGAAAATAAAGTTTTGAAATATGTCTGTCGAGTTAGCTGGCAAAAGCAATAATAACTTATAAATTTGTAACGAATAAAGTAACAATGAACGAAAAATATACATCGTCTAATTCTTAATGAACAAACATATATAAATCTATCACCGCTTTTTAGACCATTACGAAATGTTAATGCATTTTTGTAATAAATCATCTAAGCACAATACTCATTCACTATATACGTTTATTCATAATAGGTATAAAATCAATGTGCCATATTTTAGAATTTATTAGCACAACATGAAACTAGGGTGTTAAAATAATGTATTTTAGTTCTACAAAATTATTTTTTTAAATATAGTTGATAGCTATTTCGGCATGTTAGTTTAAGGATAGTTCTGACGATGCATGAGCCGAAATAGCTATCAACTATATTTAAAAATAGTTTTGTAGAACTAAAATACATTACTATTTTTTTCACCGTGCTTATTAAAAATACCAAAGCAAACAGAAAAGAAGATATAATATGTACCTTTTCTACACATGTATATATATTATAGATATATAAATAAACATTTAAATATAGTTATAATGAGAGCGTTAACCGAAATAGCTATCAACTATATACCGCATAAATTTTGTTAATAAAACTAAAATACATTACTACTTAATTCATCGTTTAATAAAAGAAGCAGCTCTAATATTTTGCCACATTAAAGAATGTACAACCTGGAATATATAATGGAAGCAAACTAAAAATGTGAACGAAAAAAACAGCAGTTATAGCCGTTTGCTATCACAGTACTGTTTATTAATATTTGCGCATTTTTTATATGTAAATACATATAAAAAATGCGCAAATATTAATGAAGAATTAGAAGGAATAAGCTAAACGCTGTATTTATGAAAGTGTTTTGACGAATATTTTGTGTACAATATACAAAATTGATTTATATAGGCGAACAAGATATATAAACTGGTACAAGATGGGTAAACAAGATATTTAACCAGAGGCTAAAACCGACTAGCGTTCCGGGAAAATATGTATGTACTGTTTTATTACGGGCATGGGTCGTATGCCGAAGGAGCTATCGGCGCGTACCGATGAAGGTTGAATACATATGTAAGTCGGTCGTATCTATGAGGAAGTCATATCACAAAGTAGCCTTAGCATATGGTACACCTATAATGAAAATCGTATTAAATTAATAAAAACACATCAGTAATAGGCCGAGAAAAGTAGACGTTGAAAGATATATAGTTTTAAAATTTGTAGCTGAAAGCGGTTTTCTTAACGTTCCCATACTCATGTGGATACTCAAGGTAATATGATATTTTTATGAATGTTTTTTACACATATTGCTCGAGTTACTTCACAAATAAATATTTTCTCTAAACAAGAGCACATTACTCGAAAGATTACATTACTCGATTACATCAAAGATTTCTTTCATATAATATCTGGCAACGTTGAACGACGTAAGTATGCGCTTGCACATTGATATAATGATATTTAAGCTGAGTGAATGAATGAGTTGTTTGTTCTTACAAAGTGTTGAACCAGTCTGGCAATGGGGATGCCAATGGTAAGAACATTGACAATGATCTACAGTATTGCTTCGGATGTCGACATATTCCAAGTGGACGAGAGTGAGTTCAGGCGAATACTTTTTTACACTTAAACAATTTTTTTAATATGTTAAAGTATATTTTTCGTGAGCTTGCTTGGTTGACTTTCTTGCTATGCTTATTATTTGTTTTTTGTTTATTTATTGAATTTCCAACATAATTTTTCAAATATTTTGACATTGCAAAAACAATGGACTTTTATGGATTTTTAATTTTTGCTTCGTGTATATATAAATAAATAAATGTCGTAGTTTTTTAAGCACGACTAAAAACTTGATTATTTATAGCAAAAATATCAATTTTTAATTAAATATATTCATACAGATGCAGAGAAATATATAACACTTTAAGCAATCATTTTTAATTGTAATGTGAGAAAATAAAACCATTTTTCTTGGGGTTTTGTCAAGTCTACCATCGACTGATATGCTATTTTATCGGGTAGTCTTTTAAAGGTTAGCATACCATCCTGCTGCATAAAAAATAAGTATAGATGGAAATTGAAATTTTTAATGTAATTTTACATATATTTTTTTGATTAGATTTGATAGATTGTCTTTATCATATTAATATAAAAGATTGATTTTTATTATATTATTGAATGGATCACTTCTGAGAATTGATAATGCTGATTTGTACAAATGGCTACGATCATATTTCATTACATGTATAATACTTTGAATATTTAAAGCCTTCATTTTCAAATCGATCAATCAACGTCGACTCTCCTACGAAAGCCGTTAAACGCAGATGATAGACGCAGACAATTTCGTGGAAAAAGGGGGTTCGTAACGAATACCCGGTATTCAACAAAAGGTTTATTTATTTAATACCTTCACGTAACAAAAATTACAATTTTTAAGTTTATTGCTTTTGCAACGTAGGAACGATTAATTAAAAGTAGTATTGGACATATATATAGTATTAAAATAACAAGGATGTCAACGAGCAAACTTAGGCAAGATCTACTTAGATGCATGAAAAAATAGTCGCCTGAGCCCTTTGTTAAGGCCTTAGGCAATACAGTTAAGCACTGTTAATGTTCTTACCAGTGACATGCTCGTTGACATGTTGGTTCTAAGCTTTCAAGAAACAGTTGATTTCCACGACATTTTTTAAATTATCAAAAAAATATAATTCAACATTATGAATGATGGCAGAATTCTCATTTTGGCAACGTATAAGAAAGGAATATGTACTAACGAATATTAAAATCGAGCACATCTATGATAAAGTCAGTTGGATAAAGCTATAGGTAATATACATATGTTTTCACGTAAATAGGTCTCTTCTGAACTTTTCCATCATGAAGGTATATGTGTGTAAAATTAAAAAAAACAAACTTTCAACTTTTTATTGACTGAATTGGCATTCACTTGGTAGAACTCCATTATAACACGGTGAAAAAATATCAGAACTATAGTTCTGACGATGGCGTGAGCCGAAATAGCTATCAACTATATTTGTTAAAAATAATTTTGTAGAACTAAAATACATTGCTATTTTTTCACCGTGTTTCAACTTTTCGTATATACATTTAAATTTATTTTAAGTTATGGCTACAAAATCCACGATCATAAAATTTATGATTTAACGTTCGTCAAAAATTTTATTGATAGTACCCAAAGCAAACGGAACTTGACAAAAAAAAAAACATTAGAAAAGTAATAAAGTCATTTTTTATATCAAATTGATGTAGCGTTAAGATCTCTCAATTATCTTCCATCTTGTATCTATTGATTTATATGTTGCAATATTTTTTTGATGTTTCCAGACACTAGTCGCTGCAGAGCTGAGCAATCCACAGTGAATCAGTCCACGTAGACAACATTTAATTATATATACATCCCCACATACTATATTCACACAAACACACAGACTATACATAAGGAATTGAACTATGAAAAACATGATCATGAGATGCCGAGGTCGTATATTTTGGGTTATTAAAATTTGTATTAACAAATCTACGTAGGGTCGTGCGGGTAGGGTAGGGGGTGCTGAAACGATTTCTTGGTACTGTCTCACCTAAATTGAAATAAAATCCTGTAATACTAACCGAAAATAGATCGTTGAAATATTAAACATCACCAAAATGACACGTTTCATAGAGGATATATTAACACATTTTCGCGACGGGGTTAGTATGCCCAACGTAAGGATAAATTTTAAATTTGATAAAATTGCAAGGTATTATAAAAATCATCATAACTTTTCCTCTATTGGAAAATATTTGCTAAAAATTTGTAAAATAAATTATTTATTGTGGTAAATAAATGATAGAATATTTTTATTTACCACAATAAATGCATTATCATTGCCATATGTTTTATAATTTCTGTTTATTATTAAAACAATCACTGTAAGATGTAAATGTAAACACTGCAAATTTAGTGCTCAATTGTTTTCCAAACCACTGTGTTTTGTTTTTTAATTATTCAATGTTTGGGATAAGCCACAAAAAATACATTACTTAAATGGAATTATTTAATATGTTCCAGGTTTCCCAGTCATAAATAACCAAGTGCGTCATTATTGCATGTCGTGTGAGCAAAAACTGCCTCAAATTTTTTTTTAAAGAAATGTGCCAACCCCAATGTCAACAAGTATACCTTTTTTGGCCAATAATAATAAACAATTCATTATTCAAAAATATACTATCGATAACGAAGATAATATAGAACAAAACATTTATCATTAAACGTCTATTGTGTACTCCCACTGTAGTACGATTTATAGAAAACAGATTAACAAACAAATAACACGAAATATTATATTCGCTCGAAATGAACAATCAATTGATAATTAATATATGGTGTTATGTTTCTCAATTATAATGGCGAAGACAATGTGTGTTACGCGAAGGTTTGTTTTTCACATTAATTGTTGAACAAGACCCGTAATAGTTTTACACACGATTATGTATTGTATTTCAAATATTATAATCAAAACAAAAGTTTTATAGCATTGATTCCAACTTATGAAGTTAAGTGGGCTTAACAACGAATAAGCAAACTTAAATCGTTTAATTTATAAAGAAAGGCTTAGACATGTATAAGGCTAAATTCAGGACTGTGGGGTCGTTAAAGTAACACGATTCCGACGAAAAAGTGTTTGATTTGGTCAGGTTTTTTTCCTAATTTTCCTATTTATCTGCGTTATATTAAAAATCAATAAAACAATTCGGCAAATTTTTCATTGAGATATTTTTCAAAATCGTCGTTCGTTTTCCACGACTCCACGCCCTGGTTTTGGCACATCTGTATATTTTAATATTAACTATCGACACACTGCAATCTCCGGTTTACACGTTTAAGAAGTTGGCAGTCAGTGGGTTAAAACACAATAAATCTCGGACGTAAGTCGACACCATTACAAAGAAAACATCCATTCCGTTGACCGATCGGTGGTGTAACAAAATATGTTACGATTTGCATTTAACATCTGACAAACTTAGAGGTCAACCAACCAATCCGGCAAATTGTTCATTGAGATGTTTTATAAAATCCTCCAATCGAAAAATTAGTCGGAGTCACTCGTTTTTCACGACACTGACTCCGGCCAAAACACCGCGACTCTACACCAGTCGTTCTCACGTGAAATTTCACTGTGGCCGCATAATAAACATCAGCGGTCCTATGGAAATGTCTCATGGCCGCACCAAATGTGATAAAAATAGTTTCGATATTTATTTTTTATATAGTGCATTACACTGAATGATCGTTTACAATATAAATAATTTTTAATTCAAGTAATTTTTCGCTATTATTTTGGTAAAGGGATGAGGTAAAGAAGCGAAACACGTGTCAGATATAGTAAAATTTAGTACCAAATGGAATAACAATGTTATCAAATTTTATATAATTAAATTCTTTTATGAATAATTGAATTAAATAAGTACTTAAAAGTCAACATCTCACAAAATGAATATGTATATTAAGCTACGGTGAAAAAAAAGCAATGTATTTTAGTTCTACAAAATACATTGCTATTTTTTTCACCCTGTTATAATGGAGTTCTACCATGTGAATGCCAACTCAATCAATAAAATGTATATTAAGTACACCTCGTCCTTTTTTTACGCAATACATTGGCTCCAGAAAACGGCGCGTAAAAAATCGCAACTTTCATATAATTTGATAAATTGGTTCCAAAAATTAAAATATCGTGTGAAAAAGTACCAGAAACGTATGAAAAACCAAAATTTGCTCTTTAATATTCGTGCAAAAAAAATATATTTCATGTCTTTATTGCTTATAAAATATAATGAGACTCTAACAATATAACTTTTTCACTTATATGAATTAAGTTTTTAAAATACACATATTTAATAAAAAAATCGCGTAAAAACGAGTGAAGCGCGTAAAAAAATGTAACGGTGCCGTCCAAAAAAATCGCGTATAATCGAATTCGCGTAAAAAAGGGGCTAGGTGTATCAATAAATAAAAGTTCTAAGATTCAAATAAAAATGACACTTGTCCAACTTCAGTGTGTTGTGTATTTGTTTGAATTACTGCGAATATAAAAAAATGTTAGCTAAATCTATTCACGTATTTTTTTTTACATATAAGTGAGTACGCACAGTTGTTAACAACATTTTAAATCAATTATATTTCTTTTGTGAAAAAGTAAATTTAATAAACGAGCAGTTTTTTTTTATTACGATTCCGTGCATTTCAAAACGACACTAGAATACAATTTGAGTGTCCTTGCCTTGCGGTATCACCAAAGAACGTGGAAAATTACAAATGTAAACATCTAGCAAAGACGAAAATGTCGTAAGCGAATTTCATAGCAATCTCAATTCCGTCCAAGTTTTTTTCACTACCTGAGGCAAAAAGCACAGGGGACGAAAAAACTGGTAGTTACCGGAGAGGATTGTGAGTTAAGCAAGACGAACAGAATTCATTTCTTTTCTGGCTGAAAAAATAAACGTTTAAAATTTATTTGTTTTGTGTCAATTTGAAAAGAGTAAGGTAAATTATTAAAGCAAATTAATGTACAAGAATCTAATGAATTAGGGTGAAAAATACAGTCGTCGGCTACCTTTCAGTAAAACACAATAAATCGAACGTTGTGGCTATATTTTCCGTCGTGTCACCCACTACAATATATTTTGTACATTAGTTCTAGAGCATTAATTTCATTTTCAATTTAAAAAATTTGTATCGACTAATTTCAAGGATTTCTTGTTTATCTAATTTCAGTGATTTGTTATTGAAATGTAGGATTTTGTAGTTTTTAGTAAGATCACATGAATGTGATGATAATGCTCGCGATGAGCGAAACCGGTCCTGATCAAAAAATATATTGTGGAAATAAGTACTAAAAAATGTGTTTTTATTATTTAAAAAATCATGCCTTTCCATCAAGAAGTGACAGTTAACACCTTAAAATTAATATTATTCAATAAATTTTTGAAGTCTGTTGTTGGAATATCCTTTAAAATGCTCAGCAAGGAATAAGTCAAACCATATAATTCTCATTATTTATTTAAAAGCTGTATTAATTATTATGTCAAAGAATATTTTTTTTTTTTTGTTTTAATAAAAATATTTTTAAGTACTTATTTTTACAATATATTTAATGATCTCGACCGGTTTTGTTCATCGCGAGCATTATCAATACAAATTACAAAATTTTTTTTTTATAGCACAATGAAAAAATAGCTGTGTTTTTTGGTTATAATTCTGAAGAACTAAATTGCTGTCGTTTCATCGTTTTATATCGCGTTGATAATAGTCGCGATGATCGAAACCGGCTGTGATGTTACAAAAAAAAAATTGTGGAAATAGTATGTATTAAGCACCGTGTTTTATTATTTGAAATTTGTACAATCATAATGCTAATTTACGATATCGACTAAGGGTGCTTGATAGAATTTCAATATCAGATTCGAATTGTTGGAACATTGTACATGATTCCACATGTTTTGTTACTCACAATCCGGACGATTTTCACTTTCGGACATTCTATCACACGTATTGTTGTATATTATTTCAAGATAATGCCTTTAGACTAAAAAGTGTCAGTTAGCACGTAAAAATTGAATAAATATTGTGTTAAGGTTTCGTAAAAAAATCTCGTGTAAATAAATAAACATGTTGCTATGTTTTTTTACGATAAAAACTGAAAAATTAAGACCGTGATTGCGACAGAAACTACAAGAAAATGCTATCCGATATAGTGTGTAGATATGCCCGAGTTTGCTCTGGTGTGACAATATTTTTGTTTGTACTGCGATGTTGATATTTCCAATTGAGACCTTCGCACCGATGGAACACTTGATATAGGTGTACATTTACATATGTAGTAAAAATGACGACAGGGAAAACCTTTTACGAACAAAACAAACGAGGAAAACGTACATGAATTTTTCATATTATGTTAACATGTCACATGGTTCTATTTGTAATATCATAATTCATTATTATTACGCGAGATAGATCTTTGTGTCACGTAGCGAGTTCATTTTTCCGACTTCGGTGGACAAGTAAGTGTGTTATCGAGACTGGCATTGTGTACTGTGGGTTTATTAAAATTATTTTTGCATTGTGATGATACTATAATAGTGCGCGTTGAAAATCATTTTGGAAAAAGCAAAATATTCAACACTCTTAATACATAAAGAAGAAGTCTTCGAAATGGGGTGATTTTTAAATAAAATAAACACATTGCTTAATACCGTGTTTCCCAAACAGGGGCCGCAAATTATCATTCACATACGCGGCATGAACTTTATTGGGAAGCACCAGTTTATCACTATTTCTACAATTTTATATATTTATGATCAGGACCGTATTTCATCATGAGGATTGTGAAAATAATACAACACATTGTTTTAGAGAGCGACATTTTGCACCTTAAAAATAAGGCAATCTTCAATCAAAATGTTTTTCTTTTACAACTAATGATCTTATCAGACAATAAAAACTCTGTCAATTCACGATACCTTTGCCTGTTTGTTTCGCCTTCCGGCATCATCAAGCATTCTACCACACGGATGTAACAGAACTGGCGTTAGTTCTGTTGAAAGGCGAAACCCAGGTCATTAGTGACAAAACACGTGGAGTCGTACAATTCATTTGATATTGAAATTCCATCAAGCACGTTCAGTCGATATCATAAAGAAATTATTTGGTGGAAATGAGGCTTCAATAATACCAATTACGGGGGTTGGTCTGATTTGCTTCCGTAATGACCACTTTAACAGAAATAAAATTTTGTATCATAGTTATTAACTCTCAACTTATATAAATAGTCATGTTTTGTAATTTATGATATAAACTGAAGGTGCTTGATGGAATTTCAACATCGAATTTGAATTGTTGAAACATTGTACGATTCCACATGTTTTGTCATTAATGGCCCGGGTTTCACAGATGCCACACAACTGACGAGTTCTGTTCGACTGTCAATTCAGTCCTGAAGATGCCAAAAGCGAAACCCAGATAGTTCGTGACACAACATGTATGTAATCACGTTATTAATGAATCACATAATATAAATTCAAACTCAGCCCCTAAATGTTTGCATCTTTGTAGTAAGGGTCGGAGAATGACGGCTTTGGAACAGCTGGAAATCAATAGACACCAATTATTACAAAGGATTCTAAACGAACAAACTAACATAATAGTATCGCCATTTGTCCAGCCGTTGTACAAAGGGGTGGTCTGATTTACTTCCAGAAGGACCACTTCCGTCCCACATATAAACTTATTGTCATAGCCGCCTTTTGTTTCATTTACGATTTTTGAAAATTTAGTTTATTGTGAAAGTAACAAGCTAGGCCGTTAAAACAGGAGAGAAGATGTATTGTGTGCCTTTTCTACACAGCTATATATAGATAAGCAAATGTTAGTTTAAGCATAGTTCTGACGATGGCGTGAGCCGAAATAGCAATCAACTATATTTTTAAAAATAATTTTTTAGAACTAAAATACATTGCTATTTTTTTCACCGTGTTATAATGGAGTTTTACCAAGTGAATGCCAATTCAATCAATTCAATAATACCATTTTCACAATTTAATATATTTATGATCAGGACCAGTTTCGCTTATCGTGAGTATTATCAACTGATATCAGATTTGATATAACTTTATCGTATAACTACTGATGGTGGCAACGACTCACGACTCATATTCATATTTCTATTGAAAATAAATGTATTCAATTCAATATCGAAAATGAATATTTTGAATGAATATGAACTTTTCATATTGTTACCAAATAATAAGACTGGTTGAGTATTGTTATGATTGAAAGTTGAGTTTATTAGATGTTGTCTGCCATTGTGAAAGCACACGTAAACTGTGCGCAATTCAAGACAAGCGACGAGCTTTGAGCGCAAGATGTAGTAAACTTTTCGCGAATGCCAGAAACAAAACCCTCAACTGGAGAGTTGGCCAACTTAGCTATTTCAATTAAAACTTGTTTAATTTTAACGAGAATCTTCAGGGTACTGAAGGAACCAAAAGATTTCCTTATACAACAATATAGATAAGTTTACGAGATCATTCAGTGCGGGCTATTGGATAACGCATGGTTTAAAACACTGAATTATTGTATTGATTGAATAGGCGTTCGCTTGGTAAAACTGTATTATAACACGGTGAAAAAATAGCTATAGTAGAAAGTTCTGATGAGAGCGTAAACCGAAAGGGTAATCAAATATAATATATATTGATTGAATTGGTAGAACTCCATTAAAACACGGTGAAAAAACTAGCAATGTATTTTAGTTATACAATTTTTTTTTTAAATATATTTGATAGCATATTTATTGATTGAATTGGCATTCACTTGGTAGAACTCCATTATAACACGGTGAAAAAATAGCAATGTATTTTAGTTCTACAAAATTATTTTTAACAAATATAGTTGATAGCTATTTCGGCTCACGCCATAGTTCATAGATAGTTATGACGATGGCGTGAGCCGAAATAGCTATCAACTATATTTGTTAAAAATAATTTTGTAGAACTGAAATCCATTGCTATTCTTTAACCGTGATATTTGATAGCTATTTCGCCATCGTCAGAACTATGCTTACCATTTCCGTGTCATATGTGAACTTATTGATATAGCCGCCTTTTTAGTTTCATTTACAATTGTTAGTTTTATTGCGAGTAGGAAACAAGCTAGGTCGTTAAAACAGGAGAGAAGATGTATTGTGTACGTTTTCTACACAGCTATATATAGATAAGCAAATGTTAGTTTGAGAATAGTTCTGACGAAGGTGTGAGCCGAAATAGCTATAAACTATATGAAAAAAAATAATTTTGTAGATCTAAAATACATTGCTATTTTTCACTGTAACATAATTTTGGGATTGACATTTGTAAATTTAGATAATACATATATGTTTCTGTCATAAATAAATCTTATAAATAATAAAAACACATTTTTATTACTAATCTACAAAATATATTTTATCAGGACCGGTTTTGTTCATCGCGAACATTATCAACTGCTTATTTAAAATAGCATGCCTTTCTACCAATAAGTGAAAGTTAACACCTTAAAAATAAATAAATCTATTAATAATCAATAGCTTTATTTGGCCCCCATACCATATCGCTGATATACGAGTTGAAGATTACTCTAGATTTGCACAAGTTACTGTAATATTTTCTTTAGATTGAATTCAGAATAGAATCAATATTAGCTCCATATGCTTATAACTTTATGTGATGCGTGTCTGTCTGTCTGTATGTATGTCGTCGGTGGTTGGTAACAGCGGGTGGTACTGTTTTCGATATTATTACATTAGTTCTCGTCGATATGACACGGTGGAGAAATTTTAACAGCGAGTGAGCAAGGTTAGTCTCCGAAACCGTACGGGGGCGTCCATTT
Source organism: Himalopsyche japonica (assembly GCA_028555115.1). Classification (NCBI taxonomy): domain Eukaryota; kingdom Metazoa; phylum Arthropoda; class Insecta; order Trichoptera; family Rhyacophilidae; genus Himalopsyche; species Himalopsyche japonica. The sequence continues at coordinate 559,625 of JAHFWJ010000465.1, read as the reverse complement.
ATGTGACGGTTTGTTTCATGGCGTGTTCCGAGAAAAACCTTCAGCACTCCTCGAGTATCTTCGTAGATCAAGCCGGATATGCGCTCGACTCCGCCGCGGCGAGACAGACGTCGGGTGGCGGGCTTTTCGCGATTTCCTATGATACATGGCGCCTCGTTTACGGAACACATATTTTTTAAATTTGAATTGTTACAACTTTTTATGATTCCACATGCGAGTTATATAATACAAAACAAACGGTTCAAGAACTGACAAATAATTTATTAATTAATTTATGACATGGACAGAAGGTGTTTGATGGAATTTCAATAAAAAATTTCAATTTGCCTAACATTGTACGATTCGACATGTTTTATCATTAACGCCCTGGATTTCGCTTTTCTGCATCTTCATCTATTGCACGGATGCAGCAGAACTGACGCACAATAAACAGTTAGCATCGTCTATATACCAAAGGTATTGATTACAGGAAAACACAGACCCCAAGGCAAACACTAAATGGCAGCTAAAATAAATTTAATAAAATTAATCTAATAATAATCAACAGAATTGCCGTTGATAATTTTCATTAACGATTACTATTGTTAACGAGTCATTCTTGTAAGGATTTTACAACAAATAATAATTTTTTTGTACGTCAGTTCTATTGCACCCGTGTGATAGAATGCTGAAAGGCAAAACATGGTCGTTAGTGACAAAACATGTGGAATCGTCCAAAGTTATAACAGTTTAAATTTGATATTGATATTTTTTAAATTATGACTTTATAACATTTGTTTCGCCTTTCACTTCAAAAGAAAAAAAATACAGACAAAACTGTATTCATAACTTCTGCGTGCACTTCTGCTGTCGTTGAGGATTCGATAAAAACGAGCGAGTTATTGCAACAGAACAGAGTTCCAAATGTCTATGTAAATCCTGTCAGATAACGCCACATTCTCACCGCACAACGCGAGTTAATATATATTTCTTGTGTTTAATTGCCCGATGCAAAAAGCTACAAAAGCTCACCATGTAGAATACTTTGAAAGCTACGTGACAATCGTAGCCGGGGAAATTGTAACTTTTAGTAGTTTCCGCGTGCCAAGAATTTTAATAGGAGAGTTATTCCAAATCTATTGAATTGTTCCAGACATAGGATATTTGGCAAAACTATGAAGAAAATTTATTACATTACTTCAAATTCTACATTGGCTGGAAATAAGTTTTCAATCGAATTTCCACGATTTCTACGAAGTTGAGTCCGGTTATAGTACGTACGTTTTACAGGCGAAAATTATACATTTGGTTATAAATGAAATTAAAATGAACATTAAATATCCATATCGTTTTTAAAGAAATGATAAATAAATGATAAAAATTTTAAAATCAAAATTTCGTAGAAATGCGGCTCCCGTAAAAATATTATTTCGTTTTTTTATCACTAATCTTGTTAATCCACTGACGTTTAAACGTTTTTTATCGATAAAAGTATATTGATAAGCATGTCCAAAATCAACTCAAATAAATTTTTGAAGAATTCGATGTTCTTATATATTTTACATGATTCATTAAGAAATGAGTTAAATTGTTTGAGTAACGTCTGAATTGTGTGAATTGTTGAAATATTATATGTATAAAAAAATTTACATTTACAACCCGGGTTTCGTTTTTTTACAGGCATTCTATTGCATCCGTAAATGTACAAAGCCTCAACAACTCAAAATTAATATTTTAATTTCATTAGGCACCTTCAGTCGATAAGGAAAATCAAACGTGTTTCTTTAAATGTCATATTGTATTAAGATTTTTTTGCGTGTTTTATTTTTATATATTTTCTTACATGTAGGAATATTAAACTTTACAATTTATTGATTGAATTGGCATTTACTCTCACAATTTGCTAATCACGTTATAAAAGAATCGCATAATATAACAACGTGTTTACATCTTTGTAATAAAGGTAGCAAGATGCACGGCTTTAGAACAGCTGGAAATCAATAGATATCAATTATCACCAAAAATTTTCTGTCTGTCTGTCGCCGCTTCCCAAGCCATAGCAAAGAGCTTTTACGTAATAAACCATCCCCCTCTAATAAACCGTTTCCGTCCAATATGTAAGTTTATTGATATAGCCGCCTTTTTAGTTTCATTTACAATTTTTAAAATTTTGTAGTTTTATTGCTAGCATGAAATAGCTAGGTCGTTAAAACAGGAGAGAAGATGTAATATGTTCCTTTTCTATACAGCTATATATAAATAAGCAAATGTTCGTTTAAGCATAGATCTGACGACGGGTGAGCCGAAATAGTTTTCAACTATATCTTATAAAAAAAAAAATGTAGAACTAAAATAAATTGCTATTTTTTCACTGTGTTATTTCATATAACACTATTCGCAAGTTAAGGTTTTTTTTATGGTTACATGCTGTACATAAAATTTCATTCCAAATAATTGTCAAATACAAAAATCAGCAAATTTTAATTATTGCAATTGTATACTCACACGAGTTTATAAAAGTCTTATAAAAAATTCGAAGAACTAAAATACATTGCTGTTTTTTCACCGTGTTAAACTTTACAGACGTAAGCAAATGTTCGTTTAGACATAGTTCTTACGATGGCGTGAGATCAACTATATCTTATAAAAAATTTGTAGAACTAAAATACATTGCTATTTTTGCACCATGTTAAACTTTACAGACGTGTGTAAATATATAAATGTTTATATTTACACACATCTATGTATATAAATAAAATCTAATTAAATTTAAAAAGAAAAAAATACAGGTATTCAAACAAAATATACGGTATAATAAAATGAAATTGAACAGTTTTCCAACCGAAACCGATCCAGAAGCCGTCGGGCCGTCCATTTATAACAGTATGAAAATTGTAATGATTTATGACGGGCAAACAGAGGGTGGGAAAATTTACGTCACAAAATATAAATCAATTCTTTCTAGACTCGACTAGAGAATATTTTGAGAATGTGAAACATTGGACTTTTAATGAAATGGGGTGAAAAATGTGACAGGTAAATATTTTGAGGGTTATGGGATGATTTGGGAGCATAGTTAGTTGGAAGACTTTATAAAAAATATTGTCTTTTCTAACGGAATATCCGTTCTCAATTAACAATAACTTTGCGGCTGTATATGAGATTTATTTTCATTGGGACCTTTCGTACGTCATAGTGTCAACCATATTGTTTCGTTAAGTTTTGTCAGTGTTGTCATACATTGTTATACTAATCTGTAATTAAAATTTTTGGGAAAATTTTATTTCATTATAAAAAAAAACGAATCGAGGTTTTCGTTGAACATTGAATAAAAGCGACAGGTGACTTTATTTAATCTACATATATATAAATGAATGTCTGTCTGTCTGTCCTTTATAAACTCCTACACCATTAATCCAATTGCTAAAAAACTTTGTCGAATTATTGCTTAGACTACCGGGCAAAAGATACGATACTCAGAATTTGATTTGATTATAAAAATTAATTGAATATTTACGAAAAACATGTTTTCATACAAAACTATTGTAATACAGAATGGCCATTTATTACACATTGTATCCATAGCAACGCCGAAAACAAGAACGACGCAAATCTGTCACATTCATTTACCTGTAGGTACTTACGTAAGGTACTGAATGTTTTGAAACAAAGTTCGATTTTAGTAGTTATAGATTAGTTATAGTTAGATAAAAGTATTTCAATGTTCTATTTTTTACCGACTTTTTTGTTTTGGTTTTATGTCGCATGACAGAACGAATTGAAATAATTATTACGTATAAATCGTGTGTGATATTGAAAGAATTTATTCAATATATCAATTTTTTATTTTATTTTTCAAAAGTGAATTTCAAAACGTAACATTCACTGTGAAATCAATTATGCCACCCAAACGAAAAGGAATAGGTCAGAGTACAACTCAAGCACGAAAGAAAAGGGCGAAACAATGAGGTTGAAGTTGATAATCGTTGGATTGTACCGTATTCATAGCTTCTCTCGAAAACGTACAAAGCACACATCAACGTCGAGTATTGTAATTCAGTGAAATCCATCAAATACATTTGTAAATGTCAACAAAGGAAGCGATATGGCAGTTTTTGAAGTGGGAAATTCAACTGCATCTATCGATTATATCAACCAATATCGACTGGGACGCTACATTAGTAGCAATGAAGCAATATGGCGCATTTTATCATTTCCAATCCATGAACGGCATCCACCAGTTACTCATTTGACAGTTCACCTTGAAAATGGACAGCGAGTGTACTTCACAAGAGAAAATGCACGTGTAAGAGCATTGTCACCACAGCCAACAACGTTAACTGCATTTTTCTTATTGTGTAGGGATGATATGTTTGCAAAGACGCTACCTTACTCTGAGGTGCCAACATTCTACAGATGGAATGCATCAGAAAAAAATTCAACGTCGCAAACAAGGTAAAGCAGTTGAAGGACATTACAATGTATATTCAACCAACGCATTAGGCTGTCTGTACACTGTTCAACCAAATAATGCAGAAAGCGTTTACTTGCGATCACTCTTAATCAACATACGTGGACCGACATCCTTCCAAGAATTGAGAACAGTACACGGTCGAATATGTTTCATTTATCGTGAAGCTTGCCTCGAATTAAATCTTCTAGAAAATTATGCACATTGGGACACTTCACTCGCTGATTCATCGAATAATGCTGACCCACAACAAATACATGCGTTATTTGCAGTAATATTAACAATTTGCTTTCCATCCAATCCAAAAGATCTTTGGAAAAAATACAAAGGATACATGAGTGACGATATTTTACATAGTTTGCGTGAAACAATTAAAAATCCACACGTTCAATTCACACCAAACGTGTATAATGAGGCATTGCTATTGATTGAAGACATGTGTTTAGTAATCGCTAGCAAATCATTGGTACAATTGGGAATGGTTGCGCTGAATCCATCTGAAAACGACTGACGTGATCGTGATTTCCAACGAGAAACACACTTAGATGTGAATGAATTGGGTAAATTTGTTCAAACGAATCTTCCGAAATTGGTTTCAGATCAACGTATAGTGTATGACACAATTATGGATGCAATTACAAGTCAAAGTGGTAGATTTTATTTCATAGATGTACCCGGAGGCACAGGTAAAACCTTCCTCATTTCATTCATTTTGGCATTCACACGATCACGAAAAAACATTGCACTAGCAATCGCATCATCTGGAATTGCAGCAACTCTTTTAGAAACGGCCGAACAGCGCATTCAGCACTGAAACTGCCATTGAATATGTAAATAATTGAGAAACCAACTTGCAATATCAACAAAAATTCTAAAACGGGCAAACTACTTACATCATGTAAAATCATTGTATGCGATGAATGTACTATGGCACACAAAAAATCATCGGAAGCACTTCATTGCACACTAAAAGATTTGAGAGGAAATGAGCAACTTTTCGGTGGCGCACTCATTTTGTTGTCTGGTGATTTTCGACAAACTCTACCTGTTATATCACGTTCAACAATGGCCGATGAACTTAATGCATGTCTCAAATCATCCGTTTTATGGCGATACGTACATAGATTCACTTTGAAGACCAATATGCGTGTACAACTACGATACAATACAACATTATGCATCCACTGAATGTTTCGCAAAACAATTGTTGGATATAGGAAATGGGAAAATGGCAACAGAGGAATCCACACAATGTATCACATTGCCAGCGAATTTCTGTAAAATAACCGCAACCATAGACGAATTGATTCACAAAGTTTTTCCAAATATTGCACACAATCATAAAAGTCATCAATGGCTCAGTGCACATGCTATATTAGCAGCCAAAAACAAAGATATCAATGCAATCAATTTCAGCATACTAAATGAAATACGAGGAGAAGCGATAACGTATAAGTCCATCAATACTATAACGGATCAAGACGAAGCCGTCAATTATCCAACAGAATTCTTAAATTCACTTGATTTGTCAGGCATGCCGCCGCATGTTTTAGCATTGAAAATTGGCGTCCCTATCATTCTTCTCCGAAACATAAATTCCTCACGACTTTGCAACGGTACCAGGATTTCAGTAAGAAAAATGATGAATTATTGAAGCTACAATTTTAAATGAAAAATTCAAATGAGAAGATGTAATGTTGCCACGCATCTCAATGATTCCGACAGATATGCCATTTGAATTTAAACGTCTGTAGTTTCCAGTGCGAGTCGCCTTCGCAATGACCACCAATAAGGCACAAGAACAGTCGTTACAAGTGTGTGGACTAAATTTAGAAAATCCATGCTTCTCATATGGACAACTGTATATGGCCTGCTCACGTATTGGAAAACCTTCTGATTTGTCTGTGTACGCACCAGATAGAAAAACAAAAAACATTGTGTATCCAAAAGCACTCCAATAAATAAAAACACATACGGCCGCCACTGTCAAATTTCGGTAAGAAAAACATAACCTAAGCTTATCGTTTCTAATTGGCTCCGACCTTGCCTCAAGTCCGACTTATCCAATCGGAAGGCGAGAGGCTCCCGACGTGGTGCTTCCATAAAGTTGCGGTTTCTTTTTTTGAGTGGCATTGCAACGCATGCAGGGTACACGCTAGTAGTAAATAAAAGTGCTGTGGAGTTGTTAAAAAAACATGATTCAGACTTCGACATTGATATTGACCAACAACAGAAATCCGACTAAAAAAGTTTATTTTTGTCAGGTTTTTCCTAGGGTTTTTCTAAGGGTTTTTTGGGGGATCGCCAACGTATACGATCAACTAAAAAAATATTCACTAAAATGCAATTTTTATTTTTAATGGTTTCTTGAAGTTTGAAGATTTTCATATGTATTTTTAAAATTAAAACAAGTGTATTCAAGGTACGCTATTCTGTCACAGTTGGTTGAAATATGTGGCGTCGATTTTGCGAGTAACGGTCAAATCGCATTAAATTAATTAAATATAATATGAAAAAAATATATATTAAACATAAATAATTCAAAATGAAATTATAATTAAAAAATATATTCGTTGTTTTTTTTTTATTACCTTATTCATAAATGGATTTTGGATTTTATAGGGGGTCGCGGGTCACATGGATTTTATGAAAAGGGGTCGCCACCCGAAAAAACTTGGGAACCTATGTTAAAACCGTTTAAAAAGTAGTCAGATTCGCTCGTTTTTCACGATTCCGACCCCGACATTGACCAAAAACAAGACTCTGACCCTACATCCATGATATAGAAATATTTTAAATGTGCCTAATAAAAATACCAACAAATTTTTCTCACCGGATTTCGCGCGCGTACACGCCACGGTAAAAATAAAGGAATCAGTTTTAAGTAACACAAATAAATCAGATACGTTTTTTAGCTGAAAATAACCATCAGTCAACGGGTGGATTTATAGCGCTAAACCCATATGAAAAGTTTTCGTCCGGCTGGGCTTTGTTTTATACGATAAAATATGACGAACATTATTTCGCATTACCACGTGCCAGGAGACCTCTGCAACTGATCGTAATAAACTAATAAAATTCTAGCACACATATTTCTAAATTATTCGCGAGTTTCTCATTGTTGAGAGCGGAAAAGCCGTCACGACGCCCGCTTTCATAAGTTATTTAAAACATCGTTTTCCAATTTAGGGAAATGAAAATCGCACATCTTTCGGCAGCCGGATTAGACGTATATGTCACTCAATGATATTGTGCCATTCATAAAAATAAACAATGTATACTGTTATGCCAAACACACTTTTCAATCTAGTTAATGGATCGCACAAAGATAAAAAAAAACTATGACATAATTTGAATTAAAAACTTAAAAGCTCGTGGTGTTAATGGATACCAGATTCGATTCAAAATTCTATTTTTACGACGTGCAAGTAAATTGAACGGTGTCATTTAGACGTTTTTTTCGTCATTTAAAATTTGAATATATATATTTTTAAAAGCTATATTTCTCAACAAGTCCTAAAAGACTTTACATAAAAATGTATTGTATGATTAAAATTAATCAATAATATACTTGTATAGTCAATGATTTAATTTTAAGAGGTGCTAAACTTTTTATTTGTAAGCTACTTATCATCATTTAAATGTATATATTTTTTTGATAACCGATAAATTAATTTCTCAGTTCTTCGAAAGTTTGTATTATATACCAGGTAATTATAGGATTTAAATTTATATACATATTATTGATTGAAGTGGCATTTACTTGGTAAAACTCCATTATAACACGGTGTAAATAGCAATGTATTTTAGTTCTACAAAATTGATAAGATATATAGTTGATAACTATTTCGGCTTACGCCTTCATCAGAACTATAATTCTAATGCTCACCATGAGCAAAACCGTCATGATCAGCACAATATTTAAGAAATGCGAAAATAGTTGACATATAATAACGTTGCACTAAGACTAACTTTTCCTATTGAATAACCGTTCCGATTGATATCAATTGAATTTTAATAACCCTGACGAAGAGAAGTAAGCCAAAATAGCTATCAACTATATACCGTACAAAGTTTGTAGAAACTAAAATACATTACTATTTTTTCACCGTTTTATAATGGAGTTTTACCAATTGAATCAATAAGCTTTTCCTTTTTATTGTTTAATTGACATGTATTACACATGGTATTTCGCGCATTCGTGGTATATTTAACACTGACTCAATTATTATATAATCTTAAAGAAAAAAGCTTTCGTATGGCTGATTTTTTTTTTTTCTTTTTTAAATTAAATACCACGTTAACATACATGTGTTAATAGAAGGTATACGATATCACATACGGCATATAGATGACCCTATGAATCCTGACTGCATCACTGCTATTACTAACGAGTCAAAAAAGTTAATCATTTCTTGAGTCATTTATTTCAAGGACATACGCACAAGAAAATCAATGAAAAAGGTTTTACATTACATTTTCATTGTTTCGCCAAGCAGGTTAGACGGGACGCCAGAGCAATATCGCTTTGTTTTAAGTAGCTATATATCAACGTTCCACGTACAAACTCGGTAGAAGTGTTTTTTTTTCATTCGGAACGTATGTCAAAAAGCGACGTGGGTCACTGGATAATAAATATAAAACCAGGAAAAGTGTACAAGCATCCCTCGGTATACGCGGTGGAAGAGCTTCTACGAAATATCGCGTACATCGAGACGAATAACGGATACGAAAAGTGAAGATTTTAAAGAACATACAAATATAAGTCTTTCCCCGCTCCTCAGACCATTGCGAGGGGCTAATGCATTTCTGTAATAAATCATCTCCTGCCAGTATTATTATTGAAACTGCCGCCTGTTTAGTTTGGAATAATTTAAGTTTTTTTTTTGCTGGCACGATATAAGGGATTCGCCTTTCGGCATCTTCAGGCGTTCTATCACACGATTGCAAAAGAACTGACGTAAAGTAAACAGTTAGCATCGATGACTCATTAACGATCTTGTTAATGAGTCAATGTTGACAGGCTTTTACAACAAATATTAATCAGCTAACATGCATTTTGTATACGCTTTTGAGACAGCAATATTCATAACAATATGTTAGATTGAATTGGCATTTACTAGATAGTACTCCATTATACCACGGTGGAAAAATAGCAATGTATTTTAATTCTACAAAATAACTAGTTCCAACGATGGCGTGAGCCGAAATAGCTATCAACTATACCTTATAAAAAAATTTGTAGAACAAAAAAATATTACTATTTTTTCACCGTGTTCATTACAATAGTTCCTAAATGTTGATTTTTCTTAAGCGCGTAGAGAAAAATCGTGCACAACGGATATCGCGTTAATTGAGGGGCGAGTGCGCGCCGCACGGCAAGAAAAAGTCCCATCTAAAACAATTTGGGAGAGGCGAATAAGTATTGCGGTAAAAAAAGCTCTGAGACAAGATAAATTACTTGACGCGATCTTACACGGCCCATCAAACACATACCAGAGGTCTTGAACAGGTCGCAATGAAATTTATGGCTCTACCAAACTTCATTATCGCAATATATCAAACTATTTATTAACTCCGAATAAATTGACAGCGATATATTAATTCAAATTAATAGAATATCTTGAGAAAAATAAGACCAAGAAAAAAATAAATGATCGATTATTCAGAATTTATTTTGACAAAGTTAGGCACTTAGCATTAATAGATTAATGAGTATAGACAATTAATTTGAAGAAAAAATGTCACGGATGTTTAAATGGGGCTGAGACAACAAAATATAAATATGTTTTTTTCTTGTATTTAGAAATTAATAATAAATATGGACTCCCAATTCAATTCATTCATTCAAAAAATTATTAAACTGAATTGTTTACAATATTAACTATCTTTTCCTAATTTTAATGTCAATATAATCAAATCAGGAGCAATGAAAATTATTTCATATGTATATTTATCTCTTGCTATAGGGTCTATATTTGTTTTGCTATTCATCTTGAAAATGCATATTGTTGACTGTATGTCTATCTTATTGCATCAGTGTGATAGAATACCAGAAGATTCCTAAAAGAGAAACCCAGTTCGTGAGTGATAAAACTCGTGTAAGTGTATACAATTGCAATAATTAAAATTTGCTGATTTTTGTATTTGACAATTATTTGCAATGAAATTTTATGTACAGCATGTAACCATAAAAAAAACCTTAACTTGCGAATAGTGTTATATGAAATAACACAGTGAAAAAATAGCAATTTATTTTAGTTCTACATTTTTTTTTTTATAAGATATAGTTGAAAACTATTTCGGCTCACCCGTCGTCAGATCTATGCTTAAACGAACATTTGCTTATTTATATATAGCTGTATAGAAAAGGAACACATTACATCTTCTCTCCTGTTTTAACGACCTAGCTATTTCATGCTAGCAATAAAACTACATTTATTTAAAATTGTAAATGAAACTAACAAGGCGGTTATATTAATAAGCTTACATATTGCACGGAAATGATTTATTGGATGGGGATGGTTTATCACGGAAAAGCCTGTTCCAATGGCTTGTTGAGGAGTGGCGACAGACATATCATATATTAGTTTGTTCGTTAAGATTTTTTTGTGATAATTCTACAAAGTAAATGTCAATTCAATCAATAAATTTTTTGAGATAATTTATTGTGTTGAAACGAAGATAAATGTGCTGTAAATTATAAAAAAATGGCATTAAATTTATTTGTGAACCGTCTATTTCAAGACTCGGTAAATTGTCGACATTTTACCGGCGAAAAATTTCGCAGATCAATCCTAGGGGACATATATACATGTATTATAAAACCGAAAGGGTTTTCAGCGAAGATAATCTGGAAATGAAGGTCACAGGTCCTGGGAGTGGTGAATAGAAATGGAGGAACTTTGATTCATTGCTACTTTACGAGTTGGCGTCGTATTATCATAACTACAATGACGGCGCGGATCTTTAGAAAAAGATATGTATTGAATTTCTAAGAATAAATATATTTCACCACGGGTAAATATAACGGCACCTTGGCACACTATAGTGATGAAAATAGATTAAGTAAATTTCAAAACTAAGAAGCTATTCGTCTGTAATGTTTAAATCAGTGTTCCCCAACCGGTGTTCTGCAGCCCGACGCCAGGCCGCAAACAGTTTGTTAAATATAGCATTTTTTTCGCCTGCACGTTTACTTGTATTTGTAGTTATTGTAAACTAATGATAATTGGTAGGATGATGCGACACCAAGAAACTCAATAATAACTGTGAAAGACAGTTCTGCATCCAAAAATACCAAATACATAAGCAAAGACGCAACAGTAGGTTTCACGTTAGTTGGTTGAAAAAAATGTTATTATTTTTTGGTAAATTTTAAATTTATCAGACTCTTATGCGTATATTTGTTGGTATAGTTACGCCAATCTGTCACAACATAAGATAATAAAAGATTGAATAAAAAAAAACATGTTTATTTCAGTACTGGTGGTCGAGGAATTTTTTCCTTTTTCATCGGTTCGTAGGTGTAAAAAGATTTGGGATTACTTGTTTCAATGACAGGTATTTTACGTGCGTGAAACGCGCATTGCTGGCATATATAATAACGACTTATTTTCTTATCTAAGGAGAAATTAGGTTATAATACAAATAAAATGAATAATTGTATAAAAATCAAACACAGATCACGACAGGTTACGCCCATTTAAAATGCCTTGTTTTAATCTGTATCGTACAAGCTGACATTTCTTGCGATGATCAAAACCGGTCCTGATCTTGATAGTATGTAATATTGGAAATATTACATCACATTGTGTTTTATAGTGTGAAAGAAATAGCAAATTTATTTCTTGATTCATTGATTGTTGTAATTTATTTCTATCTCAAATATTATTTACTATTTTGGAGAAAAAGACGTTTGACAGTAAAACCACTTGGTTTCATATAGAAAAAAATCAATGTCTATCACGTTCCATCGCATATATTCAAGGAAAACTGAGGTACAATTCATGAAAACAGAAAAAAAAAGTTTCTCTTTTCAGCACAGCTTTTAGCGATGAAATGTTTTCCAGCGATTCCTATCGCTTTCGTGTAACAAAAAATCTACTAGCTCTTAGAATTGAAGGGAAAAATAGATCACAGATTCTTAACTGGAAATGTTTACACGATACATAAAGTGTACGAGTAAATATTCCATTCATTGCTAAAAATCAAAGGATGATAGAATGATCGATGCCCGTGTGAAATAATAATGGACGATAGTATATACCAGATCGCTTTTAAAATGAGTGCTTTCAAAATGTACGCAATTCGCTATGAAAATTGATGCGAGTTGATTAATGACACCGAAAGAGTTCACGTATATTCGTTGTTTCTTGATGAATTATGGAGTCAAGTTTATTAGACTATCGTAATGAGTCATATAGTCAGACGAGAGCATACAGATTTTAGCTTTTAAATATTATTTGCATTTTTATTTATTTAAGTAAACATTAATATAACATTTTTCAGTATGAATTTTTTAAATAATAATTTTGCACATAACTTTTGGCGTGACAGTACAAAACACACATTATTATGAAGTAAGGTATTTTTTTCAAAGTATTATATGTATTGAGAGTAATTTCAAGCATAAATACAGATCACAAGTTATTCAATTCTTTACAGTAGAGTGAAATGAATGAAATAGTCTTATTTAATGTACAAACTTAATTAATAATATCGAGTTGTAGAATTCAAACCCTATTGAGTCGTTCGATGGAATTGTGAATAATCAAATAAATGTATAAAATATCATTCAGGAATTATAATGCTTTAACTTCACCGTGAACACTTCCACGCGTTCTGCAATAGTATTGAATTTTTTGTAATAATAATTAATGTATTTTTCAACACGATGAAGTATTTTATTCCTACACAATTTCTTCACCGCGTTATAATGGAGTTCCACCAAGTAAATGCCAATTCAATCAAAAAATAGTATTTTTTTCAGAATCCTTTATTTTTAAGGTGTTAACTGTCATCTTTTGGTGGAAAGGCATGATATTTCGAATAATAAAAACACATTTTTTGGAAATAGCTCCACAATATAGTTTATTACCAGAATCTTTCATTGACGCGTATTTCACACGTATATCAAGCAAAATATTAAATTTGAATCGAGAGTTTGTACGATTTCACATGTTTTATCATTAACGACCCGGGTTTCGTGTTTCGACATCTTTAAGCATTCTATCAAACGGATGCAACAGAATTGACTAAAGTCCTGAAGTTCCGTTGCATCCGTGTGATAGAATGCCTAAAGATGCCGAAAGGCGAAACCCAAAATAGATATAAAAATTTTAACAATTCAAATTTTATATTGAAATTCCATCAAGCACCTTCAGTATATATCATAAATTAATTCAAATTTAATATTGAAATTTCACCAAGTACTTTCAATAGATATCATGAATAACAAAAAAAAATATTTATTCAAAAAAAAACCAGGCAGTTTCGAAGTGGATATTGATTGGCGTGTAAACCGTTTCAAAAGACGTCAGAATAAAAAAATCTTCAAAGAAAATGTTTGTAAACAAGGAGTTGAAGATGGAGTGGCTCGCAGAAGACCTCCTTCAAATATAAAACTTACAGCCAAAAAGGAGGAAGAAGTTCGAAAGAAAGTTGCTCAAACAAGAGTAGTTTTGTTTTAAAACATATTACGACGTGCTTTATTGGAAAGCTTTTGGTTTCCAGATCGGGAATTTATCTACAGAGACACTAGACAGGGATGGCGAACCTATGGCACGCAAAAAATTAAAGAGAAAAAAATAGATATATAATATTCAATTCGATCAATCATCAATTCATTCGCTAACGCATTTAAATAGATCGCATTGTTTAAATAAAGCATATTTTTATATTTATTGATTGAATTGGCATTCACTTGGTAGAACTCCACTATAACACGGTGAAAAAAATAGCAATTTATTTTAGTTCTACAAAATTATTTTTAACAAATATAGTTGATAGCTATTTCGGCTCACGCCGTCGTCAGTACTATATTTTTCATATTCTTCTAGAATCTCTTCATATTCTTCTTCAGAATCTTCTGTCATATCTTTATAGAAAAAGCAATACATTTAATGTAAATATAGAATTGTACACGTCGTCGGTCCTTATGATGTATTCGTACTTCACTATGATCTCAATATAAAACATTTTGCAATCAGCATGTAACAACAAAAATCTCATTAGATATGTTTTGAAGTTCCTACATTTTTTTTTTGAATTAACTCTCTTTTTTTTACCAAATATGAATTGTTAGAATTTTGCACGATTCCACATGTTTTGCCACTAACGACCCGGGTTTCGCCTTTTGACATCTTCAGGCATTCTATCACACCGATGCAACAGAGCTGACGTACAATAAACAGCCTATATACCAAAGGTATTAATTACAGGAAAACATTAACCCCAAGGCAAGCAGTAAAAGGCAGCTAAAATAAATTTAATAATATTGATCTAATAATAGATATAGAGAATATAATAGTAGATATTTTTAAGAAATATATTTTTTGATGCATTATTGTTTCGTTTAACGAACATTTCATGCATTTTTTATTTCCATGGCATGTGGCACGCAGCAAATTATTTTTCAACTCAAAAATGTTTCCCGCCTATGAACTATAATGTTGTCGACAGATGGATTAGAAGTTGAACTAATGGCCTAACAATTTGTGTGACAATATCAACTTTGCTTTTAATTTGCCAGAGTCGAATTGTGAAGTGAGACAAAGTTGCTATTATTTTGCCGAAGACATAACGTAAGCATTCCAAGTAGAAACTTTGCAATTAAAGGCAATATAACACGCTTAGTGGAACTGTGGCACTGAAATTTTCATCGTAAAGTAAGTCAACTAATGCTGTTATTAAGTTCGTGTTATTAAGACGTACACAATAACGTGGACGACTCTATATCCACGTTACTCGATCACTTTTCCGTGGTTTATGTGTCGATTTTTGTGCAGGATAACCCTCTATGAAATATATTAGATAGTTCGGAAAGAAATGACCATTTTTATCATTTAAACAATAAATTTATTTAAATATAAACTATACATTATAATTCAATTAAATAATTGCCATTATTTTCTACTATTTCTTCCCACAAAATGGGTAATTTTTTTATACCTCTTTCGAAAAAATCAGGTGGTTTATCGTTAAAAAAAGAATCCAAGTCATTTTTCACCTGCTCTACATTAACAATTTTTTTATCCCTAAGTGAATGTCTCAGGGATCTAAATAAATGGTAGTCTGATGGCGCTACATCAGGTGAATATGGTGGGTGTGGTAACATTTCAAAATCCAGCTTTCTGATTTTATCCTGGGTGATCTTTGCTGCATGCGGTCTTGCATTATCGTGGTGAAGAATTCGCATCTGATTGTTGACCAAAACCGATCCTTTTTTCAGCAATTGCTCTTTTAAACGTTCTTATTGGGCACAATAAGCCTCTCCAGTAACGGTTTCACCAGGTTTTAATAATCCATAGTGAATTATTCCTTTAATATCCCACCAAACACAAGAAGAACCCTTTTTAGGATCAATGTTGGCCGAGCAGTAGTTAAAGGTACCTGCTTTGCCGATAACTATTATTTTTTTCTCGAATTACTATACAGGACCCACTTCTCATCCCCTGTAATAATTCTTCTGAGAAATGGATCCTTTTCGTGTCTGGACCGGCTTCGCTGATCGCAAGCGTTATCAACTGATAAAAAAATTAGCTTATAATTTCCAGCTTTACGAAACAAATGGTTCTTGAACGAAGACAATAATTAACATATTTTTAATGAACTTTTGCAGTCTCACCATTGCTATAGTCATTAGATTAATAAAAGGTTTTCCTTTTTTGTGCTTCAGAAAGTAGTAACCACTTCTTCGCGTCCTTTTGTCTACAACTGAAATTTCACATTTATTATTAATGCGAAATTATTAATGCATTTTGTTTTATAATAAATAATAATCAAGCACAGTATATTTTGATTGTTGAAATTACCTGCTCGTAATTCTTGTTAATGAGTCTTTAACGATTGTTTCAAAACTCTAAATAGATTATTGATTTGTCTTTATTTCGTTAGCAAACTACTATAAAGAAAATTTATATTGCATAACTTCCTCTAAATTGCTTACTTAGTTCTTGAACTATTTATTTTGAATACCTGCTAACTTTTAATTTTGTATAAATAGGCTCGCTTGTAATTTGTGTCCTATCAATTGATAATCCCGCATCGAGCGAAACCGGTTTTGATCATAAATATATTGTAGAAATAATACAAAAAATATATTTGTTATATATTATATATAAAAGGGTTAAGTGAAGTAGCGTGCATTTTCATCAAGAAATGACAGGTAACACATTAAAGGTGAAATAGTTCACAGGTTACCATACGAATATATTGTATATCTAAATGAAGTGAAATTACATACGATATATTGATGCGTTCTTTCTTACATATAAAATTTGAAGATACTTCAAATGAGGTTCAATGAAAAATTTCTCGGATTTAAATATATACATAAAATATATGTATGTCGCAAATTCATAATGAAAAATAACTAAGTAATTTACTGAATGAGGTAAATAAAAAAACTTTTTTTTAATGCAGCGAAAGACAATAAAATCGTAAATAATTCAAAGGAACGTCTCCTGGGACGTCGGAAAGAGGAATTTCAGACGATGAAAAATCACTTTATCGCTTTTCAATAAACGAGAATTCCTGTGAAGCGCCGATGTTGTATATTTAATAAAAAACAGGAATATACATAAAAAAAAACACCTTGCGAGCGTGATATTACAAATGACACATTTAGCGGAAAAGATCCAATTACAAGAACATCGTTTATAAGAATAACATAAGTTTATTGAAAATATATCGAATGTGAATACGACGAGAATGATTTTTTCGTTTATTCAGTGACGTGTGTGAACGTATGGAAAAATATCAGATTTTGCTAAGAGATATAGGTATATAAACACGGTGAATAAATAGCAATGTATTTTAGTTCTACAATTTTTATTTTAAATATAGTTGATAGCTATTTCGGCTCAGCCATCGTCAGAACTATGCTGAAGCGAACATTTGCTTATCTATATATAGCTGTGTAGAAAAGGAACAAAATACATCTTCTCTCCTGTTTTAACGACCTAGCTTGTTTCTTGTTCGCAATAAAACTATTTTTTTCCAAAAATTATAAAAAAATTAAACTAAATAGGCGGCTATGTCAATAAGTTTACAAGTGGCACGGAAATGGTCTATTTCGGAAGCAAATCAGGGTTAAGTAGTGGAGAAGACAATATATTAGTTTGTTTGTTAAGAATCTATTGCGATAGTTGATGTCTATTGATTTCCAGCTGTTCCAAAGCTGTCATCCTGCGACCCTTACTACAAAGATGCAAACACTTAAGCGCTGAGTTTGAATTTATATTATGTGATTCCTTTATAACGTGATTAGCAAATTGTGAATCTGTTTTTTAGACATATATTTTGTTACATGAATTCAATACCGTACTCTTACACATTATTCTAGCAATAAAAACTACAGATTATTTCATAAATATTCCGCGACCGATTTCATTTAATCAGTGATTGAAAATTCACTACTTTTTATAAAGTCGACCCATTATAATAGCATAAATATTGGAACTACTTATTAGGGTAATACTACGTTAACGGGGACTAGGCACCCGTAGAAAAATTGGGATTGTTAGTGAGTTAGTTTCTAAGAAGAAAGCTGACCTAATTAAATTCAACGCCTATATTAAACGAGCAGTTAAGATTCCCTAATTCTCCTTTGTAGACAGGGCTGTGAAATTGAAGTCTTCGCCGGATTCGTTAAGTCTCAATGTTTTTAGTCAATGTTGTTTTAATTACGTACTTTAACCATTAGAAGATTTTGAAGAATATCTCAATGAAGAATTTGCCGGATTTGATGGTTGGTTTTTAAATCAACGCACATAAATAGGAAAGGTATAAAAAACACTTGACAAAATTAAACTTTTTTTAGTCGGAGTTGTATTGTTGGTTAATGTCGGAAATCAGTGTCGAATTTTTGGCCAATGTCGGAATTTTTTTTTTTTTTATTTAAGCGTCTCCACAGCCCTGAAAAACACATCTCAATAAAAAGTCGTTAGGGTGTATTCTTTATATGATTATCGTTTCCAAAATTGAACGTCATAATAACAAAATTAGTTGTAATAAAAAAAAAATTTAATACATTTTAAGGTCCCAACTTTAGGAAATATATATTGTTTGTTTAACTCCTCTTGTATATAAACAGTGCAAATTGCTACCCTCATTTCTATTGCATCCGAGTGAATGAATTCCTAAAGGCCGAAAACATATGGAATTAAAGACAGTTTCAACAACTCAAAGTTATGTCCATAAAACGGCAAATACATCGCATATATCCAGAAAACGCCCGTCTAGCTAAGACGATCTAGCGCCGGTGAGAGATCCACGAACTAATGTCGAACAAAAGCCGACCAGCCGCTGTATACGGGAAGGAAAATTGAAAATCTACGAACCAGAGACGCGAAGTAAATATACGTGCATACAAGCGGAAATATGGACTTCACTGGAAGAACATTTGCGTTCGGGAAAGATACAAAAAAAGGTTTGTATCCGTAAACAGGCCTTGTAAACATTTTTGAAATGTATCTATGTATTCTAGGAAGTCCTTTGGAACTCAGCGATATTGTTCGGTGTATTAATCAATACTATCAATAAGCAATACCGTTGGGAATTTGTTCTACCGCCAGATCTCATCACTTACAATTTGTATTTTTTATAAAGGGATAAGATTCAATAATTACGATAAAAAAAATACGACATATTTTTAATATAGACAGGTAGTGCTTTGTAGAATTTCAATATAAAAAACATCTAAGCACATATTTCTTTCGACTCATTCGACGCCAAAATGAGAATTCTGCAACCTTTCCAGGAGTAACTAATTAATTTTAACCGTGCAGTGAGGAGTGAATTTTTTTGCATAAAAAATATAAAAAAAATTTTAGTCAAATCATTGAGATAGAATAACATAATAATGATTTCATCGTAATAAAACTAGTTTTTTTTTAAATCCAGTGAATTTCAGAAATACATGGGAAAAACCACGCGTACATTAGACAAATTCAGCTGCTTTCAGATTGACACTCAGCGGACGAAAAAAAACCTTTTGAAACCGTGAAGCGATTCGATTGACCGTGCCCCAAGAAAAATAGTTTTATTCACATTAACAAAATATTATGTAATACAATGATTGGCAATGTTTTCCTATTCTGACAAAATATTTTTTTTCAACGATGATAGTAAAAGAAATTCATTTCATTCATGAGTATAAGCTTTGTATTATCCAGAGCTTTTTTCCCAAGTAGCGCGTTCCGACACCTTTTTTCAATGTATTTTTTTTTGTCACGAAGCCATAGTAAAGGCTGCTATAAAATTCATTGAAATTATATCTGAATATAATTTTATTTAGTAAAAAGCTTGACATGAAGAGAGTTCCGGCATCTTTAAAAAAAAAAGCTCTGGTATCACCTATGTTGAAATAAAATCACATTGGGGCGGCGGGTTGTTTCTACTAACGGATTTGAGAAAGATAAATAAAAATACATGAAATTCGAATTATTGAAGTATTACTAGTATAAAATAAAAAACTTATTTTACATGAGTTAACATGGTGGGGCCTAATTCCTTATACATTACACATTGGTGTTTTTTTTTTAAAACGAATAATTTTGTTACAGTTATTGAAAAACCGGTCCTGGACTTGATAATATGAATGAAAAAATATGTAAATTTAAATCAATATTGTGAAAAAGAAGAGATGAGTTGCTATGCGAGATTGACGTAGATACTTCAATAAAAAAATGTACGGTTACTACACACGTTTTTTATTGAACGGTTTTATAAGAAACACATTGAAAGTGATGGCTGAACTTAATTTACCGTATTAAAACGAAATGTAATATTTTTTTATATTCTTTTTACTGATAAAAAAAGGTAAAGAAATATTCAATGGATATTTTTTGTTTCCGTAAAAAAAGACATCCTGACCAAAAATCATGGAAATATTTCAAAATTAACAGGTTGGGTAGAGAGAGCTTCGTAGAAATAAATATATTCAAAATTATTCCCGCGGATAATTTCGCTACATTGAAATTTTCCAGACTGGTAAGATCTATTTCGAAATTCATACTTTTTTATTCCAGTGAATACTTGAAGGATTCCCTTCCGGCCTCGCGTTGTATTGAGAAATTTATATATGAAATATTATATTACGTTTAGTTACAGAAGTAGCAACGAAAGGTGGCAACAAGCTATGCTAACACGGAGGTAAATAATTTTTAACACGGTGAAAAAATAGGAAAGGATTTTAGTTCTACAAAATTATTTTTAACAAATAT
Organism: Himalopsyche japonica; assembly: GCA_028555115.1. NCBI lineage: Eukaryota > Metazoa > Arthropoda > Insecta > Trichoptera > Rhyacophilidae > Himalopsyche > Himalopsyche japonica. The sequence continues at coordinate 538,727 of JAHFWJ010000465.1, read as the reverse complement.
AGTTGATAGCTATTTCGGCTCACGCCATCGTCAGAACTAATAAATTTTAGATTAGAGAAACTATTTTTTCACCGTGTTATAATGGAGCTCTACCAAGTGAATGCCAATTCAATCAATAAATATTTTTTGTTTACAACTCGTAGAAAGTAGTCGGAATATTTTTTTTACAGTGATATACAAGTAAAAAAAACTCGATTTAAATAACGTTGTGAGATGTGTGGTATTGTTTTACCGTAATCAATCTAATTCGTTTCCACTAAGGAGAGAACATTCAAAAACTGAAACTCTAAACAATTTCTATTGAAAAGCTTAATCAATGCTGTTCCTTTTGGTGTATTGCTAGACGTGACACGTGAAGATTCTCAAAAAACAATGTCTGTCTGCCAATCATATTTCAATCAAATTCACAATTAATTGAAATAGTTCTGTTTTCACTTTTGCTTTTTTGTATTAACTTATATATTCAAAAAACATTTTGGCTCATAAATGTTAAGTTTTTTCGATCTATCAATAATTTGTTATGAAATATGAAAACAGTGATCCTAACAAAAAATATGAGGTATATAACTACATAAGAATTTTTTCCCCGTTGATAATGCTCACGATGAGCGAAACCAGTCCGGATCATAAAATATGTAGTGACAATAAGCACTAAAAGGTGTGTTTTTATTTTTTTAAATATCTTCCCTTTCTATCAAGAAATGAGTGAAATTCAGTAATTTTACCTGTAATCTATATGACAAGTATAATGCTTGGTTGATAAAATAAAGCTTGGTTAAAATCACAGCAAGGATTCGATGCGTTGGCAGAGTAAAATTTTTCTTTCGTATTAGTTTAGATTTTAATTGCTTTGCTGTAATTTTCTGTGTATGGCTTTTTATTACTTATTAATGAATTTTTTTTTTTATTACAAGAAGCTTAATATATGAATCAAGTTTAATTACGAACTACAAAATAACTATTAATATGAAATAGCAATGCACATATTGCCACGTTTCGTTGCGAATAATATACATTTGCATACATGTATTGGAAAATATATACGACGTATGAGCGAGACATGATTTCATTTCGCTTTATTCCGAAATAACAGTTATGGTTTTTTGTTCGGAGGTTTTTTTAGAGGAAATGTAAAAATTAGTTATCGGTAGAATACTAAATCAAAAATTTTCTATGATAAAATTTTAGTTTATGATGAAAATGAATTTATTCAAAGACAAAGAATTCGATAAATTTATTTCTAAAACTTTCGCGTAGGCGCCAGTAAAGGTGTTTGGGGAAATAAAATTTAGGGATCGCAAAAAATGTGGTTACAAATGTGGAAAGCAAATAATTAAATAAAAAAATGACCAATGTTGGATCATTTTAATGATAATATAATTGAAAAAGTAAAAATAGCTACAATATTATCGTTATATTCTTTGTTTGTTTATCTACGTAACTGCTTAATACCCAAACGTTGAGAATTTCTCTACCCCTTTGTCAATTTAATTTATATGTCTATTTTAATACAGTGGGTGATCGCTTAACGAACATAATCTTTTCCAAGACTATGTTCGCTATCCGAATTATTGGAATAGCGATTATTACAGCTGAATTAAGTGAATAAGAAATATCGTTTTTGTACGTTATCGGAACGTGTGTTCGTTGTCCGAATACAAAAATCTTTCGTGATAGTGTTCATCGTCCGAATCGTTCGCAGTACGAAATGTTCGTTTGACGATCAGCCACTGAATTATTGATCCAATGTTTATTCTCACTGTAGTCTGGAATGAAAATCTTTGTTATTATATTCCACACTGACGATCAACTTTTTTCAAGCACGATTAAATAATTTATTACTTATTAATTTTTATTAAATTATAAAATTTCCGCATTATAATTTATGATCAGGACCGATTTTGCTAATCACAAGCATTATCCATCGGTTGATATCACAAGTATTTCTTAACTTTAACCAGAATTTTAATTAAAATTAAGCTAAGGGAATATAAAATTTCATTTTTAAACTATTTATTGATTAAATTGGCATTTAATTGGTAGAACTCCATTATAACACGGTGAAAACCCTAGAAAAATATTTTATTTCTATACACCTTACATATTTTGTAGAACTAAAATACATTACTATTTTTCCACCGTGTTGAACTATTTTAATTCATTTAGACGCCTTTTGTATGACAATCTGTTATTAAATATCTGGGGTTTTCAGCCATTTTGTACATAACCGGAAAATTTTGTAGGAACCAAATTTTGTAGAATTACACATATTTAAAATTATATTGTAGCAGTTGATGATGCTCGAAATGTAAATTGTTTATCCAGTTTCTGAACCATCTAATTTGTATATCTGGAAACTACAAACTCAAAATATTGTATAACTGCCTTATCAAATTGTATATTTTATCACTTGAAACACTCGCAAAAAAAAACAGGTGCTGACCTTGATTATATAAAATTTTGGAAAAAATAAACTAAAAATTGTGATTTCTTATTATAGTAGATTGCTTTTCCATCAACAAGTAACCACAATAAACATTCAAAATTTCACATTTATGAGTCATCATCATCATCAGCCGGAGTCGATCCACTGCTGGATGAAGGCCTCCCCCTGTTTTTTTTACAGGGGGGTTGTTTGGACATAGCAACATCACGCTGCCCATGCGGGTTGGTGTTCGGTTTTCTATCTGGGGTTTCCTTCCCATAGCCAAAAGAACACGGCACGCGGTGTTCCCGAGCGGTCACCCATCCAAGCACTATCCGCGTCCAATGCTGCTTAACTTCGGTGATCGCACGAGAGCCGGTGCTTTTATGAGTACTTATTTAAATATACTCAAATTAAGGAAAGATAAATAAATATAAAAATGATGATAAAATATAATATTGGAAAAGTTTTACGTTGAGTGGATTCTGTTATCGAAGCGGAAGGGTTAAGGAGTTGATATGTTCTATAATACAAAGGATCTTTGTATATAATATAATAGGTAGAGCAAAAAGGACATGACTTTACAGAAAGTAATAAAATCTGATTTTATGAGACAAAAGATATGTCCCTGAGAGACAAAAAGAGGATAACTTCCCATATCAACCATCACAAAGATAGCCTCCCTAAGGTGAATCTATCAATATCGGCTTTCATACAACCACCGTATAATATAACATCGAACGACCTTTACTGCCATATTATTCAGGATATACGAGTGTATACGTTTGACTTATTTGTATTTCATACGGGTAAATAGTTTATTTGAAGTGGGCGAAACTTGACCTATCATATAAATGATTTCGATTCCAAATGATAGGAATACTACAAGGGAATAATAAAACACTGTTATAGAAGGTATCGACCGTAGACTATAAAATCCAGGGCAGTGTTTTGACCGGAATAGTGTTTTTGATCAACGACAAAAAACTGACCAAAATAAACATTTTTTTTAAAGCAGTCGTTATGTTGTTCAATGTTGGGGTCGTGTTTTTTAACGACTCCGTAGCTCTGATTTAAATATAAAAATAGCAATTTATTTTATTTCTACAAAATTTATAAGACATAGTTGATTGTTATTTCGGCTTAGGACTTCGTCAGAAAAATGTTTAAACGTACATTTACTTTAACAGATCATACATATTTATTGATTGAATTGGCATTCACTTGGTAGAACTCCATTATAACACGGTGAAAAAAGTAGCAATGTATTTTAGTTCTACAAAATTATTTTTTACAAATATAGTTGAAATCTATTTCGGCTCAACCCATCGTCAGAACTATGCTTAAACTAACATTCGCTTATCTATATATAGCTGTGCAGAAAAGGCACACAACACATCCTCTCTCCTGTTCCAACGGCCTGGCTTGTTACACAATGACACTAAATTTTCAAAATTCTAAATGAAACAATAGGTGTCTATGACAATAAGATTATATGTGGGACGGAAGTGGTCCTTCTGGAAGTAAATCAGACCACCCCTTTGTACAACGGCTGGACAAGTGGCGATACTATTATGTTAGTTTGTTCGTTGAGAATCCTTTGTAATAATTGGTGTCTATTGATTTCCAGCTGTTCCAAAGCCGTCATTCTCCGACCCTTACTACAAAGATGCAAACATTTAGGGGCTGAGTTTGAATTTATATTATGTGATTCATTAATAACGTGATTACATACATGTTGTGTCACGAACTATCTGGGTTTCGCTTTTGGCATCTTCAGGACTGAATTGACAGTCGAACAGAACTCGTCAGTTGTGTGGCATCCGTGAAACCCGGGCCATTAATGACAAAACATGTGGAATCGTACAATGTTTCAACAATTCAAATTCGATGTTGAAATTCCATCAAGCACCTTCAGTTTATATCATAAATTACAAAACATGACTATTTATATAAGTTGAGAGTTAATAACTATGATACAAAATTTTATTTTATTTATGTAAGTATTGAGCCCGTTTATTTTTAGACCATTTTATAACTGAAAATAGCAGTTTGATGAAAAATGATGAAAATTTCCGTTCATGCGCATATGTATATAACATAAAGTAGCAAAATCCGCGGGGTGTTTGAACCCGCATAAAATTTACTCGGTCATGAGGAGTCGGAGTAGTAGTGTTACGTTCAGATTCGTTTAAAACGAGCGACTACGAATTCATTTTCGATCAGATAATTTAAAGAATATCTCAATGAACGATTTGCAGAATCGGTTGATAAATTTTTAATTAAATATAAATAGTAAAGGAAGGAAAATACCTGACAATATTAACCGTTTCAACCATTGAAACGGCTGATAGTTGATACCCGAAAATATATGAATTGACAGTGGTTAAAACCTTCTTGTACTCGCTAATTTTTGAGTTGATGCTTTGCTTGATTTGTCCTGACCAACTATTTGAATAAATATAAGTCTGTCGTCGCTCCTCAGACCATTGCGAGGGGCTAATTCTTTTCCGTAATAAACCATCTCCGTCCAATATTCAAGCTTATTGAAATTGCCGCCTGTTTAGTTTCATTCACAATTTTTTTAAATTTTTAGTTTTATTTCTAGCAGGAAAAAAGCTAGGTCGTAAAAACAGGAGAGAAGATGTTTTGTGTACCTTTTCTACACAGCTATATATAGATAAGCAAATATACGTTTTAAAAATAGTTCCGACGATGGCGTGAGCCGACATAGCTATCAACTATATCTTATAAAAAATTTGTAGAACTAAAATACATTGCTATTTTTAACCGTGTTATAATGGAGTTCTACCAAGTAAATACCAATTCAATAAATCAATAAGTCCGAGTCGGTATTTTTTTAATGAGTTCACAGCCCTGGTCATAAAATATTGTGAATTTGTGAAGTGATCGATTTAAACTGTGTAAATCGCATACGGATATCCCTGAAAGTAGTGTTAAGGAGTTATGTATCATATATTACACTATCAATGTTACGTTAGGTCCTTTGCAATAAAAATCAGAACGTTGGTGTATATATATTATCTCAAAATCGTTTAATAGACGATAAATCTAAAGAAAAAAAAAGAATACAAAAATTGTATATTGTAAAACATAGCGTTATCAATATGATAGTACTTATTCTTAGCATCAAACTCCGTGGTTAAGTTTTCTGAATACAAGAAAAAACCCCTCATATAAATAATGTGTGGAGTGAAAAGTGAGGTTCTTGAGAATGTGATTCACGCACAATTCGTTTGCTGGACTTTACGGAGAAATTTAATTAAATGCGGCGAAAAGGACTTGGGAAAAATATCTCCTTTGTTTTTTACGTTTTTTGTTATATAATAAGGGAGGCGGGAAAATGTTGGGTGTATTAAATTTGACATTTGACTACAGGAAAAACTCTACAGTAAAAGTTTCTTTCATAATTATAATTACTCGTGAATTAAATATTTTCACAACATTTAAAGCATAGCACGGAATGAAATTAATTCAATATATTATACATGCATATGCGATTGAATATTTTAATTATTTTATCAAGAACTTTTCGAATTAAACAGCGCAGCTGTGTAATAGAAACAAATATACTTTGAATATAATATAAATAATATCGTATACAGAAGGGCATTTCTTTTAATTTAATCTCAAAATATGAAAACAAATGATTATTGAAATATTTTGCAATTGCGATATTTTCCCTCCATGATAAACCATATATATATATATATATTCATTTAAATATTTTTCATAAAGTTTTCACATATCTTTCCTATCAAATTTTGTACATTTTCATGTGTTTTGTCGCTAAAGAGACTGGTTTCGCATTTCGGTATATACAAGTATACGAATGCAATCGAACTGACAATCGGTAAAAAGTTTCAATCCTTTACATCAAACACATTTATAGACCACACACTACGCCTAGAAGCAAAATTGATGACTGAATATATTCTGACACATTTTTAATGTACTTAACCGTCACTTCTTGGTGGAAAGACTTTTTATTGATTAAATTGGCATTTACTTGATAGAACTTATTGATGCCTTTTTAATGATATAATGAAACGCGGTGCATAATTTGAATTGTTGAAACTTTATACGATTCTACATGTTTTGTTGCTAACGACAAGGGTTTCGCCTTTTGACATCATCAGGCGTTCAATTATTTTGCATACGTATGATAGAATGGCGAAGGGTGAGTCTCTGGTCGTTGGTGACGACACATGTCGAATCGTACGAGGTTAAAACAATTCATATTCTACCAAGCACCTTCGGTCGATATCATAAATTGTACAGTGCATAGTACTATCTCCACAGTTTTATATTATTCAGGCCTGGATCGGTCCCGATCTCAATAAAATAAAATTGTGAAAATAACACTAAGCATAGTGTTTTATTATTGAAATATCTTATGATTCGTAACAAACACGACGTCTTCATAATTAGAGATGATCATAAGAGTCGATTACATCGGCATGTAACAATTAATTTGATAGTGGTAGGTTAACGTGAGATAAAAAATCACACAATGCATCATTGAAAGAATGAATTTCTTTAGAATTTCAAGTTTTTGAACTCATTTCACACAACGCATTTAATAAAGGCAAATTCGGCATAGTAAATTGTTCGTTCAAAATTGGTAGATAATGTAGTTGTGCTATGATTATGTTTTAAAATTTATTAAATAATTAATGATTCTATAAGTTTAAAATAAACAAGTATGCTTAATTTTAATCTTCAAAATATATAAGACGAATAATTTGTATTCCCCAAATATTTAAATGTATATTACGACCGTTTCACTGAATCGTAGATTTTAATTAAGTCGATTATTAAAACACTAATGTAAACCCTACTCTCAATTATCAACGTTGCCAGAGAAAGTTCTTTGTTTGACAATGAAGAGCGCCGACAGTGAAAACTCGCTGCCATTTTTCTTTCCGATAAAGGAAATGTTGCCCGAGACAAAAATATTTTATCTCAAGGGAAAATAATAAGGATTAAATCAATCATTCAGCCTCGAATTATGTTGACCTTTATCATCAAACGTCAATGGAAACCTGTTATTTATGAACCTTTATCAAGGCAAAGTTATAAAACAAGATCGAAAGGAGTTTTACCAGGAAAATTGTAAAATTATCTACTTATACCAATATCGACTAGGGATACTGGAAGCAAATTAATTCTTATATTTGTTTATATAAAAAAATGCACAATAAAAATAATATGCCTTTATCGGAACAATCCCTTGAGATAAATGTGGCGGTAATGTTTTTTATAAATCTCCAAGATTTCGAGTGTACACAAAAAACTAAATTTAATATAATATAGCCAACAAGCCACAAAAATAAATTAAGTGAAACCCTGGTTCAACGTTTTTCATAGACACGGTGAAAAAATAGCAATGTATTTTAGTTCTACATTTTTTTTTATAAGATATAGTTGATAGCTAATTCGACTCATGCCATTTCAGAACTATGTTTAACCGTACATTTGCTTATCTATATATAGCTGAGAGTACAAGGTGCGCAATACACCTTCTCTTCTGTTTAAACAGCCTAGCTTATATCATGCTAGTAGAAAATTAACTAAATTTAAATACGCAAACAGGCGGCATTTGCAATAACTTAATTAATAAAACCCGAAAATGATTTTATTACCGAAACATTTTTCATAGAATCCTGAAAACGAAAGATGCGGTGACCAATAAATGCGAAAAAGTTCAAATTAATTGATTTAAATGCTTTTACTTGGTGGAACCCATTATAACTCGGCGAAAAAAATGCAATGTATGTTGGTTCTACAAAAAGTATAGGACTATTTCGCCCTTATCAGAACTATTTGATAGGTTACACAGTTCTGATGAGGGCGTAAGTCAAAATAGCAATCAAGAAAATACTATAAATTTCGTAGAACTCAAATACATCGCCATTTTTTCCCCGTGTTTTTTCGTATTTTTTTTAACTTATTCATAATAACATGTATCAGTTTAAAGGTGTCTAATGTCATCGTATGGTAGAAAAATGTTATTTATAAATTAACAAAACACAATTTTTTGACATTTGATACGGCTGGCAATGAGTGAACCGATCGTGATCGTCATATGATAAAATTATGGAAATATTAAAAAAGAATAAATTGTTTATTTTAACTCGCTTACTATTGTAATGCGTTCATCTTTATGTATGGAAAAATAAAATGATTTTATTTTTATAAGGAAAAAGAGGATATGTTCAACAAAAATGATTTAAAGATAATAATAATGGCGGAATCCAAATATTTAGACGATAGGTCGAGGAATTTCATAAATCAGGGAACGATAAAATGACCGAGACATACGATAAAATCAAGAATGCGGGAACGTATGATAGAAATCAACGGTTTTATCCATTCTATCTAGTAAATATAATATTTAAAAATTTGATCGTTTACTTTTTGTTTATTCTTTTATATATTGTAGAATCTAAATTATGTATTGTAGTAATTCTGAATCTCAATTACGTAAACAATGCAACATCATTACTAAAGGTAAAAACATCAATAATATTAGATACTCGATAGGGTACACATACAGTAATTGGCCCTTTAAGGGTATGGGTTGCTTTGATAGGACGGCACGAGCTCATCAGTGGGGTTTTAAATTCATTTTACTTTTTAAAAAATAAAAAATGTTGAAAAAGTACAGTGATCAGCCACAATCACAAAGATTTAAGAAATGTTTTTGTGTTCAAACAACAAACACATATTCGGATTATGAACAAAAAAAGATTCCAATAAAAATCTATGGAAAATCGATGATCGGTACACGAACAATTCGGATAACGAACATACTCTTTGGAAAAGTGTAATGCTTTTCCGCCAAGAAATGTTAGTTAGTACATCAAACTGTATTTTATTATCAGAACATTGCCGAAAAATATCATATTCAAATAAAATAGCCATAACTTAGAATTGTGATTTGAAATACATATGGGCCACTTAGTATTGTGTTTTAACGAGTGGTTCATCACTGTGTGGTGGACGACAACTGTATCTGTTACCCCTGTACAATAATGGTATAGTAGATACGTATAAGAATTGTTAGTCATAAAATATGATTTGACAGTTGTTCCATACATCGATAAAACATCTAAGCTAGATTAAGTATAAAATATATCATTACCAGAATGAATATATATCTCAATGGAACTGCTTCGTGCAGTATTATTTCTTAAGTAGGTTATAAGATGATTTCGTATCATATTCATCCATATTTGCTAGAATATATACATGAATATTTTTATTTGTTTGATTCAGTAATTCTTGTTGGTTAGTCAAAGCGTACACATGACATTTTATCCCTCATAAACAAGAATAAAACATCTTACAATTAAGCCGTATGAACGGAAAAAGGGGACAAACGTCGCTGTTGCCTTGACAACGGCACGATCGGTGAATGCATATGAAGCAACAACAAAAAAAAATTAAATGCAAGCTTTTAAGAAAGATATTTAATTTGTCAGCGTGTATTCCGTAAATTGAGAGATGAATGTATTTGAATTTGTATAAATGTGGTAGGATATATGAATTGATATATTGTATTATAAAAGTACATTTTTAGCACGATGAAAAATTAGTAATGTATTTTAATCCAACAAAATTGATGAGATATTATATTATATAGTTTTTAGCTATCTCGACTTACGTCCGTCTGAGAGCTTTGGTGAGCACGTGGATAGGTGAATGTCAATTCTCGGAGGAATGATATTGTATCGTTCAAAATATTGTAAGGCGTATCATTAGTTAAGATAAAACTGAAATAAGTAGAAAATGAAAAATATTCATCACAACTAGAAGTGGGCGTAAGCCGAAATAGGTATCAACTATACACATTAGAAATGTTGTAGAACTAAAATACATTGCTATTTTTTCACCGTGTTATAATAAAGTTCTACCAAGTGAATGCCAATTCAATCAATAAATATGTTGTAAAACTGTTACTGTGTGTAAGGCGTATTATTAGTTAAGATAAAACTGAAATAAGTAGAAAATGATCTTTTCATGACGCGCTGAAAAAATATTCATCACAACTAGAAGTGGGCGTAAGCCGAAATAGGTATCAACTATACACATTAGAAATTTTGTAGAACTAAAATACATTGCTATTTTTTCACCGTGTTATAATGGAGTTCTACCGAGTGAATGCCAATTCAATCAATAAATATGTTGTAAAACTGTTACTGTGTGATAATTTAACACCTTAAGGCATGTTGGACGAATGCTTTTTCGACAAAAAAGTTTCAACAATTAAAATTATTAAAACGAATATATATTGATTGAATTGGCATCTACTTGGTAGAGCTCCATTATAACATGGTAAAAAATAGTAGTAATATATTTAAATTCTACAAAATTTAGAAGATATATAGTTAATAGCTATTTCGGCTTACGAACTCATCAGAGCTACGTTTAAGCGTATATTTACCTATCTATATACAGTTGTGCGGAAAAGTACACAATATATTTTCTCTACTGTTTGAACACCTTAGTTTCATATTGTGCTAATAAATTCTGAAATGTGGCATATTGATTATATGCATTTCTTGAAGTGAGAGTTGATCTAGATTTTTTTGGGGAATAAACGTAAATAGTAAATGCGTTAAACAATGAAAAAATAGCAATCTATTTTAGTTCTACAAAATTTATAAGATACATATTTGATAAATTTATTATAGCTATTTCAGCTCACTTATTCATCAGAACTAAGAACATAATTCTGATGAAGATGCAAGCCGAAAAAGCTACCAACTATAATATATGCCTTATAAATTTTGTAGAACTAAAATAGATTGTTATTTATTCACCACGCTATAATGGAGTTCTACAAAGTAAACGCCGATTTAATCAGTAACTTTTTAGATATTTAAATATACACCCGCAGCAGGTAAGATCAAATATATACCTATCTAAATGTAAAGGCAGTCTAGCTGATGCATATCATTTGAATACGTAATGATTGTAAATGCGAATCGATGCGTCAATCCAATGGTGACTGGCGACATTACATGCTTGTTTGACTTCTTAGAACATCAAAGAAGACTTCTTGGAATAAAAACGACATAATTGTATTTTTTTCAATAGAAATATGTAGGTATGCATATTTTTGTAAATCAAACACGATTCCGATATCCTGTGCATTCCGGGAAGTTTTATGACTGAAATAACCGGCCTCACACACGGAGAATTCCGTGCGCAATCGGTAGGTTTGTTAGCTTTAAAACGAGAAATAGTTCACTAAAAGTTTTCATTTTAAAATGAATTGTCGTTCAGAGCTGCACAAAAATTCAAATGGCTAGCGATAGTACAATAGTTTGAAGCCAGCTTATGTTTTATTTCAATGAAAAAATTAATGAATTCACATTATTGATACAGCTCTCGTCCGTCGAAAACCAGCAGTTCAATATTTTTTTTATTTATTATTAACGTCGCCAAAAAAACGTACAATTAATACGTGGCTTTTGTAACGTATTAATTAACATTGGAATCGAGTTAATTCAGCGAAATTTATTTAAAAATATGAAAAAGTATTCGTTTAAATCAGGCTTTATTGTTAAAAAAAAAACAGCACTCCGATTCCGACATTGACCAACAACACACTCGGACTAAGAAAAATTTATATTTTTAATGTTTTTTTCCCTACATTTTCCTACTTTTTTGTATTAAATTAAAGATCAACCAAACAATCCGGCAAATTGTTCATTGCGATATTCTTCGAAATCGTCTAATCAAAAAAGTAGTCGGAGTAGATTTTTTTTCACGACTCCGACTCTACGGTCCTGGTTTGAACCCACTTTCGTCTATGTGGAATTTATTAATATCCGAAAAAAAACCGTTAAAGCACATTTTTACACAATGTTTAAACTGTAACTTATATGTATAATGCAATATTTTTAATAAATAATAAAATATAGTGTTAAGTAATTTTTCCATAATTTTTAATTATTTAATCAATCTAGACCAGGCCCACGATCAGGTCATGATAACTAATAAATTATTTGTGAGTTTTTGAATCGTTTGTTTTGTATTATATAACCCGCTAATTACTAACTCGAAATTTCGTTTGAATTTGTAATGGATCATTTGATAATGCTCACAATGAGCAATCTGAAAGTTCAATTTGTGGAAATAGTACTTGAAATTGTGTTCTGTCAGTGGCTCATTACTTTCGAAGAACTGACAATTCATGTCCGCGAAATCTTAAAAAATAAACACGAACATATTATTTTACATGACCAAAAATGGCAAAATTCTTACTTTGATATCGTACGGTAATTCCCAGTCCGATACTTCTAAAATTTTTGGAGCCATTGAATCACGATAACAACTAATACTTATTATTGGGCAAATATAAACGACTTATTTTGAATCTATTCCACATTGAGTCACATAAAGGATTTTTTAACACCGGTATTTGAAACAAATTTGAATTGTTCTGTCACTAACGTCTTGGTTTTCGCCATTCGGCATTTTCAAAAGATACAGTTAGCATCGCTTTAATACAAATGGAGTCAATTAAAGGAAAAATACAAACCCTAAGACTGGGACCTAATTGACAACTAATATAAATTTCAATATAATTGATTCAATAATAATAAAACTTCTGTGATAAATTTTATTAAAGCCAAATAATGCTATTGAATCTGTCACGAACAAAAATTAATTCAGCAGTAATTTATGATGTCGAGTGAAGGTGTTTGAAGGAATTTGAAGTTCTGAAACTTTTTAAGATTCCATATGTTTTATCTAACGATGGGGTTTTGCCTTTCGGCATTTTCGTGCATTCTATAACACGGATGTAACAGAACTGACAAACTTGCGGATACTAGTGAAAAAACATGTAGAATAGTACAAAGTTTCTAGAATTCAAATTTAATTCGGAAACGTTGGTATCAAAAAAACTTTCGAAGATTATCAGGTCATATTAGACTGCAATTTTATGCAAAACTTTGCTAGCACACGAATTAATTTTAAGGCAAGTCTGAGATCTGACATCTTGGTTAGAAATAATATTCCATCATTTTTAAGATGTCAACTGTCACGTAGTGATGGAAAGGCATGATATTTCAAATAATAAAAACACATTTTTTAGTACTTATTTCCATAATATATATTTTATGATCAAGACCGGTTTCGCTCATTGCGAGCATTATCATCTGATGAAATTTCAAGGAAGTCTATTTATACAAAAATTTAAGTTAAAGTTAGCAGGTATATAAAAAAATTATTGTCATGACCAGGAAAGATTTCTCTAATGGGAAACATTATGGACTTGTATAAGACAAATAATTAAAATACTTATTGTATTAATTGAGAGTTCATTGAGGGTTAATACAACACATCGATATTTTCCTTCGTAATTTAGGAATACAGTTTTAATAGATTGATCCACGTAACATCGAATCATTTACTGTCGTCACTTTAATTAACTCCGATTTCATAGTTGTATAATCTAAAGAATAAAATAATACATATCAAATGACACGATACGGTTTAGATTTGTTCGTTAGACGTAACCTAAAACCACAAAACAGATCGAAGCGGTTGCTATAGCAAATATTCGATTCGCAAACAAATTAAAAGCAGTCCTAAAAACAAGGAGAAAAGTTCGATTTGTTTATAAAATAACAAAAAAAAAGTTTTACGAATTCTAGGAAAGAGTGAGTGCTGATTGGGAGTTCGTCAGGAAAGGAAAAAAACAACAGCAAGGGAAATCACAACAGGTGTTTTCCGTTAAAACAGGAAAGACGTAATCACCGGGAATAAATAGATAAACATACCGGGACCTCGTTTCTAATTAGCGATACAGCTGCCTGTTCGAAGCAATAAATGATAAAGTGACTTAGACTTAGTCATAATAACACGGAAAAATAGCTATGTATTTTAGTTCTACAAAAAATATAAGGATAAATAATTGATAGTTATTTCAGCTTATGACCTCGTCAAAGCTATTTTTATAAGCATACGTTTACTTTTCTGTATATAACCGTGCAGAAAACGTACACAATACATTTTCTTTTCTATTCTAACATCCTAGTTATATCAAATTTGCAAATAAATGTTTACCAATTTGTAATAAAAAATATATATCATTGATATGAGGGCGTCAGCCGAAATAGATGTCCACTTTATATCTCATTGATTTTGTACGGCTAAAATACACTGCTATTTTTTCTCCGTGTTATAATGTAGTTATACCGAGTAAATATCAATTCAATGAATATAGTTTTAAAGAGGTGACATTTTTTTATTGAGGTTTTTTTGATAGCTTCTGTAGATTTGTAGTCGCCAGACGTTTTTAGTTTATAATATTATATTCGCGTCCAGTATGCTCAAATTTTGTTAAAAAAGAAAGGCCTTAAGGTAAATGTATCGAACAAACGCGTTAAACAATGTAATGACGAACTATAAAGGTTAAAAACATTGATTGAATATATTCATTATTTTTTATCGGTTTAGTGTTTTTCTCAATTATAATAAATCGTCTGGCATGACGATCGACATTTGCTATTGTTCTTTTGTATGGCGAAATAAAAAAGATATGTGAAACGCGAAATGTGGGTTTTTTAAATATACACCCAGTCCTTTATTTACGCGATTTTTTTTTACGCGAATTCGATTATACGCGATTTTTTTGGACAGCACCGTTACATTTTTTTACGCGCTTCACTCGTTTTTACGCGATTTTTTCCCCAAATTTGTTTTAAAGAAGAAATTAATATATGATGCTAGGCATGTACGTTTCATTATTTCTTTAAATAAAAAAAAATATGTGTATTTTTAAATCTTAATTCATATAAGTGAAAAAATTATAGTGTTAAAGTCTCTTAATTATATTTTATAAGCAATTAAGACATGAAATATACATATATTTTTTTGCTCGAACATTAAAGAGCAAATTTTGGTTTTTCATACGTTTCTGGTACTTTTTCACGCGATATTTTATTTTTTGGAACCAATTTATCAAATTATATGAAAGTTGTGATTTTTTTACGCGATTTTTTTTACGCGCCGTTTTCTGGAACCAATGTATCGCGTAAAAAAAGGACTGGGTGTATGTTGAAATAAAAGCGCTTACCTTTTAGACTTTAGAAGTATTCACAGGGTGGTTGTAAAAAAGCTACTGGAAAATCTGTAAAAAAAAACATGAAATTAATAATTTAATTATTTAATTATTAATAAATATTTTTACATTTCTACGCCGGTTACTTGACGGAATTTTAATCAATCAAACTCTATACAAATCATGCTTTATCACTCAATACACGGATTTCACCATGCGTCATCTTCAGGGATTCTCATACACGGTAGCAGTGATGACGATGCACTTATAAAAAACAGTATCACAAAATAAATTAATTTGTCATTTCAGATTTTTAGCATATAAATAAATACCTATTGTTTTTAAATGAGTAGATTTTGATGGGAAAATATATCACACAACGTATTATTGAAAAAAGTGAAATAATTCAGATTTTTAATTGATTGCACAAATCTCACGTATAGTATATAACAAGAGTGGGCTCGGAAGGTTAACTCGTCTGTTGATCAATGTTTTTTTTTTAAATACATTTAGCTAAAATGAGTTGTTAACGAAGTCGTACTGTTAACTCACTACACACTACCTGATAACTAAGATTATCAATACAAATTCATTGAATACTCCGAAATACTTTAACTAAATTGTATTTTAACACATTCGGGACGGGATGAATGTGGCCAAAGTGTGGATATAATGTCAATTGATAAAATTTGATAAAAAAAAAAAATCACGATAACTTTTTCCATATTGGGAAATATTTGTGGAAAATTGATAAAATTATTTATTTATCATGATAAAAAATGATAAAATATTTTTATTATTATTAAAACAATCACATTAAGATAATAATATTCTTATAAAACCAAGGTAATTACGGTATCGGCAGACATTGCAGCATTGTAATCATTCAGTGATTGGGATAAGCCACACAAAATCACATTACGTAAATGGTTTTACTTCACAATTTCCAGCCATAGACAAATAAGTGCCTCAAAATAAAATAAAATATATATATCCAAAGAATTATGAGCGATTAACTTCAACTATATCGAATGACGTAGAATTCGAGTGGTGTTAACATGTTAAGCATTTTCACAAACGAGTAACATAACACTTCTTGTTATTTGATAATAACACTTCTTGTTATTTGATAAACATACTTCATAAATTGATTTTTATTCTACAGAAATATGAAATATGAAATATTTATCGGGATTTTTTGTTTGAAATACAATAAATATATACAGTCATCGCGATAAGAGACTACTTGAAAGATATGGCCGATTACTGGCAATAATACAGTTAAACTCCGATCTTAAGTTCCCGTCATTTTCTCGATCAATTCAAATATTTCCGGCCATGCACCAATAAGAAAGATATTAAATAATCCCGCATTCTTCGATTTCCTCGACCTAACGTAATGGGTCCGCCAAATAACTTTTTTTTTTTGAAAATGCTATAAAAAAAACTACTAATATTTTCTCAAATTTCTTTTTTTATTTGAAAGTACAATCCTTCCGGTTAATAATGAAAAATAACTTCATTCAAATGGCTGCCTTGGCTGGCCATGCAATAGCCTACACGATCGGTCCAATTTTTAAGCACATTATCGATTGTGTGCAGCTGTATTTCACCAATGGCTTCACGAATATTGTCCTTTAAAGCGTCAATTGTCTCTGGCTTGTCGGCGTAACACTTATCTTTGAGGGCACCCCACAAATAATAGTCCAACGGTGTCAAATCGCAGCTCCGAGGTGGCCAAACGACATCAGCTCTGCGGCTGATAATGCGATTTTCAAAAACAGGGCGCAAAACATCGAGTGTAGCTTCGGCTGTGTGGCACGTAGCGCCGTCCTGTTGAAACCAAATGTTGCCAATATCCTCCTCTTCAATTTTTGTGAACAAAAATTTTTTCAGCATGGTCCGATAACGATCGCCATTGACTGTAACGGCCACTCCTTGCTCATTTTCGAAGAAAAATGGCCCAATTATGCCTCTGGACCAAAATCCGCACCAAACAGTGACTCGTTTTGGGTGTACCAGCTTTTCAATGTATGCGTGCGGGTTTTTTGTGCCCCAAATGCGACAATTTTGCTTGTTTACATACCCGCCAAGATCAAAAAGAGCTTCATCCGAAAAGATGATTTTTGTGGCAAAATCGGCATCTTCTGTAAGTCGATCGCAGGCCCACTCAGCGAAGCGCACAACCACACACACAACCATATTCGTTCAGCGGAAGGATAAAACTAATTATCTGTCAAATCAGACATGAGCTAAGTGTTACCATTCACGAAATAAGCACTAGTTGAAAAAAAAAACTTTAGATGGCGGACCCTTTATAAATATTTTGATCCAGTCATAATTATTTTGGTTTATAACGTTTTTGTTTCGACTTTCGAAAAAAAAATATATATTGTTTCAAAGAACAATACGAATTTATTGATTGAATTGGCATTCACTTGGTAGAACTCCATTATAACACGGTGAAAAAATAGCAATCTATTTTAGTTCTACAAAACTATTTTTAACAAATATAGTTGATAGCTATTTCGGCTCACGAATAGCTAGAATAGGCATAGCTAGTTCTGACGATGGCGTGAGCCGAAATAGCTATCAACTATATTTGTTAAAAATAATTTTGTAGAACTAAAATACATTGCTATTTTTTCACCGTGTAACAATATGAATCTTTTGTTGGAATAGTGAGCGAATTTGAGGGTTATTCGTTTAAATTAAAATGCCATTACTGCATATAAAAATATTTACATTAAGTAGTTCCACAAATAATCAGACCGGTTTCGCTCATTGCAAACATTATCAAGTGAATTAATATTGTGTTTCATTAATTTAAATGTAATGCTTTTCAAGTACATGTGACAATTAACACCTCAATAATAAAACTTAGTAAACCCATTGAAGAGTAAGTTATTTTTTTCTCAATGAATTTTTTTTCTATTTACTATTTGCTTCAAATAAAAATACATTTTTTTTTTGTTATGAGTAAATTTGAGAGTAGTATAGATTATTAATTTCAACATTTCTTACACGCAAAGTTTGAAAAAGCTATTACTTCCAGGCGTGTCTATATCATAATTGCATAATGAACGCATATGGTTCGAAACTGTCGCTGATTCCAAAAAAGGAAATGGATAAACTAACATAAAATCTTACACCGCATGCCATATCGTAACCGATAGGTTTTTTTTCCAAATATATATTTTTTATAAAAATAAAAATTCGGAATAACAATTGATAAAAGACAACACAATACTTGGACGCATATGTGCGGTCATACTTCATAAAGCGTGCAGTATTTTTAAAATACATGTTATGAAGTAATAATAATAAAAAAATATTCGAAAATTTTCCGCATATATCATTCCCGCAATTTACATTTTTTCTTGGCTCCTTAACAAATGCAAAATTGGGGTTTCACTGTGTACATATTATTAATGAAACCTTGAATCAAGTACAGTGTGGCTCCAAATACACTACTCCGAATTACGCGCTAACTTGAAAAATTTGCCTTAAATCCCCCAATTGCACAATCGCTCGGCTGGCTGCACACACAGCCGGGCGAATGTCTGTGTGCTAACTAAATATTTCGTCTATATATTTTTTCCGATAAACTAAGAATAATCCTAGTGTTGCATTTTTTGCGGAAGAAAAACAACATTACTAATATTGTATGAGATTCATCTCAATTACACGACTCCAAATAGCATTATCCCGACATAAATATAAATGGTGGTTTTACTGTACAAGCTGCCCTAAAAACTACAGTAAAAACGCGAAGTCACATTACTTACGAAGCGTCACATTAGAAAGCGGAGTCCCAGATTTTAATGGAAATACTGTCTTGGCATTCGGCATAAAATAATGAAAAAAATTACATCATCTGAAAGATTAGGGCTTTACACCACTCAGGGCGATGGCAAACGTGAAAATTATTATAAGAAGTACCCCAAGCAAGGACACGAATTCGAAGAAAACGAAAGCCTGTTAGAAGAAATAACAGCGGCTGAAATTTCAGAGACGTTCGGAATATTTAAGTCAGTATTTAAGGAGGGTGATATTCTCTGGGACAAGCCGGGTAGGGTGGGTTTAACCTCCTCGGGAAACGTTACTAACCACGCCTACATTTATGTTGGCTTGATTTATTTCGATCGAATTTTGGTAGGGAATCGTAAATGAATGAGAGTGAATATAAATTATTTTGAAATACACTCAACCCCTGATTTGCGCTGTATATACATTTTTCACAGATTCATGTAAATCGAAGCTTGTTACAAGGCAATGAACTCAAATACATATTCAAAAGATGTGTTGTATTATATAAAATAATCTGCGTAAATTAACACTTTTGGTTTATTGATTGAATTGGCATCTACTATACATAGAATAGTATGGCAAAATTCTGATGAAGACGTAAGACGAAATAGGTATCAACTATACATCTTATAAATTTTGTAGAGCTAAAATACACTTACTATTTTTTCGCTGTGTTGCTTTTTATTTATATACTAAACTGCTAGAACACAAGTTTAGAAGTGTGTTATTTTATAAATTGAAATACAAAGATTAAAGCAAAAAAATTTTTTTTCATTAAGGCACATCGTCTTCTAACGGACATGTCTCAATAGAGAAGAGTTTGTTATTGTAAAACGTTATATATTAATTTTTATTGAAAAATGAATTTTATTTCAAATAATAACAGCACATTTTTGATACTGTTTCTAATGCACAGTAAATTTAAGATCGGGACACATTTCGCTCATGGCGAGTGTAACAGCTGATAGAATACAAACTACGAACAAGTCTATTTATACAAAATTTTGAGTTAATAATTTACAGGTATTCATAAAATTCATGTTATCTAGAGGAATTAAATAGTTTACAAATCAACAGTTAAGTACCCCTTGGCTTATGAAGAGCCTTGTTTGGTTCAAGTATAGCAGTGATCACACTGCGCCTACATTGAGCTGCAATGTGTATATTTCACTTTACGTGTTGTCTATGACATAGTTCCTCAACCTTTTTACATTCGCGGACCATAAACATCGGAATAAAATAATAAATATTCACTCAATTGTTTTTTTTAACATATATAACAATATTTACGTATAATATATTGAAAGACAGTAACAAAAAAATATAATTCAAAATACAAGATAAAATTCGTTTGTTTATCGAAATAATATGACGTCGCGGACCACCGGTTGAGAAATTAGGATCTATGCCAATAATAACGTAATTGAACGAACGGATTTACTTTTGAGAATTCAAATAAAATATATAACCTTCGAATATGTCAATGTGATTTTTTCTTTGAATATGTCGTTGATGTGTTCAACACGTATATATAACGCAAGAATATAATATTATAAAAAAAATACATCGAATTGAGAAAATGCGTCAATCGATGAGTAGTAATTCAATAGGCAGGCTTGTGTTACATTACTCTCCCATTATGAGAAAACAATATGAAACGAAAACTTTACTTTGGCAAACTTATTCATGAAACAACTTATAAATGAATATAAAAAAAAAACTTTTGTTTTCATAGAGAATTTCTAACAGCGTTAGGAGCCGCAATATGACACCAAAATTTCCATAGCATTATAAAAAAATACTTTACAAAAAAATATAGCCAAAGTGTCCCTGCTTTGAAAAGTGAAACTGGTAATTCAAAAAGTTTTTCGTTCAAAAAACTATTCGCCGACTTTGAAGGAATAACGAAAGCTCCTGTAGGCTTTTACTCGCTTACTCCACTTGGCATAGTGCCATTCAAGAGTTCTGCGGGGGACTGGGTGACTTTACCCGACTGACATTTTGTGTTACTTGGCAAAAAAAAAACACTGTTTTTCTTTAAACCAGACAACTATATCTTATTAACATATTCATTATTTGTGATTTATTTTAATTTAGTTAAAAATCCTAAATATATAAACTCAGTTTAGATTTGTGCCAGTAAATACATTAATAGTTCGGAAATGATGTGTACTTTTCATAAAATTATTTGAGACTCTACTCGGGTCATGACCTAGCCACGTGTTACTCAATAAAAAAAGGTTCAATTTCGAATTGTTGAAATTTTATACGATGACACATGTATTGTCTGTCACGTCTAATAGAATGCCCGAAGATGCCGAAAGGCGAAAACCGGGTCGTTAGTGACAAAACATATGGAATCGTACAAAGTTTCAACAATTTGAATACATGTTCGTTAAAACTACGTTTAAACGATTTCCATAAAAACCAGTGTAATAGGTAAACATACCTATTATCATATCCAAGATGTTTGATTTTTTTTCAGGAAGTGTTCGACCCTTACCGGGCCTGAAGAAGTCGGGTTGCTTTTCATATCAAAATGCCACCCGCGCATATCTCTGGCCATACACACAATTTTGTTGTTTCACATTACAGCGGGGAAAACTTATGATAAAGTTTCGGACATATTGACACCGTGGCCCGGATAATTCAATGCATAACATACGTATAGCATAAAACACGAGCTTTATTTTTACGGACTGTATTGCCAAACATGGAATTAATCGATTATTCATCGTCCACCTTGACAGAAGTAGGTTATTATTTTGCCATTAAACATAATAAACTCTTGCTATTTAACTTCGTGTAAAACTGGATATAACAAGTGTCTCGTTTCTTTGAGAAGCATATTCAGACTGACAGCATTCAGTAAGTGTAAAGATGATGTAGAATAAAAAACGATAAAAAATTAACTTTAACGAATATTTCGTTATGCTGTTATAACTTTAAATCATAAAAGTAAAATCACACATATTAGTCGAACATGCCTAGTTATCAAATTTTTATACAATTAATTTTATACAAAACGATAAATGAGATAACTAAACTTTTTCAAGAATTCAAAGCAAAATAGTTACTGCTTGACGAAACAATGTTAAAAGATAATACCAAACGCATAGTTCATTAAAAATAGCATTTAAATTGAAAATTTTACCAAATTTGCCCATTGATTCAGTCACTTTGCAAAACCATCTTGCCTTATAATATTGTATAATTATATGATATAATATAATTATGATATAATTAATCTAATTTGTGATATCGGCTGAAGTTGCTTGGTGGAATTTCAATACCAAATGTTTTGTCACTAACAACCCGAGTTTCACCTTTCGGAATCCTTGTCAGTTCTGTTGCATCCGTGTGATAGAGTGCCTAAGTATGCCGAAAGGCGAAACCCGGGTTGTTAGCGGTAAAACATGTGGAATCGTACAAAGGTTTATTTAAACTTTTGCACTCGAGCACTTTTTCGTATTTGCCTACCAGCAACTCGTATTCGCTACATCAATCTAACTGTTAAAAAAAATATATATAAAATTATTATTTTTTTTCTGTAAAATAGGTATATAATGAATATAATGTATATATTTTTATTTTATTTGTAATTCTTCATTTTATGGTATTTCACAAAGCAATCGCCAACATGTAATCCTGGCTTATTTACGCAGGTCTCACAAAACAGCCGTGTTTCTGATCTCCTGCCAGAAATTTTTCTATTTGAACATACTGCACAGTCCTTCTTAGTCCCTGAACGTAATCTATGTAATTTATCTGCAAGACGGTCTTCTGTAGGAACAGTTGAAGTACGCACTTGGGATCCACCATGCATTTCGATGACAACACTTATTGATATTACGCAAGCCGATTATCTTTGGCTATGTTTTTTATCAGAAAATGACTCCCCAATGACCTGTAATTGTGATCTAGTTGAAATCGACATATAAAAAATGCTAAAAGTATACAAAAAAATGACTTTATAAACCGAGTAATATAATAAACTAACAATGCCGCCTCTACGGCGGCATTCGAGAGCAAAAGGTTAACAATTCAAATATAATTTATCGTTAAGTTTTTAACCAAAAGGTCGACATTGATTTTATTATTGTATTAGGTGTAGTAAAAAGTCCTGACGTTTTTTTCAAACGCGTGTCTTAAAATCGGTCGGCGCCGGGCCTTTGGTCAAATAAGATGTCATAATATTTTTTTTCGTGTTGTGTGACATCTCAAGTTACGTTCCGTATAGAAAAAAAAGATTCATTCGCCCCAAACAGAATGACCGACCTTTGCCCTTCATAAGAATATCTGCGCGGTTGCATGCTTTTTCAATATTACGCCCAGAACAGTGCACTCGTCGCCACTAAAAACATTTGCGACTGTTATAGAGACGTGTTAAAGGTTCGAAAATGTCAGAGATGGTTTACAAATTTTAAATCTGGCAATTTAAGCATTGAAAATTACCCTCGAAGTGGACGACCTCATGCAGTAGATGAGGTCGCCCTGAAAGCTGAAATCGAAAAAAATCCTATACTTACAAAAAAGGAATTGTCCAATATAGTCGGTACTAAATGGTTCATATCACAAAAGTACCTGAATAGGCTGGGAAAAATTCGAAAAGTAGGAATTTGGGTGCCACACGCGTTGAGCGATCGGAACAAGGCGCAGCGACTAAGCGCGTGCCAATTGTTGCAAAAAAACACACTTTACGACCATTTTTTCTAAACATGATTATCGAAGATTAAAAGTGGTTAAAAATACGAATATATCGAAGAAAAAACAATATCTAAATCGTCGACAACAACCAATTTCGACCCCTCGAACTGGTTTACACTCAAAAAAACTCTTACTTTGTGTTTGGAGGGATTTCAAAGGAATAATTCATTATGAAGTGTTAAAATATGGTGAAACTATGACGGCACAAGTATACTGTGGCCGATTAAACAAATCAAGTGCAGATTTGACAAGAAAGAGGCCGGGTAGGATGAATGGACGCAACGATAAACTGCAAAACGAAAACGCGCGACCGCTTGTGGCGAATATGACCTGGGAAAAAATCCAGGAGTTGGGTGGGAAAACTTTATTGCATCCACCTTATTTACCAGATCTAGCACAATCGGATTACCATTTATTCCGTTCAATAGAAAAAACTTTTAGAGATAAAATATTTTAAACAAAAAATTACGTGAAAAACGCTATTTCCGACTATTTTAATTCCAGATCAGTAGAGTTTTTTACTAAATGGATTTTAGCCTTGTCTAATAAGGTAGCAGAAGGTTATAGATAGACAGGGAGTTTACTTTTTACAAATAAAAATAAAAAAAAATACTAAAAAAACGTCAGGACTTTTTACTACACCTAATATAATTTAAGATTTATTTTTCAATAATAAAAACAATTTTATAGTACTTATTTCCATAAAATATTTATATTCAGGACCGTTTCATGGAAATACTGCTAAAAATAAGGTTTTATCAATAAAAAAAAATATTACATTTAAAAATATTTTTAAAGCTGTGAACACGATGAGATATTGTTAACAAGTAACACGTTTGTTGAGTTTAATCTGTTTTAACTCTGGCTCTTCTTAAATAAAGTGCAAATCAATTATTAAGATAAACAATATCACGGCAAAACGGTGGTTGAAAGTTTATTGTGTAGATTTAAAATATGAAAGCGATTAAAAGAATTTCAAATAATGATATCATGTTTGTTTTTCAAGTAATTGTTGGAATCAAGAAGTTTTCAAGGCACGTCTGTTCGTGCGGATTTATTAAATGGTTTTTAAACAACGGGAAAGTTCGCTAAGAGGAAAATTCGTTCATTTAAAGACAACGGATAAATGAAAAAGTTGCTTCAAAGCAGGACATAGCTGAAGATAAACTTGCTAGCATTAAATTACAATGAAAGTGAAACCGGAATCCATAATATTTTGAGGGACACTTAATTTGAATTATTTATTTCATTCGATGTCTTATATTATTACAAAATCAGTAAAAACAAATACAAAAGTTGGAGAAAATAATGATAACTTTTTTTTTTTTTTTTAAATATTAGCATTATCAACTGGTCAACATGAACATTATCAGTTGATAATGCTCGCGATGAGCGAAACCGGTCCTGATCGAAAAATATATTGTGGAAATAAGTACTAAAAATGTGTTTTTATTATTTAAAATGCCATGCCTTTCCATCAAGAAGTGACAGTTAACACCAATATCAACGGACAATATCATAAGTAGCTCGTCTAGACACCACATTTCACATAAGTTGTCAACTTTTCATTCTTTTATTCATCGCTTGTTGACAATTCCTATGACAGAATCAAATTTCAATTTAGAATTAAACACCATTAAACAGATCGCACTTAACAATGGATACGATGCAAAGTTGATTGATCGACTTGTCTTTAAAAAAACTAAAAAATTAGCTTTATTAAATGTAACCTCGAGCTTGATGATTGATGTTTCCTCCGTTGAAAAACGTTGGGTAAAACTAAGTTATTTAGGCCGAGTTTCTGAAAACATATCCAAGAAGTTAGACAAAAAACTTTTTAATGTATCTTTTTATAACAATCATAATCTTAGTCGAATGTTAGTTAACACGAAAGACAAAATTAATATTTTAAGCCAAAGTGGTATTTATCTATACAGGAAGATCCTTTCATACTAGATTTAAGGAACATTTAGCTTGTGCCAAAAAAGGCGATGAGATTTCTACTTTTGGAAACCATTTGTTTAAAAATAAACATTCATGTGATTTTACTATAAACTACAAAATCCTGCATTTCAATAACAAATTACTGAAATTAGATAAACAAGAAATCCTTGAAATTAATCGATATAAATTTTTGCCTAATTCTAACCTTATAAATGAACAAACTACTTTTGCGTCGTCACCATTGTTATACTCATTAAATTAGATTAATAAATATATATTTCACATAAATATTATTATTTTTTTTTTTCCTTTTTTTTTTTTTGAAAAATGATATTGCCTCCTTTTACTTAAATTTTTTACAGAAAATATTGGAACGCCCCTGACTGACCATATCTTCCCATCTCATCGATTCATCTTTAATCGACTTCTCATGTATTAATTTATTTTGTTCCATTAAGTAGTGATTGTGGGTTATTTTCGTCATTAAAAATTTCCCACTCCTTACTTCCTTATTGATTGTTTAGAGCTCCTAATGGATTATTGATTTACCTTAATTGTAATTTTAATTCTTAATAAGTGATTGTGAACATTTAATTTTTATACTAATTTACTTTATTTGTATCAATATTGTATGATTTTATGTAAATCGTTTCCTAGTTCTTGTACCCATGGTTTTGTACACCTGTTACCATTAACTCAAATTATTTTTTTTTATTTTGTATAAATAGACTTGTTTGTAAATTGTATTCTATCAGTTGATAATGCTCGCGATGAGCGAAACCGGTCCTGATCAAAAAAATATATTGTGGAAATAGGTACTAAAAAAAATGTGTTTTTATTATTTAAAAAAAAAAAAAACTATAGTATACATTATAAATTTTGTAGAGCTCAAATACGTCACCATTTTTTTCACCGTATATAATAAAACGTTGATTTTTGTAATTTTTTTTATAAAATTATTATTTTTTTAAGCCATTCATAATAATATGTAGCACTTTAAATGTGTCTATTGTACATAACATATTATATAAGATGTAAGACAATAGATTGAGGAATTTCATAACCAACTATTTATCTTATAAATTTTGCAGAACTAAAATACATTGCTATTTTTTCACCGTGTTAAAACACCATTGAAACATCGATTTTGTTTAGTCTATTATTAATTATAGTCTCTCATTAATTCACTTTACATCGAATTTGAATTGATAAAACTTTGGACGATTCCACATATTTCGTCACCGACGACCCAGGATTCGCCTTTCGACATCGTCAGGCACTGTTATCACAAAAATGCAACAGAAAAAACATGCGGAATAATACAAATTTTCAACAATTCAAATATGATATTAAAACTCCATAAAGCACCTTCGGTCGATATAATAAATCATATTATATCACCTTATAATACTCGCGATGACCAAAAACGATCCTGGTTTCATAAAATTTCATTGTGGAAATAGTACATGAGTGTGTTTTTATTATTGAAATATAATGCCCATCCATCAAACGGGGCAGTTAATACTAAAAAAGTGATATTGATTTTATTAATAGGCCACCGAATAGCAGATATCGTACTCAAGGTGAGAAAAAACGTAAGACGAATATATTCATATATTTTTGTAAAATTGTCACTGACGCACTCTTCCCACGATACATAAATCTATTCAGTGGCCGAAAGCTACCGAACAAATAAGACAACCATAAATCTAACCAGGAAGGATTTTAGATAATCAATACATTTACACTTAGATGAGAATCGGTCGATATAAACGCCCATTAGCTTGAGCTCAACCGTCTCAAGAATAAATTATTGTATTCGATCTTTCATTCATATTCGGTTCATTTTGTAAGTGGAATCAGTCATTTAAATATAATAGATTTACGCGAAGTGATAGCCACATGACGTGGGTTTAAAATGCGTCATAGATAACCCAGGAATAAGATATAAGAGTAAACAAATATAAATTTGTATCATAAAAGCTAACGGTGTTTAAGAAGTCTCAGAACGTCTCGATACCAATTAGAGGTGTTCGATTCGTCAATCTGCTAAAATTATATTCTTAGACCGCACAATTTTTTCGTATATTTTTTGTTGCACTTATTGCAAAATATAATATGTAATCAAAGTACATGTACCACTTTATAAATGCCTCATATTCCTTGGAGAATTTTGACAATATTTTGCCAAAAAAAGATTATATTTAATGTAATAAAAAAATCTATTGGTCCGGTTTCCTAAATAAATAAACCCTGTGATTTCGCTCACCACGAGCTAATTATACACTGATAAAATACATTATATTCATTGAATTGACATTTACTTGGTGGGCCTCAATTATGACACGTTGTAAAAATAGTAATTTCTATCTGTTCAAACTATTTATTAATTTATTTATCATGTTACAAATATTAGAAATTACAAGTTCATTGCTTTTGCAACGCCAAAATATTTCAGCAGTATATGTTAAAAATTCAAGAAATAAACAACAACTATAGTTCTGATGAATTTGTAAGCCGAGATAGCTATCAATTATATACCTTAAAAATGTTATAGAAATAAAATACATTGCTATTTTTTCACCGTGTAATAAAATATATATTAAAACAAGGCTATTTTTATAAAATTTTGATACAATCATGTAAAACGTATTAACAAGAGAAACGAGTAAAATTTTTATAATTAATATAGTTATCACTTTTAAGGTGTTAACTGTCACTTCTTGATGGAAAGGTATGATATTTTAAATAATAAAAACACATTTTTTTAGTACTTATTTCCACAATATATTTTTTGATCAGGACAGTTGATGAGAATTTGATCAGTTGTTAATGCTCGCGATGAGCGAAACCAGGTCCTGATCAAAAAATATATTGTGCAAATAAGTACTAAAAAAATGTGTTTTTATTATTTAAAATAATATAGTTATTTTAAGGAATATAATGCATAAGACAGCAAATTGTATAAATAGCGTTGTTTTTTTTTAATAATAAAAAATATGTTTGGTACTTTTATTCTTCTATCTTTTTTTTGTTTGTACTATTTGAACGTAACAGATATTTTCATAAACACTTATTAAAAATGTAAATTATTTTTATATATTTGTTAGGGATATATTTTTTTTTTGAGTAACTAGGTTTGTTATATAGTGACAATAAACGTAGAGATCTT
Organism: Himalopsyche japonica; assembly: GCA_028555115.1. NCBI lineage: Eukaryota > Metazoa > Arthropoda > Insecta > Trichoptera > Rhyacophilidae > Himalopsyche > Himalopsyche japonica. The sequence continues at coordinate 509,564 of JAHFWJ010000465.1, read as the reverse complement.
TTTTTTTATTTATTAATCTCGTCTAATTATAAATATCCGTTAAAAAAATGGGTGGTGCCCGCCACCCCACCGATATTTTAGAATGCGCTCTAGAGTATAAAAAGGTTGGGAATCCCTGCTCTATGATCATGGCCGGTTTCGCTCGTTGCGAGCATTATCATCGTTTGATGAACACCGACTCCGATCTCGACCAAAAACACTACCCCGGCGCCGACATAGACCAGCAACACGAAATCTGCCAAAAATTTTTTTTTTATGTCATGTTTTCCTACCTTTCCTATTTATGAGTATTAAATTAAAAAATAACCTACCAAGATGGCAATTCTACGTTCAGATATTTATCAATATCGTCAAATCGAAAAAGTAATCAGCGCCGCTCGTTTTTACGATTCCAACTCCACAGCCTTGGTTTTACAGTTTAAAAATATTACCATCTTTCGTCAGAGGCACATAACAACAAAAATTTTAATTTAATTTCCAGCATACGAAATGTATATTTAATTAGAAAAAATACTTATTTTAATGCTTTTTATAAGAAATTTATATTAGAATATACGCTTTATGCTACAAAATACTGACAAATCAACGCGACTGTAAGAAGCTGCGGTCTGGTTGCACGGTTATTAATTTCTGGCTAGACAATCAGATTCAATGATAAAAAAACATCGACGACCTCTTCTCGCGCCACGTGGTGCCGAGGTTAAGAATCCCAGCGAGTCTTCGAGAAGTCAGCAGTCGCCAGGTGAACTAGCGAAAGAGAGCAGCGGCAGGAAGTCGGACCGGAAGCGGCAATTAAGCCTCACCGAGATTATTAACGCGCGCGGTATTGTTTCCGCTTAGCCAACCATGCCTGCCAACAAAAGACGCGCGACTGAGATAGGCAGGTGCAAGCCGGTCAACGGTTTGGCGAGATTGCTTCATGCGGACGTGATTGAAGTGTATCGTGACAAGAAAACATATTCATCTGCATTTAAAACAAAGGAAATAATGTAGAATAAGGACTATATATATTCGTATAGGGCAGATACAAAAATAAACGCAATACTAAATACGCATTTACTGATTGATTTAATTGGCATTTACTTGGTAGCTTTCTCGATGACAGGTATAACTGCTCGTTTAAAAAATACAATGAACTTAATTGGTTACTATTTATTTCAAAAATTTTCATATAAAATACTTTCTTAGTAGATCTTCGGTGTTTCCATGTAATTATTTGACACCTTCACCCATGTTGGACGAATGTTTTTCCGATAACACAGTCTTATAACAATTAAATTTCTAAAAACGAATATATATATTCATTGAATTGGCATCTATTTTAGTTCTACAAAATTTATAAGGCATATCAGAATTATGTTCTTAATTTTGATGATGGTGTGAGCTGAAATAGCATCCAACTTCATATCGTATAAATTTTATAAAACTAAAATATATTGTTATTTTTTCATCGTGTTACGTATTTATTATTAACATTTATTCCCCAAAATACCCAGATTAACTGTCACTTCAAGAAATGCATAAAATCAATTTGCCACATTTCAGAATTTATTGACACAATATGAAACTAGGGTGTTCGAACAGAAGAGAAGATATATTATGTAATTTTCCACACAACTATCTATAGATAGATAAATGTACGTTTAAACATAGTTCTGATGAGCGGAAATACCTTGTAAATTTTATAAAAAACTAAAATACGTTGCTATTTTTGCACCGTGTTATGATGGAGTTCTACCAAGTAAATGTCAATTCAATGAATATATATATTATTGTAGTTTATAGAAATTTTATTGTTGAGACTATGTTATCGGAAAAACATTCGTCCAACATGCGTGAAGGTATTAAATTATCGCAACGAAACACAGGGCATCTACTAAGAAAGTATTTAACAAGAAAATTTTAGAAATAAATGGAGCCCAATTAAGTTCATTGCACTTTTTAAACGAGCAGTTAAATCTGTCAGCGAGAAAGCTTCGTACATAATAATTGAGTTGTATGGTAACAAATAAACATATTTATATTAGCATTTCGAATTTTAATCGTTCATTCAACGCGGGTGGAGGTGTTATATTAGTGCATCGAAACACGGAGAAAGTATTAGAAAAAAGGCTAATTAAGTTCATTGTCAATATTAAAAGAGCAGTTAAGCTTCCTTTATTTACCCAAAAAAAATTATTATTTTTCAATCAATTAGCCAACAATCAAATTTCATTCTTATAATACAATAGATCACCTGATATTTACCCCACACTAAAACCCACACAATTAAAAAAAAATAAGTATTAAATTAACCAATAATAATGGTATTTGATGAATGGTTTATTTTTCGCATCAACCTCTTTTTATAATGCTGAAGATTTTTTACACTTATAGCATTACGTATCCATAGGAACGATGTTACGTAGAAGCAAGGAAGTGGAAAGATTACTGATGCGTTATCATGATACTCGTCAAACCGTGAAACAAACACTATACAAGGTATATCACTTAAGAGATAATTAATGGTGATGTTAAAGAAACTATTCTTTAAGTAATACATTGCATCGAATAAGATTATAAAATGGCATTCCAATATAAATTTATAACCGTCAAAATTTTGTAAATATTCATATGTTTTTGTCCATGTTGAATTCGGTTGTCAGCTTACCTTTAAAGGACTGAAACAAAAAAAAGAAAAATGAGTCAATTGGGGGGATTCACCATACTCCAAGAAAAATGCCCCCTACTCTCTCATATTACAAAAAAAAAATACCATTTTAATTAACACATTCTTTTAGTTTATTGATTGAATTGGTATTTACTTGGTAGAACTCCATTATAACACGATGAAAAAATATCAATGTATTTTAGTTACTGTAGTTACTTATTTCCACAATATGTTTTATGATCTGGACCGGTTTCGCTCATCGCGAGTATTATCAATTGGTGTGTTTTTATTAATTAAAATAGCATGTCTTTCCATCGCGATGTTGCAGTTAAAACATTAAAATTCTTTAATAAAAAAAGTACTGTTAAACCTATATCATATAATATTTTATGATCAATATATATATATATATATTGTGGAAATAAGTTTTAAAAATATGTATTTTTATTATTTAAAATATCATGCCTTTCCATCGAGATGTGGCAGTTGACACCGTAAAAGCGAGTTATTGTATATAGTAAAAAAAATATGATACAAATACATTTCTTACGAGATTTGTTTTACACTAGTATCGTATAAAACATCTCATTTATGTACTGTCAGCTATGTTACTATCAACTTGTAAGATTAAATTTTGACTATTTGACCGTCAAATCATTTGGTATCGAAAGATAATATTTTTCTTGTCCGTTCACGGCTTCCTAGGGGTTAAAAAAATACGGACAGTATTTGCAGTAATAATGCTGCCCACGGTGATTGCAGGCATTTTCACGATCACGGTCCGAAAGCCATATGCCATAAACCGTAAACAGAGCGAGAAATATCCTACAAACATTACAATGAATAAAAATACTACCAACACACACAATCTAAATAAGTTTTTTTGTTATTTTTCCGGTTTAATAATTACATACCAGTAAGTATTTATTATTTCTGCGGTTAAGTTATTAGTGCGTAATATTGGACAGAAGCCACACATTGCCTTCGTTTTGATTTTATTTGTAAAGGAAAATCTTTAATTGGAACAAGGTTGAATTGAATATTGATAAACAGCATCGTTATAATTTTGAAATGTTCTAGTAAACATTTCCACATGTTTGGCCACTCACGACACGGGTTTCGCTTTTCGGACATCATACCACACGAATACAATAAAACTAACCCATCATTTTATGCTGTAAACAAAAAATATATGCCAATACAATATAAAAATTATTGATTGAATCGGCATTTACTTGGTAGAACTTCATTACAACACGGTGAAAGAATAGCAATGTATTTTTGTTCTACAAAATTTATAGTTCTGATGAAGGAGTAAGCCGAAATAACTATCAACTATATATCTTATAAATGTAGAACTTAAATATATTGCTATTTTTTCATCGCGTTAGTACAAATATTATTCAATTCCAAACAATTTAGCACAAAAGTAATACTAGAATAATTAAGTCGACATATTGTATATCTCTTCTAAAGGGCATTTATTTCTAAGCTTCAATTTAGTTCGATGATAGTCATGACGATGACAGAAGCCGAAATGACTATCAACAACGATGCATAAAAATTTCAAAGGTTAAATACGTATATTTTTACTTTACCGTAGTGGAGTTCTACCAAGTAAATCCCAATTCAATAAAAAAGCGTATCGCAACAACATATCGTATTGATATGTATGAAACGCCAACTTTATAGTTGGAGCAAGAACAAAAGGGAACACATGATCTTCGCCCCTAATATGATGGTAAAGTTTTGAAAACAAAAATATTATTTCGGATTAATGCGTAAATAATATTAGTATTATACAATACTCTTTAATGAACTTTTAATGTGATAAATATCACTTCATGGTTGAAAACGCATTTTATATAAAAAGTATATAAATTATTACTATATCCGAAATTTAATATTTTTAGACTAGGACCGGTTTCGTTGCACATCAACTGATATTTCTCGCGATAAGCGAAACCGGTCCTGATTTTAACATGGAAATGTGGAAAAAGTACTATGAGTTGTATATTTATAATTTAAAAGAAAAAATAATCATTTATTTATGATATCGACCGAAAACACTCGATGGAATTTCAATATCAAATTCGAATTGTCGAAACTTTGTACAATTCCAATCCAATTACAATTCCATATGTTTTGTTACTAATGACCAGAGTTTTTTTCAGCTTAGTTCAGTTCTGTTGTATCCATGTGATGCCTGAATATGCCGATAGGCGAAACCCGGGTCGTAAAGTGACAAAACATATGGAATCGTACAAAGTTATAACAATTCAAATTTAACACATTAAAAGGTAATTCAAACAATCATTCAATTTCGAAAGTATTTTTTATATTCTAACACCGAAATATTCCTTTTTGAATTTTCGAAACCGGTATTCCAGTGATAGAAAAACACCCAGGTACCGGTAGTGCAATCCCAGCTGGTTAAGATTATTACGTCACCGCTGCTAATAGGCCGCTAATGTCACATCATTAAAATATGAAAAATAAACGAGCGCGTAGAGAAGAGAAAAAGCCGTTTGTTTTCGTTTGAACACAAAAAAACAAAAAAAAGCCGCCTTGAGTTAATAACACAGGTTCGGATTACAAAGACGAAACGTTAATGATTTCACTGTAGATAAAATGGGTTTAATCGTTATCGTGTATTAATTAGCTTATAAATGAATAATCATAATGCCTCAGAGAAATGAACACCCTCTAAAAATTGTACGCTAGTAGATTATATGTACACAATCATTCAATTTACATATTAATGCCGCAGAATAAATTGAATCCACTGTTGTGTGAAGAAATACATTTTAAAATCATATTATATATTCTGGGGAAAATACGAAACAAAGGATTTCATAGCAACGGACGAATGCTCATGAAATAATCAGTGGCGAAACTAAAATATGAAAACCAGGTGGATACGGTTTCTATTGCCCAGTAAAAAGTACGTTTTGAAATGTCTGCAAAATTACTGTTTGATTGTACCGACAAAAAACTCAGTAAAGATAGCATGCGAATTTTTCTTTAGTATATTTCTAAAAAACTTAATTTCGCCACGGTTTTGTAGCTGTCACGCTGATTTTCAAATGTCGCATCAAGAAACTTATCTACAACCGAAAACGTTAACAACGAAAGAGCTTAACGATTCAGGTCGGTCAATATGAAATAAAATTGCTCTCGCAACGCAAATTTATTCTTTTAACGCGAAACAAAACTCTCCTGTGATAAAAAAATATTTTATTTTAGTAATATTTATAACACTACACTCAATTTCATCCAAAGTATTTTTAAACTAAAAGCTAATATATTAGGTGCAGTAAAAAGTCCTGACGTTTTTTTCAAACGCGTGTCTTAAAATCGGCCGGCTTCTGGTCTTTGGTTAAATAAGATGTCATAATATTTTTTTTCGTGTTGTGTGACATCTCAAGTTACGTTTCGTATAGAAAAATAATATGTTCATTCACCCCAAACAGAATGACCGACCTTTGCCCTTCATAAGAATATCTGCGCGGTTGTATGCTTTTTCAATATAACGCCCAGAACAGTGCACTCGTCGCCACAAAAAACATTTGCGACGCTTATGGAGACGTGTTAAAGGTTCGAAATTTAATTCTGGCAATTTGAGCATTGAAAATTACCCTCGAAGTGGACGACCTCATACAGTGGATGAAGCCGCCCTGAAAGCTGAAATCGAAAAAAATCCTACGATAACTAAACAGGAATTGTCCAATATAGTCGGTACTAAATGGTCCATAACACAAAAGTACCTGAAAAGGCTGGGAAAAATTCTAAAAGTAGGAATTTGGGTGCCACACGCGTTGAGCGATCGGAACAAGGCGCAGCCGCAAAGAAACACACTTTACGACCATTTTTTCTAACCCTGACTATCGGAGATTAAAAGTGGGTGTTATATACGAATACATCGAAGAAAAAACCATATCTAAATCGTCGACAACAACCAATTCCGACCCCTCGAACTGGTTTACACCCAAAAAAACTCTTACTTTGTGTTCGGAGGGATTTCATAGGAATAATTCATTATAAAGTGTTAAAATATTGTGAAACTATAACGGCACAAGTATACTGTGACCAATTAAACAATTTAAGTACAGCTTTGACAAGAAAGAGGCCGGGCAGGATGAATAGACGCACCGTTATCCCTGCAACACGACAACGCGCAAGAGCGTGTGGCGAATATGACCTGGGAACAAATCCAGGAGTTGGGTTGGACAACTTTATAGCATCCACCTTATTTACCAGATCTAGCAACAATCAGATTACCATTTATTCCGTTTAATATAAAAAAAAATTAAGGATAAAATATTTCAAACAAAAAATGAAGTGAAAAACGCTATTTCCGACTATTTTACTAAATGGATTTTAGACTTGTTTAATAGGTAGCAGAAGGTTAACATTTAAATATTATTGTCCCGTCTCAAATATTATCCCGATTGACCGGTTTGAGTAGATAAATGTTTCTATTCAATACGATTTGTGAGTTTGAAGCACAGACCATTTTATGTATTATCCCCAAAGAAATTTTACAAAACTATCAAATAATATTGATGTTGAAGTTCTATCTTCTATTCTATTTCTACCCTCGTAAATTATTTATTATATTTTTTTGAGCTTTGCAACTATGGTCTACATAAAATTATTTAAAATATATATATCAAGCCAACGGAATTATAGTTCAAGGCAAAACCCGCGATAAAAGTTTTATTTATCTCGAACAAATTAGGCCGTAAAATGAACATTCAAGAGGCGCTCTCGATTACTATTTAAAATTTAAATCATTACCCTGAAAATGTAATACTTGAGTAACGCGTGAAAATACAATCAACAAGTTTTCGTACAAGAATGAAACTTCGAGGCGGGGAACATTTACATTTTAATATCTGACTTGTACGTGGAAAGCGAGCGTAGAGCGGTATTTACCTGTCAAAATTCTGACACGTTTCGAGTCAATTTTACATAAATTATTTCTTCCAAGTGTGTACGATAATGCTGGGGTGCGACAAAATAGCGTGAGATATTTTAGTTGTCTAGTGAGACGATAATCATCGACAGAACGTCAAAAGTTTTTATTCTCGATGTCGAATTCTACCGTTCAACTGTTCGCTCATATATGACGGAGATTATATGCTATGGGAATGAGGAAATGAATGATAAGCTTACGAATTAGGGTAACAAACGCAGTCGTCGGCCACTCAGCAGAACAGCACATTAAATGGCAAATTGGAATCGTCATAACTAAGTACAATTCCAAAAGTTCTGTCATTAATGTCAGAATTAATTATACAAATTTTAAGGTGGCAACTGCCACTATTTGGTAAGGCATTATATTTAAACAATAAAACAAAATGATTTATATTTTTTTTCACACTTGTATAATACTATTGAGATTAGCACCAGTTTTAACTATCGCTAAAAACGAAATAAAAAATAACATTCCATCTCATGGATACATTACAACTAACAGTAAAATGTTTGCATCACTAACATTCTAATGGAATTTTAAAAAACACCTAAAAGAAAATTGATTGCATCGACATTTACTTAGTAGAACTTCATTAAAACAATATAAAAAAATAGCAATGTATTTTACAATAGTTATACAAAAACTAACTATAAGGTATATTATTGATAGCTATTTTTAGCATACGCCCTCGTCAGAACTATCTGTAAGGTATAACCTTACAGATAGTTTTATATAGATAGTTCCGACGACGGCGTCAGCCGAAATATCAAGTATATACCTTATAAATTTTGCAGAACTCGAATACATCGCCATTTATTCTAACGTGTTTAATGAAACGTTTATGTATCAGTTTAAAGGTGTCTACTGTCTCAGTCTGGTAGAAAAATATTATTCACAAATTAACATTACAATGAGCGAAACCGGTTATGTTACGTCCCTCGTCAGAACTACGATATGTATAATTCTGACAAGGGCGTAAGCCGAAATAGCTTACAATTATATACCTAAGATTTTTCGCACAACTAAAATACATCGCTATTTTTTTCAGCGTACTAAACATATACCTTAAATAATTTCAATGAATACTGATTATCTCAAGGTTGAAAAAGAGCGGTTTAAAATTCTAAATTATAAAAAAAGAATGATTTTTCTAATTCAAAAATTACCGGGACTTGAAACATCATAAGGTCCGGGAACCCCAGTTAGTTTCGCGCAACACTTCAAGTAAACTGGAACTCATACCCTTGAGTAAACCAAACCAATACCTACACAGATGTAAAATAACTGAAGACATTTTCAATATGCGAGACTTCAAAGTTTAATTGCGTTCGACTTCTAGCGTTAATTTAACGTTTCAAACACTGTTCATAATGTTAATATATCAAAGAATCTAATTTGGGTATTTGACAGAACCAGTCAATATGCAAAGTATGTCACTAATAGACAGCGAAATCATTCCTTCGCTGTATATTGAATCACACGATCGATAAATTCACTGCTACCATATAGAAATACGTATTTTCTTCATACATTTACATAAAACATGTAATCATACAAAGCGTTTCATGAAATAAAATAAAATTGTTGATTAAATTGGCATTTACTTGTTAGAACTCAATTATAACACGGTGAAAAAATAGCAGTGTATTTTAGTACAACAAAATTTATAAATTATTATTATTATAAACAAGTAAAATCGTAAAAAACATTTATTTATTAGTTACTTGTACATACTGTATATAAAATTTATTTTTTAAAAAAGTCCTTTATGTTAGTTTGCTTCTTTGTTATTTGGCACTTTAATCGGAACAAAGACTTGTTACTAAACTTGTGACTAAAAGTTTGTATGTACAGGAAACATTATTACCATGAATTTTAAACATCTCTACATTTGCATCATAAACAATAATACGCGTGTGGTGGATTTCAACCCAAAAAATAGCACATGCGTCCAATGCGTTACATCTAACATGTACAGCGGATTTCAACGTGTCTACACATAACGCCTGCACTCGGCTGTGTCAAACTTGCTTGCCGAGATACGGAGAAATATGCAATAAAAACGGTCAATCGGGATAATATTTGTGAGGGGACCAAAATATTTAGACGGTTTATCGAGGAAATCGGGGAATCGGGAAACGGTCAATGCGTGATTATTTCACATTGTTCTTATGGGTGTTTGACGGGACTATAAAAAATAAGCGTTCCGGCCGGGAAAACGTATTATGCGAGAACGGTTGATCAAGGTTCCACTGTATTCACATAAGTATAGAAAAAATTCACACGTATAATATATTGTAAGACGAAGTACGATATACTTTCCCAGTATGTGTTGTATTTATCGATTCGAATCGCATCCCGTGGCGAAAGGGGGTGCGAATATGTACATAATCATAGTAATAGCCTTCAGGCATCAAAAAGCAGCCCTAGTTGACTTGTGCCAATAATAAAATATGCAAGCCTATTGGAAAAGTCAAGAGAAGCGAGTCTGCGAGTGTTTCCGGGGGAAGTTTGCCAAACGTACATAGGCGGGAGATTTTATATTCATGACTTACAAATTATTATATTAAATTCGTTCCAACTACACTGCAAATTCAACTGGCGATTTGTGTTCAATTGCGAAGAGTTTATTTGACTGTAAATATTATATCTTAATTCGAAAGAATTTCAGCAATATTTGTAGTTATTCGGTGTGCTCTAACGAAAGGCTAAATTAAAAAATCACAACGCAATCACGATTTACGATTTCTCAGTCATTTTCGGTGATTCAGAATATACCCGTATTTAATTAAAATATATCGAAATTAATGACACCTATCCCTCGATTTACACGTTTACGTTTTTATATAGATTTAAAAAAATCCAAACAAATGTCAATAACGGATTTTACTATGAACTTTGAACCAGTCACGAAGAAGAGATTGACAGTGATTTGTGATAGTGATGAATGATAAAAACTTCACCAACCGTTGCAACAATTTTTTAATTTATTGGATTTCATTTTTTTGTTGCTCTATATATATGCTTTATGTGCATTCAATTGATAAAATAATATGTATATTTATACTTTTTAATAATTTTATTTTTAATAATTAAATAGTTTATATAAGTAAGTTTAGAAAACAACCAAATTATGCGTTTTTTGTGTACTTTTCGATTGACACGTTTTTCTCAGGAACCTATATCTATCGCGTTTATCGAGGGATAGGTGAACTTTGAAACTGCGACCTGTTTGTTTTTATTTATTTATTAAATTGAAAATAATTGCTGTTTATAATCTAAAAAATATGAAAATAAGTAAATACACATAACACCGTGAAAAAATAGCAATGTATTTTAGTTCTACAAAATTATTTTTAACAAATATAGTTGATAGTTATTAAAAATAGCAGTGTATTTTAGTTGTACAAATTTTATAAGATATATAGTTGATAGCTTTTTAGGCTTACGCCCTCATATCAGTAATGTAAATTTATTATTACAGATTGGATCAGAAATTTATTTGTAAGATCTCCTGGACTTTTCGCAAGCAAACTATTTAACAGCATTTATTTATATTTAATTTGATTTTTACTGAGGGTTCTTCGTGGATCGTATTTTAATTAACCCTTTGAGGAGTATGGCCGTATATGTACGTCCAAATATTGTGATGTCTTTTATCAATTGCAAGTACCTTATCTTTTGTTGAATAATTACAATTTCTTCAGATATTCATGCTGCACATATCTGTCAATAATTTTAAGCAGTCGGGCTTACATTTTTTATCTGTTTCAAATTAATAAAAGAATTTTACGAAAAAAAATAATTCAAAGAAAATACACCTTTAATCATGTATCATTCAATTTTTACTGTCTGTTCAACCGCTTTCTTTCTAGGAATCAGTGTCAATATCGAACTATGTTTACTCAGACTGCAATTACTTTTTTAGGCTGAAACTAAAGTAATTGTTTCTAGAAAATTCATAGTGAATAAATTTATTTACATTTATTACTATGCATTTCTCAATTGTACAACTATATTTACTACGTGATATAATAATAAATATTCTTTCTAGATTGAACCACAAATAAACCGCATAATTTTATATGAAGTGTAAAAAAAAATATTTAAAATAAGCCAAAAAAACTTATTTTGTAAAAAAATAACTCACTACTCAACGGGTTAAAAGTCAGTTGATAATGCTCGCGATAAGCGAAATCGGAGCTAGCCAAAAATATATTGTAGAAATATGTCTGATAAGGGCGTAAGCTGAAATAGCTACCAACTATATATCTTATAAATTTTGTAGAAATAAAATATATTACTATTTTTCACCGCATATAAAGTATTGATTTATTTGTGGGGAATCGCGATCCTAATCGGTTGTAAGTATAATAACATTTATGTATTTTTTTAAGTTTTTTATTCACAGTGGTGCTATTTGCAATAAAGATATACCGGTGTTGCCATTTCCCACACGTGACCAATTTAAAAATAAGAACATCGATAATGAAGACAAACACATCGGTTCGTGTTCAATTATATAATACGGCAATGTCTGAAATACACAATATTATGAAGGATATTTATTTGCGAAGGTGACAGACATTCTATATTTAAAACGATTATTCAAAAGCATAGAAAATCTATATTTAAAACAATTATTCAAAAGCATCGACAACAAGGTATTTTTGTTTCACTCAAACATTACGCAATTAGGTAAAGAAACAGTTATAGGCGGCCCATCAGTAATGGGCCAGTATGGCTATTTCAATAAGCTTAAATATTGGACGGAGATAATTTATTACGGAAATGCATGCAATAAAAAAGAAACTAAAATAGTGGAGTTCTATTTCAGTTAACCGCCCTCATCAGAAATATGTTTTAACGTACAATTATTTATCTATACAAAGCGGTATAGAAAAAGTACACAATACATCTCTTCTGTTGTAACATACAAATTTTATTGATTGAATTGGCATTTACTGGGTAGAACTCTAGCTCTAGTGACTGGTATTTCTAATGAAGGCGTAAGCTGGAATAGCTACAACTAGATAGCTTATAAATTTTGTAAAACTAAAATACATTGCCATTTTTTCATCGTGATCATAGTTTTATATTGTTATACTTCATTCTTAAATGTGGCAAATTGTTTTAATGTATTAAGTATTGTACTATATTGATTTGTTTCAAAACTGTATTAATCTTCCGTAATGATCTGAGAAGTGGTGATGGATTTATATTTGTTTGTTTATTGAGAATGTCATTGGATTGCTGATATCTGTTTAGTAATAAAATAATAAACATGTACTTTTTACTTGCACATTCATTGCCCTATTTGTGACAACACTGATCGCAACACAATACAATCCAACTTTTACCATTCGAGTTTCTTTATTGATTTCAACGGTGAGGTCAAGAAGTAAGTCGTTTGATTACCGCAGTGTTTTATAAAACGTAAGCTTTAGATGTATATTTTTTGTAGAAAAATTCGAACGACTAACCAGTTAACTCTAGAACAATATTTTTTTTATTTAAAATCGAGAATTGTGACCAATCCTTCTGCCATTTTCATTCAAATATAAACTTCAGTTAATCCACATGTTTAACTATATTTATCATTTTTGAGGTTTTATGATCAGGACCAGTTTCACTCATCACGAGCATTATCATCTGATAATATACAAATTACAAACAAATCTATTCTTACAAATTTTGAGTTAAAGTTAGCAGGTATAAAATGTGTTTTTATTATTTAAAAAAATGCTGTATTTATAACAGGACAGTTCACTTTATTGATTGAATTGGCATTTACAGTTCAATACAGTTCACCTTTTGCCACCATATTTTCTTTATTTATCTCAACGGTGCGTCAATGAGTATATCTTTTAATCATATTGCATATTTAAAAACGTTGTCGCATTTAATAAAAGAAACTTTTGTTAAATAATTTAAGCAGAAAGAAAATGGTTTATGACGATTGTCTGGAAAGCGCTTTATAACTTGCCGATGACCGATCACTATACCTTTGTTCATTATGATTAATAATACGAAATATTAGTAAAAAAAAGTCTGTTTTAAAAAATCTTAATATTTTAATTTTGCCGACCTATTAATCAACCAATGGCTGATCACTGTATCTGTTACCCTACATTAAAAAATAAACTGAATAATTATGCAATGAAATTTAATATTTTTAAATCATAATAAATAGCTGACAAGTAACGTAAAACGGTAATCATTTGGAAGTTAGAATCTGCCCGGGGTTCATTTTGATTACGGTATTCTTTCTTGTTGTTAGGTCTGGCGCACGCTGAAATAATTACAAAAAGTTTTAAGCCAAGTTTATAATAAAATATGTAACATTTGTTTGCGGAATAACTGAAGAAATTAAAACCAGTGAATGTGTATTTTATATTCATTATTCTTGAGCCATAGGCGATCGTTCTTTATGAGCATAAAACTTTTTCGGTTCAACTTTCCCTCCCCTAAGAAGAGAGACACCTTTCTTCTCTTCGTTGTCACTTTATCTTATAAATACACTTCACTATTGGTGACGCAATTTTATTGACAATTACAGAGGTATGTTTTCCCTTCAAAAAAAGGAAATCATTTTATTCAAATGATATATATGAATATGTTCTTAGAATATAAATTATTTAAATATGATGCATCTCTAAAAAGAAGTTAACATTTTCTTTTTTTCTCAATATATTATAAAACAAATAATTATTTAAAGTTATTCCCCAATCTGATAGTAACCGCTAGTTTGTCTTACTTTCAGTGCAATGGGTGATCGGTTAATGAACATAATCTGTTCCAAGTCCATGTACGCTACCCGAATTCTTCGTGAACCGATCATCGATTGACATAGAATAAGTGGAATATGAAGAACGTTTTAGTTCGTTATCCGAATATATGTTCGTTGTCCGAACACAAAAACCTTTCGTGATACTGTTCGTTGTCCGAATTGTTCGATAACCTTAACTCAATATTTGAATAAAAAGACTTGCTTGTAATCAGTTGATATTGCTCGCTGTGAGAGAAATCAGTTTTGATCATAAATATATTGTGGAAATAAGTACTATACAAAACATGCTTTTCTATCACTATGTGACACAATACTTCAAAGTTGCTTGTTAACCGATCACCCGCTGAATTAATATCTTATGAACACAAATTGACCTTTTATATGTGTTATTATACGGAATCCGGTTGTATTAAATTTTCAGAAATTCCTTTGACAGTTGTGTAAATCTATCTATCATACAGAAGTGAACATGTTCATAAATTTTTGATTGCCCTTTTCTTACGAACATAAAACTTAGAAAGAATTCAAATATCGAAAACCTTTTTCATATTCAATTTTCAACATATATTTCAAAAAAATATATAACCTTTCCTGTATGCAAAGGACAGAGTGAACTACGACTACAAAAAGGTTTTTCGTTTTTTGGAAGACCGTTATGTCAAAGACAATATTTATTCACATAAGAATACGTTAGTTATTTATGCGAATATTTAAATGTAAATCGCATTGATCTTTAAGGCAGTTAATTTTTCATCGTTGGTAACACGGTGAAAAAAAAGAAATGTATTTTAGCACTACAAAAATTATAAGGTACTAGCGAGTACCCAGAATGCGTTGCAATGCCACTCGAACAAAGAAAGTGTTTGTGTTATTACTCTGTTCAAGTGCTTTTAGATACACAATATTATTTGTTTACCCGTATGTTGTGTACAGAAATATAGCGGAAAGTTTTACGCCACGTGAGCAGGTCACATAAAGATGTCCATATGAGAAGCATACTAACATAGTCCAGTGTATCATTTGATAGTGCTCTAAATGAGCGAAACCAGTCCTGATCATACCTTTCCATCAAGACGTGACGATTATCGGTGACATTAAAAGTGAAAAATATAGGTATTTTCTTTCCAATACGTTGAAAAAATAGCAATGTATTTTAGTTCTGCAAAGTAAAGATGTGAAAAGTGTAAGATAAAGAAGTAAGTATAGATATGCTAATGAAGGCTCAAAAATAGTCTGACGAAGGCGTAAGCCGAAATAGCTATCAACTTTGACTGAAATATATTGCTTTTTTTTACCGTGTTATAATGGAATTCTGCCAAGTAAATACCAATTAAATCAATGAACACAAATATTTGTCTTTAAAAAATTTTAAATTAAATTTTATAAATTTCGGAGAACTAAAATACATTGCTACTTTTTCACCGTGTTATAATCGAGTTCTAAGAAGTACCAATTCAATATTTTCTTTCTCATAATAATTGTATTTTCACGAATTTTCTTTTTCTTATGTATGTATATTTGTATACATGAATTTAGATATATGTAGAAATTTAATAATTGAATTTGGTACTACTTAAAAACAAAACTATGATGTGGCTCTTTGTATGTATGAAAATAAAAATGCGGCTCTCATCGACCTCGTGTATGCTCCTTGGCATATAAAAAGGTAAAATTACTTTGACAGAATTGAAAACTACGTTCCATTTTCAAGAAATATGATAAAAATAGATGATTTATTTTCATACTCGATAATTTCTCGATGTTCATACGTAACAAAATGCTCCAAGGAAAGAGATTCTACTCCAACGAGGAAGTCATCGCCGAAACGAACGCTTATTTCGAGGCCAAAGATAAATCGTTCTACAAGAAAGGTATTGAAATGTTAGAGAAGCGCTGGACTGATTGTGTTGCTCTTGAAGGAGACTATGTTGATGAATAAAGTCGAATTTTGCCAAAAAAACGTGTTTTTCTTAGTTAGTCCCGGGACTTATCGATCCAAGTGTTATATATATAATATATCTTGTGTTTTAGTATTAAGAACGCGAGTAAACTATCGAATACTACTTCATTCACGTCACGACACGGCCCAAGAATTTCACTAACCCTTGTCCGACCCTGATAGCCTAGGGGTGAAATATTACATAATGTTTCATTCTGGAGAATCTCAGTGGGTAGCAACAACAAAGATTATACACAGAATAGCATGTGGGACACATATTCGCAATTTCGCGCTTGCAATGTGTGACAAGATGGCGAAGGTTTGTTATTAATACATACAGATAAACCAATATGTAAACATATGAATTTGATAATGTATAATACATTAACAAATTTAATTTAATTTACATTAAGTAACGTTTTCGTCGGTTGTGGATTGATAAAACGAAATATACGCCATGTATATTAAATTAATTGTTAAATATTTTAATCCTCCTCGTTGAATGATTTATCAATTTCAGCTGATAATATATTAATTGAGTAATGAAATATTTTAATGTTTCCATTAATATCACGTTTATTTTGAAACATGTATTTAAAGTATGAATTTGTTTTAGTGGATTTCACCTGTTTTTTTTTCAATGTTACCTCTTATAAACCTCTTCTATGTCACAAAGGTGATAATATTGCTATTTGTAATACTTGCAACTTGCAACGCATATAAATAATAAATCAACAGTAAAAAAACAGATTCACAATTCGCTAATCACGTTATAAAGGAATCACATTATATAAATTCAAACTCAGCGCCTAAGTGTTTGCATCTTTGTAGTAAGGGTCGCAGGATGACGGCTTTGAAACAGCTGGAAATCAATAGACATCAACTATCACAAAGGATTCTTAACGAACAAACTAAGATATGTCGATCACCGTTGCTTAAACATCTGCGGGGTGCTTCTTTGTTTCTGTAATAGACCATTTCCGTGCCATATGTAAACTTATTGATATAGCCGCATTTTTAGTTTCATTTGCAATTTTTATTTTATTGCGAGCAAGAAGCAAGCTAGGTCGTTTAAACAGGAGAAGGTGTACTGTGTACCTTTTCTACTCAGCTATATATAGATAAGCAAATGTTCGTTCAAGCATAGTTCTGATGATGGCGTGAGCCGAAATAGATAAACTATATTTAAAAAAAAATATTTTGTAGAACTAAAATACATTGCTATTTTTTTCACCGTGTTACATAAATAGTGTTACTTGAATTTTCACCGTGTTAATTAAATATTGTTGAAAGTGGTTATAGTGTGTATAAAGTAGCATCTTCATTGGCAGGCTGGTTAGAATAACAAACAATTTATCCTTGATAATGTCAAATAGTATGTTCCTGTCAATGTTTAAAAGACTTGGATAATTTAACATTATTAACGATGGCATAATTCTCATATTGGCTTGGTATTAATCAAAAAAAAATATGTAGCCAGAGACATATGAAGAACAACTAATGGTTTAAAATACTGTTCGTTTAGCAAAGGCAATGAACTTAACTGGGCACTTTTTATTTTTAGATGTTCTCATAAAAGAGTGTCTTAGTAGTTCCCTTGTTCGGTGCGACAATTTAACACCACCAATGTTGGTCGAGTAATTTTACGATTACATAGTCTCAGCAACTTTATTTTTTGAAGAAAAATATTTGTGTATATTGATTGAATTGGTATTTACTTGGTAGAACATCATTATAACACGGTAAAATATATATATATATATTAGTTAAAGTTCATAGCTTTTTAGGCTTACGCCTTTGTCAAAACTATGTTTAAACTTTAAGCGTACATTTTTCTATCTATATTGTAATGGTGCAGAATATTTACACAATGCATTTTCTCTACTGTTCTAATATCTTAGTTTTATATTGTGATGATAAAATATTAAATGTGGCAAATTCGATATGATATTTTACGAAATGAGAATTAATTAAAAAAAAAAACATATAAACAAATTTGAACATTAATCATTGACAAAAAGCATTGGTTATATTACTAGCAAAACAAACGAAGCACATAAAAATTTACAACACATGTATGTTCTTTATTTGAATTATAATTCGTAAGCAATCTCGAATTTGTTTGCAAAGCGACAGTCTTAGTGGGATTTTCTTCTTTAGTACTACTAAATCGACATGTTATTACGCACACGTCGTGGGATATATGTAGAGGATTTTCCGGACGTGATTTGTTGTACGAGGGATTTTCTCTAATGCCCGCCATTGATAGGCGACAATATCTACTGCCACGCCTGTCACTTATGATTTTGTCGAAGGAGGCAACAATATTAAAATGTCCCGAGTCGAGTTACAGTTTCATTGCAAAATGATGGACGTGTTCATCTGTTTTGTAATAACAATTTAAGTTACGTTACTTAACTCAGGATTTACATAATATAAAACAACAAAATGATTATATAAAGCACCGAGAAAAATATTTTTATTTCAATAAAAGACCACAATGTTGGAAAGTAAAACCCATGATAACACCGTCGACCGTGTAATTGGGGGAGTGAGATGAATCTCATGTAAAATTACAGATTATGTTTTTTGTACGCAAACAAAATGAAACTAATAATAGTAATATATAAAACTAATAAGGTAAAAAAATGAATAGCGCTCGTAAAGTCCAGCACACAGACAGTCGCCCGGCTGTGCGTATATAGCCAAAAGGACGTGCAATTGGGGTGTTGTTGGGGGTTCCACTTAAAATTTGTATGTTCCGGATAGTTTTTTAAGAAATCGTGTACATAATTTGTTTGTTCTTCCAAAGTGTAGAACCAGTCTGCCAATGTGGATGCCAATGGTAAGAGCATTAACAATGTTCACAATATTGCTTCGGATGTTGACATATTTCATGTGGACGAAAGTGAGCTCAGACGAATGCTATTTTTTCAGTTAAAGTAGACATGATCACTGTAAATCAGTATATTTAGATCCAAACATGTTTCCCGGTTAGTCTATGAAAAAAATACCCGATAACCGGGTAATAAATTTGGACAGGTATGCAGATGCCCTACTGTAAAGCGACACGCATTCAGGTTGTTCGATACAGCTTTTATCAACCCATATTTACCTACTGAAAAAATGTGAACCAGGGATGCTTTATGTGCGTTGTTTTTATTGACCAATTCTTTGTACTCCTCTCCCGCATGTATTCTTACTAACTACAGTTAATTGAAGGCTTTGGAATAGGGAAAAACAATTAAGGAAATCCCTTACGAATACTGAGTGTCCACATTAGTAGACAAAAGTGTACTTACCATGTTTAAAGAATTAATAATATTACTTTTAAGGCTGTCATATCATGATGGAAAGGGATGACATTAAAAAAATATATTTATTACTTATTTCCACAATGTATTTTCAGATTAGCACCGGTTTCACTCATCGCGAGCATTGTATGTGATTGATTATTGCATTTTTTAATTAAGGTGTTAAAAGTCACTCTTGATGAAAAGCAATTATATTTAAAACTATTTTATTTCAGTCGGAGTCGCTTGTTTTTCACGACTCCGTTTAAAACACCGCGACTCTATGATTGCATATCCGATTCTACAGCCCTGCATTAATAGTTACGTATTATCTGTTGTGCACATTCGGTATATTCGAAAGGATTTTATTTAGTCGCGGAGTGGTTGCAGGATATGGGTAATACGGCCGGATATCAGCGGAGGGAACGTGACATCTATAAAATAATGACATTACCTGCGAAAGCTTCGCAGCAAAGTAATGCCTTCTGCAGATCAGTAGCGTACGATCAATCAATTTGAAATTTACTGCATCCAAAAAATAGCCACTTTAAAAAGGCCTGACTTATAGATCAAGTCATATATTACGACAGTCAGTTCATGTTTAGTAAGACCCCGATAAGAAAGCTTGACTAATAATTTATCAAATTAATATGTAAATTTAGAATATTCTTTGATTACGAATATCCTAAAAAATGTATATAATATGTATGAAGGGCGGAGGCGTATAAGTATAACTTGGCCATGTTTGGCCATTTCCTGTAAATACTAAAAAATAGATTGATTGAATTCGTATCTACTAGGTAGAACTCCATAATGACACGGTGAAAAAACAGCAATGTACTTTGGTTATACTAAATTCAAAGGGTATATAGTTGATAGCAATTTCGGTTTACGCCTTCGTCAGAACTATTATAGCATACAATTACTTATCTAAATATAGCTACAAAATTAATTTTAGTTATCATCTATATTTCATAAATTTTCTCCGTGGAATAAAACAATCTTCACATGTAAAATCGCTACAGTGGTGGTACTGAGTAACATTATAATGCGTCGCCGATGCTTAACAATAGTGTTAAAGAGAAAGAAGAGAGACCAAAATAAAAACCGGGTCGTAAGTGACATAATATGTGGAATCGTAGAAAGTTTCAATAATTCAACTTTGAATAATGTTTGTTTTTGCAAGTATGAGTGAATTGTATGAGTATAATAATCTAATACCCGATAATAAAAATGAAAATCTTCAAAAATGATTTCAGAATTCAACCAATCTTTCGCTTTCACATTCAAACAGATTTTAAAGTATACTCATTAGTTCACCCATTATAGATTTACCTTAATTTGAGTCAAGGATTATCTGTATTTCACTGAGACTCTAAATAGTGAGTAATTCGATACGGCACTGCTAGATACATCGAAATTTCAAAATGCCATGAACATGTACACCAGTGCATGATTATATTCGATTTAAGATGCTATAGATGTGTTGGTACGTGCCAAACGGAATGGCATACTGAAAGAAATTGCATCACCTTAATAAGATCAGGCATACATTCAGAGATACATTCAGGCGATTGTCGTACGAGTATATATTACCTAAATTCAAACCGTGCCGAGGCATGGGGGTTTGATGTGCAGAGAATAAAACGGTCAGATTTTTGGAAGGAAATGATAAATTTATAAATTACTGATAGCCGATTTTTGTATTTTCAACATAAAAAAAACGCAACATTATATGGCACGTATTTCAGAGAACAAATAATAATATATTTTCTCATTTATGATATCGACTGAAGGTACGTGATGGAATTTCAATATCAAATTTGAACTGTTACAACTTTGTATGATTCCACGTGTTTTGTCACTAACGACTCGGATTTCGTCTTTCACCATCTTCAGGCATTCTATCACACGGATTCAACAGAGCTGATGTGTGATAGAATGCCTGGGATATGCAATCGTACAAAGTTGAAATTGAAATTCCATCACGCACCTTCAGTCGATATCATAAAGTATATTTAATTATCAAATACTATGTACAAATCTTCTATTTTGTTCTAACATAAAAGTTTTATATATTTCCTTAAGCTAACCACTTTTGCTAGGTACTTTTCCATAGGATGTGTGGGAAATAACATCTTTGACTATGAACAGAATCTATTGAAAAAAAAACCGTGACATCCGTCAAGTAAACCGACGATATTGACCACTGTACCATAAGCCTGACAATATATACGTTGGTTCTCAATGAACTGTATAAATCTCATAATACATCTTACAGCGAAGATATTGCCTTCGCGTCTAAGATCCCGATCTAATCTTCGAGATGGGAAAGCTTTTCAAGATAGCTTACAAATTAGCTCCCGACTTTATGGCAGGATAGTGAAGCCAATACATACAGAAAAAGTAATAAAATTGTTCTACACAGCCCCAATAACGAGGATTTTATAGCGAAATGAAAGACTTGCGAAAGAGTTGAAAAGTGTGAAAAATGCATAAAGTTGTTATTGCTCAGCGAAAATAATTAACGTTTTTATATTTGAAAATTTGTAATAAATCGATAATAAATCATCTTATTGTAAGCTTATTGTAAGTGCCAAGAAAAAAGAATAGAAATTAATTTATTTTACTTCCGGAAATTTTTTTCCCTGATAAATGTAGAATTTATTTACATTACATTGATTATAAAAGAAAATCCAGGTTAAATACAATCAAAACTTTCCTGGAATTTATAAATTGAAAATGCCTAATTTGGCTAATGGGAGCTTTTCCCAATCAGATTGCAAAAACATATTTGAATCGGTTTAGAAAATTTTAAAAAGAGCATTGTTTTTTTAAAATAATTATAAAAAGATATCAACAAAACGGTAAAAAATAAATAAACAGGGTTAATTGGAATTGTAATATTTTCCGGTAAATTTAATTATACGAATAGTAAATTTACAAAAAAAAAAGCGAATAAATAAACAGTTCTAACGTTGCCGTTATTACGGGTGTCAATGTTGATATTCTAGAAAGATTCTTGTAGCCGTCCGAAATGTAGTATGTAGTTAAAAGCACCTACTTCACTTCAACAAAAGCTATCGAACACAATCTCGGGCAAACGGGGACTTCCATAGTGTGACTGCGCTGTGTTTGTCACTGTGGCGTCCGCAAGCTTTCAAAGATAATTAACATCGCTGCGGTTTATTTGACGCCGACGAGAATCGCACGTACAATAGAATCTCGATTATCCGGATGATTAAAGCAAATAGATATTTTATGAACTGACTGCTTTGCGCGTAGCTAATTAATAATTCAACAAATATATTCATCAGCGGAACAAGACAAAAATGTTTTTTAAATGTAAATTAAAATAAAATTTTAATAATAAGACTAACTGATAGCATACAATTTACAAGCAAATCTATTTACACAAAAATTTTGGGTTAAATCTAGCAGGTTTACAAATCCATGGGTTCAAGAACTAAGGAACAATTTACAGGAAATCATACAATATTAACACAAGTAATGTAAATTAATTTAAAAACAAAATGTTAACAATCACTTCAACGTTTAATTGTTTCTTAGTTCTTGAACCCGTGGTTTTGTGTACCTGCTAATTTTAACTCAAAATTTTTGTATAGACTTGCTCGTAAATTGTATTCCATCAGGTGATAATACTCGCGATGAGCGAAATCGATCCTGATCAAAAATATATTGTGGAAATAAGTACTATTTAATTTTATTATTTAAACTACCATGAAGTATAATATCATGACTTTTCATCAAGAAGTGACAGTTAACACCATAAAAGTGTAAAATAATGTGTAATTATGAAAGATCCTTGCAATGATTCAAAGTGGGAAATGGGCTAGTGTTTCTGTAATGAATTTGTATTGTGATGTAAGTATAACATATTTCAACTGTAAAAAATATCTATTTTTCTCATAACGACATAAAAACGTTGCTCTTTTAGTAGGTAAATGGTATATGCAGACATATTTAATTTTTTTTTTTGATTTGAACGTATTATAAATATTCAACGATGCATAAATTGAATCTGATCAAACTTAATCCAGTAATTCAAAAGTAGCAAACACATTTTGTCGTGCCACATCTTTTGTTAGCCGCCACTTGATAAAATCAATACAACATAAAATATAATATATCGCAAACACAAAGTGCATTAGCCATCCAAGTGGAGCGAGGTTCTGCGCGCGATACGTTATTCAGCTTCCTGATGAAAACCAGCCCCAAGGGGCGAGGTGGCTGCATGGAGAACGTAGGAATGTGTGAACATGATGTAATCGGCATCAAATACCGGAAAGAAAGAAATAATACCCACAAAAACGCATTGTTTTGTCCATTTGTGTGTTCAAATTAGCAATAGATTTTCCTTGCCTGCATTCGAATGCCACCACAGTGGCACCAAATCATAAAAATGTATTTAGTAGTAAAAATAGGCAATCACACAATTCAATGAAGTAAAATAATTCACAAATAAAATGTTAAAGATCTCGTAATCAAAATATTCGATTAAACTGACCTCAATAAAAAAATCATCAATAGTTCAGAAACAACCAGAAAACATTGTCAAATTTGAATTGTTACAATTTTGTACGATT
Organism: Himalopsyche japonica; assembly: GCA_028555115.1. NCBI lineage: Eukaryota > Metazoa > Arthropoda > Insecta > Trichoptera > Rhyacophilidae > Himalopsyche > Himalopsyche japonica. The sequence continues at coordinate 485,304 of JAHFWJ010000465.1, read as the reverse complement.
CCATATGTTATATTATCACTAACGGCCAGGGTTTCGCCTTTCGGCAACTTCAGGTATTTTATCACACGGATGCAACAGAACTGACACACAGTAAACTGTAAGCATCATCTATATACCAAAGATATTGATTACAGGAAAACACAGACCCCAAGGCGAAAACTAAATGGCAGTCAAAACAAATGTAATAATATTGATCTAATAATGATTAAAACGATTGCCTGTGATAATTTTCATTAGCGATTAATCTTGTAAATGAGTCATTCTTGAAAGGATTTTACATCAAATAATAATCAACAATCTTTAAAATACAATTGGTTTTTTTTATCATAAATTATAAAATATTATGTTTTTATTATTTAAAAATGATGCATTACTACCAACAAATGACAGTTAACACGTTAAATGTACTCAACCGGTGGTTTTGATGAGTCAATTATTCATCAAATCGGCAATAATTGCAATGTCCGACTTACTAAGCATACAACGATGTCGAAATAACTAGTAAGACAAAGTACTATCAATCAACGTAAGATCTCGGTGTAGATAAACATAGCGATGTTTCATGGACACGTAGACCAAGAAGATTGTTTCCACTCATACTATAGATGGCAAAATTTATTGGTAAACTGCGACGGATTGCATCGAGAGGATGCATCTTGGATTCCCCTATAAGGTCAGATAAACATATGACATGCCAGCTGAAGTCATATAGTTATTGCGAAAACACGCCGTCGCCGTCTTATTGAAACGAAATGTGCTCATCCAGACGCGTGGGAACGATGCATACCAACTGAGGCACGAATAACTTTACAATGAACATCGAAAATATTGTTTTGAATTCCTATCGAATGTTTACACATCAAAATTTATTTGATTGGTAAAAATAGTTTATGTAAGTTTTTATTTGATAATATGTATTTTTTTATTAATTGAATTGGCAGTATATCACGGTTAAAAAAATGGCAACATAATTTAGTTCTACAAAATACATAAGGTATATAGGTATACAGGATAGCTGATGAATATAATGCGGTCACAGTACAATTTTACGTGAGAACCACTGATTTAGACTGAAGATATACCTCTGCTAGTAGGCCGCAATGAGAATAGACAAGGTATATAAATTATATCATATATCACAAAAAAAAATAGCAATGTATTTGAGTTCTATAAAATTTATAAAATCATATTGTTGATCAGAACTATGTTTTAAAATACATTTACTTATTTATACATAGCTGTGAATAAACGGTACACAAAACATATTCTCTTTTGTTTTAATACCCCAGAACCATATTGTGCTAATAAATTAAAAAAAAAAATCTAGAGGATTCTGTAGCTTAAAAATAACAGATTTCGTATAAAATAGCTTTCTAGGTTACTGATTATCATGTGCGGACACTAGAGGATTTTTCTACGGCCACCAATAACATCACAGTAGGTAATCAATATTTTTAAAAAAATAGCACTGGCGCGGCCACGAAAAATACCCAGAGGATAAGCTGATGAATATAATGCGGCCACAGTAAAATTTTACTTGAGACCCACTGGTCAGACTGTAGATATACCTCTGCTAGTAGGCCTTATTAAGAACATACATGGTTTATAAATTATATTATATATCACGGTGAAAAAATAGCATTGTATATTAGTTCTATAAAATTTATAAGATATATAGTTGATAGCTATTTCGGCTTACCCTTACTCAAAACTAATGTTTTATATGGCGTTCTACCAAGTAAATGCCAATTCAATCAATAAATATATTTGTTACAGTTTTTTATTGATGTCTGTAAAATTCTGTGCTTTTCTATCAGACGCAAAATACTATAATATTCAATACTTTCTGTGTTTTCTTCAATAAATATTTTTTTAACAAAAATATTTATTTGGAAAATGTTTTGAAAAGGTTGATTGGTTTATTATAGTAATCAAAATTAATACTCAACTACGTTCGAAAAGGAAAATGAATGTTGTATTCTATTTTTTCTGTGCTTAATCATCAATCATATTTGAGTGTATAAATAATTCATGATGTGTTATCGATTGTCTGGTCGGCCAAATTAGTCGGTAGACAGAACATTTTTAGTTCGGTGGCTTGTCTCCTTGACCTGCCCCGTCTACGTCATCTGCTTCAGACCATATAAGACGCTATTTGAAACAGATTTAACATTATCGAATAAAAAAACCACTAAAGAAAACTTTTCACGTTGAGATGAAGTATAAAGAAAAATGGTTTTCAAATGGAAAATAAGCACAATGTAATATAAAACGATTCAAAGCTCTGACTAACCCTTTGGACGCCAGCATTTTCAAGTTAAACACAGAAGAAATTAAGAACATTCCATTCCAGTTCCATGCCCTCAAATCTTTCAAAAAATGTCATGCAAATACCCGCAGTGTCGTTGCTTAGTGGCACTAATTTGGGAGGTCCAATTTTCCATAAATTTGTCGCATAAATCTGGCTGAACCTGTTGGATAGCGTTTGTTATGTTGATTTTAAGGGTGTCAAGTGTTAGTGGTTTTTTCGCAAAGAATTGATATTTAAAATTGCCCTAATGGAAGAAGTCTAAAGGCGTTAAATCTCACGATCTCAGTTCTATGCCCTCAAATCACTCATGCAGAATGTCCAACCAAAATTGATGATTTGCAAATATTGTTCAACGCTTAAACTTTCCATAGTGATTTGACGTAGTCTATTAAGCAATTGACAACAAATTTGAATTGTTAAACTTAGTACGATTCCATGACATGTTTTATCACTAACGACCTGGGTTTCGCCTTTCGGCATCATCAGCCATTCTATCGCACGGATGCAACAGAACTGACGCACAATAAACAGTTAGCATCGTCTATATACCAAATGAATTAATTACAAAAAAACACAGACCCCAAGGCAAGAACTAAATTTCATATAAAAAGAATTAAATAATATTGATCTAATAATAATCAACACTAATGTCTGTGATACGTTTCATCAACGATTGATATTGTTGATGAGTCATTCTTGAAAGGGTTTTACATTTGAATTCGATATTGAGATTCCATCAAGCACCTTCAGTCGATATCATAAATTGATGACAAATTTGACAGATTTCACTATAACAACATGGCAATCATCCCTATTGAAGGAACTTATATTTTGAACCCTCCCTCAAATATTAAAAAAAGAAAAAAAACATTTTTTGACATACATTTTCTGATAAATGAAAATATATTCCATTTATCAGTTATATTTGTTTATTTCGACAAAAGACGTATGCAGTAGATCTTCAGCGCGAAAATGTGGCGCGAATAATATGTGGCGTTATTATTTCATTATTTTATTTCCAGCGATTAATCCTAAAAGACAACATTTCAAATGAAAATGTCAGGCCACATCATACATTTTATATAACCAGTTTACGAGTGGCGTAGATACTAACATAAGTGTTAGGCAGAGGTCTACGCAATTGTCGTAGAGCGCGTAGCGTATTTACAACCTACATACACACGGTAACAAAGAAAACAATATTATTTCTGAATTTATTCTCTTTTGTCATTCCTTATGTAAATTTAACATGTAAATACTTTGATTCGTCTTGGCAATCATAAAAAAAAATACATTACAAAAATTACATCGGCGCAACTATTCTGTAAAATTTGAATGTGAATAGCATGAGAATGGTTAAAAAATTATGGACGACTCTAATTTTTTTAAATCTATATATAATATATTTATATATGTATAAATCATATATGATATCGACTGAAGATAATTGGTGGAATTTTAATAGCAAATTAAATTTTTTAAAACTTTGTACGGTTCCAGATGTTTTGTCACTAGCGATCCGGGTTTCGCCTTTCGGCATCTTCAGACATTCTATCACGCGGTCGCATTTGAATTGTTCTTTCAGAGCTGTTGCTTCCGAGTACAGACCGCCTGAAGATGCCGAAAGGTGAAACCCGGGTCGTTAGTGACAAAATGTGTGGAATCGTTTTAACAAAGTTTAAAAATTCAAATTTGATGTATATAAATATTTATCACAAGTGTTACTGTTTACTTCTTGGTGGTAAGGCATGGTATTTGTAATAATAAACAAACATTTTTTTTTGTACTTTTTAGATACCGGTTTCGTGAAGGTTGGTCATGCTCGCGATGAGCTTGAGCGAAACCGGTCCTGATCATAAAATGCATTGCAGAAAAAGTACTAAAATATTTGTATATTTAGATGTTCGTGTGGTGGTGTGTACGTGTCAGAGCGACATGGCGTCGAGCTGGTTAAGATACAATTTTTACCTTTGGTTTCTACTATCCATGTATACCTGCCTAAACTTAAATTATATACGGTAATACTGGAATGCTATTATAAACGTCCGTCTGACGATACCGTGCTAGATGTTTGAGATACGTAACACAAAGTGAATACCAGTAAGGTATACCTGCCGTAAAGCAATCGCGCGTATGTTTGCATATCAACAAGCTACACCTGTATAGGTATATTAATTTGATTGAAACAAGTTTTGGTCGCAAAACGAAAATTTACATTTTTTGAATTATCATTTAAATTATTATTTTGATTTGTTTCCATCATTACTAAAATATACACAATACATATTCTCTTCTGATTTAACTTCCTAGTTTTTTATTGTGATAATAAATTCTTAAATGTGGCGAATTGATGTTATGTATTATATATCTAGAGGGGAGTTTTAATCTGGTTTTTATTTCCAATTAGTTACAAAAAAAAAACCAAAAACCCAGACATTTTACAATACCACTTCCACAATAAATACGCATATTCTTTTCATTTGTTTTTGTAACAAAGATTCAAAAGTAGTTTTGTGTCGTTAGTCCTGCTAATTATTAACTCAGCATTTTGTACAAATAGTTTTTTTTTTTGTAAGTTGTTTTGTATTTTGTAATCAGTCGATAATTCTGGCGATGAGCAAAACCGGTTATAATCATCAAATATATTGTGGAAGTAATATTTTAAAGTACGTTGCTATTATTTAAAATTTCATGCCTTTCCACCAAGAAATACAGTAAATACGTTAATTGATATTTACATTAGATAGATAAATAATGTATTTTTTCTAAGTTGTGATTCTACAGTGGATATGATTACAATTTCGTTAGAATTTTTCCGATGGAAGTTATGGGTATGATACATTAAAAAGAATTATTCGGAACGGACTTTTCACATTTCCTGTGCATTTTCTCAGTTCCTGGCCTAGATTCGTATGACCATGATTTATCACAAAGCGCTACATATTTAATTTCGAATTTTTATCTAGCGCAACATTATGTGAGCGAAATATATCTGACGCGGGTAACTAGGTATATTCAAAGAAGACTGTGGAAAATGGGAAAGCCAACTAGCCCATTGTGTTTATTTATGAGTTACTGTTGTTGGAAATGGTCTTCAAATAAATCATTCGAACATTGTAGCTCCGGCTACAATATACACCCCCCGACAGAAAAACAGATTTCAAAAAAAAACACATTACATAGCTACTGCATGATTACATAATAATTACGGATAACATAATACAAAAAAAAAAAAAAAAGCTACACCCACGCGAGACCATTAATGGTTATGGATTTTAACAATAAAAAAAACTGTTATACAACAGACCAGAAGAACAGTGCTCCCAACCTTTTTCGAAAAAAGTTTCGGGCCTTTAATACCGATATTAAAAATGGTTTTTTATGCAATATTTTTTTATCTAACATACCAAGTCATAAAATCAAAATTTAACAAAAAATATTGGGGCTTTTTCGATTAACTAATGCTTAACCATCCGTTGCATCTTTGTCAATATGATGGATATAATTGGTTGCAATGCTGTTTATGACCGTTATTATTAATTTCCTTGGTGTCGTATCATCCTAGCAATTATTATTATTTAACCCCTAACTGTAAACGTCCCAACTCGACTGTTGAGTTGTTGCAGTGTTTTGATAGATATTAAAAAATAGTTGTTACCCGATTTATCCTGACAATAAACATAATTTTGACTAACACAAACACTGCTGAATTTATGTGTGAAATATTCAGTGTTCACAAAAAATATTCTTTATGTGACTCAGCAGAGAATGGGTTAGTAATAAGTAAGTACACATTAAACATGCAGGCTAAAAAAATCACATATTTAATATTTTTGCATGGCGAATTTCTTGATATCTGGCCGACCACCGATTGTGGATCACTGATGTAGAACACGAGCGAGATAATAAATTAAATTGATTATTTGGAAGCTTTTATAAATATTTCACGTTTCAACCGAGTTCAGGGCTATTAATGCAAACGTAATAGTAAAAACAAATGAATAAAAAACTTCCGGGTGTACGAAAACGAGTAATTGAAGTTCATTTTACGATACATAGAAAAATAAATCGATGTCATTTTTTACTTTTTAATGATTATACAAATAGTCCAAAACGTCGATTCGTCAGAACAAAAAGGCAACAAACAATTTTAATACTGAAGAAATATTTTCAGCAATATTGATTATACTCTCCATTGAGTTATATTTTTACTACCCTCACCAGTTTTTAAACATCCAAAAACATCAAAAATACAATATAAATTATACTTATGCACACAACAATCTTTCTCATAAGAGTCAGTGAAATGGACGTTTTTATGTTTTTATATAAAAAAAAAATGTTTTGAGAAAATTTTTAACGAGGTATTAATTTTATTGGCTGATTTTATTTATTATTTTAGAACAAATCTTAATACAATAACATATATTAAATCAAATTTGAATTGTTGAAACTTTGTTGTTGTGTTGTGAAACCCGGATCGAATAATTACTATGTCAAAAGCTTAAACTAAATATATTTCATTTTGGTTGTGTTGTATTTTTCAAATTCAATTATCAGTTTATGATATTGACTGAAAGTGTTGAATGGAATTTCAAAATCAAATTTGGATTGTTAAAACTTTGTACGATTCCACAAATGTTGTCACCAACGACCGGGTTTCGCCTTACGTTGGATTCGTGTAAAAGAATACCTTAAGATACCGAAAGACGAAAAATAAGTTAAACGATAAAAACTAAATAAGTTAAACGATATATTGTCTATCTCTTGTTTTACAACATATAAAGGTACGGTTTTTTTTTTTTGTTAGTCATTGTATTAATAACGGCGAATGCTAAAATAGCTATCAACAACTACTCTATCAAAAATTTTATTGTGCTTAGTAAACATTACTTTGATATTTTTAGCTATGTGTTTTTTTTTCTGAACAGTGTGATCAAAACTTTTTCGACCGTCATTTATACTCAATCACAAAGACTAGCTATCATTTCCATATATTCATAGTACTCTATAGAATATAGAATTATTTACATAGCTATAGAGAGACTGGTGGTATAATTCTTTACCTGATTGATTTACAAAAAGACTTCTTACAATACAACAAATCGAGTGACTGACACGAAATCTACTATTTTTTATTAAACCTAAAAAAATCGAGCGCTGTCCAAGAACGACCAAACCTAGCATGTTAGATATGTTGAAATGTAGGACACATGACAGAAGACAAGCTATTTTTCGTTGATTGTTTTTCTGTAATACAATATATAAAAGAAAATTGAATACAATAGTGAATATATCCACGGATTTGTAATATTATTAACTAAATGGTTACCACTAACGAGATATAACGTTAAATCGCGCGGGGTCCGTATCGCTAGACAAGATAATTCGGAAGTACTTTTGGTAGCATATTCTTGCGCCATATAAAGTTATATTGACAATAAATTTTTAAAATTGATTAACTTCCCAAAAAAAATTGGTGAGGGATGTAAATTATAATTTATTTTTAGACTAATGACAGACGGCAGTGCGGCGTGATTTATTTACGGCTACAAAAAGGTTAAAATCGTTTCTTATAATCGAACTTATCAATGTGTCTTCACAAAACAAATTTTCAAAAAACATCAATTTAATATAATATATGAAATCTATAGAGGTCTCGGATATTTTTTGAAACATATATGAACCGAAGAATCCGCACAATACAAAAGAATCACACAAAAGTTAATACCAAAGTTGATTTGATCGATTTCCCAGCGGGATTTATCGAGGGAAAGAAATGTTTTATTTATTTATTCTCTCATTTTTCGTGAAATTCCATTTTCAATCCGACATAGTATTTGACAATGACGATCAACAAAGACCTCTATTAAGAGATGGCGCAGCTCTCGAATGTTATATGTTTCACGAAACCTTATTAAGTTTACGTTATTTATGTCACTCGAGTCTGGTCCAAGGCTTAAAAGCAGTCGAGCGAAAACACTTAAGAAATAATACAAGGAGGAAAGCAATTAATTGACAATATTATATCCAGGATAGCATTATATAACGATAAATAATAATAAATGTTTCGATACACTTTTTTTGTTATTGTTACTATATAGATTATTTTGATTATAAAAATTAACCACTCGTTATTCTTGCTAATAAGTTATTTATGATTGTTTCTGAACTGATAATGATTTTTTAATTTGAATCTATTATGATGACAAATTATAACTTTCTATAATTTCCTTAACACATTTATACAAGTGGAAAAATTACACAGAGAAAAATACAGACCCTAAAGCTAGGGGTGAAATATTGCATGTATCTAAAATAGTTTTAATCACTATTGATTTGAAGAGTTTTAGAACCATCATTATAGTAATGAAGTTCTATTAAATCAATTTTATATATTTCCAACCAAAAAAGTCAGTAACGCATTAAAAATAACATCATTGTTTTTTGGTCGTCGCAGCAAGAATTTATACTAAATGTGTGTTTTAGAACAGTGTTGTCCAACCGGTGGTCCGTAGCCGCAAAAAAATATGTAAAATTTAAAGAAATTCGCCATTCAAAAATATGTTATATAGATTTTTTCGCTTGTGCGTTTACTTGTATTTTTAGTTATTGTTAAATAATAATAATTGGTAGAATGATGCGAACAAGGAACTTAATTATAAATTTCAGAAACTGCACTGCAGCGAAGAATATCCAATATATTAGCAAAGATGCAACAACAGGTTTCGCATTAATTATTGAAATAAAACCCATATGTATTTTTAAAATTTAATTGTATCAGACTTTTATATTTGTTAGTTGAAGTTATGTCAATCTGTCACAATACAAGTTTAAAAAAAATATTACAGAAACAACTATTTTTATTTCAATATTCGTGGTCCACAGGTGTAAAAAGGTCGGGCAACACAGAACTAGATAATTATTTGAAACTTATAGTGAATTTATTGATTTAATTGGCATTTACTTGATAGAACTCCATTATAGCACGGAGAAAAAATAGCAATGTATTTTAGTTCTACAAATTTTTATAAAATATAGTTGGTAGCCATTTCAGGGATATTGCAGGATATAAGCTAGGTTACTAAAACAGAAGAGAAGATTTATTACGTAGCTTTTCTAGACAGCTGTGTATATAGATAAATAAATGTACGTTTAAACATAGTTCTGACGATGGTTGAGCCGAAATAGCTATCAACTATATCTTATAAAATTTTGTAGAATTAAAATACATTGCTATTTTTTCACCGTGTTATAATGGAGTTCTACCAAGTAAATGCTAAATCAGTTTAATAATTTATTAAATATCGATTCAATTTGCCACATCAACTACTAGGTGATCCCGGAATTAGTGTCGTTTTTTTTTAGTAAAACTCAATTTTGATTTTTTAAATTATTTATTATTTTTTTAAACAAAGTTATTACGAGTGTCGTCTATTACTCTTGGTCATCTATTTTCAAGATCTAAAATTCCTTTCTCATAAATGGTCTTTTGAAATCGATTTTTTCCTGTTTTTTTACCGATTCGCAGGTGTAAAAATGTTGGATAACACTGTTTTAGAAAGCTTCAGCAGGGTATTGATTGGCACAAATTTTACTCGTTCGCGACAAGGCGGATTGCCTGGAACTGGTATATTGCAACGTTGGAGCAAAGGCACGTTTCCATCAAACAAGCTTTTCAATTTGACGAGACCGAATTTATGTTTACTGCGCCAATTAAACGAGAAGTATTAAAACAGTTATATGATCCGGCAGGTAAATAAAATTGCGACCTTTTGGATATGCCAGTACACGTGAGTTCACATAAATCTTTCGCCGTACTAAGTATATTATTTTATTGGTCTCTAAGCCTGAACGAGTTTAAGCACATGAAAGATTATATTACCTTTTTTTATTGTAATTTACGAAATCGACTGAAGGTGATTGATGGAATATTAAATTTAAATTGTTGAAACCGTGTACACGTTGTACCCGGGTCGAATAATTACTATGTAATATGTTTCAATTTGGATATTTTCTCCGGTGAAAACATAACAATGTATTTCAGAACTATACGATGATATGACGATGGCGTGAGCCGAAATCGAAACTATCAACTATATCATATAAAAAATTGTAGAACTAAAATACATTGCTATTTTTTTTACCGTGTTATATAGGAGTTCTACCAAGTAAATGCCAATTCAATAAATTTATTGAATTATTTATATTTGAAATTCAACTATAAGTTTATGATATCGACTGAAAGTGCGTGATGAAATTTCAATATCATATTTGAATAGTTTACACTTCGATTCCACGTGTTTTGTCACTAACGATCTGGGATTCGCCTTTTGGCATCGTATATGTAGAATCGTATAAAGTCTCAATAATTTAGATGCAATTATTATATAAGTAATTGGTAAAAACGCATATTTATACTTGATGTAATAAAAAAAAATTAATAAATATCCGATATTATAGCAAAACAGCCTACATTCGCCACAGTACGTTTCGGTAGATTCCGATCCTCTGATAATGTCCGCAAGATAGTCACGGTGGAGTATTATTGTAAAAGTCTGACATGTTACAGCGAAAACAGCGGATAAAATTTGTGCGAATCGGCTTTTCTACGGCGACGGTCAAATTGGGGACGCCAGGTAAACAAAACACAAAAAAGTGGCGAATTGATGACGGCAGGGCAATGAAGCCCCTCGCCTGACGCCGTAAAACGAAAGCGACCCCAGATTGTAAAAAATAAACGTGCAATGGTGGCTGAAATTTATACACTGGCGTAGTTGTTACTACCTGAACGCAAATTATAAATTAACGATGACGTCTTCATTATAAGACAGAAGTAATAATTCTATTCAACATCAAAAAAAAAAACACCGTATTAAATTTCGATTTTTTTATAAATACAATAAAAAACAATATAAATGAAATTTGAATTGTTACACTTTTTAACGATTCCACATTCGATTACCCTTTCGATAACCCATTTTAAGCAATACGTGAAAACAAAACACGACCTCAATATATTGAAAAAAAATCTTTGGTTGACATTCTTACGCAAATGTTTGTGTGTGTGGGTTGTAAATGTTCTGTCTTAGTCTCCACCTGAACCAGATACACAGTGTGTTGCTCAGCTCTGCAGCGACTACCTACAGGAAGCAAAAAAAAAAAAAAACTAATACACATGAAAGAGCCTTTACAAACTCGGACGCGAACGAGGCTAGGGAGTATTGGATCTTAGTACTCTAAAAATGGCGAGGCGTGGAATTTTTGACCTGGCGTCATTTTATTTATTAGAAAGTAATTTTGATCTGTTTCGATATATTTAGTACACTAAAATGAATATCGAAATATTTGTAAAAAGGAACCGAGTACATATATAACGGTATCTCCCCAACTCAATAAAGCCACAATGCTGAAAATGTTTTATCATACATTTAATCGTTTAAAGAGTAGACTCATAATATGGATAATATTTTAGATCACACAATTTACAGTAAACCATGAGAACATTAATGAAAAATCATATTATAAATTGCGAATTATTTGTTGTATTTATTATACAAAAACTAAAGTATGAATAACATACAAGATAAGTGCAGTTACAGTGGCATAAACTTCATTCGATCGATCAGTAGGATTTATGGTCCGGACGAGGTAAATACCGAATTTTATTTTACTTCTCACTAAAATTAGTTCATGATGTCTCTTCTTCTCATGTGGACGTTACAAATACTGTGGTTATCAAATTTGAATTATTAAAACACTGCTTTGTCACTCCGCGTTTCCTGTCTTATATTATAATATGTATGTTTCAAATTACTTGATTATAATACATTCTGATGGCCGGCGGCTATTTTTAATTGCCTTAACACCTTTCATCTAAAGCTCATCAGCTGTATGTACTGTTTACAAAATTATCATATACGATATTGAGTATCATTATAATAAAATCAATATTTTTAATAGTTATTCCAGATATAAATTCGACTCTTTATGGTGTATACATTTCTGTGTAAGTCCGCATGAAGATGACAAAAGGCGAAACCCGGTCATCAGTTAAACATGTGGAAATTCGGTTTCAATAATTCAAATTTGGCATAGAAATTCCATCAAGTCGATATCGTAGAGTTGTGTTGATTCCGTTTGATGAAAATGTTGGATATTTTTTTTTAATAAAAACGAAATATATTTAACACAACAATATTGGTCAACATTTTTATCGAACAAGGTTTTGTAGCTAAAGGGCAGTCCCATTTATTTTTGATAGACATTTACCATTAAGTTTTTTTGTGACTTTCACTAGTGACTTTTCTCAAAACTGAATTACTGGCGTCGATAATCTAGTATCGTTAAAGCAACTTTTTTTTTTGGGATATCAAATTCATGGAGCGTTAAGATCTATGACGCGTCAGCATCAGAACTCTTCAGGTCTCCTCCATCTCTCATATATAGATTTAATTTTGGTATAATTGTAGTGTCATTGTTGACAACATTAGGTCGCAGCTGAGCCGTGGAACCCACAATGAGTGCAGCTCATGTGGACACCATACGCATTATATTCACTCACGCATACAGGCACACACACGCATGCATATACAATACGTAAGGAAATAAAATAGGAAAATCATTTTCAGATGCCGAGGTTGTCCATGTTGGGATTAAGATCTGTAACAACGAACCTATGGCGGGTCATCGAGCAGAACCGCTCTCGGCCTTAGACGATTACTCGGTACTGTCTCATCATAATTATGTAGATAAGAAATTGTAGGGTTATAATGTTTGCCTATATCGCTGTGAAAGTTTCGAGACATTTCACGAACGAACTCTCGAATTGTAGGCATTTTCAAGTCTCTATCTCTATGTAACAGCGAATGCGAACGTACCACGGGGCATTACAGATTTGTCGCAATGATTTATTTTGAACAATTTGAAGTGTCTTCAGATGCTTCTGGTGAGCATAAGCCCACACTGGAGTAGCGTACACCATAATTGGCCGAGTTATAACTGTATAGAGGAGCAGCTTGCTTTTGAGAGTAAACTTGCTCTTCACATTGAGCATAAAGTTTAGTCTAGCTTTTACACCATAAAGCTTGACGTTTTTTAATCGCGGTGTGCTCATTGAATTTTAGTCTACTGTCTAGAGTGAGTCCTAGATACTTGACTGTATTTTGCATACGAATGCAATCGTTTAATAAATTAGTAAAGAATATTTCCAACATTTTATTTAAGTTCACAAAAATTAAGTCGGCGTCAATATTGACTTTTCATAAAATTATTTAAACGAAATTAGAACAAACTCGTTAGACCCGTCGGCGGATTAGAGAGCTATTATAAAATAGCTTTTAAGTTTACTATAACCTTACGGAAGTTTATTTAATACGTTCAGTAAATCGAAGTTGAAAATATTTTTACTCGTGGAAACACTTAAGCGAAGAATTCGAAATTCGAAAAGCAATTTGGAGTACTTTTTTTATAGACTAATTAAGTAGGAATGAAGAATGGATATAACTGTAGTTAAGCTTAACATTCTATATTAAATATAAACACATTATGACCTTCAAGGTTATTCTTGGCGGGAAAATGTTACATTCGGAAAGTTAAAACATATTATTGATTAAATTGGCATTTACTTGGTAGAACGCCATTATAAAACGATTAAAAAATAGCAATGTATTTTAGTTCTGCAAGAAATAAAAGAAATAGTTCTGACAAGGGCGTACGCCGAAATAGCTATCAACAAATCAATTATAAATATCGTGACCAATTTCGCTCATCCCAAGCATTTTCAAGTGAGACAATACAAATTTAAACAAATGCAAAATTTTGAGCTTATAATGACCAGATATTTAAATCTAAGCATTATTCTATCGGTTCTACAACCATTGGTTTTCTAAGCGTGGTACATATTAAATCACATAACCAGTCGTGGTAATTGAATATATTATGAAAATAGTACACAAAATGTTGTATTTACGAAAAACAAAACACACGATATATTTCTAAGCGAAACAAGTTTAGGACCTATTAAAATATAATAACGAATAATTGTGATTATGAAATCAAAATCCATTAAGGATAAAACATATTTTTAAAAAAACGAATTTGAACGTTTCATCAATCAATGTTCGCAATGAACGAAACCGAACATAAAGTACTCAACATTGTTATTTAGCATTTAATACTCATTATATTAGAGATAAGTTCATTAAGATTTTGTTTATTTTCCCAGAAATTTGTGCAATATCAAATGCTTTCAGTTTCAATCAAATTCGTGTGTGCCTTCGACTACAGTCCGTGAAACTATTAATTGATGTAAAAATCATGTTCTTCAAGTTTTACAGTGGTGACGATAAACAAAATAAAAGTTTAGTTATACAAAAAAGATACTAATCAGATCAAGTAATATTTTATATATAATTTTTACGTTGAAATCTCAGAGGTTTTGATTTCATTTTTAGTGTAAGAAAATGTTTCTATGCAATATACTGGAACCAGATTAGCATGCCTGATATCTATGTCATTAAGATTTTGGCTATATTTACTGCTTTCATGTCGAAAAAATATTAAAATCAATTAATGTTATATATAGATAGCGAAGTAAGATCTTGAGAGTGGGACATCACCTGGTTTGAATTAAACTCTACCACGTTACACGTTACGGTCGTGGAAGATATGGATGGCTGGGTACCTCCCCGCCGGTAACGAATAAGTTTCAAAAGTTTTATCAGCGGTAGACGAGCATGGAGTTAGTTGGTGGAGCAAAAAACGTTAACCCTTATAGGACCGTGGATGAAAAATAGCCAGTGAGACGTTGGGGGGATTTGCCACACCCAAAGAAAAATTAGTTTTTTTTTTTTCATTTAAAAAAAAATGTTTTATGATTTTTATTTTGTGCGTCTGTCCGTCGTATAATTAATAAACATAAATATACATATATATAATCGTGTTTAAAAACGACATGAGATATTAATTACTAGTGCCGGCGCATACGTGCAGTTACATGTTATTAGATAGTGTATGAAATGAAAAAAATATCTACAATGTGTTTCTAACTTTATATTTTAGATTTATTGGCTACTTCATAATATTTATTTAAAATAATAACACATTTTTTTAGTACTTTTTTCTACAATACTTTTTTGTTCAGGACCGGTTTCGCTCATCGCGAACATTATCAACTGATAGTTATTGATTAATTGAATTTCAATTGATAATGCTCGCGATGAGCGAAACCGGTCCTGACCAAAAAATATATTGTGGAAAGAAGTACTAAAACGTATTTTTATTATTTAAAATATCATGCCTTCCCTCCTACCTTAAAAAAGATTAATGTCTTTAAATATTTTTTTATCATACATTTCAGATTGACGTGAGTATAATCATCTTATCACTAAAATTAAAATATATATGTAAGATAAAGTGAAAATTGGGGGAGGTTGTATCTACCCTTGGGTGTGAAAAAGTTATCTTGGGCAACGACCGCCAGAAGACGGGATGAGGGCAGAAAAAACCACCACGGTACACGCAAAACGAGGAAAAACAACAACTTGGAAATCTGAATGGGGGTTCGGAGAAAACTAACAACGGAAAACATCGCTCCAACGAAATCCCATAAGCCCAGCAGTGTCTGAAGAAAGGTTAAGAAGATGTCACCGAATATTGCTTTACCTAGTTACATAAGCAGGCTGTTAAAAAGGTTACGTATTTGAAACATCAGTAATATATTAAAATATGCTGATGTTACAGCGATGGTGCATTTCAAGAAAAACTATAGTTTTATTTGCATTTCAGTATATTCGTATGCGGCACATTCTCATATTTAAACTACTTCTCCTAATGAGTTCTTTATGATTGTTCAGAGCTCTTAATGGATTATTGATTAAACTAAATTTTGTTTGATAATTATAAATAGGTGATTGTTTAATAAATAAGCATTTTACAATCGAATTGATTTACATTATTTCTATTAATATTGTATGATTTTCTGTAAATTGTTTCTTAGTTCTTGAACAAATAGTTTTGTATACCTGCTACCTTTAAATCATTTTTTTGTATACGTAGACTTGCTTGTGAATTGTATTCTATCAGTTGATAATGCTCGCGATGAACGAAACCGGTCCTCATCAAAAAATATATTGTGGAAATAAGTACTAAAAAATGTGTTTTTATTATTAGGTATAGTAAAAAGTCTTGAAGTTTTTTTAAATGAAACTCAGTGTTTTTTTTTTTATTTTTATTTATAAAAAGTAATCTCCCTGTCTATCTATAACCTTCTGCTACCTATTAGACAAGTCTAAAATCCATTTAGTATAAAACTCTACTGATTTGGAATTAAAATAGTCGGAAATAGCGTTTTTCACGTCATTTTTTGTTTGAAATTTTTTATCCCTAAAAGTTTTTTATATTAAACGGAATAAATGGTAGTCCGATTGTGCTAGATCTGGTAAATAAGGTGGATGCAATAAAGTTTACCCACCCAATTCCTGGATTTTTTCCCAGGTCATATTCGCCACATGCGGTCGCGCGTTTTCGTTTTGCAGTTTATCGTTGCGTCCATTCATCCTGCCCGGCTTCTTTCTTGTCAAAGCTGCACTTAATTTGTTTAATTGGACACAGTATACTTGTGCCGTCATAGCTTCACCATATTTTAACACTTCATAATGAATTATTGCTTTGAAATCCCTCCAAACACAAAGTAAGAGATTTTTTGGGTGTAAACCAGTTCGAGGGGTCGGAATTAGTTGTTGTCGACGATTTAGATATTGTTTTTTCTTCGATGTATTCGTATATAACACCCACTTTTAATCTCCGATAATCAGGTTTAGAAAAAATGGTCGTGAATTGTGTTATTTTTTGCAGCAATTGGCACGCGCTTAGTCGCTGCGCCTTGTTCCGATCGCTCAACGCGTGTGGCGCCCAAATTCCTACTTTTCAATTTTTTCCCAGCCTTTTCAGGTACTTTTGTTTTAAGGACCATTTAGTATCGACTATATTGGACAATTCCTTTTGTGTAAGCATATGTTTTTTTTTTATTTCAGCTTTCAGGGCGACTTCATCCACTGTATGAGGTCGTCCACTTCGAGGGCAATTTTCAATGCTTAAATTGCCAAATTTCAATTTTGTAAACCATCTCTGACATTTTCGAACCTTTAACACGTCTCTATAAATGTCGCAAATGTCTTTAGTGGCGACGACTGCACTGTTCTGGGCGTAATATTGAAAAAGCATGTAACCGCGCAGATATTCTAATGAAGGGAAAAGGTAGGTCATTCTGTTTGGGGCGAATGAACCTTTTTTTTCTATACGGAACGTAATTTGAGATGTCACACTACACGAAAAAAATATTATGACATCTTATTTAACCAAAGGCCCGAAGCTGACCGATTTTAAGACACGCGTTTGAAAAAAACGTCAGGACTTTTTACTACACCTAATATAAAAAATGTTATACCTTTCAATCAAGAAGTGACAGTTAACACGTTAAAAGTGATCATATTATAATATTAAAACACAACACCTACTATTTAATTATTATTAAGATCAGGAATGGTTTCGCTAGTATTGTTAAAATGAAATTAAAATAGTAATACAATGTATAACTTAACGATACAGTAGAAAAACAAAGTTATCATGGCATTCACTTGGTAGAACTCCATTATAACACGATGAAAAATTAGCAATATATTTTAGTTCTACAAAATTTTGAAGAACAAAAATATATTGCTATTTTTTCACTGTGTTACAAAGTTATCAGTTTCAATTTGTACCAAAAAGTTTACAAAAACTGTTTCGCCCTCGTTGAGGTGTATAAGGGTTGAAAACATACGCACAAGAAAAACATATGAGAACAAAGAAAATAGTGCTATGATAGTATGTTTAAAATGGAGAGAATAATAGTGTACAATTACTAACAGAGCGGTGTTATGAATAGTACACTAATTATAGTGAAAAAATGATGATTCAGCGAAAGTCCGACAGTAAAACTTCGATCGATGGAAACGTGTCGACAAATTTGTGGTACGGTTGCACTTCGGTATACGACCCTCTACGGCGGTTCGATTGCGCTACGAGCTACGATCGGAGCTTTTAGATAAGCACCGCAGTCTTCGAACGATTGTTTATTTCTCGACGCAATAAAAATCAGTCGTAAATACCAAATAATCCCACTTTAGCTTTTACGAGATCATCTGTTTAATCTGTAAATAACAAACGAAATAATAAAATCGATCGTTACTGTGTTTTCTTACGAAATTATTTGTTTAAAAACACGTTGCTGTGATGTGGATATTTTTCTATTCTTGGGATAGAGGCCAGCGGTAAAAAAGATTCTTTTTACAAAACAAGCATGCGGTTGGGCAGCGCAATCTTAACGTAACTATCAATCCAACAAATAATATAATAACTGATTTTTTCAAATATTCACACAATGAAACACAAATACAACTCTAATGTGGGAAAGTTTTGTATTTTATGCAATAAAAGCAAATCTATTAATACTACGCCGATGAATTATCGACAGATAAAATACAAATTACAAATAAGGTTATTTATTCCAAATTTTTAGTAAATAATTAACAGGTATGCAAAACCAATGGCTTGGGAACTGAGCAATTAATTTATAGGTCTTACAATAAATATCTACTTAAAGTAAAATAGTTTTAATTTATGATATCGACTGAATGTGGTTGAAAGGATTTCAATTGCTTCATCTTTGTACGATTCCACATGTTTTTTTACTAACTATGTATCTTCAGGCATTCACATGGACGAAGCAGAACCGACACGCAATAAACAGTTATCATCGGTTATATTTAAAAGAGTTAATTACATATGAAAAACACAGATCATATCCAAATAAAAAACTGAAATAACTATGAAATAAATAATTGTGTTATTTTAGACTTGGAAATATCTGTTTATTTCAAATTGGCGGGCAACGGTGGGTATTAAACATCAGGTGGTGTAATATAGTAGTTAATTTTTGAGATTGTCGACTCATTGATCTGTTGCATCCGTGTGATAATGAATGCCAGAAGATAACAAGAGGCGAAAGGGTCTAAAGCCTAGGTTCCCAACTTAGGGGTCGCCAACTTATACGGTCAACTAAAATCGTTTATTTGTATGCTTTTGGATCATATGGGGGTTCGCGGATCACATGGATTTTATGAAAAGGGGTTGCCACCAGAAAAGGTTGGGAGCCTATGGTCTAAAGTAAAAATATGTGGAATACTACAAATTCTCAACAATTTAAATTTTTGTGTGAATAAGTTAACAAGATTTTGTTCAGTATTCTAATGCGGTCAATTCCGGCGCGTTTTCTGTATGCTCTCTAAAATCCTCGTTACAAATTGCAAGTTTTGACACTCGACTGGAGTACGACGGCGCGCGTAATAATAATTGCGGACGCCTACAAACAAGTGCCACTGGTGAGGTGATTGAGGCGCCGAGTGCTCTTTTCCCGCGCAAAGTGCTCCACGGTAACAAATGGACGCGTAATTGGCGCCAAAAGATGGCAGTCGCAGATAAGCTCGGGATTTTTTCAATTTTAAATAATGAACATCATTTGCATTAGCAAGTTAATATCTAACAATAAAAACAAAATAAACACTTTAGTTAAAGTGCATAAACTTTATATTCCATTGCATATGTTTAAGCGATTAATAAATATGAATATTTGGGTGTAATATATACCATGAAAAATCACAATGAAATATTTAGTGTTAAGTATACAATTAAATAAGAATAATTAAAACTATGCACAATTCCATAAATTTTATGACTCACCAGGTTTCGGATATCAGCGATTGTATTTTTTTTTTAATTTTAACTCTTGGAACTCACGCAATTGGTTTCATCTTTCGACATCTTCAGGCATTTTTCAGTTATATTGCATTAGTGTTATGTAATGCTTGATCAAGCCTATAAGCTAAGCTCGGGTTGTGTGGAAATTTACAAAATATCACCAATTCACACTTGAACATACAATAAATGATTATTTTATTCGGTCGCATCTAATATAACAAACAGCGAATTATAAAAGAGTAAATTTAATTTCATTGATTGGATCGGCATTTCTTGGTAGAACTGCATTTTAACATGCTGAAAAATAGTAATGTATTTTAGTTTTACAAAATTTATAATGTGTACAGTTATTTCGGCATACGCCCTCGTCAGAACTAACAGTAATTAATTATAATGTGCTCAACGCTTGTAAATCTAGGATATTGGAACAGAAGAGGAGATTTATTGTGTACCTTTTCTACACCGCTACATATTTATATAGATAAGTCAATGTACGTTCAAACACAGTTCTGATGAGGGTGTAAGCCGAAATAGCTATTACCTAAATATTATGTTATAAATTTTGTAGAACTAAAATATGTTTTGTATACCACTACCCATGGTTTTGTATCACTGATACCATTAACTCAAATTTAACTTTTTTTTGTATAAATAGACTTGTTTGTAAATTGTAAATCAGTTGATAATGCTCGCGATGAGCGAAACCGGTCCTGATCAAAAAATATACTGCGGAAATAAGTAATAAAAATGTGTTTTTATTATTTTAAAAAAAATAACTAAAATATTGTACATTGCTATTTTTTCACTGTCTAGTAAATTTAATACCATGTATATTCAAACCCATAAAAGAACGAAATAACAAGAAAGGAGACAAAGCACTTTTGCAAACAAATCCTATATACCGTTTTGCACTGTGTCGTGTTTTGAAAGTTTTACAAAAAAAAGCATACTGAACATTATAATACATAAAACAAGAAATAAATAACAGTTCCACCGGTTGTTCCTGGTTATACGGCGTGTAGACGCGGTGGGGTAAAAATATATATTGTGTTTTTCTATATATATTTTATTTGTGGCGACCCTGGAAGCATTTCGTGCTATTTTTAAGCTATGCAGTTTATTAAAAAATCACTTTTCTATGAAAATAAAAAACAATTTTCCAGATATTTTACGTTGCATTTTCCTTGAAAATCGGTAATTGAAAACGGTGGCGTAAAGCGAAAATCAATGGAATTGGCTAGGCGTTGAAAAGGTTAAGCACGAAATATTAACGTTTTCAGTATTCATTTATAAGTCATTTTTAAATCCTATACCGTTATGCGAAGCAATGAAGATTTAGCGTCTGCGCTTCCGTCATATATTGCAAAGTTTGGCTGTTTACACCTGATACAACAATGGGCGCGGGCGAAATAATACCCTTATGCAAATTGAAACGGGTCAAATATTTACGAGCGCACCTTTATGGTCGGGCCGTGCGCTATTATACGACGCACGTAGCGATTTTAATCTAATAAGAAATATTTACACAGCATTAGTGCGAAGGTAAAACAAAAAGGCGCGGGTGACACAGTGAACTAATTGTTACTAATGAGAACGCAATTAATTAACCGTTATCATCGTAAACGGGTTTCGGTAATGACATGCACACAAAAGTCTTCCAATGCAGTGGAACAGAAAAAAATCAACCGCTTCACAGAAAAACGTTGATCGTTAACCCTTATAATCAGGGCTGTGGAATCGTAAAAAAAATACAACTTCGACATTAGACGATTAACACGATCCGACTAAAAGAAACATTTATTTTTGTCAGGTTTTTTTATTATCTTTCCGATTTAAATGCATTAAATTTAAGATCAACCAACATTAAATTTAAATTAAATTTAAATAAAAATCAACAATTTAAAGTTCATACGACCAGATCAGTAGAGACATCAAGAAAACAAGACTCTGACATTGACAAACGATACGACTACACGATCAACATTTTTTTCAAATACATTCAAACCTCTTTTTTGCGACTTTTTTGTGCGAAATCAAAGATATGTGGTTTTTTTAAATGCATTTTTTTCTTAAGTGCGTGTTGTTCCTAACTGCAGGTAGACTTGTTTTTTTAATTTAAAGATTTTCATTTTTTATGCCCTATTGTTTTCCTATGTTTTATTTACTTTTTTCTGCGGTTTTGGTTATATTTTATATTGCAGTTTCAAAAATATGCGGTTTTTAAAATCCATGGAACGCATCTTCACTTTTTGTATGAAAATCATAGATTTTTTGTGCGATTTACCGTGGAACGCATCTACCGCACAAAAAAAGGTTTGAGTGTATATAGTTGAAAGCCATTTCGGCTTACGCTCTCATCATAATACCATCAAAAGAGAGGGCGTAAGCACACAAAGTAAATGACAAAAATATTCTTAATATTTATGAAAAATCTAGTGGCCTGATATCAATCAATACATGTATTATACATAAAAACATAACCAAGCATGTTTGAATGTATTGTTTTAAAGGGGAGCCTTTTTTTATCACGTAGTCTATAAATCACCAAAAAACAAACGAAAAGGCGAGGCGTGTACACATCGGCACGTCATCGATCTGAAATTTTGGGTATTTGCTAATTTACTACCTCAAAATAAACTTTAAATTGATAAAAGCGATGGAAATTCGCTACTCTGAACTGTGAAAATCTGATCCAAAAACAGTGTACGTAATTAGGCTCGTAAAGTATAAAATATGTTTATTTTTTCATGCTTTATTCAATGTTGAGTAAGTAAATTGGCTCTGGATTGAAAGACTAATGATTTGAATATAAATCCATTGAATTCATTCGTAAATCAAAGTGTTCAGAATAATTGAACGGCAAGTAGTAGATTATATATATATGCGACACAACCGTTCCCTACGTCTTTTTCCATGGAGCTTAAAAAATTGAAAAATACTGGAATAGTATTTTTTCCAGTCATAAAATTTTCATTTTTACATTATTGACCGTAGCTATTTTTCTCAGTGATGTTTCACACGATATTTAGTTTAAATTACTAAAGTTGAATTGTTTAACCTTACCATTCAAAATGTGAAAATGAAATTCCATCAAGTCGATATAATAAATTAAAACACTATTTTGTATTTTGACAATGCTCGCCAAGAGCGAAAGCAATACTTATTTTAACAATATAAAATAATAAACACTTGACAGAATTTCAATATCAAATTTAAATTGGTATAATTTTGTGTGATATTACATGTTTTGAATAGGTTTGATACAGACATTATAGTTTCCCATTATGTATTTAATTCAAAGTTTATTGTTAAATTTGTGTAACATTTTAGTACAATATATATTAGAGCTTTTGATGTGTCGCGGAATTCTAGGAAGAGTTTTGGTGTTTTAGTTTTTTTAAAAAGCTTTCGGATCAATTAATTAAAGGATTGTTCCATAAGCCAATAAATAAAATGAGCAAAAAAATACTTTTTCTCACAGAAACTAAAAGTAGTATAAACGTTTGTACAGCAAGATGTATCCGAAAATATTTGACCCTAAATTTATTGATATTTAGACGCCTGCCTTGTCAAATTTATCATATTTGATCTAATGCTTCAGCTGAAGTTGACCTTATTAAATTATTAACAAGATACCGAACAGAGAAGAATTTTTTGAGAAGTTTTATACTTATTTTCTGATTATAAATTGGCGGCATGTCATTCATAAATCCATGGACTTGTATATATAATATATCCCTAATTTGAATTCATTTTAAATTGAAACTCGATATATATATATATATATATATACATATATTTTTAGTAAAAAGTTAATAAGCATTGTTAACAACTATTTTAACAGTTGATTTATTCAGGGCTGTGAAGTCGGAGTCGTTTAAGACGAGCAACTCCGATTACTTTTTCAATTAGACGATGTTGAAGAATATCTCAATGAATATTCTACCGGATCGGTTGGCTGATTATTAATTGATTGCAGATAAATAGGAAAGGTAGGAAAAAACTTGACCAAAATATATTTTTTAAATCGGAGTCGTGTTGTTGGTCAATGCCGGAGTTGGAGCCGTGTTGACTGCACGGCCCTGGATTTATTAGTACGTCAGCACCGATTTCACTTATTGCGAGCATAATCAATGCAAATTATAGTAAGGATATTTGAACAAAATTTTGACAAAACAATTTGACAAGTAAAAACTAAGTACTGGTCTGGTATAGAATTATTTTTTTGCGTAATACAATGCTTTTAAATAAAAACTAGAAGTGTCAGACTAGTGTTTTATTGCAAATAAACCAAATTTGAATTTATTGATTGAATTGGCATTCACTTGGTAGAACTCCATTATAACACGGTGAAAAAATAGCAATGTATTTTATTTCTACAAAATTATTTTTAACAAATATAGTTGATAGCTATTTCGGCTCACGCCATCGTCAGAACTATGCTCTAACTAACATTTGCTTATCTATATATAGCTGTGCAGAAAAGGTACAAAACATCTCCTCTCTCCTTTTCCAACCGCCTAGCTTTTTATTTAAACACAATGACACTAAATTTTCAAAATTCTAAATGAAACAATAGGTGTCTATGACAATAAGATTATGTGTGGGACGGCAGTGGTCCTTCAGGGAGCAAATTAGACCACCCCTTTGTGCAACGGCTTGACAAGTGGCGATATTATTATGTTAGTTTGATCGTTAAGAATCCTTTGTGATAATTGGTGTCTATTGATCTCCAGCTGTTCCAAAGCCGTCATTCTTCGACCCTTACTACAAAGATGCAAACATTTAGGAGCTGAGTTCGAATTTACATAATGTGATTCATTAATAACGTGATTAGCGAATTGTGAATCTGTTTTTTTATTATTGAATGATCTTACATGTTCCTTAGCTCGAGTAGATATGCTTCTACCTGTCTGTCCGATATAAACGGATAAACATGAGCCACAGGACATTTTATAAATACCGCTTCTGTCCAGTTTATTGATTTTATCTTTGCTTTTTTTAAGATATCTGCCTAAGTTATTGTTGACCTTGAAAGCTACGTTTATTGAGTTTTTAATCTCCCGATGAATTGAGCTAAGGAACATGTAAGATCATTCAATAATAAAAAAACAGATTCACAATTCGCTAATCACGTTATTAATGAATCACATAATATAAATTCAAACTCAGCTTCTAAATGTTTGCATCTTTGTAGTAGGGGTCGGAGAATGACGGCTTTGGAACAGCTGGGAATCAATAGACACCAATTATCACAAAGGATTCTTAACGAACAAACTAACATAATAGTATCGCCACTTGTCCAGCCGTTGTACAAAGGGGTGGTCTGATTTACTTCCAGAAGGATCACTTCCGTCCCACATATAATCTTATTGTCATAGACACCTATTGTTTCATTTAGAATTTTGAAAATTTAGTGGCATTGTGTTTAAATAACAAGCTAGGCGGTTGGAAAAGGAGAGAGGAGATGTTGTGTACCTTTTCTGCACAGCTATATATAGATAAGCAAATGTTAGTTTAAGCATAGTTCTGACGATGGCGTGAGCCGAAATAGCTATCAACTATATTTGTTAAAAATAATTTTGTAGAACTAAAATACATTGCTATTTTTTCACCGTGTCAAATTTGAATTGTTACAATTTTGTAAGATTCCACATGTTTTGCCACTAACGACCCGAATCAGATAAATCATTCAGTAAGTAATAATAATGATAATATCTATTTAAAAATTCTAACATAGGCTGACAGCACTGATGAGTAGTAAAAGTATGATAACTATCCTGCCATTAGACTTGTCTTAGCTATATCAATTCTCTTTTAGGTTGTAACTAAACAATAGTTATTTTTTTATTTAAATACACAATATTAAAGGTCTTCTTCATTATGGTCCAAAATTAGAGACAAAATTGTTAAAATATAACATATCGATAATTGCTTTGAATATGTAAATGTATATTGTATAAAATAATTCCCAAAAATTTCTCGACGAAATAATAATAAAGCCGTGAGAAAGAACTCAAGAGCACATTATGCGGACTTACATTTGTGTAGATTCAATTAAGGCAGGACCTGAAACGAAACAAAACTAAATATAAGTAAAGACAACATTAATTTCAAATTCAAAATTACAGAATTTAAATTTAAAATTTTTATACCACGAACTAATTAACTTGCAAGCGAAGCTTTAAGCTCGCGAACGTAAATTTAAAAGCGCTTCAATTTAACCTATTATAAATAAGCTGTCATGACTCTTTTAGATTGGATTATCGTCGTAACGATCAATTACTTTTATGATGTTAGTTGTCTTTTCTTGATGGCATGTTATTTTAAATAATAAAAACAATTTTTTTTAGTACTTTAGTACAATATATTTTATGATCAAGACCGGTTTCGCTCATTGCGAGCATTGACCGATGCATCAGTTGATAATGTTCGCAATGAACGGAATTGGTCATAATCATGTAATGTATTGTGGAAATCAGTACGAAAAAATGTGTTTTTTTATTATATGAAAAAAATATTTATAATTCTATGTATTTTATTGGTAAACATAATTACAAAGTATATTAATTGAATTGGCATTTACTTGGTAGAAACTCCATGATAACACGGCGAAAAAATTGGAATGTATTTTAATTCTGCAAAATTTATAACGGATATAGTTGATAGCTATTTCAGCTTACGCTTTATCAGAACTATGTTTAAACATAAATTTATTTATCTGTATAGCTGTGTAGAAAGATTAAGATGTTCATTGTCTCTTCTTGATGGAAAGGGATTATATTTGAATAGTCCCTCATAATATTTTTTTAAATATATAAATTACAATATAAAGTAGGGATTTACAGTCGCCAAATACACATTGACCAACAATACGACTACGAATTAAAAAAAAATGGTTATGTTACGCGAATATTATTTTTTTACGTTTACGAAATCGTAAGGAATATTACAATACATCCCAAAGAGCTAATTTGTCCTGATAACCACGCTATAAGTTTGAGAAACACAACATAACATTCATTTGATTACCGTGACACAGTTAAGACACTTGAGTGTTACGACAACCCGAAAAAAGTCAATTCCAATCCCAGGATGCAAAACCGTTGATATCATCAATCACCAATAAGCTCGCTTCGCTATTCCGATTCCAGATTGATCGATTGCGAGACAACCGATTTGACACGACGAAACCAGATGATTAGTCGTAAGGACACAGCCGAGTGGTTGATTCAATTCACCCAATTACGAAAAGCCCTATCACTTATCGTCGCTATCTACGAATTACTGTCACGGGAACCGCAAAAACAAATTCAAACACTGTCCGTCGAGATACAAAATTAGTGTTTATTAGCTATGAGTAATTTATGTGCGTAACAAACCCGATAAAAGAATGTACCAAAAATGCCATATACTCGCAATTCGCAAGCTTTAGTGATGCGATGTCGTCGGGATTTCCAAAACCAGTTTTTTATCTGAAATAATTCAATCAAACATAACGTTTTTTTTGTTACGTCCTGTGTTTCAACAATATTAGCTTAAAACTTGATGCTTTGTACATTACCACAATTATTTCACTCACAACCGGGTTTCGCCTTTCAGTCATTCTAACGGACGGATGCAATAGAACGGATATAGTAAACGATTCGTATCGATTATATACAAGCGGAATTATATATGAAAAATATAGTCCGTATACGAAAAGCTGGATTTTTATCTGAAATTAATATTTTTCAGATTTTTTTAATAAACTATCTAAATATTTAAATGCGGGGAAAAAATAGGGAAGTGAAATAACACGGTGAAAAAATAGCAATGTATTTTAGTTCTACAAAATTATTTTTAACAAATATAGTTGATAGCTATTTCGGCTCACGCCATCGATAGTTCTGACGATGGCGTGAGCCGAAATAGCTATCAACTATATTTGTTAAAAATAATTTTGTAGAACTAAAATACATTGCTATTTTTTCACCGTGTTATACTGGAGTTCTACCAAGTGAATGCCAATTCAATCAATAAAGTGAAATAACCGCTGCAAAAACAATAAATTACTTCCATTAAAATATATTTGGGTAATTTGATACCTAGAGATACTAAGTTCCCGTACGATATTATAAATTAAGTAATATTTACATGAGTGGACAAATGAAACCCTTTGTTTGGTCGATTTTGGTGCTCGGTTAACGAACTGTTCGGTTTGCGAAAAAATCGAACGACATACACCCTCATGAAACTTGAACTGTTACAACTTTGTACGATTCCACGTGTTTTGTCACTAACGACATGGGTTTCATCTTTCTGCATCTTCAGGCAAAACCCAGGTACAAAGTTTTAACAATTCAAATTTAATACTGATATTTCATCAGGCAACTTCAGTCAATATCATAAGTTATCATCGTGAAAGATTTTTGTGATAGAATGTGTTTGTATTATTTATGATAATAATTGCAGTCACATTTAATGTGTTAACTTTTATTATTAGGTAAAGAGGCATTATAAAACACAATATTTAGCACTATTTTTACTGGAAATTATGTCTTTACTCTAGAATTATTTCTATCTTTTCGCGTTAATATTAATAGATTCGGCGACTGCTTCTAATGGAAAAAAATTAAAATAAGTGGAAAAATAAAGGCAGTTTTTGCTAAATAAAGAAGGTTGGATTTGTATACAATCGACTGACATTAATTTATTTCTTCATTTCCGCTAAACATAACGAACGAATATGCAAAAATCTCAAGGATTTTTTTTTTGTTATGATAAGTCCAAGAAAAATTCTTTAGTGTTACGTAAACAAATTTTTGAAAAAATGTATACTTTGAATATAACATTTCAAGGAAATTTTTTAAAAATATTGTCAACGGATGCGAACGAGTTCTTGTGAATGCTTGATAAAGAATGCTATATAAACAAAATAACAAAAACACATTTATTAGTACTTATTTCTACAATGTTTTTTTATGATCAGGACCAGTTTCGGTCATCAGTAGAAAATGCTCGCGATGAGAGAAACCAGTCCTGATCATAAAACATTTTGTAAAATACCATGCCTTTCCATCAAAAAATTGACAGTTAACACCGTAAAGGTGACATTTTCAGGCATAACTTCTTCCGATAGAATCTTAACATTAATACATATTTTATTTATTTATCTCACTGTAGTGATCCAATATTTGAAATGTTTTCACGTACATAACGAAAAAATTTCAAAAATGGAACTGTTTATTTCACTTCACTACAATTTCCAAACTCTAATTGTTGTCCCACTCGAGATTTTTCATATTTAAAAAATAGCTTGCATTTCAAAAGCGAGGATCCGATCATTCTTTTATCCTGCAAACAGGATAAACACGGGGTATAGCCGGGATGGCGAACCTGTGGCACCGGAAACGTTTTTGCATGTTATGACGGGTTTTTTATTTACATCTTTTATTTCGCCATTGTTAACCCTTTGACTGCTAACGTCTCAACTGTTGAGACGGCTGATTTTTCTGTGTTGATAGTTGATACCCAAAAATATATGAATTAACAGTGGATAAACCTTCTTGTACTCGCTTAATTTTGGGTTGATGCATTGCTTGATTTGTTCTGAGAAACTCAATAAAATTGTTTCAAACCAATATTACTCAATAAATTTTTGAGGTCTAGGTGTTGGAATATCCGTTACACGGCTCAACAGAGAATGTGTCAAGAACTTACGTAAATTTTTCGATATCTTTTTACTATGTTTACATTAAAAATCTGAAGTTACACAAACATTAAATCATTTATCTTTATTTCCATGGCATGTGGTAAGCGAAATAATATTAAATTGAAAAAAAAAATTTTTTTAGCATTGTCTCAAAAAGGTTCTCCACATATGGGCTATAGCAGCGATACTCAAACTGCGGCCCAAATAGCTTTTACGATCGGCCCAAAATAACTATAGTCACCATGTATTTTTTGGTGTTGTTTTCAATATTGGGTTACAATCGGCCGGTTAGCAAGTGAGTATGAGCGGTGCTGTTTATCGCCAAAATATTTTATATTTTGTTCATATGCTGGCAAGTCTTTTTTAATAAATAATTATTCACAAAAAAAATAAAAATATTTTGAAATCATAATACATACATATGTGTGCAGTATGGTATGTGTTACATTTACAGTTTACTAATGTTGCGGTCCATGTAGAAAAGCAAAAATCAGATTGCGGCCCCGAGAAAACTTTAAGTATTGCTCGGCTATAGCAACAACGTGACGTTCTGTTGGATTCAATTAATCTTCACAATCCGAACGGTCTATCGCTATCACCCAGTCCTATCAACAGGTGCCAAACAAGGCGCGATACGAATAAGATAAATAACAAGGTATGTTTACCACTTGGAGATACTCGGCGAGTAAAAATTATGTCCACCGGCAAATTTTGCGATACTGATAGAAGGAAACACGTGTTTATGTGGCGGTTTTAACCGGATCTCGCTAGAGAACACTGGTAAAATGTCCGTAAGTAAATATATAAATGACATGCTATCAATTAGACGTTATATTGCAAAAAAGCAACGAATCACTAATTCCATGTAGTGATGGACAGACGATTCAACGTTTTTTTTATTCTAAATTCCTGTTTAAGTAGCATATTTATGAAAACATTACGATGTAATAAAATGTTTAACATTTTGCTGTATTAGAAACATGAAGGTTCTGCGAATCAAAAAATAATAACGTACGAGTCGTGAAATGCAATAACAAACTTTGAATTTCAAGTCAAATGATATTTATGCACAATTTTGTGTTGAAAGTAAATAAATAATTAAGGTAGGTTCTTTCAATAGGGATGATTGAAATTAGTTAGGTTATAGCAGCAATGGTATTAAAGTGACATCTGTCAAATTTGTTGTTATCAGTTGCTTAATAGACAGCGGCAAATCATAATGGAAAATTAAAGCGTTGAACAACATGTGCAAATCATCGATTTTAGGCGGACATTCCGCACGATGTTTTGAGGGCATGGAACTTTCCATCGAGATCGTGAGATTAAACGCCTTTAGACTTCTTCTTTTGGGGCTATTTTAAATCGAAAGTCTTTGCGAATAAACCACTAATACTTGATGCCCTCAAAGTCAACGTAACAAACGCTATCCAACAGATTCAGCCAGATTTATGCGACAAATTTATTGAAAATTAGACCTCTCAAAAGATTGCCAATAAGCAAAGCCGCTGCTGGCATTTGCATGACATTTTATTCCACATTTAACATCATAAAATATACTTTCAAATGAAAAAGCATTGAGTGGATATCTTACACACAGTTTGTTTAGTTAATATTTTAACAAATTTCAAACAACCTTTTTGAAAGATACTTTACCTCTACGATTTCTACATAGATAGTAAACGCCCCATAGCATTTCACCCTAAGAAGAAGTTTCGTTAACCGATCACCCACTGTATTAATAAATCGTTATAGAAACAATTCTGGGGCTAAAAACTTGACATTTTTATAAATTCTACTCGATAACTACCAATTCGATAATTAAAAAATATCGATGGATTCGGAGGAAACTATAATTTTAGTATACAATAAACTGCGTCAAATAGGCATCAGTATTGATTGACCCAAACACGTTCTTCGATTATTCGACGCTGTTTATTTGCATGAAATATAAACACGCTCAAACAACGTCTTACATATTTGCACGTTAAAACGGGTGTTCTATTGTCGAGAAGTGTAACCATTAAGTTAAAACTACCAGGATAACACAGAAGACGAAAATCTATGACCTTTTCCACAGAAAACAACCCAGATGCTCAGCATTTAAAGGGTTAAATAGCACAAAAACTAGACGAATGAAAAGTCAGAGAAACTTTTGCAGAGTAAAATTACGACTATCATTTTCATTTTAAAAAATGTAATATACTAGGCTGTCACGCAAACGGGTTCGCGTGAGTGCCTAGCGTAATTTGCATAAAGTGCAGGTGAATTCACCAAAGTCAAAAGTAAGGGCACATTATATAGTCAAGGGCGGGCGGTAATTTCCAGCTAGACAATATATCATTAGCTGAAAGAACATTAAGAATGAAATAAAGCGTAAGAGATGAAAAGATTTAAATGGTGCCATATTTCACCCACACAGCAAATAACGAAAAAACAGTCTTTAAGTCGTGCATTTTAAATAGTCGCAGTAAGCAGTTTTTAAATAAGGCAAATTGAAATTTAACACGCGACATATGTAAAGTGCAAGAGTAATAAATAATACACAAGCGATTCTGCATAATTGAGACACGTATGACTCTTCGTATGAAAGCGGCTAAAAATCAACCAAAATACTTTTTTATTGTATAATGTATAAAAATGCAATATTTATCACTGGTTCCACAGAACAGGTTACGTTCATCACAAGCACTATCAAATAATCTCATCAGTTGATAATGCTCGCAATTTCATTACTTACTAAGAAAACTGGTAAAGCTTATCAATGTTATCGAAAATATAAGTACGAAAATCAAACATTACTCAAATGTTTTTATATTTGATATTCAAATTCGAACAATACAGTGTTTTACTTTTAGCATGTATGCATGCAAATTTATTATTTCAATATTTTTGACAAGACGATTAAATATTTACAATTCATCGGTTCCTAGCACGTAACTATGAGGAATTACGGTGCAAAAAAAGCAACGATTTTAGTACTGATTTTTTTTTTAAGATATACAGTCGATAGCTATTTAGACTTACGCATTAATCGGAACTATTATAGTTGTGATAAAATACAGTTAAGATACTCCAGATAGTTCTGATGAAACACCTAATAATATCAATTTTGTAGAACTAAAAAATGCTATTTTTTCACCGTGTTATAATGGAGTTCTACAAAGTAAATGCCAATTCAATCAATAAAGAGAATTATATTTTTGAATGAACAAAAAATACATAACACAATATCAATAGAATTGCTAGAATTAAAAAATGATTAATTTGCAGTGATACTAGAAAACAATCCAAAACCCTTAGTTGGGATAAACGAACAAGTATGAAATTTAGCACACCCAATTTAATTTCAGGTGTCATAACATAGAAAATACGTTTTTATTTTAATTGTAAATACAATAGCTTTTATGATACTGTTGTTTTCAACATGGAATTCACATGCTGGCTTTCAACCGGTTAAAATGTTCAAGTACTTGAAAAGTAAAACAATCTCAAGTCAACAAGTAGTTATATTGACACACTGCAAATATGGAAGATATCGCAAATAAATAAGTCTATAATATTATCTTTGTTATCTCTTATGATAACTACGTGAAGGTCAATAAAAGCAACAAGTAACTTGAAAGTGTTATAATATCAGAGATAGATATTATCGTACTGTTTACGGACTGGACATCTTTTAAATTTTTAGTGAAACGTGGCATTTTTACTGTTACAAGCAGTGTACCATTTTGCAGTTGAGAAGAACCAAGCGAATATTAGACGGATTTATTGGATAGAAAAAAACTATCGAAGATTTATGCGAGACCTTCATATTATTTGATTTTGTTCATTTAATGAGATATTCAAGGAGAAATCGAGATATATTATATACGACATTTAATCGCGCTTACTAAAAAAGAAGACAATCATTTCTTTGACATTCTATTTCAAAGGATATTATTATTTTTTTCATTTCATCTCATACTATGATTGCCAGTTTTGTACCGTATGGGTTGTGCACACTTCTTCATTTTAACACGGTGAAAAATTAGCAATGCATTTTAGTTCTACATTTTTTTTATACGATACAGTTGATAGCTATTTCGGCTCACGCCATCGCCAGAACAATGCTTAAACGAACATTTGCGTATCTTTATATAGCTGTGTAGAAAAGGTTCTCTATTTTAAATCAGTATTCCGCAACCGGTGTACCGCGGCCCATTTTTACAACATAATAACTATAAAGAAACAGAAATAATTATTTCTCAGTTGGAATAATTTACCATACTTACACAAATACTATAAACATATAATATAATGTATATTGTAAATTTATAAGGGAAAAAAAGTATAAACGAAATAAACAATACATAATGCCTCATAATATTAATATTGAAGTGTTATGTGCCGTGAAATTTTGGTGAAAAAACGTTGGTGTGCCGTCGAATACAAAAGGTTGCGTAGCACTGTTTTAAATATCCGCCTTATTTTAAATTATTAAAATAAAACAAATTAAAATGTTATAGCGTCACTGATTTGAATTTAAATAAAAACTTTATAAAAATACACGAGCAAAATTATGGACAGGAAGTGTCTTTGACGTTCATGGCCGTTTTTAAATAATTGGTCCCGGGACGGTGATATTTGAGCTCACGTTTATATTGTTATTACGGTGACAGAAGCGAAATTAAAACCTTTAATAAGTTAAACGACTAAGTCATGAAAAAGACTTTATTTATTATATATACTTTTACAGTATATAATTTTTAGGTAAAGAAAAGAAAAGAAGAGAAGAAAAGAAGTTAAGCATAGTAATAAATAGTCCAGTATTAACTGTCACGTCTTGATCGAAATGGATATATTAAATAATAAAAACACACTTACAGTGAAAACTCGATTCCACCTTTTTCAAGAGATTCAAAAACAAAACGAAAAATGCAGGAAACGAAGAAAAGAAAAAGCTTGAAATAATAATAAAAAAAATTATTTCCAAAAATTGGGAAACATCAACTAACAAATTGTATTGGATAGAAAGATTCATCTACCAAAACCGGTCAATCAGGATAATATTGAGATGGGACTACAATATTTAGACGATAGATCTAGAAAATCGATAAATCGGGGAACTGTCAATGCGAGATTATTTAACATTGATATTATGGGTTTCTGAAGGAACCATAAAAAATTAACGACCAATCCGGGAAAACGTATAATGCGAGAACGGTTGATCGGGGTTTCACTGTATAGTATTATTTCCACGATATATTTATGATCAAGACCGGTTTTGATCATCGCGCGCATTATCAACTGATGAATAAGATAAAACTAGCGACGAGCGAAACCGATCCTGATCATAAAACATATTGAGGAAATATTACCGTTTTCACTCATCACGAATTAAACATCAGTTGATAATGCTCGCTATGGGAGTAACCGGTCATGATTTGTTATAAGGATTGTGCTTTATTATTTTAATGTAATGACTTTCCACAAAGTTACAGTTAAAATATTACAAGTGATATTTGATTGTATTAGTTTTTAATAATTCAAAATTACCAAGACAGGTTTCTGATTATCTATCGCTAATGAATTCATAATTATATGAAGATTCTAAAAATGATGAATTTGGGAATAAACTAACTGTAAAAAAATGTATTTTTTGAAATAATAGAATACTTTTCTAACAACTAACAGTGACAAAGAACCCGTTAATTATTTCGCGCTTATGTTTCTACTCCACTAATTTGAATCGAGATATAGTAAAAACATTTTAAACCGGTTCGTCCCCTAACCCCGGCACACAAAAAATGAAGTGATTAACTTTTAGCGGTTAAATATTCATACATAATGGACACAATTTTACTTTTCATTGCGTCAGTTAAAAATAATAACGAACATTTAAATTTTGAGTCTTTTTTTTAAGCAGTGGTCGTCACACTTCGTTGTTTTTAAATTAGAAAATTGAATACTGTTGGGAAAATTCCATCCCTGTGGGCGGACGGTGGCGCTCAGTTGGACTGTTATGGTAATAATGTTTTTACTCGAAATGCAATTACACTTGAACGGCGGGTTCGTCGAATAAAAACACAGTATTTTTTACTTATTATTTACGATAAAATAAAGAAAAAATCTTGAATAAATATTAAAATATATTAACGGAAAATATTTTCAAAAACTATGAAATATTCATTATGGATGACAACAGAAGAATGATGATAGAGTCCAGGCTCGTAAGTGACAAAAAAATTAACGTTTAAACCAGTGGTAACCAACTTTACTATACCCACTGCTCGCATTTACATATATGTTAGTTTTAAATAATAAAAACACATTTTTTAGAATTTATTTCCACAGTATATTTTTGACTATTAGAGCATTACCAACTGACACAATTTACAAAAAAGTCTATTTTTGAAGTACTTATTCTAAAAAAATGTGTTTTTATTATTTAAAATATCAGTCCTTTAAATCAAGAAGTGACAGTTAACAACTTGAAAGTTATGTATGTTATCAATAAAAATTTCTAATCTCCCACTGGTTCTAAAGTAATGTTGATTGCAAAAATAGTAAACAAGGTTTACTTATACGTTTTTATTCCCCTAACGCCCACCATGGAACCCGAAACGCAAACTAGTGGACGCTAAGCACCAGATTGACTACTCCTGTTTTAAGCAGTTCTTATTTTATAAATTATGATGTCGCTTGAAGGAGCTTGGTGAAATTTATAGTCTAATATGAATTTTCATAACTTAGTACGATTCCACATGTTTTGTCACTCGAATCAGTTTGACAGATCCGGTTCTGTTGCATCGGTACTATAGAATGCCTGAAGATGCCAAAAAGTGAAACCCGGTTTGTTAGTGGAAAAACATATGTAATTATAAAAAGTTGTAACAATTTAGAATTGGATAAGCAATTCTTTGGTGGCAAAACATATGGAATAGTATGTTTGAATATGCATATAGTCGGTAAATGGAGAAATAAAAAGGTTAAACTGTTCGTTCAATCAATGGTACAAAGTTTTAACAATTCAAAGTTCTTATTTTATATTGAAATCCATCAAGCACATTCAGTCGATAGATAAAAAAATCTCAGTAAAAAATGAAAAATGTGAGTAGAAATATATATATTTAAAATACATATATTTAGAAATATATTTTTATTTTTCTACTAAATAATAAACACGCCAATTAGAATTATAAAAAGTATCAATTTTAATTTAGTATTAAAAAATAACTTCCACAGTCATTGTCAAATTCATAGAAAAAAAGTTAGCTTCTCAAGTGTCTTGCCAATTTTTTTACGTTTATACTGAAAAAAATTAACAAATAAACTGAACAAATTCTTTCGTATAATTTCTACGTTCAAATAAAATATTCAGAACGAGCATGATTTATATACCAAGTGATATTTTTAAAAGCTTGAAGTAAAATAATAATAGAAAATTTGCAGACAGTAAAAGGAGAGTAAAATTGATTTTAAAATGGACGCAAAAGCCTTCTGAAGGAATTCGATGAAAATTATTATTTGCTTTGGCATTCTAATACGCCTTTGAAACATGGATGCATATAACATGGAAAGGATGATTAAATATCAGAAAGAGTTTTAATGGGAAAATTCCATTTCGAGTTTTATTAAAGGGCACTAGACCTAAACGTCTTCAGTGGATATGAAGGGTGAATAAAAAAGAAGTCGCGGAAAATCTTTTTGTTTTATGAAAGAAAATATGATATACCTTTTACTACTACATATAGATATGAGTTAATGAATACAGCCATCAACAAGACTCTTATTACGTATTGTCAGAAAGACCTGAGATGAATGCAGAACGAGCGGAGCTGTTTGCTGCGGTCCGTTCTCATACGGGACGAATTGGCCACGTCGACATGATCTAACCCAAGACCAACCTTATAAGCTTCAATAAATTTGTAATATTATATAGGAACGCGATTTTGATTCCTCTTTAGATTGAACGCAGAGCAGATACAAGTCTTGGGGTATGACAGATTTTTAGTAAACTTAATGTCACTTGACCAGAGTGGGTGAAGGGGTCATTTTTCACACGGTGAAAAAATAGCAATGTATTTTAGTTCTACATTTTTTTAATAAGATATAGTTGATAGCTATTTCGGCGCACGCCATCGTCAGAACTATGTTTAAACATACATTTGCTTATTATATAGCCGTGTAGAAGAGGTACACAATACATTTTCTCTTCTGTTTTAACGACCTAGCTTATTTCCTGCTACTCTTTAACAAGATCGTTAATAAAAATTATCACAGGCTATTGTGTTAATTATTATTAGATAATATTATTAAATTTGTTTTAGCTGCCATTTACTGCTTGTCTTGGGGTTTGTGTTTTTCTGTAATTAATACCTTTGGTATATAGACAAATTGTTGATTGTACGCCAGTTCTGTTGCATTCGTGTGATAGAATGCCTGAAGATGCCGAAAGGATAAACCCGGATCGTTAGTGACAAAACATGTGGAATCGTGCAAAATCGTAACAATTCAAATTTAATTGAATATACGGTGAAAAAATAGCTACGATGACGATGGTTTGAGCCGAAATAGCTATCAACTATATTTAAAAAAAAAAAAATTGCATAACTAAAATACATTGCTATTTTTTTCACCGTGTTATAATGGAGTTCTACCAAGTGAATGCCAATTCAAACAATTAATTGAATAATATCATATTAAAATAATTTTTAATGTACGGTACGTATACGGTAGACGAAAATTTTAGTAAAAATATGTTCGTAAGATACTGCAAATTTAATGGAACAAATTTAGTTAACATTTATTCTCCAAGTGTGGCAGACAAGCCAACCGCTGTGGTGTATTGTTAACAAGACGCGCACTTAAGGGCTTTGTCATATTAATTAATGGAATTAAAGAAAACTCGCACAGCGCAAAATGGAAGCGAAATAATACACGGGGCACGGCGCACGACACCCAAGGCGGAAGCGTCAACCTTGGACGGAGAGGCGATCTTTGTTATATCCAACAAAAAGGTTTCTCTGTAAAATACGCGACATAAATACCCAATTCCGGGACAAATGTGAATTGAAATAAAACTTTCAACGTAAATAAAAAACAACGGAGGACTTCTGAGACAACTTCGATTCTGTAAAACTAACGTTTAGTATAGACAAAAAAATCTAATATATAAAATAAACCGTTTCATTTCAAAAAACCACATTCACTTATTCAATTCGACATAAGGTCGCAGTAAAGAAAACGTTGTCACTCCCCCCCCCCCCCCCTCCTTTAAATTAAATATTTTAATTTACGATATAAATTAAAATATGATATGTGAAAAAATAACAATATAAGATATAATTGATAGCTACTTCGGCTCACGCCTTCGTTAGAAGTAAAAATAAGAACTGAAGTAGCACTAAACTTACTTAGGTAGACTTCTACCAAATTAATGCCAATTCAATCAATAAATTATTTAAAACGCGATTTAAAAAAATCTTTTAAGAAATAATACTCATTTACAAATCTAATCTATTATAATGTTAAAAAAAATATTATACAAATGTGTGTATTCAAACGAATCATTCAAATTTGCATCAGTCAAAGGGCCGCATTAGAACAGCCAAAAGGCCGAAGGTTTCCCATGCCTGAACCAAACTATTGTCCAAATCCTTTAATTTTTTAACTGTTTGTGTTGTATAATTATCATTTTTAAATTTGAAATTAAAATTCCACCAAGCAGCTACAGTAAATACCATAAATTATAAAAAAATAATGCCATCATAATGAAATCAGTAGTGATTGACTTCCGGATATATAATTTATGATAATGACTGAAGGTGCTTGGTGGAATTTCAATATCAAATGTGAATTGTCAAAACTTTGTACGATTCTACATGTTTAGTCACTAACGACCCGGTTTCCGCCTTTCGGCATCTTTAAGCTTTGTATCACGCAACAGAACTGACATACAATAAACAGTTAGCATCATCTATATACCAAAGGTATTAATTACAGGAAAACACAAACCCCAAGGTAAGAAATAAACGGCAGCTAAAACAAATTTCATGATATAATATAATAATAATTGCCTGAGATAATTTTCATTAACGATCTTGTTAATGAGTCATTCTTGAAAGGGTTTTACAACAAATAATAATCAACTATCATCAAAACCCGGGTCGTTAGTGAAAAAACATATGAAATTGTACTAAGTTGTTATTCAAATTTGATATTGAAATTCCTTCAAGCACCTTCCGTCGATATCATAAAAAACTACTTAACTAAGATATTAACTGACACGTTCCTCTATTTTCCACTTGGTTGTTTCGTACGGTAAATTAATTCACTCAATTAAGAACTGTCAACTTCTATGGACAAACATAATTACAACATCAAACTAAATAGCAAATAATGGAAAATCCATCGCGTAAATATTGGGCACAAAACAAATAAGTAAAATAGCGTCTAGTTCCCAGGATTTCATAGGCAGTAATTTATTCCCACGAATTTACTGAAATCTCCTCTCGAGTTGCCAAACGAAGTTATCATTTTTATTTTATTATCGAGTACTTTGATGGAATGGTGAATCAATACTCTATCAATTCCGTGAACTGAAATAATATCAGGCGGGCCAATATTTCACCTTTACAACGGTACAGGAAGCGGGGTTTATACCACGTATCAAGGGGCTCATTGAAACGTTAAATAATTGAAACGTTTAGAAATATATAATGAGATGCTACGAAATTCTCGCTTAAATAAGCATTACGGTTCAAATTTATGTGTTTATTAATTTATTTATAGTTACAAAAATGACAAATTAAAAGTTCATTACTATTGCAACGTCAAAATATTTAAACATTTAATGTTGGAAATTAAAGAAATAAATAAAACAAAAAATAACGATTGTAAGAGTCAACCAAGCAAACTCACGAAAACTCTATTTTTAAGACATTAAAAAATAGTATTCGTCTGAATTATCTCTCGTCCACATGGAATATGTGGACATCCGAAGCAATACTGTTGAACATTGTTGATTCTCTTACCATTGGCATCCCTATTGGCAGACTGGTTCTACACTTTGGAAGAACAAACAATCCATGTGTACGATTTCTTAAAAAAATATCCGGAACATACAATTTGATATTATTAAGGATGGCAGAATTCCCATTTTGGCATCGAATTAATCGAAAGAAATATGTGGCTAGATACAATTCTCTTTACTGTCACTTAATAATATAAAAGAAAAAATTGTTAGTAATATTTCCACAATTTTTATGAATTCAGGACCGTTTTCGCTCATAGAGAGCATTCATTATACCGATCTATATAAAGATGTTTTAACAGCCTAGTTTCATATGATAAAATCTTAATTTCTCTTTCGCTATTCTTAACAATCTAAAATAACAGATGGTCCGTTATTCCGTTTGAATTCTTATATAATATTCTAAATATCTGAATACACGTGCTTAATTCAATTTTATTCATGTAATTTTCCTCAACTGCTGACGTCAGTTCGACTAATTATAGCAACACCTTAGCATAACTACAGCACACCCGCTGTGAGATAAGCTAGAGCCGCCACTGGCTAGATATATAAAATTGATATTCTGTGAGTGGTAAATCATCTACGTTTAATAATTACGAGAATTCAAATACAATGATTATCTAAAACAAGACTGCCTCGGGAAAAACAAAAAACAAAGTTACATAGAATTATGTTAATAATGATTTCATAGAGAAATGGCTTTTAATTAAATGAAAGCCTTCTCTGAAAGTCGGTTTTTATTCAATTTTACTTCAGTTAAAGAGTAATGTTGGACTATTGAAACAAGAGACAGCGTTGAGAACGATGGCGAATATTATATTAACACCGACCGATTTCTTTTGAGATATTTAATGTGTTATGATTGAATTAACAATTAAATACAATTTCAAATTCTAATTGTTTAAACATTGTGCGATTCTACATGTTGTGTCACTATCGATTCGGGTTTCACCTTTCGGCATCTTCAGACATTCTATGGCGAATATTATTATATTATATCAATTCCGACTGATTTCTTTTAAAGACAGTTTTGAGGCATTCGATGTGTCATTATGACGAGTGAATTTTAATTGTTGAAACTGTATGATTCCACCTTTCGGAATCTTCAGGCATTCGACGACACGGGTGTTGCGAACTCACAGTTCTTACATGAACTTGTTTGATTGACCTCCTTATTATCAAATTTGAATTGTTACAACTTTGTACAATTCCACATGATTTGTCACAAACGACCCGGGTTTCGCATTTCGGCATCTTCAGGCATTCTATTACACGAACGCCTGAAGATGCCGAAAGGTGAAACCCGTGTCGTTAGTGACAAAACACGTGAAGTCGTACAAAGTTTAAAGAATTCAAATTTGATATTGAGTTTCCAACAAGCACCATTAGTTGGTGTCATAAATTTTTCAGTTCTGATGCATCTTTATACCGAAAGGTAAAACCCGTGTCGTTATTGACAAAACTTGTCTTGTTCAACAATTCAAATTTGATATAAAAATTCCACTTAGCATCTTAGTCGATATCATAAATTCCTTATTATCGTTGTTTTTTGTCTAGTTATATATTTATTTAATTTCCAACATTAATTTTATAAATATTTAGACGTTGTAAAAGCAATAAACTTTTGAAGCTTATAAATAAAATAAAAACTTTTGTTTACTATATTGTCTTAAAATGATATTCTTTACTGAGGTGATCAGTGAATATTATGTTAATTTTTAAAATTTATGTTTCATATCCAAGCATAATCAAACTGGAATCTTATAAGTGAAGCGTCGAAAACGTCCGATTTAGAACCGTTAAGAAAATGCGGTAAAAACTTCCATTTTCATACACACCGCAGCGCAGTAGGAATCTATTGAAAACATTTTAAAATCACACGAGAGAAAAAAAACAACAAAGGGACGCAAAAAAAAAACAAAAAACGCGACAAAAAGAAGGAATGAGTAAAAACGGCTGGATAATGAAAGTAAAAGACTGGGTGAAATTTAAAAAGGTAAATATATCCACAATACGACATTAAAGTGGAAAGAAGAAACGGGATTTTTCTTTTTCGACAAATGAAATTTAACGAAGTAAGAAAATTTCAATTTACTCAATACCCTTAATCGAAAACCGAAAATGAATTTAATCAAAAAATATTCGTTTGGTAAAACTTAATCAGATATCTAATTAAACATTTGTTTAACAGACTGATTGACAACGTCTCAACTGTTGAAACGGCTGATTAGTTTTTTAATAGTCGCTACTTAGAAATTTCACGTTACAATATAGTAGGATTCATCCCAAAAATCCCTTTTAAATTTGAACAGTTAAATAGAGCAAATGTTTTTTGATTTTTTTTTAACTTATTCAACGGTGTACTCACCACTAAACTATATGGCTTCACACATTTAAAGAGGTATTGTTTCATCGCGTGTGAAAACAAGACGACATCTACGCTCAAACATCAATTCGCAAATGACGGATTTACCTATGTGCCAGCGTATATTTACGTCTATAAATCTTGCACGATATTATATAAAATGAAAAATTGATTTATTATTCACTTTTGAGATGTTAACTGTCACTTCTTGATGGAAAAGCAAGAAATTTTAAATAATAAAGACAAAATTTTAGTACTGATTTCCACAATACTTGTTTTTAATCTGGACCGGTTTCTCTCATCGCGAGCAATATCAACTGATAGAATACAATTTACAAGCAATTCTATTTATACAAAATATTTGAGTTAAATGTAGCAGGTATACAAAAATCATGTGTTCTATAATTATTGATTTACCTTATTTTTGTTTAAAACGAAATATCGAAAAATATCTACAATTTATGATATCGACTGAAAGTCAAAATCGACTGAAATTCAAAATCAAATTTGAGTTCTTGAAATTTTGAAAGATTTCACATGTTTAATCGTAATCGTTTAATGATTTAAACATGTCGAATAGTTTAACCACTTGACTATATATCTTAAATGTAAATTTTATATAACTTATAAAATTACTATTTTTTCACTGTGTTAAAATAAAAAAAAACTTACGTGGATATCATATAATATCATAAAAAGTACGTGACTTACAGAATGTAAAACATTTCATAATGATGAAAAAGTCTAACGATATGATTTCCAAATGATCAAAGAGGTTTTTGTGACAAAGCGATATGCATGGAAGAAAGGATATTAATTCACGAATAATAATTTCTATCTCTTTGAAAAGGAATTCGTATGAATATTCGATTGCGCCGATCCGGAAAAAGCGAAGCTATTCATTCGCGATTCGATTGTTTCACAGCGGGGAAAAATTTTCGAGTGCAAAATAAATATGGACAATTTAAATTGAAAAAGTCAATTAACGCTTTTCTCTATGGTTTGATTAAAACGGTAGGGTGAAAAGCAAAATTAAAGATGGAACACGTGAAAAGCTTTCTACGTATTAATGTTACATCAGATAGTCCATTTAACTTGCTAACAATTGAAAGTTGGTTAATTGGATATGATTTCGTTTTCTATA
This sequence comes from Himalopsyche japonica, assembly GCA_028555115.1. Taxonomy (NCBI): domain Eukaryota; kingdom Metazoa; phylum Arthropoda; class Insecta; order Trichoptera; family Rhyacophilidae; genus Himalopsyche; species Himalopsyche japonica. The sequence goes on along the minus strand of JAHFWJ010000465.1, from coordinate 440,974 downwards.
TTTCAACCGTATCAGTGCTGGGCTGTGTTGAAGATATTCCAACACCAAGCACGTACATAATTTATTAAATAATTTAATATTAACCTTTGTCCGCGTCAAAAAATAAAACTCAAGCCCTGTACGCGGCAGCTATTTTGCGGATTTTTGATGATAAATATAATATTACTTCAAATAATCAAATATGTTAATTGTCACATAGAATTTTTTTCGAATAGTGATATACAATATATTTCTCGTATTTTTCTTTTAATTCATATTCAACATAACAATAATCATTCTTCATAACGTCGCCATTTTACAAAACATCGCCACATGCCACCTTATCGTGCAAGTGACGTATTTATATCATAAATATGTTGACACTAATATTCTCTGTATTGACGTACCGATAAATTATTATATTTATTTATGTTCTAGTTTTTTTTAAAACAAAATAATATATTACAATGTTATATATTTGAAATGAACGGCACACGGCGGCCATCTTGCATCGGCGATGCAATATTCACGCTGCATAGATGGCTGTTTAGTAGCTACCACAAATATATTATATTATATTAAAATGGTTTTGACCAAATCCAATAGATGGGATTACCGCGAGCATTATCAACGGATGTTCATCATGATGATCAGTTGATAATGCTCGCGACTCGCGATGAGCGAAACCGGTCCTGATCAAAAAATATATTGTGGAAATAAGTACTAAAAAATGTGTTTTTATTATTTAAAATATCATGCCTTTCCATCAGGAAGTGACAGTTGACACCTTAAAAGTGATATAAATATATATTCAGTAATATATTCAACCTATTTTGAACTTTAACACATTACAGATGACTGAACTGGTATTACGAGGCTAGAACGCAATGCCCAATGTTACTATGTGCGCCATACGCGCTGAGGACATGGCAACTGTAACGCACATAGCTACCATACGCGTACAAAGAGTTAATTAAAAAATCTTATGGAAACTATTTAAAAAATTGGCTTAAATGCAATAGTATAAGCACTGTTGAAACGATTGTATTTTTGAGAATCAAATATAAATACACTACAATCAGCTGTCTCAATTTTTATTGAGTTATACATTGAGTGGTTAATTTTCTGATGACATTGACCCTCTTATTAGTTTATTTCTAAATTTTCTTAATTAAGTATTATATGCTCTCCAATGTTTTGATAAAACATTGCAACACCTTTGCGTTGAACGTTACGTTTTTGGATACGTGTGATAGAACACCTGAAGATCGTGAATGTGGAATTCTACACACTTGCAACGATTCAAATTAAACTCGATAAAATATTCACAGGATGTTTCCAGTGATCACAAAAGGGACAAAAATATCAACTAGTATAAAATCAAATCACCGTGTCACCTCTGATAGGGAACACGTGATGTTTTTTCATTACCTACATTGTTTTTTCCGCATCGCCAAGCGACGTGAGCCGTAATGAACCGTCTATTGAATTTTTGCATCTAGGCTGGCCACCTAAACAGCACACCGCGAGCGATTCCAGCCCCGCAAATTGAATTACAGTACTCAGCGATGTTAAAAAGCGCTTCCGCTATTCGCTGCGAACGGAGGAGGCTGGGAGAAATAGAGGGCACTTGAGAATTGTCATGTGAAGGATAAATGAACAGCTGTACATGCTATAATTGATGTTATTTACGATATTAACTGAGAGTGTTTGATAAAATTCCAAAATCGAATTAAAATTTTTGAAGTTGTGTACAATTAAATATGTTACATATCTAAATATGACATACTTATCATACAGAATATAGTGCAACGACTGTCTGTAATTCTACGTGGGAAAAATCACGTTTACTATAGACCGGAGTCTCGTGTAAAATTTTACTGTATTATTGATTGAATTGGCATTCACTTGGTAGAACTCCATTATAACACGGTGAAAAAATAGCAATGTATTTTAGTTCTACAAAATTTCATTATACACATCAACGGTCCTATAAAAATGTTTCGCAGCAGCACCAATTTTTTGTTTATAATTTTAATGTAAATAACAGCTGTATTTTCAAAAAGAATGAATTAACAAGAAGTCCTGTGAAATCAATGAAATCGGAAATATGAATAATTTTACAGATTAGTTTGTAAGAACGCAATGTTTTGTGGCCACTTCTCTAGACATTATAATTACAGAGCAAATTAAATAAAGACGCATATACAATTTTTACAAATTATTTATTATCAGAATACGTCCATTTAATGCTGATAAAGGTGTTAAACGACTGCATCAAAACACGAGAGGATAGTAAACCTTTTGAACATGAATAACAAATAAACAGAGCCTAATTAAATGGCATTTTTAACGACCAGTTAAAACTCACTAATTCTCCGTATGATAAACATTTTATTTGCTAACTATTATTTTTTATTTTAATCGGATATATATTTTTTGAAAACTTATGGTTTTTTAGGTAATTATAAAATTTAAATTTTGTATAAATAACCTTGCTACAAATTAAATTGTATCAGCTAATAATGCTTGCGATGAGCGAAACTTGTCGTGAAATAATAAATAAAAATTATGGGAATAATACTGTGTATAATTATTTTAATTTCGTACATTTTTTTTCATTAAATTTAAATAAATATTAAGTTTTTATGTATGAAAGTGAAAATGGAACATGAATAGTAAAATTCGATAAACTTTCAGAACACGTTTTCGGGAAGTGATAGCAATGGATATTTCATTCTTTTAACACATAACGGGAATATTACATCACTCTGCTGTGAGTTATGTCTTTAGGCGAAACCACAAGAAAGATGGCCGGGGGTTGTAATGACACTAATGGATTTGTCTAGGCCTATGTGGGGGTGATAAAACACTGTATCTGCATCTAACCCTCTCGGAATAATATGTTTTCGTGATGCTACAAAATACAAGCACACAATCGTTTTGCGAAATAAACTGGATAATGTTATATTTTATATCACTTTTAATGTTTTAACTGTCACTTCTTGGCCGAAAGGCATGATATTTAAATGATAAAAACACATTTTTAGTACTTATTTCCACAATATATTATTTGATCAGGACCAGTTTCGTTCATCGCGAGTATTCTCAAATAATAGAATACCATTTATAAGCTTGTTTATTTATAGAAAATATATTCGAGTTAATGCTTATTTTATATGTTTAAAAATTTATGATATTGACTGCAGGTGCGTGGAGGAATTTCAATATCAAATTTGAGTTGTTGAAACTTTATACGATTTCAAATGTTTAGTTTATCACACGGATGCTAAATAAGTTTTACATTATTTTGTTGCATCGGTGTGAAAGAATGCCTAAAGTTTCCGAAAGGCGAAACCCAGGTCGTTAATGACAAAACACGTGTAATAGTTCAAAATTTCAACAATTTAAATTAAAAACTATTTTGTTTATGTTTCGCTTTTAAAGTTAAAATAAAAAAAAAAACGTAACTCCAATTATAGAAAAGTACTAAGACCCGATTAACACGCTGTCGGTTGAGGGTTAATTGTATTTATCAAAGAAATATTAGTGTATCTCTATTGAATTCAATGACATTTTATTGAAAATAATCGACCTATCATGGAAATAACCTATTTGTCATAGATTGCTTGCTGGCAGAGTAATCAACCCAGTTTGGAGCAAAACAGACTCACAATGAAAGGCCGACAAAACGTAATGAAATTTTGCCGATAGCTAATACTCTAGTGACAGATGTTGATACGATTTGAAAACATGACATAAGCAACAAGGAAATTCGACGAACAAATGAAAATCGGCGCAATGTAAAGGCAAACAAATGACATTCAACACAGAATACAAAACCGAGGAAAATTTAAGCCACAAAAAAATCATTTTCTTTGAATTCTTTGCGAAATATTGTATATTTACGAAACAATGATGAGTTTGTATTGGAATTATTGTTTTAGAATAACACTGTGACATGACAAGATATAATCAAATATTAAAATTGTTCACGAATTCATTAAGGAGTACTCTATATCATACAATAATCCATCATCCAAGGGAAAATAGAAACTGAATACAAAATTCATGACGTAAGTAATAGCCAATCAGGGCGACTGTTTGCAAAATTAATAAACAATTTCCAACTCAATTTTCGGTGAAAGGTCATTGAAAATTAACAATTTAATCAATAATGCTGTGATGAATATGAATGGAATATTCATACTGGTTCATTAATGAATAAAAAACGAGGATAACATGGAAAAAATAATGACTTGTTTCAGTTCAAATGATGTATTTGACTTCGTTGGAAACGTTTTGATTGTATATTATTCAATTTTAAATCTATGCAACTTGTCGTTAGTTAACTGAAAAATTATTTAACACTTTTGGGGCAGTCATTATTATATACTCGGTAATCAATAATCCTCCGATTGCTAATATTTCAACTGTTGAAATTGCTTATTGCAGTGAGTTAGTAGTGGATGATTAAAAATATAACAGATTTAACGAGGTAAAAACTTTCGTGAAAGAGCTAATTTTTTATTGATACATATTCTAATTTGTATTGATTTAGATCAATGATATTCAAACGGTATTTTCCGCAAAATTCCGGGGTTCCACGAGTCAAAATAAAAATTCACGAGTCAAAAAACTTTTAGTTATGTAGTTTTACTAGTATGGTAGCATTAGGTCAGAATGCTTGCCAATAAAAGGGACAGAACAATTTATCGAGATATCAACAGATTTGACGATTTTACATAAAGTAACTATAACACATTGATCTACTTTAAATGTATATTTTTTCTTGAAATGGTATTGGTTTTCCCAAAAACCCCTATAATTCTTAAGGTCCACAAAAGACCACTAATATAGACACTAATTTATTTTGAAAATAGTCAGTTAAAAGTATTTCCATGGATTGGCAGTAATGAGTTAACGCCAAATTTTATTTTAACGGTGTTGTGAAGATTAACATTTTGACAATTGATAATGTTCGCGGTAAGACTAACCAGTTCTGATCATTCTGTGGAAAATTTTTTTTTTACTCTGGATGTAGTGTTTAAAAAAAAAAGTGTTTTGTTTACTTTAAAACAGTAAAGTTAAATTTGAAATCGGTAATGAATGTTCATAAATTAACTGCAGGATAAGAAATATCATAATTATTTTGCGATCGCGAGGAATGTAGAATTTAATTAACACATTTTTAATATTACTTATATTGCGGAAACAGTTGTTATTTAAAATAGCATACCTTTATAGCGAAAAATGACAGTCAACACGTTAAAAAAAGGAATTAAGTATATTTGATACGACTAGTATAAAATTTTGTTATATCCAAAATAATAAAAAAATGTCATTCGTTATCTTAAGAAGTTCTCTTGAACATTTAATTTGGCAGTGTTCAGTGGTCTTTTCTATCAAAGATGAAACAATATTACTTCATTTACGAACAGGGGGCAACTTTTACTACAAAGAGTATGCAAACGGATTAATTAATTCAAGCTAACTAATGTAGGCAATTATCCGACGTCACGGAATGGAATGAGAGTAAATAAATTTAGAGAACATAGGACGGAATGTAGAAGTTAAATCTTCAGCATTCGATTCATAGAAGATTGATATATTTTATGTAAATATACACCATTTTAATATACAACTGAAGTACTTTTTTAATTGACTTTTTGGGATAAATTTTCTTCAACGTATCTGTTTTTTTATATTATAAATTCGGTGGTTGATATGTGGAAATTGAATTTAGTTCACTTTTCACAAATTTATTATATAATATTCAGACCGATTTCGCCCATCGCGAGCATTATCAACCGATACAATACAAATTAAGACTAGACTAACTGTATGCTTTACCATCTACCTAGAAGTGACAGTTAGAACATTACAAGTGAAAATTGATTATTAACATATTTTATCGGGTATTTCAATAGGGACGCTCGAAATTTGATAGGTTAGAGTAGCTTTCTTGCTAAAGTGGCAAGTTATAGAGTTGATAAATTTGAGAAAACCATTAAATTTGGATGGACATTCCGCACGAGTGATTTAAGGCCATGAACTGGTTACCAAAATCATGCGATTTAATGCCTTTGGAATTCTTCTTTTGGAGTTATCTTGAATCGCTTATATATACATATATATATATATTAAAAATTAAAAGTTGGATAATAACAGAGTTAATCTGAACTTGCAATTAATTTTAATCGATATAAAACACTTTTTGGAAAATATGTAACACGCTAAATCCATTGATAAATTTAATATAATTTATTATATCAACTGAGGGTTCCAGGTGGACTTACAATATCAAACATAAATTGTTTAAACAATGTTGTTACTCGCGATCCAGCTTTCGCCTTTCGACATCTTCAGACATTCTATCACACGTATGCAAAAAGACTGACAAACAGTAAGCAGTTGGCATCGGTTATATCAAGGATTTCCAACCCCGTGTCGATTCGAGTGTGCCCGCCACTATTCTACCGTGACAGAATTTTTTCATAAATACTAATTAAAATGTAAATTATTTTTATTTATTTGTTAGTTTTAATTTTTTTAAGTACCTATGTTTATGATATTCGTTCGTATGTTTGCGATATGGTATGTATGAGTATTTTTTTTTATTTAGTACTCTCGAACAATTACAAATTTCCTTAGAAAAATCAGCTGTGCCCGCCACCCTACCGATATTTTAGAATGCGCTTTAGAGAACAAAAAGGTTAGGAATCCCTGGGTTATACTGAAGTGGAATTACACATGAAAAAATATGGAATGTAAAACAATGAGATTAACAGATAACATATTTGAAATAATTTCAGTAAATTCTGATTTCCTAATAATTACATTCTTTATTATTATTTCTACAGTTTATTATTTATACTGATAACCGGTTTAAGCTTAACTTAAAATTGTGTATAAATATCAAAGTTTGTAATCAATCGATAATTCTCGATGATCGAAACCAGTCCCTATCATAAACAATAATATAAAGAAATAAGACTGTAAATATGTTTTTATTAATTGAAATATATGTAATCCCTTTCCACAAAGTGTTAGCAAACACCCTGTAAGAGATAATTACATTCAATTATGGAAATGATAGTCCGACAAAAATTTCATTCGTGCAATGGGTCACCCGATATTTAATCCCACCGTAACGTACTAATTTAAAATAAGTGGGTATCTCTATGAATCAAATTATTTAATTAAATTTTAATGGTAGTTGATTGTGGCAGAAACGTTTATTCAAAAAGTATAATCAAATGGCAACACCACTTGCTTTGTCAACTGTTTTCAAATTCGTTTTCGAATCCCTCTTATACAAGAAAACATTTTAATAATTGTAATTCTGTAATATCAACCAATCTGGATCGAAATAAACACTGAAAATAACGGATCTTTTGATTTTCATCATCGACGCCTGAATAGCTGGAATTAGGATCATAACTCTTCTTTACATTTTGCTGTCCCTCCCGCTCCTACGTTGTCAGTGGCACTAAATAATCGAACTCTTGTTATGAACTAGGGTTATGGAGTTGGAGTTATGAAGTCGCGGTATAAGTTGGAATCAGGACCGGTTTCACCCGTCGCGAACCTTATCAAATAATTCAATATAAACCAATAAAGGCTTTTTAAATAATAAAACCACAATTTTAGAACTTATTTACACAATATATTTTTTAATCACCACCGGTTTCGCTCATCGCGAGCATTATCAACTGATACAATTTACAAGTCTATTTTGATCATTAAATACACTGTGGAAATAAGTACTAAACACAATTTATGATATCGGCTGAAGGTGCTTGATGGAATTTCAATATCAAATTTGAATTGTTACAACTTAAGTTTGTACGTAAAATTGTTAAGTACGATTCCACATGTCATATGTTCGTCAGTTCTGTTGCATCCGTGTGATAGAATGCCCGAAGATGCCGAAAGGGGAAACCCAGGTATTTAGTGACAAAACATGTGGAATCGTACAAAGTAGTAACAATTCATATTTGATAAAATACAATTTACAAGTAAGTCAAATATAGTTTTTTAAAGCTTTTATATAAACATTTTGCGTTAAAGGTAGCAGGTATACAAAACCTGGGGTTCAAGAACTAAGAAACGATCTACAGGAAATCATACAATATTAATACAAATGTAAATTAATTTGAAAATAAAATGTTAACAATCTCGTATTAATAATTTTCAATCAATTGATAATGCTCGTGATCAGCGAAACCGGTCCTGATCAAAAAATATATTGTGGAAATAAGTACTAAAAAATGTGTTTTCAGTATTTATAATATCGTGCCTTTCCATCAAGAAGTGACAGTTAATATCTTAAAAGTGGGCAAAGCAAGACTATTATATTATATAAAAAAAAATAAACAGTGTATTGTGTGTGTACCGATTATATGTAAGCAGATAGTAAGAGACTTCATACTAGGGCTGCGGAGTCGAAGTCGTGTAGTCGTGTTGTGAGAAACGAATGACTTCCACACTTTTTGATTAGACTTTTTTGAAACATACCTAAATGAATAATTTTCAAGATTGGCGGGGTGATCTTTAATTAAATGCATTTTCATAGAAATGGCAGAAAAAACCTAACAAAATTAAACATTTTTTAGTCGTAGTCGTGTTGTGTTATTGGTCAACGTCAGAGTCGGAACGATGTATTAGTTTGTTTTAACGACACCGCAGCCCTGCTCTTAACCTTTGATATCGGGTCGCATTTCAAATATTTTCGTATCAAAAATGTGAGTAAAAGTATTACAATTGAAAGGAAAAGCCGCAACCTATCACGACCTCTTTTAAAGTCGTTATACCATCCCTCTGTCAATATCAACAATTCGACCTTTGTATACTTTCCCCACGAAAAAAGAATATTCGAGGGATACTACCCCTACATTCGGCTGGATCCTCTCACGAAGAAGTTTACCCGTTCCTTGTAGTTAAAAACTTTATAAGCCTTCCCTTACGTGCAAGTTTCTGGCTTCTTTGAGGTCAATATTCGTGGGGAACCTACATATATTATCTACGATCGTGTACACGCAGTCGACATACGACCTTTATCAAGTAAATATTATTTCTGAATATATTGATTGAATTGGTATTCACTTGGTAGAACTCCATTATAACACGGTGAAAAAAATAGCAATGTATTTTAGTTCTACAAAATTATTTTTAACAAATATAGTTGATAGCTATTTCGGCTCACACCATCGTCAGAACTATGTTTAAACTAACGTTCGCTTATCTATATATAGCTGTGCAGAAAAGGCATACAACACATCCTCTCTCCTGTTCTAACGGCCTAGCTTGTTACTTTAACACAATGACACTAAATTTTCAAAAATTCTAAATGAAACAATAGGTGTCTATGACAATTAGTTTATATGTGGGACGGAAGTGGTCATTATGGAAGCAAATCAAACCACCCCTTTGTACAACGGCTTGACAAGTGGCGATACTATAATATAACAATAGTTTGTTCGTTAAGAATCCTTTGTGATAATTGGTGTCTATTGATTTCCAGCTATTCCAAAGCCGTCATTCTCCGACCCTTACTACAAAGATGCAAACATTTAGGCGCTAAGTTTGAATTTATATTATGTGATTTATTAATAACGTGATTAGCGAATTGTGAATCTGTTTGATTTTGATTATTTCTGAAACTATTACGTGTTTTTCCGCCAAATAATTGATATAGACACTAACTATCGCGGTAAAAAAAAATTAAAGCTCTATAAATTTTATTAAATATATAGTCACCAGCTATTTCGGCCTACGCCTTTATCAAAACTATGTTTGAACGTAGACTTACTTGTCTATATATTAAACGGTGAAGAAAATGTACATAATACATATTTTTTTCTATTCTCACATCATATGTTGAGTTAATAAATTCTAAAATGTAGTAAATTAGTTTTATTAATTTAAATTAAAGAAATTCTCGAAGTGAGATTTAATCTGGATTTTTTTATTTCGTGTGAATAAACGTAAATAGTAAATAAGTGTTGTAAAACAATGATTTATTCTAAAGATGCATTAAGGTGGATTTATATTTGTTTGTTCACTAAGAATGTCATTGGATTACTGATATCTATTAATTTGTAATTGCTCGTAAATATGTACGTTTAAACATATTTCTGATGAGGGCGAAAGCCGAAATAACTATCAATTAAGCACCATTTTTCACTATGCTATAATGGAGCACTACCAAGTAAATGCGAATTCAATCGACAAAAAAATATCAAGTTTACAAATGGTATACAAAGGTTCAAAACTGAGAAAACAATTTACAGTCATACAATAAATATTTATATATGAAGTAAAATAGTTTATAAATTATTATTAAGTTGATGTTAATATTTTATGGAGCGAAACCGGTCCTGACAACAAAATATATTTAGGAAATAGTTCAAACTTTTCGAAAGATTTAATGACGCTTTTCGGTATGACGGTGAATGTAGGTTGGAATGAATTGAAAGATGAAAACACAAATCCTTTTTGGGAAAATATTTCTTTGTCTTGTTATGTCAAAAAACTTATATAACATATACCCACAAATCTGTTGGATTTTCGTGTGTCGCTATAATCAGAATTCCTCAACGCAACGTTTAATATAAAATGACGGCGAAATTTCTTCTACTTCTTCGAACCGCCGATACATTTGATCAATCGGATTCCGAACGGTCAAGCAAATCAATCAGCCCAGGGCAGTAACAATTGACAATCGGATGAGGAGGTGGGCGCTGAGCTTCCTTTCGCCCGATTCGCGTCAAATAACATCATCGTGGGGCAATTGACATACCACAGTATAAAATATTGTTACCACATGAAGGGAATTTTTCCCAGCGAGTGGACCTAAAGACTTTTAATACTTTTCGCTATTACATGTACACACATAGAAATAACTTACAGCGCCTTTGAAGACCGGCGAAATCAATAAACCAAACGTAACAACATAAGTCGTAGAAATATGCAAAAGTAATCTATTCATTAGTATAAAACATAGTGAAAGCACAATTATTTATTCAGCTTAACATGATAATATATTAAATATTTAATATGTCAACAAATCCCAGATAAGTTCATAACCTTTATTAAACGAACAGTTCAACCTTTTTCATTTTCCTTTTACCAACTTATTGCATATTTAAACATCAATTATTGAAACTTTGTATAATACTATTCCGAATGTGTTGTCACCAACGAAATGCTTATCCAAATTTGAATTGTTACAACTTTGTACGATTTAACATGTTTTGTCACTAACATCCCGGGTTTCGCCTTTCGGCATCTTCAGGCACTCTATCACATGGATGCAACAGAACTGACGTAAATTAAACATCCAAATGCTTATCCAATAAATTATAATAATAAGAAAGTATTTATTAAAAAAATAATTAGTATTATCAGTCTAATCTCGCGATGAATTAAGCCGGCCCTGGTCATAAAACATATTATGAAAATGTTACTTAATATGCGTTCTATTTTTTAATTAAATTGGCATTCACTTGGTAGAATTCCATTATAACACGGTGTAAAAACAACAAAGTATTTAAATTTTAGAAAAATTATAAGGTAATTCGGCTTACGCCCTCGTCGGAACTATCTACTAACTGACTATAGTTTTGACGACGCTATCAAAAATATGTATTTATCTTTTATTTTTTGTAGAACTAATCTACATTGCTATTTTTACTGTGTTAAAATAGAGTTCTACAAAATAAATGCCAATTAAATCAATAAACTTAAAAATTACTCTTTTTTCAGAATTTGTAGTCCGTTACGTTTTGGAGGCGATCAAATAAAGTAGCTAAAAATTGTAAGATAAAATTTGAATTGTTACAACTTTGTGCGGTTACACGTGTTTCGTCACAAACGACTGGGGTTTCGCCTTTCGGCATCTTCAGGCATTCTATCACACGGATGCAACAAAACTTGAACGTCAGTTATATAAGTATATAAAATAATTAAAAAATATGTTTACACAATCCTGGGAAGAGAGAATAATGCATACAAAGGACGAATCTAGTTAAATAACATCACTCCAATATACTTAAAGCCACAAGACTTAATTTCATAGAAAATAACTCAATACTCAAAGTGTAATACAGAACGACGCATAACACTGCTCTGCCATATATTATGACGGCGTAAATACGATCAGATAACGTTCATGCTAATCCGCCCTTGTTAAGGTGCATTTATAACAAGCCAGAGGGAAAGTCCCAATCGCGAGGCGTCGCGTCTCACATACCCGGCAAGCCGTGACGTAAAATTATGATGATGTGAGAATATTCGCTCTCACCGGAAAATCGTTAACTAGGAACTCCTGCGAGCCGGAAGCAGGGATGCGATAAAAATTTGATAGATGTGTTACGCTACCATATCCCCGTTTCACGGTACAGTATTAATATAGCATCTAGCCGTGTAGTGGAATAAATAATGTCCAGTCAGCTCATTTTGAATATACAACGGTGATTAAGCAAAAAAGAAAGCAAGAGAAAAAATTAGGAAAATTAAAACAGTTTTTTAAACACGCAAACGATTGGGTGGAGTCAAAATTATAAATTGAAGAGAAGATTGGATGAATTGAATGACATTTTTTCGTAAGGATGTCAGCCGTTGCCACAACATATCACAAATTGATTTTCTGTTTGGATAGAAAATTAATATAAATTACAGTCAATCAATATAAAAAATTGTTTTTTTTCCTGCTGTAACAATTCCTAGCCTGCAAAGCGGCCTCTGTTTTCCTGTAAATTTTTTATTTTTAGAGTAGTGACACTATTTTAAATAATAAAAACATGGTAAATAATTGTAATTGTAATTCTTAATAAGTGATTGTGAACATTGAATTTTTATACTAATTTACTTTATTTGTATCAATACTGTATGATTTTATGTAAATTGTTTCCTAGTTCTTGTACCCATGGTTTTGTACACCTGCTACCTTTAACTCAAATTAATTTTTTGTTTTGTATAAATAGACTTGTTTGTTAATTGTATTCTATCAGTTGATAATGCTCGCGATGAGCGAAACCGGTCCTGATCAAAAAATATATTGTGGAAATAAGTACTAAAAAAAGGGTTTTTATTATTTAAAATATAATGCCTTTCCATCAAGAAGTGACAGTTAACACCTTAAAAGTGAGTAGTGACACTAGCCATACTCAACTTGCGGCCTAATCAGCTCTTATGTGCAGCCCAAAATAGTTAACGATTTTAGATACGTTGGTTTTTTTTGTGTTGTTCATTGTTATTTTTTTCTTTGAAAAATAAACAAATACACAAAGTCTATAGTATGTTATATAAACAGTTTACTATAAATATGTTGCGGCCCACGTAGAGAAACAAAAATCGGAATGCGGCCCGGAGAAAAAAAAGATTGAGTATAGTTGAGTTACTCTGTTTTCAAATCCCTTCCCGAATGAATATCGCCAACTGAATGTGAAACTAGTTTTTTTTAATGTGTCAAGTGTCACTTCTTGGTGGAAAGGTATTATATTTAAATGATAAAAAACAATGGTGGATAGTTTATTTTTTCTCTATAATTTTACGCAATATGATTATAATTTCACGAGCATTTTTAACTGTATAAATTCTCGTGATGAGCGGCACTAGAAGAAAAGTTAGCTGATTTTTTAATATAATGCAAGAAAGCAAATCAAACATTTAAATCATCTGTAAGAATTACTTTAATCTTCAATCTAATCAATTAAAATATGATACTATAAGAGAAAACCTTTGGCAGATCAAAAATTACCGTCTCACTTTAAAAACACGTTCAAAAAACAATTTAATACAAAATAGAATAATGAACTAATTCTACATTCAACTGACACTATATTATTGTAGTTGGACCTATTTTGAATATTTTTTTTAAGACAGCATTTTTAAAATTGTAGCTTAAGCCTGTCGTCCAGGAAAAAATGTCATTAAAGAGCTGTTGGTTGGAAAAAACGTATTGCTAATAATGCACATAGCCTGTTTATATATGTTTTAGGAAAATCTATTTATTATACTTCCATCCACTTTAAAAGTAAGCTTATCTGTTAGATTTAGGTTTTAAATGTATATTTTAATTGAAAAGGACACCCATACAGTGAAAGTGTAAAATATAGCTCTAGCATTGTATCGAACTAGGAAAAAAGATTAGTTCGCATGTTGGAAATTTTGTTAAGCTTCTATTCAACCATGGATCTGAATTTTCCTAAGTGATTAGAAAGTTTCACTTGGGTCCATGCTTTGTAAGCTTTGAAAGCATTTTTTTACGTCATTAGTACGTATTAAAATGTCTTACGATAGTTTTGTCAGAAACCTGAAGTTGGAAATGCACTACAACGCCTTTCAAAATAATAATATTAACATAACTTGAAAGAAGTGGTTCATTTCTAGAAGACTTTAAAATGATGTATTATATATCCCGCACATCTATAATATTATGAATAATTTCGCTTAAAATCTGCAATTTCTATTGTTATAATAATGGAGCTGAGGAAAGCAGTTTTTCTTCGTTCTTGATATCTTGATAAGCAATACCCTTAGCCGGAAGGGTCCCGGAAAGCGAGTAGGAAGTGAGAACCTAGCCAACTGGGTCACGGAGATCCATATCACTTCCCGTCACAGTGACACGGCGGCGGAGGGGGTAGGCAGGTAGACCCCACCCTCCAAAATTAGATGAGATAACGTCTGTATCCCAGCGTTCGCACATATTTAAAACATCCCACATTAGCATATTCAATCTCCGCTGTTAGTTTATAATCTTTCATAGCATGCTAGATCAAACGAAGCGAGGTTTGCTGATGTGAATTTTGATGGGTATCGAGGTGTTTTAACCCTTTCCGTGCTAATGCTAATGGGATATTCCATCACTAAAAACTTGGAATATTACTTTAAAAAAAATGGAAATAGTACTGAAATCTTTTGTTTGCCGAAAGCCGATATTAATTTAATAAAAATGACAGAGCCGTCGGCTCAACATTGTCACACACGACTGGCATATTTCAAACAGTACACCCAGTCCTTTTTTTACGCGTTTTTTTTTACGCGAATTCGATTATAGGCGATATTTTTGGACGGCACCGTTACATTTTTTTACGCCTTTCATTCGTTTTTACGCGATTTTTTCCCCAAATTCGTTTTAAAGAAGAAATTTGTATATGATGCTAGGCTTGTACGTTTCATTATTTTTTAAAATAAAAAATATGCGTATTTTTAAAACTTAATATTGAAAAGCATTTATTTAAATATTCATACTAGTGTAGTGTAGACTAGTGTATCGAATATTATGCGAATTTATGTATAAGGGTTTGTAAAAAAATGTAATGCAATTGCGTAAAAGTTGTGTTTTTTTTACGCGATATTTTTTACGCACCTTTTTCTGGAACCAATGTATCGCGTAAAAAAGGACTGGGTGTATGTAGTATATTGTTCCAAGAGCATACAACATGTGGCATAAAATATATCATAAATAATAGCATATCGGCTGAAGGTGCTTGATGGAATTTCAGTATCAAATTTGAATTGTTACAACTTTTAAAATATTATTAAATTTGTTTTAGCTGCAATTTACTGCTTGCTTGGAGTAAGTGTTTTGCTGTAATTAATAACTTTGGTATATAGACTATGCTAGCTATTTATTTAACGTCAGTTATGTTGCATCCGTGTGATAGAACGCCTGAAGATGCCGAAAGGCGAAACCCGGGTCGTTAGTAACAAAACATGTGGAATCGTACAAATTTGTAAAAATTCAAATTAAACAATGTTATATTTGCACTTTTTGTGTTAGAATTGCGAAATTTTTCGCAATATTTTTTCTTAAAAGCTCTGCAACCAAATGTTTAACACCATTTTTATAATTCAAAATAATTCCTTTCCACCATGTGACATATAGCCCGTTTAAAGTCACTGGACGTTTTTTTCTAAATGTGTCACGTGTTGTGTACCATTTCTACATCGCTACATATAGACAAGTTAATGTACGTTTAAATATATTATATTGTAGTTCGGATGAGGCGTAAGCCAAAACAGCTATCAATTATGTATCTTATAAATTTTATAGAATTAAAATACATTGTTATTTATTCACCGTGTTGGAGCTATACCAAGTACGTGCCAATTCAATCAACAGAAACTAACTAGATTTTAAGTCTAACTTATATCGTCGATGTGACAGTTCAAGAGTTTGTTTGTTTATCTCGTACCCTTAAATAAAAAATGTCCATTATTCTTATACTCAGAATATAAATTTTCCGAGCACAGAAAGCTTTTCCCAGTGAAACCTTACTCAAAACAGTGAACCCGTACCAATACAAAGTTTCACGTGACCGTTACGACAGCTTCGTACGGAAAGTTTTCCGATGAGTGTCGGCCAGAGGAAGCTATCGACGTTGGCTAAGTGGAGTTTGCATTATCGTAAGCTATGTCTTACAACATTTCGGTGTTAATTAACAATTCAAGGATCGTTCTGACCAAAATGTTAATTATTGTTGACTGACCAACTTAGTTATGAGGACCCTCTCTCAAGATAATTTGCAGATAATCTAGACAGTAACCGCAAACATACATACATAAATATGTATATATTTATATATAAAAAATAATGTGTGTGTTTGTCCTTTATGCATGACTACACCATTCAGCCGATCGATATGAAATTTTACAAATTTATTGAGTACACTCCCGCAAAGGTTTTGTCATACCATTAGTTAATTAAAAAAATTCGGAATAAATTTGATTCTCTACTTTTCTTTAGACGTGTTAACTGTCACTGCCTAGTAAGGCATGTGATTTTAGATAATAAAAAACACATTTAATAACCGATGCTAACTGTTTATTGTGTAAAGTTTGTTGCATCCGTGTGATAGGATGTCTGAAGAAAATGCTGAAAGTCGAAATCCTTGGAGTGGTCGGTGACAAAACATGTGGAAAATTGCAATGCAATTAAGCGATAAGTGAACGTGTAGACAATTCGCATTTCAATGTAGCGGGAAAAAATCCGAGCGCCTAATTGACAAGTACCGAAACGTTCAAAGTAACTGCATACTTAAACACTATTGATATAATAAATAGCAGATATGAAGGATTGGAAAAATCTTTTTTAGTGATAAACAAAAGTAACACGCTGAAAAAATTGCAATATATATTAGTTCTAAAAAGAACTAAAATACGTTGCTATTTTTTCACCGTGTTATAATGGAGTTCTATCAAGTAAACGCCGATTCAATCAATAAACAAAAGTTTTAACAATTCAAGTGAGATACTGAAATTTCATCAAGCATCTCTAATCGACATCATAATAAACATTTTTTAGTGCCATTTCCACAACATATTTTACGACAATGAATAAATAACTGTTAATTCTTGCGATGAGGGTAGCCGGTCCTGATAATGAAACAAATTGTGGAAATTATACTGTAAAAATGTGTTTTTATTACGTAACATATATATATATATACACATACATTGAATTATGTTGACAGTCAATTTGCAAGACACGTTTTTTTTCACAAACAAATTCAAAAGCTGGAAAGTTGATGAATTTCATAGAGTTGTGATGAAATGAGATTTACACAACATGAAAGGCTGATTGTCGTTGTCTCAAAACAAAGCGTTTACTTTTTCGCGCAAGTCAAAAAGAATATTTGTCGGCAATTCACTTACGTTACTAAGAAAACACAAATTATTCATAATTTCATTACTTTACATTACAAAATATTATTTAACATTAGCGGTTGAGATTTTGATGCTTTCTTTTTCTCAATTGCGGACTTTTGATTTCGAAAAAAAATTATTAAATACAGAAAATATGTGTTTCTTACCTGTCCATTTATAATATAATATATAAATAATAAGGTTTGCGCTTCTTTCTGTGCGAGTTTTTTAATTTAATCACTATAAAGAATGGGCAGAAAAGGGACTTATAGTCAGTCGAAAGAGAGCGTATGAAAAAATCACTAAATTTAACAAAGTAAAGTTCGTCTCGATTCGTATTCACGTCAGTAAATATTTAAAGCGATGTATAATGGATTCAAGCAAGTAGAGTAACATATAAAGTCATCGGTCACTGTCCAGTAATAGGTCAGCAATAAAATTAGGACTGCTGTATCGTTGAAAAAAAAATCACGAATCGAACTAAAAAGTTTATTTTTATTGATTGAATAGGCATTTACTTGGTAGAACTTCATATAAACACGGTAAAAAAAATAGCAAAATATATTTTAAAGAACTAAAATACATTGCTAGTTTTTCACCATGTTAAGTTTATTTTTGTCAGAATTTTTCCATTTTTTCTATTTATTTTCATTAAATTAATGATCAATCAATCAACCCGGCAAATTGTTCACCAAGATATTATTCAAAATCGAGTAATCAAAAAATAGTCGGATTCGTTCGTTTTCCACGACTCCGACTCCGATATTAACCAAAATCATAACTCTTACCCCGTCTCTACAACTCTGACTGTATTATATGTAACGTAATGAAAATTAAATTAATTAAATAGATGGAATAGAAATTTTTTGTTTTTAATATGCCCACCGGTTTTACTACAACACATTTGAACAAATAAGTCTCATTAAATAATAATTAAAATGAAAATTGGAATTTCATTTACGTGACCCAGCAGGAAAAATGTCACCTGGACGATCACTGTATCTGTTACCCTATATACTAAGTACGGTAGTGAAAATAAGCTTTAGCCGTGGACCAATGAAAACTTTCAGGTGGGCAGTAAAACAAGTTACTGCTGAAACTTTCCCAGTGTACAATCGTCGAAGAGGAAACTAAAATATTTACAGCAAGCAGGTTCCTAATGGCGCCTGCACCATTACCAACTCACGTACACCTTAATAGCAAAAACTTATAAACGAACATTAAATAATTATAGTTTAGAATACTAACGATAGAAATAATCAGTACAGCACAACTAAAAGTTGATACAACTTAGTATTAGTACAAATTAGTAAAAAATCACTTTGTATTGCCATAGTTTATTTAATTTTGAGACATCTAGGTACATTTTAACACATTACAATACAAATATTACAAATAAAATGTAGGGACACGGTGAAAAAATAGCAATGTATTTTAGTCCTACGAAATTTATAACATATATGTTTGATAGCTATTTCGGCCCACGCCTTCATCAGATCTAGTATAGAAAATATTTCTGACGAAGGCGTGAGCTGAAATAGCTATCAACTATATAATACACATTATTAATTGATTGAATTGGCATTCACTTGGTAGAACTCCATTATAACACGGTGAAAAAATAGCAATGTATTTTAGTTCTACAAAATTATTTTTAACAAATATAGTTGATAGCTATTTCGGCTCACGCCATCGTCAGAACTATGCTTAAACTAACATTCGCTTATCTATATATAGCTGTGCAGAAAAGGCACACAACACATCCTCTCTCCTGTTCCAACGGCCTGGCTTGTTACTTTAACACAATGACACTAAATTTTCAAAATTCTAAATGAAACAATAGGTGTCTATGACAATAAGATTATATGTGGGACGGAAGTGGTCCTTCTAGAAGCAAATCAGACCACCCCTTTGTTCAACGGCTGGACAAGTGGCGATACTATTATGTTAGTTTGTTCGTAATATCATGTATGGAATCGTTTAATATTATGGAGATATATTATTAATTTTGTAGAACTAAAATTAATTGATATTGAAATTTAGTCGATATCATAAATTATAGATATTTAGCTGATAGCTATTTCGTTTGAAAATCGTTTCGACATGAATTTTGTAGAACTAAAACATTGCTATTTTTTCACCGTGATACTTATATCTTTCGGTTCGTTTAAAATTTCGTGTAAAATTTTTATAGAAATTTTATAGCAAATGTCAACAACCGCATCAAAGTAAGTAACCTAAATCGTATGAATAAAATTGAAAAGAGCCCTAGCATCGCGTTGCCGGCGAGCAGGTAGATGAAATTCTCAGATTGAAGTGAAAAAGTAGGCGGAGGGTATTTATCACCCGCAGAAATATCAGCTCGACCCACCCCATTTCCTTTTCATGCTCAAATTCAATTAGAAAACGTCGGACAATATCCAAGGTAACGGGATTGCTGGCCTGAAAGCTTCGGCCCTGGGCTTTTCAGCGACGCGAGTTCGCGTCGAAGAGAAGGCACGTTGTACGTACGTACTCATTAATTTCAATAAAACAATCTGCAACGGGAGAATTGACGAATAAATCTCCCGAGATGTCTATGGATTACTGCCTTCTCTCAATGCAAAGACAAAGAATAAATAATTCATTGTCTGTCCTATTAATCAATTAATTATCAACGTGTCAAAAAGAAGGCTTCTTATTCTACCGCTTGGTGTTTTGAAAGCTCCGATTATCTGTTTGTCTAGCATTCTAGGACGTGGATAATCGAATCTGTTTAAATATAAATTGTTGAAAGTGTGTACAGTTCCGCATTTCTTATGACTAACGACTGGGTTAACCTCATGTTGGGCATCTACATGTTTTCTATCACACGGATGAAATGGAACAGGAAGATAGTAAACAGTTTGCATCACTTATATACAAATGAAAAATAAATAAAAATATAAACCTCAAGTATAGGTGTCAAATATATATCTGAAATATTTTCAATGTATGCTTATAAAGAAGTTAATTTTTCAATCGATTCGTGGGTAACTATGTGTAAATTCAACAACAGGAAAACATGAAAACTCATGTTTAAATAAATAAAAAAAACAATTTTATAGTATTATGATGAAGACCGGTTTCGCTAACGGTGAGCATAAGCAACTAATGAGACAAATTTAGTTCTCGCGATTAGCGAAATCTTTCCTCGTCATTAAATTATAAAAATGTGGAAACAGTAAAAAAAAAATGATGTTTTATTTATTTCACCCATTTGCTGCTGAGCCGCAAGAGTGCTTTTCCATATAACGGATAATTCAGAAGAATAAAAAAAACGTACACGATATATATAGCATTGCTGAAAATGTTGTATTTTTGATTGAGAAACAACAAACACACTGCAATGTGCCGTCTATACAATTGAGAAGTTGACATTCAGTGGGGTTAATATAAGGGTTTTACCTCGACCCATTAACTGCCTATACTATTTCGCAAATATAATATATGGCACAAAAATAGACGAAATAAAATAACCCCCAAAAAATGTTCTAATTTTAGCATTCGGTGTAGGTGAAGCTTAGGTGAGAAAGAATGAGAAATCAAACGACTCATGCAAGTTGTCGGCACCGCTGTAAAACCAATATTACCGAACGCGCCTCGCGCGGCAGGGACATTGGATGAGTTAGGTTAAGTCTTAACCGTTAAGACCTTCCCTTAGGTATTCAAATGTACACTCATGACATATAACAGAATCACTCTTTTGATTTATTTGAAGGCGAACAAAATTTACCTATCAACTAAAAATAGATGCATAGTTCCAATAGAATACATAGTGTATAGTAAAAAATCATGTGTGGAATATAATTTATAATTATATATCAATTAAATCTAATTTTACATTTGTCAAATAATCATCCTAAAAGTAAAACCAATATATTTTTTGAATATCAAAGATATCGATTTGAATTATTTTTGTATGGAGAACGTCCTAAAAACGTCACGTGAAATATATACTATGAAATGGCGTATGCCTCATCTCGTTACAAAATATTTTAAATCATCGAGAATTTTATGTTAAAATGTGACCTAAATTCCATATTAAATTTTCGTTGAAAATCCATCCCTGGAAACGAGGGCCGGCTTTAAGCAGGGCAGCAAGGAGTTTTGTAATAATTTAAGGGGGGTGGCAGCGCGTGGCAACAATACCGTCGACGCCATTTCGAGACGCCGTAACATAATGAAAAGAATCAAATAACATCATCCGCTTTTAAAATAAACAGAATTCATTCGATTGAGAGAGAAAGCTCGCGGATAACCAGGCGAAGGCCGAAATGTGCTCACGCCAACATTGACGCACTTTTCATTGTTCACTTGTTGAGCTTTCCGCGCGAGAAATCAAAAGAACGGGTTTGAGGCAATTGTTAAAATTTCAGCGATCACATTTTATTACGTAAACCAATCAAAACAAAGTCGGAGATTGTAACAAAGAACCAAAAATATTACGATATTTAAGAGGCGAAGTTTTGCCATCATTGAAAATCACTTTTAACTGCCACTTCTTGGTACAAAGGGGCTTTATACTTAATTATTAAAATCGATTATCGTGAGAATTATTAACTGATACTCTTTACGTATAGTGTATACACCTAGTGACACCACATGGATTTGTATTACACGAGGTTTTGAGGCCCGTGTGTACTGTTATCCGTACGAGAGAGTAGTTTAATGAGTCGACAACTTCATAAATTAAATTTCTATACTAGGTCATCTGATGTTTAATTCCCACCGTTACCCACAATTTTGAAATAAGTAGGTATTTTTTATTCATTCATTAACAGTATTAAGCGTTAAAAACATATCCCAGGCAATTCAGTGTTATCAGTGTTATCATTATTATTGCATTCTTTGCATCTTTTGCATCCGTGTGATAGAATGCCTGCATATGCTGAAAGACAAAACCAGGGTCGTTAATAACAAAATATTTGGAATCATAAAAAGTTTTAACAATTCAAATTTATTATTAAAATTACACCAAGGAACTTCAGTCGATATCATAAAAAAATGCAATACAAATTAAAACAAGGCCGTGTATACAAATTAAGATATAATTAAAGCGAAGAAATGATCGGGCTTTTTGCTTACGGCGCACGGGCGTTTAATAGCGGGAATTTAATTTAACGGGCGGTTAATATAAATTAACATTGATGACTTTGATATTCCACTCGGTGTGTTACTAAACGTGACACCTGTTTCGTTTAGTGAAGCATCTTCATATTAACCCTTTGCACTCGAATGTCGTCTTGCAGATAAATTACATAGATTACGTTCAGAGACTAAGAAGGGCTGTGCAGTATGTTCAAATGAAGAATTTCTGGCGGGAGATCGGAAACACGGCTGTTTTGCGAGACCTGCGTAAATAAGCCAGGATTACATGTCGGCGAGTGCTTTGTGAAATACCATAAAATGAAGAATTACAAATAAAATAAAAATATGTACATTATATTCATTATATACCTATTTTACAGAAAAAAAAAAATTATATACATATTTTTTTATTACTTTGATTCATGTAGCGAATACGATTTTCGCAAAAAAAACGCGTCGAGTTGCTGGTAGGCACATACGAAAATGTGCTCGAGTGCAAAAGGCTAACTCTATCGTAAGGTTATTCATTACAATGCCAAGTACTATTTCCACAACATTATATAATCCAAATCAGGAACGGTTTCACGTTCATCATCATCAAGCATCAACTGACAAAATAAAAATTAAGATGAGCCTTTTTTTTGAGTACTTAACAAGAGAAGAATTTGCAGGTAGGCATATCAGACAAATTATATTAATAATGAATTAATTCACAAATAAAATTACAATCAAATTTGAATTGCTGAAATTTGGTAGGCTCTCAGATGTTATGTTACTAACGACATTGTTTTCCCTTTTCGGCATCTTCAGACATTTTATCACACGGATGCAAAAGAACTGACGCTCGATAAACAAGTGTTTTCCTGTAATTAATACCTTTGGGATATATACGATGGATACTAAATGCCGAAAGGCGAAACCCGTGTTGTTAGTGACAAAACACAGTTGCAACATAGCTGACGATGACTTGTGTATTTGTCACTATTTAGAGTTACAGTATCCTTTACACGGTTCAGGTGGAAAAGATTACAACATTTATAGCAAAAAATAATGTTCAATGACTCAATAATTATGAAAATGACGTATCGCATGATACGTGACGAAATGTAAAATAAACAAATGAAATAGATTGCGATAGGAAGTAATTTTTTATAAAAATATGCCCACTGTTTTGACCACCACACATTTCAGCAACTAAATCTAATTAATCAATAATTAATTCCAGACCAGTTGCCAAAAAACATTATATAAAAGTTATTATTTCTTTATGGCAAACGTGTGGGCAAAACATACTGATTATTTCTAGAACGTGTTGCAACCGTACAAGAAGGTAATGAAATATGTAATAAAAAAAATATAAAGGCTACGAAAATTCACAATGTTTATGATCGAGTTTGAAATGTTGAAACTGTGTACAATTCCACATGTTTTGTCGTTCACGTCCTGGGATTTGTCGCAATGCAATAGGAAGTAAGCAAATAAAATAAACACCATAAGGCTAGGGGCTATACACATATATCTGAAATAATTTTAATGACAACTGATATGATTGTAATAACGTGCAAATTTGAAAAGATAATCTATTAAGAATACAGCAAAATACTTATAAGGTATTCATAATATTGAAGTAAAATAAAATTGCGATTAGATAATTTAATAATTATAGATAGATCTTTTAAAGTTTTAACTTTGACTTATCGATGGAAATGCATGATAGTTAAAATAACAAAAACCATTCAATCAATAAAAAAAACACATAATTAGGACTTAATTCCGCAATATATTTAATGAGCGAAACCGGTTATGATCATATGATATTGTAGAAATAAGTACTTAAATTTATAATTGGTGGGTTATTGTGGGATTCAAAATTAAATGAAGATTTTTTTAAATTGTTGACTTAGGGATATAGCAAAGAAGGTTAAGGTTTAATTTCTTTTTTAATATTGACATTGAGCTTAATTGAACTATATGTATAAATATTGATGAAATAGTTTATGATCCCCCGTGTTTTTATGAAATAATTCAACATGTGTTAAGCGAGTAGTTTTCCGATATTAATTTTTAGGCAAATGTTTTCATCATTAGTTCGAATTCTGCCGCACATTAATTAGTTTAATGCCACGTTATTATCTGCTTCCCCAGAGAAGCGTTTAATCACTTATCCTCCAATATTACTCGTGAAAAATTAATACACAATTTCTCAGAACATCCTTCACGGACGACCCAATTAAATAAATTAACAATATTGAAATAGTGGTTTGCGTCTCGTTTTGTCGGCACGAATAAGGGATGTCAAAAACAGATAACGGTACGTTGAATTCGACAATGGCCTTCAACCTCGATTCTTTACGGTGAGTTAACTCATTTTATCGTTGAGTAGTAGTGGTGTTAGCAAACATATAAAGATTACGAGGACAAACCATGCTATACAAAAATTAACTTCGTAATACTGAAACAATTTTCGACGCACTGAAATCTTTTTCTTTGAATAATAAAGACACATTTTTATCACGGTGAAAAAAAATAGCAATGTATTTTAATTCTACAAAATTATTTTTTTTAGATAGTTGATAGCTTTTTCGTCTCACGCCATCGTCAAAACTATGCTTAAACGAACATTTGCTAATCTATATATAGCTGTGTAGAAAAGGTACACAATACATCTTCTCTCCTGTTTTAACGATCTAGCTTGTTTCTTGCTCGCAATAAAACTAAAATTTGTAAATGAAACTAAAAAGGCGGCTATATCAATAAATTTACATATAGCACGGAAATGGTCTATTACGGAAACAAAACAGAACCCTGTAGAGGGTCGAGCAATGGCGATCGACATACATTAGTTTGTTCGTTAAAAATCCTCTGTGATAAGTTGATATCTATTGATTTCCAGCTGTTCTAAAGCCGTAATCTTGCGACCTTTATTACAAAGATGCAAACACTTGGGCGCTGAATTTGAATTTATATTATGCGATTCCTTTATAAATTGATTAGCGAATTGTGAATCTGTTTTTTACTGTTGAATGATCTTATATGTTCCTTAGCTCGAGTGGATATACTTCTATAGAATTGTTACAATGGATTTCTACCAAGTGAATGCAAATTCAATAAACACATTTTTAATGCTATTTCCATAATGTATTTTATGATCAGAACGGGTTCGCTCACCGCGAGCATTATCAACGCATAGGACACAAATCACAAACAAGCCAATTTATACAAACATTTTGATTAGAACCAAAAAATGTCATTTTATTATATAATTTGTGTAACTCCCCCTTTGGTGTATCCTTAACGTGAGATCAGTTCATTGAATCAACAATCAAATGAAGACAATTCTTATATCTCATTACTAGATGATCGATCGTTACTTGCCAGATTGAAATAAGTAGATATTTCTTAAAAAAGCCAATTATATTTTAATATTTGATTATTATTTGTTGTACAACCCTTTCAAGAATGACTCATTAACATAATTAATCGTTAATGAAAATTATCACAGGCAATCGTTTTAATTATTATTAGATCAATATTATTAAATTTGTTTTAGCTATCATTTAGTGCTCGCCTTGGGGTCTGTGTTTTTATGTAATTAATACCTTTAGCATATAGACGATGCTAACTATTTATTGTACGTTAGTTCTATTGAATCCGTGTGATGCCTGAAGATGCCAAAAGGCGAAACTCGTGTCGTTAGTAACAAAACATGTGGAATCGTACAATGTAGTAACAATTCAAATTTTTCTTTTTATTGTATACTAAGTAGTTAAATACATTATTTTTATATAAAACACCGGTATAACATAAACGGGATTTTAATACCGTATGGCAATCCTTTGTCAATATATAACTTATAAACGATTCTGCCCACATATGACCAAGGCATATTCCTTCCAAATCCAAATGTACGATGTATATGACAGTAAAGTCGTTACTTTTCCTTTAAGGGAAGGTCTTAAAACTTATACCATGGGTGGCGAACCTTTTTGAGAGTGCCAAAAAAAAAATTCAATACAATAATACATCGCGTCCCACATGCCACGGAAATAAAAATAACCACCAAATATTTGTACAAATCAAAGTTCAGTTTTCAAATGTAAACAAAGCAGTCATTAATGGAAAAATAAAAGAAATAAATATAAAAGAGACTACATTTAAAAAAATGTAGTACACACGGTGAAAAAATAGCAATGTATTTTAATTCTACAATTTCTTATAATGTGTAGTTGATAGCTATTTCGACTCACGCCATCGTCGCAACTATCGTGGATGGAATGAGCAAAAATAGCTGTCAACTATATCTTATAAAAAGTTTGTAAAACTAAAATACTTTGCTATTTTTTAACCGTGTTATAATGGAGTTCCACCAATTAAATGCCAATTCAATCAATAAAATGTAGTACCATCAAAAGTGAGATTTTTTGTTGGATGTTAGATGTCAAATGTTTTATATCAGGTTCATAGTTGATAGCTAATAATAGAATACAAGAAACACGCATAAATCCTAGGACCGATGACGTGTACAAGTGAAAAATAAGCATTATATTCAAAGTCTATATCTACATTGAATATAATGCTTATTTTTCAAAAGTATATTTTAAACAATGCGATCTATTCGCGCATGAATGTTCGTCATTCGTCATTTTCTTAATTTCCGTAATTTCATGGGAATCGATAAGGGAACGAAAAAATACATATAGCTATGTCGTCATTGTATTTGAATACTATAGATATCTATTCTTAAAACTTTTTTAACGTTGTGCAAAATAACTTATTTTTCTTCATAATTCATATTCGCGTGCCAAAGGTTTGCCATCTCTTACATATATCGCTGCATCGACTTATTTGTGGGCAGAAATGACACACTGGAGACTTGTTTCGAGTGTTATTTATTAAGGTTGAAAATTATGCATAAATAATAACGTAAATGACCGTGTAATAAGATACATACCAAAATATGAATCCCTTTGCAATCTGGGGGCGAATTGTCAGTAGAGCGTAGCTCTATAATTACATGTATTTTACATTGAGTTAAAGAATGGATTTAATATAATTAAAAAGGCGTAATGCAACATTGCAATAGAGATTTTATCGGTTAAGAATAATTTGGCTAGATTTCTTTTCGTTCAACTTTTAAATTGATTCTTTATTTGAATACGATATATTGTCTATTATTTTTTTTCAGTGAATATATAAAGGAGGACTGTGGCGTCGCAGAGTTTTGGCGCAAGTCGGAGTCGTTAAGTCATGGTGACATGGACAGTCGTAATTGTGAAAACTCCAACTTCTTTTTCGATCAGACGATTTTGAAAAATATCTCAAAGAACAATTTGCCGGATTTGTTGGTTGATCTGAAAAAAACCTGACAAATTGATTTTTTTTAAATCGGGATTGTGTTGTTGATCAACATTGGAGTCGTGTTTTTTTGCAAACACGCGGAATCGTACACAGTTTCAACAATTAAAATTTGATATTTACAAAGATACATTTGATTTAAAAAAAATTAACATATGATAATGGATTCCTATCAAGTAAATGACAATTAAAAATATAAATTGTTTAAAATCATTTCTCAGAATGATTAGCAAACTATAAGCACAAATACACAAAAACACCAAATATGTATTGATTTGATTGATTGAATTGGAATTCTACCAAATAAATGGTAGAATTCCATTATAGCACGGTAAAAAAATAGCAATGTATTTTAATTCTACAAATTTTTCCACATTCATCAGAACTATCTGAACTTTATTTAGATTATCTAGACTATATATTCATCACAACAATCATAGTTCTGATGATGATGATGAAATAGCTATCAACTGTGTATGTTTATTACAAAACTTTTAGAACTAAAATACATTGCTATTTTTTCACCGTGCTGTATTGATTGAATTAGCATTTACTTGGTGGAACTTCATCATAACACAGGACGCCCTCATAAGCACGATAGCTATATCGGCTATTAAGTTCTGATGAAGGTGTTAGCCGAAATAGCCAACAACTATATACCTTATAAAATTTTCTAGAACTAAAATACATGCGATTTTTTCACCGTATCAAATATATATTCAGTTTATGCATAATACTAAAAATGTATTGATTGAATGTGCATTCGCTTGGTAAACTACATTATAACATTGTGAAAAAATAGCAATGTACAATATTTTAGTTCTACATTTTTTAAATACATAGTTGATAGCTATTTCGGCTCAAGCCATCGTCATAACTGCCTTTATCATAGTTTTGACGATGGCGTGAGCCGAAATAGCTATCAACTATATCTTTAAAAAAATTGTAGAACTAAAATATATCGTTATTTTTTCACCATGTAATACTGAAAATGTGTTATTATTTTAAAAATGTTCAGTTTGTTTGTACTATATTTATATGTTTATCCAGTTATAGCCGACTTATTATGATTTATAAAAATATAATAATTTTTTGTCGGTTGGTTAAATATTATTTCCGGTATGCTTTAATAAAGTAAATGAGCTTTTCTTTTGAATAAATTACTCGCTTAGCCTAATCTCTACACGTGTATTAATTATTATGGAATAACAACCCATAAAAGAGCAGCCTTGAATAAAATTCATTTTATATTACATAATTTATTTCATGGAAATTCCATTTAATTGGCGGTTACTATGTGAAAATATTTTGAATGAGAAAATATTTTTTAACAAATAAATGAACGCTCCCAATGTGAAGTCAATGGAGTGGAGATTATCCTCTTAAGCTGGATTCCACGGAGCGGTGCCATCGTATGGATACCAACAGGGGTTTAGCGATGGATGATGATGCTACCAAACCTACTTACTTCTTTCCGAATTGAGGACGAATACGAATGCATATAATAAAACTGTAGACTAGTGGCTCTCACGTGAAATTTCACTGTTGCCGCATTATAAACATCATATGTCCTATGGAGATGTCTAGTGTCCGCACCGAATGTGAAATTCGGTATTTATTTTTATATGGTGCATTCCACTGAATGATCTTTCACAATATACAGTTGTAGATAAAATCGATAAAAGTAATAAAGCAATCGTTGTTAATTCTTTATATCGACTTGATTCATAGTCAACGTATAACTTCGACCAAAATTGTTGAACAGTTTTATAATTAAAATCTTCCTTTACTTAAACTCGACTAAATGCTGGATAAGTCAGGTTAATTCAATCAATTTAAAAAAAAAAATATTTTAAAAATTCAATGTAAAAACACATTTTTATACTATTTTTCAATTCCACTGCTCTAGACTCCAAATCACTAGTCGAGCCAATTCGTTACGTTACAGATCGTGGTTTTGTTGTCTATGTTCTATAAGCTTGGCCGGTTAGTCGATAAACCAAAATGCATTCGAGGTACTGTAAAGTAGATAAATATATAAATATTAACACTATATAAAGCTAATTTGAATTTTTGAAACAGTGTACAATTCCATACGTTATCAGCACTATCGCTCGCGTGTAATAAATGCCTGAAGATCCCGAAACGAGAAATCTCCACCAAGCCAACTCAATCAATATT
Source organism: Himalopsyche japonica (assembly GCA_028555115.1). NCBI lineage: Eukaryota > Metazoa > Arthropoda > Insecta > Trichoptera > Rhyacophilidae > Himalopsyche > Himalopsyche japonica. The sequence continues at coordinate 410,695 of JAHFWJ010000465.1, read as the reverse complement.
GTCAATAATATAAAGCTATAATTATGCCGTATTAGTAGATTATGCCGGTGGCGTAAGCAGAAATAGCTATCAACAGCCTTTTTTTTTTTTTTAGTGAAAAACACTTTCTAACACGGTGAAAAAAATAGCAACGTAGTTTAGTTCTACAATATTTATAATGTAATTAGTTGATAGCTATTTTCGCTTATGCCCTTATCAGAACTGTGTTTAAAATTACGTATACATATTTATAAATAGCGGTGTAGAAAAGGTATACGATACATCTTCTCTTCTGTTCCAACTTCCTAGATTTACATACTTAAATGTCAATTCAATTTGCCACATCAACATGTACCTTATAAATTTTGTAGTATAAAAATACGTTGCTATTTTTTCAATGTGCTATGAAGTAAATGCCAATTCAATCAACAACAAAAATACTTTGTTATTTTAACGCCAGTGGAAAAAATAAAATAGTTACATTTTGTTTAATAGCAACTTAGTTTTTGACATTTATGGAATCGGCTAGTCCATAGGTCAGTGGGATTTTTATTAAATTGTTGGAAAAGTGCTTTCATGTAATTATAATTTAAAAGCGTTTAGTTTTATCACGACCCGAAACTTTTTTGTGGCCAAATAAATATACTACAGCTTACAGGGTGAAAACAAGAAAGGCCCCGCCCCCTCGGGTTGGCTTGCGTTGTTTATGGTTGTTATTGTGGCTGAACATTGTAAAACAAATTTACAAAACGTGTAAATTAATATGTAAAGTATGACCTTTGAACACAGTCAGTTAGAAAGAGGCAGTATTAACGAATTACTATCCTTTTTTGTGTATTGGTCGACGCAGCAATCGTAAAAAACATTATATAAGCAACACTTTCCATGTAGATGGTATCATGCGTGATCCAGAGGACTGTATGTTTTAAAACGAGGAGTGTGATTAATGTTCTTATTTTTAAACAAGTTGTCGTTTTCAGGCATACAAAGACGCCGTCGAAAGCATTTAATTGTAACATAAATCTACCTCGCTGAAAGCTACTGAAATATCGTGTGGCATATCGAATTATAACCTTAAACACTCATGACTCAACCTCAAACAAATATGTCACGCAATAAAGATATCATATCGATAACCTATAAAGAATTAAGAAATACCGCCATCAAATTTAAATATTAAAAAAAAACAAATTTTCAGTGTTGCAATATTCTAAATGTGGTTCAGCAGGGAACGCGTTACGTTTAATTAAAAATAATAAGCTATATTTTTTCAATGTAAATCATTAACACTACAAAACATAAAACAAACCTGATTGAACAAAACCAAACTAGGTGAAAGAAGTACATCGAGAAATACTAGCGGAAGATGGATACCCAAGATCGGCTGATGAGTAGATCGTAAATATCAACACCGTTTTTTCGATATCGCACACACACATCGATCGAACACAATACTAGTACAGTGGAACCCCTAATTACGCGCTGGCTTGAAATATTCGCCGAAATCCCCCAATTGCACGATCGCTTGGCTGTGCACACGCACAGCTTACGTATTCTTAGAATTTTGAGTTAATGATGCTATTGACTGAATCAGTCCAATCTAATACATCCGAGTAATATGATATGCCTGAAGAAGGCGTAACCCTTGACGTGAATTTATACATGAATAAATTTTTATAAAGTTTCAAAAGTAATAAAATGATATTTAAATTCTCTCAAACATCAATCAATCAATTGGTATCTTCAATTATTGATTAATTGTGTGTGTGTGTGTGTGTGTGGTTTTTTTTTAAATAATTACGACAATTGACAAAAAAAAATACTAAGTGTTGATCCAAAGAAATTACTGACATGAAAAAATATGGAACAAAGTGTGAAAGAATAATCTCAAGAGTATCCCAGCTTGAAACATGAAAAAATTAACTGCACGATTAGGATTATGTGCTAGAAGCTTTTAAATACATAAAAAAACAGTTACGACGTAAATCTTAGCCTTTTAAGAAAAGCGAAATAATTCACAACATAAAGACGTTGTGCAAAATAGGGTGGGAAGGCTGAACGGGGAGAAAAGCTGGGGACGTGAAAATAAAAAGCCACCCAATTTCCGTCGTAAAATTTTCAAAGCCTTCCTCTTTGTGTGCAGCAATCTCAAGCGTTGTTAAATAGACTAGAAACAAGAAAAAACAAAGATAAGAATAAACCTGTTAAAGTGCCATTTCCATTGGAAACGATGGCAGTATTGAATCCAATTCAGATCGGCGAAATTATATTACTATATTAACCTTTCCGCTGCTGAGACGCGAAAAGGAAATTGTAACACAAAATTCTTCAAAAAATAATGTGTTAAAGTAACTTATCTGACTACATTTTGATGACTTATTTTATACACAAAACTCTATTGACATCATAGATACTGAAATATTTTTCGATGTATTCCTTATTGGGATATCCTTTTTGCGGCTCAGAAGGAAAGCAACGCACACAATAATCTCGCCACTATGTATTGGATTCTATACCGATTTTTTTTCTATTTTCAATACGAAAAATCAAATGAATTGAAATTACCGAAACATTGTTCATTTCTATGTTTCGTCGCTGACGATTCGTGTTTCACTATTCAGCATCTTAGGGCATTCTATCACACGGATGCAATAGAACTGATACACTTGTCGTAAATGAAAAAACATTTAAATTTCACCAAACACCTTCATTCGATATCAAAAGTTATTTACCTGGTTGGTGATGTTACGTTTTCTGCGATTATCTGCATGTAAGCCTTTCGACAATCGAAGGGTTAAGACAAATCGATTCTTTCTTCCAGTGTGTCATTTTTTGACGGCGGATAAAGCAAATATTTCGTAGCATATTGAATTTGATTTCCAGGAACGGTTATGGAACTTCGAGGGCGTCTGCTGCACATGCATATTTAAATTTGCGATACAGTGAAAATGCCTCGTATTGATTTCGATAATGAAATGGAAATTCTATTGCACTAAATATTTTTGTGTTAACACAATACAATCAATGCAAACGTATTTTAACAATAAATATATCCGGTTACAGATCTCTATGTAATAGCGAATCGCGAACGTACCACGGGGCATTGCAATTTTGTCGCAATGATTTATTTTGAACAATTTGAAGTGTCTTCAGATGCTTCTGGTGAGCATAAGCCCACACTGGAGTAGCGTACACCATAATTGGCCGAGTTATAGCTGTATAGAGGAGAAACTTGCTTTTGAGAGTACGCTTGCTCTTCACATTGAGCATAAAGTTTAGTCTAGCCTTTACGCCATAAGCTTGACGTTTTTTAATCGCGGTGTGCTCATCGAATTTTAGTCTATTGTCTAGAGTGAGTCCTAGATACTTGACAGTATTGGACCACTTGATTTCTGTATTTTGCATACGAATGCAATCGAAATTGGGTTTTCTAATGAAACCCTATGAAAACAAAACTTCAGCGCTTTTTTCGGTATTGATTTTAATTCGCCAGTTTTCACACAAGTCCGCTATGGTATCAGCCAATAGCTGGACTTGTGTGACAGCACTTTGCCGATTACGAGATTTTGATAAAATAGCAGTATCATCGGCGTACTGAGCTATAACTGCTTCGCTTTCCCCACCGCAAGGAATGTCATGCGTGAATATGTTATACAGTATGGGTCCCAGGACGGAGCCTTGCGGGACACCTGCCTGGATCGGTCTTAAGGAGGATCGAATTACACCCATTTTGACTTTGAAATGTCTATCCGTCACGAACGAGTTGAGAATCTTTACTAGTGGTAATCCTATGCCAGCCTTCGACATTTTGAATACAAGCCCTTCGGTCCATACCCTGTCGAAGGCTTTAGCAATATCTAAAAAGAGGCCCGCCGTGACTTCTTTATGAATGAATCCACTTGCGATCAACTCTACTACCCGAAGAAGTTGGTGGTTTGTCGAGTGATTCGCGCGGAAACCGTGCTGTGTCTGGGATTATCTTTTTCTCTTCCACCACTTCTTGCAGTCTAGCTTTAATCACACGCTCTAGAATTTTGCTCATTGCGGGTAGCAAACTTATCGGTCGATGGTTTATCGGAAGAGTGTGATCTTTCCCAGGCTTTGGAATTAGAATAATATCCGCGTTCTTCCAACGTGATGGAAAATATAGTTATCTTAAGCACGCCTTGATAATATTGACTAACGAGCTAATACCTTTAAGCGGTAGATGTTTGAGAGCCTTATTACCGATTCTGTCATTTCCCAAAGCTTTTATGTCAGGAAGCGCTTTGATCAGTCCTTCCACCTCGGCAAATGTGAAAGGACAAATAGCTTGACAGTCTACAGTTTAGGGGTCGTTCTAGATTATACACTGATTGGATACATGTAAAAATTAACGATTTTTTATTACATCTTAAAAAATCACAAATATATTTTATTTCATATAATAAATGCAAGCTCATAGATCACAAATGAGATTCATAAAATATGATTTGTTGAAACTATGTACATTTCGAAATGTTTTTTCACTTGAAGCCTGGGGTCCGGCTTCGGCATCCTCAGGCAATCTATCATATGGATGCAATAGAACTGACCGAAAACCCGGGTTGTGATTGACAAAACATGCAGATATGTAAATAATTTTAAACAATTCAAATTTTATATTGAAATTTCAACAATCAACCTTGTCAATGAAGTGAAATATGCCAATACGATCTTCGATTAACAAATAAATAGTTCTTAAGTTCTGATAAACGTAATTAATTATAATTTTTGGTACCGACAGAAGGTTTTTGATGAAATTTCAATATCAAATTTGAACTGATGAAACTTCGTACAACTCCAACTGAACAGAACTAAATAGTCATCAGTCAGTTCTGTTGCATTCGTGTGATAGAATGCCTAAAGATGCCGTAAGGCGAAAATCGGATCAGTTAGTGACAGAACATGTGGAATCGTACAAAATTTCAAAAGTGTTAACAATCAAGAAAAAAAATATACTGAATGAAGAACACTGTATTTTTTTTAAGAAAATCGATAAATGCGGGATTATTTCAAATTGTTCTTTTGTGATTACATAAAATGAACAAGACATGAGGGAAAGCGACGAATGCAGGATCGTATGATCGGGGTTCCACTGTATACCCAAAAGCTACTAATAATAATGAATTTAACGGTCGGTTTGCGATCAAACAGGAAGTAATTATGATCGCATGAACTGCAAAATAATGCTTATCGTAGCGACCGGTGCGATTACACGTATGAAATAGTTTGAGTTTCAATCGGTTTAAGCAAGATGCGAAATCATCTGAAAATTGCATAAGCGGCTATGCGATCGATAAACATCTGCGGTGGATAACGCAAACAAATGCCTTGCGTAAAATTTCTGTTTGGTAAACGTCTATCGTCAGTATTTCATTCGTGGCTTAAATTTTTTTTGGGTTGTAGTTCACTAACGTTTTACTACATACTACAACTTGTGAATTTGTGAATTATGTTACTATAAATCTATTGAGGTTTATGCATAACATTATGATTATAATGCGAAAATACATTAAGCATCGTTTGTTAGTATAAGAAATTGACGGAATATGAGGATCTTTTAGAACAGTGTTTCTGAACCTTTTAATAATAGGTAACCGCACCCCATTGAAAAATGTGTTTCGATATTTTAATTCAATTAAATATCAGTTACAAAACAATATTATATTTATTAGTGGCTTGGCTGTCGTTGCCTGTTCATTATAATACTTGTGAAACAAAGCTCAAACAAAAAAACAATTGAGGGCGATGAGATCAAAAATTCAAATTATTTTAGTTTTCAAATATCGCAGAAATAATTTATGTTGTTAGAAGCTTCTTGCGCACCCCCAGAAATACCTTCCCGCATCCCCAGCGATGCTGGTATCCACTGATTAAGAACCACTGTTTTGGAGTAAAATGTTTAAAAATTAAAAACCACCACTAGAGAGAGAGATGAAGACGAGAAAAATTCTAGAATATCTACAACCGGATAACCGATAGAAAACAACATAAAATATTTATTATGTCGGTTTTATTTTCCATTTAATTTTCCTTTGTCCATGACCTAAAGATAATTTAAACTGAAAATTTTATTTCTTTATTTGTTATTGTTTATAATTTGATTAAATAATTTCATTCGTTATTCGTGTTAATATTTCATAAATATTTTAATAACTCATTAAAATGGGTCAGTATTTTATAACTGAAACTTTTATTACACAATGTTACATTTCTATTTTCCGTAATTGACGTTTGAAATATTTAAAAGTGGTATCAATTTATACATATTTAATTAAATGCACGAAAGTGTTTTAAATGAATATTAGCAAGTTAGCATTTATTATTTTTACATTTCGACTACTGGCTGAAATAGCTACGAATGAAATAGCAAGAAGATGCGAGGAGGGGAAGGGAGAAGAAAACGTAAAAAACGTTATAAAATCGAAAGCAACAAAAAAATATGTACTTAAGCGATTTTTGTGATTATCTAAAAAAAATATTTTTACCCTGAATCTACATTTACCCCGTATTTGCGTTTTTTAAACGTAAAAGCGAGATTTCACTGTATGTATATACAATACAATAAAGAAAATAGCCCAAGTAACAAAGCATTACAAAACACAAATAATATACAAATAATTTCAACGAAAAAAAAAAAATTTGGCGGAGAATTAAACCAACGCTTCGCGCAGCTTTTCATAAATATAATAGATTTTTTCTATATTACATAATAATTTCGTCTCAATTTTATATTATTTCATAGTTCGGGTATTTGTTTGTTTGGAAAATTGGTTCTCTTATTTATCAAGGGTATGAGAATTTAAGAAAAATAGTCGGAAATAAATAACCTTGATGAATAATGATTTTCATTTATAAGTCTGCCTGCCTACGTAGCGTTTTCGACGAGGTAAACAGAGGGTTAATGTCCAATAATGCTTTATGTAAAAAAAATACAAAATTTTCATCCCGAACATTTTCTTGCTAAACAGATTTGACTATGAAACTAATCCTAATAATATCACTATGGACCAGTGGTTCTCATGTGCGGCCACCAACAGTTTTATAGTAAATATTGATATTCCATCCGTGTGATATAATGCCTGAAAATGTCGAAAGGCGAAACCCGGGTCGTTAGTGACAACACATGTGGAATCATACAAAGTTGTAACAATTCTTATACTATAACTTTTAATTCACAAACGGATAACATCAATCACAGCGACAGTGACCCGGGAGTCGCCCTAGAACACGGATGCAGTCAATAAACAGTATAGGATGAAATACGAAAAATATAAGCCCCAAATCAAGAAACTAAATACATTATGTATCTGAGTTCATTTTTTTAATTTTAAATAATTACAACAAATCAATTGATTAAATTGGCATTTACTTTGTAGAACCCATTATAACAAGGTGAAAAAAATAGCAATGTATTTTAGTTGTACAAAACTTAAAAAATATATAGTATGGAATTTAAATTGTTAAGACTGCACAATTCAACATGTTTTGTCACTAACGACCCAGGTTTCGCTTTACGGTATCTTCACGCATTAAATCACGCGGGTGGAACAGAACTGACACACAATAAACGGTTAGCATCATCTATATACTAAAGGGGTTAGCTAAAGAATACAACAAAGAAGACAGATTGATCTGATGATAATTAACACAATGTCTTGTGATAAGTTATATTAACGATAAATACTGTTAATGAGTCATTAATAATCAAATAATAATCAGCTATCATTAAAATGTAATTCGGTAATTCGGTATTTTTCTAATTAAATACATGACATTCAACACTTTAAAAAAAGCTATACATAGCATTCTCCTAAAAATACGGAAAAAACATGCTGCAGTCAATATGAGTGATATATTCTTAAGACTGAATAAGGATGTAAATTAATAAATTAGAATTAGAAAGTAAATTGTTTCTCATGACGTACAGTTTAAACGAAAATTGAAGGCGTTGCAAAAATTGGAAATCTTAACGGGAAATTTCATTTTACTGCGCAGCGTTTACAGATTTATCAATCGAGTCCAAAGAACACCAACCGTAAATACTAACATTTTTTCGAAGTACGTATTTGTTGATGGCAGGCACATGCTTTTGCGAAAATGCAAACGTAGTTTCATCACATCAGCGGTCTGGCAAAATGAAAGAATGAATATAATTTACGCTTCATGGAGTTTCAATAACAGTTCAATCAATTCTGTTGCATCCGTGTGATAGAATTCCTGAAAATAGCGAAAAGCGAAACCCGGGTTGTCGGTGACAGAACATGTGGAATCGTACAAAGTTTAAAAATGCAAATTTGACAGAAGGAATATCGTGTAGACCGATACATTAAAAGCTCCTCTCGTCTGTATTCTAAATCTTACAAGCTTTAAAACAATTAAGCCTTGGATATCACTTTTAATGTGTTAACTGTCACTTCATGATGAAAAGGCATTTTTATTAAATAACAAAAAAACATTTTCAGTAATATGTCTACAATATTTTGCTCATCGCGAGCATTATCTACTCATAGAACACTAACTACAAACAAGCCTAACAAATAAGGACTGAAGTTGAAGTCCGGAGTTGTGAAAAACGAGCGACTCTGACTACTTTTTCGATAAGACGATTTTGTAGAATATCTCAGCGAAAAAAAATCCGGATTGTTTCGTTGACTTCAATTTAATGCACATAAATAGGAAAGGTAAGAAAAAAAGATTCATGTTGATGGTCGATGTCGGAATCAGAGTCGTGTTTTATTAACGACTTTACAGCCCTGATATGTATGCAAAAATTGAATATATTGATCAATTTACGCAAATTTTAAATCTCTCATTCCGACTTAAACTAATATGTCCCGCAACATTTTGATATTTACTATTCATTTGTATCACGTATAGAAACTACGTAAAGGAAATTAACATTGTATTGTATCTGTCCGGATTTTAAGCTCACTGAACGACCTTATCCAGATAGTATCACTTACGAGTCTCAGTTCTCACATCGGCGGTATCGAATTGACTTTGAAACAATGCGTTAATCATTTTACATATCGGCTTCTATTGGCAGCAATTAATACTGCTATTGATCACCACTGCCAACAAGATAATCTATCTTCGAGCAAGTAACATATTTAACCTTTAAACACCCAGTGTCCCCTACGGGACCCTGTATATACTTCGTTCAGTGTTCAACGAACCTGCGATTATGACACTCTGCGGTCGGATACACACTGATTTATAGTAAATATTATTACTTAGCATATCAACAATAGCGTAGGCGAATTTCTCAAATCATTTTAATATATCGAATCATAATATTATATAAATTTTAAATGAATACTTTCGGCATAGTGAGTATTCAAATTTAAGTTCGGATGTGCAACTTAGGTGTCCTGTATGCTCAAAAAATAGTTTAATGTTATAATCTATTCAATGTAATCACAGATACAAAGTTGGTTCGTATATAGATACAGGATTTAAAATTAAGCGGACGCGCAAAAATATTGGATGACGTATTTTATTGTGAAATATTGAAAAAATTATGAAAATTGCATAAATATTTTTCAAACAATCCATTAAATTCAAAACAATCCGTTTATTTAACGTTGCTTTTTTTTTATTTTAGCTTAATAACTATTATATTTTATTAATATTACAGCGTTAAGCTTTTTGCACCGGCGCACGGGTGTAGAAAGGTTAATATGAAATAAGAGTAACAATCTTGATATTCCACTAGACGTGCCGCGTGTTACGCTTCTGTGAGAAGTATCTTCAAAATGAATGTATCGCATGGTTATTTACAAAAAATATCCGAAACATATACAATTTTATATTATCAAGGATGGCAGAATTCTCATTATGACCTAGTTTGAGTCGAAAGAAATATGTAGCGAGATAAATTTCTCGTTGAGTTTCAAAATATTAAAAGTGAGCATACCTAAGCGAAAGTCAGTTGGATAAAGTCATGGATAGTAGCCATATGCTCTCAAGTAAAGAAGTATCAAAAATTTCTTTAGAACCTTTTCCACCATAAGGGTATCCACCACTATTTGTCGACTGTTCTCGTGGAAGATCATAGGTGAACGATAGTTGTCATCCAAAATGTCTGCTCATGTTACCTTTGAACATGCTTGTTATATAATAAATTCACTATCATTGTATAAAACTAACACTTGCCATCGGCATTTGGAAAAATTAGCGCTATCAAGCTGTTATCTATAATGTTCATAACAACTTTAGCGTTTTTTATTATCCTGGTAATCGGCGGCAACAATACTGTTCGATGGCGTAATGACAATCGGTAAAAATGACGTTAATTAATTAGAAAAATTACTGCGCCGACACTTCGTGGTTTATCATATCGCCAAAAGTAATAAGATTATTGTAAAAAAAAGGAGAAGTTATGACGATATGTCGACGAGTCACGCGATCGTTGGGGTGGAATTATCGGGAAAATAATTATTTACTACCAACTCGACAAAACAAGTAAACACAGCCATAAGAAGTAGATTAATTAACTAGTTAAGTACAATCCATTTTTTATGTTCAGTAATAAAATAGTGTGCGAGGCCTATATTACACACTAAAATGTGTTTAATAAAGCGAACTGTTAGTCCTTGGTCGCAGGTTGCTTTGGGATTTTTTTTGGGCTTTATTGAGGTTACACTTTGTTATATTAATACAACAAAAAATGTTGATAATTCCTTATACTTAACACATCGAATTTCAGAGACGTGTTTTTGCGTGATAAAATTTCAATGCTTGAGTCCAGGAACCGTGTATCGACGTGATAGACCAGCCCTTCGAAAACAGTCAAATTAATGATATTAACAGCTTAACGACCGGGGACTCGTATTTGAGTCCTTGAAGAACTTGTGTTGCGGGCCGCGGACTCATATATGCGTCCTACGTCATCCATTCCATTCCATTGAGAAATCATCTGATTGGAATCGGGTTTGATTTCAAATGTTAATGGGGTGTGGTAGTATACACATCAACACATTATTTAAAAAAGGTTAAATTATTATTTTCCTAAAAAATTTCGTAAAAATACCCCTAAAAAATTCATATATATTTTTTTTCTGATGTGATCTTTTATAACACAATTTTAAATTCTGGTTGAAGATTTTAATTTAAGCTTTAATTTTAATTAACTCATAATGAAAGGTATTTATACAAAATTTATTATTGTCCATGATAGTTTTTTTTAAATATAGGTACTTTATATTTAAATAGTTTATCCAATAAGTTCTAATATATATGAACATAAAAGCAAAGAAAACAATGTGATAAAAGTAAATTTTACACATTAGAAAATTTTTTTTTTAGTAAATTGAAGTTTTTTTCACTACACCACATGAGTACGCAACCCACAGATATAGAACCACTGCTCAAATGGCGTTGATTTATGCGGGAAAGTATCTAGAAGCCAGCAAATCAAATTTGGTTAAGATATCTTTATTGGTTCACAAATAATAGTGAATCTAGTAAAACGACAGTTTTTGGGCGAATTATTCGCAAAATCGCCGGCCGCCACGCGAAATTCAATAAAAAACGTGCGGTCGCTAAGCTGTTAAGCGATGGATTCTTAAATCAACATCCAAAATTTTTTGAAACAGTGATTAAATTTGTGTTATCACCTATGGAGATATTGTTTTCAATAATTTAACTCAATCGTTGCGTGCGCTAAATATTATACCAACATTCCCCCTTATGGAGACGACCTTTTAGTGGTACCGAATGCATTTCGAGAAAGAGTTTTGCAAGATTAACAGTACATCCCGGAATACATATTGTATATACATACCAATACCGACAACAGAAAAAAAATTACCCCCGTAGATCTTGCAAAGTATGTGCAAAGCACAACGTAGAAGTAAGACTCGGTACATGTGTAAAAATTATCATGAGGAAAAATGTTGGCAATTTTATCACTCCAGGGCTAATTATTAATTTTTTAAGCCATATCAGAAAGTTTCATTTGATTTCATCCAATGTTTTTATAGTTATAACACTTTTGGTAAACCATTAGGGAAAATGCCATTCGTTAAAAAAAATGGTCCGGACTCAATGCTTGATTTGCCAAATGTTGGTCGCAGCTTTACAACATTCATGTGATAGAATCCCTGATATTTCAAAAAGGTGAAACCCGGGTCGTAAGTGATATAGCATGTCGAAGTTTATGTTATATTAAAATATAAGCTTAAAAGCTAACCCAATGGGTCGATATTTATTGTTTCTACAGACGAATTGTTTTCAAATAAGTTAAATAATTTAATAATAAAATAAATAACAAAAAGGTCCAAATGTATGTAAATATTCGATTGTAATCCCCAGTTACAAGACATTGTATAATACAAAAAAAAACCGTATCAACACACGATACGCACTATGTTCTTGGAAAATATTCTTTCGATATGATGGCAATGCGTAAATGATATTATGTTGAAATATGTTTTAAGATACGTGTCTCGAAGTACCAAAGTATCAAAAAATAAAACACGAAGTTTCCGTGGATTAACTTACCCAATATGTAAATGAGCAAACTGGGGCGCCACTGAAGTTCGAAATTTATCTGAAAAAAAAGAGACTCGATAAGTAACAAGAAAAATAATTTCATAGCGAAAAAAATGTATTTTATCACAGTTCATCGCATCGAATGTAAAATAAACTAATTTATGATATCGACTGAAGGTGCTTGATCGAATTTTAATATCAAATTTGAATTGATGAAACTTTGTACGATTACACATGTTTTGTCACTCACCACCTGGATTTTGCCTTTGGTATCTTCGGGCATTCTATCACTCGGATGCAACATAACTGACACACACATAGACATTAAGTCTAGAATCCTAACGTGGAATTTAATTTCCTTTGTAATTAACTCCTCTTGTATATAACCGATGCTTATTGATTATTTTACTGACCTGTCAGCTCTGTTGAATGTGTGTGACAGAATGCTTAAAGATGCCGAGATGATAGTTAGAGATAACACTTGTGCAATCGTATAAAGTTTGAATAATTCAAATGTAAAATAAAGTTAACTGGATATTTTGGCTGGGGATAAGTGGATTGGGATCATAGTGTCGGAAATGTATTATATTTACATGACTTGAAACCATTATGAAAGATTCACTTGATCGAGTTTATTGAAGTAACTTAAAAAAGTGAAAGATGTAAATAAACGAAACATATAAGATGTTAAATTTAAATTGCTACAACTTTGTACGATTCCACATGTTTTGTCACTAACGACCCGGGTTTCGCCAATCGACATCTTCAGGCATTCTACCACACGGATACAACAGAACTGACGTACAACAGTTAGCATCGCCTATATACCAAAGGTATTAATTACAGGGAAACACAATCCCCAAGGCAAGCAGTGAATGCCAGTTAAAACAAATTGAATAATACTAATCTTACAATAATCAACTCAATTGCGTGTGATAACTTTCATTGACGATCTTGTTTATGAGATCTTATTAACATTATTTTGTCTTCATAATATAATATGCATAATATGTATTATAGTCAAAAGGTGAACCGCGGTTCAAATCGTCCAGATGTTTTTTTGGTGTTCCGATACAAGATATACCCAACACGATAATATGCGTCTCGTCTAATTGATCGTAACTGCTCCAATTGACTTAATTGGATGTTATTAAAAGATTTTTGTGATTATTAATGTTTCCGCCGAATGACTCTTGTCCTTGCTTCTTTTTATCAAACGTATTTGGTTTTGGAAAAAAAGTGTGTTCAATTATTTTTTATTCAAGTGGGCAAGTGTAATTTATCTGGTGAGGGTCCATCTTGTGTGTGACGTTGTTTTATTTTTCACAGCCTGATACTTTATACGATTTTCAAAGATCAATATTTTTCCATTATTTAATCCTTTGGCTGCCAGAAAAAATAAACGTCTGTACACAGCACGGCAGCTATAATTTTGCAACAAAATAAGGTGAATTTCTGATGTTTTTTTTTTTAATTTCGTATACAGAAATAATTAAAACACTCGCCAATTGTTTATTGTTAAACCATAAAAAAGGTTTTCTTAAAGAATTTTGAAAAAAATATGATTTTGATAACCATGAAACTTTTCACATCTGTCAAGTGAGAGTTCGAACACTCGAAAAAATCGCGAAACTCGATGTAGAAATATTGTTTGAGGAAAGTACGTTTAAAGATATTGACGAGATATCTCATCTCAGGCAGCCATCCAGTTAACAATTTACGATATGACTTATATCTTCTCAACTGCAGAGACAGTTGATTTCATTTTGTTTATATTTGACAATTGAAAACATATAAACGAGTAAAAAAATTCGAAATTAAAGGTGAACAAATATATGGTCTATCGCGAAGCAAAATTTAGTCGACTCCAATTACAATTGAGAAATATATAATTTTCATATTTTAAATTTGAATAGTTTATTAACATATTTTGTGACTAACAATCTTGGTTTCATCTTTCAGCATTTTCAGGCATACTATGATACACGGATACAATTGAATTGATATGATATGCCAGTGCTGTTGCTTCGAGTGATAGAACGCCTGAAGATGCCGAAAGATGAAAAACAGATCGTTAGAGAAAAACATTTGGAATCGTGAACAGTATCAATTATTCAAATTCGATATTGAAATTTTATCTAGCACTTTCAGTAAATATCATAAATTATTTCATATTTTCAATTTATACCTATATTAAAGAAATACGAATATATTTAAATTAGGTTATTTTAAAATATTAAACTTTAATCAGTGTTGTAGTCAAAAACCACAAATTTCTTTTAATAATCTGATTGGAAAGCAACCGCCATAAAAATTTTAATCAAAAGCAACTTCCAACTTCAAAAAGGTTACGCACTTTTGATGGACAGAATATTTCAAAACATATTTGCATAAAATTTGCGATAATGCAGTTTATGATGGATGTGTATAAAAATAAATTAGGGCGTGATAGAATTCTCGACGACCGATTATGTATGATGAAGTCACTGACGGTGCAGCCACAGCACTCAAGTGCCGAAATTGAATATCTGGCGAAGGGACATTGATAAGGCGGAAAGGCAATCTAGTTCTTGATTAACGTCGGCCTCCCGTCTCCCTAACACAGACGCTGCATTTAGCCTAATGCACATCACTCCGACAAGATTGTAGTCGATTGCGTTTACACTGGGGTCTTAAGCGGAGATCTTTATCGGAATGTCAAGAACGAGAATGAGAACGTTTCGGAGTAAATATATCACTGGGTTATCTTGAAAGTAGAAAAGTAGCGAAAATATAGTGAAAAAATTAAATACTCTAATAATATTTTACTCTAGAATATTTTGTAGACTCTTTGAGAAGTACGACGAAGAGTTCTGTTGTATTATCAATAGTCACTCCCGTATTTTTTTTTGAATTATTAAATATTCGTACTCCGATTCCGTCAATGATTTTTGGTAATCGCATTTTTTATTCGTTTCAATTTAATAGAAAAGTTTGAATTGTTACAACGTTGTACGCTTCTATGTGTTTTGTCATTAACGACCTTAACGATTGATTTTTAACTGAATGCACATAAATAGGAAAAGTAGGGGGAAAAAACCTGACAAAAATGAACTTTTCTTAGTCGGAGTCATGTTTTTTAACGAGTACACCAACCCTAGTTATAAACCAAAATGAAATGCAGCAGTTATTTTTAATTAAACTGTTATTTTTGATTTAGGGTTGAAAAAACTAAATCAACAATAAAAAAACAGATTCACAATTCACTAATCACGTTATAAAACAATCACATAATATAAATTCAAAGTGTTTGCATCTTCGTAGTAAGGGTCGCAGGACGACAGGCTTTGGAACAGCTGGAAATCAATAGACATCAACTATCACAAAGGATTCTTAACGAACAAACTAAGATATTTCTATCACCATTGCTTAACCCTCTGCGGGGTGCTTCTTTGTTTCTGCAATAGACCATTTCCGTGCCATATGTAAACTTATTGATATAGCCGCCTTTTTATTTTCATTTACAATTTTTAGTTTTATTGCGAGCAAGAAACAACCTAGGTCGTTAAAACAGGAGAGAAGATGTATTGTGACATTTTTTTACACAGTATATAGATAAGTAAATGTTGATTGAAGCATAGTTCTGACGATGGCGTGAGCCGAAACAACTATGAAATACATAGCTTTTTTTTTGTGAATGCTAATTCAATCAATATATTATTATTATTTTAAAAAGCACTACCCATGCATACAATGTCGTTTAAACTAAAACTATCCAATATTATATTTATATTTAAAAGGTGGTGTACTTTAGAAAATGGTTAAAATAGTTCTTACATAAAAATATCACATATCGCTCGAGACAATAAGCTTGACCTTTTTCCGATAAAATAAACGTTATATATTTTTTCCGACGACACGAGATACAAATTACTTGATTGATAAACAACGAGACATATTTTGGCAAAAAGGTCAAAATTCAAGGTCTAATACAGGCAGGTGATAGTGGTGTCATTTAAACATACATTTACTACTTAGTGTGTAAATATAACGAGTGTAGCAGATAAATATTGGTTCCGTGGTGCAGTAATGAACGTCGTCGTCTTCTGCTTCGAAAAGCTTTTTTCAATGTATTGAAGATTTTTTTTCGATGATTTAGCAGTATAACGTGTCTTTTAATCTTATTAATACTCACAAATAACGATATATTGCAGAATAGACATAGTTTTGATTCAGTGGACTGTGGATGTTGTTTTCAGATATAGAGGATAGTGGCATGGAAAAGTTTAAGAAGCACTGCAGTAAAACACATTAAGCAACTTGTCAAAATGTGTCAAGAAAATAGAGATTTTTTTCTTCATACATCTTTATAATATTGTTACTTAACACAGCCAAGGTAGGTGAAGCAAACAGAAGCAATGCAAACCGTTACTGTTCTATTGCATCCGTGTGATAGAATTCCATTTTTGAATCGTTGGAACAGTGTTGATCTCCATTTTTCAAATATCTTTCTTATATCCAGTATTTCGGGCTATTTTTTGGGGGATTGCAGATTTAGTAATCTACTATCCTTTTTAAGATATTTGCGTTATTTATTTAATAATAATTAGATTTTACTTTACAAATAAAATCACAAAAATGACCCTAGTCCAAGAACATATTACACGCTGCGTTTTTTTACACATTTATTTTTAATACGAATTTAAATTGTTTTTTTTTTCGATATAACTTAATAAATAATTTTACAAACGGCCATATTTGTAATATTTTGTGTATATTTAAATAATTTACCAACGTATTTAATTCCATTTAATCAACGACTGTTATGGCGTAGATAGTATCTGCCTTATTGTATTCCAGCACAGAATAATATAAATCCACTAAATCAGTGATGTAAAACCATTTCACAGTGTAATATCACGTAAAGTACGAAATATATAGGTGATCAAAACGGGACGTAGTCTGATAGTCTGACCAGTTTATCGATATCTCTTGTGAGACAATTAAAACCAGTGGTTTGAAACCAATATATCTCATTATTTTGGCATAAAAATAATCGCCTATATTAACCTAGTACCAACACAGTGAACATTTATGAACATGAAGTACTAGTACCAACACATGTGAACATTTTTTTTTTTAATATTTGGGATCGGAATATTATTTATGTGGCTCAACAAGGAATGGTTGGAGCCAACTAAACGCAAATCAATTTCAATGTACATATGCAAATATTTTTGATATAAAGCAAGTATCGATTAGATCGTAATGCAAAAATGAATATTACAGGGGAAAAAAACACACCCACACACATAATATATCGGTTCTAAATATCTACAATAAACAGATTCTTATTATTTTTTATTTTAAGCCTAACAATAAATACCGATTTAAAAAAAATGTATTTGTATCAAAATCGAGTAGATAATTGTCTTTTTACCAGGGCTGTGGACTCGTTAACCCTCTGACTGCTAACATCTCAACTGTTGAGACGGCTGATTTTACTGTATTGATAGTTGATACCCGAAAACATAATATATGAATTAACAGTGGTTAAAACCTTCTTGTACTCGCTAATTTGTGAGTATATGCATTGCTTGATTTGTCCTGAAAAATTCAATTAGATTGTTTTAAACCAATATTTTTCAATACATTTTTGAAGTCTAGGCGTTGGAATATACTTTAAAATGCTCAGCCGGAACGAGTAAAAACAGCACGATTCCGACTCTGACAAAATTCCGCGTCTCCCACAGCTTTGATTTTTACTCCAAATTACCCGAAAACTATGATTACATATATATATTTGTTTAATTAATATTAAATGCGACATCATTTAAATATTTCAATTGGGTTCAGTTACATTATATCAAGCCAGAGTTCCTCAGAAATATGGCAGAATTTATCACAGGCCTTTAGTTTTGAACACTCGCTCCCTTGCAGATTGTCTTGTATGAATGCAATTCGTATTTGAAATTGGTTTGCTGTTATTGTGGATGGGGGTTAATCTGCTTTAGTGGTCTCGCACCAACCCGAGTGAAGCGCTTTTGTTAACTAAGATGGGAAATCCCATTTTGCAATTTATATGCATATTTTAGTGCTTTAATACGATTCCTGATTTCTGTATTACTTTGAATATACAGAAATTTTCAATACGTTATAATAATCACAATTAACCCATATTAGACTATGATGGGGATAATAGCATTTGAGAAGACAGGGGGGTTTGTCAGACCCCATGAATAATAAAACAAAATGATTGCTTATACTTTTAAATACCACTTTTAATGTGTTAATTGTGACTTTTTGACGGAAAGGCATGATATTTTAAATATTAAAATCACATTTTTTATTTAGTTCTTATTTCCACAATATATTTTATGATTAGAACCGGTTTCAATCATCGCGAGCTTTACCAACTGAATAATGTATGTATATGGTTTTATATACCTCTATTAATATATATATATTTGGAATTTAAAAAATTCAAATTTGATATTAAAATTCCATCAATCATACTCAGTCGATATCATACATACATATAAATTTTTTAGTGGTGTACAAAGACTAGTATTATCACACGGTGAAAAAATAGCAATATATTTTAATTCTACAAAATTATTTTTAACTAATTGACTATTTTGAACTACGTTCTACGTTATAGTTCTGACGATGACAAACTTCTGGAAGAAAAAAAAACTTCTGGAAGCAAATCAGACCACCCCTTTGTACAACGGCTGGACAAGTGGCGGACACTGCTGAATTATTTTTATTAATATCAGAGTTGGAATATCATGTACGTGATTCAGCAGGAACGGGTTGAAAATATTTTTTTGCTAGTACTGGGTACCTACCATAAGGTTAAGAATTTCTTTGGCAATCTTTTGTTTATTTTTAATTTTTTTGACTTTTTAAAATCGAGTGAGTCCGACTTCTTATTCCATTAGACGATTTGGAAAAATAACTCAACGAACAATTTTCCGAATTGGTTTGTTGATCTTGATATAATGTATATAAATAGGAAAAATTTTACAAAATTAAACTTTTTAAAAGTCAGTCTTGTTGTTTGTCAATAACAAGAATCCCGACTCAAAGCCCTGAAATAAACACTTTTGTGTACAGAATAATGTTCACGAGAGCAGTATAGAATGGAAGATTATAAATTATATTATATAAGACGCAAAGTGGCTAATTACTATACGCAAAGTATTCTCGGCTTTAAAATGTAGTTTAAAATGTATCGCCAAGCATTAAACGCGTCGCAAAGGAGCATTTACCGAGACACGAACCGGAGGGTCAACATTAATTAGATAATGAATATTACATTAATCTGGCAAGGGCTTAATGGGCGTGGCAAGAGACGTCGGGGACAAAAAGGTTACTCGCTTAACCCTTCGATTACACTGCACTGTTTATGATATGTTTGCCGAAAACTGCGGAACCGTTTTCAGCTGAAATTAAAAAAAAAAAGATGTAATATTCATGGAAGAATCGGGACATGTTCAAAATAGTATCTCTTTTCACATCATAGTTTTTTCAAAACGAGCAATGGAAATTACATTTTTTAATAATTATAAAAAATAATGTTTAATGAGGTCCTGATCTAAAAAGCACAAAATTGTGGATATAATACTTAATATTGTGTATTTTTTTATTTAAATAAAATTACATTCCACAAAGTATCAGGTAAGTTAAGGTAGAAAGAAGTCACAGTGAATTTATTAAAAGTTGAAAAAAATATTACTTAAGATCTAAAAAAAAAGCTCTTTGAACCGATAAAAGAGCATAAAAATATATATTGATTGAATTGGCATTCACTTGGTAGAACTCCATTATAACACGGTGAAAAAATAGTTCTGACGATGGCGTGAGCCGAAATAGCTATCATATATATTTTTTAAAAATAGTTTTGTAGAACTAAAATACATTGCTATTTTTTTATTTTTTTCACCGTGTCATAAAAAAATATATTTAAGACAAAAAAGACATTAATCACTTTGAGCCAAAAATTAATAAAAATATTTTAACAATAACTTATTTAATTAAATATTTAAACTTACGTGTTCAGTAAATAGATTGTACGTATATTTACTTATATCATCATCAGCCGGGGTCGATCCACTGCTGGATGAAGGCCTCCCCCTTGTTTTTGTTTTTTTTTTTAAGGGGGGTTTGTTTGGACATAGTATTATATATAGATAGACTGTACTTATATGTTCAATTAAAATACACAAACGTGAGAAATGAAAAAAATGGCTAGGGAAATCCAAATGAATTCTGAGAATGCATTCACTACACAACTTTTTAACAAACTTTACACAACAAAGTTATTCTTTGTAAAAAAAATCATTCGTAGATTTTAAACATTTTAATATTTATACAAAAAAATGAATTTTTAAAGAATTTCTATTTATAGAATATTACACAACATTAGACTTCACAATTTCCTTTCTGGATACGAAACGTGATCATTAAATCAACATTGATGTCCATCTTTTAAGCAACAATTAAATCCGTTGAAAAATCGACGCCACGCAAACAAAGGGTTAAATAACGGTACGGACATAATTATGCAACTACCCACGGTGGACATGACGTCACATGGCTGTAACATGGCCAATATATATAATTAAAATTTTGGTATTAATTACAATAATGTAGAATTCCACGCGCCGAACAAAGGCTTTACTAGACTTTTAATTAAACCAAACAAAATAAAACTCCACATATTTAAATATTCTTTAGAAAGATGTTGTAAGGAGGAATTTTCTACTGATGAAATAATCAACTTGAGCGTGAAAATTTAAGAATGTATGAATATTATCCTAGAAACAACATCACACTGAAAGATTTTTTTCAAGAAAGAAAGTCTTTACAGTCACTTCTTGGTTGAGGCATTTAAATAATGAAACACAATGTTTAGCAATATTTCCACCAGGACTTTTACCAACAGATGAATCAGTTGAACGAAGCCGGTTTTCATCTTGATAATACAGAATTACGGAGACGATTAAACCCTCATCGTTTCTATACCAGAACAGTATAAAAGCAGTAGTTCTGATGATGGTGTAAGCCGAAATAATTATCAACTACACATAATTATAAATTTTGTAAGCTAAATACACTGCTATTTTTTCATCGTGGCACATATGATTTCTATATTTTTTGACTAACGGACCAGCATTTTAAGTTTAGTTTGGCCGTAATGTCCCTTAACCATTGATCGTTATACAGTTACTAATGTGATGGCTCCGGCTTCCGGGACGGAAATTTATAGGTTCGCCATAGCCATAAAATACGGTTTCTAAAGATTTAGCAAACTAAACCTAATTACAGTCGCATATTAATTACATAATTATAGTAAGTAATAATTAATAAGAAAACAAAAATTATTAAGACAAAAAAACCTTGTATTCGTCGATAACAGTTTATAAAAGCTTCATTTAAAAAGTTGTGAGAATTTTTGAAAAATGAATCGTTGAAATTTTGAACAATTTCACATGTTTTGTCACTCACGAGACGGATTTCGCATTTCGGCATCTTCAGGCAATGTATCACACGGATGCAACAGTACTGACACACGATAAACGGTAAGTATCGGTTATATACCAAAGAGGTTAATTACAATTTAATATTAATGACACTCAATTGCCTGTAATAAGTTTTATTATTGCTACATACTGTTAATAAGACTTTGATGAAATAATTCTGCAACAAATAATAATAAACTGCAATTGGGTAATTTTAGACTTAGACATACCTACTTATTTAAAATTGGCAAGTAACGGTAAGAATTAAACATCAGGTGACGTAATATTGGTATTTAATTTAAGAGGTTGTTAACTCATTGAACTGATCTAACGTAAAGGATATAGCTTGGGGAATTGGGAAGATTAAGCTAGTCATTAAGAATATAACTACAGTTTAAAAATTGATCTTTGTTTATTTCTAAAATTTTCTGATACAATAATTCATGATCCTCCGTGTTATGATGTAATAATTGAACACCTTCATCTGCGTTCGTGTTTCTCAAAAAGAAAATCTGTTAGTTTCTTCTATAGTCTGTTCGACAGTTGTCAAATAATAATGAATAGTGTTGTAAAATTCATCGAAGTGTTGTTCGTGTTCTATCGATAGTTTAGAATCAAGCATTTTTCTTCCTACTTCTCCGGCACAATATGTCACATTGAAAACAGCGCGACACATTTATGAGAAGATAAACTCTTCAAAAATGTCAAAGTTTTTCATGAAACTTCGAGTGAACGATGTTCTTGGGCTGTCTCGGACTTTTCGGTTGAGTGATCGATTAAAATTATTTATCTCGTTTGAGTTGAGCAGAACGCCCACTATTGAATACAATGGAAGAAAGTTTGGAAAAATATAAATTGAAAAGAATAACAGATAAAGCGATAAGTAGATAAGCGGAAAAATGCTTTATTATCTCGAAATAAAAACTGTATTTTTCGAAATATATCCTTCAGATATCAAAGCTGTTTTTTCCAAGTACGACGAATTTGAAAATTATATTATATGTGTATTAAATCCAACAAAATTTTAACATCAGGATGAAAATACATACGTAAAATAAACACGTGATAAAATCATACAACGAAAAAACAAATCACATAATATGTGGATAACAAAAATATTCATATAAAACGTTAAAATATAAGAAATGAAATACGTAAAATAATATTCGTAGCATGTAGTTTTTGCTATTGTGTAAGACTATGTGCGAAGAGAATAGAGGATTGTATTATATATTGAAAAATTAGTTGAAAAAATGCATCTTAACTTTTTATCAGGCATGCTCACTTCGATAAGTCGAAGACAAATCCTTCTTCCGAATTATGCGAGGCCAAAATGAGAATTATTCTATTCTTATTAATATAAAAAGTCATGGATATGAAGTGTTTATTTTTCTAAAGAATCTAAAATATAGAGCAAACTTGCCAATGGGTAAGCTCTTCGAAAATTTTTAACAGTTTTCTTTCGTTTTTTGGTATCGACTGAATGTGCTTGATTTAATTGCAATATTAAATTTTATTTGTTACAGCTTTGTACGATTTCACATGTTTTGTCACTCAATCCGTCCATGTGATGGAATACATCCGTGTTATGATGATGATGAAAGTCTGAAGATGCTAAAAGGCGAAACCCGGGCCGTTAGTGATAAAACATGAGGATCCTACAAGTTGTAACAATTCAAATGTTTTTTTTTTACTGTGGTTGCTTTATTTTGTTATCATTCGATAATGAACGTAGCTACTCCCGATTTAAGAATTATTATTTTTATAGAAATAGAACTGCATAGTTTGTAGTAGTTACATTTCTACCAAGAAGTGGCAGATAATACATTTCAAAAACTTTTTTCCATAAAATATCTATACTGCCCGTGCAATAAAATAGGTATAAAATTTTCATTTTGAAACACTTTTAAGCACAATAATTTATTCCAACCACGGTTAGAGCTAGCAAGCATACACTTTGAAATGCCATAACGCTGAAAAATATACTGCAAGTTCGTTATTTTCCTATACTGATATCGCTTTCTATCGCTATGGCAAGCGAGGTTTTTACGGTAGTTTTACTGTGAAAAATCCATTCGATTTGATGCAATTGTTTGAAAAACATACTTATGTACATGATAAACCATATTCTATTTTCATCTGAAACCCGATTCATTTTCAATAATGTGAAAACAAACAGACATCTCCTTGTTTGTTGTTCGTGCACCATTTTACAAGCATCCTTGGCAAGGCAAACAATCAGATCGTTTCCTTACCAAAATGATTGATATTATTTAGATGCATTATTCAAGCTAAGAAAACAGGTAACTTTTTGCTGTAAATAAAGTAAATACATTTTAAATAATAAAAACACATTTTTTAGTACTTATTTCCACAATATATTTTTTGATCAGGACCGGTTTCGCTCATCGCGAGCATTATCAACTGATAGAATACAATTTACAAACAAGTCTATTTATACAAAACAAAAAAAATAATTTGAGTTAATGGTAGCAGGTGTACAAAACCATGGGTACAAGAACTAGGAAACGATTTACATAAAATCATACAATATTGATACAAATAAAGTAAATTAGTATAAAAATTAAATGTTCACAATCACTTATTAAGAATTACAATTACAATTATGGTAAATCAATAATCCATTAGGAGCTCTGAACAATCAATAAGGAAGTAAGGAGTGGGAAATTTTTAATGACGAAAATAACCCACAATCACTACTTAATGGAACAAAATAAATTAATACATGAGAAGTCGATTAAAGATGAATCGATGAGATGGGAAGATATGGTCAGTCAGGGGCGTTCCAATATTTTCTGTAAAAAATTAAGTAAAGGGAGGCAATATCATTTTCAAAAAAAAAAAAAAAATTATTTATTAATCTAATTTAATGAGTATAACAATGGTGACGACGCAAAAGTAGTTTGTTCATTTATAAGGTTAGAATTAGGCAAAAATTTATATCGATTAATTTCAAGGATTTCTTGTTTATCTAATTTCAGTGATTTGTTATTGAAATGCAGGATTTTGTAGTTTATAGTAAAATCACATGAATGTTTATTTTGAAACAAATGGTTTCCAAAAGTAGAAATCTCATCGCCTTTTTTGGCACAAGCTAAATGTTCCTTAAATCTAGTATGAAAGGATCTTCCTGTTTGACCAATATACCTAGCCTCACAGGAATCACATTTTAGAAGATAAATACCACTTTGGCTTAAAATATTAATTTTGTCTTTCGTGTTAACTAACATTCGACTAAGATTATGATTGTTATAAAAAGTTACATTAAAAAGTTTTTTGTCTAACTTCTTGGATATGTTTTCAGAAACTCGGCCTAAATAACTTAGTTTTACCCAACGTTTTTCAACGGAGGGAACATCAATCATCAAGCTCGAGGTTACATTTAATAAAGCTAATTTTTTAGTTTTTTTAAAGACAAGTCGATCAATCAACTTTGCATCGTATCCATTGTTAAGTGCGATCTGTTTAATGGTGTTTAATTCTAAATTGAAATTTGATTCTGTCATAGGAATTGTCAACAAGCGATGAATAAAGGAATGAAAAGTTGACAACTTATGTGAAATGTGGTGTCTAGACGAGCTACTTATGATATTGTCACTAAAAGTCTCTTTTCTGTAAATACTGAAACTATGACGATTATTAATTAGTTCAACTGTTAAATCTAAAAAGTTTATTTTATGCATACCCAATTCCATTGTGAATTGAATTGAACTATGAATCTTATTCATATTATTCAAGAAAGTATGCAGTTGCCTTTCGGTACCTCCCCAAAGTACTAAAATATCATCTACATATCTATACCAATAGATGATATTTTTAAAAAGATCTAATTTTGAAATTTTTTTACTTAAATTTTTTCCCTTTACTTAATTTTTTACAGAAAATATTGGAACGCCCCTGACTGACCATATCTTCCCATCTCATCGATTCATCTTTAATCGACTTCTCATGTATTAATTTATTTTGTTCCATTAAGTAGTGATTGTGGGTTATTTTCGTCATTAAAAATTTCCCACTCCTTACTTCCTTACTGATTGCTTAGAGCTCTAATGGATTATTGATTTACCATAATTGTAATTGTAATTCTTAATAAGTGATTGTGAACATTTAATTTTTATACTAATTTACTTTATTTGTATCAATATTGTATGATTTTATGTAAATCGTTTCCTAGTTCTTGTACCCATGGTTTTGTACACCTGCTACCATTAACTCAAATTAATTTTTTGTTTTGTATAAATAGACTTGTTTGTAAATTGTATTCTATCAGTTGATAATGCTCGCGATGAGCGAAACCGGTCCTGATCAAAAAATATATTGTGGAAATAAGTACTAAAAAATGTGTTTTTATTATTTAAAATATAATGCCTTTCCATCAAGAAGTGACAGTTAACACCTTAAAAGTGAAAGTAAATACACTTGAATAACAAATAAATATTTTTATATGAACTCAGAACTGTTCTAAAATCAAAATACAACATATCTACAAAACAAATATTGAATATTTTCTGTTTATGAAGTAATACGAATTAAAATTTGATATTATTCTTTTGAATAATTTATAGCAAGAAAGAAGATTTTACAGTTTTGAAATTCTATCGTTATTTTATGTGAAATGTTGACATTTATTTATATGTTTTTTTCTTTAATATTTATTTAAGAAATTCATTATTTCTTCGTATTCTTTAACTTTGTGTATCGTCCTTACTTTGCCTAGAAAAATAGCCAACAGAAAACAGTTAGCAGCCTTATCTAAAAAGTACAATAAAGTTGGAAAATAATATTTAAATATTTTCTTTGCGCAAAATTAGTATTATTTTAGAGAATTAGATTTATTGATTCTTACAGTAAACACAATAGAAATTTTGGAAATCAGGTGATTTTTTAAATAAAAACACGTTTTTAGTACTATACCCAGTTATATTTTATGATCAGGACCGGTTTTGCTCATCATCAGCATTATAAACTGGTGGCACACAAATTACAAACATGCATATTTATAAAAAAAAAGTTGAATTGATTGCTAGCAGGTATACAAAGCCAAAGGTTCATTTGAAGTAAATTAAATTAAAAATTAAATGTTAACAAAATAAAGACCAATCAATAAACCTTTAAGAGTTCAAAACAATAGTCCAAGATTCATTATCAAGAATAATGAAAGGAAAATTATCATAATCAAAATAATATATACTTAAATACTTTATGGGACAAGTTGCATTAATAAATTATTCTAATGGCAGTCAAAAGTATGAGAAGAAATGGTTAGTCAGGGGCGTCCCAGTACTTCGTGAAAAATAAAAAAAGCCATTGTCAAATGGAATTTATAAGTGCAAGAGGAGGTTATTAACATAATGTACAAACACACGAAGCAAGGGACCTTGAGGTGAAAACCATCGTCGCCAGAGTGAGCGACTGCATAATTAAGCCCCGTTTAGCTAACGGAATCTATTTGAGTATAATTTACGGAAATCCTCGCTATCGCTATGCACTACACCTGGCTTCAAACTGTTTATAAATATTCATTACAATCATCTGTGTTGGAATTATAGTTGGTGTAATTAACTCGTACACCAAATAATAGAGCAACTAGCAGCTTTGACTAATTGAAGTATAAGTTGACTGTAACGTAATCAAAATCTACAAAAAAAAACATGTCAATATATATCTATATGTCTCTAGACAGGAAAAAAAATATTTATTTTTTAAAAGTTACAGAATGTGCGTGTAGACCAGTGGTTCTCATGTGCGGCCACCAAAGAATTTTGCTACGGCTACGAACAGTTTCATAGTAAATATTGATATTTTAATAAAATGCGTTTTGACAAATGAATTTTTAATTTTTTTTTATTTTAAAATTGATTGAAGAAACCTGACTTATCTAACATTCAGTCGAGTTTACGTAAAGGACCATCTTAATAATAAAACTGTTCCAAAAGTTTAGTCAAAGTTATACGTTGACCATGAATCAAGTCAATATAAAGAATTAAAAACAATTGCTTTATTAATTTTTTCAAGTTTACCTACAACTGTATATTGTGAAAGATCATTCAGTCCAATGCACTGTATAAAATATAAATATCGAAACTATATTTATCACATTCGGTGCGGCCACGAGACATTTCCATAGAACAGCTGATGTTTATAATTCGACCACGGTGAAATTTCACGTGATAAGCACTGGTGTAGACGATTTGCTATGTCAATATTGCTGCTCGGCCGAGTAGTTGGCTGGTGTAAGTACAGTGTAAAATTTCTTTGAGGAGCTTTCGCTATGACACGTTAACTTAATATTCCTGTCGTTGTCATACAAACAATTTTCTTAAAAGCTTTCCAACGCTTAAGAGGTGTTCCATAAGACAACAAGGCATTCTTATATTTTTGTCTTCGCTGACAAAGGGGGACGCTCTATCGCATTAAGTGCATTATTAAAAGTAGGGCATAATTAGATGACGTAGAATATTTCATTAACTTAGTTCTACAAAATTTTACATGTGGTTTTTGAAGGGTATTCCGGATTCCAGTAAAAATTAATCGGTGCATTCAAATTTTAATTTTAATACATACTATTTGGAATTATTTAGGTTTTAGAACAATTCCTTAATAAAAAAAAATAAAGACGCTGGAATAATTAATGCAATACATTCTTTATCTCTTAAACCATAGGTTGCGAACCTGAGGGTCCACAACTTATACGGCCACCTAATATTTTTTTGTATGCTTTTGAATTCAATGGGGGGTCGCGGGTCACAGGGATTTTATGAAAAGGAGTCGCCACCCGAAAAAGATTGGGAGCCTATGTCCTAAACAGTATATAAAGCTGAGATTAACTTTAGCTTTATCAGTTCTAACGATGGCTGAAACCTAAATAGCAAGCAAAAACCAGAAATAAAAATTTATACGGCTAAATATGTTTGTTAATTTTAGCTTATTCAATGGAGTTTTACAAATAAAATGCCAATTAGACAGACAGAAATTTTATTAATTTAATTAATCTTTTTAATAGGTGCCACAAATAAGTCCAAAGGTTTTGTATAGCCAAATAAAATAATGACACGATGTATTTTAGTTCTACAAAATTTTTAAGGTATATATTTGAAATCTATTTCGGCTTATCCTTCATCATAACTGTATTTAAAAGTACATTTACTTTTACTATATATATATATATATATCTGTGTAGAAAATGTACACAATACTTCTTCCTTTCTGTTGTAATATCCTAGTTTCATATTGTTATAACAAATTCTTAAATGTGACAAATTGATTGATTTTGTGCATTTCTCAAAAAGAGAGTTAATCTAGGTTTGAAGCGGTGATATGTTTGTTGTAATGATCAAACAAATATAAACCTATCACCGGTTCTTAGTACATTGCGAAGGTGAATGCATTTTTACAGCTACGAATAAATATATAATAATAGAAGGTATGCGACACATTGTTAGGTCGTTAACTTTCGACGGATTAACATATTTTGAACGCCAATTTACTGTGTTGTTCTGCTGAATTGCCAAGCCTATCACTTAAGGGTCTCCGACGACTGTATATGTTATCTTTTCGATGACAATTTGAGAAAAAAGCATACCGAAGAACACTATTTTTAAAAAGTATTGTAAAATAATATGACCATGTTCATTAAGGAACTTTAAAATTAGATATTTCTAACTTATAATAATGGAGTACTAGCAAGTAAATACTAATAGATAAAATATACAATTCATGAAACTAACGCCAAGGCAACCGAGGTTAAGAGTTATGTGTATTTTAATCATACTACAAGAATATCATCTGACGTATGATTTATAGCTCTTTGCAACTCGCTTTCAGCACAATTTTGTGCGGGCGTATGGAATAACTGCGTAGCGCCATTATTATCGAGTCATAAGTTAGCACAATTGCGATATAATGTCAGTATGATATAGTGACTCCGTATAATGAAAATAAATTAGTAATAATTCAATTAAATAAAGCTATGAAATGAAATCTTGCTAGTAATTTGGCTTTGCAAAACGCAATTAAAAGAATGCTCGATTTATACCTCTCCCACTCTCTTAATCATCGCGATAAGTGGTATTTGAAGAGAACATTGTTAACCTTTTGCACTCGAACACTTTTTTATATGTGCCTACCAGCAACTAGAGGCGTTTTTTTTGCGAAAATCGTATTCGCTACATGAATCAAATTAATAAAAAAATATGTAAATAAAATTTTTAAAAAAATATTTTTTTTATTTTTTTCTGTAAAATAGATATATAATGAATATAATGTACATATTTTTATTTTATTTGTAATTCTTCATTTTATGGTATTTCACAAAGCAATCGCCGACATGTAATCCTGGCTTATTTACGCAGGTCTCCCAAAACAACCATGTTTCCTATCACCCGCCAGAAACTTTTCTATTTGAACATACTGCATAGTCCTTCTTAGTCCCTGAACGTAATATATGTAATTTATCTGCAAGACGGTCTTCTGTAGGAACAGTTGGAGTACGCACTCGAGATCCGCCATGCATTTCGATGACGAAACGCAAGCCGACTATCTTTGGCTATGTTTTTTTTTATCAGAAAATGACTCCCTAATGATCTGTTATTGTGATCTAGTTGAAATCGACATATAAAAAATGCTAAAAGTATACTAAAAATGACTTTATAAATATGCCGCCACTGCGGCGGTATCCGAGTAATACTTACAATGATAACTATATAACGATAAATAACTTACAATGCCGTCTCTATGGCGGCATTCGAGTGCAAAGGATTAAAACATTGTTTTTAGGAACGTATTAAAATAATGCCTAAACTAAATAAATCTATTCACTTTCAATGTGTTAACTATAATATCTTGGAGAAAAAGCACATAAAAATTGCGAAATTGCAAGACTCATTGCCATCGTTGAAAACTAAATGAAATCGTTAACTTATTGGTGGAAAAACAGTATATTTTTAATTTAAAAAAAAAGCCAGATCTGTGGAGTTGGATTTGTTGTGTTAATTTGCCGGATTGGTTGGTTGATCTTTGATGTAATGCACACGAATAGAAAAGGTAGGAAAAAACCTGGCAAAAATGAAGTTTTATCAGAGATGTGTTGATCAATGTCGAAGTCGAAATTTGATTCGTATTTTTTCAATGAAACTACGCCTTGAAAAATACACATTTTTAGTACTATTTCCACTATATATTTTTATGATCATTTATCGCTCTTGCAAACATAATCTTCAGTTGATATTCAAAATTTAAAACATTCGAAATACCATTTTTTTTTTAATAAAGCACAATTGCGAGTACCATTCTCACAATTTTATATTATAGAGCCCAGGGACCGGTTTTACTCATCTTACAATATATATTAAAATAAAAATGTTTAAATAAAATGAGTTGACTTGTTGTTTGCTGTGCCACATAAATATAATTTATTCCAAGTCGAAATATTTCAAAAAAGAAATTCAAAAGTGTAGCTGCTATCCAAACAATACTTTAGGAAAAATCGAGTTTTATTTCAGTATAAAAAATAACTTATCAACACACTTGAAATCTCGAAAAGACATTAGCATTAGTAATTACTAAGTGTAAAATTTATAAATGGTTCAAGAAATAAGACCAGACTTTACATGGAATCGTACAAAATAAACTTGCATTAAATTGAAGAATTCAACATATAAAATTTTAGGGACCACTAAAAAATGAGTATTTTTGTTCAATATTGATAACGTGATTGAATCATGTCAAATGAAAGTCGACACAGGAAATGTGCGTCACTGTGTTTAATGAAATGAATCGAAATTAACTATGCATGAAAAATATCTAGTGCAAAATGCAAGGACATCTACCGGGCATTATGTAAAATATGTTTTTTTGTTGTTTGCCCAATTCATTATTTAAAATTGAGAGTGAATTTGTAATGATTGGCGTGACATGATAACAATAAACAGGCGAGCAAACGCAATACATGCAGATGAGTTTTTTTACTGACCAAATCCTACACACGATGTAGAACATATTTGAATATATAGTGAAATCCAATTTTTACCTACCACAAATTCACATTTTCCCATGTGAATTGGTGGTAGGTAAAATCATGTTATCATGTGATATTTGTTGCGGATGATTGTGTTAAAAAGTTGCGCGAAAACAAGAGGGATCATAAATTATTTTATCAAACAATTTATAACCAAATACAGCCCAATTAAGCTCAATATCTTTATTAAACGAGCAATTAAATCTACCTCATGCTTTCTTACTATATTATAATATATCCCTTACGTGAAAATTATTGTATTAGTCAAGAATTTAAAAACAAAATATTTTTACAATTGGGCATCTGATATATTTTCACAGAGTAACCCACGAATTAAAAATAAGTAGGTTTTTCTAAGTATTCAATTACCCAATAATATTTTAAAACCTTTCAATAAATTTCTTTAGCTTTAATTGTGTATAAAAATATTATTTATAATATTGGATTTTATTATAATCATATCAGTAGTTATTTAAATTATTTCAAATACATATTTAGTGTATTGTTTGATGTGTAATTCCTTTTGTATATAAACGATGCAAATTGTTTACCGTGTGACAGTTATATAGCATCCTTTGAAATGTACAAAAATTCGACAATTCTAACATTCCACTGTTTAATTCTAAAAGTTCTTAATTTTAACTGACGTGTGTTGATAAAAATAAATTGGTTGAGTTTTGTTTACGGTGTATTTTTCCAAGGCACCAAAGCGTAGCGGTGTTATTTTGTTTTATCGGTCGATATTATGCCAACGACAAAATGATGAAACGCGTTCATCGACTCCCGTATAAAATCCACATCGGGTAATTCTGCAAAAGGACTTCGCGAAATTGGATGATCCAATTTTGTTCCGCTGCCAACCAACCTCTCGCAGGCGGTTGTAAAGTTCATTAGACGAGTGATTGACAACTCAATTTCCATAATGTACAAAACATAAATGACAAAAATAAACAAAAAAAGACGAGAAAAATATGTTCTAAATATGGATACATTTAAATTACAAAACTTTTAGTATAACTTCTTTGTTGCCGGATTTAATGTATTTGTGTGCTTTTTTTCAATTTTGTAAACTTTGAAAAATGCTTTTTACATTAATATTATGACTTTTATATTCATCCGTCACTTTTCGATTAAAATTATAAAATGAAAAATGTATTTTTATTACTATTTCTAAACTATTTTTATGATCAGGACCGGTTTCACTCACCGCGAACATTATCAACCGACCTAAACTGATCTATTACAAATACAGACATGCTTCAGATTCGAATTGCTACAATTTTGTATGATTCCACATGTTTTGTCACTAACGACCCGGGTTTCGCCTTTCGGCATCTTTAGGCATTAATTGTTCAACAGAACGGATGCAACAGAACTGACTGTCAGTTCTGTTGCATCCGTGTGATAGAATGCCTGAAGATGCCGAAACGCGAAACCCGGGTCGTTAGTGACAAAACATGTGGAATCGTACAAAATTGTTACAATTCAAATTTTATATTGAAATTCCGTCAAGCACCTTCAGTCGATATCAGAAATTACAAAAAAAACTTATTTATAAAAGCATTATTATCAATAAATAAAAAATAATATTTATAAAGAGCGGCAAGTGCTAGTTGTAATATTTCGATATGCAAATACGGTCGTTGAAGAAGATAAAGGCACCCGGTCTATATCGCCATAGTTATGAATACCGAATAAAATATGACATTAATAATTTGTTTGTATAAAACTGTTTCAATTTTTACATAAACAATCATTTCCAGACGAAGTTTGTACATAAATTAATTCAGGAGAAGTCGCGTACAGACGGTTGCCAAGCAATGCTTTTAAAGAGGGCCCCCTAAGAGGAAATAGAGTTGTTTGACGAACGCTGAGGGGGCAAAGTCTGGTCCAGAGGGGGCGGGGTAGAGACAGGACGAAGGACTCCGCCCCGGAAGACAAGGATCCGTACCGAGCATCGTATTGTCGTTCCAGCAAATACCCATTGAAATAGATTTTATTTTAATGACAAAAAGCTTTTAACAGGACATAAAGGTAATTAACTGTGAACTAAATATGACGGTTCATTAAAACGTGTATTATGTTTTTTATAGGTATCGAATAAATTTCAGAGGCAATGAGAAAAATATGCAAACAGATTCGTACATAATAAAGTAAAAAAATATGTAAACAATACGCTGTGTTTTACGCGATCTTTAAGTCTACGTGTGAAATTTAAATAAGATCTTGTATTTAAGATGTTTTTATATAAACTTGTTTTTATTTGCAAAGAAATGGTGTATAAGTGGTGGAAATCAATCTTTAAATGCATTAAAAATTTCTGCAAGTTTCGTTGACAATGGACGGACATGCATTATATGTTACTAAAGAGGAAATATTTAACACGGTAAAAGAAATAGCAATGTATTTTAGTTCTACAAAATTAATTTAAAAAAAAATATAGTTGATAGCTATTTCGGCTCACGCCATCGTCAGAACTATACTTAAACTAATATTCGCTTATCTATATATAGCTGTGCAGAAAAGGCACACAACACATCCTCTCTCCTGTTCCAATGGCCTAGCTTGTTACTTTCACACAATAACACAAAATTTTCAAAAATTCTAAATGAAACAATAGGTGCCTATGACAATAAGTTTACATGGGGGACGGAAGTGGTCATTACGGAAGCAAATCAGACCACCCCTTTGTAACAGGGTTGGACTAATGGGGATACTATATTATTAGTTTGTTCGTTAAGAATCCTTTGTGATAATTGATGTCTATTGATTTCCAGCTGTTCCAAAGCCGTCATCCTACGACCCATACTACAAAGATGCAAACACTTAGGCGCTGAGTTTGAATTTATGTTATGTGATTCCTTTATAACGTGATTAGCGAATTGTGAATCTGTTTTTTCACTGTTGAATGATCTTTGGTGATGATATTTAGACAAACAATTTATGATTTGTCAGCAACATGGACACACACAATTAAAAATTCCAGAACCAACATTGAAAAATTGTAAATTTACTAACGTTAACGACACGGGTTTCGCCTTGACTCTATCAGTAATTAATAATGAATCAACAATTCAAATTTGATATCGAAGTCCCACCACGCAATTTCAATCGTTATCATAAATTATATACTTTGTTAACATAACGTTATGATTTGTTTATTAGCCTTTTGCACTCGAATACCGCCGTCAAACCTGACATCGAATTATTCCATATAACACGAATGGCACCACTTTGGCGTAAAGTCATTGAAATGTATTTTTTTACATCAATAACTATATATTATTTTAAGCATTTGCAATTGAGTGTGACACTTCTTTATTTTTCATCTCTAATTGAAGTGACAACATTTTTTATGTGTCGTTTTTTTTTCAAGCGGTAAAGTTAAATAAATAAGTAAGCGATTGCTTAAATTGCATGTAAAATTAATGTTTATGTTCATAAATAAATAAACTGGTTGTTTATTGAGACTCTTTAATTCCTATTTTTTATCGATTCGTTGAGAGCATAAACAAGAGTATGTCTGAATTATTCAACTCAACTGTGCGGTCAGCGTTGTTTCAAGTTGCCTCTCGGGCGCTGAACGACAAAGTTGTTAGTAGGTGGGTACTTCATACAAGTCCTTTGCGGTCCAGTGGTAATGCAATCAATCCACACGCGATGCGGACTTAACTTGCTGGCAGCCAAATAATACAATCGTACTAAACTAGGCTCCATACATATTTATAGTCGGATAAAATTCTTCAACCGCACTCGTATATACAACCAATCCTTTTTTTACGCGATCCATTGGTTCTTGTAAATAGAGCGTATAAAAAATCGCGTAAAAAATCTTTCCTTCATATAATTTAATAAATTTGTGCCATAATCAACATATTGCGAATAATGCGAAAGGATAAAAAATTGTTCTTCAAAATAGCGCATTTTTTAACCCACTGACTGCTACCGTCTCAACTGTTGAGACACCTGATTGCAGTGTGTTGATATTTGATACTTAAAAATATATGTTTATGATATCAACTTATGATATAGCCTGAAGATGCCGAAAGGCGAAAGCCGGGTCGTGAGTGTCAAAACATGTGGAATCGTACAAAGTTGTAACAATTCAAATTTGATATTGAAATTCCATCAAACACCTTCAGTCGATATCATAAATAAAATTTGGAAGTTTATGATTTTTAATATTAGTAATAAATATTTTCGAAATAGAATCGTCTTCTTTCAACGGGTTCAGTAGCTTTAAATTTCCTGTAGGAAAACACTCCTTGTTTGCGTAACGTTTCAACGAAGCGAACGCAGTGATTCTTAAAACACAATATTTTTGAGCGCAATTACAGTATGATCTGGCGAATTTTGCGAGGCGCGTTCGTTCATTCGCAGCTAAATTTCATTGTTGATCCGCAAACAATGGGACTTGATTAAAATCTTGGAATTCGCTTTCAATACCTTTGACGAAAACGGCAATTTAATTATGCTTTAATATTTTCCTTGATTATTTGAAATTATGTTCCGCAATCAAAATGTATTCGAGTTTATTTCATTTGTTTTTTGACTGGGCTGTGGTTAACGTTAAATAAGCATCACTCGAAACTTATGAATAATTTTTAACCGACTCGAGCGAAAGGAAAACAGCTGTTCGAAATACGAATTTAAATTAATTGATTCATTTTGATTGGAGTCATATTTTCCGCACAACAATCATAGAAAATTATCATTTTAAACTATTGAATCGCGAAAAGCTCGCGACGAATACTAAAAAATGCGTTTTAATCATTTAAAATATATTTTTCCACCAAAAAGTAACAGTCAGCACCTTAACAGTGAGTAAAATTGATAACTTTGTTGTTCTAAACCCTAGTTTCTCAATCGGTGGTCCGCGGAGATTTTTGGGTGGTCCGTGATGTGATATTATTACGATAAACAATCGGATTATGTGTTGTATTTTCTGGATTTTTAAATTATATTTTTTTGTTACTGACAACTAACAAAAAAATATATTTGTTGAATTGGTATTTACTTGATAGAACTCCATTATAACACGGTGAAAAAATAGCAATGTATTTAAGCTCCACAATTATTTTTTTTATAAGACATAGTTGATAGCTATGTCAGCTCACGCCATCGTCAGAACTATGTTTAAAGGTACAGAATACATCTTTTGAAGATGTATATAGATATATCTGACAATGCGTGAGCCGAAATAGCTATCAACTATATTTTATAAAAAAAAAATGTAGAACTTAAATACATTGCTATTTTTTCACCATGTTAACAAAAAAAAATATAATTCGCCGAATGAATTCTTGCAATAAAATTTGGTTTGTCATTGTCAGGGAATTATAAATATATTATGACAAATAATAGAAAATTAACGCTTTGAGTGCGCACTGAAGTATGATTTACGGTATGTTATATTCTGTAGCTGGTTACTGTGAGGTACACGCACACAATCAGGAAGAGAGAAAACTGCCGCCTCTGAGATTCGCAATGGGTATTGTTTGCCCACAAAGGGTTGACGCTCAGAGCACTAAATCCCTCCCTAGCAACAACATATTTCACGGAACCTTTGCGATCTTCACCAGACGTGTATTAAGGGTGTTTGTTACGAATAAAGCATATATATTTATTGATTTCATTGACATTTACTTGGCAGAAATCCACTATAAAACGGTGAAAAAATAGCAATGTATTTTATTAATATAATGGCATTTACTTGGTTGAACTCCATTATAACACGGTGAAAAAAAATATCAATGTATTTTAGTTCTACAAAATTTTATAAGAAATAGCTATCAACAATATCTTATAAAATATTGCAGAACTAAAATACACTGCTATTTTTTTCACCGTGTTCAATGTATTTAGTTAATGTAGTTGTTAAATAATCAAGTTAGTAAAATCACTTACTTAAAATTCATGTTTAAATTTGAATTGTTACAACTCCAAACACCTTCAATTGATATCATGAATTATTTATGTTTATTCAAATGCAATAAGATATTTAAAAAAACCCAGATTTACTCTCATTTCGAGAAATACATCTATTTGCCACATTTAAGAATTTATTAACATAATATAAAACTAGGATGTTAGAACATAAGACAAGATGTATTGTGTACTTTTTCTACACAGCTGCATATAGATAAGCAAATGTACGTTTAAACATAGTTCTGACGATGGCGTGAGCTGACATAGTTGTTACCTATTTATTATGTTATAAATTTTGAAGAACCAAAATAAAGTGCTATTTTTTTAACATGAGACAAATAAAAGCTTTTCTTAGAATGGAAAACTTACACCCAAACCATCTTTGAATTCGTAGTATAATAAAATATCTTAAGCTTTCGTTTCCGGTACCATGACCACCAAAAGATGCTCCGAGAAAAAGTACTTTGAAATAATCTGACACTTTCGGAGTACATTGAACAAGCGACGACATTGGACCTTTGCTTTATCCATTTATTGTGGAAGCCTCACGATAGTCTGACCCTTCGTGGGTTTAAGCTTTGAGGAAAAATATCATTCAAATGGTGTCGTGGGTGTATAAGCTGTGACATCTTAGTATTATAGCTTGTACTTTGCGGGTTATATTTGAGCTGTTATGAGAATTAACCAGTTCACCGCCGAGAGTTCTTTAATCAGTTGTCAAAACCTCGACTTTTAAATCTTTCAGTGCCTTCCTTGATCGTAAAAATATTTCACTAATAAGCCACGTATTTCCAAAACATCGAAAATAACATATATATTATCATAAAAATTAGATTATTAAAATTTATTGAAGTAACTCTTCAAGGTGGGACTAAAATTTTTCGGAAAAATATCATGTGTCAAGCCGTTTAACACTTCAATGTTGTGTTGCTCACGTCAAGCACTGGACTGGTTAAAATGAATATATTTTTTTAGTTTCAAAAATTGTTCTATCTATATGATACTTTTATTAAATGTGTAAGGGATGCTACCAAAAAAATAAGATTAAATTAGCATAATTTTTTTTACAAGATTATATTCTGAAGGAGAATGATCAAACAAACACATATTGTGATCTTTTTTTGAATACACGCCGAGATCGTGTTTCACCACATGTGGAGGCACTAATTTTATCCGTAGATAAAGTTCAGAATTTTTAAAAATGTATACAAGACTGTTTTCTGTATAATACGTTGACATAAAATAATCAACTCATTTATCGATTAAACACATGCATATTAATTAACACGTCTACTCTGATATGCGCTTGGCTATGGTGGCCACTAACAGTACCTTATACTAGTGTACCCTTGGCATTAAAGCGGTTAAGATATGTTGTCAAATTTGTTCACGCATATAATGTTCTAACATGAAAATGTTATATATATATTTAATAATATAATTTACGATATCAACCGAGTGTGTTTGATGGAATTTCAGTATCGCATTTGAAATGTTAAAACTGTGCACACTTCCACATATTTTGATATTTACAACCTGGGTTTCGTCTTTCGACATCTTCAGGCATTCTTTACATAAGTATGGAAAAGTCCATGAAGATGCCGAAAAGCGAAACCCGGCTTGCGAGTGACAAAACATCTTTAGAGCGGGGAAAACAATTCCAAAAATCATTCTTTATTTCAACTTAATTGTGTAATATTGAGTCAATGTTTAGTTGTATTTACATAATTTTATACTTTAAAGACGAGGACCGGTATCGCACTTCGCAAGCTTTACCAACAGATGAGTGAGGCCGGTCCTGATATTAACAATATGTCTTTATTTTTTTCACCGTGTTATAATGGAGTTCTACCAAGTAAATGCCAATTCAATCAATAAATTGAAAGTAGCCGATAGGGCTAGCCAGGCAATTCTTTTCAAACGACTAAAACTTAGGGCAGATGTTCGTTTAAGCATAGTTCTGACGATGGCGTGAGCCGAAATACCTATCAACTATATCTTATAAAAAAAAATTGTAGAACTAAATTACATTGCTGTTTTTTCACCGCGTTATTTCATAATAGAATTATCGTTGTGAAAGAGGTAATTAACGCGTGGGAAAATCGTTTCAACCTTTACCGGGCAAGCATTACATAAGAAACATTATTAATAATTATTTAATGTCATTACGCTGTGCTACGCGATCCTGTGTGTCCCCTGCTGATACTAAGCAAACAATAAAGTTTCTGTACACGTCACGTAACGTGATCTTTGGTCGACGAAATCAGACCGCCCTATTTGTTTAATCGACGATTTAATAAAGGACCCTAACTGTTTGTCAGTGACGCCTCCGAAAGTATACCGACACCCAACTGAACATATTCGACCCGCCAATAACAAAAAGGACTCGTACACATGCAAATTCAGACAGCGTGCGTAAAAAATAAACCGATGAATAAGCGAACCGGTATCTCGTGTTTTAAAGTAATTTTTAATACGAAATATATCCGCCAGCTGTTGCGACTTTCATACGTTTAAAATTGTACAGAAAATCTTCACTTCAAAGAACATGTCAAAAAACGCAACACTGCATGCATAGCCTAAAAGCGACCCGCACTGACTGATCGACTTTCCATGACATTATTCATCAACCCGCGTTCCTTACTAAAGATATTCCAACACCGAATATTAAAAAAAAAATGATTGAATAATGATGGATTTAAACAAACTTAGGAGATTATCACAACGAATCAGAATATATTTACAGATATGTTTCTCTTTTAATGTGTAAACTGTCACTTCTTGGTGGAAAAGCAATTTGTGCATAATTTTGAATTGAAACATAAAATGAACACAAAACTAAGCCTTTACCAACTGAGAAAGTAATTCACAACTAATAAATGGTATAAATATATCTAGATCAATGGTTCTCACGTGAAATTTCACTGTGGCCGCATTATAAACATATGCTGTCTTATGGAAATGTCTCGTGGCCGCACCAAATGTGATAAAAATAGTTTCGATATTTATTTTTTATGTGGAGCATTACACTGAATGATTTTGCACAATATACAGTTGTGGGTAAAATTGACAAAATCAATAAAGCAATTGTTGTCAATTTGTTTATATTGACTGTATTCATGGTCAAACGTATAACTTCGACCGAAATTTTTGAACAGTTTTATTATTAAAACGGCCCTTTACTTAAACTCGACTAAATGTTGGATAAGTCAGGTTTATTCAATCAATTATAAAATAATAATAATTTTACAAATTCATTTGTAAAAACACATTTTTTTTTAAATATAATAAATATATTGGTGGCAGCAGCAAAATCCTCTGTTGGCCGCACATGAGAACAACCGATCTAGTTGAAGCAAAGTATTTAAAAGATACAATGTTAAGAACCTCTCTACCTTGTTGGTAATTTTGATTTATAGAACATTGTGTTATACTAATTTAAGTGTCAGTTCCGTTGCATCCGTGTGATAGTATGCCAGAAGATGCCGAAAGGCGAAACCCAGGTCTTTAGTGACAAAACATGTGGAGTCGTACAAAGTTTTAACATCTCAAATTTGATATTGCAATTCCATCAAGCACTTT
This sequence comes from Himalopsyche japonica, assembly GCA_028555115.1. Classification (NCBI taxonomy): domain Eukaryota; kingdom Metazoa; phylum Arthropoda; class Insecta; order Trichoptera; family Rhyacophilidae; genus Himalopsyche; species Himalopsyche japonica. Next base: position 369,145 of record JAHFWJ010000465.1, on the reverse strand, counting down.
CAGTCAATGTCATAAAACTGTTTTCACAATATATTTTATGATCAGGATAAAGTTTTGAAACCAAGAGTTCATGACTAAAAGCAGGCACTTACTAAGACTAAAAGATCTTTTGTTATATTGAAAACACGGCTCGCGTGACCGACGCGGATCTACAATTCAGGCATGGACACGGGAGCCGTGACGTACGCACTCATCGAGTTAAATAGATCTCGATTTTTTCGTTCTTTTTTAAGGTTCTTTGAAAAACCTTTACTATATGTTATGTGACATGCCGTCATAAAAATAGTTATCACAACAAATTTTAAGCTTTTATTGTGTGTGTTATTTTTTTATGACACTGCATTTTAATGTGAACCTCCAAAAATGTTTTTTTGAATGACAAGTCTCAAAGATTATCTATCAAGTAGTCTCTTAATAAAAAAAAATACGAAACACGTATTTTCAGGACAACACACGAAAGACGACTAATTTTAAAGAAGCACATCAAAAATAAGGCATTCATTTCGCGTCCGTCTAAAACATACCCTTTTTGTGTAGGTAAAACAAAGCAACGATATTAATTATTGTAATTACAACCTAGCAGAAAACCAAATTGTCTTTGGCACCATCAAGACGCTAGCTAAATAATTATCAGGAGTTAAATTTGTCTATGCGCCCCTTTACGTATAATATAATACAAAGCCAATTACATCAGCAATCAAGTAAAGGCTAAGTTATTAAATTAAACGGCAAATTTCTTGTCTGTTGATGAAGTGAATTAGCACTATGTTTGTTTTATACCTCAAGTAAATTGATTAAAAATACCGTAAAACAAATTCACTAAAAACAGAAGACTAGTATCTCGAGAAGGCTTGTATCTGCCAAAATGCGAAGCGATGTCATTTCTTTCTATCCCGATCTTATAACAACGAAATATCAAATAAATTAGCAATGATATCAATTCTTTAGACCAGTGATCTCCAAACTCATTAAGGATGTGAGTTACTTTCAGAAATTGAAATTGAAATTGTCTGGTGAACTACCTATACATATTCCATGTTTATAAATTTCTATCATCGTACTTTATCGTACCATACATAATATTACTTAAAATAAATTAGAACATCAGATTTTCAATAAAACATAAAATATGTACTTCAATTGTTTATTTAAAGACATAAATTAAAAATAAATATGAAAATAAAAGTAAAAATTATTATTGAAAAGAATGGCATCCTTCACAATTTTTTCAATTCTCGGTGAGTACCTTGTCACTTCCATCCGAATGCAATTATCAAGATGTACATGTGTGAGTATGTTTTTAACATATATTTACTCTTAACCACCTTCATAGTAGAAAACATTGATTCACGCAAGAAGATAGAACAAAAGCATACCTTCATTTTGAGCGCAATTCGAACTAAAATTGGAATTGGATTCTATAGTTGAGGCAGTATGTATGGTGAAGTTCGCGTCAATCTCTGACCGCTTATCTATTTTACTTCGTTGTACGGACCAATAGTTATGCCAAAGAAAAATAATATTTCAACGGCATTCTTTCAAGCATTTCGTCGAAATTTAGCTCGATTCATTTTTTTTTATTTTCGAAATAAAATTGTACAGGCAAATTTATAAATATGATAAAATATCCCACGCGAGCGAGCGAAAGTTGGGGTATCACTGATTTACACGTTCAAAAATTTTCAAAGAATATTAATGTCGATTGATAAATTTCTTCATTTTGTCGTCAGATTCTTCTGAATAAATAAATATAGCATTGTTTTGATAAATGCTAAATTAAACTAGGCAATGACTGAGTGCTAATGGTGATGATGATGTTAAGTTTGGAGCTATTATTCCCGGAATCGTCACAGAAAAGGTTAGCAATCCCAGTTTTAGGACGAAGCAAACCCACTGACAGATAACGGAGAATGATTGAGGCTTCGTGCGTTGGCCATATGATCTACATACAGAGCGAATGTACTACATTAGTTTCACAACTTTCATTGAAACCGTACGCAATATTACGATACAATCATTGACCGGTTTAGCATATTTTCACTACAATAAAAATACATTTCAAGTAAAAAAAACATTTTCACAGGAAATGTACTTTTGATATAACACGCCGATAATTTAAAACTAATAACTTTTTTGTAGTGTAAATCGTTTGCTTTTTTTCGAACGATTTTAACACACATTTTCGTCCAGTTTTTTTCCCCTAAAAATTCATTTCAATAAAACATAATGATATACGACACGATACGAAACATTTTTTACATGAGATTTTCAAAACGTTCCAAAATTGGGACACCAAGAAAAATGGGTTAATGAGAAACAAAACAATTACGGTTGGGTGAAATTTTTACCTTTCTCGTAAATATATTGTGATTTATCTGTTTGCACTCCACTGATTTTATCGTTCCAAAAATACAATGTCCGAAGATTTCTTTTCGGCAATAAAATCGGGAAAAGGTCGATATTATTCTCTCCTCTTCGGTCCGATTTTATTGCCCTCTTGTAAATCATATTACTTGTGCACCTTACATCATCTTCCGGCTCACTTGTTGCCACGAATTCTTCCCGTTATTCCTGTCCAATTACCGACCTCCATAAATAATCATCGTATATTTGTTGTTGACAAACATTCCGAAAAGCCAATTATTGAATTATTTTAAAAATATCAAATACACCTATCCCTCGATTTACACGATAGATAGGTTCCTGAGAAAAACATGAAAAGTACAAAAAAAAACGCATAATTTGGTTGTTTTTTAAAATACATACAGTGAAACCTCGATTTTACGTTTTCCAAGGGACCCAGAAAAAATAACGGTATATCTAACATTTGCATCATAAACAATAATACGCGTGTGGTGGATTTCAACCCAAAAAATAGCACATGCGTCCAATACGTTACGTCTAACATGTACAGCGGATTCCAACGTGTCTAGACATAACACCTGCACTTGGCTGTGTCAAACTTGCTTGCCGAGATACGGAGAAATATGCAATAAAAACGGTCAATCGGGATAATATTTGTGACGGGACCAAAATATTTGGACGGTTTATCGAGGAAATCGGGGAATCGGGAAACGGTCAATGCGGGATTATTTAACATTGTTCTTATGGGAGTTTGGCGGTACTATAAAAAATAAGCGTTCCAGCCGGGAAAACGTATTATGCGAGAACGGTTGATCGAGGTTCCACAGTATATAAAACAAAATTATTAAAAAGTACAAATATACATATAAACATACATATGCATATACATTTTTTCTAATGGTTCTCATTGTAGCTTCATTCATGCTTTATAATCTAGCAACATCTATTACTCTTTCCCTGTTTTGTAAACGATCTAAAAAAATATTTTAGTTGCTAACGAAATAACTTTTCTTTTTACTTCTTTCGTTGTAAAAAAGGCTACAAATATTATTCCAGATATAAAGAACATATTTAAAAATTGTGTACTCGTTTTTTATTTACGAATATGAAGAATTAAAATTTTATAGTTAAAGATTCACCACAATTTGCGACGCTGTAGCCGACGTCAAGCTTAAGTCAAGGATAAACGCCGAATGGCGGGAGGAGACATACGTGCAGTGGAATGCATACAGTCGGATTCACCAAGAAAGGACTCGACCCCAGCACACGGGCAAATACAATTGGCGAGAGCATAGTTTCTGTTGATCACAGCCAGCTATTTTCAAAATTTATTTTTTCAATTCGCGTAAAAGCGAAAACGTGTAAAGCAATTACCGTTTAAATGGAGGGATAGGTGTATTGTGTCTTGCTGCAGTTATTTTTGCAGAAAATGTTTTATTGATGAAGATTTTTTTGTATCGTTCAATTCGGAATTAATCTTCAATGGAATGCAGAAATAATTTAACTAATGTTCTATCGAAAACTGTTTTCTTTCTTTTTATTTCTTATATGGAGATGAAAAAAAGGTAATTCATAAATCTTTTTCTTGCAAAATTTACGATATGCCAGTAAACCTATTTCTACATTAAGCTAACGATTCAAGCCTAATTCTCCAAATCACATAGATTATACCTGTATCACTTTTAAGGTTTTTGTCAGTCTTTGGAGAAAATGCATTATATTCAAATAACTAAACAAAACGTTCAGTGATTGAAATGGCATTTACTTGCTAGAACTCCATTACAACACGGTGAAAAAATAGCAATGTATTACAATTTTAATATAATTAAAATACATTGCAATTTTTTTAACCGTGTAAAAAAAGTTTATTTTGAACTAACGCTGATATGAAAGTTGATTTTTCTATTGGACTTGATCAATCTACAAGCTTCGTCTACACCAGTTTTACCCAACCGGTGGTCCGCGGCTCGCTGCCGAGCCGCAAACAGTATTATACTGAAATTTGTCGGATTGGTTGACTAATCTTTAATTAAATTCTTATGAACAGGAAAGTTAGGAAAAAAACATGAAAAAAATAAACTTTGTTTAGTCGGATTCGTGTTGTTAGTCAATTTTGGAGTAGAGGTCCTGGTTTTTTTAACGATTGCACAGCCCTGATAAAAACACATTTTTAATACTATCACTACAATATATTTTATGATTCTCTATAACAACTAGAATTCGTAAAATAAGCCTAAATAAACTAATAAATGATTAAGTATGTAATACAAAAATGTATAAGTCAGCATGTAAATCACAGAAACTTCTATAATATTTGGGTCATACTTCTTGTGATATTTACGTTATATGTTCTGTTTCTAGAGCCGTGAATATTTCACGAGCACTTAGTTAATATTAGCATATTGAATCGTATTTTAGAAGGAAAATATACGTAAAATTGACCTAGATTTAATATAATTCCTAATATATGAAGCAATTAATATCAAATGAATATTTCTAGAGATGCTACATTTAAAATATTCACTTAGTTTATCAATAAATTCATATTAGCCGGATACATTATACGCGACAACCATTGAACACTTTAACTAGTCATTGTGTAAACAGCCCAACAAAGATGGAATATTTTTCCACAAAATTAATAATAATCACTAACGCACAAATAATTTTTTCAGTCACGCTAACAATAAAAACGCAACGTTAAGTACTATTTCCACAAATTTATGTTCATAAGATCAGGACCGATTTCATTCATCTCGAGCAATATCAATTAACAATCAGTGAATCATGCTCGCAATGGGCGAAACCGGTCCTGAATTGAACTATAAAAAAATATGAAAATATATGAACGATATACTAAGTATATCGTTCCAAAAAGAGTTATTTAACAACTCTACCCTGTCCAACGCACATCAGTGAGTTTGTACAACTACTAGTTAATTCACACATTTATTAGTCAATGTTAATTTTAATTGGAATTATAAAAACTTCGACTAAATATGCTACCCATATGTTACAGCGATAGTGCATTTCAAGAAAAAATATGTCGTTACTTATAAATTACTTTTAACATATAATCACTATATCTTACCATTAGTTGAAATATACTTCTATTCCTGATAACACATTTATAACAAGATGTAACTCTCGATTTAAAATTTCTATTGAAAGCATACACAACATTATGATATTATCGTTGATAGATTTAACACATTTACGTTGCCTGAATCGGCAAAACATATTATGCCACCACGTGCCTTAATTGTTTGTTATGTGTTTTAATTGTAATTGAAGCTTTCAATACTATAACAATCGCCTACAACCGACAAAAATAAAAAAAATCCACCGGAAATTGAATGGTTTATCGAAAACTCGGAAACCAACCTGAGTTGGGATACCCACTCAACGTTTCTAACTCCGTCGGTCGCGAAGTACGCAAAACATGGTATTATTGCTTTCATCGAAAATCCGTTGAAAAGATAACAAGCAAGTAACGAGTGCTACCGAAGTTAATCGATTGATAAATGACGTAGGTCTATTTCTCTCAATTCTTTGTTTAGTTTACTATTCGCATCTTGCGATCTATTCTGAATTGTTTACATTACAGCAAACTCTTGTAGATGTTGTACGAAAGCACAATAAATTAACTTCCACCAGCGGAAAATCATTTCAGATCGGATTGAGCACAATAAGAAGTTAACCTTTCGATACCCGGTGCGTATTTGTGCCGTTCAGTGACCTACTATCCCGTACACGCCCAGCGATAATATGGAATTACAATTATATTTGATAAAAATAATATTATGAAACATCTTTATATTATTAACCACTAGATTACTCATAAATTAAGTCCCTATAATAATATCCCTTTTCAAAGACTTTTTGAGAGTGAAATACACCAATGTTAACACGGCGAAAAAATTGATATGAATTTTAGTTTTGCAAAAATTTTATTCGATAATTCTGTAGAACTGAAATAGATTGGTATTTTTTCATTGGGTTATAATGGAGTTCTACCAAGTACATGCCAATTCAATAAATATTTTAATGTTGTCGTTATCAATAAAATCTGTGAAACGTTTTCTGTTGACTACATCTCTAGACAAAATTGTTGCAGTTGACGGTATCAAAAGCTAAGCTTATTGATTTACCTTAATTTTGTTTGAAATTTTCAGTAAGTGATTGTGAACATTTCATTTTTAAACTAATTTACATTATTTGTATTAATATTGTATGATATCCTGTAAATTGTTTCTTAGTTCATGAACCCATGGTTTTGTATACCTGCTACCTTTAACTCAATTTTTTTTTTATAAACATACTTGTTTGTAAATTGTATTCAATGAGTTGATAATGATCGCGATGAGCAAAACCGATCCTGACAAAAGCTAAGCTTTAATTAGTTCTGACAATGAATAAGCCGAAATAGCTATTGACAAACTTACTTCAAAATAAAGAGTTAGAAGATTTTTTTTTATTTTTGCTCAACAATAATGACCCACTTCCAAGTTAATGGCATATATAAATACAAAAAATCAAACAAAAATCTTGATTTTGCGTATTGTTGAATATTTTCGAAATAATTAGTACTTATTGTGGGTGTTTTTGGGCATATATTTCGCATCAATAGCAAAACGGTCAACATACGTGTCTCAAATTATAATACACATAATTGCTACCTAATTGTTTCAATGCGACGTTCACAATTCAACAATCAATGTTATTGCAATGGAATTTATTTAATGTGCAGAATTTAAATCATGCACGCTAATTAATGCAAAAGATTCACCATAGTCAATGAATCAATCACTTTGATAGGATTATCCTTGACTAATAGGGTACCAAAAACAGTTATCGACAAGTAAATGGCTTTGATAGGTCGACGCAGGCTTATTAGAGGATTTTGTTGAAACACATTTCATAATACTAAATATAATAACACGGTGAAAAAATAGCAATGTATTTTAGTTTTACAAAATTTATACGATGTATATGTGGTAGCTATTTCGGCTTACCTTCATCAGAACAATATTTAAGCCTAAATTTACCTACCTATATATAGCTGTGTAGAAAATGCACACAATACAACTTCTCTTCTGTTTAAACATCATAGATTAAGTCGTACTTCGAAAAATGCATAAAACCAATTTTCCACATTTTAAAATTTATTAGCATAAAATGAAACTAGGGTGTTAGAACAGAAAAAAATGTATTGCGTACACAGATACATATAGATAGGTAAATTTATGTTTAAACATAGTTCCAATGGAGGTGCAGCCGATATAGCTATCAACTACAATATATACGTATCTAAATAATTTTTGTGGAACTAAAATACATTGCTATTTTTTCACCGTGTTTATAACTGATTTCTACCAGGTTAGAAAACTTGAAATATAATGACTGTCAAAAAGATCTCAAAAAAATACAGTAATCAGCTACCTCCTTTTTCTTTATCAATTAGCAAACTAGAGCTTAATTTTTTTTATGAGATAATTTAACAAAGTATCAAATTTTACAATATAATCAAACTTAAAATAACTAAAATACTTCTTAGCCTCGCCACTATAAATAAAAAGGCAAGATTACACAAACGATGGATTAAAAGGTGTTAGGACGAGTGCTATCACAAATACCGTAAACATTGGACTAGAGAGCTAGACTGGAGTATATTACGTTGTGGGTGAAATGTAGAGAGAACTAGCTACAATTTAAAATTTCAAATACATATCCGATTGTGTTTAAGTGAAAGGTGCCTGACGAATGTATATGTTACCCTATGGTAACCAAGAGTCGGTTGATTGAGGCGAGGCTTGCATTATGCCAACTAACGCGATGAGTAAATCAATATGAATAACTGAATTTGCAATTAGTGTTTTGTCGCGTTCCCTGTTTTTGAAACACAACTATCTTGTTGACTATTATAAACGACATTCTTTAAGAAAAAAATAGATGAATGAAACTTACTTTGAAAACGCTGTATGTAATGATGGACCTAAATCGAACAGTCAGCCAAAACGGGAGACATGCTACCGACCAACAAAATATACTGACACTGGATCAGTTCTGTTGCATCCGTGCGATGGAATACCTGAAGATGCCGAAGGGCGAAACCCGGGTCGTTTGTGATAATACATGTGGAATCGTACAAAGTTGTAACAATTCAAATTTAATATTGAAGTTCCATCAAGCACCTTCAGTCGATATCATAAATTAAAAATGAATGAATTAAATTGGACAATATTTGTGCAAATGTGTTTACAAAGCAATTGTATGAGGAAGATTTAATGTAGAGTTCTGGACACTACAGAACAAGTTGGTTTTACTTACTACTTACTTTGCCGACATCATAATATAATCAAATTAATACGCGATGTCGTAATATTTAAATACACCAGGAATTCATAGTTTTAAAAAGAAACACTTCTCGAAACGTTCTGCTTCGTTTTAACGGCCGAGGCGCCTTACAAATTATCAGCGTTTTGTTTACAATTCTATTCTGAAGCAAGCATAAAATTATCTTAACTGCCCGGTACCAGCGCAAACAAACAGCGCAGAACGATGAGTTAAACTCGGAAACCCAACCATATAAAACAAAACAAAGAACAGAAATTAAGACTGCCTTGTATGAAGTATACTGAAGTGTGCTATTGCATAATTTCTGCGAGATGAATTAAATTGCTTTTTTTTTCTTTACGTATATTTATTTACTTACGGAAACTTTTTGAATACAGTTTGAAATAATGTAGCCGTAAGAACTTAAAAAATGTGTTTTTATTATTTAAAGTACCAATAGATTTTTTAAGTCGTGACTTCTTTCAATGTGATTCAAATGGCCTCAAAATAAAAATGTACTAGATTACCATAAAATGCCGCCAACTGAAAGCCTTACCTAGGTACACAACAACCGAGTAACCCCATATGAATAGTTAGTGCGATTTTTACATTAGTCATCAATGAACAATCCGTGAAAGCTATTGCAAGATATATGATTTAAAAATGAAATTATTTGATTCGACTCAAGGGCGAGATCAAAGGTCTACACCTTTAAATAAAACATTACAGATAGCCAAAAGCATTACGAATTAAATGATTTATTTTATATTGGAAACTCCTATTTTCTCATTTTATACCAAAAATTGTCCAGGATTAATAATAGTTTGTTTTCTAGTAAAAAAAACGGTAAAGAATATAATATGTATTGTCACGATTTTCTTAATATCACAAATTGAAATATTTATTAAGGTCGAGAACAAATACTTGATAAAAGTTATCCTACATTGGAGAGTTGAACGAATTTCTTCATAAAAAGCAGGCTAAAAAGGTGGGCTTTCGTAGACTTCATACTTTGTTAGTTATCACTTCGTATTCTGTTTTTATTTCCTTTTAGGAACCCCATAAGGGAAAAACAATACACCATCGCGAAGAAAATAATGGCTTCAACGAAGTAGGAGGGTTCGTCTACACCGGTGGCATTAAATTATATATCATTGACCATACTGGACAGAATCAATAGAACCGATGATTTTTATTTCTTATTTTTCGAATTTAAAAGAAATTTAACGTTTTCATTACGGTATAATTTGAATAATAAGAACGATATTTATCGAACGCAAAACAGTGTGATATATATTCAATTCTTTTGAGTTCAAGAGTTTGAGAAAAAATAAGTTCAGGCGAACACTGCTTTTTAATGTATCAAAGAAGATTTGGTCTGAGTTTTCTCGGTTGACTCCATTGTTATTTTTTTAAATTTCCAATAAAACCTTTTATAAACCGCCCCTACATTGCAAAAGCAAGATTATAAATTGGATTTTTTGTAACGTATTTGTATCAAATAAATAAATAAATCTTTTACGTGCGAAAGTAATGGAGTAATTGCCTTTTTAGTCAATGAATAACCGTAAGTTTTTCTAACCAAGTTTGACAGTTACTTTCTAAAATGCGTGTATAGTTCGACTAACATCCATAATATGGTCTAGAAGAGTATTTAAATTGGAGCATTTAACTATTACACCATTAAACTGAATGTTTCCGAATTGCCAGGATCATGTACTTGTACTACACGTGACATTTAACACTTTCTAAAAAGAACAATACACCACTGAGAAAAATGTTTGCCGTTTTCCAAGAACATCTATTACAAAAAAAAACTGGAGAAATATTTATGCGTAGGTACATCTTCCTTTCGTATTATGTTCGCTGTGATATATCGGACGTCATAAATCCGATAGTAGAACGTGTGCAATGAAGAAAGTAAGATAAATCCGCCAGACTGAGCGTATATATTTTTTTGAATTAAATGAATATTGTATTATTGTGTTACTCGGAAGAAAATAAAGTACCGGGGAAGGGGCACAAGTTTCGTTTATCGCAGCTTTTGTAGTTATCGATTATGTCGCTTTCAAGTACAATTATAAACAGAGGAAATTAAAACGTATAAAGCGTCATATAAGATTCTACATCAATAATATTTATTAACTGGTTCTATGCCATAACGCGATCTATAATCTCGCGCATGGTAGATCAGCTACAGAAAATTAGTTTAATTATTTATACTTTTAACTACTTAGCTCCCAGTGAAAAATATTTTATCTAGAGCGCAAGTCAGCGATTTGGAATTGAAAAGCGTGGATTCTTGCAATGTTAGCCAGAAAGTCGCCATAATATGCTAAAATCAATATTTCATTAATTCTAAGTGACCGACCGATTTTGTGATACACACGCGGGCTCACCGGTGAGTCGTTGGCGTATGAAGTGGATAAGTTTGCGACTCATCGATGAGTCGCTGGCGTTCTAGTGGTTAACTCAATACCTAGATAAGTTTGACTGTTTAAATAATCTAATATTTTAAACGCAGTGTCATATCTTAGACACATGTTGAAGTATTAAGACGTGAAACATTATCAAGATTTATCCACAAAAAATATGTATTTATTAGGCTTTGATTTTTTAAAGAAAATGCCTGCCCGGTCAACAAATAAAATGTCAATGACAAATATTAATGTATTTTTACCAAAATAAAATAAAAATCAAAAATCCATTCAGAATGATTCATGGAAAAATCATATGTAAAAGCATATTGTGGAAATAGTACTTAAATTGTGTTTGATTGGATTGGCGTTTATTATTTAATTAGTTTTACAAAATTTATAAGATACATAGTTGACAGCTATTTCGACTTACGTGCTCATCGGAACTAAATCTGTTGAAAAAAGTTCTACCTTAAAATATATACCTTATAAATTTTTTAGAACTGAAATACATTGCTATTATTTCACCTGGTACCATAATTGTGTTTTTACTATTTTAAATATAATGTCTTTCCACCAGAAAGCGATATTTAACACCTTACAGTAAAAAAAATTGTTACAACTTTGTACGATTCCACATATTTTGTCAGTAACGACCCGGGTTTCGCCTTTCGGTATCTTCATGCATTCTATCCCACGGATGCAACAAAACTGACGAAAAATAAAGAGTTAGAATCGTCTATATACTTAAGTTATTAATTACAGGAAAACACTTACCCCAAACAAGCAGTAAATTGCAGCTAAAACAAATTTAATAATATTAATCTAATAATAATTACCACAATTGAGTGTGATAAATTTCATTAAAGATCTTGTTAATGAGTCATTCTTGAAAGGGTTTTACAACACATATTAATCAATTAATATTAAAATATAAATGGGGGATTTTTTTTATATAGCTTTTAGTAGTCATTAATCACGTTGTTGCAATGTTGAAAATAGATAAGGAACATGTAAGATCATTCAACAGTAAAAAAAACAGATTCACAATTCGCTAATCACGTTATAAAGGAATCACATAACATAAATTCAAACTCAGCGCCTAAGTGTTTGCATCTTTGTAGTATGGGTCGCAGGATGACGGCTTTGGAACAGCTGGAAATCAATAGATATCAAATATCACAAAGGATTCTTAACGAACAAACTAATATAATAACAATATATGTCGGTCATCATTATTGAATCCTCTGGGTGGTGTTCCTTTGTTTCTGTAATGGACCATTTCCGTATTATATATGAACTTATTGATATAGCCGCGTTTTTCGTTTCATTTACAATCGTTAGTTTTATTGCGAGCAGGAAACAAGCTAGGTCGTTAAAACAGGAGAGAAGATGTATTCTGTACCTTTTCTACGCAGCTACATATAGATAAGCAACTGTTAGTTTAAGCATAGTTCTGACGATGGCGTGAGCCGAAATAGATATCAACTATATTTTTAAAAATAATTTTGTAAAACTAAAATACATTGCTATTTTTTTCACCGTGACATATGTTAAACGCACGATTGAAATGTATACATAAATATTAAGAGACTTAAAAACGTAAATTGAAATCATTCAACCCCAATTTAAAAAGGCAACATAATCTAATACAATTTTGAATTGAAAATTTATCAGGTACAAACTGCGCAACGAAATTGTAAGATTCAATTACGAAGGGCAAAAGATGTGACGAAAATATTGCCTAAAATCTCATCAGATGTGGAAACATTTTCCTCATCCTCCTGGCAAACGAAGTCACGTTTTCGGCAACCTGCTGTCACACGTCACTTCCGAATGCTTCGTTAAATATGCAGGAAGCGCAAACACCTCCCCGAGCCGAGCACCACATCTGACGCGGCTCCGTTTTGACACAACAGAGCCTGTGCCAATCTTTCGGATTAAAAGTGGTGATGTGATGTAACGTGCCGTATTACATGATCGCCAAGTCAACCGCGTACGTTGTGGCATAAGGCACCAACGAGGCGAGTTTGTTTTGTGCAGTGATACAGTGAGGCTCGACAGAACACTCAAGTGCGGCGCGCTTACTTCGCTAGCATACAAAGTAAATGCAATTTTGGGACCCTCGCAACGCTGAGGCACTGGATAACAATTTTACACACTAATTGTAGCTTGTTAGTAGTTGAAAATAAAAATTACAAGACATACAGCAGTCACTTTAAAGGTTTCAACTGTCACTTCTTGATGGAAAGCCATGATAGATTATTCAAGAACTAAGAAACAATTTGCAGGAACTCATGCAATATTGACACAAAAATTACTTCAGATATGACTTATTAAAAATATCAAACAAAATTAAGGTTAATCAATATTCTATCATTTGACAGTTCTGTTGCATCCGTGTGATAGAATGCCTGAAGATGCCGAAAGGCGAAACCCGTGCCGCTAGTGACAAAGCATGTGGAATCGTACAAAGTTGTAACAGTAACCTTCAGTCGACATCATAAATTAAATCAATATTTGTTTACCTGCTACCTTTAAGTCAAATATTTTGTATAAGTAGACTTGTTTGTAAATTGTACTCTATCAGTTGGTAATGCTCGCGATGAGCGAAACCGGTCCTGATCAGAAAATATATTTTTGAATTAAGTACTAAAAAATGTGTTTTTATAACTTAGCATATAGTAAATTTTTCGCTTGATAGCTAAGTTTTGTAATGAAATATAGCCTGATTTGTCCTGAATATTTCTGTATGTTTGGTTTACACCAACACTGTTGAACTAATTTTTGAAATATTCGGTGTTGTATTTTTATTTGGGTCGGCAGGAAATGGGTTAGTGAGTTCAAGAGTGCGAAATACTACCATACCATACCAAACGAATACTACACTACCATAAATTAAAGATTTAATAAATAATTTTGACTTTTTAATGATAATAGAAAAAAGATAATTAAAAAACATACCTTTTTATTTAGCATGGTAACAAGCATTGTTAATATTCCTAGATTACATGGTATTTGAGATAAGCTACACAATTCAAAATTTTCACATGCCAAACTAAAAAGGTTAACCGTCACTGGTGCAGTGGAACAGTGCGATTTGAACAGAATGAAATAGTCATAAAATTTGTTTGTTTTGAAATTTAACAAAAATATTTCAATGTTTAAAAAACAAAATTGGAGAGAAAATTCACTCAGCCTTCTTTAAATGTAATCATTCATTTCTAGCTAATTACATTTCTTAAGCTTTATCCACGGCGCATTTATGATTGTGGCAGTTTCAATAATTTATTTCCTAAGCGGAGAGCAGTTTTCATCATCTAACTACCACTGCTTTCCTATTCGTTAATGTTATACAGAGATTTACAACCCATGGCTCGCGGGCACATGCAGCCAAATAAAAAATATTGAGACTTAATATTTCGGGTTCGAAGCTACACTGACCAGAACCAGAAGACTGAATTTCACTATTAGACAGACAAACGTATTTTTTTTAAACTAAATGTCAACAACCGTTAAACTTCCATAAATATGATGCCATTAATGATAAAATAAATATAGAATACAGTAGGTTATTGGATAGCGAACGCAATTTGTTGCAATATTATGTTCCTTATCCGAATTGTTCGTTAACCGAACATTATTATTACATAAAGTTTGAAAAATTGAAGAGAAATGTATCTAGCCACATATTTCTATTGACTAATTCGAAGCCAAAATTAAAATTCTACCATCCTTCATAATATCAATTTGTATGCTCCGGATAATTTTTTAAGAAATCGTAGACATCATTTTTTGTTCTTCCAAAGTGTAGACCCAGTCTGCCAATGGTAAGAGCATTAACAATGTTCAACAGTATTGCTTCGGATGTTGAAATATTCCATGTGGACGAAAGTGAATTCAGGCGAATACTATTTTTCAGTTAAAATAGATGTTTCATGAGCTTACTTGGTTGACTTTTTTGCAATCCTTATCGATTGTTTTGCTGTGTATTTGTTAAATTTCCAACGCTTTATTTTCAAATATGTTAACGTTGCAAAAGCAATGAATTTATAATTTGTAAATTTTGTAACGTATAATTTAAAACTAAATAAATTATATAACTAATAGAATAAATGGATTAAAAAGATCGTTTTAGTTCGTTATCCGAATATGTGTTCGTTATTCGAATATATATTCGTTATCCGAAGATAAAAAAAACATGAGTGTTCTTTCTCCGAACTGTTAGTTAACCGATCACAATTTCGGCCTAGTTATTACACAAATTGAAGGTAACTGATTTACCGTGTCTACTCACTGTATGAAAAACCCACAATGGGCTGTTTTATAAGTATGTATGCAGTACGGACGTGCGGGCAATTTAGAGTGGCCATTTCCGAAATTTTCGGCACAGTTCTTTTTGGTTATGTTTAGATAAAAACAAAAAAACGCCGGCATTTATCTCGGCTGGCGCTTCGAATTGCTTCCTATACGAAATGCTATCGCATCTTCCGAAATGTTTATTTCACCTGCTGAAGACGATGTCTCACGATCCACGATGAATAATTCAACTTTGCCCTCGTAGAACAATCTAATGAGATTTGCTAATGTCGAACTGAGAGAAACTGTTCAAAAATACCGCATTGGAACACAAAACAACTTTCCGTGTAATGAACTAAAGATTGAAATTATTACGTTACACGTGATTTCAAAATATTGAAAAAAAAGCTCTACACGATTATCTTTTTCAAATTTAATACCTGCCCTTTTGCTTTCGGAGTGGCGGTATAGTCTAACTTTAATATTTGATATTTTAAATAATAAAAACACATTTAAGTACCTATTTCCATAATATGTTTTTTGATCAGGACCGGTTTTGCGCATCGCGAGCATTACCGGGCATATATGAGCGAAACCGGTCCTGATCGTAAAATATATTGTGGAAATAAGAACTAAAAAAATGTGTTTTTATTATTTAAAATATCACGCCTTTCCATCAAGAAGTGACAGTTAACACCTTTAAAGTGTTAATCATTTGATTTTTGGAATGCTTTATATTCACTACTATTATATTATTCTTCATTAAATTAATATAAACAATAACCAGATATATTCACTCACACGTGCATTCACGCGTAGTTGGGAAGTTTGTTTGCTTTAAAACGAGCTAGAGTATGCGTCGAGTTCTTTTTTATCAAGCAAGTTCTCGGATTAAAGCATACACAACGCCCAATCGCACGTGAAAGCGACTGCGTTTTCCATCAACAACTCGCTCAACATTGTAACTCAGTCTTGTCACGGTAAAAGTAGTGCTGGGAGAATAAATAACTTTGCTATTACAAAATTTTGTCAAACAATTTACTATACATAAATATATAAGATATTGTGAAAAATAAATAAAGTTTTTGCAAAGAACAAACCGTGAGAGCTTAACTGTCGCGTCGTGGTATCATTAATATTCCCAAGAACGTGCGGAATATGTAAATTTATTCGATCCCCCGGAACACGGAAAAGGTGTTTACAGTCCGAGTGGATTCTGCTCCTTATTTCTCAATAAAGGTGATTAGCTGAATCATGATTCAACAGACTAACTCCATTAAGAATATACTCCAACAAAGAGCCCTTAAGGAGTCGTCGCATATACAAAAATCATCCAGGCGAAAGACAAAGAAAATTTTGTTTTCTACCACCACCCTCGACTCTTGGAATTCTTAAATATTTTTATATAACAATTATCATGAGAAAGAACAACCATAAAAAAATATAACTTATACAAAAAATATGACTTGCGACAATAAATATCCATAATTTGTCACATTTAAAAAGGTACAGACACACAGATGTCATCCTATTCATAACGAATTTAATAGTATACTATAAAACAGTTTATATCAATCTTTATAGTTGTGTAAATAAACTTACTTATATTTTAACGCACGGTTTTGTAGATCTGATTGTAGAATTGTAAGCTAATAAAAACACGTATTATAAAAAAGATGATACAATCAGAGGTTTTCAACGATAATCAAATCAAACAATAAAACACTTTACTGGCATATTGATCAAACAATTTATGAAAATTGAATTGTTAAAGCATTGCATAATACGATTTCATATGTTTTAACATTAACGACCCGAGTTTCGTTTTTTAAATTAAAATTCCATAAAGCACCTTCAGTCGATATCATAAATTAAATAATTTATGTTTCTAAGCCAAGTCATATTAAAAAATATTCACTGATAGCGTCATAAGGTTATTTAATACAACAAAGTTTCTATTTTTATTTTTTTTATAAAATATGAATGAAAAGTGTTTTTGTACACCGAAATCGTGAGGACTTTGGTTCTATGCTTTAATACACGCGGGCAAGGAAAATTACGTTAAAGTTTCACTGTTTCATGTGATGACTGACACTCCTTGATGGAAAAGTGTGATATTTAAAAAATAATAAAAACACATTTTATTTCCACAATATATTTTATGACCAAGACCGGTGAAATGTTGATGATCAGTTGACAATAATCGCGATGAGCGAAACCGGTCCTGCTCATAAAATACATGAGTACTAAAAATGCGTTTTTATTATTAGAAACAAAAAAATATTAGGCATATACATAAGCCGAAATAACTATCAAGCGTGTACCTGGAGTTCTACCAAGTAAATGCTAGTTCAACCAATGTATTTCAATTCTACAAAATTTACAAGGCGTTAGTCGAAAACCTTATAAATACACCTAAAAAGTGAATTTTGTAGAATTAAAATACATTACTATTTGTTCACTGCGTTATAAAGGAGGTCTACCGAGTAAATGCCAATTCAGTCAATTATCTTAGACGCATATAAAATATGTCATCTTAAATAAAATACCTTTATTTGTATACCCGGAGTTAGTATTGTGCGCGTGCGACACGCACTAACAAGGCGAAAGTGAATTGATGACGACCCGTAAAACGCAAAATAAAATCTTCCGCTTTGACTGAATTCGCCTCCTTTCTTTAAACGGACGGCGAATTGTATTTGTTTGTTTGATGGCGCACGGAAATGGGATTCCAAATTTACCCTCGGAAATATGAAAATGTCGAAGCGAGTCTCCGTGCCTAAATGACACAACGTCAGAGAAGCTGTGTACTCGTAAAACAATGCCACGTATGTGTACATGTAAAACAATGCCACGTATGTAAACACGTAGGTTTAAAAGTAAATTTACCCAGGCACCCTTACACAATGGATGTATTTAGCTGCTTTCAAAAGAAAACTACATTAATTTGAAATACAGTAATATAATGCTTTATACATGTCAACGGTTCCCTGTAAAATGAATTTGTTCCCTACAAAAATTGTGTTACATAAATAATGACAATTTCGATAACTGTGTGGTACCAAAATATATATATATTTCTAAATCGAAACATGTTAAAAAGGCGTATTGAATCTAAAGGATTGTGGCCGAAGAAAATAACAAATAAGACGATAGGAAATATTTCCAGACTGTTCATTCACTGCTTCATTCTTTCCCATTAATTAAAAAATGATAAAATTTGGATTGTTGAAACTTTGTACAATTCCACATGCTTTGTCACTAACAACGCGGGATTGCTATCACACAGATGCAACAGATCTGACTCTACTCAAAGATTTAACTATTTATTTCATATGGCAGATTTACTCAGATCAACGATTTAGACGTTCAACAATTCCTCATTCGTTTTTTTCGTAGGCGTTCATAAACTTTCGTAGAACTTCGTAGCCACGATCATTAAAATTCCCATCCTTCTGATAGACGTGATAATAAATATTAAGGATTTTTTTATTAAGGAAATCGGATAATACCCCTTTTATTATGGCGATTATGGGTATCAAGGTTATAGGGGAAGATTTTTCATAGCGCGGAGTGTTCGAGGGTGCCATAATAGAAACGCTTCAAATAATGGCCCTCGGTAATGAAATTTTAATGCCTTGCGATTAACTTAAGCTTTTCAACAAAGTAGAGATTATCTGCTTCCAAACCGTATCCTTATCAAACTGGTGGCTGATAAGATGTCAAATATGGTTCATCCTAGCATCAAAATTAATACAATTAATTACACATAAATAGAACCACCGCCAAACATAACCGTAAAACGAACTAAGCTAAACAAACTAAGCCGTAAAACGAACGACTGCGACTACTTTTTCAATTCGACGATTTTGAAAAATATCTTGATGCAGAATTTACCGGATTAGTTGGTTACTCATTAATTTAATGCACATAAATAGATAAGGTAGGAAAAAATCTAAAATAGCCCTAAAGATAAATAACCCTAAATAATATATGCACAGACAAAACATACCGATGACCTATTATGATAAACTTCTGATGACTAGAAATTTAAAAAATTAAAAATATTTAACAATTATTGCATATTTTACATAATAATAAAAATCATTTTCCATTATTTGAAGATATCAACTGAAGGCGCTTGATGTAATTTCAAATTCGAATCGTTGAAGCTTTGAAATCTTCAAGTATTCTATCACAAAAATAGCAGTTCTATTGTATTTGTGTGATAGAATGCCTAAAGACGCCGAAAGGTGAAACCCGGGTCGTTATTGACAAGACATGTGGAATCAACAATTCACACTTACTATTACATAAAATATATGCATTTCCGTTAAAAGGTGACCACATTAAAAGTAAAGCATTGTTGAAAAAAAAACCGTAATGTATCGGTATTAAACAAATTTATATAGATTATCTATACAAATTAGATCGTATTTTAAAACATGAATAAGCTCGAACATGCATAAATTTTTAGTACGATTTAATGCATTCATATTTTTGAGTATTTATCAACACACTGCTATCAGCTGTCTAACAGTTGAAACGTTAGCAGTCGATGAGTTGAGCGTTACCGTGAGTAATATTCAGTTTTTGCAAACAACATTATGTTGAAACTTTTTAATATGATGAAAATTATTATTTAACCCCATGACGTCTTAGACGGCCGTTCACAGTGTTTTGAAATGTGACACTTACTATATTAACACTGTTGAACACGGATCACGTAATTCGATATAGTTGAGACTAATCGCTCATAACTCTCTGAATGTTTTTTTAAATCTTTATTTTCAGGCAATTATTTAATAACGGCTGGCAATCCCTGCAATTATAAAATAAAGCCATTTAAGTAATGTGATATTTTGTGGCTTATCTCGTACACTGAATCATCGCAAAACATAACACAGTGGTAACGTAAAACAAATTGTGAAAAATTTACTAGAACATGTGTTTTTATTATTTAAATAATCATGCATTTCCACCAAGAAGTGACAGTTAACACATTAAATGTGATCAACTCTGTTTGCCGATGTGTGAATACAAAATCTATAAGAGAAATAAGAGATATCTTGAAAAAGATTGTTTTGATAATAAACAGAAATTATAAAACATATGGCAATAAAACTCGAAGTAATAATAAAAAAAAATATTTTATCTTTTTTTTTATCACGATAAATAAATAATTTTATCAGTTTTCAACAAATATTTACCAATACGGCAAATAATATGATTTTGGTAAGACCTTGCAATTTTATCTGTATTTTATTTTATTTGTATTGAAATATAGCCGTTATTCGTCTTTCGGCAATGTCAATAAGTTTGGATATAACTGAATTACAATTACGGAACAGGTAAAGTTATTTGCTTGGTTTAAATAAAAAAAATCTCACTACTATAACTCTATAAAAGATAACACTTCAAACTAAAGTTTCAACAACTTTGTGGCACGTGATACGCAATCTTTAAGAGCATTTGTATTATATCAAAAACATATTATTGTACTTGTATTTTTTTTATGATATCGACTTGATGGAATTTCAATTGTTACAACTTTGTACGATTCCACATGTGAGTG
Source organism: Himalopsyche japonica (assembly GCA_028555115.1). Lineage (NCBI taxonomy): Eukaryota > Metazoa > Arthropoda > Insecta > Trichoptera > Rhyacophilidae > Himalopsyche > Himalopsyche japonica. The sequence continues at coordinate 348,154 of JAHFWJ010000465.1, read as the reverse complement.
TCCACAATGTCAGTTCAGTTACATACAAATGCATCGACAATCTTACGAAGAAAATTCTTATATTTCATCACTAGATGTTTTAATCATTACTTGACAAATTGAAATAAGTAGGAATTTCTTAGACAATAACTACATTTCAATGATAGTTGATTATTATTTGTTGTAAAACCCTTTCAAGAATGACGCATTACAATATTAAAAGTTAATGAAAATTATCACAGGCAGTTGCGTTAATTATTAGATCGATATTATTAAATATGTTTTACTGTCATTTAGTTCTTGCCTTGGGGTCTGTTTTTACTTTAATTTATATTTTTGGTATATAGACGATGCTAACTGTTTATTGTGCGTCAGTTCTGTTGCATGCGTGAGGTAAAATTCCTGTAGATGCCGAAGGGCAAAATCCGGGTAGTCAGTGACAAAACATGTGGAATCGTAACAATTCAAATTCGTACTTGTATTTTTTGTGCAATTCCGTCAATTATTTTTTTTTAATGTAAGAAAATTAATAAACATACCAAAAATATCCAATGGGGAAATTTGTGGACACACAAAGGTAAAAAAGACGAGTCTAATATACCAGTTATGAAATTTAATCCAATTGATTTTGACGTCAAAAGATACCTTCGCATAACTTTTCCCCTGTACTCGCAGATTTAATCTTCTTTCGCAAGAAACGCCACTCAAAAAAAGGCCTTTAAAAAGTTAGTATTCTTAAAATGGCGATATTTCAGAAAATGTAAATTAGCACCCCGCTCACGCGAGACTGGCTCATAAATAATACAAATATTAAGAGTACCTTTATCCAGTATGGTAAATTTGCAAGATGAAGTTTAATATCGAAAACCAAGATTGATATTATGATTTTTTAGAATGTGGAGATTGTAATATTTTGTTAATGAAATATTAGAAAAAAGCAGTCACATGCAACGTTATTTTTAAAAAATTTATATCACATCATAACATGATAAATTAATTGAAACACATATGTTTTATAGCAGTGTACTGAAAGGACCTTACTAACTAACATCCGCGGTATACCGGTCGCCCGCGGAGCATGCATTTTATAGCTAAATAATTTTGATAAAATTAACTGTTGTAAGCAGAAATGAAAAATTTTACGTCATTATTTTTTTAAGTACAATCAAAAATATTTAACACAATAGCATTGCGATTCAGTTTCGATAAATTCTACATAGTTTTTTTAAGCGAAAACAATATTAATTTTGCCTGTCAAACGAACAAAATACACGCAAAGAATTTTTTCTGAGTATTCAGTTAGTTAATACTGTAACTAATGTAATTTATTTGAGAATTAATAATTCAATAAGTGTAAATTTTAACAGAAAAACGAGTTATTCATAATGTGCAAAGAACATTGAACCAAATCAATGATTCATTAAAAGCTTAGAAAAATCATAAAAGACTAAAGACTTTTATAAAAAAAAATAACCGGCACTAATATAATTTTTTAAATATAGTGTTACTAAAAAAAAATAATGGTAGTCAGGATGAAAAAGAAATGGTCAGTCAGGGGCGCCCCAGGACTTTGTGAAACACATAAAAACATACTGTATCCCTTTCGCTGTATTATCTCTTCATTTTAGCTTTAATCTATAACTGCGTCAATTTGAGAGCTTTTAGAGCAATTGGAGAACTTGCCTTCGTTTTTAAATTTGCATATTTTGGTACAATATTGAGACAAAGACATTCTCTTATTTGAATTGTTAAAACTTTGTACGATTTCACGCGTTTTGTGATTAACGACCCGGGTTTCGCCTTTAGGCATCTTCAGGCAAGTTTTAACAATTCAAATTTGATATTGAAATTTCATCAAGCATCTTCAGTAGATATCATAAAATAAAAGAAGACATTCTCTATTGAAATATGTATGTTGTTAATTTGTATTTTATAAATAAGACTTCGTTAATCACATTTAATGTGTTAACTGTTGATGAGCGAAACTGATCCTAATCATACAATATATCATCGAAAAGTACTATAAAATGTGTTTTTAATATTTAAAATATCATTCGCATTTCCATCAAAAAGTGACAGTTAACACCATAAAAGTGAAATATATGACTGATAAAAATCACAGAAAGATATTATGTGTAGTAGCGATATCTGAAGAAATAATTTTTATTCGATATAAAAATATGTTCGTAATTCATAGAACATTTGTACGCACACGTAAACGTGCTGCCACACTCTTCAAAAGGTTAAAAAAAAAACTGATAACACATAAGATAACAATAGAAATTGTGTACAATAATGTATTGAGGTTAATACTATATAGGCCAAGTAAGGAAGTGGTTAGATAATATTACAATTGAACGCCACCGCGAACACATTTATGAATAATATATTTATTTAATAAAAACAGACATTTAGAAAATGTCATCTCATTTCCACAATTTTCAAATATTGAACCATTCTCGCGTTATTATTATTCACATTTGAGCGGAGCAATTGTGACCGACAATTAACGAATTACTGTAGACATATTTATTAACTTAACAAAAATACTGACATGATCGAGCAAAGAGAATGAACAGAGTGGCATAGCAACACTATAGACCGGAAACCAGTGTGTATGCGTCAAGAATATCCGGCACGGTTAACAATCGCTTCGTACTTGACATACGTACCTATACAAAAAGTTTCCCTAAAATATGCGACTATCTTATCAGTGCCAACTATTACAAGATAACAACTTGTTGAACAGACAAGAGGCAATGATAGCTATAAAACAATAACAGGAATTTTTGTATAGTATTAGCGTTGATAATTCATACTTTTATCGGCGGCTTAATAAAATTGAACAATGGAACTCCGACCTTACGTTCTCGCATGTTTCGTTCATTTCATTTCGTCCCAGCTATGCATCTATACGAATAATGTTAAATAATCCCATATTTATCGATTTCCACAATCTATCGTCTTGTCGTTTTTCACCATTTTTTTTAACATTGACTATACCATCATTTCCATATTCGATGTTTTTTAATAGGCATTATTAACTTTATTTATTGAAATATAATTCGTAAAACTGAAATGCATTGCTATTTTTTCACCGTTTTATAATGGAGTTCAATTAAGTAATTGACAATTTAATCGATAATGGCTTTCCACCAAAGAGTTCCAGTTAATATATCAAAATTGAAAAAACTTTGTATTGCGGATTAAATATATATATGTTATGAAGTGATGATTGAAAAGATATTAGAAACTCATCCGCGTTTCTCACCCGGGATTTCAGCGCATTTTTTAGAGCATTGACAATCGTATCGTATTTAAAAAATATGATTCAGTGTCCAATGTATCAAGATAACTCTTCAATATATGAAAAAAAAATCTTTTATGTAAAAACAAACATTCTTTATAGCAAAAAACAATTTTATAATCTAGCTCTTGTGCTTCAATTGTGGAATTTTTTCACCGGGCCGTGGTAGAAATAAGTCAAATAAATGTCTGTGACGAAGCGTTCATCGGCAAGCAATACGAAGTACACCCAGTCCTTTTTTTACGCGAATTCGATTTTACGCGAATTCGATTATACGCGATTTTTTGGACGGATCGGTTACGTTTTTTCACGCGATTTTTTCCCCAAATTTGAAGAAATTTATATATGATGCTAGGCATGTACGTTTCTTTATATTTTTAAATAAAAAAATATGTGTATTTATATAAAGTTAATTTTGTTTACAAAACTTAAACTTGATTTATGCAAAATTCAATACTTTCGCAACCGAGAGTGACAGCAGCGAATAATTCATATAAGTGAAAAAAAAATATTTTAATAGTCTCATTATACTTTTATTGGCAATAAAGACATGAAAATATTTTTTTTTGTACGAATTTTAAAGAGAAAATTAAATTTTTTCATACGTTTCTGGTACTTTTTTACGCGACATTTTAATTTTTGGAACCAATTTATCAAATTATATGAAAGTTGTTATTTTTTTACGCGCCGTTTTCTGGAACCAATGTATCGCTTAAAAAAGGACTGAGTGTACACGAATAGACGAATATTTTTTTACATTTTCTATACCCGCATTTAAATCTCAGACAAAGTTAATGTCACAAACCAGACCCATACAGTAAGCGATTTGCATTTCTGTCTACCTGAGATCTGTTCATCTTCAAAAAATCAATGACAGTATATTTGCTTCTTTTAGAAATTAAACAATTTCTATCAGCAAGATTCATGTGCGAATTTTTATGGGAGTATATCAGTTCTATAGTAATATAATGACGTAGGATTTTGTTATCATTGGTCATTCACATGCAGTATTCGTAATGGGGTTTATCTCATAGTAAGCTCTCAGCTGATTCAATAGCAAAAACGGTCCACTTAAAAAAAATGAATAATACGTTCATTATGCGTGTATACATTTTACAAGACGAACTCAACAATGCAACATGTTATAAAAGAAATTGGATACAAACGTAACAATGCAGAATAACTATCAAACGAAAGAATGCATCCTTAAATAGTGAAATCCCTATTCACCACCGTACTCTCATTTCATCTGTGAAATTGCAGATTAAGCATCGAATAAAATTGCCAGGATCGAAATATCCGACGAAGTTCCCAGGCCAGAATCCCTTTTCCCACAGAACAATGAAGGTTCCCACGGGAACGCCCAGCCCACCTGTCCTTGCATTGCCCCAAAATCAGGCCGATTTCGCTCTCGCACTACAGACGATAAAAAATCCCTAGGCGTCGTAAAGGAAAAAATGAGATAAAATGAAGTTAATCGATGAAAATAATATGATACATTATAACCAATAACAAAAAGGTTTCATCATTGTTCGTCATCTAATTAATCCATTTATCTATTGAATACGTGTAAACAAAAAAACAGAATTTATTAGTTTATTGATTTTTAGAGTAAAAACAATTCATATATGACATTGTAAATCGGCAACGAAGTCGACAGAATAAGCTTACAAAAAATTAGCTTCAGTACATTCCAAAATAATATTCGCCTGAACTAACTTTCGTGGAACATGTCAACATCCTAAAGAATATTGTTGAGCGTTGTAAAAGCAATTTCCACTGTCACTTCCATTGGCAGGCTAGTTGTCTTATCACTTTTAAGGTGTCAATAGTCACTTCTTGATGGAACGGCATGATATTTCAAATAATAAAAACACAATATTTAGTACTTATTTACACAATATATTTAATGATCAGGACCGGTTTAGCCCATTGCGAGTATTATCAACTGATGTAGTTCTAATATTCACAAGGACAAACAATTCATGACCACTACGAACGAATTATAACGTACATACAATATGACGATAGAAAGAATGGCCGAATTCTCATTTTGACCTCGTGTAAGTCGAAAGAAATATATGTTCACGGAGATTTCTGTTCGAGTTTTCAAAATGCGCATACCTTAAATCATTTGGAGAAAGCCACAAGTAGTATCCATATGTCTTTAAGTATGGAAGTCTCAAAAATTCCTTTAGGACTTTCTGCACCATAAGCTAGTTAGAACTTCCAATGTTATCTACCCTAATCACTTCAAAAATATTTCGAAGGTAAAACGTCAATTAGTTTTACAGAAGAATAAACGGATTAAAAAGACCGTTTTAGTTCGTTATCCGAATACAACAATTTTTCGTGATAGTGTTGGTCGTCCGATTTGTTCGCAGTCCGAACAGTTCGTTAAGCGATCACTCACTGTATATTTATTTGTCACTGTATCACAGTAGTGAACACTATCAAAAAAAAAACATGCACCACTCATTGAACTTGATAAACGTTGACCTCTTTATGTTATTAAAAATAATTACTCGCTTAACTAATCGACAGACATAATAATTAAAAATAGGTGAAAGATAACATATTTATAAATAAGAATGAGGTAAACTATGGGTTGTGTTTTAAAACAACATACAAACTTGATGTTTAATTAAATTATGTATGACCGAGTCATAGATTTTGAGACGCTAACAACTTTCAAAGTTCCCAAAATTCTATGATTATGTACAAACTTTAACGGTTATGTTAAATACAGTGAGTAATCGGTTAACGAATATAATCTATCCCAAGACTATGTCGCTATCCGAATTGTTTGTTATCCCAGTGCTACGCAACCCTTGTCTTTTACGGCACACCACAAGTCAGTATTTATAAAAAAAAAAACATAATATGCAACATCAATCGATGCATTTGTTAACTCATTCTTTCTCCATTGTTTACTTTCTATGTACGTAGAATTTTGTTTCTTATAAAATTACATTTTATATCGTAGTTCGTGTATAATATAATTTCTATGTACTTATGACATATAGTTCCGACGAAAAAATAATTATTTCTGCTTCCATGTGATCACATTTTCACATATTTTATAACGTAGACGAACTATATAATTTTTCTTCTGTTAGAAAAATGCGCTGCGGCACACCAAGCATCGTCTGGCGGCACATCGACTTGCCATGGCACACGTTATCACATCATAGATTTTTCGTCCCGAAAATCACGGACCGAGTCATAAGCGCGCCGTTTTCTAAAGGCTGTCGAATATAAAACGTCGATTAGTTTAACAGATAGGGTAAGTGGATTATAAAGATCGCATTAGTTCGTTATCCAAATATGTGTTCGTTGTCCAATTTGTTCGCAGTCCAAGCTGTTCGTTAACCGATCACCTTCAGTACACCTATAATATTGTCTATACATCCAGTCTTCTTATGATGCGATTTTTTGGGCGGCGCCGTTACTTTATACGTGATTGACTTTTTGAGGAAATGGTGACTTCGATAAATAAAATAATTGACTCAGATCAACAATTAACAGCGATTACAAGTGAATCCAAATATGGATATATACATATGCATCTGATTCTCATTGTATTTTAATGGTCAATAAGGAAATTAAATTTTACATGCAACAAACGGAAATCAAATTAAGTAATTTCGGGGAACTGGTTTGTATGAAAAAACACTTCTGGATGTACGTTAGATTTTTATTCCCAGTGACGCAAGTTGCATGGGGCCATAATTTGTCAGCGAAACTCTCACGGCACTCATAAGTAGAGTTTATATTTATTCGGTCCACCGAAAGTATATATTCTATATAATTGCTGTAATTTACATGTGTCCACTAAGTGGTTTTGCATTCTTACTTTTTTGGAAGTCATAAAGAAGTAGAACCTGGCGAATATGCGCAGCAGCGTCACACATCTTGAGATTTGGACCATGTATAAAGATATCTTTATCTTAGAAAAAAAGCACCGATATATAATTTTCTGTTGCAAGAGTACGCAAGAATAAAATATAAAATAATTACAACGCCGCTAACTGCACTAAAAATTACTGACACAATTGTCGATGGTTTTTTCACTCTTAATATGTATATGTTATATGATAAAGGAAGAGATGAAGCCGTTATTTTTGTTGCCTGTGACTTTTATTGTAGGTAAACAAATTCGCAATAATAAAATTAATACGAAAGTTTGGGATAAAATTCAAACATGACATACATTTTATAATTAATTCACAAACACGATAATATGCATTTCCGGTTAGCTAAACAGATTATAAATAATAAAAAATCGAATTATTTACTGGCAATACACAGCGTTTGCATTTACTACCAAAACGTACATACATATTTTATCTTGCCTATTTCAGAACACTTTGATATTCTCTTTGCTGCTCTAATTGTGTATTCTCACTACCAACACCGATTTGTAATTCCATATGAAATGTGTAAACCTGTGCGGAGTTTGGTTTCCTATTCCGTTATTTAAAATCTAATACAGTGCCTCTTAGCATATGGCGGGAGAAAAATTTGTTACTTTATATGTGTAGAATTAAATTTAAAACTGCCTTATACGACATTAATATATTTGAACAATTACGTAGGACTTTTAATTAATGGACTGAAACACGTCGTAATATTTGAAAACTATTGGATTGTTTAAATATTTTACAATTGTATTTTACTATAAAATGGGGTGTACTAACAATTTTTCAGTATCGAGGGAGTGCTAATCGATAAAAAAAATGGTTAGGGAAACTGATCTAGTAGAATGAAACCGAAATCGATTTGCACCCGAGACACCCCCGTCGCAAAAAAAAATTATATACTGTCAATGTATATATTTACCAAAATGGCCGATCTTAATATTATCTTACTTTACGAGGATTTTATAACCGAACTTTCGTCTGTACCTATGTGTAAGGAATCTACCAGTAATATAATCGCAACAAGCGGTTTTATTTTATTGAGCGATTTTTATTCCGATCATAGGGGCTGCCTGAAATATACTCCATATAAAAAGTAAAACGCCTCTTCTCCCTCAAACCACGAGAGCGAAATTCCACCACAGGCAATGCCAATTTTCTGGCTATAAAAACCATCGCATGTACTTAAATCATAGGAAAGTTTTATACATTCACGGCTCTATAAATCTCGATTAAGTATGCTCGCTAGATGGCGCTCGGCGCATATTTTCAAATTCCGAACAAATTCTCACAGGACAAAAAATGCTCTTACTAAAATAATACTTTCAACATGAGCATAGACAATACCGACGTAGACTAACTACTATGCGTTTTTTTTGAATTCCCGAATGTCCGCTAAATAGTCAATTTCAAAAATGACTGCGAATATGTTTTCCACCATCCTTTATCGTTTAATAATATGCGTGTATCAGAGAAAACGTGTTGGGAGGTAGGTCATAGGTTCAAGGCCGACTTTAGAATAAGTTTGGTCAAACTATGTAGGTACGTTTCAAATATTGGCAGCGGTTGATCGAACTGTCGGATACACGTTGAAAAATAAAATAATAATTAACGGAATCTCTTGATCTCTGAAGGTTAATTTTATGGTTATAAACTCATTACATGTACATATACATGTTTATAGTGATAGCTGAACCTTTTCGGTGGTTTTGTAAGTGCTTTCGATTTTTAAAAAAATGACATTTTGGATTATTCAACTTCCGACACTAGAAGGCTTATGTTTTTATTTAAATTAATACATGTCAAATTTGAATTGTTTCCACATAACTTGTCAGTTCTGTTGCATCCGTGTGATGGAATACCTGAAGATGCCGAAGGGCGAAACCCGGGTCGTTTGTGACAAAACATGTGGAATTGTAGAAAATTACAACAATTCAAATTTGATATTGAAATTCTATCAAGCACCTTCAGACGATATCATAAATTATTATATAAATGGTAATAGCTAGATTATCAAATAAGTTGAACTATCTTGAAATTCAAAAATGGCAATTGGACAAAACGGGGCATGACAACAAAAATGAGTCTATAACATAAAAACAGTAAAATAAAATACAAGACACTGTCGCGTGTATTTGTGAAATAAATAATCATTTAAAACATAATATTCCATAATTGAAATGTGTCAATGCTTAATATTCCAGATATTATTTTATATAAAACTTACAATCGCCCATTTTAATTTATTATAAAGCAAATATGTATCTTAGGACATAATGCGAAATTTAAAAAAACCATTGTTTTGATATAAATTTAAGGAAAAAACGCTCACAAGCATTTAATATATTAATAATGTTGATCGAATCATAATTAAAAACGCGTTCGCGAACTTTTTCTATTAAAAGAGTGCTCAGCGAAGAATGCCATTCTTTTTTTAGTAATATTTAAAATTGTATATTTAGCTGATTTGGTCTTACTAATAATTTCACTAGTCTTCATTATGTTTAGATAATTCTATATATATATAAATATATGCTATTTTTATATATTTTAATGTATGCATGAGCAATTTTAAAATTATTTTTGTGAAGAGACATTTCGTTAAATTTTAATTAAACATTTAAATTGATCATTACATCTTTATTCAACGTGTTTAAGATAGAAGCATTTTCTCAATTCGAATAAATCGATGCTACGTTTCTTTTACGTGTCTTTTGAAATTCGAATACAAAATGGAAAAAAAAAACTACTGTATGTAATTTTTTAAAACAATTGAATAATCGTGTTTAAAGTTGACTGAAACAAAATTGCATTACAATTCGTTTCAAACATCACGGGAGTCATGAGTTCGCCGCACTAATTTAGAATACGAGAATCACTAAAAAAAACTGTACGTTCTCAATAGCCGGCTAATCCAACTGTCGGAAAGGATTTTACAAAAAGGCATATAAAAACCGAAGCAAAGTGTAATAAAAGGATAAACCAGCCGATTTCAGTAAATATAAATATATCATTTTAAAAAAATCACTATATTTATACAAACGGGGATTTTGAACCCTTGATTTAAATACGGCATTGATATAAACACTTGGTGCAATACCATTCGACCTGAGTGATCGGTACAACGCGCTTTATGTTTATTTTTATTAAATATCATCAAATACGAGCTGTCAGCAAGTAAAGATGTGCACAGTGTGTGAAATAGACAAGGGCATGATTAAGAAGTCATTGAGAACTTCCAAAATGATTCTTATGCTTGTGAACAATCTGAAATATAATTTACAAATTAATATATTTTTCCAAACTCAGAACCTGGGTCGATAACACGATGTTAGTCATCCTATTCACAGGAACGAACAGAAATGAAGATTAACACAAAAGTTTCGCGAGTTGGACATTTGATATGAACAGATACAAAATGCTGTAGCACCCGCACATACGAATAGTGTAAATCACGTCTTCGTCAATTGACGCATAAACTCTTAAACTACATAAAGGTACGTAACTTCATAAATGATAAATGGACTTCTTTGAGCTCTTGGCGGCAGCTTTGAGGAAATTCATTTAAATTTTACATGATCAAAGAACATTTTGTATTCGTACCATTAACCAACTCTGACTAATTGGGTAAAAAATAAATCCCTATTTAAAACTCGTGAAGTATCAAAAACTTTGCAGGTCAATCCGAGTGTTAATGATACCATCCACCTCTTCATTACCTGTTTATTCTACTCATTGAAAATCGAGAAAACTGATAGCTGACAATTCTTAAAGAGCGTCATAGAAAGTTATTTATAATAATTACTGACGGTAGTAATTGAAAATTAAATTAGAATTCTTTATTTTAGGCTTAAAATATTACAATTAGCGTCCTAAGAAAAATTCAATCTCGGTTACAGAGTAGTTACAACGTCCATCATAAAAAAAAGTGATAGAAATAAATAGTATTTATCGATGGAAGAGCACATGCAAAATAAAGACGCTGAACGTCTTAGATTTACCATTAGGTAGGAAAGCATGTTTACGTAAAAAGTTAAGTTTCTTAAAAAATTGCTACTTTAGCAATGGTTTAAGTTTACGAAATCTAAATAACATCTAAAAATGATATAGGAACATGTGCAGTGTGTGAATTTATAAAAAGTTAATTTATGACAGAAGATTTAACCGCACCAGTTGACCACTGAACAAAATAAGAAATGTGTGCGATGCACCGTTTAACATATACTGCCGTTAATAAAGTTAACAACATATTCTCTGAAATAAATTAAAACAGTTAATGTATGATGTACTTACCGGGTAAAGCAAATACTTCACAGTGACAAGTAATTCAAGCTTTTAATAGTACAACACAACATCAAACTTGCCAAACATACTATTCACCACTACACATTCACTGCACTCACGACCACTTACTATATTTCACTTATATAGACGAGAAAATATTTATTTTTGTGCAATTTCTGATACAAAAGAGCCAAGTAATTCTTTATCAGACGGGGCGATAAATTATTTTCGATGAGCCTGTATTTTCATCAACTGCATGAAACACTGTGGAAATGACAGGGGACCGCACGAAATCAACAGCTCACGGGATAATTCCATAGATATCACAATAATAGGATGCTGATGAAACTCGGCTAATGACAGAATTTCAGTCATTTCTCTATTAAAATACAAGGGATAAATTATCAGTTACCATACATTTTATTGTTTTAAATCTATGAACATTTTACGCAACAAAAATAGTTCTTATTTGTAATGTGAATCGTTAAAGTATTCACATAATATTTTCAAAAATATTGTACTTGGGATTTATTGCACACTATTGGTAACAAACTTTATATTTACATTAGAATAATATTTTATCATTGTGAGTAAAAGTGTATCAATTTAATATTTATTCTTTTGAAAAAGTTTTCACTCATAATCAAAGAAACAGCATAAGGATTGGCAATAGTTGACATTCTCAGACTATATTTTCTAAACATATAACAAGTTTTGTATGTAACTAAGATATATTTGATAGAATCGGTAAAAATATATCTTTGTGTGGCTTGTCATCAAAATAATATGTTATAATATACAGACTTACATTATAATTATGTATTTCATCTTTACTCGTATAGATTTGAAACAAAACATGTTTTTTACATAGAATTTTAAGAATCCATATGAGAAATTGTAATTTAGAAAATTTTTATTTCAACACATTTTATAATAATTTATTCTTAAAATGAATATTTCCTAATTATTGGATGACAAAATAGAGATTTTAATTTTGGCTGACTATGGTATATTAATTAATTAACACATGCAACTTTTCAAAACAAGCAATGGTAAAATTTTAATTCTTTTTAAGAACCCTACATCACACATTGTAAAGCTTTTTTTGTGCTGCTTAGAATTGTGTATTATTTATTTAGTTAACAAAATTTAAAAAAATTATACTTTATATATAATAACAACCATTTTATAATTGTAATAAAGATAATAAATTTGTAAAAATAAAATCTGTCAGTTATTAGTGCCCTTATATATAAGTCTATACTTACTTATGATTTTAAATGACATTGTAAAAAATGAACGATGATCTTTAGAAGCAATATGTTTTCTTGCTTACTAAAGATTAAGAAATAGTTAAATTTAAAACATAATTAATAAACAAAAACCTCCTTAGGTTGGTTAGGGTGAACTCAGTTTAACATTTTTTCTATCCTAGTCTATGGAAAAGTTTAACTGACAGATCGTGTATTTATCATATTTTCTTTACTTGTGCGATCTCGGGACTTTTTATTGACGTTGTTTGAGGAAAATTATTGATTGAATCAAGGTATATCTGTTGAAAATGACTGACTGCGTAGACAAAAGTTCCGAAGATAGGACAGCGACAAAACCGTGTGATGATGAACAGCCTACAGAAAAGGAGAAATACTTTGAAGCTCTAAGAAACTGGTTACACCAAGCCCAACTCTATCAACAAGCCAGTGCATGTTTTCCTTATTATTTCATGTCATGTCAAATGCCGATGCTTTATCAAACTGCTGGCAGTGCATCATTTTTAAATAACAATTATCAACAACAAGGACAGTGGCCATATCATCAGATATTTCAAAACAACGAAGAAGCCAGACCACTACCAAACAATGGTCTACGGAATGACCAGCAAGGACGTATGGACTTAGATTGTAATTATTTTCTCTTGCTAATTCTACAATTGCTAAATTAAACAAACTTCAAGAAAACCAACAAATTACAACACATTAATATTTTTAATGGGTTCAGTGGTAATTTAGTGAAAACTAAAATTTATGCAACTAGTTATGCTACTAGGTTTGCACTATTTCAACTCTTTAAAAGTGTGCTTAGGCTTACTCTGTAGTAACATTTTAATCTATAGCATTGATTTATTTTTGTCATAAATAAGAATTTCAGAGTTTTTTTTTCTATCAACGGCCACAGAGAGAAGCAACACAAACATTACAAAATTTTAAATTAATTAGTTGTATATAGAGAGTGAGATCTCATGAGAAATAAATTGAATTGCAATTATCAATTTTGTTGGAAATGTTATTTACTTACAATTAATTTATTTAACACATTTCCTGTTAAACTGCCCAAAGGACATTCCAATAGTGAATATTTAAAAAAATAATTCAGATCTTATAAAATAACCATAAGAAGAGTATTTAAACAAATTGTAGAGGAAATTTTTAACATTCGCGTATGTTTGAGTGTTTACTGTCAACCACTACATTAGGCTGTGTCAACAGTTGGGACATTAACAGTCAGAGGGTTCAAGGCTTTTGTCTATTCCAAAAAACTATAAGTTATTTATTATAGATCCTTCACTATTTAATTGACGTCAGTAATGGCATTAAAATTACATGATTTACAATAAACATTGTGGACTATATGCTTATTTAAACCAAATATAAATTAATACGTGAAAAAATAGCAATGTATTTTCGTTCTAAATTTGTAATATATGTAGTTGATAGCTATTTGTGATGTGGGCGTCAGCCTAAATAGCTGTCATCTATAAACCATAAAAAATTTGTGGAACTAAATCATATTGCTATTTTTCAGTTTTTAATGGAGTTCTAGTAGGTAAATGCCCATTCAATCTATACATTTACATTATAGTAGTTCAGTTGTTAGAATGTCCTTTCGTTTATTTTTTATGCTCATGATAATGCTCTTTTTATTACAGCCCTAAATCGACACGGTGGTTTTGAGTATACAATACCACCCCTTTGGAAGCGGTTTCTTGCAGAACAGATTGATTTCTTTATTCTTGTATTTATAAAACTAACCGTAACTTACATCGCTGTTGACTATTTTGAGTTTATGTAAGTAATTCAAATTTGTATTACATTTATTCAACAGCTCTATGGAATGAAAATACAAATGTTTTTTGTTCATTTAGAGACCTGGACAATTACGATGTTGATACTATAAGGAAAAAAATTCAAGAAGATTACAGTCTGGCTCTCGAAATGACTTCAGAAATTTTGGTTCTTGAACTGGTTTATCGTTTGGTGGTTTGTATCTTTGAAGTAAGTAATTTTCCATATCAATAATCTAATATATTTATATACACGTTGCAAAAAATTACAAGTTCATTGCTTTTGTAACGTCAAAATATTTAAAAATATGATGTTGGAAACATAAACAAAAAAACAAAAAATAAGGATAGCAAGAAAGAGTCAACCATGCAAGCTTATGGATGTCACAATATATCAAAAAATTTCTCGATTACAGATGAATTTAAAAAATGTAACATGTATATTCTTGGTGGAATAGCATAATTAAAATATATATTTATATATATATTAATCACGCTCAGTTTCATTTATGCCAATTCTGATCATTACAAAAAATGTGGAAATAATCATAAATCGAATTGGGTAATTTTTTTATTAACAAATGAAATCAAAATTTATCTGTGTAATAAAAAGAATACCAAGGCTGCATCCAAGTTGGCAAAGTTGATTGCTGTGTTGAAAGAACTCGAATCCCTCATGGATACGAATACCATTGGGAACAGTATTTTCAATTGACTTATTGATTCAGTTCTTAGGCATGGGTGTTTCTGATGTCTAAAAACCCTATCCCGCTCATCTGATTCTAGAGGACAGAGTGTAGCGAGAGCTGGTAGCCCAATCTTTTCTATCTCTTGTCTCTTTATATGAGAGTGGTGAAGCAATTGGGTATTATGTAGTTCTCAAAAAGATACTTCCGTTAGAAGACTATATACTACAACGCTGGGAGCGAATGTGAATTAAAAAATATATAAATATATAATATTTTGTATTTTTTAGGCTTGTTGTCTGAGTATAAATTTTGGCGGTCGACCTGGAGGAGCGACTCCCGGTAAAGCTATTTTCCGGCTGAGGGTAATATCTGCATCTGTCATTATACCTGTTGAAAATCGTGCGAAGGAAACAGTCTTGATATATCCAGGAACTGGTCTCACGTTCGGCACATCTCTACTCAGGGCAGCTGTTAAAAATGCACTTATTGCCTTACTATTTCCAATTTTCACCTTGACATTTTTTTTCCAACACAACCGAACAGCTTATGATTTACTATGTAATGTTTTGGTTGTTGAAGAAGGAGCCTATCCTCCTCGAAGGAATCGTCCATAGGTAAACATAAAATTTATACAATAACATTTTTGTTCAATTTAGGTGTTCAATATAAAACAATGCTATGAGGTATGATCAGTGGTAGCGTTCAGAAATTTTTATAAACAATTCTTTCTCTCCCTACCTACATTTGAAAAGATACAATAAAATCATTTGTTAACACTCTTCAAAACAGTTTGCTTATGATCACATAGTTTATGTCCCTACTTGATGCCTATTCTGATTTTTTCTTATAATCTTCATTGGTTTGTTTAACAACATCATCACTGAATTAATATTTGAAAATTTTTATCTTAGAATGTTCATAGTGGATGGGTAAATGGAGTATTCTTGATTAATATTCAATAGGATTTCATGGTTAGTGAGATTATTTGGAACTTTTTAAAGTCCAAAGTGCTCGGTTTAATTACTTAGATTATTGCTACAGCGATATAAATAATTTCAATACAGCAATGGATACTGGAAACAAACAGATAGGGCTTACTATGTGAAAATCATGATGAAAATTGTTAACCATTTTACTGAGCACTGTTATTATTTTTTCAATCATGTAATAAAAATGTATAAAATAGTAGATTTAATTATGAAAAAATCATGTGATATTATTATCAAAAAGATGAATGTTATCTGTATTGTGGCATTCGTAAATATAAGTTTAAAATAATTATATATTTTATTTATAGAATATCAAATTTGCATTGTTCATAATTTTACATTTCCACAAGTTTTGTCACTCAAGAACCTAGTTTCCCTCTCTGGCATCTTCAGTTGTTTTAGCTTATATAAATATAAGTAGAACATGGAAAAAATAGTTATTAAACCTAGTAGCTAAATTATGTGAATTAATTTCAAATAACAACTGATTTTATAATGATATTGAGATTGGGAAAATAATCGAATGCATATCTGTGTACCAGAATGCCCAAATATGCTAAAAGGTGAAATTTGGGACGTTTGTTTCAAAACGTAAGGAAGTGTATAGAGTTTAAAGGATTTAAATTTGATACTGAAATTTCTTAACTGGAAGTCTTAAATTATTTCTAGAATTTTTATCCCTCATATGTAACAGAATCATTGCATTTGTTAAATTTAAATAAGATTATTTATTCAATGCTTAATACCTGTCTCATAAAATATTTCCCGAAATGTGAAAATCCATCTCTCTCCATGAATTAGTAGTTGCACATTAATTTTTATATTGAAAGAATATATTCTATCTCAGCGATTTTCATTGGTGTTGGTTGTCAAAAATTATTTACCAAACCTGTGAGATGTTTTTTTTTTATATTGCTGGTATTTGAAGGCACTCGTGTGATGATGCAATCGATCATCTTTATTAATCTTTGTAAAACTGGTGCTGTTTCTGTAAATCTGTATTTAATTTGGTGCTCTTTTCATGAAAATCATGAAGGGAATAAGTAGAATTAGTACATTGAATTTGAAAAATCTTTTGTACTTGGAAGTTTTCAATAACTGCACTGGAGGTGATTGGTTTAATAAGCTTAAAAGTTATTTCTATATCATTCAAAAACACTTCCGCACAAAGTAACATGTTTAATATTTCCCAGAAAGTCGTGAACTATTTTATGATTCTTATTCAAAATTGTATATATTACCATCCTAGTTTTATTTCAAACATATGTTTAAATCCCTATGGTTTAGGATAAGGTGATGGATTACATCAGTCTTTATATTGTTTTTTTATCGGAAAATGTTTTATCAATTATCTTTTGGATATTGATTTATGACTACTAACAAATCTTAGATGCCTGAACCCAAAGATCTTGCTATTAAATTTTGATTATTTATTTTTAGTTTCATCTTTAAAACATTTAAACTTTTGTTTCAAAGTGTTGTTCTTTTTGTAATGAAATGATGGTTATTTTTTTTAGAAGTATTTAATTACTTCGTTGTTTTATTGACTATTTAAGAGCTCTTTATATTGCTTTTATTTTCTTGTAATATAATGGCTTTGCTGAAATAATGTAGGCTTAGTAAAAGTTACCTGTACACATATCTGTGTATATTAAAAGTCTGACTCCTGCAATCGTATTTGAATGTCACGAAGCAAGGCTACTTCAACACACACACAATGTCTTTAATTCCAGTTCCAGCTGCTTGTATTTAATATTCAGTAATCGAATGGGCGTAGCTGGTAAAATTTTTTATACATAGCCAGTTCAAGTCTAGCTTATAATTTTGATGAAAAATCATTATATAATTCGAATAACATCAAATATATTTTAAAAAACCTACCTTCTTTTTCTCAAATAGCCCTTACCATTTATATTTTATATTCCAAATTTGTGGCAGTACGGTGAGACGAATTGATATTTATTTTGATTAAGAAATAAAATTTGAAATATGATATTCATTTATTTTCTTCACAATTTTATGAAGTTTATTCAGAAATCGCTTTCCCTCTCCTTTGACACTGTATATATATATAAACATATATAAGATATATTATTTTGTTACAAAACGGAAACTCTGAAAACTGATTAAATTCTAGATCTTTTTTTAAACACAAAAAACATTAAGCCTAGTTTTCATGTGTTGTGAGATAGCATTCTTTAAATACTATCAGGAGCTATGGTCGTGATTAAACCACCATAGAATAGTTCTGCCAGAATGCAATGTTATTTTATATTTTCAAAGATAGTATATGAAAATACTTTTGAAAAAGTATTTAACTTTATGCATTCAATAACTACACAAAAAAATTTACAAACACTATTTTTTACTATGAAGAATGAAAGTTGTAGTGTTTTAAAGTAAGGGTTGGATCTGAATCATTTACTATCCTTTGTAGGCCAAATGCAGATAAAATAAAATAAAGAACTTATTCAAATAATGTAACATTTTTTTTTTGTTTCCTGTTCAATATCTTTTTGATATCAAATGGCATTTTAGCAGACACATTGCAGTTGATTGGACGTGTTTTCATGGAGCAATCTACTATGACACATCGTTCTTACTGAGCTAAAATTTTATAAGAATGATTCTTTTAAATAAAAATATTTTGGAAATGTATTTCAATGACAAATTTTTGTTGGAGTGTGAGCTTATTCCCATAGAAAATTAATTTAATTTTTAATTCTGGAGGCTCTCATTCACACTATTGCATCCTCCGAATACTCGCTAGGTTCATACATAAGCATAAAAACAGGTACAAGTATGCATTACAATAAAATAGTTCTAATTCCACAAAATATAACTTAAAAGTGGAACATTTACATCAACTTTTTTTTTCTATCTATGCCAAAATGCAAAATATGAATATCTGAAAACTTCGACGAAGCCGTAAAAGTCTTCATTTGGGCCGCATGCCGCTCATAAGCCGAAGGTAGGCAATGTCTGTTTCAAAACGTACATATTTCTAATAGACTTGTTTTGTAAATATTACACATCAAGTTGTTTAAATTTTTCAATAAAAAGCAAAATCAAAATTGTTAAATAAAGGATTATTGTAAGGCAAGCAAATATTTCTTGAACATAGATCGTTAAGAAATCTGAAAATACTTATTGAATCGTTGGGCATAGATACGACCAGATACGACTTTGTTTTTTATTACATGGCCAATAAATTTTTCTCGACTGGCAACTTTAACAACGTTTGTAATGGCCGTCATTGTGATCAGGATTGAAGTTTAAGTGATAACCTTTTATTCTTTCTAGAAACGTTATTAATTTATTATAATGTTATTGGCTGCGGCCAGATAATGCTCTTTTATGTCTTTTCTTGGTAAATCGCCTATACTGGGCGAGGACGGTGCCAATCAGCGCAGAAAACGTACTTATTCTAACGGTGAACAGTACAACAAGAAAAGCAAGCAAGAAGAAAACATGAATTCTGTCGATAAGAAATCCAATTTTTCTTTGCTAAATGCGAACAGTAATGGTGCCTTAAAAACCACTTCGATGACTGTAACGAAGCCAGGGACGACCAAAAAACTAATTATAAAAAATTTTAAAAGTGTGTGATTTTCAATATTGTTCTAATTTAACCTCTAAATTATACTATTTAGGTTGTCAGATGATTTTTCAACAAAGCGTAAAATTGTTTCTAGGTAAACCCAACTTACCTGATAACTACCAAGAGCACACATGGGGAAAACTAAGAGAAGCCGTGGTTGCTATTCAAACATCCACTGCGATAGCATATTCTCTGGAAGAATTGTATCAAGCTGTGGAAAATATGTGCAGCCACAAGGTATTTTCGACTTTTTGTTTCAGTAACGCTCTGCTTATTATCAAAATTACATTTTCGATTCGAACTTTATTTGTCATATTTGTGTCGATCAATCAATCAAACTTTACCATATGAACTTGATCTATCGGCACTATATGAAAACGCTGAAATTGCACATAATATGTACGATTGGATGTGTTATGTTTCTCTGAGCAATTAATCTTATGCATCACAGTTGCCAGGACATACTGTTGTTGCAATTATAAATGAAAATTTTTTTTGCTTCCATTAGTTTGTTTTTCAATTACATTTAAATCATTGACATATTGAAATGTTTTCAGATGGCTTCTCAGCTGTACGTGAACCTCACAGGTCTAACAGAAACTCATGTTAAGGCCAATATTGAACAATTCTTGGCGGAGAGTATGGACCGACACGTTTTCCTCAAGAAAATCAACGATTGCTGGCGCGCCCACTGTAGGCAAATGATTATGATAAGGAGCATTTTCCTGTTCTTAGATCGAACTTATGTTCTGCAGAATCCATCAATACATTCTATTTGGTTAGTATTAATCATAAATGTTGAGGCAAAAAAAATTTACACTGCTGCTTGATATTAGAATATTCTATAGTTAAATCTCTCTACTTAGAATAATCATTAATTATTTTTTAGGGATATGGGTCTTGATTTGTTCCGTCATCACATTGCCTTGAATACCTTAGTGCAAACTCGCACAGTCGAAGGTCTGCTTATGCTCATTGAGAAAGAACGCAGTGGGGATGCCGTCGACAGAACACTTCTTAAATCTCTTTTGAGAATGTTGTCAGACCTTCAAATATACCAAGATGCATTTGAAAACAAGTATGACAAACATTTTTTTTTAATTAAATATTAACTTTATGAAATTTTCTTGAAAGGGAAGCATTTAATGAAATTCGTTTTATTCTAGATTTTTAGTGGCAACAGAAAGATTGTATGCTGCTGAAGGTCAGCGACTGATGCAAGAGTGTACCGTCCCACAATACTTAGCGCATGTTGAGCGCCGATTAAGAGAAGAGAACGAAAGACTTCTACATTATCTAGATCCATCCACAAAGTATGCTTATCTACCATTATTCTATTCCCTTCTGCATCTGTAGTACACTGGTAAAGAGCTTTGATAAAGATCGGAGTATTTTGAGCTTGATGACGACTGAATTTTTCAATTAGTTGGAGATCTTGAGTATCCATTTTTGTGTTGTGCCGTTTCACCTGTGGCTTAATCCGCTGCCTGCTGAGCCGCATAAAATATATTATAAACTAAATATTTCAAAAATTAATTCAGTTATGTTAAATAAACTTAATGAGATTATCAAGACAAATCAAGCTATATTTTTAACAAAAATTAGCTTATACATGAAAGTTTTGGCACCGTTACTGTGCCACTATTATATTTTGAAGTATGATCTGTCAAGACCCTGTAAATGTTAGCAGTGTGTTATAATATCTGATACATAGACTGTATGCTAAGTTTTTAAATATTAAAGTAAAAAATAGTTAGATAGATTTTTAATTACTATTGTTTAATTGCAGATGTCCCTTAGTGCACTGTGTAGAAAAGCAGTTAGTGAATGAACATCTCGGGGGTGTCCTAAGTAAAGGTCTCGCGGCCCTTTTGGACGCACCACGCTTATCAGATCTGTCACTGCTCTACAATTTGTTTGCACGTGTTAAAAATGGCCTCATAGAACTCTGCGCTCATTTCAATACATATATAAAGGTTTGTTTAATTCAATTTGTTATTAAACCTCTAACTTATCACAACATATTTGACACAGATATATTCAAAAGAAAATGTTAATAACTTTATCGGGTGTTTGAGTTTAGGAAGAGAATATTCCAGTATAAATTCCTCAAACCCAATTATTTTTACTTCAATATTTTTTTTGTCAGAATGACAATCATAAACAACCACACATTTCTCCATTTCAAATTGAAATTTTGATCGTAATCATTCCTCACTTTTAAGATGTTGCCTCTCACTTCTTGATGGAAATGCATGATATTTTAAATAATCAATATAACATATATGTAATTTTTTCTTGCTAATGTATATATTTGTGTTTACAGAAAAAGGGAAGAACAATAGTAATAGATCCGGAAAAAGACAAGAGCATGGTCCAAGAACTGCTTGAATTTAAAGATAAACTAGATCACATTGTTGTTACATGCTTTCATAAAAATGACAAATTTATCAATTCTCTCAGAGAAGCTTTTGAATATTTCATTAATCAGAGGACTAATAAACCGGCTGAACTTATTGGTAAGTTGTAAATCATCGTCATGTCACTGATTTTGTGCACATAATGCGTTTTAATATCAATATGTTTCTTTACGATATTTCATGCTCTATTTTAGCCAAATTCGTTGATGTTAAACTTCGAGCTGGAAACAAAGAAGCAACAGAGGAAGAATTAGAAAGATTGCTCGATAAGATAATGGTGCAATTTAGATTTATACATGGAAAAGATGTGTTTGAAGCTTTCTATAAAAAAGTAAGTTTATTTATAGGTCAAATAAAACAAGTCTGCATATAATCTTCAAATAAAATTTAAAAAATTATATTTTGAAGGTCTCACATTGACACCTCATAAGAGGTATTTTATTAATTTCTACCATGGTATGTTGAAAAGAAATTTAATGATTCAATCAAGAGCCAGATTTCAGTATTGGTTGTTATTTGATGGCTTATTTTTTTAAATAAGTGAATTTTATTTATATATTTCAAATAGTTATATCTTAACATCAAAGGCGTTAGAGTTTTCAATGATAAACTATCATTTTGCTTCTTTATTATTCTTCCACAGGATTTGGCAAAGCGTCTGTTGGTCGGCAAGTCTGCAAGTGTAGACGCAGAAAAATCGATGCTTAGCAAATTGAAACAAGAATGCGGAGGCGGTTTTACTTCTAAACTCGAAGGAATGTTCAAGGATATGGAACTATCCAAAGATATAAATATTGCATTCAAGCAGGTAAGAAAGACAATTGAAATTATGTTGCGAAAAATTACTTAAGTAAATATATTTTATACATAATTGCTTTTATTGGATTATATTTTTAGCACATGAACAATGCTCCTGAGTCTCCTCTAGAGTTGTCAGTATCGATTCTTACGATGGGGTACTGGCCGACTTATCCGATTACAGAAGTACGTCTGCCGAGCAACTTGGCCAGCCATCAAGATGTGTTCAGTAAATTTTATCTAGGAAAGCACAGCGGTCGCAAACTTCAGTGGCAGCCCACTCTCGGTCACTGTGTATTGCGTGCCAGTTTCACACAGGTATCAAATTTATTAGTATTTGCAAATGTGCAGAATTATCTATTATGATATAATTATAACTATGTTGTACAGCTTTAATTTGATATTGTGTGTGTTATAACACTTGAATGTTCTGCTATATAATTTCGAAATAGAATTTACATTTTGTGAAATTTAATTATGTGGTTTATTGTTACAGGGAAATAAAGAGCTTCAAGTATCACTCTTCCAAGTATTGGTTCTTTTACTGTTTAACGATGGAGACTATCTCTCCCTAGAAGAGATAAAGGCGTTTACAAATATAGAGGTGTGTAATATCCAATGCTTATAATGTTTATTCAATAACGAAATTGCCATAATTTGAATTAATTTGATAGAAATTTTAATACTGCTTCCAACTGTTTGTCACCATCAAATTACAAGTTTTATTTACCTGTTTTCTGCTTAGCCACATAAAAGATATTCCAACAGCTGACATTTTAAATATAATTTATGATATCGACTGAAGGTGCTTGATGGAATTTCAATATCAAATTTGAATTGTTACAACTTTGTACGATTCCACATATTTTGTCACCTGTGTTAGTTCTGTTGCATCCGTGTAATGGAATACTTGAAGATGCCGATGAGTGAAACCCGGGTAACAATTCAAATTTGACATTTTAAAAATTAATTTATTGGTGTTGGAGTTGAAGCAGTGAAGACAATTCTTATTTTTAAAATGAGAAGTTGTTTTTTTTACTTAACGTAACAAAGGGAGTTATAAACTGTCAATAGCAGTACTTATTACCATAATTGCTTTGGGGCTAAAGAAACTAAATTTGATAGTGGCTCACCACTCGTTATAAATTTTGCTACAAATTTTATTGTTTTTTCATTATTTAATCTAAAATATACTTTAGGATGGAGAGCTGCGGCGTACTTTGCAATCGCTGGCGTGCGGAAAGGCAAGAGTTCTCACCAAGATGCCTCGCGGCAGAGACGTCCAAGATCTAGATCGATTCTCATTCAATGCTGAATTTACTAATAAATTGTTCCGCATCAAAATCAATCAGATTCAAATGAAAGAGACGGTGAGTTTTTTTTTTATTAAATTTGTTATTAGTACAACAAATTTATTTAATCAAGAAAATTATGACCTAATGTTTTTACTTTTATTTCAGACGGAAGAGCAGAAGGCTACAGAAGAAAGAGTTTACCAGGATCGGCAGTATCAAATTGACGCTGCCATTGTAAGAATCATGAAAATGCGCAAGACTCTCTCACATAATCTACTTATTTCTGAGCTGTATAATCAACTTAAATTCCCGGTTAAGGTGAGCGTTCACTCATTTTTATGTGTTAAGATAATGTATACTCTTCCCAGTTGTAATAATTATCCAATGTTATTTATATTTTAAAATCAATGATAATAAAAATACTACGCATACTGAGGTCATCAACCTTTTCTATCAAATTAATAATGCTTGCCTGGCTTCTGAATTTTAATCTTGCGCATTTTTGTTTCAGCCGGCAGACTTGAAAAAACGAATAGAATCCCTCATAGACCGAGACTACATGGAAAGAGATAAAGACAATCCCAATCAATACAATTATGTTGCTTAAATACTATCTAATTACAAACATAAATATAAAGAATCCTTTTAGAATATGCAAACATTCAATTAATGCTATCAATCCCAGAGTGCTTGTGTATCAGTTGCCGAGACCTATTCAAAATCTCACATCCAATGTAATGTATGTGAGCTGTTTTAGCAGTCTCAGTTAGCTGATAGATTAGTCCTCCGGGTCTACTTGGGCAAATATTAGTTTAATGTTTATGCAAACTCATCAAGGAAGGCTTTCCTTTGAAAGTGGCAATAGATTATTTATTTGTCATTAACAACAAAAACCTTTTTGAATGTGCAGATTATGGGTTGGCAATTTGGGATGGTTACTATGATGAAATGATACAGAACTTCTTGATGAAGTTGTCTAAAGAATTTCTTTGCTAAGAATCTCCACTTATTGTGCAGCAGGAAACTTGATTATATGGACCATACAAGTGAAATATAAACGTATGGTATATTGCAACATTTTTCATTAAAATGTATCATTTCTGCAAAATTAAATTTAAGACTTTTTTTTGAATGAATATTTAGCTATTCTCTACAGAAACGCCAGTTTCTTTATGGAAATTCATTTTCATAAAATATTGATACGCTGTTTTAAACAGTTATCAATTTTATTCTTAACAAAACACACTTTTTAATGTAAATATTTAACGTTTTACATTGATATATCGAATACCTCAGTCTTTCTAACTCACTTCCAAATGCTTGCAGTTAATGAATGATAGAACTGTTGCCAACCGATGATCTGTATACCACTGTATATAAAAATCATATAAACAATCCGTTTTTTTTGTTTTGAAGGAATTTTAATATAAAGTAATTTGCATTGAATTCATAAGATTTCTGTTTAAGTACTGAGAAATGTTCACTTTGAAATGTACACAGGTGATTCTATCAAACCAGTCCATAACGTGACACCTTGATGACACCTTCAATGATGAATAAAATTATCAATCTTTAAAAAAAAATGATACGTTCAACAATTTTCTGCTGATCTACGTTTACCCATTGTTAAATAACTTTTTAGCATAGTCACGAATGTATGTAAATAATTAAAACAAACGAATAGTCAGACCACTTTTGAACGTTGTGATTGAAAATTGCAGCTTGTGTAATGAGCGGTTATGGTCTTGAAGATTCAAATCGTGTTTATTTTTTTAACGAAAATGCTAACTACTCTTAATAATATAAATATGTCTTGTATTATTATTTATCATTAGATGAGTTCCCAAAGTGACCCGTTTGTTTAATTTAACGCAATGATATTGATGAGGAAGCTGACGGTGACTTCATCGCCTGCTGTGTGCGATTCTCTCATGTGAAGATCGTCATAATAATAGGTTGATCCTACGTTGGCATAAAATATTATGCCAGTGATATTATAAATCCTTCTAATGTTTAGTACACATTTAGACCTAATGTTTTTTTATTAACTAAATGATCAGTGTTATCAGTAGGGGGTATGTGTTCGAGTCGTTGCATTGAGTATATTTGTATTTTGAAAAAATATTATTTAGTTATTTTAAAGAGTGGCTGATGTTTGAATCAAGTTTCATTTCTTTCAATTTAAATTGTAAATAAATATTTCAGGTTTAACATTGGGTGTAAAATTATTATGCATTGAATAAAAAAAATCATTTTTTTACTGAGCATAATTTTGTTACAACAGATGTATACAAGATAATATGAATAAATATATCGTAACAGTGAGAATCACAGTGATGAAGAAATAACAGATGTAAGCATTATTTTACATTATAATACATGGACATAAACTGTTGTATTGACCTGACCGACTCATTTCAATTGTTTTATTTTCTCAATCGTTTTGTTTGCACTCAAAATAGTTTTTATAATATTATCAAAGGGTGATAACTATTATTATAGTGTCAATATAAAACTAGCTTAATTTAGTAAATAACATGTATTAATGATACTAAATGAGACATGAATATAATTTATGGTTTTTACAAAGTTGACCAATGTTTTAATTTCACGTTCAATAGGAATAAGCAAATTTCAATTTATTTCCACAGTCAATGTTTTGCCAATACTGCTCAATTCTGCTCCTTGAGATATCACATCAAAAACTATTGACCATCCAATGGTTTCCACTTTTTTCATTTACTATCGACTCTACAAACTCTCTCGATGTGTTCTGCGTGGTGATCGAGCTCATCGGCCAGAGCATTGGCTAAAGTGACAGGTGTTATGGGTAAAGGATTGAGGTGATCTGAAATAAGCTTCAGGGGAGGAACTGCTCCTCCGTGTTGCAGGATATCCTTTCGCAAGCGATCGCCGGCCCCTCGTGATAGAGGTGATGATGAAAATCCATTGCGCCATGTACTCCAGGCCACCGCTCGCGATATCAGATATGCGTAATATTTCGCTCCGTATCCGACGAGATGGCTGAATCTATGCTGCCAAGCCTATAATATGAATTTAAATTCAATTACCATAAAACAGTGAAAGATCTCATGAGCTTGATTTAAGTGCTGAAGGTATTACCGTATTTTCGACATAGGGTAGCCCATAGTATTGTTTCTGAACATCTTTAAGAATTTCAGTAGATGAAGAATCTTGATTAGGAGGACTTTTTCCATGGTACCTTTGATCTAACACTGAATAGAACACCTGTAAAACAATAAATATTCTAGTTAGTTTTGATTCTGTGGTTTCGTTCCCTCAATTTTAAACCCCCAAAATGATAAAGTTACACACTTGCTGCTGCATTTCACTAGCACCGAAGACATGCTTTGCCGCACATAATCGTTGGAGCATTGCTTCAGGCATTGGTTCCTGCGTTTGGAAGTGTTTTGCAAATAACCTCAAAACCTGAAAAGCAAGAGTTATAAATGATTTCTGATGAACTTTTCCACCTATATTAATATTCAGTTTTGAATTCAGATTTTTGAAACCGAAGAGTGAACAAAGATTAAAGGCTACATTTAAATATGTTATATCTTTGACATTTTCAACTCTGTTTACATCTGGTGGCTTTTAAATTCATAAAAATAAAATTCAGCAAAGTTATTGCCAGATCCATAGAAATTTTAATTGATATTTAGTTTTAGTACAAGTAATTATAATTTAATAGTTTACGGAAGGATCAGCAGCGAAATATTCCATAAGCACAGATGGTACTTCCGCAAGATCCGTCGGGCAACGTGTCCCCGAGACATGTTGGTAGGCAGTGCGTCCTAGCATGGAATGCATTGCATGACCTAGCTCATGAAACAAGTTATCTACGGCTCCCGGTGACAGCAGAGCTGAACTTCCCCAGCTACCCCAAGCCAAAGACATCATCACTACCACAATAGGATTCTGTAGACATAAAAACATATAGTCAATCAATACTTTGACAATTAACCATGCACACAATATACTAGAGTATGACATATACCACTTGACATAAAACTGGGAACAGACGTGTCCAATTCGGACAATGTGGACTCTTAATGTATCCATCCTACAAGTTGCTTTTATTAGAACTGTTACTGATACTTGAGACACTCAACCTCTATAGAAAGGTGACGTTAGGAATAGTCTGATTGACAAGAAGCGCGTATATAAGATGACTTGTAGCAAATACTTGGTAATAATCGGTACTATATAAACTCAGAATAACACCTAACATAATCAATATCTCCAATATAAATGACTTGTCGTTGACTGAAAAAAAAACAAAGTTTGTTAGTTGCACTTTATTTACAGTAGAAAATATGACCTCACTTGATATGTTCCGTCTGGAAGGAGTTTTCCACCTTGGATAGTGAAATGACAATCTTGATGAGGCTTATTGGGTCGTTCATAAAAGTCACAATAAATATGTCCCAGTAAACCTTCAGATTCGTGAACTACTGCCAATTTATATACATCAGGAGCCCAGCTTTCACCTGGAAGACAAGATTGCACATTTTAATTATTTAGCACTCATTTTTTATACACAAAAGCTTTGAGATGAAAATCAAAATAAGTTATGATGGCAGAGATGGGAAAAATATTGTTATTTTCCTTTCTTAATTCCCCAGGTTGCTCGATGTTGTATCCACCATCACACGCTGTGACTTTGTGCACTTCATAAGAATTCCGTGTTTGGGATATATTTTTCATTGTTCATCAGACTTAATTAAGGTGTTGAGCAAAATTATTCGCATCAAACCATTGACTAAAGAGATTTTAAAAATACCTGGTAACATTTCTTCGTGCTGAAAAGATATTCCATAAAGTGATTGAAGTAATAGATTGAAGCCTTCAATGCAGCCGCCGAGAGAGAAGTACGGGCTGTATTCTGAACTGGCAACTTTCAACCATTCTTTCTTGGCCTTTTGGGTAAAATATGGAGTATCCCAACAATTTAATTTATTTGTTGAAAATATTTCTTTCTTCTTCATTTGAAGCATTTGATCAAAATCTTTTTGTGCCCTACCTCTTAGATTGTCTGATAGTACGTCTAGAAATTCTTTTACATTTTCTGCTGTTTCCATTGTACTTGCTTTAATGGCCCTAGAATGAAAACAATCAAATCAGCTGAAACTTAGTGATTTATTTCTGTTTTTGAGGTAACTTCTGTTTCAAAAAGTCTTTTTATTCATAATTAAGTTTAAAAGGCTTTCAAGTAACATGGATTTTTCACTGTCAGTGAATCAATATTCCTATAATACTGTACACAGTAATTTGTGGGATGTTACTATCCAGGCCATCGATATATGAAATATTTATAACCTAACTTTTGTTATGATTGATACATCAATTCTATCCTCATTCAGGATCAATAGATAAATTTAAAACAATCAGGGCAGAAAGACGATGGAATAGTTTTTAAAATGATCAAATTTGTTGAACTTTTGGCAGTGATACAGATGGTCAATGAAGCTACATAATGAGAAATGAAAACTGAAAATCCTTTTACTGATTTATTAAGTTTTTCATTAGATTGTGATTAATTTACCTATCTGCGTAACTATTAAAGCCACACAGTTCAGCCATCTCATGCCTGGAGTCTAAAAGGTATGATAAGAGGGCATCTTGTTGAGGATCAGGGGCTAAATAAAGTCGATAAGCTGCCTCACGTGCTCTGGGGTCTTCAGTTTCGACTTGTAAACCAGATATCACCAATTCATTTGTCCCGCCAAAACTTATTGAATAAAAATATTAAATTATCATATTTGTTAAGTGAAAATCTATTCAAAAATTGTGTATAATCAAAACAATATTTGAATTTGATTTTAGTTCAAATAGCTTAACTTTATTTTATCTTGATGGTATATCTAGCTTTATTTAGGCTAATCAATTACTTTTTACCACATAATTTTGTTCAGCAATATAGTTGCTGATGGTTCAAATTTTTAATTAACTTTTGCACTTGAATGCTATATAGGATTTTTGTAAATATTAATTACAGTTTTTTTTTGAGCATTTGCATTTGAGTGTCACTGCCCAATTATTCTTCATCCATTATAAAAATGTCACCTTTCACTTAGTGCCTATATGGCATCTATTGCAAAAGATTAAAATAAATTAAAAAATTATTTTAGAAAAAATTTACATAGAAAATGAATTAAATTATATATGAGTTAGTCTGAAGATACTTCTCAAAGAAGCGAAACACAACTAGTAACATACCAAGTGGAATAACAAAGTCGTCTGAAATGAACTTCCACAAAGTTACCGCCAGATTCATCGGAAATATATACCACAGAGATGAGAATGCCAGAATTTTTTAATGTTAAAACAATAATACACATTCTCGAGAACTCACAAATCTTTTATATCTGAAGGGACGGAGTTCTTTGAGATCGTTCGGGAACTAGAAGCACTGGCCATGAACCGTTGACCTATTTGAAGAATGGCATCATTAAGTTGTACTACTCGCCGTCTCGGGTTATTCTCCAAATGAATGCCACTCTGTTCAAAGTCGAAAAGAAAAAGAT
Organism: Himalopsyche japonica; assembly: GCA_028555115.1. Taxonomy (NCBI): domain Eukaryota; kingdom Metazoa; phylum Arthropoda; class Insecta; order Trichoptera; family Rhyacophilidae; genus Himalopsyche; species Himalopsyche japonica. The sequence continues at coordinate 317,263 of JAHFWJ010000465.1, read as the reverse complement.
TTGCTACATGCTCATTTCCTGAATTACCGTCCCTTACAGAGTCCCTTAAAGACATATATAACGGCTGGTGTGTGTTAAGTCTGGAAAATTAAAAAAAAGTAAATTTCATAACCTTAAAAATAGATTGAATGAGATGAAATGCAAAATGTCAATATTGAGATAAGTATGCCAATTGATTCATGCAAGCTAAACCTACATAATGAAACTAATACTGAAAAATTAAAAAAAAAAATTATGCTCCATTAAAAGCTTAATCTCATTGTTACATTTGTTGGTATTTCCCTGCAACTTTAAAGCATTGTATGATAAAATTAATATAAAGTCTCACAATACTGTTAGCCGCATAATCCACTATATCAAAATAATTATCAAATGTCTTACAAGTATGAAACAAACCTTTTAGTTTAAATATCTCGAAATTAGTGTTTCTGATTTATCTCACTATTGTTTTCAAACGATATGCTAAATAAATGAACTCTCAACACCTGGTTGGATAAAGTATTTTTAAATTACGTTTTCTTACTTTTCAACGACTCCACTAACACTGATACATGCATCTTCGGCAGCATTTCGGTAACGTACATCGGGATGTGCGATTCTAATAAATTCAGATAAGTCTGCCACTTTACACAGTGTATCTGATAATTCATCAAATATGTCCACCATAGGCCGAGTCCTATTTGGAGAAATTGCTTCATTAATCAGGCTATTGCTGTCAGCAATTGCCTTTTCCTTAGAAGCGTAAAATCCTTCATATCCAGTGAGATTTTGTTTGTTGAAAAGCCCCTATAATCCAAAATAATAATAATCAAATAAAAAATGTGATTCCTGTATGAAACCTTTTAGTCACATAGAGTCAATCAATTAGAATGCATAAACGGTGCTGAAAGCCCTCATAGAACTGATCTATCATCTCAAGCACTCTATTTTCATTTTAAGTTAACTATAATAGAAAATGGTTAACTGGAAATTGACAGAACAGATACAATTTTATGCATTAAACAAATATCTATCTATATATATTGCTAAGCAAATTCATCAAAGAGAAATATATAATATCTTCTTTTCATTTCAAGGGAAATTTTGTTTTTCGTTAAAAGAATACATTTGTATGAAATGACATAGAATATTGTCATGATTGGAACATTATTTCAGGTTAACTGATGTTTCTCGTAAAGTGTATTCGACTGTATATGATAAACTTTAATAATGGTTTTTCAAACGAACATGCTGATAAATCAACTATATGAGGCATTTCACCACAGTATAGGAGTGCCGATAGATCTGGTCGCTGAATTTAAAAGGGGTGATGAACATCTCAGTATGATTATTTTTGTTTCATTGCTGCACAAGATACAGATTTTTTTAAAAATGTCCACATTATCCATTTTATCTTCAATAAATTAATTATTAGGCTACTGAAGTATTATTTTATGTGCTTTTAAAACTCACTGTATCCTCTCGAATTAAACTAAAATTAAGAAGTTCTCGTTTCCTGTGGTTGAATGCTGTCGCTAGTGGTGACCAAGTAGTTAATGTTCTTGGAAAATTATTACGTTTTAAAAGATATTGTATTCTGGAACTATGTTGTAAGATGGCTTTCATTATGATTTTCTGAAAAAAAAAAAGATATTTAAGTATAGTGACGATTTTCAGAAGGTGTCATGTTTTAAGAATATTTTTATTCTCAAAATACAATTGAGCTGCGATTGGAAGACGATAAAAACATTGACATATAAGAAACGTATGTGAGAAAATAAATTTGCTGTTGAAAAATAAATAAAAAAATAGGACAATCGAGTTGTAAATCTAAAGAGAAAGCCTGGTAAATTAAGATTTTAATATCAAACATTAATCATAGATATTTAGATTAGATAGAATGAACGACTTTCGCTAGTCATACTATGTTCATGGTTCGTCAGTTTGACATGCGTGGGATGTTACCGAAAAAGGAAACATCCGTAGAAGACAAAAGAACACCGTAATAAAACTATAAGGTCATACTACAGGCAGAAAAATCTGATTCAACACGTACCTGGGTTCTCTCCAGAATACCTTCTCAACTAAATTTGGAAAAACATAACCAAAAATATCCTAAATGACAGCTAAAATGTCATAACAGTCGATAATCGTGAAATCTGCAAGTCGCGAGTCAATAATTTGAGGTTAGAGACTTCAACGTTAAAGTTCATCGTTCAAATATTTTTTTACCTGTATATAAAATATTATTTCGTTCCGAAGGTGTTATATTAATGGTGAGTAATTGTTATTTTGTGAAGGTGATTATCGGAGGCCCGTTATATTCTGTGAATTAACTCATAGCTACTCTTTGTTTACATTTTTTGCTTGTCATGTCGTTGATCCATCATAGCTATTTTATTGGTAGTTTGAAAGCAATTACGAAACTAATATTTATCAATTTTAGGCTACTCCTCCAACCACACGGCGAGTAAGTAATGAATCTAAAAAAGCTGCTACTATTGGATCAATATCAGGTGTGACTACTAGAAATGGGGCACGTAAAGCAAAAATACAAACGAGAGCTATGTCCGCTTCTTCAAAGGTATATAACAATGAGAAAATATTAATCATTAGCCACCATTTTCGTAGATAATTCTATTGTATGCATGTAAATGTGAGCATGCTATATAACCAGTGTCTCATTCATAGTGTAAAAGCAGCCAAAATCATTAAAATTGTGATATTAAATTTATTCTCATCAATACTCAAACATAAATTGAATGATTGAGAACGTCGACGACACATAATTAATTTGAGGTAACATTATCTTATTTTAACTTGACAATTACTGCAGTGCTCTATAAATAATATTCACAAATCATACATACATATTTTTCTTCTTGAGACGTATATTTATTTATAGTATATTTTGACATAACATTTCATACACCTCATATTTTCATCTACACAAAATTTGCAGTTTCCTTTTTTACAGATCCTATTTCTTACAACGGCTTGAATTTATTTTTATACCTCAATAGAATGCTTCTATTCTGCTCTTGAAGCACCTCTGTTGCATTTTTTTACCTCTAAATGTTTTGTGACATTGTACTCAATATTATTTTTACTAGGCTTTCACAAAATATTTTCAGTATCTGCTGATAATAAAACCAAGACGTATTGCAAAGTTTGCACACGTTTCCCATTCACTCGTCTATCTATTTGAATGAACTAGGGAGAGAAAGATTGTTGCATTTTTAATTACATATAACACATCACAGGGTAATTCACATCTGTTCTTATTGAGTCTTAATAATTCAATTAATTTAAAGTGCAGTTATTAACACAAAATATTAAAAAAATGTTATCAAGTGATGTTTTACTTTGATTATTTTTTGTATGTATGCTATTATGATGTTTCTTGGGCAAGAAGTTAAAGTATAACATGATTTTGCCCATTCAATTTTGAAGGCAAGGTGTTTGAAAAATACTTCAATTACTCAGTAGAGTTTCTTTTTTATATAAACATTAATTATTCGTGGCATTTCTCGCTGAGATTTTGAGAAACGTCATATAAACAAAAAGGTTTTATGCATGTATATGTATGTCAAGTAATACAAAGCTATATAAAAGAGTCTAGTACAATTTTATCAGCTTATATCCTAAAGTCCATTTATGTATTGTTTGCAAGCCATAACCGCATTTTTCATTTGCGCCTTTTTTCATTATCCTAGTGTTTTGCAATTAATTCTCTTATGTGTACATCGGTGATGCCTTTTGTTTGTTCATGCAATCTACGGATATAGGGATTTTCATTAAATCTAACGGAGTAAATTGTCAGGATTTCATTTAGAAGAACTTTATTCATAAAGATATGACAGTAAGCAATGCTTAGAACTTTTTTTTCTATTATATAATGACTATATTTTTAACCGACTGCTAAGTTCAAAATTTACATTTCATAGCCAGAGGGAAATAGTACAATTCTTGCATGTCACTATTGTGTCAAGAATTATTTTTTTTGCTTATGTACATTTATTTATGAGGATATATAATTTTTTATGGATAGAGCGGTAACACTTTGGAAATTCATTTTTAATTTAAAATTGGTAACTTTGTTATTCCACTTGCTGTGTTACTAAATGTGACAGGTTCTTTGCTTCTTCAAGAAACATCTTCAGACTGAAGTTGATACTGTTCGACAAAACATGAATCTATTTAGGAAGGTAAACATTTATAACATCAATAAAGTTTTTAAATGTGATGAGCTTTGGTGTTTCTTTAGCTTTCATCAGCTCTACTGGCTGCTAAGAAAAAAGCACAACAAAAGAAAAGGAATTCTTCTGAAGTTTTAATTAGAGATCATTTTCAAACGGTGAGTTTATGTTTCTTATTGGTGTAATTTAAAAATCTTTTTGTTAATCTAATAAAATTGTCCTTATGAGCATGGCAAACACATACTGTGATCTATTTAACTGTTAACCTTCCAAGCCTGTAAGATGTGCACAGCATGTAGATCAAAGCAACTTCTTGAAAAGGATGCATGATGTTGTCCCTTGTAGGTTTAACTAGTTGTCATAGCATGTTCACAAATGTTATTCAAATGAACGAGATCCATAAAGATTTAGTTATGACTTCTATTAAATGTTAAAATTATCTTTTTATATTTTAATTTGTTAATTGAAAAGTAGATTTTTCTAATTAAACTCATTCATCCCTTAACCGCTTCCCGAGCTATCACACAAATATGCGTGAAAAAAAAGTATTAAAATATAATATTTCGAATATTTATCATTCTACTTATGTGAAATTCATGATTTTAAAGATGATGTAAAATTCCTGGCAATCACGCAAATATGCATGAATAATTTTTGATCCAGAGAAAACATGTTTTCAATATTTACATAATATTAACAGATTTTTGCAAAAAAAAATCACCCGTGAAGCAGTTAAAGAAAGAACCAATGTGTTATAGTATTATCGAATATGGTGAAATGAAGATATATTTGACTATTTTTTTTTTATTGCTTTTGAGCTTTTTAGTGTTACCATATAGAATAAAATTTCACAATCAATAGTTTCACAAAATCATTTTCCCACAATTGTATCAGATATTTTATTCACCCAAACTGCAAAAAATATTTCAGTGAATCTCTAAGCTTTAAACCTATCATCTAACAAAAACAGAAATCTAATTTTAATTCTCAGCAAAAAAAAATATTTTTTTAAGTGTATGTGCCTGAAAGATTAAGCAAACATATGTTGCAACTCTATAGAACTTTCAAACAGCATGTGTTTGAATTTTTTTGGTGTACTTGCTTATCTTTATTGTGATAAGAGTTTCTCCATATGCTGTAAATAATCAAAATATATTTTCATTTAGTAGCCAAAGTGATAACATACTCAACTGCAAACAGTCTGTAATATTGTTATTTTATATTTATTTGTGTCAATCTACTCATAATTAAGGACTTCACAATTATTTATGTTTTAATAGCAAATTATAACCTTTTGACATTTACTTCAAATATATAAGAATTTACATCCATTTCTTGAATGCAAGAAATGAAAAAGAAATTTTTAATATTAGAAATCTCACCGAGAAATTATAGATTGCAGAAATATTTTTTATTATCTATATTGTCTCTATATTTAGGCAATGGATTCAAAAAATATTGTGAGAGGCGAGGTCGGACTGGTATATGATCCTCGGATGCTGGAGCACAGATGTTTATGGGATCAAGGCTACCCCGAATGTCCAGAGCGGCTATCTTCGATTATTGATAGGCGAGTATTTTTTAAACAGCAATATTGCGAGTTGTGATTTGTTGTAAAATGCAATGACAGGATACTTAATTGAAACGTGAATGTAATTTTAGATGTCGAGAGTTGGGATTAATGGAGAGATGTAAATCTCTCACACCCAGAGCAGCCAGCAAAGAAGAGGTTCTTGAAATGCATTCCCCGAGTGTGTACGACTTGATGGTCTCGACACATCAAAATGAAGATTATGTGTTTTTGGAAAAAATGTCTGCCATGTATGATGCTGTGTACATTCATCCAGTAAGATCTCTTTATTTTAAGTTTATATAGGTAAACCAAGACCCTTTTGGACATAGTTCTGATACTGACTATCCCATTTATAGTAAATTGAACACTATAAGAATTTTAATGAATGCCAGTGTTTTTCTAAAAAAATAGTTCATTGTTTTCAAAATAGCGACTGAATATTTTTTATAACATTTTATAAAAGTTACCTACCTTTCATATCTTTACAAAATTAATTCCAGATAATATATCAAGTACAGCAACGATCTTGTAGAGGAATTTTTACTTTTTTCTAATTTAACTGGTTTTTGTGTTCTTTTAGACATCCCATGAACTTTCACTATTGGCTGCAGGCAGTACAATAGACTTAGTTGAAGCAATAGCTCAAGGGAAAATAGATTGCGGCGCAGCTCTAGTTCGTCCTCCCGGTCACCACGCTATGACTGCTGAGCCTTGCGGGTATTGCTTTTATAATAATGTTGGACTCGCAGCGAAACATGCTCTTGACAAATGTGGCCTGAAGCGAATACTCATAGTCGACTGGGATGTGCATCATGGACAGGCCACGCAGCAGATGTTTTATGATGATCCAAGGTAACACAACACTGCATCACTTATCAAGCAATGCATGCTTAAAATGAGTTTCGCATTCGTGCTCTCTTCACAAAGAAGTGACATTTAACACTTTTAAAAAGTTAATTGTGATTAATCATTCGTGATAATTTATTCAGTTTCATAAACCTATAATATCATTAAGAGGATTTTTGCCACCTGCTATTTCAAAAACTTAAGCTTATAAAGTCTAATATTAGTAATAATATTAAACTGAGTATTAGTGTTAAAAATCTTATGGAGACTATCAAGAAAAATTATGTTATATTTTAACACTGTTATTAGCTCAGGCATAAAAGCTTTGACACAGCTTACTTTTTCTATTTGAAAAGATTATCTATTGACTATCTCAAAGTCAAAGACCTTAGCAATCAACAACCATATTGCAATACTGATAAAAACAAATAAATTTATTCATTTTGTTGGCCTGATACAGTATCCACATAAATTAACATGTTTTTTTTATAATTTTAGAGTTGTCTACTTCTCCATTCACCGCTATGAACATGGTTCATTTTGGCCAAATTTAAAGCAATCTAATTATCACTATGTAGGATGCGGAGCAGGAACTGGCTACAATTTTAATGTCCCATTGAACAAAATAAAAATGCAAGATGCGGACTATTTGGCAATATGGCACCAAATATTATTGCCTATGGCCCTTGAAGTAAGTCTATGAAGCACAAATTTTTATTTTAAATAATAAAAACACATTTTTTAGTACTTATTTCCACAATATATTTTTTGATCAGGACCGGTTTCGCTCATCGCGAGCATTATCAACTCATAGCTCGCGATGACCGAAACCAGTCCTGATCAAAAAATATATTGTGGAAATAAGTACTAAAAAATGTGTTTTTATTATATAAAATATCATGCCTTTCAACACAGTGAAAAAATAGCAATGTATTTTAGTTCTACAAAATTATTTTTAACAAATATAGTTGATAGCTATTTCGGCTCACCATCGTCAGAACTATGCTTAAACTAACATTTGCTTATCTATATATAGCTGTGCAGAAAAGGCACACAACATATCCTCTCTCCTGTTCCAACGGCCTAGCTTGTTACTTTAACACAATGACACTAAATTTTCAAAATTCTAAATGAAGCAATAGGTGTCTATGACAATAAATTATATGTGGGACGGAAGTGATCCTTCTGGAAGTAAATCAGACCACCCCTTTGTGCAACGGCTGGACAAGTGGCGATGCTATTATGTTAGTTTGGTCGTTAAGAACCCTTTGTGATAATTGGTGTCTATTGATTTCTAGCTGTTCCAAAGCCGTCATTCTCCGACCCTTACTATAAAGATGCAAACATTTAGGGGCTGAGTTTGAATTTATATTATGTGATTCATTAATAACGTGATTAGCGAATTGTGAATCTGTTTTTTTACTGTTGAATGATTTTACATGTTCCTTAGCTCGAGTAGATATACTTCTACCTGTCTGTCCGATATAAACGGATAAACATGAGCCACAGGACATTTTATAAATACCGTTTCTGTCCAGTTTATTGATTTTATCTTTACTATTTTTTTTAGGCATTACTATTATTTAGGCAATAGGCAATTTTTAATAGTTTAATAGGTAATTGCTATTTTTTCACCGTGTTATAATAGAGTTCTACCAAGTGAATGCCAATTCAATCAATAAATCATGCCTTTCCATCAAAAAGTGACAGTTAACACCTTAAAAGTGACAAATTTTTATATTTTGTAATAACAATTTCAAATATATTATAAATGTTATATTACACTCTGAATTGATCAAATCCACACCATCTTATATCATTAGTTATTGTCCTTGTAGACTTTAAATAATTTGTCATTTTGAACTCATATTATGTTAAATAATATCAACACATTTTAGTAGTATTTGTGCAATATAAATTATTAAATTATCTTAAAATCTTTGTTATTATACAACACCCAAAATACAGTGCATGCTCGATTATCCGGGCTAATGCTGGGGAGGATGGTCACGGATAATCCGAATCATCAATTTTTTATTTTATTTTCGAATATATACACAATACAAATTTTTTACACATTATTTATATATTCATTATTTATCAAGAAACACAAAAAAATACGTAAAAATATAATATTTTATCATAATAACAAATGTAGGCCCAAGAGCTGAAAAATATAGACAATAAATATCGAAATTAACATATTTACTGAGGGTACTCGCGCCGGTTTATGCACTTCACTGGAAATGTAAATAGAAACGCATGTGGAGTACAAAAGATTTAAATTCTTGACTCATTCTAGTCCCATAAATTGTGATATATTATTGCGGTATATGCAAACATTCAAAACATACAAGTGGTTAAAAAAAATTCACCGATTAGTTACGTAAACTCAAACACATGCTAAATTCATCCTTTTTTTCAAACAACACCCATATTCAAGATCACAATTCATTAATGCGTCTCATAATCGTTATAGAAAAAAAATCAATCAGATTATATTTGAATTAAAAAATATTTATTTTCCGGCACGAATAATCCGCAAACCGGATAATCGAGAGTACACTGTAGGTGCAAAATAAATATATTTGAGATTCTAACTGAATACGAAATTCTTGTCAATGTACAAATTTAAACATTATTTTTGTGTATGGCAATTTTTACGAGTGTGAGCAGTTTTCTTGTAATCATTTTGCTTTATCAATGTTTTATGAGATGAACTAAAAAAAATGTTACATTCATCCTTAGTATCAACCGGAAGTGGTGTTGGTATCGGCTGGTTACGATGCAGCGCTGGGCTGTCCTGAGGTAATTTTTTTATTTGTTTAATCCTTGTTTCAGTTTTCTCCCGAGCTGGTCATTTGCTCTGCGGGCTATGACTCCGCACTTGGAGATGAGAAGGTTTTTTTTAAAAATTTATTTATAGCTTGCGGGAATGATCATCTGTGGTGTCCTAAGCTTGCTTCTATTATCAAAACCGACTGCATTCACTATGAAAATTGTCCTTATATATATATATACATTTATCATTAATAACAAATAACAGTTTTATAATTTTTTAACTATTCAGTCAACTGACAATGCTTTCTCATAAAACAGAATCAGTAAAATTTACTTTATGTGTTATTTTACTTTATCTTGTCATCAAATATAAGCATTAACCAATATTTGATATATAAAAATTATTTATTGACTTTCAAATGAATAATAATTACATATATTAACAAATGTTCTGTAGTCATTTTTCAATCAATTTATTAATTTGTGTACGAAAGCAATGATGTGTGTTATGTTAATATTCCTTAATAATTTGACTGTGGAGAGTAATTAGCTATCCCCAATTTATTTTCTAATATCATCATTTGGTAACATAAGAAACCATTTAACTATCAATTCTCGATAATTACTGTCTTATCATTCAGACTCATATGTTACACTCAAAATTTTGTGTTTGCCTATTATATTGACTCCCGAGAACCAGATTATGCAGACTTTTTTTTGCCTAAAAATAGCTATGAATTATGAAAATGTAATCATGTAATAGTTATTGCTGTTACTTGGTTGCCACTACACGGAATTGAGTTTTCGATAGATAATGTCTCGAATTTTTAAACTCGTTTGTAATCAATTATAGAGATGATATGATTTGATACCACAATGGATGATTAAAAATACTAAATATTGTGAAATAGATGGGTTCTAGTGTAAGTTACAACAAAAGAGTTGAAGAATCGTTTATGTGCAGCACATTGTAAAGCCATAGTTCACTACAGTATGATAATCACAAAAATATTAATGAAATAATGTTTTTTTCAATTGCTATGTTGCAATAACATGCTTAAATTTGAGATATTAATGACGTTAATAAATGTACCATATCTCACAAGCCTGCATCATGCACCCTAATATTAAAAAAATATTTTATTTAAAACATTTATACACTAGGCAATTTATATGATTTACTCTATGTTAACTGTTGATTTTTTCAGGGAGAAATGGAAGTAAGTCCCGCATGCTATGCACATTTGACACATTTACTACTGGGGGTGTGCAGCAAAGTAGCGGTTGTCTTAGAAGGAGGCTATTGCCTTCCTTCTCTTGCCGAGAGTGCAGCTCTAACCTTGCGAGCATTGCTGAGTGACCCCGTGCCACTTCTGGCTCCTCTCTCGTCACCCACTCAATCGTATGTTATAATAATATGTAAAATTTCTTTTCATAGACAGCAGTTTTGCCATCTGGGCTTTTCATCAAAGTAACTGGTTTGTGAAAAATAAGTATTTAAATATGTAAAATAAAATAATATACAAAACAATGCAAAAATGCTCAGTCTTCGCATTTTCAACAAAGAGAATCTTCTGTCATATAAAAATGGTGAATTGGAGACAAATAAAAAATCTACAAAATTTATGAAGTAATTTATATTCACGCCCAACAAAAAGTATTGTTTTGTAAAGTTAATGACTTGCAGATTTACTATATAAAACAAATGATTCTAAGATATAAGAATGAAGTGAAAATGGAGAAATCATCTTTTTCACTTCCACTTTACTACTTAGTTTTCTTGATACGCTTCAAGAAATTTTAGAATATTTCTATTACAATATATTTCATTGATTACAATTCACAATAGTTTTACTATTGATTTTGTCTGTTTATTAAAATACCTACAACACTTTTAACTTTTTTATTCCCAGAATAAAAGAGACGATCCTTAATTGCATCTACGCTCACAAGCCGTATTGGAACTGCTTCAAATATCAGCCTACTTACAGTACTGACACTTCTGTCGTTAATATTTCTGATATCAATAAAGAAAAGCACATTGTGGAAGTGAAGTGGCTGGGAAATGAGGAACGCGCAGAAACATTTGCCACAAGAGATTGCTATCCGGTGCAGAGCAAAGAATTTTTGGATGACGTCCACCATCGTCTCACTCAACTCAAATTAAGTAAGATGGACTATCACTATAGCACAAGGGTTACTGCATTCATCCGATCGACCATTTGTTTTTTTTTTTCACTTGAGAACACTTTTTTGCTGTTGACTCTTATTTTAAAATAACTGAAAATGTCAATAAATTATTCAGTTCCGGTTTGACTTCTTAGAATTATATTATTAATGTCAACACAATCATATTCTCTTGGAATCAAACATTTTCTCTTATTTGTCAGCAGTTTCTTTGTTATATCATTTTTACGTTACGAATCAGATTCAATGGTTACCTTAGCGGTGAATAACCTTACTTTGATATACTTTAATATACTTTGATATACTTTGTAGAGAAGCAAAGCGTTTGTCACATATATCTGAGACCAAGTGGAAAAAAGTTATCAATCGAAATGTGTTGTTTTAAAAAATTGCTGGGGTTAGATAGAAACTAACTGCATTAAATTTTACAAAAAATACTGCAAATGATCACATAATATTTGAAAATATATCAGCTATTCTCATGTTGGCTACAGATATTTTTGAAGTTTCAAAGATTGTCTAATAACAGCAGTGAAGAACTGCACTGATGCAGTATTTAAAAAAAGATCTGCCTACATAAAATAAATGAATAGAAAAATATGAAAATTGTTCTGCTCATCCTTAAGTAATCAATGATTGAATGCGTCGTTCTATTAGTGTCTAGTCACTAATACACATAAGAAATAGACTGCAAATTTAAATATAGGCAATATTTATGATAGATAGTTTCAACTGTTCGAATAAGAAACGTATTGTTATATAGTGATCTTAAACCTCTTTTACAGCCACAAATCTGTCAGTACCTTTTCATCGTCTGTGCTATGTCTATGATGAGGCAATGCTGAAACACAAAAATATATGTGAGCCGTAAGTATTGTTTATCTCCATTATATTAAGATATACATTTAACGAAAATGATAAAAGTTTTTTGAATTATTTTTTATTATTATCTATTCTTCCAGTTGCCATGTTGAATGTCCGGAGCGTTTGACCAGTGTTCAGTCTCGTCTTAAAGAGTGGGGTCTGCTGGAGCGGGCATTGCACATTGCTAGTCGCACGGCTACAGATGAGGAATTGCTGCTCGCGCATTCTCCGTCACTTTTAGCCTTGGTTCAAACAACGGCAACTAGTCCTCCTCGGAACCTTATAGCGCGTCAGTCCACGTTTGAATCGCTCTATCTGCATCCTGACACATCTCTCAGCGCTACTACAGCTGTTGGCAGTGTCTTACAGGTATTTTATATATATATATATATTAGGCTGTTTCATTGTAAAATTATTAACGATTAACTTTTTAGTTTTAGGTAATTGAAATTTAAAATAGTATTTAGTGAAAAGAAAATCTCACTAATATACAATAGAAAGTATCAATATTAATTGATCTCTTAAAAGACGAATCATTACAAAGAATAATTTTTTTTGTAGGACAACATTTGAGATATAGCGGTGGGATATAGAAACTCACTATAGATTTGAATTGTTACAACTTTGTACGATTCCACATGTTTTGTCACTAACGACCCGGGTTTCGATTTTCGGCATCTTCAGGCATTCTATCACACGGATGCAACAGAACTGAGTCCTGGATCGTTAGTGGAATGTGGAATCTACAAAGTTGTAACAATTCATATTTGATATTAAAATTCCATCAAGCACCTTCAGTTGATATCATAAATCACTATAGATTGTTTTCAATGCAAATATTTAATGCGCACATCACAGGCATTATGTCATAGTTACTTCTTGGTAGAAAAGAATTATATTTTGATAAATGTGACAAATCTTTCCACAACCTTGTAATACAAAGATCAGAACTAATTTTTCTTATTGAGAGTATTGTCTGATGATACATACACCCAACTGATGTCTTGTTTGTTGTAGTGCATACATATTTATACTCAAAATTTATTTAATGCTTAAGAATTTTAAACAAATGTTTCGATTTTCTTGCAGGTCGTAGATGCAGTATTGAGCGGAGAGGCGCGGTCAGGAGTTTGTGTAGTCCGTCCACCCGGCCATCATGCTTCGGAAGATGTCCCCAGCGGTTTCTGTATTTTTAATAATGTGGCTGTTGCAGCCAAGTATGCGCAAACATACCATTCCCTCCAAAGGTAATTTAGTTTGAATTTATTATGAGAAAAAAATATAATATAAATTGCCCTTGCTTAGAGTAGAAGGCTGTAGGAAAAAAAAATATCACTTATGACAAATAATGGCCGCTAATTCACCGTCATTTTTACAAAGTCCTCGTCTTATCCCATCACTAGGAGTAAAGACATCCTATTTATTGATTGAATTGGCATTCACTTGGTAGAACTCCATTATGACACGGTGAAGAAAATAGCAGTGTGTTTTAGTTCTACAAAATTATTTTTGAAAAATATAGTTGATAGCTATTTCGGCTCACGCCATCGTCAGAAATATGCTTAAACTAACATTCGCTTTGCAAAGACATCCTCCCCACACTGTCACTTGATCTTAAATATCCATTTTTATTATTAGTGATACAATTTTTATACTGACAGCATTCTGAAATGAAAGATTTTTGTACACTTATTGCTGAAAGAAAAAAGTAATGTCTGGTCAGTTCAGTTACAATGCAAATAAATATTGAAGAAAAAAAAGTCAGCAAAACATTATTAGAAATCAAAGTTTCATTTTATATATCTGGCAACATTAAACGATGTTAGTATGCAGATGTTGGCCGACTCGTTTTTATCAGCTTTATGCACAGTTAAAAATGTGAATATTGTTGGAAAATGTAAAGATTATAATATAAAACATATAAGGACAGATGTATAGAGATATACAAAAGCCCTAGCTATCTTTTTGATTGTGATATAATATGATAGAATAAAGCCTTTTTTTGCGGTCTGGCAATTCCCCTACCATCATCTCAAAGGCTATGTTTTTATTTATTTATTTATTACAACTACAGGGTACAAAACTTACAAATTATCAATTCAATGCTTTTGCACTGTAACATATTAACATATTTAATTTTATTTAATTTAATGTTTATAAATATAAAAATTCAACAAATACACTATAAAACAATCAATAAGGATTGCAAAAAAAGTCAACCAAGTAAGCTCATGAAATGTCTACTTTAATTGAAAAAATAGCATTCTTCTGAGCTCACTTTCGTCCACATGAAATATGTCAACATCCGAAGCAATATTGTTGAACATTATTAATGCTCTTGCCATTGGCAGACTGGTTCTACACTTTGGAAGAACAAACAAATTCAATTTTTTTGTTCTTCAAAAAAAAAACAAAAATTTTAGCCATAGCCCTTGAAGGGTTAACACATGTTGTTTATCTGTTTATAGAATTCTGATCATCGATTGGGATGTTCATCACGGAAATGGCACGCAGAGTATATTCATTGGAAATAAACATGTGCTGTATATTTCGATCCATCGATATGATCATGGGACATTTTTCCCGACCTCCACTGAGGGCAACTATACAATAGTCGGTACTGGAGAAGCTATCGGCTTTAATGTGAACATTCCATGGAATAAGGTATGCATTGTTTAAAACTACTTATCCTGTACTGCGAATATATTGTTTTCCAACATCATATGAACTCTGATGTCATAATCATGTTTCTAATTTCCCATTCGCGTTTCTATAAGCTACAGTGCGTAGGACCTCTATATTTTATTATATGGAATCCGGATCTTACATTCATGTGTGATAGAATGCCTGAAGATACTGAAAGGTGAAACCCAGGCTGTCACAACAGTGATAAAACGTGTGGAATCATACAAAGTTTTAACAATCCAAATTTGATAATCAGACACTTTCTGTTGATATCATAAACCAATCTCTTTATAAATGGGTTTGTAATTTGTGTCCTTTCAGTTGATAATGCTTGTGATAAGCAAAACCGATCCTGATAAATAAAATATGTTGTGTAAATAGTGTTTAAAAAAACGTCGCAGTGTTGAGTAATATTTCCACAAATTTATAATATTATATATAGATTAAGACTATTAATTATTTAAATACAATGTCTTTCTACCGAGAAGTAACAGTTAACATCATAAAAGTGGTACAACTTTGATTGTTTATTATGTTATTTGAAGCTTTCTCCTATTTAATTTGCCATTTCCTGCATTCCCGAGTAGAGATTTCACTGTACTTCAATAATTTTTTTATTTCACAGCGTGGTATGGGTGACACTGAATATTTAGCAGCATTCACACAAGTTGTTTTACCTGTAGCTTACGACTTCAAACCGGAACTTGTGCTGGTGTCAGCTGGATTTGATGCTTGCATAGGAGATCCACTTGGAGGTAAACACTTGTTTTTTTTTTAATTGATGAAACATGTCCATTGTTAATGAAAAAGTAAAAAACACTTACTGTTTATTTTTATAATAACTAAACAAGGAATGTATACTACGTTGTTTGGTCGCCATTTTGATAATCACAAATTTTGACAGTTCATATCTGATGCAGTTGTGAAGTATACATGAGCAAAATTTATTGTGTAAGAATATTCGATACACCCACGTTTTTCAATTGTAACAACATTCTATCAAACTCAATGAGCAATTTTTGTGACAATTAGAAAATTACATGAAATATTGGCTCTAAATTGTGCAATAAAATACACTAATTATTTAGTCAACAGTTTTGAAAAAAAGGCTTTGTAGCAGATAAAATCAGTTGAAAAAATTGCTGCTGTCCAAGAAAGTGTTCTAAGTTGTGCATTAATAATTTCATTTCTTTCAATTTAAAATTCAACTGTCTCAAAATTTCCTTCTACAAGACCATTTAAGACGCCATGGATGTATGCCAATAGATGTTGAAGCTTCCTTACCATAACCCTAATTTTCATAAAAAAAATCATGAGCGAAGAGGCCCATTTCTATTTAAATGGATATGTAAATGAACAAATCGATCAATTCTTGGCAACGGGAAATCAAAAAAAAAAAACTCGATACAGAGATCTCTAAATAATTTTTTTGATTAGTATTGTTGTTTATGATATTAAGAATTGGAGTAAATGTCTTCATTATTTACTTTCAGGTTGTAAAGTGACCCCAGAGTGTTTCGGTAGATTCACACATTGGTTGTCTGGACTTGCCAATGGAAAAATAATTTTGTGTTTAGAAGGAGGATACAATGTCACGGCGATATCGTACGCGATGGCAATGTGTACCAAAGCCTTGCTGGGAGATCCAATAGTTCACCAATACGAATCAAAAGTAATGCCGCATCCTAGTGCAGTAGAATCGATCAATAATGTTATATTGGTTCACAAACAGTACTGGAAAAGCCTCTGCTTCCAAGTAGCTCTGCCTAAAGAAAACGTTTTGCCCGTACCGGATAAAAGTAGAGGATTAATAACGAGCGAATCTGCGCCGGCGCAGCAAAATCTCTCCAGCAATAAACTAGACAGTGTAGACGGAGACACTTCGAGTAATCTCGACAATACCGAGGATAATGATTCATCTATTGACAGCTCTAAAATAAGAATCAGCGGTAGACTCAACCAGAGTGAACCGATAATTTCCACGACTGCATTGGGTATGGAAGCGCTTTCAATCGGAGACTCTGAAAAATACTCTAGTGATGTTGCCAAATTTACGTTTTCTCCTGAATGTAAAGACAGTAAAGGTAAAGGTTTAAATATGCCTGAAAATTCTACACCCGAAAGACCATTCTCACACAAACCTACAGTTGATGAGGCTTGTTGCAATACTTCAATCGAACCGATAGCAGGAGGCAGTTCGGTCACCGAAAAAGTACAAACTCTATCCGACTACCTTTCTGAGAATATGCAAGTGAGTATTTTAATTTAAATGACATTACAATATTCATCATTAATTTTTTATGTGTAATGTACTATTTCTATGATTAGTTTGACATTTCAATGAAATTTAATCTTGTAGTTTTAGATACTCGAATGTCATACTAAAGAGATGCTTTCTGTCATAGGCAATACTCAATGAGGATATGTTTGCCGTCGTTCCGTTGGCGTGGTGTCCACACATTGAAACTTTGACAACTATTCCCACAGAAGATAAATTTGTACAAGGGCAGAAATGCGCCAATTGTAATCACACTAAGGAAAATTGGGTCTGTTTGCATTGTCACATTGTAAGTATTGACTCATTTTTAAAGTTTGCAATCATTCATTATTATCATACCTATACATGACTCAACAAAACCATTTTCGCAGAGAGCTTGCGGCCGCTACATCGAAGGGCACATGTTGGAACATTACTCTAACACCGACCACTCTCTGGTACTATCCCTGGAGGACCTTTCAGTATGGTGCAACTTCTGTGAAGCTTATCTTGACAACAAACTTCTCTACCCCCATAGAAATTGTGCTTACCGAGTTAAGTTTGGCGAAGATCTGCCTTTTGTTCATGATGAATCTAAAGCTATTGAAATAACATGCTCGGTCAATTTGGATTAATTTATTTACATTATTTATTTTGCAAAAAAACCATATTGGCACTGGAATAGATTGTTTAAATTTTGACTAATAAAGGAAACTAACAGAGATTAACCTCAGTACACTAACTTATTGCTAGTGTTGGGTGCACTTTAACATTTATTTTTATATCATATAACAAATGATAATTAATTTAATATCTATTGACAGGTATTTTGACTTTAATAAAATAAGAATCGACAGTATTAATTGTTTCAAAATAAAAATGTAACAATCTAAAAAACCATGGGTCTTTTATTTCTAACATTGTGAACATTGCCTTGGCAACCATAGTACATTTATAACAAATTTGACATTGGTTCTTCTCCATTTATTTTCATCTTTTCTTCTCAGTAAGTTCTCGTAAGAGAATAATTGCAAATAAATAAATGGGATTTATGGCTTTGGTAACGAAGAAAATGATTCTCAATTAAAAGAAACAACAGGACCTTCGCATTAATAAAATTATAAACTGGTGATTTTTGACCATCCAAGTAATAATTTATTTTAGACATTTAAAATATTCTTAACCTTTCATTTTAATCATAGCGTCACATATGTAGGAAATAATGTCTTAACAATAACCAATTCAAGCCTTTTTTTCGTAATATAAAAATATCAAATACATTTATCATACACGTTTTTCTATAAAAGAAAAGGTTTATTGATTACAATCAACCGTTTATTGCCTATAAAATCATATTTTATTATTAGTAGAACTGGTTAATATAAAACAGTAATTTGCACAGGGATCCCAATATTTGATTTAACCCATTACCTGCAGAGCTGTGTGCGGGATGTTCCATCATTAAGTTCGTCAAAAATTAATTCAATGCTGGTGTCAATCAATTTTATGCAGATTATTAAGACAAATCAGACAATAGTTTACTACAAAAATTTGCTTATTTCTTTGACATTTATTTCTATGTATAGAAAAAGTGTATGAAAAAAGGTTTTGCCAAGAATTTATTTATTGTATAAAAAGAAAATCAACTCGTATTCTAAAAAAATAAAACAAATTCTGTTATTTTATCTTTATTGTTTTATTAAATTGTATAGATTTTAATAAAAGCATTAATATTTAAAATGGAGAAAAAATTAATAATCATAAATTCTTTAACAAAAAAAAAATACTTAAAATAAAAAATATGTCAGTCAAAATAACAAAACTATCACTTCATAGGAATCCATAGAAACTATAAGGCAACTTTTCTTTCCTTCAACGAATAACTAGTTTCAAATGAAGTAGAACAATATATAACACATACGAGACTAGATGAACTTTCCCTGTTGCGATTATAATGATGGAATGATTGTAATTACCCCATTATTGTCTATCATTACCTTCTTTTAACGTAATATTCTTCATGAATATTCTCAATAGTTAAATATGACGATATATCTATTTTGTATAACACTAGTGAAAATTGTTGCACAAAACATTTTAAACGATCCAGCAAAGTTAGATCAGACTTCCATGAAACATTTTGTAGCAACTGGGATTCATAGTAGCACGATTGATCTTTAGATGTGGGCACGTAGGGAAAAGCTTCAGTGCTCAGGTGGGGGAAAAATTTCATTTCCTCTTTCAAAGATAAGGCGGTGGCGTTCGCATTGAACCAAGCGTTGCCCAAATCGGATTTGAGCGACGAGGGAAGGACTAAATATAATCTAAAATAGTTTTTGTTCTCCTTTGCTCTGGCTTCATTGACTTTCCAAAGCACTTTGACGTGGCTGAGAACATCATCGAGGGATTTGGAGCCGAGTTCGTACAAGAAAATTTGCTTTGATAAACGATATTTGTGCCCAGTTTCTCGATTTGTGCGAATGGTGGATGTACTCT
This sequence comes from Himalopsyche japonica, assembly GCA_028555115.1. Lineage (NCBI taxonomy): Eukaryota > Metazoa > Arthropoda > Insecta > Trichoptera > Rhyacophilidae > Himalopsyche > Himalopsyche japonica. The sequence continues at coordinate 297,396 of JAHFWJ010000465.1, read as the reverse complement.
CGGCTTGAAACAGCGACTGCGGAATATTGTACAGATGACTGGTGACCAAATGAATAGTTGTGCCCCTCGGTTTCGCTTTTAATTCGCTATGGAAATGCTTTGCAACAAAATATACTCCCCCTTGGTGAATGAAGCCAAAAAATATGGTAAATATGAGATTTAAGACAAACCATAAAACAAATGCATAAGATTTGATAGTTTTGAGTCGTTTGCTATCGCTGCTAGTAGATTGGATGAAATGAGTAAATAAGAAGATTGTCGGCAACAGTATTGGTATTAGAAATCTTGGTTCTTGATGCGGGAACATCGAAAGTATGGCGACAGGAGTGATGAAAGAAAATATCATAAGTCCAGTGATGCTTTGCAGTCTTGGCATCGCACTGAATGAACCTTTACAAACCCTGTAAGAAAAGAAAGTTCGTTGTATTTAATAAATAAGCAACATTCCATTAGCATTATTTATATATAAGGTAATATAGTTTTCCAGTTCAAAGCCAAATTATTACACAAGGAAAATCAGAAAACTTTTAATTGTGAGTCATTATTTTGAATAGCAATAAAAGATTATCTTTGTGAGATAATCAAAAGGTTTCTCAAGTAATTAAAAATGCTTTTTCAACTAACCTGTAACACATTCTAATTGTATACAATAGTCCAGCTATTCCAAGAACATTAAAGAGAAGAGGGATGTTCACAAGAACGTGAAGCCATCTGGGATGCAGCCCGTGCTCTGCCAAGTTATCAGCCAACAAATTGTATTTTAGGAAATTGAAAGGAGTTACGACAAAGTTATTTATCGTCACTTCTAAGGAATGTATTTCAGCTAATGTCAAGTATCCGTAATAAAACGAATCGATGAGAATTAAGAAAATAATAGCCGGCAGACAGCAGATTACAAATATGAACATCCGCGTATGAAAATCTTTCAGGCCAATAAATTTAGAGCCTATACCGCGAAAGAGCCAGAAGAAAACTGAAGGAAAAGCAAAACCGATAAAGGTCGGCCTGTTGAATATACCAATTACGGCGACCGTCGCTATCTGTAAGCATTTGCTTAATGAATGGGCTGGTAATGTATTTCTTAATTTGTAAAACTTTACTCGATCCACTATATTCTTTGATTTATCATACTCGTCCGAGAGATATTCGTTATAATATATTATGCAGTCTGATTTATGCATACAATCCGAAACTAGTAGCATTAAAACAGAGAGCAGAATCATTTCTAAGCTGTTGGAAAAAGTTCGTGTCGCATAGATGAAAATAACATGAGAGCTGGCAAGCGTTATCAATCTTGTTTTAGGGTTTTGCCCGTATAGCTGACATATTTTAAAAAGACAGAAGTCGTTTATGAAGGAAAGTAAACAATAGAAAATTCTAGGAAAGATTAATATAAAGTAAGGACTTTGTAAGTTAATGTTGAGAAAGTTAACAGCGAGGAAGTTGATGTTTTGCAGCAACATTAGCGGAATGCCAATAGTGATTCGAGAGAGTGCAATATTTCGAACAGGAAAAGTGACATTGAACTCCCAGCATCTTGTCGCGTCTATATCCATAACATCACCTGAAAAAAATAAAACAATAAAAAATAAATTTTATAGTATTTTTACAAAATTTGGCATGAGAGTCATGATTTTCGATTAAAGTTCGGGGCATGTTCAGCTAAATTGTCCAGTTGAAAATACATACCAATATGAGCAAAACCATTTCTAAAAATTGAAAAATGAGCATCATAGGTTTGGTTTCATTTTTATATTTATATGATCGTAAAGAATGTGTTTAATTAAATTTAAAACTGTGGGCCATATACAATAAAAACTGTTGTAATATGCAAAAGATTATTTTGATCTCAAAAAAATAGCATGCTTTATTCACTTGACATGAAAAGATTTCTAATATTAGAAGATTAAACGTTTAACGTTTTAAACTAAAGAGACTTAAGTTTAAAACGCTGTGACTTTTGGCTCTACATTATTCAACAGCTTGAATGTTGAATTTTCATTTGAAATTCAATATATATTTGTTGACGAATTGGACTACAGATTACATTGAATCGACGAAAGAATTTCAATAATAAATATAGAAATCATTCTTCATTATTTTGTTCACTTTCAGCACTAAAATTATAATCTTGAAAGTTCTCCAATCTAATTAAATTGATACTTTTTTAACTTGCCAGTAGATTCTATTAGTAATAAATCATGTTTCGGAATGACATGACAATGAATGAAAACTTGAAAAATACAAGTTATTTGATACAATAAATAAATGCATACGCAAGATTTTCTAATTCAATTAAAGTACCAATTGCATGACAAAACATGCAAATAATGAATGCAAGCGTAACCAAGTGAACCCTTCTACCTCCTCTGAAACCGTTCATCATTGCAAACTTGTACAAGGGTTATTTAACATCCACAGGCCGTAACAGGGGTTTGTATGTCGCATTTTCATGCCGTTTTACCTGCCTATAGAGTTCAAAGAGTTAAGTAGATGGTTATATGCAATTTAATGAAAATACTTTCTACTGTATTGGATTGACAATTGACAGAACATTTTTTTTTTATCCATTGAAGTCAAAGAACACACAAGTGCTCGGTCAGGTGGCGCAGAATCTTGGCAGCCAAAGTGCAGATGGGTGGAAGTGTTAGTAGCAGGTACCAGGTGTGTGTTCATAGTAGCTCATAAGCCTGACAAATTAGAACTGGTTTGAACATACTGTATCACTCGTTGCCCGCACTTTTGATTGCATCATCAATACGAACATGCGTATGAGCACGCTGTGGTAAAGCGCCAAATTATTTGACAGGACAAAACATGTGCGCATATATCCATCATGATCTTTGCAATGGTAAGTTTACGTAGGATTTCATGTGCGGAAACCACGTTTGTGCAACCACTATAGCTGAGCAATCAGAATATTATATTATCAAAGATTGTGTAATCTTTTTAACATGAGAAAATAATCCTACCCAAACAAATTTATGTCGAGAAATTTCCATTATTTTTAATATTCGACATTTTGCTGTCCTGTAGGTTCTGATAAAAAAGGTTTTGTGGCAAGGCATCTCTCACCACAATCGGTTTTGTAATTATGAGGGAGTGTTAATACTTTTCATTCAATTCATTTGAATCCTATTTTTAAAAACTATTCGTATGAGATAAGTTCGTACCCGCAATCGGTTCCAATGTTTGAAAAAATTCGTCAGGATGTATGTAACCATTTTGAGGAACCAAAGCTAATAAGAATCTGAGAACCACCAAAATCCAGTAAGAGAAATGGATTCCGCCTTTAGGATTTTCCTTTATCGCAGAATTCAAATTATTTTTGGAAAACATGATGATTCAATTTCATCGTCGTTCCATCTTGTATGAATACACTTTCACCTGCCAACTGTCGGTAGGAAAATAATTGCTACAAAACATTCACTTGACAGATAGTGTTAGTGTTGCCCTAACTATTGATAGTCATTATCAATTCTACTTTCTTTTTAAATAGTATATATAATGATCTCTCTTAATCTATAAGCGCGTCATATTTTAAGAACAAATTTTTTCCAAAAATATTTTTTGGCATAATTAAATAGGCTGGTTCCTTCTAATCATTGTTAACATTTTTAGGATTGATGGTAGTATAATTATAAAAAAAAACATTTTTCTCCGCTAGCAATAGTTACTATAATCTTGACGTGACTAAATTTTTTAATGGAAAACAAACTTTTTGTTGTGACGTCTAAAGTTATTTTATTATTATGAAAAAAAATACTGATCTACATCGATGCTGAATCACTACTTTTAAATGAGATCGATGTGTTTTGGATGGTCAACAAGATTGCTGAATCTGTGCTTACAGTTGAACATACAGATAAATCCAATAAAATACTATTCCACTTTGGGAAAACCTGACCCAACGACGCGCGAAGGTTATCGGAGTTTCAGGTAAAGTTGTACGGCGACCTCCCTATGTGGTTTTGTTTGGATAAATAGTTGAAGAAACCGCAATCAAAATGGACATATTGAATAAAGTAAGTTCCAAGATTTCCAAACAATTCTCTACGCTAAAGACCGATGCAGTTCCTAGTCGAAGGAGAGTGTCTGCTGAGAATACTGAGACTACTGAGGCAAACAACAGTTTCCAAGAAATGCCAGACACATCTGATGTACCACCCGTTAGACCCGAAAGGCGGAAAGCGAAAAAAAATATCCCATCAGATGAAAATTCAATGTTTAATCCAAGCAAGGTTGACCCTCCGCCCATGAGCACTCACGGTTAGTATGATACTCTTTTTCGATTGATTCCACGGCAACTTTGTGGAATTTCATTTTAAATTGATTATTTTGTCATTACATCTAGAAACACATCAAGTGAAATATATTTTTTTTCACCGTGTTATAACGGAGTTCTGCGAAGTAAATGCCAATTCAATCAATATACTAAATTTATGATTTCGACTTGATAACACTTCAATATCAGATTTGAATTGTTAAGACTGTGTACATTTCCACATGTTTTATCATTTACAACCTGAGTTTCGCTTTTCGGCACTGTAACTCATCCATTTATAATAAGTTATGTCTTAGTATTAAATTACACATGATAGAAGGTCTGAAGAAGCAAAAAAGTGAAACCCATGTTGTGAGTGACATAGATAAAGAATATACACGAGGTCGAAAATCAAAATAGGAAAAAACTATTTCAGTGTAGTTATTTAGCGAAAATGTACGGACTGTAAAGCGTTAATTTTCATTTAAAAATTGTTAATAAACAAAAAAGTTGGTTCTGGGCAATAGAAAATTCTCAAATTATTTATCAGTCACCTTGTCATCCATTAAAAATTATATTATGATGTGCTGTGTTCTGGAGGTTGAAGAAAAAAAATGTGGCGTTACTTTAACTGTTAATTGTAAAACGATTGTTAACTTTTTGACTCAAGAGTTGGATGCTTGACTAACAATTGCAATTTTACATACAGCAAATGTTACAATGGAATTACTGAGAGTAGTTAACCTTCCCAGTAAATAAAATTACCCATCCTGAAGACTATTATCTTGAATCAACAGCGATTTCTTAATTTTCCAGCAAATGGCAGTGTGATTAACATTATAAATTCCAATGGTGTACATTGGGGTCCTGAAATTACCTACAACATTAACTCGCCCGGTAAATCAGATGTGGAAGAAAACCGTGAACCTGATATAGCTAAAACGCAATCCATTATGATCGCAATGGAATCAAATGATAAGGCAAGCGATTATTTTATTAATTTACTTGCTTATGTTAACTATCTACTGATCTGATTATATTTGAGGCTATGATTTGTGTAGTTATTGAATTTGTACTGTAAAATGTTCTGGAAATTGTGTCTATTCCTTTTATTATGTGATACGTTGGTTCCAGAAAGTGATCTGTGTAAAAAAAATCCCGTAAAAAAAATCTCATTTTTACATAATTTGATGAATTGGTTATGAAAATCAAAAAAAAAAACATATATATATATATATATATATATGAAACAACAAAATTTGTTCTTCAAATCAGCGCAATTATTATTTGTAATTAAAAATTTTCTTCATTGATTATAAAAAGCAATGAGTAACCGATACATGTATAATTGTGTTCACATATAATTCAGGTTTGTAAATATAATTGTTAGTGATTTTTTGAATAAATATATTGAATTTTGCTTGGACTCGTTTGATGATAAGTTGTTCCTCATAGATTCTTGATCTGAGTTTCTCAAAAAAAAATCGCTTTACAACTTAGAAATCACATAAAAAAAGTAACAATACTGTCGAAAAATCGACTGTAAGGCTTAGGGTCCAAATGTATGTATGTAAAATATGAATGCATGATCATATTTAATTAGTATATGATAATTTTATAAACAATACACACATTTAATGAGTTTTTGATGAAAAGTTTTTACAACAAACAATAATCAAATACCATTAAAATGTGACTGGGTAATAATATAGAGATACCAATTTATTTTAAATTGGTGGGTTATGGTGGAATTAAATATCAGGCGTTATGATATGTGTATTATATTTATCAGATTGTTGACTCATTGAACTTATCCCATGTAAGGGATATAGTAAGAGAAAATTAAGTTGGCCATTGAAGACAAACATTGAATTTAATTTAGTTCTGTTAATTCCTAAAATTTATTGATGCGAACCACTGTTTGTTACCTAATAATGTTGTACACAATAAAATTCTATTCTAATTCTAATTACGTTTTACTTTGGTGGACCTGTATATAGATTCAACAGTTATTGGAATGAATAAGAATTTCACATGGATATTTTCCTCAGAAACTTTATTAATCACCAGTATTTGTGTTCAAATATTTTTCAAAAAATAATAATTGACCAATTTCTGGTACAGGTGGAACATGATCATTTAGATCTCGTTAGCAAACAACTGGGTGCTGGGTGGCGTGCTGTTGTCCGTAATTTTGGCTACGATGAAGGAATGATTGACATTTTTTATGAATCCCATCATCACAAAGGTGTATCTGAGGTATGAATTTTTTTCTTATGAAATTTTTATATTTTTATTGACGAGGGTTCTCAGTGTTATGACATTTATAGAGGAGGGTACACAAATATCAAAAGTTTGGGAAATACTGCTCAAGAGAAATATCGTGTCTGTACCATATAGGGCTCAGCATTCAATGATTGTACTAATGTGACATTGTTTTTTTTTTAGGTTATCTATCAAATTTTTCTGGATTGGACTCGTGTTGAAGTAAGGACATTGGGTGAGCTCTGCACAGAATTATGGCAAGAAGGTAAAAAATCTCTTGTTAGAGATCTGGCTTTGGTTTCCAAAAGTACACCGAAGAATTATTCTGATAGCGAATAATGGAGTAATCAGTCAACAAATGGATTGTTTAATATGGGATATGAAAAAAATCTTTTTAGATTCATGTATTTTAACCCTAGTGGTCCTAAAAAAAAGGAAGAAAAAATCCACCAGTTCCACAAAAGTTTTTCAATATTTCCAGTCAAAATAATATTTCAATGATGTATGTTTGTAGATGTAATGACCATATTTTTATTTTTTTACACATTTGTTCCTTTACACGATATGTTGTTCAGTTCCAATTTTATAATTTTAGGAATTTTGATATTTATGCAAATATTTAAAATTAAGAGAGTAACTATTAGAGAAGAAAATGCTTATAAGCTTTCAAAGCGACTGTTTTTATCCCTGACAGAAAGACGGTTTCCAAGAACCTTAAAAATCATTAAATCTTCTTCCTATAAACCATTTTTAATGATGAGAAATGAAAGAAAAATTGTATGCATGCCTTTTCACACAGTGCATTAGAAATGAAAAAAAAAATGTTGAGCTTTATTCTATGTAGAAATTATTTTATTACACCATTCTGTCTTGAGTCTTTATCATATTCAAGCTCTTTTACAATTGTTTCTTGGTAATTACATTTATTGAAATCATTACTTGTGAAGCTAGTGATTATATGAAAGTCTGAATATTCTAAAAGCATTTCAATACATACAACACAATATATTTTGATTGAAAAATTAATCAGATAAAAAAAAAAGATTTGATAAAGTCACGGCCAGTTATGTGAAAGGTTATCAATATTTCGAAATACGAAGTAATGTTATTGAACAAATAATTTCACAAGTTCTTTCTTGGATATTGTGGAATTCTATGAAATGCACCACTTATTTATCATAATTTATTTGACAAAAATCATTGCTTTATTTTACTATATTATATTTATGTCAACCTTTGCTATTGACAAACTATATTGCACAATTAAAGTTATCACTTTGATAATGTATTAAGAAGTGTCACATCCAGTGTAAAAAATTTAATTTGAACACACCACACGCTTTTTCACTGGCGATGCAGGTTTCACTTTTCGGCATCTTCAGACATTCTATCATACAGATGAAAAAGAACTGACCAACTCTTTATAGTCTGCATCTCTGTAATAAAATGCTTGAAGATGCCGAAAGGCAAAACCTGAATCTTTAGTGATAAAACATGTGGAATCTCATAGTTTCAACAACTCAATTTTGATATAGAAATTCTATCAAGCACCTTCAGTCGATGTTTTAAATAAAAAAAAATTAAGACGTATTACGTTTGTTATTGAATAAAAAAATCATGAATTAAATTTTAATAACTTTTTAGCATCATCCGAGTGCAAATGGTTGAATATCATCAAAATGAGCTATATTTACTGCATTCTAAAGCTTGACATTCCTATGAAAATTTGCTTATGTATTTGATTTATTAGAGATGTGAAATTTTTATCAGTGTTGTGATTTACGGTGCTTTAGGTGTCTCTTTTTTGATCTTTGTGTACAAGTTGCTCAATTTTTATAGGCATACTATCAAAACAAAAATGCAACTAGAACATGTGAAGAGTTCAATAAGTTTTATTTAATTTTTCACATAGAATGTTTCCACAGCATATTTTGAAATTGAGGATAATATTTTGACTAAACCAAAGTTTTGGAAAATGGGAAACATCCTGCAAAATTTCTGTGATCTTAAAATAAAATTAATTAAACTAGTTATTTGATATGCCATCTCGAAATGTAAAATTTTTAATTTTTGATATATTTACCTAATCAATGTTAAAAATGAGATTAAATTTTTTACTTAGGCATTCATTCGAATAAAATGTCTATTTTAATATTTTTCCAAATTTATTTTTAGTGTAATAAAAATTATTGGATGTCTGGAAATGTGATGTTTTAAAAATATGATTGATGACTTTTAAAGTATCAACTGTCATTTCTCTGTAGATGGGTATTATATTAAAAAAAATATATAACGTAATATTTAGTATACTTTCCATAATTTTATAATATAAGGATCGGTTTCAGTTTCGCTCGTTGTGAGCATTTTTAACTGACGCAATACAAATTAAAACAAAGTTATTTATGAAATAAATTTTAAGAAATGGTTCAAGAACCAAGAAAACAATTTACATAAATATTTAACTGATTGCAGTTTCCAAAATTATTGAATTAAGTGTTTACAATTTGATAGTAAAATTTTCCCATTTGTTATTCTTGTTAATGAATAATTCATTATGGATTTATTGATTGGTTTCATTCTTTCCATAACATTTTATTTGTAAGCTATTTAACTTCACATGTTGTCCGAGTTCTTGAACTATTTGTTTTGTTTATCTAGTAATAATCTACTGTAAATTTATATAAATTGCCTTGTTTTAATTTAAGTTGACTGTCACTTCTTGGTGGACAGGCATCGTCTTTGAACAATAAAACATAATGCTTAATATTTTTCCTACAATTTTATATTATTAAGATCAGGACCGGTTGGTTTCGGTCATCAGTTGATACTACTCCCGATGGCCGAAACTGGTCCTGATTTTGATTACAAAATTTTTCTTAGTATTGAGTTTAATTTATTTAAATCTAATTGATACAATAGTTTAAAATTCTGATTTTCACATGTTTTGTCACTCATGACCTGGCTTTAACTTTTTGTCATCTTCAGGTATTCTATCACGCAGATGCAGTAGAACTGAGTCATGATTTAAGGTTTGCATCGGTTATATACAAGCGGAATCGCATACAAAAAAAAAATGACTAGGAGGCTAGGGGTCGAATACATATCTGAAATAACTTAAATAACTATTGATTGATTATAATGACATTCAATTTTGTATACCATAGTTTAGTATAAATAATACATAATACTGGGTTGTGCGTGACAAAACATGCGGAATCGTACAAAGTATCAAGAATTCAAATTTGACATTGAAATTACATCAATCACTTCTGTGGATGTCATAAATTATAAAAAGAGATTATTAAAAATATATTAAACTATTAATTGAAATTATCAGATCATGATTCAGTCAATCTCGTTAAAATTTTAAGTGTTTTAAGTGCTAGTTATCTATGATAATAATATGTATTAAATGTAAATGATTGAAAAAAGAAAGTTTGCAATACTTATGGTATCAAACGATGAACTCATTTGCACTTATATCTGTACCCATGTATTAATGCTTTGCTTATAGTAAATATTGTTTATCTTATCAATTAACTGGATTGGTCCCAAAGGTGTGAATGTTTTATTGTTAGTTTTTGCTTTAATTAGTGAAATATTTTTATTATTTCTTAGAAGCAATTATGTTATTATCGAAAACAATTATTTCTGTTTTGTGATGTGTCATAATCAAACTATTATTTAATTTAAATCATTCAAACTATGCTCACTTCCACAAATTTTGTCTGTCAAAGCTATTGTTTCATCTTTTAGCATATGTAGACATTCTATCACATGGATGCAATAAAACTCAGCTCTACTGTCTACTACTGTGTACTACTGAATTGTCTCTACTGAACTCTAGATTGTTTGAATGATTCAAATTTAATATTGACATTCCATCAAGCACCCTTAGTTGATATCATAAATTATAGTTTAACATATATTAAGATTAAAACGAATGCATTTATATACCCAAACATTTTTTAATAATATTGAAGTGAAATTAACACAGATTACTAAACTAAAATCTTACGAAACAATTATCACATGGTATATTCCCAAATTCTAAGAGTATAATATATTTTTTGATGGTGCTATATTTTATGTTATTTTATAATATTTGAAGTATAGATTTTATGTAGATGAAAAATGAAATCTGTTGCTTTTTATCATACATTGTTCATTGAATGTTTTCACCAATGTTATCTGATGTGACCACTTCTACAAAAGTATTTTTATTCAACTGAATTTATTAAAATCTTAATATAATAACTATTAACTTTTTATTGAGTGTTTAAAATGCTGGAAAATATACATTGGGTGATTGGTTAATGGACATAATCTGTTCCAAGACTATATTTTTTAACCAAATTGTTTGTCAACTGATCATTATTATATTACAGATAAAATAAGCTGATTAAAAAGATCGTTTTAGTTTATTTTCAGAATATGTGATTATTGTCCGATTTGTTTGCAGTCTGAACTGTTTGTTAATTGATCACCTAACTGTACTTACTTGCTTTACTTTCTTATGGAATCCAATTTTATTGGCCGATTTTTTTAAAATACTAATATCGTAAGCCTCGAGTACAATGCTCATAACTCTCAAAATATCAAAAATGAGATTTAAATCTTACGAATAATACACTGTCATCGCTTAATAACAAATGACATGACAAACATGGTTTAGTTGTGTTAATTAAGTTTTATACAATTATCATGTTTTTTACGCTCCCTGTGAAAAAGCAGTTTGTACTCTGAGCCGATGATATGCAATCTCAACCAAACCTCTATCTTATTATCTATAAACAACACAAAGTAAACTGTATAATGATAATTTGAGTGAAATGTTGATTTAGTATATCTGAGCAACGTTTATCAAAAAATGGTTTTTATTAACACCCAAATGCATTGCAACATTATAATTAATTTTCATCTAATTAAAAAAGCGTATTTTTTTAAAAATAATAGTTAAAGTTGTCATTTTTAACATCAGTAATGCTATTATTAAATTTTTGTTGCATAGCATTATAGCATATGACATATATTTATTCCCCGAAGGCATAAGACATCATGTCCATTTTATAATCTTTATTCAGTGTTTTATTTCACAGATACATCTTAAATTTACAAAAAAAGTGGTCTAAATGGATACACTGTCATATACCTCCCTAAAAATCAAGCATTTACAGCCTGGGTTTTATAAGAGTCTACCCAATAATAAAAATGGGAATCAAACTACAGTGTAATAATATTCAGCAATTGACAAGAAAAAAAATAAACTAAATAAAGTTTTAGTTTGCATTTAACATAGGTATAATCTGCAAAGTTGTCTGTTGTGCACAACATTTTCGAAGATCTTTATAGAATATCAATTGATTGATTATATTTATTTATTGGAATAATTGTGAAAAAAAGGTGCTGTGTTAATATAGAAATTCTTTTTATCTTATAGAGTAAAATTGATGCTATTTTAATTGAAATACTTTTCTATAATTGTATGTGGTTCTCAAAGGGTTTATTATAATCATAGAGGCTGACATACACTGTAATTGTGTTTGTATAACGTTAGGATTTTTCTTGACTTTGTTAGTCGATGACAGATTTTGAATGTGTGAATATTACTGTGCAATATCAAATAAATAAATAACATTTACAAAACTACTGTTTTATTTCACAATGATTCCTGATAAACATGGCCTGTTGATCACCAGTGTCGATGTACAAGACATTCGATTTCCTACTTCTATTGGAGGACACGGCTCGGATGCACTGGTGATGATTTGTAATTATAATTGTGTGTTGTTCGTCATTCATTACTTGCAAGACAAGCAGATATTTTCTAATATACCCAAAACTTTTTTTTTAAATATAATATGAATGTTAAATTGGCTTTACTTTTAGTAAGCACAGTCGAAAATGTTTGATGAGAAATATTAGTTAATTTTATTGATTGAATTGGCATTCACTTGGTAGAACTCCATTATAACACGGTGAAAAAATAGCAATGTATTTTAGTTCTACAAAATTATTTTTAACAAATATAGTTGATAGCTATTTCGGCTCACGCCATCGTCAGAACTATAAACTATAAACAGATAGTTCTGACGATGGCATGAGCCGAAATAGCTATCAACTATATTTGTTAAAAATAATTTCGTAGAACTAAAATACATTGCTATTTTTTCACCGTGTAGTTAATTTTAAATAATAAAAACATATTTTTTTAGTACTATTTTCACACATATATGATCAAAAACAGTTTCGTTCATCATGAGCATTATCAACCAACCATAGGATAAAAATTATAAGGAAGCCTATTTATACAACATTTTGAGTTACATGTTAACAGGTATACAAAACTATTGGTTCAAGGAATAAGAAAAAAATATATAGGAAGTCATACAATATACATTCAAATGAAATGTTGACAATCCTTAAGTAATAATGTGCAAACAATAATTCACAAAGAACTATTAAAGAAATCATTTTGACTCAAAATTTTGTATAAGTCAATGTATGTCAGCTGATGCTAGATCTTTCCACCACCCTTAAGTTTAAGATAGTCAAGGACTTCAGTAGACGAAAAATTTGCAGATGGACCAATATTGCCTTCTGACCACAAATTTGTATAATGGCAGATACAATGTAAAGGTTTAGTTTATTTTAATATTATTTATTCTTACAGCATACTGATCCAAATTACTCCTGTGCTTATGTGACAATCACTACTAATGGTGGTAAAGTAGGATATGGGCTTACATTTACCCTCGGGCGAGGAACAGAAGTGGTTGTGTTAGCTTGTAATTCTATGAAATCTTTTCTTTTGGGCAAAAACGCTGCAGATATCTTCAAAAACTTTGCTTCCTTCTGGCGCACATTAACGAGCGATTCACAAATGAGATGGGTAAAAATATATTTATTTATGATTATAAATTTAAGCATTAAACTATGTTAAATATTTATGGATAATGTCAATTATTTTTTTGATTTCATGTTTGTCACTACTCAAAGAAATTAGACTGTATCACACTTATATCTTGTGTAAAGTGATCCAGTACTGTCACGAGTGGCTCCATAAGTATTTGGCTGCTTCAGTTTAAATTGTAATTTTGTTGTATTTAAAATCGATGGAGTTATACCCATTTGATTAACACTGCTTAAAATATTGGTTAGGTTAGAAGATTTGACAGATCTGAGAAATGTAAACCTTAAATGTTTCTTTGAATAAAGATAGGACCAGAGAAAGGTGTTGCTCACTTGGCTGTAGCTGCAATACTCAACGCATTGTGGGACATGTGGGCTCGGATAGAAGGCAAACCAGTCTGGAAATTGCTAGCAGACATGGAACCTGAAGTAAGAATATTGGGGCACCGACCTGGTTTCTACATTTATCAAAAAAAATTGCACACTGCTGTACTAAGACTTCCGTTTGGCATCTTCAGGCATTCTACCACATAGATGCAACAGCACTGACATAAAATAAACAGAACTGTTTATTGCACATCAGTTCTGTTGCATCCATGTGAAAGAATGCCTGAATATGCCGAAAGGCGAAATCCAGGTCATCAGTGACAAAACATGTGGAATCATAAAAAGTTGCAACAATTCAAATTTAATCATATGAATATGTAATCCAATGTTGATGGTCTGTAAAACATTTTTGGATTTTTTGGTGGTCTGCGGATGTAATAAGGTTAAGGAACTATGGCTCTAGTCTACTTTCTACATTATCTACAAAACATATTACTCTCACTGTATGAATTTCTAAGTCAAACCTTAAAATAAGTGATTAACACATAAGTAGTCAATTGAAAAAAAAAGTCAAAAAAGCAAAATATTTAGTTAAGAAACATCAAAATATTGCTACAAATGTAAGTTTTTGTAATAATTAATTTTGTTTAAAAAGAGGTTATACATTAATGTGTTCAATGATTTATTTGTCAAGGAACTGGTTTCAACAATTGACTTTCGCTATATAACAGATGTAATAACTCCTGAAGAAGCTATTGAAATGCTGACAAAATCAAGAGCTGGAAGAGAAAAACGACTTGCCTCGTTATTAAATTATGGATACCCTGCATACACAACTCAAGTTGGTATGTCATAAAATATTTAACAGTGACATTTTGAGTTATTTCTTTGGATACACGATTGTATATGAAAAATAAAAATTTCAATGATATGCAGGCTGGATGGGATACCCTGATGAAATGGTAAAAACTTTGACGAGGAAATATATGGACATGGGATTTGATAGTTTTAAAGTAAAAGTTGGGACAAGTTACGAAGATGATTATCGAAGATGTAAGGTGGTTCGAGAGGTTATTGGAAATAAGAACAATTTGGTAAATATTGCATATGTTTGTTTAAAAGAGATTATTATTACAAGTTAAAAATACACATTCCAATAAAAGTATTTGTAGTTCACTACTGTTGCAAGTTGAGAGTGAATTGTTGCAATTGTTTCTAATTAAAATTTATTAAATTCTATAAAATAGTATATTGATACAACAAACGATACTGCTAATAAATTATTCTAGATGGTGGACGCAAATCAGGCATGGGATGTAAATCAATCAATTTCATGGATGGAAAAGTTGGCAGAGTTCAAGCCTCTCTGGATAGAAGAACCTACATCTCCTGATGATATTTTGGGTCATGCAACAATCTCAAAAGCTCTACGGTACGTCTCAAGTTATTTTAAATAGTAAAAAAAAGTTTACACTACTATTCCCACTCGTTCAGGACCAGCAAATTATTTCTCAGTTATTTGACTTTTTTTGTGTTTAAATAGTCTAATTGATAATGCTTGCAATGAGTGTAACCGGTCCAGTTCATAAAATATATTGTAGAAATAGTATTAAAAATGTGTTTTAATCAATTAAAATATAATGCCTTCCCACCAAGAAGTGAAGTCTCAAACTCCTTAGAAATGTGTTCAGCCATTATGATTAAAATGTATACTGTAAAATAAAAGAATATTCTGTTTAAATTAACACACTAGGTATGAGAAATGTTCAGTTAATCAATCTTTTTTATACTTTAAGGCCATTAGGTATTGGTGTGGCAACAGGGGAGATGTGTGCAAATAGGGTTATGTTCAAACAATTTATGCAGGCTGGAGCAATGCAGTTCTGTCAAGTAGATTCGGCTCGTATTGGAGGAATCAATGAGATTCTTTCAGTATACCTCATGGCTCATAAACTAAAAGGTAATTTGTTAGTTACCAAAAAAGATGTTTTTACTGATAACTTACAGAGAAATTAACACTCACTCACATACACAATTTAAAACCACTTGAGATAAATTGTCGCCCACAAACAAAATGGTACATGTAAAATTTGAGTTTATAATTATGAATGCAGCACAATGGAAACATAATCATAAACTTATTACAGAACAGATTTTAGCAGCAAGGTTATGAAGTTGTTTTATTTAGTCTTCTTAAAATTTTTTTGGGTTTGTCAAATCACATAGCATCCAAAACGACAATTTGACATAAATGAAAATTTCATTAGCCTATAACTCTGACATATCATTTAGCCTTGTTTCGAATTACAGATATGAAATATTAATTCTCTTTATATCTTACTTTTAGTATTAGTTTGCCCTCATGCCGGTGGAGTAGGACTATGCGAAATGGTTCAGCATCTTCAAATGTGGGACTATTTGAGTTTGTCAGGTACGATGGAAAATCGTTACATAGAATATGTTGACCAGCAACATGAGCATTTTGTAGATCCGGCGCGGGTTGATAAGGCGCACTATCTTGCACCACAGGTAAATTAAATAACATTTTTGATTTAACATCAGGAAGTTGTCAAAAATAATTAAATTCAACAAAATTTTCCATGTTACTAATGTTAAGATTATTTTGTGTTTTATTTCAGCTTCCGGGATATAGTACTGAATTCAAAGCAGACTCTGTTGAAAAATTTGTCTATCCACACGGAACGGAATGGAAACGAATGTTTGATGAAGGAATATTCCCTCAGCCCGAAGAAATTTGACTTAACAATAATAATAGAACATTCTTTCAAGACATAGACTGAAGTTTATTAACGTTTTAAAGTAAGATGACAAATTGAAGTCAAAATCATTTCGTATTGTTAAATTATAGATTTAATAAAATTATGTATCTTTTTTTCAATCTATTTTATATTTATGATGTATGATAAAAATAACACATACAAAATAAATCATTGTTTTTATTTTTATCGAAGGTAAAATGCCAAATTAATTCTGCTAATTATTTAAATATAAAATCACTATACAACTACGAACATAAAAACAACATGCAGCATAACTTAAAACGAAATAAGTAAAAGATGGTATATGTGATTCTAATCATTCATGCAAATAAGGCGATCAAATTTTACCAGGTTTTTAATCATGTACATTGTATTTTTCAGCGGTTTTAATTTATTTATTAAATTATTTTTTAATAGGTTTTCTAGTTATTAAAACAGTCTTATTATATGGGTTATGATGTAATTCGATCAACGATAAACATACCAAATATTTTGTGAGAAGCATCATGAATTTGGTTTAATTTCTTTTTTGAAAAGCAAATGCGCTTAATTTGGATTGTTTTGGAGCAACCTTTCCATCCCCTATTGATTTCCCATCCTCCGGGGGAGGAGAAAGCTTTCTCTTGGGAGTACTACTCTCGGATGAGATTTGTTTCTGCTGGGCCTTGAAAGTTTTCATGGCAAGTTTAGTCAGTTGTTCTGGAGTGAGATCGGTATTCTCTGCTTGAAGGTTCTCTTTGTTCCGCTGATACCATTGGACGAATGTTTCTGATGGGAAATTCTTTGGAACCTGATAAAATATTGTTAGTTAGTGAACAATGTTCATCAAGTAGTTAGTTGGGAAAATGGTAGTATCAATGAATTATAATTATTGCTGTTTAACATACTGATTGCAACAGTTTAGACAACATATTAGTGTATTGATAGTTGATAGACAAAAATACGAATGTTAACCTTCGGTCTGGCAGCATCTAAGAACTAACTTTTGTATTGAAATTTAGACTGATTTATTCTGAAGTTTTGTTATCATGGACAATACTGCAATCATTTTTGAAATATATTGTGTAGGAATATCCTTTATGTGGCTCGGTAGGGGTTGATTACTTTTTCTTGACTCTTATTCAAATTTGTTTGCAAAGAACTTTATAACTGTTAACTGAAATAATCAGTTATTTTATTTCAGTAAACTGAAATAACCTGTTCCACACAGGAAACACAATTATTCTAAGATGCTTTGTGTACATGCCAATTAAAGCATGCAATAAGGTTTTAATAAAATAATATATACATACAGCAGATATGGATGGTGATTCAGTGACAGTATTTTGGTTGATCACTAGGGTTCTGTCCGTGAGTGATAGAGGACTAGAGCCCCCATTTTGATCTGCAGATTCAATTGTTTTGCGGAAAGGGTTTCGATTTCCTTGCGATAATCTCGGCATTGGCTGAAAATATGTAGTATTTCCAATTATATATAATATATACTGTTACCCAAATTTTATCTAGCTACGAGCCTAGGAGACTTATTGGATGCTTTAGAATGTTGAGGTTAGATCTGATAGATTCAGAAATTCTCGCAAGAGTAGCAAATGCTGATGTATTAGATTTTGCCTGATGACACATTACTATGCGTGTTTATGTGATTCAGTCATGGATGGAGTGAAAGACAAAACAAATAAAAAAGTTGATCAAGTAGAATTTTTATTTTAAGATATTTGAAACTAAATATTGTGAACTATATCTCGCTGTTAGAAATTATTCATGTTTCTATGCAACAAATAAGGCAATTTTTTGGAAGGATTAATTTCTGATATGCAATTGTATAATTATTGAAATATATTCAGTAAACTTACTGCAGGTTTCAGAGGAGCCACTGTTTCTCTAGATGTGTGGTGTGAAATAATTAAACTTGTATTAGCATCTTGTGAATCGGTAATTTCTTCTGAATCATCATCATCTTGCGCCGTTTCTTGAGGTATTTCTTGGTTTTCTAATTGTTGAGCTAGTCCAGATAGTTTATCAGCGAGATGCATCTTGCCTAGACGTGATGCATAGCGTGCAGCAGGGGCTACAGCCCGACGCTCTGCAATAATTTCTATCAATTCCAGCGCACGTTGCTCAATTTCACTTCGGCATGCCAGCTGAAATATTTTTTAAACAATTTGTTCACTTAATATTCATTTCTTTATTCACGATTTTAAAGAAATATTAATGAAGTAAAGGGTATAATAATTTTCAATATTCCACACATGGTGGAGGCTTATTACCGCAAAGAGTTTAAGAGCAATTTCAATTCTAGTGTTTGTTGATCCATCTTGATTTCCAAGCAATGCCAATCGGCGCAATCCTTCCTCATGTTGACTCTTTTCTGTTTCCATCTCACAGAACGGTAGCTGAAAAGAATATTTGAAAATTAGTACCAATACTTGTTTGTTTTCGACAATTTAAAAGAAACTTGTTGATTTCGACAAATTTAAAAGAAACTTAGCAGTAAAAATGTAAAGTAAAAAACTTACTTTCAAAGGCAGCTGCATGACCGTAGGTCGTGGGGCAGTTGGAGGAAAGGGAGCACCTCTACACAAAACTAATCTGGCACATTCATCTTCTTCACTTACCTGAAAAATTGGGCACAAAGCACAAGATCAACACGTTATTGATGTTAATTTCAAACAAATACAATAATCACATTATGATTACCTGCATAGTATTTATATTAAAATTTCCATCAAATATAATGATTTTAGTTTATTATGGAGTATCCGGTTTATCAGCGAAATTATTATGTTAGCTTTAAAATGGTATATATAATCATTAAACAGATTAAGATGACCTGCAAGAAAGCATTGCAAATGTTGGGCTTTATCTTCCATACCATAAGTGATGTACCTTTACAGGATTTAAATTTTGATATGAATGTGGGTCTATTATTTGGGCACCGAGAAATTTGAAACATACTTTCATGGTGGAAAAGTAAAGAAGAAATTTTTGAGACTTTTTTATCTAACTGACTTTCGATTATGAATGCTCACTTTTGACTTTTTAAGGAGTGAATAAATGTAAATTGACCTTACTATGAGAACAATAATAAAGAAATAGAATAATTCATGCGTAGTAAATACATTTCATGCGGAAACAAGTGTCCATAAAATTTTTAAAAAATCACCTCTTTTTGGTTCCTTAACGATATCATTTACTATTGATAAAAAAACAAAAAAAATGGAATAATATGTTAATAACACGGTGAAAAAATGGCAATGTATTTTAGTTCTTCAAAATTATTTTAACAAATATAGTTGATAGCTATTTCGGCTCACGCCATCGTCAGAACTATGCTTAAACTAACATTGGCTTATCTATATATAGCTGTGCAGAAAAGGCACACAACACATCCTTTCTTCTGTTCCAACGGCCTAGCTTGTTACTTTAACACAATGACACTAAATTTTCAAAAATTCTAAATGAAAGAATAGGTGTCTAGGACAATAAGATTATATGTGGGACGGAAGTGGTCCTTCTGGAAGCAAATCAGACCAGCCCTTTGTACAACGGCTGGAAAAGTGGCGATACTATTATGTTAGTTTGTTCGTTAAGAATCCTTTGTGATAATTGGTGTCTATTGATTTCCAGCTGTTCCAAAGCGTCATTCTCCGACCCTTACTACAAAGATGCAAACATTTAGGGGCTGAGTTTGAATTTATATTATGTGATTCATTAATAACGTGATTAGCGAATTGTGAATCTGTTTTTTTACTGTTGAATGATCTTATATGTTCCTTAGCTCGAGTAGACATACTTCTACCTGTCTGTCCGATATAAACGGATGAACATGAGCCACAGGACATTTTATAAATACCGCTTCTGTCCAGTTTATTGATTTGAATATGTCAATACTTACAGAAATAACATAAAAGGTGTCAGAAACACCTTTGGCGTGATTCTGTGTTTCACACAAAGGTAGCCATAAACGTTCAGATTTTCGGTAAAGACGGAGAGTTCCAGCAGAGTCCATCGTGACAACCGATCCTCTATCGGAACAGCCGACCCATCGTAGCAAAGCTCCAGCTGATAAGGGAAGGCGAGTCCCTTCTGTTATAGTGCGTACCTTGTCTCCTAGTTATAATAAATGGAATATAATTTATATCATACGAATGTAACAGAATTGACATGCCTGAAGATGGGACCTAGCTCATTAGTGACAAAACATGTGGAATCGTACAAATTTACTACACAAAAAATACTACATAAAGTAATAAATAGCCTTATTTTTGTTTATTGATAACTTGAATTGTCAATCGAGCTGACCTTTTTATGATGTTTTTGTGGATGAAATATACTATAACATAGCTTGACACTACTATTTAAGTTTGCAAAAAAAAGTGCACCATTGATGAATAGTATGATGGAAATAAAATGATATGATGATGTAGGATTGATAAATCAATGCCCATCTTTCTTGCAGAAAACAAGACAGTTAAAAAATTGAAGGGTCAAAATTAATATCCACTCTACAATGATTGTTTAAAAATTGTGCAAAATCTGACACCTCCTTTTAGTCGGGCACGATATTTTAAATAATAACAACACATTTTTTAGTGCCATTTCAACAATATATTTGATGATTAGGACTGGTTTTGCTCATGGTGAACATTAACAATGCTTGCGATGAGCGAAACCAGCTGAGATCATCAAATGTATTGTCAAAAGTTACAAAAAAATGTGTTGTTACTGTTTGAAATTTCTTTTAAGATTTGATGAATTGTCATACCGTGTACTTGAATTGTGTCAAAAGCCATCTGCTGATCTTGAACACCAGGATCTGTCATGTGATATACTGTATGAAGTAGTCCTCTTCTTCCGGCAAGGCTGATAATTTGTCCAGGCAGACAGAGGGTCTAAAACAGATTGAATATTAAAAATACGTAATAAGTGCCACACATTAAATAGACAAATCTATAATAATGTTTCTTACATGTAATTGAGTACCAAGTGGAGTGTAGAGTCTCAGATATCGAGAAGTGGTTGCAGCTGCCACCAGATTATCGGTTGCCGTCACGCAGACCACTTCCTCCAAGTCTGGCATAGATACACTCCACTCCTTGCTACCTCCGACGAGCGCTATGCAAACAATTTTACTGCAATCAAATAATTTTTTTTTAAATTAGAACATTTCATTAATGTATTGTCACTACCAACTAAGGCTTAACTTTTTGGGATCTCCTGGCATTAAAGTAAAAAGATGAACTGAAAGTAGGTAATATTATTAATTAACTAGTTGCGATACCTTTTGGGATTACAATTCTAACCAATAATTAACAATCATTTTCTGGGCTTTATCTGTCATTTCTAAGAGAAAAGGCATTATATTTAAATAAATAATTTAGTACTGTTTCTACAATTTTATATCCTCCAGATCAGAAACCATCACTATAATGCCAACGATGAACGAAACTGATCATGATCTGAATAATATAAAATTGCTAAAATAGCATTATGCATTGTTTTATTATAACAGGTTATCAAAACATGTTATGCAAAATTGTCTCGTATGCCATAGGTTTGCCATCCCTGATCTAGGAAATATATCGAAGTGGAAAAAATGATTATTGAGTTAGTTAATGTTATGATCAATAAAGATGCATAAAAAATTTTTTTTGCATTATAAAAATATAATTTTAGTCACAGAAATTGTGTAAGATTAATTTTCACGATGAAATTCTGTCCTTATGCCGTATTTGCTGCCAATTAGCATGTATCTTAAATGCTAATGAATTTAATAGTATTTTTTGGGATATAAATTAATTGTTATAGTTAAAAGTAACATTTCAGACAAAACAAACACCCGTGCCTTTGTATTGAGATTCCAGCCTGTGATATCCATCATGGAAGTTAACGACATTAACCAACGACTGACTGCGCTTCATAGGATCAAATAAATTAAGACACATAGGAAATGTGAAAAATTTCATAGAATACATCGCAAAGTTGTATCTGTGTACATATTATATATATACTATATTTATGACGAGAACGGTGTGATTTAATATTCTCACCTAGGAGCTTCACACGCAAGAACAAGGACTGTACTAGAGAGAGATGCCAAAATGTGATTAAGATGATTGTTGAGATGAATGCTGTGGTGGGTGTTGGAATCATGGAATTCCACTTCAATGCTGCTATCAGTTTCCGTTGTGTGACATCGGACAATGCCAACTTCATTCCAGCACATGTATCTGCAAAAAATTGGGTCATGTAATCTATCATAATCTCTACTGTCTTTATATAATAGAACAGTCTCTCAATTTATATAAAAGATTCTTTCCACCAAATTGCAGTGTATTTTAAAATCAAATAAAAGAAGGCCGGCATTTGTATATTAAATTGAAGATTGATTCAAAAGATGTACAATTTTTACTGATTTGGCATTATTTATTAATTTCATAATAAAAAATATTTTTTTTTTGTGAATTTGCCTTGTAGCAGTGAACCAGTTAATTGTCATTGAAATCTTTTATAATTTACCTGTGTTCCAGTGTTAATGGTGTTGCGGAAGGTTGAAATGGAGGTTGAGGAGTTACTCGCCTCTCTACCGGGGACCTTGAACGAGACCGGGATCGTCTCTTATAATCTTCATTTTCTTCTCCTTCATCTTGTGTGCCCCTAAGAGTTTCATTTTTAAGTTTATTGATTGAAATTGCATTTTCGTTGTCTTCATCACTGTCGGCTTGCTCATCTAAATTAATTTCACTGCCACCTTCATCTGAAACCATGTTAAAATAGATATAAAGTTAAGAATATATAGACACAAGCATTTAACCTTTTCCCTGATGAGCTACGTAAAGAACATTCTAAGATGGGGCATTTCAAAAGTGTATTCGGTAATGTTGATGTAAAACAAATTTATAGAGATTATTATTACAAATCAGGTTGATTTAACGAAAAAATTAGTTTATATATGCAAGTATTGACAATTAACAGTTCATGATAATCCAACATGGAAAATTTTAAAAATTCAAAAGATTTCGAAGTTTAAGTTTTAAGGAGTATGGATTTACTTTTTGCAAGTATGTCAGTGGCAGATTGTAGGTGTGTTAATGCTTTAATTATGAATTGCAATGCCATCTGTAGGCGGTTGGGTGTATGTTTCATGTATTTTAATTATTTTTAAATCATTATTCTCATTTAAATACACAAACATAGTAAAACACTCACAAAAAGTCACATAAAATAATCACTTCTCTAAAGGTGAAAAAAAGGTCTACATTTCATAATGATAAAACAATGTTTTTCTATGTTTAAATTCTGTTAACGATCTTGTATTTCTAAGAAACAACTATCATTACACCGCAATCTGCCATCTCAACAGTTGAGAAGCTAGCAGTAAGTGGGTTACAAATATTCCAGCAAAGAATATTTGAAAAAAAAAGAAAGAAAAGTGGTGGTATAAAACTAATTTGTGGAGAGGTTTATAGGTGTGTAAGCATTTAACCTTTTATTTTCACACACACAATGAGAAGAATTATGATGTCAAAAGTATTTACCAATTTCTCTTTCAATAACTTCTATCAGATCAAGATCTTCTTCGGGAGCATCATCTTTATTCTTCGATTGCTTTCCAAAGCAGTTGACAATTGTTCCTAGTTGTCCAGTGGTGTCACAGTATGCCAGCTCACCATTGTCTAACAACATCAATACAAAAGATGTTGATTTAAATTTTGGTATTAGTCAATAAGTTAATGAAATAAAATACAATGCATCATATATTGTTGAAGATTGTCATTTCAAGTAGAGAAGATTATTTGCTCGTTGAATTATTTGAGGCTATTACTTTTTCTATTAAAATATATATTATTTAATTCTTTGATTAGAAGGCATTGATTTTTCTGCTAGAAAGATGAAGGCCAAATTTTTTTGATGGTCAATTGCGCGGTCACACTTTTCATAATAAGTCACCATTATCAAAGGATTATTGTGTATCGACTATTATACTATTGGAGCTGGTATAATAAAACTTAAGTACTCAATCTAGGACCAGCCATTGTAAAACATATGCTCAAATATGAAAGTTTTTTAATGTTTAAGTAAATGTGAAAATAAATAGAGTTTTGGCAATGTACTGAATGTTATAAAGTCTGGATTACATAGTGGCATAGTATAAAATGCAGTACAACAATTCTTACACCATACTAGCTTATAAATACTTATGAAGGTTGATATTTGTGAATATATTCACTACAGTGGATATACATTATTTTTACTTGATCAATTGAAATAATTGACATGCTTTATTGAATAAAAAAGATACTTTAAAATACCTGAAGGATTCCATGCCATGGAACAGACATTATGAGATGTCGGGTGTTCAGTGATTCCCACTGGGTTTAAATTATTTATATTCCAGATGACTATTTGCCCAGTGACCGTACTAGCGGCAATATAGTTTCCACATGGTGAAAAAACGCAAACTGAAATAGCATTCTTAATCTGTAAAAAAAATTTCAATAAATTATTTAAAAAAAAAAAATATTATTGTCAACAGGAAAATAACTTTCATGCAGTTGATTTTAAGATTCAAAAATTCTGTTGATTCCGAATACATTCCATGTGTTAGAAGGTATGGTGATTTAATTAAAATATTTCTTTGTATCTTTCATGTGGCCATGTCAAAAATGTCCCATGCTATCGCGCAAAGTTGGAAACCTCCATATCATATAGCATTTCATGCCAAAGTAAACCTCTGATGTTTTACTCCAAATTGTATGGTATAGTGGAACCCCCATTTTATGTTCATAAGAATAATGCTTGATGCTTGAAAATTTGATTGTTAAGAGTATGATCAAATTTGATACTAATCATCAAAATGTCTGTCGACAGGAGCTGAAATATATGCTTGGTTTATAGTTTATGTATGTTGTCTGTAAAGCATATGGCTTTCTAATGAGGGTAGGTATCTCAAGTTTTTCTACAAAAAGTGCTTGTTACTCAGTACTCCACTACAAAGGGATAGGGGGCTATGATAGGGTTAGTGGTTAAAAACCCGTTCTTATAACATTTGCTCGTAAGTAAGTAATGTAAATATCGGATGGATGGGTGGGTGGAAGAGATTTTCAGATATGAAAAACACCCATTCCTTCATTGTTGAATAGAATCAATTATAAAAAAAAGTGGTTTGTACTGGGAATTTTGTTTGTGAGATCTGTCACAGTAGCAAACATCGTTGACTGTCAAACCTGAGACTATATATAGAAAAAAATACTTTTGACTTGAACTTACTTGAGTGTGGGTCAGAGAATACTTTTGTTGCCATTGTTTATTATCTAAAATAATTAATTCTTTATTGTTGGGATATGCCAAATACTTTCCTGTAATTGGTTCGAAACTAGCTCGACCTGTAATAAAAAATAACAGGCCATAATAACAATAAAAGCTTCAATAATTAATTACCTCTAATATATAATTTTTTTTTTTTTTTTTAAAATAATAAAAACACATTTTTTTAGTACTTATTTCCACAATATATTTTTTTGTTTGTGTTTTTATTATTTAAAATATCATGCCTTTCCATCAAGAAGTGACAGTTAACACCTTAAAAGTGATATCAATTTTAATTCAATTATACCTAAGACTTTGGCAGAGTAAAAGCTATTTGCCTTCGGGATACAATTTATTTGTTTTATGATCAAGTTATCTTCCAAATTCCAAATCCTGTAGAAACCATCACCAGATGCGGTGATGCCAAACTTTCCTAAAGGACAAATTGACATTCCTAATACTGGTCCTTCGTGAACTAACGGGGGTGAAACCACTTTATCTTCTCCTAGGGAGCATAATTTGGCTTCCATATTTTCTGAGCAGCAAGCCAATTTCTGTAAATAAAGAAATGTAGATATAGCTGGTTTAACTGTAACACTTACTCGTCTTTTTTAACTATATTTGTTCAATATATGTAATTACGGACACTATGCGATGCTTCCATAATAATTATTATTTGGAACAGTTATAATTGATATTTAATATATAAATAAAATTGATTGCTCTGTTATTTTAATTAGTGTGACACGCAACGTGGAATAACTAAGTAAACAGGAATAAGATTCAAATTTAAAAGAACTTCCGCAATTACCGCCAAATCCATCAGATATTTAATATAGTTTATAAAAACGTATTTATAACAAACGTATTTATAACAAACGTATTAATAAAAACTTACATATAACATCAAATTTTATCAGGTAAAATGAAATATAGTTATTTCTGTTACAATAAAAGACTTTTTTCTAAGAAAACTATGTTTATCCAAAATTAAATAAGGCATTGTTTCCGTCAAAACATCATGATAGGCGATAAATAAAATAGCACTCACAGCGTTTTTATTAGATAGAGAGATTTGAGTAATGGGAGCTGTGAATCGCGTAACAATGCCATCTTTGTCGAATGCCGGGTACGTGTATCTCTGCACAGCGTGATTATCAGTGGAGACATAAAGTTTGTCGTCTCGCATAGCAACAGCCATGGCCCACTCTCCGACGCACACGCTTCTAGGGTCATCATCTTCAAGGCCCGCCCAGATGCGAACATCTCCATCAGTACCACAAGTTACCAGCTCGCTGCGTGAACATTATCCAGTTTATGAACAGGGTTATAAGATGTCTTTCACAATATATGGCATTATGAAAACATCGTTATGCAATATGGAATGAATTTAAGAATTATTAGAACAATATTGACTGATAAAGCTTGATGGAATTTCAATATCAAATTTGAAACATTCCAACTATGTACAATTCTACAAGTCTTGTCACTCACGACACGGGTTTTAAATGCCTAAAGATGCTGAAAGGTGAAACCCAATCTGAACAATTCAAATTTAAGAATTAAATAATTATAGATGCTAAATAATTACAGGTGTGGATCAGGGGAATTGATGACGAAAGTAAAATAAAAGTGTAATACTAGCATAAAAAGTCGTAGTAAAATGTCAAATGGTCTATTTCAAACAAGTCATAGAGATAAAGTATTGTAGCATATTTATGTCAGAATCTGCAATTCGTATCAACTATCGGTACTCTTATGTTTAGTAAGTAAGATAACTTCTCATCTGCTATTAAATTGACTACAGAATTGCATTAACTTAAGCAGCATTTTATCAGGCTGAAATAGAGTAGCGTTTTGTAGAGCATATTTAGCAGAATTACATATATGTAATGTAATTAATAATAATCACAGGTTAAAACTTAAAAAAAAGTATCAATTACTTTCCAGATCCTGTATATAATATGTCTGTATGTCCCTCGGCGTGAGCATATCGCACAGGCCGGCGATCCATTTCTATTGAAATAAAACGCGAAAAAATTTAACAACACTTGTATATTATTTCGCAGTTTCAAAACGTAAAATATGAAAGACAGCTTATGGTTTCGATCGAATATTCTGACATGCTGCAGAAAGTGGCGCCAAACTATTTTGATTGGTTGACAGTTGCTACAGTGTCGCATTATGTAAAATTATAATACCTTTATATTGAAATTGAAAACATTTTTTTACAGTATATGCTAAAATAGTTTTGTCAACACATTTGTGATAAGCTTCTCATGAATTTAAAAAATACTTCTAAGTTTTTTCACTAGTTAGATTGAACGTAATTATGAAAAAATTAAATTTTTAAATAAAATATATTTTTTTAATACAAATTTTGTGACGGGAAAGTGTAAATTTTATATATAGCAGTAATTGCCTAGGTAATGTCATTTCAATGTTTTTATACGGTACAGCTGTCATTTTTAATAACTTATGGTTTCACACTGATAAGATAAGAGATTATTGTGACGATTGATAAGAGGTCTTATTTAGTATTTTGAACAAATTTTCCATCTCAGTTGATTTCTTAAGACTAAAAGTTCACGACATTTTTTTAAAATGGTGCGCGCGTGGTATATGGATAATTTACAAATTTCCCAACAGTTGGAGCATCATCGAGAACCGCCAGAGTTTGTCAGTTTGGATGTACTTTTTAAAACTACAGGCGTTGAATATTTTAAGGTAAGACTTACCATAGTTCAGACTTCCATTGTAATTTGCGACTGTTATAAAATTATTAATATTGACAGTTCAACTCATAAAGTAAATAAAATAATGTGTGGGTTATTTATATTGAGCTCAGTCTCAGTTAGTGTATTTGACATGTGAGTGTTGCTTTTTTGATTTTGATAAAGACTTTGATTTTACAGAATTTTTAACAACATATAAAGTTAAAACAAGGCTATTTGTACAAAATTTTATTAAAAATTACCTAATTTGAATTGTTACAACTTTGTACGATTCCACATGTTTTGTCACTAACAATGCGGATTTCGCCTTACGGCATATTCAGGCATTATATGACACAGACGCACAGACAATAAACACTGTGTCGGTTCTATTGCATCTCTGCGATAGAATGCCTGAAGATGCCAAAAGGCGAAACCCGGGTCGTTAGTGAAAAGGCATGTGGAATTGTACAAAGTTGTGACAATTCAAATTTGATATCGGAATTTCATCAAGCACCTTCAGTTGGTATCATAAATTATATTAATAATTATCTGATATACAAAACAAATCATTCAAAAACTGAGAAATAATGTATACAAAATATATCTCATTGAAGTTTACTTATAAAATGTCAAGGATATCTTAAAATATAGCAACTATTAGTTTTTAATCAGAAATAAAACCAAATTAAAGTCCATTCTGAGCTTAAAAATATTCATTAACAAATACAACGAATAAGAAAGCTTACAATCAAATTATGGACTCTGCAATATTGTCAATACACAGTATGAAGGTGATATCAAAAAATTCAACATGAGCAAACATCCAGTCCTGTTCTTCATAATGTGAAATCGTAGGAATAGTACTAAACATTTGCATTTTTCACCAAGTGATAGTCAACACCTTAAAAATCTTTTTTTTTCTTGTTTTTAGTTGAATCCTGAAACTTATGAGACCGATGGTGTAGTCGATAAAATAAAAAAAGCAAGAGGATACACATACGAAGATCAAATAACCTGTTCCAAAGAATGTCTCCCTAATTATGAGGAAAAGTTGAAGACATTTTTCGAAGAACATTTGCATACTGACGAAGAAATCCGTTTTGTTTTAGACGGTTCTGGTTACTTTGATGTGAGAGACAAACAAGATAACTGGATCAGAATCGAAGTAACCCCCGGAGATATGATTGTAATTCCATGTGGGATTTACCACCGATTCACTCTGGATGTAAATGTAAGTATCGAAAATCTGTCGATAAATATAAAACAAATTCGATTAGTAACTCCTCTACAGCTCCAAATCTATTGAAATGGTTACTAGATAATTTACTTTGTTTTTAATCTCCATTAACATGTCGAATCCCGTCGCCATGTTTTCACACGATAGACCAGCTCTTAAAAAACAGTAAAATTAGTGACATCAAATGATGATATTTTACAGAAAAATTTTAGGTTTCTTATTGTGAAGGCTCAAAACTTTTCAAAGCAGTCATCCAATTAGTATTATTTCCTATGAAGGTATTGATTTGAACGATCCAAAAACTTAATTGCTGCTCACTCAATACGCAATACCATCATTTCTCCTGCTGGAAATAACATAACATTTGCACCCAGTCCATTTCGAACAAGAGTTTTGCAAGATCCGCAGGACAGGTTGTACTGTGGATATGCCAAAATATATTTTTGTTTATATACTGGCAACAGAATATTTCATTCTACTCAGTATAATTAACCACTTAGACACCTATGGCGTGCACCACAAGAACAATTATGAATATACATATATTGATTTTTACAATAAATTTATATCGTAGACATCTTAAAAATGTTATCTGATTTCCAAAATTAAAATTTTTGATTCGTTTTCATGTTTTTCACATATGAGTAGAACAGCTCTTTTTTGTGATATTCATCAAAGTATTAACGTGTGGAATCTATGTATTACATCAAAATTGTTGCACAATACCTTCATACAAGAGGCAAAAATCATGAATGGTGTATGTTTTCGCGTAAGTTAATTGCATTTTTATAAATAAGATTAAACGTTGAAAATGGTGGTGTTCAAATTCACCCCTGCGTGTTACCGCTTATCATTTATCTCCTTACCTTCTTTAATGGCGTATCAGTGTGCTTTTGTCCTGTGGATTTATAAACTTGTGTTTTATTTTACAGAATTATATCAAAGCGAAAAGATTTTTTGTTGGCGAACCTGTGTGGCTTCCTTTCAACCGCCCTGCTGATGAAATGGATTGTAGGAAGTCTTATATCAAAAGACTCAATGATGGATTTGCTTCTGAAATAATTTAAATTGACCGTTATAATATAATTGAATGTGTACAGCAATGAATCTTTGAGATTAGATAATTATTATCATGAATACTCTTTGTAAACTAAACAATAGATTATTATATTTGTGTAGCTATTTCAAGCTTTAATGTTATTGTTATGTAAATAAAATAATATATATTGTATATCATAAATATTTAGAGGAATGAAATTCTCATGTCATTGTGTTTATGATTAAGACAAACATGTTTCATATTTTTAATACCACAATGATGTCAAATTAATGTTAAAATATCCAATAAACCTATTTTTAAATATTTGTTTTATTAAATTTACACCCGCATTCACTACACACAGATAAATATCTGTTATTATAAAAATCCTTTTCAGTTTGAAACAATATTTTTTATGAATTACTCTTAAATTTTTTACTGTCATTACTTGGTGAAAAAGCTTTATATTTTAAATAATAAAAATATAATTTTTAGTACTATTTCTGCAGTATTATATTTTTATGATTAGGACCGGTTTTAGTCATTGTTTAGCGTTATCATCTATTACAATATAAATTATACACAAAGCTATTTTTACAATACTTTGAGTTAAAAATTAACAGGTATAATAAATCAATGGCTTGAGAGCTGATAAAATAATTTACAGATAGCACTAATTGAATTGAAATATACAACAAATAAAATAGTGAGGACTTTTTAGTAATAATTCATAATCAAAATGAAGTCAACCGTTCAGAACCGTCACCGTGAAAAACTCATCAGCAAGAATAAGGAGTGGGAAATTTTTACAATCAAATAACCTGCACTTAAATATTTTTAGGGTGTATAATGTATTAAAAAATTAGAGATATCAATTGGTAGTTAAAACAATGTGAAGATATTGTCAGTCTGAGTGACTTCCGAATGATTTCTGAAACACAAATAAAAATAATAGCAATTCTTACAAAATATATATATATGCAGAAATGGTTAAAGTTTTAAACTGCATATTGTACATCTGAAGTGGATGGATGATACTTTTTAGTCACAACTCAGATGTGCTAGAACAAAGACATCAACGAAAAACTTATCTTTTCTTGGTGTTAAATTAAGAAACAGTGTGAAAACTTTCATCTACAAGTTAACATTTGTGTAGATAACTAGTCTGGTTTTTCATGACAATCTCCATAAATTTGTTAAGCACCAACGCTGCTGAGATAATTTTTGAATCATTCCATATCTTTTTATATCACGTTTGGTCTCAATATAATTAATGGATGTATCTTAAAAAAGCTTTATCTACAAGTACTGCTTGTTACTCAGTGTGCTACGATACCATTAATGGTTATCTAATACTCAATTTATGAACTTGTGTAAACTAGGAATGGAGTCTATGAGCACCACAATTAAAACCAACGTGACTGACCTCTCGACCCCACAACATTATAAATCTAACATATTAAAATCATTGAACGATAAAAGTAATAAAAGTCAATATGGCATTAATAATATCGCTCAATAGACTGAAAAAAATATTATATGAGAGCATAGGTCAAGCAAAAAGCTATAACATATCGCTGTAAACAAATATGGTACAAACTTAGGACAAGTAAATGAAGCTTTCTCTCTTTATAGCCCTTATTATTATATATAAAACAAAAATACTCATCATACTGTCATGATAAAAAAGTATTATTTTTAAATACTGTCAAAAATACTTCATGAAAAATGTCAGCTAATTAATGAAATAGTAATTATAAGACAAGACTGTGTAATTTCAAGCAAATGTAATCTTTTTATGTGAAACAATAAACAAAAGCCCATAGATTATCTTTTACAACATATTAAAACTTTTCTTATTTTCTTAAGTGTTTTATTTGATGAACAATTGGTAGTGTGTCTCATCTGATCTGTTAAATAATATACAGACTATCAATATACATGCAAGAGTAGATTTTAAAAAAATTATCGAAATAATAATATAATCGTACAACATCAAAGTCAATAGTGATTTTTTTTCTGTAAATTGCTTACCATCTAATTCATTTTGCAGAAATAAAATGATTCAGTTCACTCAGTTTTGTGTTAACCATTTTTGACAATGTTTACGCAAGAAAATTTACCAGTAGTAATTCATTGCATACAATTTGACTTGATGCACATCTCCGATTGGTGGCAGGCATGATATATAACAAACTGTTAATCATCTATATATTTTTTATAGATTCCTCAATATTTGCCAACCTTTTAACAGTATAAGCAACAATATCGACTGAGAATGCTTGATGGAATTTCAATATCAAATTTAAATTGTTGAAACATTATACATATTCACATGTTTTGTCACCCAGGATTTGCTTTTTGGTATCTTTGGTATCTAGAAAGCCTGAAGATGCCATAAGAAGAAAGTTTCAACAACTCAAATTTTTAATTCTATGAGTAGTAAGGATATGGAGGGATCAGCCAAATGGAGTAAACTATCTCCAATAGAATTTTATTTATATGTTTTAAATGAAATAATTTTCACAACTTTAAATATCGAGATATCAGTCAGCAATTTTGCGATACTATTGTGAATGTGAAGTTTATTAAATCCAATACAAAAAGAATCGTTAGAGTTATATAAACTTCCACATTTTTTCCCACTCATGGTCCAGGTTTCACCTTTTGGCATTTTCAGGTCAAATAAAAACATTATTACAACGTAAAAATATAGTTAGTAATGAGATTATTTACAAATTGATATTGCAGTTTATTATCATCTAATCAGCAATAATAAAAGATAATTCATAGCATGTAATAGGTTTAGCGCCTATATGTGCGCTAAATTGGTCTTATAAGGAAATTAACTAATTGTAAACTATTAGTTAGAGTGCATCTATTTACAAGAATGCCTCAAAATGTCCATAGCTACAAACAATTTTGTAGAACATATGGAAAAATAGATATTTAGAAAATTTAAATTTCATATCGGAATTCCATCAAGCACTCTCAGCTCGGCTTAAATCTGAAATTATTAACAGTATGTTTATTGTGCCTTAGGCCTCTTAAATACTGGATCTGCGTCTGACTGTCATTAATAACATAAATGAACTGATTAGAATCCGTTTTATGCTTATTATTTGATATGGGGATATCATTTATTGTATTTAAGAGATTTTTCGTCACATTGACTGCAGTTCTTCAAGATGGTTCGCGCATGGTATATGGACGATTTACAAACCTCACCTCAGCTGGAGCACCATCGAGATCCTCTGGAATTTGTCAGTATGGATGTACTTTTTGAAACAACAGGCGTTGAACATTTCAAGGTAAATTTTTGAACATTTTTAGCTTGTTAAGGTACTGACATCTCTTGTATTATCAAAACGTCTTTTAATAGCAGCCCATCTTTACAATAGATCCCTGAGTGTAGTCAGCATATTGTCCATTGAAAAATGCAATTGGAAATTATTGATACCCTTACGATAACATTACCAAAATGACTAAATTGTACATTATTGTATATTCTTACAATGGAAAATATGCAAACATTTTATATTCATGTGATGCATTCACCTATCAAACAATACCATTATGGGATCAGCTTTTATAAGTCCCATTAATTATCAAATTAAAATATGGGGCTATTTTTAATTTTCTAGTTGGTTTGTCATGTCAAATATAATGATGAAATGAACAAAAAATATTTCAAAAAATACGATAATATTGGCGTCCAATAAATTCATGAAGACTTACAGGACAAATCAAGTTTCGATGCAAGCATTAGTTTGTTCACTAAATTGTATTGAAATGTTAGCGGCCAAAAGCTTCAAACTCAAATTAAGAAATCCAATTAAAAAATGAAAAGACAGCTCGAATGTTATTCATATGTGAACATGAAATTATTAGTAAAATATTTCTTTTTAACTTGGAATATTTGTTTACAGTTGAATATTGACACTTATGAGACAGATGGAGTTTTGGAAAAAATAAAAGCAGCAAAGGGATATACATATGAAGATAAAGGAACTTGTTCCAAGCACTGTGAGGAACATTTTAAGGAGTATTATGATGAGCATTTACATACAGGTGAAGAAGTCCGCTTTATTATTGAGGGTTGTGCTTATTTCGATGTGAGAGACAAACACGAGAACTGGATCAGAGTGGAGGCAACTCCCGGAGATATGATTATCATTCCTAGCGGGATATATCATCGATTCAGTCTTGATGTAAATGTAAGTAAATTGAAATAATGTATCAACAAATGAATTAAGAAAGTTGCATAGTTAGAAATTTGGGGCCTTCATGCAAACATCATGTGAGGCACCTCCCTCTAAAATGATATTAAAAAAATTGTATAAATATATAAAATAAACACAGCTATGCATTGTTTTAAATGTAACAAAATCTTTGTTTTAATTTGGTAAATAAATTTTTAATATTGAGAATGTAAAAATTTGGGCTTCTTCTTTTCACTGGGCCCTCATACATTGCACGACTATGCTATGAGATATGCATGCCGCTGAATAAAGATTTGTGTCTTTTCTTTTGAACTAGATGAATTTAAATAGTAAAGTGCCAATAAACTTATTTATTATATGTTTTTAATGCTGATTTATTGCTTTGTTCGAGCAAACAAAATAATTTAGATATGAAATCTAAATATAATACAAATGCTGGTTAATCATTCTTCAGATAATATTCATTACCAATTCCTTTCTGTTTTTTTAATGAGAAGTTCCCGCTTGTTTAAAAGTGATTGTTAACCCGTTCCCTGCTGAGTTGCATAAAGGATATTCAAACACTGTATATTTAAAAAATTGATTTAATTGTGTCGGTGTATCAACCCTATTAGATGTGTAAATTTGATTATGTCATTTCTTTTTGCTGTATCCTTTTCTCACTGACCGTGTAAAAGATGTTTTTACAGCAAATACTTCAGAACAGACAATATTTTAACAAAAAAATTAGCTCAAACATGAATATTTTAGCACTGTTTGAATTAGTGAAAAAATAACAAAGTATTTTATTTCTACTAACTTTATAAGGTATACAGTTGATAGCTATTTTGGCTTACGCTCTTATCAGCACTATACTACTAGTATAGTTCTGATGACGGCGTAAGCTGAAATTGCTATCAACTGTATGCCTTTTAAATTTTGCAGAACTAAAATGCTTTGTTATTTTTACACTGTGGCTTAATGGAGGTCTACCAAGTAAATTAAATCAATAAAATGTCTTTACAAATTTTTCTTTTCGTCGAAAGTGCGAATGGTTGTAAAGCGGGTGGTCAAAAGTCAAACTGTATGCATTTACTTCGACTTTATGAAGATGTGTTTTATTTTGCAGACTTACATCAAAGCGATGCGCTTTCACGTTGGTGAACCTGAATGGTTTTCTTACAACCGCCCTGCCGAGGATATGCCATGTAGAAAGTCCTATATAAAAAAGCTCAGTGAAGGATTTGTACCTGAAGTAGTTTAATGTGATTCCTCAAACGTAATAATCATAAATAAAACATATATTCATTTATTTTTTCAAATAATGGCAACTCTACATTAAGTGCTACCTCACTTCTATCATTTCAATGTATTTTTTTATAAAATAAAATAATATTGTCAGCATAATAGCGAAAGTCAATTAACCCTAGTGCTAAGTGACTGTAAAAACTAAATATTTCAATATACAGAATAAAATTCTCTCATAATCTTTCAAAAATTTTACAAAAACCTTTTACTTTTCTTTAATATACAATTCATAATTATTAGATGTTTAATCGTTATTTGCCAAATTGAAGTAAGTAGGTATTTCTTTAAAAATAATAAAATTCAATTTTATTTTAATGGTGGTTGATTATTATTTGTTGTAAAACCCTTCTCATTAACAAGATAAATCGTTAATGAAAATTATCACAGGCAATTGTGTTAATTATCATTAGATCTTAGACTTGGGGTCTGTGTTTGGTATATAGACGATGCTAAATGTTTATTGTGTCAGTTCTGTTGCATCCGTGTGATAAAATGTCTGAAGATGCCAAAGGCGAAACCCAGGTCATTAGTGACAAAATATGTGGAATCGTACAAAGTTGTAACAACTCAAATTTCGTAATTATTCCTTATTTACTTTTAAGGTGTTAACTGTCACTTCTTGATGGAAAGGCATTATATTTTAAATAATAAAAACACATTTTTTAGTACTTATTTCCACAATATATTTTTTGATCAGGACCGGTTTCGCTCATCGCGAGCATTATCAACTGATAGAATATAATTTACAAACAAGTCTATTTATACAAAACAAAAAAATAATTTGAGTTAATGGTAGCAGGTGTACAAAACCATGGGTACAAGAACTAAAACGATTTACATAAAATGATACAATATTGTACAATTAAAGTAAATAGGAAGATCCTTTCATACTAGATTTAAGGAACATTTAGCTTGTGCCAAAAAAGGCGATGAGATTTCTACTTTTGGAAACCATTTGTTTCAAAATAAACATTCATGTGATTTTACTATAAACTACAAAATCCTGCATTTCAATAACAAATCACTGAAATTAGATAAACAAGAAATCCTTGAAATTAATCGATATAAATTTTTGCCTAATTCTAACCTTATAAATGAACAAACTACTTTTGCGTCGTCACCATTGTTATACTCATTAAATTAGATTAATAAATATATATTTCAAATAAATATTATTATTTTTATTTTTTTCCCTTTTTTTTTTTTTTTTGAAAAATGATATTGCCTCCTTTTACTTAAATTTTTTTACAGAAAATATTGGAACGCCCCTGACTGACCATATCTTCCCATCTCATCGATTCATCTTTAATCGACTTCTCATGTATTAATTTATTTTGTTCCATTAAGTAGTGATTGTGGGTTATTTTCGTCATTAAAAATTTCCCACTCCTTACTTCCTTATTGATTGTTTGGATTGTGGGGAATGGATTATTGATTTACCATAATTGTAATTTTAATTCCTAATAAGTGATTGTGAACATTTAATTTTTATACTAATTTACTTTATTTGTATCAATATTGTATGATTTTATGTAAATCGTTTCCTAGTTCTTGTACCCATGGTTTTGTACACCTGCTACCATTAACTCAAATTATTTTTTGTTTTGTATAAATAGACTTGTTTGTAAATTGTATTCTATCAGTTGATAATGCTCGCGATGAGCGAAACCGGTCCTGATCAAAAAATATATTGTGGAAATAAATACTAAAAAATGTGTTTTTATTATTTAAAATATTCCTTATTTATAGTCCCTAGTAAAAACGTTCTATAACTTTATTATACGCGCATTTGCGAAAGATTTTTGTATTTGGACAACGAACACATATTCGGATAACGAACTAAAACGACCTTTTTTTAATTCAATTATTATATCTGTAATATAATAATGATTGTTTTAACGAACAATTCGGATAGCGAACTTAGTCATGGAAAAAATTATGTTCGTTAACCGATCGCCTACTTTAGTAATTACGCGAAAATTGTCACGAGAATGAAGAGAATCATTATTCTCACACATGCTATATTTGACGTTTAGCAACAATATATTTTCTCACTAAATAGGTGTATTAGTTAGGCTATGGTAATTTCATCTATGCAATTTAAAAGCAACTGAAATCTAAATAATTATACTGAAAAAGTTGACACTATCGTAAATGAGGTTTGAAAGCTACAATTAGCGATTTAAATAATGCACCCTTGCGTATTAAAATGTATTAGTACCATTTTTTATTATAGCTGTTTTATTTATATATACAAATGAAAAAGCTGCCGCTAGTGGCGTTTAAAAAAAATGAGCTCGCGTGCACCCGGAGCTTTCAATCTTAGGGATCTCCATAATAGTTGATATTTGGAATTAAAATACATTTTTTTTTGTATATTTTCTGATGTTTCATCAACGTCATTTGTTAGTTTCACCGTTCGACGTTTCAAGCCAATTAGTCCACCAATTTTGAATGAAAAATTTAGCCACACATAAGTTCAATCAAACAAAAATTTAAATACTTTAACATGGTGAAAATATAGGAATGTATTTTAGCTCCACAAAATATATAACATATAGTTGATAGCTGTTTATAAATTAGCTAAAATAGGCAGCAGAAAAATAAGCCATCCACCATTTTGTCGTTGTTTTCTATCAAATTTCACCAATTAAAAATCGATACGAACTAAGTATTTTTGTCAGTCGAATTTTAATGTTTCTAATTTTTATATGAACTCGTCTAACTATATACAGTTTGTACGTAATGGCTATGAGATTATTTTTTCAATTTAAGATTGCATTATTGTTAAAACAGCATCTATTAAAATTTATTCAAAAGTTGATCAAGCTCCTAGGGTAAGCGTGCATTATTACGTGTAAATATGTATTCGTGCCCTATGCGGAGTCACTCCGGTCACTCCGCGATACCTCAATGATTCTATGTCGTCCTCTAATTGCTTTTCTTTCTTCCGTGACCTGAAAGAATTCCTCAGCTTCGTTGAGTACATCCAGTGGATAATACCCGACCGTCGGGTACTATTCAGGATGCCGGGATCCCATTGGTCGGAAGATTGGTCATTCAGAAGAAGCGGGTAGGATTGATGCCGGGATCCCATTGGTCGGAAGATTGGTCATTCAGAAGAAGCGGGTAGGATTGAGGCTCTCCTGAAGAATCCGCAGTGTGTGACCCAGCCAGTTCCAGCTTCTATATGATCGTTGACGCAACACGGCGGTTCTTTGCTATGTTTTATATATTAACTTTCAAATCAAAATATGTGAATATAGAGATTTTATCTACCATCTTTAGTCGATATCTTAAATTATTCAATCAAGGACATTCTTATTTTACGTAGAAATATTTCAACTGTCCAATAAACAGGGCTTCTAAATTATATATAATTTAATATATTGCGTTAGGGAGACCCTAGTGTTTGACGGCCACTGGTCGCTATTACGGCCGCTGACCCGCACCGATAAAAAGTTATTTTTTTGATTGGAGGCCATAACAATTGTACTTAAGATTTATTTACATCTTACTTGGAGTCAGTTCTTCAAGATGGTTCGTGCGTGGTATATGGATGATTCGCAAAACTCACCGCAGCTTGAGCATCATCGAAATTCTCCAGAATTTGTCAGTCTAGATGAACTTTTTAAAACTACAGGAGTTGAATATTTCAAGGTAGCCTTTTAATTATTACAATATTTTTTTTCTCCATTTTGAAAAATTTTGAGCACTAATTGTCAATATTTGCGACTTCTCCCTGAGCTATTTTGAAATTATTGATACATTGGTAAAATTGATTGAAATAACGAAATTGTAGCATTTTTTTGTAAATCAAAACCATCAAAAAGAAAAATATGCTTTTTTGGATTTGGGTGCACTACAATAACAATAACAAACATCAAACACATATTGTTGATTAATTAATAATTAATTAAAATGAAAAAGTTATAAACGTAAACTATTCTCTCCAAAAACTTTTTGAATTTTTAAACGTTTTGTAATTATACAGATTTTTTTGTTCATTTAATGCATTAGCCAAAGATACACCAATACATCAGCTTTCATAGAATCTTTCTTAAAGTTTTAACTGTCACTTTTTGGTGGAATTGCACTATATTTTTATAATAAAAAACAAAACTTAGTATTACTTTGTACGATTCCACATGTTTTGTCACTAACGACCCGGGTCTCTTGTTAATTAACAAGATCGCCAATGAAAATTATCACAGGCAATTGTGTTAATTATAATTAGATTAATGTTGTTAAATTTGTTTTAGCTGTAATTTACTGCTTGCCTTGGGATAAATGGTTTCGTGTAATTAATAACTTTAGTATATATAATATAATAAACGATGCTAACTGTTTATTTTACGTCAGATCTGTTGCATCCGTGTGATAGAATGCCTGAAGGTGCCGAAAGACGAAACCCGGGTCGTTAGTGACAAAACATGTGGAATCGTACAGAGTTGTAACAATTCAAATTTGATATTGAAATGCCATCAAGCACCTTCAGTCGATATCATAAACTACGTATATGACGTGATATTGATAAGATCAGGACCGTTTCGCTCATAACGACCATTATCAACTAATGCATTGACGTTTATAATGCATAAGCATTATAAACATTATATAATACTTAAATATCATATCATGAAAATATGTAGGAATTCTTCAGAATTTTCCATAAATTGTCGAATTGAAAATAGTTTTTGTTAACTTATATTGTGATAATATAGTGTACAAAAAACGTTTTTCATTACAATAAAGGGGTTCAACACAAATGCTTCTACATTACGTTGGAAAAAGTAAATGTCGATAAAAAAACCGTTGTTTTTCAAATTAAAATACGAGCCTTAAAAAGAAAAAACAATGTTTTTTCCATTGGTCTTCATTATGTTCTTTTTCACATGTTTTCACTCAACAACTAAAATGATACAAACACGGTAAAAAAAACAGCAAGGTTATTTAGTTCTACAAAATTTATAAGGTATATAGTCGATAACTGTTTCGGGTTACGCATTTTTGTGATAGTTCTGATGAGGGTGTAAGCCGAAATAGCTATCAACTATATACGTTATAATTTTTGTAGAATTAAAATACATTGATATTTTTTCACAGTGTTATAATGGAATTCTACCAAGTAAATGCCAATTCAACCAATTCAACCAATAAACTAAAATAATTTTATTGTTCTCAATATATATATTTTTTTAACAGATATTTATATTTAGGTTATTTTTGAGCGATCGATTCTGAAATAATATTGAAGGGGTTTATAATTTAATTTAATGTTCATTTAGTTCAAAAACATAAAACCCATTTTCTGCTAAGCCACATAAAGGATATTCCAACACCCATTACTTCAAAAATAAAAAAATATCGTAAAAATTATCGATATTATTAGAAAAATTTAGGCTATATTTCAGTACAAAAATAGCTCTAGTGCGAAAGTTTTGACACTAATAACTCTCTGACATTTAAAAGTATCAATTATCAACACTGTGCAGTCGGCCGTATCGGCAGTTGATGTGTTAGCAGTCAAAAGGTTAAGAGTGCCATGATACGCAGGTTTGTATAACACTTCTAAGAAATATTGAGATGTTTGACAAATTGTTGATAGTAATTATATCGCAATACAAATGTATTTTTGCAATATCAAAACAAAGGAAAATGCTTTACATTTCATAGGTGGTAGTAAGTAGTACATTTAACAAAATAAAAAAAAATATTTTGAATAGTTGAAACTTTGTACGAATCACATGTTTTGTCACTAACGACCATAGTTTCGTCTTTTGGCATATTAAGGCATTTTATCACACGGATGCAACTGAACTGACTCACAATAAACAGTCAGAATCGAATATATACATATATACCTATATATTTGGCTAGTATCCAAATAATAAAGTGAAATAACTTTCAATAATGTTGATTTAATTTTCATTGACACTCTTACTACAATATTCGTATATTAAATAAACATACCATAAATAAACTTAAATTTGCCAACCATTAATTATCGGAAAAAACATTCATTTTGCGCGGATGAAGGTGTTTGATTATTTTATTACACCAAAACACGGGATCATAAATTATTTTGTCAGAATTCAGAAATAAACAAAGGTTAAATATTTATTTCATGTTATATTCATAATGGCTAGCTTAATCTTCCCAATCCACCCTTTGTAATATCCATTACGTGACATTAGTTCAATGAGTTGAAAACCTCATAAATTAAACTCCCATAATTAAGTCACCTTATGTTTGATTCCCATCGTTAAAAATGATTATCCATTTACTTTTTAATTTTATGAAGTGTTAATAATAAAAATTATCAGGCATTTGAGTGTTAATAATTTTGAAAGTTATTTCAGTTGTTTATT
Organism: Himalopsyche japonica; assembly: GCA_028555115.1. Lineage (NCBI taxonomy): Eukaryota > Metazoa > Arthropoda > Insecta > Trichoptera > Rhyacophilidae > Himalopsyche > Himalopsyche japonica. The sequence goes on along the minus strand of JAHFWJ010000465.1, from coordinate 254,665 downwards.
TGAATCCTAGCCTTAGGGTATGTGCTTTTCCTTTCTATTGTAATCAACTCCTTTTGTGTATAACCGATGCAAACTGTTTATTATGTGTCAGTTCTGCTGCATCTGCGTGAATACCTGAATATGCCAAAAGGCGAAACCCGGGTCATTCGTGACAAAGCATTGTATTACAAAATATATATTGTAATCGCAATATTTACAATATAATATGCATTCTACCTAAAAAGATGTCAGCTGTAAATGCCAGTGTAGTTTTGAAAAAAAATCATTTTAAATGGACAATTTCTGTTAAATTTGCGATCAATTTACATGTATTATACCACATTTTTGTTTTTTTTTTAATTAACACTAGATTGCTAAATTAAATCTCAAGTTTATTATCATATACTTTGGACTATGTCTATTTAATATTATATGTATTGATTTCGGTTCAAAGCCGTTAAAAGCCGTTTTTTAGGCCTTCTGTAATATTTGTTCTGTGTGTGTCTTAGGTCCGTTTCTTTTTAAAACTGATTTATCTAGTATTTACAAAAACTGTGAATGATATAAAATTATTATTTTTATTCACTGTTTTAGTGGTGGGTAGAGTTAAAATATATCGATCCTAATTGTCTATTAAAATTTCGGTCATCAAAATAGGTTATCAAATTTATAATTAATTTACAAAAATAAACCAAAGTGGTGGCTTAATTTAATTATGTTTATTTTTAATAATTGATGCGTGACTATCATTCAATTATCGCAAAATAATGGTGGAAAAGTGTGCACACTATCGCGCTGTCCCTCATATCAAGTCAAAATGTATAACGAACTAGGCCATGTCAATTATTCATTAAGAAGATTCGACACGTGTCTATTTCATTAGTTTTGATAACATAATTTATATTTATTATTTATATGATTAACTCTTTATCTGCTAACCTCTCGGCCACCCAGGCGGCTGATTGCAGCGTGTTGATAGTTGGCAGTTCAAAATACAAAAAAATATGTTGAAAACTTTTATGCAGACGCTTAATTTTATAATTGAATTTGGTCTGATTTGTCATTGAGGCTCTGAATTAGTTTGAAACGTTTAGGTAGTATATTGAATTTATTTTAATATTCTGTGTTGGAATATCTTTTATGTGGCCAAGCAGAGAATAAATAAAGTCTTTTAAAAATCATTTAATAAATAATGGTATTTGTTAATCATGCAGTTACGTATGTCAACCGCTTTTGTAATACACGAAATGTTTTAGTTTTTTAAACTTTTGCGCATGCGCAGTCAGTATACAACGATCTGTCACCCTTGTTAGGAAAAGTTGCTCGTTATATTTCATGATATTTATAAATTTGACATTTTAAATGCCGTGAGTACATTACAATACTTTTTTTTTCAATAATTTAATAATTAAATACATCTTTTGGGTATTTAAAATAATAAAAACACATTTTTATTACTATTTTCCACAATATATTTTATGATCAGGACGGATTTACTTATTTCTAGCATTATTATGGAAATCAGTACGAAAAATGTGTTTTTATTATTTGAATATCATGCATTTGTCAGTTGTGCTTGAAATTGATTAAAATACATCTTTTTGGGTCCATTTTTTGGCCAAAATATTTCAACATGATTCCAAGAGATGTCACTATTCGCTTAAAATATTAAATCATTTAAATAAAAGCAGTCAAATGAAAGGAAAATGTTAATTTTCGTGCACTAATTTTCTATGGCCGGCTTGTCGTGGACATGATTACAACGCGGGCTTACGCGCTTACGGCATGTAACCGGTTAATGTCTCGGGCTATTTGTCTTGTTATTCTTTCTCCATTATTAAATTTAATTACGATATTTTGTTTCATATATGATATCGCTATTTTTTAAATGACTAATTGGTATATCTAATGACATTAGGGTAAATTATGTTAGAATTGTTTGTTTCTTATAAGGAAAATCTTTCGCTACTTTATGTCGTAAAAAGAATAAGGTAAATTATTCCCAATATTGTCATTTTTAATTAATTTGAAACATATACATACGAATGAGACGAATAAAAAAGGCTCTTAAATCAGGTATCACCTTTCTTAGGTTGGTAGCAACTTTAAATTTTCATCACAATATCGTTTAATATTTTCACAATAATATAATCAAAATATTTTCTTATTTTTAATCATAGTTATAAATTTTAAATATGATATAAAAAATTTCAAAATTTCCAATTGTAATTGATATCGATAAAAATTTTGCTTTGTGATCGACCGTCACTCACTCTCGCTCACTCACTCACTCTCACTCACTCTCGCTTTTATTATAAACATAAAAAATGTGATTTATGAAAAAGCAATCTTAAAATATATTTTTTTGGATTAATCTTCGAACGATATTTTATTTATTTTTTTCATATTGTATACCTAAGTTGATTTTATTTCATCATAAAGACTTAACGATATCAGTTTGAGAATATTAAACATTATCATGTATGAGCGTTTGTATATGTTTGAAATCCAAATCAAATTTAAAAATAAATTATCTAAGCATATTATATAATTTATATATGTACAAGACGATAACGTTATTTTTAATTTTTATTGTCATTTTTGAAAATCTATCCCTAAGTTAGAAAGCACTGACCACGTTTCTATTATAATTAAATGCTTTGCCAAAATTATTTGCATTTATTTTAAATGTTGCACCTCTGTTAACATTATAATATTTTTGAATATTAATTAAAACAACACCGTAAACTGTTGTCTCAACAGTTGAGACGTTAGCAGTCAGTGGGTTGATATTTTTATATAAAGGGTATCAGTAGGCAGTACGAAAATAACACGCAGAGAATAAATATAATATAAGTTTAACAGCTGACAATTTTATTATAGAAAGGAACAAAACAGTTCCCTATATTTATTATATAAAAATGAGGAAAAAATACTTAACATTGTGTTATATTAACCAAATATAATGTTTCACATCAAAAAGTGACAGTTATGACCTTGAAAATGACATTTCGAATTTTTATTTTCAGTTGAATCTTGAAACTTATGAGACCGATGGCCTTTTGGAAAAAATAAGGAAAGCAAAAGGTTATACATACGAAGATGAAGGAAATTGTGCCAAACATTGTGAAGAGCATTTTAAGGAGTATTTTGAGGAGCATTTACATACTGGTGCAGAAGTCCGCTTTATTTTAGAGGGCTGTGCTTATTTCGACGTGAGAGACAAGCAAGAGAACTGGATCAGAGTGGAAGGAACTCCCGGAGATATGATTATCATTCCTAGTGGAATATATCATAGATTCAGTCTTGATGTAAATGTAAGTAAATCGAAATAGTGTAGCAAAATATGAATTAAGACGGTGGTGTAATTATAAATTTGGTGCCCTCTTGCAAACGTCATACAAGACCCTCTACCCTAATATGATTTAAAAAATATTCTATAAAATAATCAAAACTCGTTTTTGGAATGTATACATGTTTTTTCGGCTATAAATTCGGTATATTAATATGTAGAAATTTGATTGCATTGCATGTCTCTGCTTCGATGTGGATTATTATCTCCGCTGAATTGAGATAATTTTCATTTCTCCTGGATTGGACCAATTGTAATCGCTAAGTCACTTTGTTTTCTATTTTCTCTCTTTTTTATGGAGTTTTAATTCTCCAAGTATCATAATTTTTTTGGCCATATCCGCTCATTTTTCACTGACTCACACGTTGAAACGGCCACAGAATGGCATCCAAAGTATCATCTATAACCCATCAATCAAGGTACAGCATGTTAAGTTTTCGTCTAACAACGGTACCCTGCGCTGCCATCTTGGAAGTAAGACAAAACGGCTCCATATTAGATCTTTGATTCCCAATTTAAAATATCATTTAAGTGAACAAAACAATTATCATATTAAATGAAAATACAATAAATTTATTGGAGAGATTGTTCATAATATTTACGAAAAATATTGACCACTAACTCCTGAAACTGATCTGTCATCATAGATTATTCATATCTGAACATATTACTGATTAAGCCTTGATGTAAATGTAAGTTAATCGTACTATGTTGAAGACGATGGGTCATAAAGAAACAGCGATATTTTAAAAACTTTTTCATTACACTCTTTTTTTCATAGACAATAATGTGACATTTTGAATGTTCTTTAAAATACTTCAAAATTATAAAACGCCGGAACCTAAATATATCTTTTACCTGGATTTTTAAAAATTGTATTTTATTTTTCAGGTTTACGTCAAAGCAAAACGTTACCACGTTGGCGAACCTGAATGGTTTTCTTATAATCGTCCTGTTGATGACATGACATGCAGGAAGTCCTATATGAAAAATCTTACCGAAGGGTTTGTTCCAGCTGTAATATAATATTCAAAAATATATCGACTATTAATACACTGTCCATTTTTTTTGAATAATTGCAACACTCATTTATTGCACAGTTGTGGTACATCTTAACAGTGTCAATGTTGTTATAAAATAATAAAAATGATAAAAAAAAAATCAAGATATTCTCATGAAATTATATGTGAGCTTTGATAAAAGCATGCTTTATTTTTAATACCAGTATGATTTTTACAGATTTGTACTTTTTGTATGCTGAAAATTTCAATAAAGTAATTTTGAATACCAAATTATAAATACAGTGGGCGATCGGTTAACGAACATAATCTGTTTCAAGGCTATGTTCGCTATCCGAATTTTACGTTAACCGATCACTATTATATTACAGATACAATAAGTGAATTTGAAAAATCGTTTTAGTTCGTTATCCGAATATGTGTTTGTTATCCGATTTGTTCGCAGTCCGAAGTGTTCGTTAACCGATCACCCACCGTATTGATTTATTTTTCACAAGATTACACTGTGTATATTTGATATCAGTTGATATATATATTTCAACACAAGTAAAAGTAATGAAAGTGACGAATGATTTAGTACACGATAAGAAACGTTTTCATGTCGGGAAGTCTTTAAAGAAAAATTATTTTATCAAATAATAAATCCCCATGCTGAAAAAAAGCATTGAAATTCACAAAAATCATAGTAATTTAACGAAAATTCTTTTACAAATGGAGCGCATGACTGTTTATCAGAAACATTCCTTTTTTACTTGTCATTACTTCAAATATAAGACTATTGATATATTTATGGTTTTATGCTATCGTCAGAACTAAAGTTGACAAAATGTATACCAACGACTCTATGAATTTCCTATCATTTTTTCCCTTATTATTATACTCTACCACGAAAATCCTAATTAACTCCAACGAATCATAGACACGGCAAAAAGTCTTATTTTAATAAAATTGCTTTTTAGCCAATTTTATTTGGTTTATTATTATGCGTATACATCGAAGCTTCTGACATTATTTTATTGTGGTCATAGAAAATGAAAATATCTGCATTTCCGAAAAAAAATTAAATACATTTTACGTTAAAGTTGTTAAATGTCACTTCTTGGTGGAAAGGTATGATATTCTAAATAATAAAAACACATTTTTGGTCCTTTTTTAGTAATTTTGAGTTAATAATTAGCGGGTGTACTTTAAAAATAATGTGGAAGTAGTGCTAAAATTTATTTATATTATTTAAAATACAATATATTATAAAACACGACAAGAATTGAAAAAGAATGAAATTGTCCTATGTTGAGAATATTGTCTAGCTTTGTTAGTTGAAAAACAAAAAGTCAATTATGCAATAGCTAAGTTTTTAGAAAAAAAAAATTCAGAATGAAAAAAACGCTATGTTCGTTATTTTCCAATATTTTAAATGAAGTTTTCATGTTTTATATAGTCTTTCAATTTATTGAAGAGTTTTAAAATTAAGTTTATATCGCACTTTCACTGAATTATAATTTTCCTCTTCCATCAACCGAAGTTTAATACTAAAAAATGGATATATAATGTATAAATGTAATTATTATACACAATGTCAACTGATTTTTTTTTTATATTAAGTTAGAATGCTTTGTCATTTACGACTCGGGTTTCATCGTATGGCGTCTTCGAGCATTCTTGTACACGGATGCACTCGAACTGGCAATCATCAAACAACTTGCATTATTTATATTCATATCACGTTATGAAAAATATAAAAAGTAAGTCATCAAACAACTCAGCAGAGCTAAGGTGTCAAATCTTTTTAGAACTTACTAGCGAGTATCCGGCATGCGTTGCAATACCACGTAAAAAAGTGAACTAATAAAACTGTACTACTCGCTACAATCGATGGTTTGCAAAATGCCATAATAAATTCATAATTTCAAAGTGTAACAGTTTCGCAAAGATGGTATCTAGTTACCTCTTTAAAATATCAATAGTTCTTATTTAAATTTAAAGTAATCGAATTGGGTGAGTACTTTTTAAAAATATTTATTATCCATTGAACAGTTTAGTTCAAAATCGAATTTAGTTTATGAACAATTTACAGTATGCAATATGTCATTTTCAAAGTGGTAAAAAAAATCAGATTTATTTTCAATTGGTTGGAGAAATCCAAAAACCTTCGTGAGGGTGAAAAGAAATTTGATAGTGTCAAATATTTCCTAACTTTAATAAAACAATACCTAAAGGAAATACACACAAGCAAACAAATAAACACTATTGATTGATTTAGCATTTACTTGGTAGAACTCCGTTATAACACGATGAAAAAATAGCAATGTATTTAAGTTGTACAACATTTATAAGATAGTTATTACGGCGTATCCCTCATCAGAACTAGAAAAACCCATTCATTTATAGTATAAATATATAGATTATATAAATGAAAATAAACCACATTTTTTTACTGATTCCACAATCTTGTGAATCGCACGCGATGAGAGATATAAAAAGTAAAAACATCATTTTGCTGTTAGGTAAATATCTATACGATAGATAATAATATATTTTTTTATCTATATGAATCTATTTATAATAATGCGATACGAAAAACCCTGCGCATAACGCAACAGCTATGTTCAAATTCGATATGGCAGTACCAAGGAGTGCTGAATTGCAGCCGTTCTCGAAGCACTGGCAACTTACTTCCGCGTGGACAGCATTGGCAAATCTAACACAGGAATTCTTGTGCTTCACACTTCCACATCCTCTGTATGTTCTCCGTTTGTTTTCACCATCTAAAAGATACACTGGAAGAGCAAATACATATATATTTAATATAAAATAAATGTTTATAACTCCACTAGATGTGACACGTGTTACGCTTATTTGAGAAACATCTTAGTCTTAAGACTAGCTGTATCACAAGGTTATTAATTACAATTATCGGTCCCGTGGTGCAGTGATCAATGATGTTGATTACTGTGGCCGATCTCACACGTTCGAGTCACAGTTTTAACAGCGTTTTTTTCAATTCAATCAATAATCCATCTTTTTCGAAGATATGCTTATTTATGATGCCTAATAATTCCTTCCCATCCTGAAAAAAGTCCTGCCGTAGCGCTTTCCGCCTATTCTTAATTCATTAGTGACAGAAAAGTTGAGCAACTGACTGACAAATTAACAAATCACTTCGATTAGGTGACATTATATTCCACATTTGGAGTGGACATGTATAACAAAAAAATAACAACGATTCTTATTCATAATGAAGCATGGGACTATTTTATTTTAAATAGATAAGAGATTGTGGGAAGGTTAATATCAGTTGCTCACATGTGTGGCCACTAACACATACATAATAAATATTGATATAAAAAAATGTGTTTTTTGTCGAATTAATTTATACTGATGCGGCCACGAGATGTTATCATAGCACTTCTGATGTATATAATGCGGCCACAGAACAATTTTACGTGGGAACCACTGGGTTAGACACAAGCAGCAATGTTGATTAAACAAAATTAATGTCCAGTGCTTAGAAGGGAAAATTTTAAAGGAATTAACTGAATTACTTATCTGAATTATAACTGAATTTAAATCGGTAAAACTCTGTAGATTTCCACAATTTTTGTCACTCACGACTCGGGTTTCGCCTTTTGGCATTTGCAGGCATTCAATTTACTGAACGCACTCAGACTGACGGTTTTGAAGTATTATTATTTATCATATGTGAAAAATTGCCATATTTACTTTAAATAATAAAAATACATTTTTTAGTTTATTGATTGAATTGACATTTTGAACTCCATTATAATACGGTGAAAAAATAACGATGTATTTTAGTTCTACAATATTTATATAGGTATATAGCTATAACGGCTTACGCCCTCATCAGACCAGTGTTTAAACACACATTTATTTATTTACATATAGCTGTGTAGAAAAGGTACACAACACATCTTTTCTACTATTCTAACGCCCTTGTTTTTTTAGTACTTATTTTCACAGTATAGTTTATGATCAAGACCGGTTTCACTTATCGCACGCACTATTAATTGAAGTGGCTTTATCAGTCTTCAACATCAGTTGATAATGCTCGCGAAACTGGCCCTGATCATAAAAGATACTGTGGGAATAAGTACTAAAAATTTGTTTTCATTATTTAAAATGTCATAGCTTTCCATCAAGAAGCGACAGTTAACAACTTATAAATGTTTTTGTTATGTTAATCAAATGCAAGGCGCATTGGCGCCAAATTTAATGCTAATTATTTTTGTGTTTTTTATAAATTGAAAAATAAAATATTGATTAAATAAATATACACAAAGTTAAAAGTTGATTTTATCACCTACGAGCGTTGTTTTCCTACAAAATGGTTCCTCGCCGTATACTTTCTTGTCGCATGGTTTTGGTCGAAGCATCGTTGCGGGATTTTTGTCCAAAAGATCCATGCAATCTCCCTCACCTTCAAAACTGCTATTACACTGATAGCATTCTATAGGGGGACCTAAAAATGCAACAAAAAAAAATCACTTCAAGTTATCAATACAATATATATTAGACCTCGTATAACACGGTACACGATAACACAATTGATGTATTGTGAAATATACTTCTTAATATGGATAAAAAAAAATATGCAGCGGTCTGTAACCAAAATGTATTAGTAAATTTCAAGTATTAGACACTCAGCGTAGCAGAAACTATTAAATCTATTGTATATTAAAACAATTTATACAAGACAACAATAATACACGACACATAAAAAATACAATATTTGGGCATTAGTAGTTCAGCTGAGGTTCAAAATTGATAATTAAATCTTAGTATTTCGTTTTTATTTTGAAGATTCTCGTCATTTTTAAAGGCGTGCTACCAAAAATTCTTTCGCGTGCCACCTACCAGTACGCGTGGCATAGGTTACCGGCAGCTGTTTTATTTGTAATGGATCTGCTCTTTAAAAGCAAACAATTGTTTAGTAAACTCAAAAGTTTCCTGATTACTAGAGCCTACACTGAGTTAGAATCTGTGATCAATAAATGGGACTGAATCGATAGAATAAATAATATGTATATTTTTTCAGTATTAAAAAAGATACTAATATATATTTTCTGTATTTTCATAACATAATCAAACTATGATTAAGTCGCATACCCTCATTATGAATGAAATACGAACCTCGTATAACGCGGGTTTTTATATAACAATGCTTTTTAATACAGCCAAATGACCGTGTTATACGAGGTTTGGGTGTACAATAATATTTTTATTACTATCAGTTCCAATGACAAAGTTTTGCTGCTCCAGGTGGAACTTCTAGTTTATTGTAATGATCGAGGTAGTGGCATTTAACTTTGGTATCGTTTTTAGGTTTTTAAGTTTTCCGAACAATTATTATTTATCCAGTAAATATGACAAATTTAAAAACTATTTCTTGATTGCTTATTGTTTGAAAACAAATGAGAAAAAGTAATGCTGAGAATGTGTAAAAACGCAGCGAATATAATTGCTCAATGGTAATTTTGTGTTGAATTTGTTCATAAAATTAAACTATACAATTCGTAAAGCGTGATACATTATATCTAAATTATTTTATTAAATTATGTTAAAGGGAATGGTTAATTGGTTATTTGAATTAAAAATCATCTATCAGGCTTCTATGGAAGTCGCAGTCAAATATGACATTCTAGCTTATTTTAATAACAACGCCTCAAAATTAGGCAATCTCGCTGTAAGAAACACATAGTAATAACCCTAAAAAATGGTTTGCATAACACGAGTCAAAAACCTAGAAGAATCATTTAGATTCTTACCATCAGCAGCTAGAAAACCAACCAATATTGTCGTAAAGAGCACGGTTACATGAAAAAAATTCATGACGTTTTGATTGTTCAGATCTAAGTCCAAAAAAAATGTAAAACAGAAGAATTCATTGATCGATTTTTCAAAATAAGAACCATCATCTGTCAAATAAAAAACAATCGAATAAATAGCATTTGTTTCGAACATAGATAATATAATTCAAATCGCATTAACCTGACAAATATTATTACTTGGTTCGTTACCGTAGTAAAGTTTTCATAACTTCCAGTAATTATTTCAGCTCAAGCTCTTGCTAAGAAATGTTCGTTTGTAGCACATCCAAGCGAAGTTGAACTTTTCTTTTTAGGTTGCGTTGAGACAATTTTAGAAGAGCTATGCTTAAAATATTTAACTTCCAGCTGACAGTTTAACACTGCGCGCATGCCAACCCATCTTGCTTTGTCAGCTGCAAACTGAAACGAAATTAAAAATCATGTACACAAAAATACGCGTGATTGAAATGCACAGAGATAATTTTTATAAATATTTATTTCAATTTAAATATCTATATTTATGTTTGAATATTATTCAATTTACATATATGCGAATGTCAACTTTGACGCCCATTTTTGGCGATAAATTTGATTATTTCACCCGAAATTTAATATCATATGTCATTCAAAACATGCAACCAAATTAATGAAACGTATTAACTACTTTTTTATATCGACTAAAGGTGCTAGATGGAATTTCAATACTTAATTTGAACAGTTGAAACTTTGTACGGCTCCGCATGTTTTGTCACTAACTACCCGGGTATCGCCTTTCGGCATCTTCAGGCATTCCATCACGCGGATGAAAATTTGCACTGAAGCGCACAAAGTTTCAACAATTCAAATTATTTTATAATGGTAAAAATAGTAAGGAATTTTTGTTCTGCAAAATTTATAAAATATATAGTTGATACCTATTTCGTCTTACGCAGAACTATTTATGTTCTGATGAAGGCGTAAACCGAAATAGCTATCAACAAGATATCTTATAAATTTTGTAGAACTAGAATACATTACTATTTTTTACCGTGCTATAATGAAGGTTTACCAAGTAAGTGCCAATTCTACAAATATATTTTTTTAGTTTATGATATGGGACAATGTTCAAATCGATCTTAGATATTTTTTTTTAATCTTCAAATAAGTTCAAAAAAATGAATAAACTTGAATGGATTCAAATAAAACGACTGTTGTTACTAAAATAATACCAGGACAAACTCATGTGTATTATTTGAAAATGGAAAATATTATTTTGAAATGCAATCAGACGATCTAATTCGCTTAAGAATAGATTTTCATTCTTTATTTAAAAAAAATGTCAATTAATAACTGACGAGATAATTGTCGCCTTCTATATTTAAAAAGATGAAAAATTGATCTGAATTTTCCCGCGTCCGTTAGCACAGACACCACCCTTGTTTTCCTGACCTATATACATACAACCCTATACACCCACCCGCCAGTGGCTGCAAGAAACTGTACTCACGATCAATAAGCAGTATAGACGACGTGTCGGGCCGAGTAGCACCACATCTTAAAATATAGGTGAGTACATACATTATTTACATTCCCACAGTGAGAAAACATTCCTTTAATAGTGACAATATTAAAAAATACATGAATCCACCGTATAATAAAAAATCAGTTCGTTTTAAATGAATAATAGACTAATTTCACGCACCGGATTGTAGTTTGTCCGGTTAACATGTGCAAAACTGTTGTGAAGTCTATGTAAATGTGCTTACTTAGTTGTGTTTCGTTTAGATGAAATGCGTAAAAAGTTATGTCACGTCTTGCGTAACAAATCAATCCATATTTTATTTTTTTATCTCAATTAGCAATAATTTCAAATAATAAATCAAGCAACAAAGTAGTCGTTTAGTTTGGTCTTAAATAAACAAAACGTGTCTTGAATGAGAGATAAAGTGTGAAAATAAGTATTTATTTGTTCACGCATGATTGATTTAAGATTAAACTTGCATCTCTCAATAAATTTTGTGTAATATGAAGAACTTGTAAAAATGTATTATTTTACTACGTGAATCGAATTTTGTTAATGATACGTTTATTGCCATTTTAAAATTGCTAATTATTATTTTTTTATATTTACGTCGATGGTAGCTATAAAATGATTTGAAAATTAATATGAGGTGATTAAACAAAGATTATTTGTCAAAACCATGGACTATCGTTGCTAGTTGGGTAGTATTTTTAACTGTCAATCCACCTAATGCGCTGTCCTTACGTCTGTCTCAATAATTAGTAAAATCATATTAATGCGACTTTAAACGATAATTTTTCATTAATATTTCTCCAATAAGGCATAGAATCATTGGAATAGACTTCTTTAATACCTTTCCTAATGTTAATGATCTTTTTAAACGTTTAATTACTTATTTTTTTTTTTTGGGTAAAAAATTGTAATTACGATATCGAATAGAGGGTGGTTGATAGAATTTTAATTATTAAACACGACTCCAAACTCCGATTCGGACTCCGAAATTGAACAACAACATGACTCCCACTAAAAAAAGTTCAATTTTATCAGGGTTTTTCCTATGTTTCCTATAAATGTGCATTAAATTAAAGATCAACTAAAAAATCCGGCAAATTGTTCATCGAGATATTCCTCGAAATTGTCTAACCGAAAAATTAAAAACCCTTGATATCTAAGTCGGATTGTTAAAACTGTTTATATATATATATTTCCAAAAAGTTTTCTCAGTCACAATAAGACAGTTATAATGCATCCGTATGATAGAATTCCTGAAAATATCGAAAGACGAAATCCAGGTTGGGAGTCACAAGCCCTGTGAAATTGTACATAGTTTTATCAAAATTCAATAATTAGTCGTAATACTTTCATTCATTTTTTAATTATAAAGATAATTCGAATTTAATTAATTCAAGTAATGGTGGTTTTTTTCATACAAATCACATAATCCTTTTTTACACGGGGAATACGTTCCAAAGATTATTTTGCAAAAAAAACATAAAAACATGGCAGATAAGTGCCAATGCTAAAAGTCAATTCGAAATTCGAAATTTTTAACTCAGAAATAAGTTGGAACATTTTATTAATTATAAATTAAAATATTATGTTATAAATTTAAATAATTTCGATTTCAATCGAATTTGGCATATATAAATACATTCATTTAGTGTTGGAACTTGGCAATTAACTTACCCGTTGACTGATATTTTTCTAAATTCCTCTCATAGCTGTAAATGGTTGTTGTGAGAATTTACACTACTTAATTTTGAATATGTAGGCAACAATGCAGCGCATTTTTGTAATAAATATGTATATATAAAACATACGTAATTTTATTCATTTTAGTTTTTTAATCTACGTTAAAGCAAAAAATCAGCGTAAAAACAATAGATGCTTTTTTAAGTCGGGTTCTTTCAAATCAGTGCAAAATCGATCGGGTGTTTATCTTAAAATTCTACTACAAAGAATAAAACATTGAAGACGAATTAGTTGCAAGTAAATATGTACATGTTTTTAAGATTTGTAAAACACAACACACAAATAAAAAAACGCTTGTTATTTTCAGCTCAACGTTTTTCATCAGTGAATTTTCAAGAGACTGCCAAAAATCTGCACACATATTCAAAACATTGCATTTTATTCTAAACGATAAATAAGAAAACCGCCCGGTGGCGGTTCTAAAAATCACCATACGTAGACGTCGAGCTGTTCCAAGAGACCTAAATGTGACATCGAAAACACCGAAAAAGGTGTTTATAAACCCGAAAGACTATTTGAAAGATCAAGGAGTACCAGAAGAAAAAGATCCAATATCCGGAAAACAGAAATTAAGACATATTGCGTTAATTGTTGTTATATTCATTACAATCATGTTTACGTTGTGGTATGTTACTTTGGCGATACAGGAAAGGAGGTGAGTGATTCCTTTTTTTTATTTTTATGTATTTTTTTTAATGTTCACTGCGTAATTTAAAAATAATTTCACTATAAAATCAACCTAATAAATATCATATTTATCGAAATATTTATTAATAAAATAAAATATGACAACTCATTTAACTTTCTAAAAAATTCTTTCATTATTAATGTTTTTAAAATTAATCTTTATGCCTGCACTTAACATTTTCTGAGAATGAAATAAGTTTTGTTTACCTTTTGTATAATAATGTTAATCCTGAAACTAGATGTCTCTGCTGTGAATTTTCCGCGCGGCTTGAATCTCGGCTAAATATAACGCAATCACACGTAGTAAATGAAAATGTCGTAAGGTGGCACCATCAACCATATAATGAATGTTGTACGATAAGCTTTGATATTAAAATATGTACGTAAATATACACGAAAAAATTTAATTAATCAATATATTGAATATATATAGTTCAGAATAAAATTTGCATTTATTTAAATAATGAAGGTTTCTTTATCTATGATTCTTTTATTTAAATTTTATGATAAGAGATAGAACACCACCGTAATTGGTTAGTTACGTAATATAAATATTAAAAACTATTTTTCTCTTTTTTTTAGATATTATCATTTGATTTGGCTTTACATATTTTATTTTTTTGGTTCAATATAATTATTGATTTAAATCCAAGAATACACACATTATACAAGTGTGATAAAAAGTAATGTTTTACCCTTAGGGCTGATGAAGATGATTTCTTGTCTCGTTGACAGAAATGGAACAGTGGAAAAAATACTTTTTAGTGTAATCTTCTGGATGTAAAAATATATTTTACGAAATATTCATAAAATATGTCAAATAATTCAAATTCTAATTGAATGAAGGTTTTATTTGAAATTGGATTCAATTTAGTTGTATCAATCGATCTAAGTATATATAGCGGACAAAATTAAAGAGAACGAAAAGTTACAAATTGTCAAACAGTGCCACCTGTTGATGAGACAAGTGGTTTAATATTTTTTTGCATGCTTACTGTAATTGCGTTGTGGCGTTGGTTTTAACCTATTACTTATCATATGTCAAACAATCATAAGAACCAGAAGAAGAATCACCAGCAGAATTAAATATTTCAAATTGTTATGATGTGTTTTAGTTGAGATGATCAAGCTAATTGACAAAAGTTATAATATTTATATTGGTCGAAGAGTTGCTCAATCTCATTTTTCAGAGAAGTAAAAGATAAACAGATGGGATTAGCAGGGCTGTGTAGATATTTGCGGGCCGGGCTTCAAAAATGTGCGAGACCTACTAATAAATAGTTTATTCTATTTTATAAAAATCGTCTCTAGCTATTAAACTACCTATGTAAGTAAATTTTAATGACCTTTCTTTTCTTATGAAATTTTCCATGAACCACATTATAATTTGAATACTATGCGAAAAAGACATAATAATACATTGAAGATATTTTTCATTTTATATAGAAGAAGCTCTTGGGTACCATATTTTGGCATTCTAATACACGAATGTACTCGATAATTTTTCCTATTTGAAACGATATAATTATCAGTAATTATTTAAAAATAATTCAAATATTAATTCAACCCTTAGAACTATGGATCGTGGGTGTTACCACTAGAAAATTTTGTTGCGGCCACTCATAAATTCATAGTGAATATTGATATATTAAAAAAAGTATTTTTTTAAAATCAATTTGTGCCGGCGTGATAACGAGATATTTCCATATGATTACTCGTGTTTATAATGCGGCCACTGTAAATGTTTATATGAGAATAACAGTCCTAGAAGTATTGTCTCTTATATATATGTTTTTGTAACTCTTTTAATATGCAAACGTTAAAAAGTGTAACTAACATTTAGCTCAAGTATATCTGCGTGCTACAGTGCCCGAAGATGTGGGAGTGTACATAATTTGAACGATTGAATTTTTATATAAAAATATTTTGACATGTCATGTTTGAATTATTACAACTTTGTGCGATTCCTCATATTTTGTCACTAACGACCCGGGTTTCGCCTTTCGACATCTTCAGGCATTCTATCACACGAATGCAACAGAACTGACGTAAAATAAACAGTTAGCATTGTCTATATACCAAAGTTATAAATTACAGGAAGACACTTACCCGAAGGCAAGCAGTAAATTGCAGCTAAAACATTTTTTAAAAATATTAATCTAATAATAAATAACACAATTGCCTGTGATAATTTTCATTAATGATCTTGCAATGAGTCATTCTTGAAAGGTTTTTACAAACAATATTAATCAATTAACATTAAAATATAAATGGTTTTTTTTATATGATTACTTACTTATTTCAATCTGGCAAGTAACGATCAAACATCTAGTAGCACCTTCAGTCGATATCATAAATTAATGCATGAGATAAGACATACAAGAGTATTGAAATTTTAGATGTTTTACTAAAAAAAATTATAAAAGTGACAACATTGGAAAAAAACAATTTCCTTATTGATTAAACGAATTTCTTTCTAAATATTTTCGTCAGAAAACCATCAAAATTCAGATTTTAAATTATTTTTTCACCGTTAAAAATATTCGTATCTTATACGACTATTGGATCTCATGAAGTATTTTGTTCATAAAACATCTCTCAACGTCAACGGACAATGAATGTATCACAATTTAAAACGAGTTAGTGGGTAATAAAGCGATTTTATAACAGATGCACTTGAGTGCGATTTCCAAGGTCCGATGCATCTTATCGCATAGACATCAATGCAGCGAAGATAAATTTTATGATGATTGCCGCATTTAAGTATGGGTTGATTCGTGGCTTAATAATTGAAATGATCTACATATATACATAGTAGATAAATACAGAACGTTTAGGTGACCTTTTACAATAATTTTGTAGCGTTCCTTTGTTAGAATAATTCATTTCGTCGCTCAGAATAGTGTGTATAACATTTTGGTGTTACGGACATAATATAATAGATGCATTGGAATAATCTTACTAAGATGTGTGTATTGCCACTAACAAAAATTTTGATGTATAGTTTGACGTCACATGCACACACAGTTAATATGTTTCTCAACATACGGTGCACATATTGATTGCTAGATGACATTTGAATATATTTGTAACCAATAAACAAATCATTGACATTTGATATATTTTTTGACCATATTATTCCCTTAGATAAAAAACTATTTGCGGCACACGTAAAGCATAGACATCAGAATTATATGAATATAATTGTCATTCTGGTTGCAATTATAATAATATATGTATATTTTCTACTGGAAGTAAATTAATCAAAAAAATATATGGCTTAAGCTGTCACTTCTTTGTGAAAAGGTGTAACAATGTTTAGTAGTATTTCGACAATTTAATTTTTTTTTAGATCAGAACCAGATACATAGTTATTATCTTCCCACAAATGAAGTGCATAATACTTACTATGATTTATTGATCAGACTTAGCCCGTTCGCTGCTGAGCTGTGTTAATGATACTTCAACTATGAACACTTTAAAAAATGATTGAGTGTTGTTGGTGTTAATCAATTAAGAAATATGAAGAATTTAGAAACAATACCTTCGTAAATCGTGTTTTCTTGTTTAAATAATTAGTTTTTCTGATTTTGTGCTTTCTTTGCATGAGTTGGCATCATTTTTTCAGATTTTTTTAGTACAGTAATAAAGTGAAGTAAGCCACCAAGAAAGTTGAGAAACACTGATATATCGCTAACTAGTCAATACGGAATTTTCAAGAGGTGTTCAATGTTTATTTGAAGCCTCTCGGTATGCATATAGATTTGATTGTTTAACTATGTAAAAAAAATCCATAAATGTATTTGAATTTTCAGTATTAGTCATTTCAGAATCAATAATCTAAAAGATATTATCACGTGTGTTGTGGTTTTGATATTAAAATTCGAATTTCAAAAAATAATTGACTTTTGTTTTTCTATCGTTCGATAATTTAACGTTTGTTATATTTATAAATGAATGTCCATATTGCTATTTGTTTTTTTAACTGACAGGAACATAGCAAGGAATACCTTTGCTGTACTGATTTTCTGGTATTGAACTTTAACTCAGGTTTCGCTTAATGATGGTATACGACATAATACAAACAATATACATATGCTATTAAAATCTGCCATTATGGAACCGAGTATCTACTCATGGACAGGACGTTTCGCCGCCATTATGATATGTAACTTCCTGTGAAATCAATTGTTCATTCAAGAAGTTGCAAAGTTAATGACTCTCCATAAATTGACAAATTAACTAGCATTATACTTTTTCTTCAGGATATGACTTTGTAAACAATAATAGCCTACCGATATAGATTTCGAATTAAAAGTATGCCAAAGTGGAAATAAAACATATTTTAAGATACTGGTTTTTTGTTACCAATTAATTATACATTACAATTTTGATCGAAGAATATGGTCATTGATTCAACGTTAATGAGTTTGATATCTACAGAGAATCCAAACGTCATTACTAACAGATCTTGTTTGTTCTGGTTCCTTATAGTTCAAAGTAATTTACTCAAGTCTATGACTAACTGTCATACATCACAATGAATATGCAAGTAACATTTTCTTTTTCTTTTCTTTCTTTCTTCTCTTTAATCAAGATCGTTCATGCTTTAATGATTGGTCTGTGCAACTCTGTATTAGGCCAAAAATTAGGTGTAGAATAGATTCTTTTTTAGCAATATTGCGTTATGAAAGGCGGCCGTGTAATATCAGTTGCATACACATGACGGGTGGAGGTGTGACAATCAATTTGCATTAAACATCACAAGATTGTCGCACTTATTTTGGTTATCCATGAGATTCTCAGAATTCTCCTCTAGCGGTAAATTTTAGCAACACCAGATTTCAAGGCCACAGTTTGTACTGGTAATTACAATACTAAAATATCAAAAAGATTCCAAACTATTTCTTATACAAATATACTCGTCATAGTGACTGACATGTTCCTAGTTACTAACAACACTTCTTATGACTAGTTTTTGTGAACGAAATCGTATATTTTTTTATTTAAAGTATCCATTAGTCATAAAGTCTATAAGAATCATTATTGTGTACGTGCAACGCCTCAATGGTAACATATTATATCATAATCGTTATGACTGCATTAATTATTTATTATTCTTTTATCAGAAATTGCAACCGATCGATTGCAAATTATTATAATCACTGTGAGTGTAAAAATATTATCTCACTTGATTATTATGATTAATATCATACGATCATTAGTTTCGAAGGTAGATACATACAAGATAACGCAATTTTTATTACAAGTGACTCACAGTGAGGTATTTTACTGATAAAATAATAGATGTTTTTTTTGACAGTTTTTTTAATAAATAACAAAAGAAAACGCATTTTTATAACATGGCAACAAAATCTTGTACGTATTTAAATGTCAATATCTAAAATCGAGCTATAGCGCCAGACAGACAGACGGCTGACTCTGAAACTATTATTTTGTTGCAGTTCTATTTCTATCGTTGGTAACATGATTCCTTGGTGCCTTCCAACTCCTGAGGAATTTTAATGCATTTAAAAGAAAGGCGACGAAAACGCATTCCGAGACAGACTGTCATAATGCTTATCACGGCAGTTTTTATTTACACGTTTCGAACAAGAAAAAAACAAAATGTTTGTTAATTTGATACAAGCTGATAATTATAGTCAATAGAGATAATAATGGGATGTTATTTGTTATTTGACTGTTTTATTTGTAAATTTGATCGTCGATAACATAATATGTATAATGATAAACAGATTTAATTGATTTTTTTTTATCTAAATTTCGGGAAAGCGCGGGAAATTTGTCAACAAACTTTTTTGTTCCCATGACACCTACACTGGTTTACACAAAATATCAAATTATTTAAACTGTTTCTATTTATGATATCGACTGAAGGTGATTGATGGAAATTCAATATCAAATTTAAATTTTTGAAACTTTGTACGATTCCACATGTTTTGTCAATAACAAATATCCTGTCGGTATCTGCATCTTGTGATAGAATGCCTGAAGATCCCGAAAGCCGAAACCCGGATCATATGTGACAAAAATGTGGAATCGTAAAAAGTTTAAACAAACCAAATTTTAGCTGTTATATGTAAAAGAAAATCAAAGAGAAAATATAAGTTGTTATAACAAAATGATGGTTTGTCTACCAAATGCAAGCACACATTGAATTATAATATAATATATACATACCTTCGTTAAAGCCTATTTAAGTATGTTTTATTAATTTAAAAACTATTGAAAAATAGTGAAATTTCTCATTCAGTAAATTAAGGCTAGCAAAGTCAACATGGTGTACAATTATTATAGTATAACAATAATAATCATGATCACCAAGTTGACTATCCCAAAAAAAATATTTACGTTTGCTGGCTGTCATTCAGACGCTCCCAAGATGATGTTCCAAAAATTTTCCATTGTGGCAACCATGACCTTATAGAAAAGTATGACATCCCAGGTGAGAAAAAATATTGGTATGAAATTAAACAAATAAACCGACTATATTTGATACGCAACAAATATCATAAAAAATCTGTGTAAAATGATCAATATGATTGACGTCATGTGCACTATTGTTTACTGCACATGTCTTTTATTCCCGCCCATAAACCGTCTCTGATTGATTTCATATGCTTCATATAAATTATTCAAGTCGCTATCCCTCTACTTTATTGTCTTTGGAATAATCAATACGGAACGGTTTCCTTTATAAAATAATTTCTATCTTGAAGTATTTCAGTTGGATTCGAATATCAAAATATTGCAAATATAATGTTGCCAGTTGATATTATATTCTACTAAATAATAATGATGACACTTTGTAAAAAAATTAAATGATTACGTTCTAAATTTAAACGTCCACAAACATTTATGCGCCAAGTAGATATAAGCTAGTTGACTTTTGAAATAATATTTACCGAGTAAATTTATCATCAGACGATGTGAAGGAATATTGCATAAGCAAATTAATGACGTGACGTAAACATAGCAAATCTGACTTAATCATTACAATGCTTCAATATGCAAAACGTATAATATAACATGTAATGACTGATCATTTAAAAAGGAATAATATACGCAAGAAAAATGTGAAAAAATACGCGATAACATATAATAAATGCTATAGTTTTCTCTGAACTTATAAAATTTTTTTGAAATGGTATAATTAAAATATTTATAACAGAATGACCAGCGAGCGATATTGACATTTAACTCATATATTGTTGATGAAAATAATGATTTTTTTGTTGTAAATGTTTCCTCTGACGAAATTGCGTGCGCTTTTGTGCGGCATGAAAGTGGTTAGAAATTAACAAATTATCTTATATAATATAACAAAAAACATTGGAAATAAGTAATTTCAAGGATATGATAACGAAAATTTTTGCTAGACAAGCCCTTTAAAATTGAAAAATAATAAGCAGCGAAAGAAAATGATATTACGTTTACATTGAATTTAATAATCGAAAAAATTGACAGATATGATTTTATATTATAGAAAAAGTAAATTTGAACGAGTAAAAGAGAATTTCAGTGTAACAGTTTTTTTTATGATTAAATTTTCAAAAATCGCTCATCATAATCATGATTTTTTAGTGAAAATATAAAATTAATGCTATACTTTTGAAAAATAGTATGGGTTTTAGAAATATTATTTAAATTCATAAATAATTGAATGAACAAACATACAATAATTTTGGACAGCACATATTTTTAATACAATAAAAAAGTCTCTATTCTTATCAACTCAATATTTTGTTTTTCATTTTTTTTATCGGCTTGATTCTCGATTGAAATTAGCTATGGACAAATAATCATTTTTAATTATTATTTATGTTATTTTATACTTCGGGCAATGGTCAACGTTGTTGGCTTTTACCACAGATTTCACGGCTACGCCTTCCAGAACGTTTTTTTTTAATCCATTGTAGATTTCCATTCGAAGACATGGGTAAATGGGATGCTTTAAAATCAACTTAAACTCATCGGGTTTTTTAAAAATCGGGAATAGCGAGTGCGTTTACTTGACGAATCTTGACTTGATTTTTTTCCTATTATGAAAAAAGAAAGTCTGTGAAAACCTGCAACAAGCAGTTTTCAAAGATAAACTTCTTTTAGAATTGCTTCCGTTAGGCGGCCATTTGCTCAACATTGGAGTTGGGAGCGGGAAAATAATTATAGATTTTTACAATTAATAGAAAACGCGTTCCTTAAAATTATATTTGAAATTTCCATATGATGTTTTTGACTATTATCAGTCTGGCTCCCGTCGATGATGATCAAATTTATTTGCAACATTTTTATCTTTCATTTACCCAGATAAATCGTGATTGATATTACAATATCAAATTAATCGAGTTTGGCGCGAAGTGTATATATTATTACTCACGAAAATTAGCTGTCAAATGTCACGTACACAGTTATTAAATAAAATATTGTAAATAAAACGACATTGCATAAAGGTGCACAGGCGTAGCGTGAAATCTTCATTTATTATAATATTGAAATAACACTGTTTTAATAGCGAGTCGACGAAAAATTTTCACCTCCAATTTATCGCCGTGTCAAAAGATAGCATATTCAATTTGGAATCAACGATATTAATTGATCGCTAGCATGTTTTATTTTCGGATGACAAAACAAAACAAATGATAGAAAAATTTGATCCTCGTTTTAAATTTTTTTTATAGACTATTCTTTTGTATAGAAACGACTGACAGGGGAAAAATTCAATTCGTAATTATTAATAATGTTCAAATAATCACAGATATAAATCTCTATACAAATAAAATGTCATAGAAAAAAATGGGCAGCACATTTAAAACAAATGAGAGGATTGATTTTTTAAAACTACTATTATAATTGTAACTATTAAAATAATATATACACGCAGTCCTCTTTTTACGCGAATTTTTTTACGCGAATTCGATTATACGCAATCTTTTTGGACGGCACCGTTATATTTTTTTACGCGCTTCACTTGTTTTTACGCGATTTTTTCCCCAAATTTGTTTTAAAGAAGAAATTTATATATGATGCTAGGCATGTACATTTCATTTTTTTTTAAATTTTTGTTGAAAAAAATAACTCTTTATGAATTGACCGAATGTATGCCGTTGCCTGAAGGCGGTTAAATATGTCGACGATAAATTGTTGGCTATTAATTGTTGATACAATTACAGTAAACTGATTGCGATTAATTGCTTCCGAAAAAAGCACCGCAGATATCTGTCTTCAAACAGATCATACACGATTGATCATTTGAAAACTAAAATTACTTCATTCAAAGACGTTGACCACTCTACCACTGATTTGAATGGATAATCTTATGAGAAAATCGATTTACGAGATGATAAAGATTGCAAGTAAATTCGTAATGAGTGCGTGCACACAGACTTGAAATCATTATGTTAGCATCGATAAGGTGATAAAGTCATATATTATTCATATGTTGAAATGAGTTGGTACCAACTGACAATAATAATTTTACCAACGACAAAAATCTCATCGCACAAGTGTTTTTTTGAAGTTTGAATTTATAACGGCTTCACTGGCGTTCCCGAAACAGTTTTATAAGTTGAACAGCTGAGACAATTATTATCTAATCGCCATTAATCATTTCATCGCCAATTTTGCGAGCAAGACAACATCTAATTATCTCGCGAGATTCGGCCATTGTTTGAGTAACTATGCAGCTTTCTGGGACGGTGCCAATATTCCTGTTGCACAGTCATTTGTTTTTAAAAGCGAATAACCGAAATTTTACTCGAACCAAGAATGTTAAAATATTGTTTTTAAATAAGAACGCCAGTAAAATTGATTTAAATCTCTTTGCCTTATCGAATTGTTATGCATTTTTATTTATCTTTGATATAGCCAGATATATCGCAAAAGATAATTTTTATTGTGGAATTAATTTGTTTTTCTTTTTGTCATATACTTTTTACTAAATATTGTTTATCTGTTCTCAATAGAGAGGTAGCCATTTCTAAAAATAATCGGTTTAATTGAAAATTAAAAACATAATAAGTACTCAGAAAAACTATTCAAATCAAAACGTCAAATAATTCAGGTGTTCAAAATATATCGACATGTACCTCAATTCCTTAGTAATAGCGAAACAAAATTTTGTGTAAGATGAATCTTTTAATTCGCATTTTATTTTCGGGAAGTATTTTTAGGATATAGTCTCATGAAATGAAAAAAAAACTCTCACCTAATATTTAAATGTTTTATCATATGGAACGGGTAAAATAATCCACTGTCTTTCTAAAATAACCACATGTAATAAACATGTAAAACTTTTGAAGACGTAGATATCGGTATTCGAAACATTTCTCATATTTAATTTAAGGCTGAAAATTTTTGTCTGGTTCCTATAGAACTGTTGTACCTATCGATATGGTCATTTTAAAATATTATCGAAAAAATATGTTTTTTTTTAAATTAATATTTACAATATCGACTGAGGATGCTCGTAGGAACTTCAATATAAAATTATTGAATCTGTGTAAAATTCTACATCTTTTATCACTCACGGCTAAGGTTTAACCTTTCGGAACCGTTTTGCATTCTGTCACCAAAAATTCATTACCCTGAATTGTTTATAAGATTATCTTTTCAAAATCTGTACGTCATTAAAATCAATCAATGTTGATATTATTTCAGATATCTATGTGTAAATTTAGTTCCTAGACTTATTATTTATATTTTGTTTTTATGTAACTCCTCTTGTGTATAAGCGATGCTAACCGTGTATTGACTGTCAGGTGTATTAAACCTGTGCGATAGAACGCCTGAAAATGACAAAAGTTGAATTCGGGTAGTGAGTGACAAAATACATATGTGAAATAATACGCAGTTTCAAAAGTTATATGTTTTAAATAATTAATAAAAATACATTTTTAATACTTAATTCCACAATATATTATATGATCAGGATCGGTTTCGCTCATGACACGATTGATAATGTTCGCGATGAGCGAAATCAATCCTGGTCATAAAATATATTGTGGAAATAAGTACTAAAAATGTGTTTTCATTATATAAAATAGCATGCCTTTCCATCAAGATGTGACAGTTAACACATTAAAAAAATCAATATGTGTTATCGTATTTTACGGTTAAATTGTAGATAGTTTTAATCTATTCGTGTTTGCAATCAAATTAAGAAGTGCGTGCATATTTTTACTACTCAGCGAATAGTGAATTGTAAGTAAATACAAGCGAAATAAAAAATGACTCATCCGTATTTATTTGTGACTATTGACCTTATCAGATTCTACGTGTCATTAACAGCATATACACTCTCTTCGTATGCTTTAGTCAGGTTTTTCAAGAAATTTGTCATGACATGATTTAACTAAGTGAAATAACTGGTGTGTGAAATTTCCATTCGATTTTTAAAATAATCTGGCAAACATGTTGGAATATCAAAACTGACATGTGTTTTTGGCGCCTTATTTGATTTTAGCTCACTGACTGCTAACGTTTTAACTGTTGAAAAAATAGATTGCCGCACATTGAGTATTGACTTCGGGGCTGTGAATTTGGAGTGGTGAAGTCACGGTGTTATGACCAGAGTCGGAGCCGGAGTCGTGAAAAACGACGTGAAAAACGGTTCCAAAAAATTTTCAATCGGACGATTTTGAAAAATATTTCAATCAAATCTTTAATTTGATACACATAAAATGGAAAGGTAGAGAAAAAGTCAGTGAAAAAGGTATCTTCAGGCATTCTATCACACGGATGCAATAGACACTTCCGTGTGATAGAATGCCTGAAGGTGTTGAAAGGCGAAACCCGGGTCGTTAGTGACAAAACATGTGGAATCGTACAAAGTTGTAATAATTCAAATTTGATATAGAAATTCCATAAGGCAACTTCAGTCGATATCATAAAATTTACTATACTTTTGCTATCACTTTTGAGGTGTTAACTGTCAATTCTTGATGGAAGGCGTGATATTTGAAATAATAAAAAAAGGTCAGTTGTTAGTGCTCGCGATGAGCGAAACCGGTTCTGATCAAAAATATATTGAGGAAATAAGTACTAAAAAATATGTTTTCATTATTTAAAATAGCATGCCTTCCATCAAGAAGTGACATTTAGCCCCTTAAAAAAATCAATTTGTGTTATTGTATTTTACGATTGAATTGTAAATAGTTTTATCGATTCGTGATTGCAATTAAATCAAGAAGAACGTGCATATTTAAGAAAAAATAATATTCATATTCGAAATTCAAATTTTAAAGTACTTTAGATAAAAGAATCACATGTCAAAAATCAAATCATTCGGTAAGATCGCATTGGTAAGAAGATGGCGGCCGTTTTTTGTTATGTATTATATTATTAACACTTCGCGGATCTACGCAAGATTTGAAATTTGCAAGTCTGCGATGTTTTGCCCATTATAATGGCAGCCAGTGTTCACGAGATGCAAATCACAATTATGTGGCAAGGTGAGGTTTGCTGAGAAGAGAGCAAGGGGGTGGAAATGCACTGTTACCAGGCGAGGTTGCACTCGCCTACGAAGGAAGGAGGCATATTGGAATGCCCGTTGTGCAGTTCTGGACCATATTTTTTTATGTTTATTTTCTTTGTTGTAAAGCGAGCGAAAGTGAAATGTGCGCTCGCGTACTATATTTTACATCTACTTAAACTTTTGAGGATAACACGGTGAAAAAATAGCAATGTATTTTAGTTCTAAAAAATATTTATTACATATAGTTGATAGCTATTTCGGCTCACGCCATCGTCAGAACTATATTTAAGCGTAGATTTATTTATCTATATATAGCTGTGGAGAAAAGGTATACAACACATCTTCTCTTCTGTTTTAACGACCTAGCTTATTTCCTGCTAGAAATAAAACTAAAAATCACTTAGGTGTTGACATCTTTGTAGTAAAGGTCGCAAGATGACGGCTTTGGAACAGCTGGAAATCGATAGATGTCAATTGTCACGCGAAATTTTAAGTGAACAAACAACTATAAATCGGTCGCCGCTCCTCAGACCATTGAGAGGTGCTATTGCCTTGAGCTTATTGAAATTGCCGTCTGTTTAGTTTCATTTACAATTTTTATTTTTTTTTAGCTTTATTGCTAGCAGGAAATAAGCTAAATCGTTAAACAGAAGGGAAGATGTATTGTGTACCCATTCTACACAGCTATATATAGATAAGCAAATGTACGTTTAAACATAGTTCTGACGATGGCGTGAGCCGAAATAGCTATATAGATACATTTCGATACGTATAAAAATGGCGATTCTGTTTTTGAAATAATTCCTTCAGGAGATTTGTTCTACATTTTGGTGTTAATACGTTTATATGGGTGCCCCACAACCTTTTCTCACCTACGACACACCCATAACTTTGGTATATAGATGATGCTAACTGTTTATTTTACGTCAGTTCTGTTTCATCCGTGTGATAGATTGCCTGAAGATGCCGAAAGGCGAAACCCTGGTCGTTAGTGACAAAACATGTGGAATCGTACAAAGTTGTAACAATTAAAATTTTAGGCTATATAGATTTTAAATTGATGCACAAATTTGACAAAAAAATATTTAAATACATAATGAAAAATTGTGGATAAAACAAATTGTATTTAACCGCGACACACCTGTACCCGGTTCACGGCACACCAGTGTGTCGCGGCACATCGGTTGTGGAGCACTAGCTTACACAATAAATGACAATTTTGCCACATCGACTAAAGGTTTTTTATTACATTTCAATAATAAATTTCCAGTTTTTTTTTCCCTCATGACGTATTTTGCCTTTCGGCATGTTCAGACATTCTAATTCACCGGTGAACTCGAACTGATAATCGGTAAACATTTTTCATTTCTTATACAAATTATGAAAAATGTAAATAATTGTCTATGTTTGTCATTCAACTGATTTTCTTTTAGACATGCTCACGTTTTATAGTTTGAAAACCTGAAGTAAAATGTTTTTGACAAATATTTCTTATAACTTATATGAGACCAAAATGACGTTAATTGATAAAGTCAGATCACATGTTCGTGATAATTTTTTGATCAGTCGTGAAGATGAATTGTTTGCTTCTCTTAATTGAAGAATCAGCCTGCCAATAGGGTATCAAAATAATATTATTGCTCCAACTTCAAATGTGCTTAGGACAGTGGTTCTCACGTAAAATTGTACTGTGGTCGCATTATAAACATCAGCGGTATAGATTACATCTTCCATCATTTCCTATGGAAATTTGTTTTGACATGTGATAAAAATAGCAATCGCATTTACTAAAAAGAAAGCTTTTGTAAGTCGTTTGGGGAAAATGCTCTACTAAATGCAGGACAAGTCAGACTTATTCGATCGTTTCGCAAACATTAATAGTTTTACAAATTGTATAGTAAAAATATATCTTTTTAAGCATCATTATTTATTACGAAGCTTTTGGCGGCCTCATATGAACGCTGCTGACTGTTGAGACGGCTGATTGCAGTGTGTTGAAAGATAATTCCTTTAAGCCAGGGCAGTGGAGTCGGAGTCGTGAAAAACTATCAACTCCAACAACTTTGGCGATTACACGAGTTTGAAAAATATCTCAATGAACAATTTGCCAGGTTGTTAGGTTGGTTTTCTATTTGATGCAAATAAATAGAAAATGTAGAAAAAAATCCAACAACAATAAACTTTTTTTAGTCGGGATGTTTTTGGTCGTTGTCGTAGTCAATTCTTTGAACAGAATTTTATACATCTGTTGAAAAAAAAATGTTCATACTAGAGACAGGACCCACGAAAATCCGTGAGGTACACCACTTCTCTTCGAACAAACTATCGTATCAGTAAATTATGCAATACGATGAATGAATTTTAGGCAATCAAAATAAACTGACAAACTCGTTATTGTTGTTGTTGTTTTTCCAATGAATTCTATTTCTTGTGACTGACTTCAAAACATTACATGGACTAATAAAAATACTCAACGATGAAATCGGATCTATACAAACGCTTTTATTGTTTTCAAAGAAAATTTACCCGGCAACATGTGCTATTTTTCAAGAACTCACTCAATTGTTTGTTTTTACTAGACGAAGGTTATTGAAAATCAATAATAACTAATAGCTTATTGCTTTTATAACAATACTTTAGTGGCATAAAAATAATTCACTTAACCCTTTTTGCGAAAACAAAGCTATCGCACTGATTGGATTGTTCTATCCCAACAATACTTTACAAGTAATAATTCAAAATGGAAACAAATAGACGTGTTATAATATATATCAAAAAACAAAAACATATTTTTCTATAGTTTTATTATAACTTAATATTTTATAGATTAAGACCGGTTTTGCTCATCACGAGCATTATCCAATGATACTATACATATAACAAAAATAACTATGTATACAAAATTAACGAAACTACATATGTAAGAACTGACAAAAAAATTTACAGGTAATCGTATAAATTTGTATGCTAATGAAGAGAAATAGTTAATAAATAAAATGTTAACGTCCTCTTCGTAATGATTTGTTATAAAAAGTTAATCAAGAGCTCAGAAACAATGATGAAATTTCATAAGCAAGAATAAAAAGTGGGTAATTTTGCAATCAAATAACATTCCGTTTAATACTTCACTGAATACATTTAACTCATAATTAAAAAATTAAATAGAAGGTAATGGATAATAGATAATTTAAATAAATGGAACTGATCGGGTTTTAAATATAATATATTATATATCTTTTATTTTAAAGCAAGAATCCGATTTGAATTTCAAGGTGTCCTTATGAATTATTTTATCATAAAGTTTTTGCGAAACCGGTTGTAAATGATATTATTTTAAGCCATTTAAGCTTCTGTCGTGGGATGGGGGTAGAGGTGACCTTGCCAGCTAGTTACTGTTAAGCTAGTTTGCCAGTAAAGAAATGGGATAAGTCAACGTTTTTTCCTTAAAATTAGGGGATGACACGATGCCTCAGTTAGTCAGAAGATGCTTCTCAAAGAAGTAAAACACGTGTCACATCTAGTAACATTATAATCCAACAAAGCGAAATCCATATAAAATATTACACATTTTAACTCATCGAATCCGGGTGGCGTGTTTTTACGTGATACAAAATCAACGCCTGAGTCCCGGTGCCATTTTTTTAACGTAATAGACTAGCCCATCAAAAACAGTCAATTTATTGATATCAAGTGATCCATTTGGTAGAGAAATCATAAGTTTTATGTAAGACTCAAAACTTTTAAAAACAGTCATTTTATTAGTAATATTGCCTACATAGCTATTGATTTGAACGATTTAAAAACTCAATTGTTGCGCGCACAACATATGATATCAACATCCCTCCCATTGGAGATGACATTTAAGTGGCAAGGAGTCTACTCCGAGTAAGAATCTTGCAAGATCCACAGGATAGATTGTCCGGCGATATGGAAAAAACGGTGTGTGATTCCAATATCGGCACCAGAAAATAAAATAATCTGAAAAGTGTGTGCAGAGCACAAAGTATAACTCAGACTCGAAGAGACAAGGAAAAATGTTGGCAGTTTTAACACATTAGAGCTAATTGTTAAAATGTTTTAAACCATCTCAGAAAATTTCATTGATTTTATTTAATATTTCCACAGTTAAAACACTTTTAGTTTACACTTAAGAAACTTGATTTTCTAGATTTTGAACGGGACTGAAATTTCATTTCATTCAAAATAATGTTACAATTAATCAAAGAGGCTCACAAAGAATCTTCTGCAGGGTAAAAACCATTGAAGTCTAAGTTTAACTGATGAAAAATTAATATTCATATATATTTTCTAATTTAAAAACGTTTTATTTTGATAATATGAAATAAACATATATTTTGTAAAACTTTTAATGTGTTTACAGCCACTTCTTGGCGGGAAGACGTTATATTTCAATAAATAAAACACACTAAATTATATACAGAATGTTAGCGATGAAGTATTCGCCAATTCATTGAAATAAATATTTTTTTATTATGAATTTTGACTGGCAATACTGTGTTGATCGTTGCAAGTTTCGTTGTGTGCATGTATTTTCTAGCGAATATTATGTACGAAAAGATTTCGTCTTGGAGCACATCTATGTTAGTTTGCTACGTTGCCAGGCGCAATTTTAATAGAGCTGTGAATATGTATGTTAAGAGGTGATACGCTCAGTATCAAAGGTGAAAATATTAACACGGCGATAAATTGCAGTCTGCTGTTTTTGGTTCTGTGCCCATCGTAAACATATATCCTCTAGCGGTAGAGGGTGGTGCGGTAGTAGAGGTTATGGACGTCATATAACCCTCTGGTGACGTGTCGATTTTGGTCACTTGAAGGTCAATGTAAATAATGATTAATAAACCAAAATTAGCCAAATTTGAATTTTTACTACTTTGTACTATTCGACATGTTTACCAGTGTTCAATGATATTAAAAAAACATCCTTTTATATTTTAATGTTAGTTGATTTATATTTGATGTAAACCCAAGAATGACTCATTAACACGATCGTTAATTTAAATTATCACAGGTAATTGTGTTAATTATTATTAGGTTAATATTATTAAATTTGTTTTAACAGCAATTTACTGCTTGCCTTGGTGTAAGTGTTTCCATGAATAACTTTGGTATATGGACGATGCTAACTGTTTATTTTACGTCAGTTCTATTGCATCCGTGTGATGGAATGCCTAAAGATGTCGAAAGGTGAAACCCGGGTCGTTAGTGACAAAACTTGTGAAATCGTACAAAGTAGTAACAATTCATATTTGATACTGAAATTCAATCAAGCACCTTCAGTCGATATCATAAAATATAAAATTGGCCATCTGTCTTTTTGTCAATTAAAAAAATAATATGTTAAAACATTTTAATTTATGATATCGAATCGAATTCTAGCCTTTCCTATTTATGTGCATTAGATTAAAGATAAACATTGAGATATTCTTCGAAATCGTCTTATCGAAAAACGTCAGAGTTGTTCGTTTTTCACGAATCAGTCTCCGAAGATGAACAAAAGCACGACTTCGACTCCACAGTCTTGAAATATAAATTTATGAACTAAAATTTATTTTGTTTTTTATCGTGCGACCTTAAGTGTTAAAATAATATGTCAAAGTAGGTATGCAAGTACTCCGGGAAATCGATGCGGCCAAAATGCCGACTTGGCATTTGAAATGAAAAAGTCTTCATTTGAAAAAAAAATACGTGCTATTCTTCGACTTGTTACCTACGTGGTTATGTAATCATACATAATATCAAAATAACATAGAATTTGTCGCATGATATTTTGTATTTCGACCTTTATAATGCTTCGATTTTGTTATATATAGATGGAGACATAATGTTATAAAAGCTATTTAATAATATGGTTAACTAACTATCTAGTAACGAAATGAAGGCAATTTAAATGACATTCACATACAATTTTATAAATATATCAGATATTTAAAGTAAATTTGTGTAATTATATTTTTAAATAACAATAAGAAACTACGTTTATTTTATTTCTTGACGAAGGCATTATATTTAAATATAACAAGGATTTTTTCTTACTACTTTCACAATATGAGCGAAACTGGTCATAATCACCAAACATATTGTGGAAATAGTACTAAAAAAAATAGTGGTTATCATGTTTTTCTACCGAGGGGTGACAGTTAATCAACTTTAAAAGTGGACCATTTTTAGTATTGTTTTCATAAGGGAGATTATTAAGATCATAACCTAATAAAATTTATTGCATCTTCCCATACATGAACTGCATGACAGTTACCATTCTGTATCAATAAATTATTATATAACCCATTCCCTGCTGACCTTTTAATAAATAATTTAATACTGAGAACTCAAAAAAAATATTAACTAATCTTGATGTTAATCAATCTAAATTAAATTAGCTCGTACCTGTTTTCTTAAAAATTATTAATCATGTTCTATTTTTGAGTTTTATTCTCAAAAAACAACAATCGACTGATCCAAAAATTTCGACGATAACAGTCAAAAGGTTAATATGGATTTTTTGAATGTCTAACGCTATCGTCCAGTTGATATTGTTTTTTTTCTCTGAACAGCGTACAGATGTTTAAATTTATAATTGGATATACTTAAGAGATAATAGTTCACAAATCAAATGAGACTCCAATAGAGAGATTCAGCTAAAACAAAAGGTCTTTCAATAAGGACGTTATAAATTTGTTAGGTTAAAGCCGCCATGTTTTTAAGGTGACATCTGTCACATTTTTTGCCAATTGTTAAAAAGAGTACGGTCAATTACCATGAAATTACCACTTAATGCCATGAAATATACTTTTAAAAGAAAAAATGAGTGGATATCTCACATGCAACTTGTTTAATTATCATTTACATACATTGCCAGCGTCTTTATTGAATGACCCTTTAAATATCATGAAATGAAAATCTGCCAGTAAACAAAAAACAAAAAGATAAGAGCAGTCGGAATTGGTCCAATTTTTCTATGAAATACTGTCAATATCATTCAAAGAGTTCTGAAATAAATGTTAGTTTCTCATAAATAGCTTTAAACGATCGTTACCATATTTATGACCAAACGGCCACCATTTTGTAAGCCGACATTATTGCAATTGTGTAGAAAACTATTTTTTCGATGACCTTATAAATCAGAGAAGTATTTTCCTTTCGTACTTTTGAAATACACTGGTAACGATTCTACATGATAAACTTTTCCACCTTCCCAGCAATTTTCTAAAAATAAATAGACACTAATTAAAGTCCAGAATGCTAAAAAAAGACTGTATCGTGCATTTAACTTTTATTGAAAATATGTTTATGAATTTTTTGAAATCTGTAATCATAATAGCCTTTTTCGTGGTCAAGCGATCAATGTAAATGGCTGTGCGTGACGTAGCATTGGGGTTGAATCCCAGTCACCTGCACTGGGATTCAACCATACATTAATAAATTGATTTTTCAATCTAGTTACTGGTGTGTGTTCGAAGGCATGCACGTCTAAAAATTCTTACAACTCATGCGATCTTTGAAATGAGGTCGTAGCTGGTGTAATATTTATTGATTGAGGTGATGTTTACTTGTTAGAACTCCATTATAGTTTGGTAAAAATAAAATAGAACGAACTCTTTAAAAGCTTTTGGATTGCTGATGTTTTGGCAGACTTTATTATAAGCTTATTTTTTAAAAATAAACTGTTTTAGAAGAGATAAATCGTCTTTTTAATGATAAATATTTTTACTTTTAACGTGTTATCTGTCACTTCTTAGTATAAAGGCACAGTATTTCAAAGTAATACCCGTACATATTTAGTTCTATTTCTACAATATATTTGATGATCAGGACCGGTTTCACTCACCGCGAGCATTATTATAAAAATTAAAAAAACGTAATAATATTGTATAGATATATGTTTGATAAATTCAATGATAATTTTGTTAAGTTAATTTTTGTTACACGGCGAAAAATAACAATGTATTTTAGTTCTACTAAGATCTATATATATCGTGCAATTTTTTCGCAGTGTTATAATGGAATTCCACCAAATAAATGCCAAATAAATCAATCAATTTTTATTAGTAAGTGGAAGTTTCGAACTTTGTTATTTCACTTGGTTCCATAGTTTAGTTTTTTACATTTCATTGTATAGTTATTCTAAGATAAAATCTCTTAAAACCTAGGTTCTTACATCGATGCTAATAGTTACCAACGTATTAAGTTATATTCTATTACGTACGAGCTGAATCACTAAATAACGAAACCTCAAAAGTTTTACTATTTTAGTCGAAAAATATAATTGGTGAGGTGAAGCTTAATGTGAAAGTCGATACTATCGTAGGATCAAATATATTAGCTATTATCGTGTTTTATTTAAAAATGTTGTATTATTGTAATTATGTGGCAATTTATAGGTTAAATAAAGATGAGAGGATAATGGTACAATTTAAAATTATATACGGCGTAAAAAGCAAGCAACTTTGATTCATAATTACATTATTTATAAACCACTATTATGACTCAAAAGTGTTTAGTATGTATAGAATTATTCTTTTTATACACATATTCTTCGTTTTCTATGTGTAGAATATACGGAATCATAAAGTTACTGATTTAAATATAGTTTTATCTATGTGAACTGCTTGTTAATCAGTTGGTAATTTTTTTCCTTATCCAAGTGAGTGACGATAGACGAATAAGCCTCCAGCAGGATTTGTGATTAGTAGTCGAGCCTTCTACGAGAGAGTTTTAGATTTCATGTTTTTGAATACAAAATTATAATTGATTGAATTGGCATTTACTCGGCGGAACTCTTTTATGGTACGGTGAAAAAATAGATTTATGGTTGATAGCTATTTCGGTTCACTCATTCATCACAACTATGGCCATCGATTACACATATTATAAATTTTGTAGAACTAAAATACCATGTTATTTTTTCACTGTGACAAGTTTCTAAGTAAAATAATGACACTGTTCATTTGGAGACCAGTATTCTAAGTCAGACGATAGGTTTTCTGCACAGAAATTTCAAAATCTTAGCAGACCAAAGCAATGAATGCGCGGCATAATTAAAAAAAAGTGTTAACGTCGATATATCGTACATATAATAGGTATACGTTAAAAAAAACACAAATTATAATATTATTGCTTTTGCAACGTAGAAAAGATTTATTTAAGGTAATATTGGAGATTTAATGAAAAAATAACAAGTATACAATGGAAGTCATGTTAAAAATTGAATTCGAATGAACTTTCTCGCATTAACGTGGAATATGTCGACATCGTTAATAATCCTCCAAATTGCATCTCCATGGACTAGTTCTTTACGTTAAAAGAATAAAAAAAATATGTCTTTTAATACTGATTGAACAGGAGAATGATTCTTCTGACTTTGAAGTTTTTAACTTTTTGTTTTCTTTTTCTTTTTATTATTATTTATTTGATAAGCACGTTTTTTTTTTAGTAGAGCTCGATCTTCAAAGTGTTAAAAAAATATTTATTTTTGACTGTTTTATTTTATGTCACAGTGTATCAACTACCCATTTCTAATCTATCGTCATCATTCTATTAAAAAAAAATATTGTTATTTCGTTGTGTAACCAATGCTACAAATGCTGCAACAGTGTTTAATAATTTGTCAGTCAATTTTTGATAATTCTAATTACCATACTATCAATTGTCAACTGAACAAGTCAACGGTGAATATGAAGTAGCAATGGGTGTCTATTTACACAAAAAGATGATTCAAAAGAATAACCAGTTTGGAGAAAACCAATTTTCGATAGTGTAATAAAAGTATCCAGTATATTTAACAGAAGTCTTTTGGATATAAACTTAAATTAAAATTGATTATAATCAAAGATCTTACGAATAAAACAACAAAAACCGTGTAAATCCTACCCCCTTTTCATTAAATTAGGCGGATAGTTCGACATCGGGCGCGTTGATATCTGAAGGCAGCGTAGCAGATGAGACCTCACTATGGTCGTAGGTGGGAAGGGTCGCGCGCACTGAGCGTCTCCTATCGAGCGGGCATGCCTTACATAACGACTGCCTCCCGACCTACGTCGGCTGTACCCCCGACGCCGCCGAGCCAACCCCCTTCATCATCATGCCCGTTACGTAACAACGCGCCTCGATTGAAGCTATCCCAACGCGAAAGTGAAACTAGCGGGTATAGAATGTAATTTTTATAACTGCCTTGACACTGTTCTTAGCTCCATACCGGTCCGACAGTAATAATCTGTAATAGGACATGACAACATCTATGATTAAATAAGAAATGCTAGAAACAATTCATTGAACGTAGGTTTAAATGACAATATATTATGTATCCCCATTGTTTTGCTCAGCATTCAAAATTAAGTGAGCCAAAAAAAACACGGTCAAAAAAAATGTCATGATTGCTTTCAACGATTTGCACTGTTTGGTATATCTAAATAGTAAAATATACAAACCTACGCATTGAAATTATTTGAAAAAAATGTACGATATTTTATGTCGAATAAAAAAATTAATCACTTTCAAGGTGTTAACTGTCACTTCTTGATGGAAAGGCATGATATTTTAAATAATAAAAACACATTTTTTTAGTACTTATTTCATCAGTTGATAGTGGTCGTGATGAGCGAAGCCGGGCCTGATCAAAAAATATATTGTGGAATTTAAACTAAAAATTTAATTGACTTAGATGCGATGTTTGCAGTTTTAACTGTTTAGTATTGATGTGTGATGTGTTTGTGTCACCAGAAATTCAACGAAATTTGAATTCACCGATAAATCTATAATAGGAGGTCTTATGAGTATAACTCTACATTCGTTAATTTCACTTTGAGTAAGATAAAAAAATCAAAAAAGAACGCTTCTTTAAACGTAACAGTGTATGTCAAAGATTATTTACAAAAAATACCATAAATTTACTTTTTTCTTATGTAAGTATGAAGAAGAATTGTTTACAATTTAAGTCTAACGAAAGCAAACAAAAAATATGTTGATCAAATATTTTTTAAAAATTTATAAATGTTGATAGTTTTATAATAAATTGTCAGTCATTATGATTTGCCGTTGTGTTGTTTTCCTATTCATTTGTTTGAAGCGCCCCGATAAATATCACAATTTATTTTTTTATGTTTTAAAAATACTTACGCATTTTGGCAAACATTCAGCGATAAATAATTTGAATTGAACATCAAGCAACGGAAGAAAATTCAACGAGATGAAAACTTATTCAGTCGGTTCAATAT
Organism: Himalopsyche japonica; assembly: GCA_028555115.1. NCBI lineage: Eukaryota > Metazoa > Arthropoda > Insecta > Trichoptera > Rhyacophilidae > Himalopsyche > Himalopsyche japonica. Next base: position 216,823 of record JAHFWJ010000465.1, on the reverse strand, counting down.
GACCTTGAAACATTTCAGCATTTTAAAATTGAAAAAGAAAACAATAACGGCCTCTAAAATTTATGCAATCCATCGTCTATATTCTCGGTGCAGAGATATTTTCATTTGAACGAAATTATTCGCTGTGATTTACGTGCCAATGTCAAGGATGAATAGGAAATTTGACAGCCGGTGTTACAACAACATAATAAAAATTCACTTTACTGTCAAATGAAGTGACGGCTATTATAACGCGTTTTAATTATTCAGAATCGCTTCATATGACAGAATGGATCTATGTATACCTATTTGAAGTTTTATCTGCAATTTATAACATTGCACAATACAACAGATGACCTCGAATATTTGAGTAATGCAACGTTTCCGGACAATTACGTCGAATAATGACGAAATTTTGTTCATTCCAATTTTATAACACTCAATTTTTTAATTCTGGAAGACCATATCGTATTGTAAACGGAGAAAATAACGCTTGATATTTTTAATGTAAAGTTTAAGCTAAGAAAACCTTACACGATCGCTCCGAATGACATTCAAAATGACAGTCGTGAGTGCGATAGAAAATAACCCTATACTGTCAGATTGATATGACAAATGGCACAGTTAGCAACAAGCTCCTTACAATGTTTTAAAAAATATTTAGATTATGGTTTGAATTTTCGAAACTTTGTACGATTCCACAAGTATTGTTACAAACGACCCGGGATTCGCCTTTCGGCATCTTCAGGCAACCATCACACGCATGCAACAGAACTGACAGTTAGTTCCGTCAGTGTCCAGTCAGTCCATGTGATAGAATGCCTGAAGATACCAAAAGGCGAGACCCGGGTCGTTAGAGACAGAACGTGTGAAATTATGCTAAGTTTCAACAATTCAAATTTCATATTAAAATTCCACCAAGCACCTTTAGCCGATATCATAAATTATAATTATGGATATTTTTTTGTACGCAGCTCGATAGCGACAAGAAACTTGACCATAGACTACGAAAATATTGTCTATAAAGCAGTATACAGCCAATCAGACTAAAAATAAGTTTCCCTAATACAAGGATTAATGTTCGAATTTCAAAATATTCAATAATCTATCCATCACGCCCACTACTCCTTCAATCACTACGATAGACTATCTATCGAACTGTCATTCTTGAGCAAATCTAACATTCCGACTTATTGTGTACATTTCGCTTTTCAGGTTTCAAAAATAAAATAAAATAATAATCTATATTTTCATTTTCAACGATGCATAGAAATTTGTGAGTCAAATGAAGATATTGTAGAGTAAACGATCACTGTAAAGTTTGCAATACCACTTCAAAAGATAGAAATTTGAAAACTTTCAACGCGACCTTGAACGATGTACTAGTGGTTCACTATAATACATATCCTTAAGACTCACTTTAGCGATTTCCCTAAGTTACAATCATAGAAAAATTAGGATATAATTAATTCCAAAATATTATGCTATTAAGTGACTGCAACGTACTATGTGAAATATGAATTATTTAAAATCCGACTCTCAACGTTAATTTTTCCCTTTTTCACAATTAAGTCCATAAAATTTTCATAAGGTGTCAATTATTATAACGCGATGAAAATAGCAATGTATTTTAGTTCTAGAAAATTTATATGGTACGTAGTTGATAGTTATTTTGGCTTACGCCTTCATGAAATCTATCAGAACTATCGGTAGCAGGGTTGTGGAGTCGGAGTCGTGTTATTAGTCAATGTCGGAGTCGTGGAAAACGAGCGACTCCGAATACTTTTTCGATTAGACGACTTTAAAGAATATCTCAATGTAGAAATACCAGATTCGTTGGTAAGTCTTTAATTTCATGCTCATAAATTGGATAGGTACGAAGAATCTGACAAAAATTTACTTTTTTTTAATCGGAGTCGTGTTTTTGAACGAAATACCTATCAAACTATACACCTTAAAATTTTTGTAGAACTAGAATACATTGCGATTTTTTCCCCATTTCATAATGGTTTTCTACTATGTTTATGCCAATTCAATAAAAATTATTTCAATTATTAATTATTTTTAGAAGAATAATTGTTGAAGCATTATTAATATTCTTTTGTTACATCGTTACATATTGTATTATCCAAAGAATAACGTATAATATAACATATATTTATTTGCCTCTAATTGGATTATTGCAAGTTAATTAATAAACTCAATTTAAAGGTAAAAATATATCATTGATCGGTTGATGTACCGTAAAACTACGAATTCAATAAATTACTAAATATTTAGCAACGTCATTCAACATTGAGCCAGATTTTCGGTGACTACAAGGCTGGCGGCCATGACAGTCGCGTGAAACTATATAAACTGTATTGCCAACGGCGTCACGGTTAAAAACGCAAAAACAAACCATTATTGATGTTTTTTTATTGATCTCGTAGTTAAATTATCGCGAATGCACCGTGACTCATAAAATTACCGGAGAGCTGCATTTAAGCGTTTCTTTTAGTGCTCAATGCAAGAAAAACCATAGCCAATGCTATTGGATGAATGATTAGAGATGATTTCTTTTTTTTTGGATTACAACCGAATCAATACGGTTGAATGAGCTCGGCAGAAAATTTTATTCGATTCAAGGATCTCACGTAGATACTTCGGAACAATGTAGCTACACATTGAAGCTGAATTATTTAAATCAATAAGTCAATATTTTAAATACAAGTCATCGCACCATAATGTTTCACCAGTTAATTTTACACGATAAATGTTATTTATGATATCGACTGAAGGTGCTTCATGGAATTTCAACACCAAATTTGAATTGTTAAAACTTTGTTTTAATAGTTATGAATTGTTTTTGTAATTTTAAATGATGTTTTCGGTGGCAAAATGTTTTTTCAAAAATACTGTAATATGATTTTTAATGTGATAGTTGTCACTTTTTGATGGAATGAAATTATATTTAAATACATTTAAAAAAAATGGTAGTATTTCAACAATTTATACTATTATTGCACGATCACAACCGAAGGGTCGTAAAGAATAGTAAATGTGTTTTAATTCTTGGATTACTATTAGTACATATTTTTTTATGACATCGACTGAAGGTGATGATGTAATTTTAATATCAAATTTGGATTGTTGAAGTTTCGTACAATTCGACATATTTTGTCACTGTTGGCTCGGGTTTCATCTTTCGGCATCTTCAGGCATTCTGCCTCACTAAACCTTAATAAACAAGCTTGGTACTTTCTGTGTCGGCTTGTATAAATAAACGAAATAAAAAAAGAGCTCGCTGGCAACTTGCTGAAATGACTTCTTTAGGTAGAAGGTCCATGCGTTCTTCCTCCAACTACTTCCGAACGACAATTAGGGACTGGAATTATTAAGTAAACTTTTCAATATAAGATATCAACTGACAACGCTAAAAGTTATTTTAAAATTGAAATTGAATAGAGAATAAATTGATGTACGTCCGTGTTTTAAAAAGCCCGAAGATACCAAACTGTGAAACATGAAACGTAAGTGACAAAACGAAATATACAAGCCTTCAAATATTCAAATTAAATGTAAATAATTTTAATGTTTAATCACATTACAGCCAGTTAATTTTTGATACCGATTGATGGTGCTTGATGTTAGCTTGATGGAATTTCAATATTAAATTTGATTTTTTTTAAGGTGTTAACTGTCACTTCTTGATGGAAAGGCATGATATTTTAAATAATAAAAATTAGATTTGTTAAAACTTTATACCATTCTGTATATTTTGTCACTAACGGACACAGTTGTTTTCCATCCGTCTAAAAGAATGCTTGAAGATGCCGAAATAAAAATCCCGGGTCGTTTGGGACAAAAGATGTGGAATCGTACAAACTTTCAACAATTTGAATTTGCTATGTATGTATGTTACAGCAAAAGTACATTTCAAATTAACATATATTTTTACTGATGAATATAAAGCTTAACAATTCAGGTAGCGAAAATGTACTAAAACTGTCAACGATAAAAGCATAATGTTGTCTATAGTTTTAATGACAGTTCTGATCCGAATGTGATATCACTTTAAAGGTGTTAACTAAAAAGGCTACTTATACAAACATTGAAAAAAAATATGAAATCTTTGGAAGAAAAATGATTGTAGTCAATTGATGATGATGCTATAAATTGGTACGAGAGTTTGCTGGGATGTGATTTTACTGAAACATCAGTAGACGTATATATTTTATTTCAAATACAATATCACTGTATACATAAACTATATATAATAATCATAATCAAATTATTAAATCAAGTGACAATTTAATTTATTGCAACACTAACAAAAAATGCACTAATCTATGCACAGAAAACATTGAAATTAGTTTTAAAAAAATAATGGACTCTCAATATATTCGAATAGAAAATATTCTGTAGTGTGTATAGATCGGACAAGGGTGAAAGAAGTGTATAGTATGGAATTTTTTAGCATCAATGTCTGGAAACTGCGTGCGCAGTATTTTTTAGACCTTCGCGCACTCGTCTCGTGGTTAATGTACCAATAATCAATGCCACCATCATCAAGAAAGCTCTACGCACTAATTACTTCACGAAAACATATCCACAACAACAAAAAAATGAAGACAAAGCTAAAATCAGTCCAGCCACTTGTGTATTGAATTAAAAAGCATAAGACATCAAACTTGTCAAAAACTTAAATAAATACAAGAAAGAAGAAGATATATGAATAAAAAAGTGGAAATACATTCCCAAAGTTTGATTATGAAAAATTTCTTTCGAATTATTTTCGTCTTAGAAAAAACATATTGACGCGTGCAAAAGGTTTAATTTAGCCGTGCATTTGTTTGTTTGGTCCACGCAGAGATCTTTCACAACATGCATTGGCAATGATCATATACCAAATTTGATTATATGATGTACATGTTTTGATTTCACCGGTGTGGGAAGAAGAAAACCATTTTAATTGTGACGTAATCTCAATATTGACGAACGTATAACATATTAATGAAACACATTATTGAAAGAAAATATCTTCAGCTGTGGTTATTTGCGAGAGAGTTACAGTAAATATATGTTTTTTACGCCATTGGAAAATGTTTGAACTTGAATTTGTAGTCGCAAAACAACAGCCTTGGATACCGCGTGGCAACACAGTGCTGGTAATGAATGTATTTTCAATGGCAATGAAAATGGGGCTGTCACAGGATGTTGTCTCTCATCGCACTCCGTTCTGGCAGATTTTCTTCGCAATTTATAAGCGACCCATCTTTCAACTGATGTGAAATATCCTTGTTAAGAAATTTTGTAAAACACGTTCTAAAAATAAAATGCCTTCAGCAAACAGCGGCCAAATTCGTTGTAAATATTTTTAATAGATCGTTTATAAATATATTTAAAAATACTTTTTACTCCGTTTATGTATATATGTGTATATGAAAGCGTAAGCATTGCTTAACCCGTTCAATACTGAGACATGAAAGAGGTATTCTGAAAGACACCATTTCAAAAAATGGTCGAGTAGTGCAAACGTATTGATATAATTTATAATATCGACTTACAGTGGTTGATGGAACTTCTATATTAAATTTTAATTGTTGAAACTTTTTACAACATCACATGTTTTGTCACTAACCATCTGAATTTCTCTTTTTGGCATATTCAGGCATTCTATTACATCGATGCAACAAAACTGACACACAATAAACAATTAGCTTCGGTTATATACTAATGGAATTAATAACAAAGGCAAAACACAGACCTTTAGGTTAGGATCCAAATATACAACTGAAATAACTTACAATAATATTGATTTAAAAATAATCACAATAAATTGCCTATGGTAAGTTTTATTAATACTAAATTCTGTTAATGAGTACACGATGAACGGATTCTACAATAAATAATAAATATTTCATTGGAATTCTCGTGAGTAGTTTTAGGTTTAGAAATACCTACTTATTTCGAATTGGTGGGTAACATTGAGAATAAAATATCAGATGACATAATATAGGAATTAAATTTATGAAATTGTCAGCTCATTGAGCTAATCTCACGCAAGGGTCTAGTTGATTTCTTTAAGCCATACACAATCCCCGTGTTTTGAGGATAAAGCCCGGATTGTTAGTGACAAAACATGTGGAATCGGACAAAGTTTCAACAATTTCAATTTAAATTTTTTTGATATTTTCAATAAAAATCTGGGTATATTTAACATAAAAATTAGCTTGATTACGACAGTTTTTACACTGTTAATTCTCTGAATATTAAAGTTTCAACTGTTGACACCCTTTTTTGTATTGACACAAAGCCTATTTTGTCTCAATAATCTTTATTTACACCAGTTTGGTTACTACCAACACCATTGAAATATTTTTTTGAATTTCTTTTGTTGGAACATGCATTATATAACCCAGAACGGAACAGACAAAAATTTAAAAATAAATCTTCTATCTATCAACACATTTTAATAAGAGGTTTCCATAGTTGAAACTTTAGCAGTCAGTGACTAAGGTTTAGTGAAATGGGTTTTTACTTATTTTAGTCCATTTGAATATACATATTTTAAACAGACAATTTGCCATCCGTCCTCTTAGTATTCATCACAAGCATCTGTATTAGGTGTACTGTATCACTGTCAACTTGTGCTTTCGATAAGTGCCATGATTCGCAACTGTAATAATTATTTAAGATTGTTCAAATATGATGCAATACGTTTAAATTGATATAATTTTATACTCAGAATTTAAAGTTGGAAAATTATCTTACACTCAGGATGAGAAACACTATGGGAGACCTGATATTTTCTTATTCAACGATGATGACGGACGAAGGGTGGCCTATAACAATATTTAACATATCGCTGTCACTTTACACTATTTTTACCATGGACATAAGCGAATTTAGATAGCGTTGATATTCGTTTATATTTTAAAAAACACATAATTCAGGGTTTCTTAAGAAAGTATGAAAAAAACCCTTGAAAAAAAATCCAAATTGATCCAAAAGAGCCGTCATCTGAACAAAAATATATATAACAATGAAAATTTTTTTAGTCCTTTTTTGGGAAGCACTGCTTTAGTCGATTGAAAGTTCATAAGCATTGTAAAATAAATACTAATATTTAAAGAACTGTGTGTTATAAAACATTCTAAAGTTTGAAAATATAGTATCGAAATCTGAATAGTGTCGTAAAAAGCTTTCTCCCGAAAAAATAATATTGATGAAAAGAATGTTTCTTTTCATAGCGCTCCCGACTTTTGGCAGGAATGAGCGTTTTGATTGTTATGTAACACCGTGTTTATTGCTTTGAAGTAAAATGGTAAACAAAAAAAACCCTGGTCACGCGGTCTCGACCCAACTGGGGCCCACGTGGGAGCGTTGGCCCCTGCACGTTTTTACAGGCGGAGCTATTTTTAATTTGATAAATATATCTTATAATAGTTTGTGTCGCGGGCCTCGCAAGCTTTTGCCCGATAAGCTCTCTCTCTCGATAATCTCGTATCTGACAGTCACTGATTTTTATCTAAGCTCTCATATAAAACTCTTTCGAATATAAGTGGATATACCTATAAATTTTTAAAAATCGTTGCTTTAAACTACACCACTTATATAATATAATATATGATCAATGCTTATTCAAATCCCTGTTGATATTTAGACAAAATTGTTATACTAACTTTGAATCAAATTTCAATTGTTATAACTTGTACGATTCCACATGTTTTGTCACTATCGACCCGGGTTTCGCCTTTAGGCATCTCTAGGCTGAAATTCCATCAACCACCTTCAGTCCATATCATAAATAATAACGTTTTCACTCATCGTAAGTTTAATCAACTGATAAAATACAAATTAAAAGTACCTTTTTAAATCTGTATTTATCAGTAACCGGCTCTGATCTTGTTAATACAAATTTAAAGAAAAAATAATGTATTTTATTATGTAAATATAATTTCTTTCTACAAAGAAGTGATAGTTATTAGAAATATTGTTTTAACCGATTCATCGATTTGTTAACCTAATGACTACTAACGACTCAACCGTTGATTTGATTGGTTACATTATATTGATTACTATTAAATACGAGCTTTTTAAGAACTTATTATTCTCAATGGAAAGTTACCAAATTTTGTGTGGTTATACAAATAATAAATCTATTCAATTTGATTAATATAGTTAAGTATTATTCTTTCGATAAAAAAATGATTCTTTTATTTGTGTTTTATAAGTATTCTTGGGTCATATAAAAACATTCATAACAAGTGTTCACGGATTCCACCGAGATAGCTTCATCGTTTCTTATCGATGGATGACTGCCAAAAACCACTGCTCGATCTCGCTATGTATGCAGACGAAGCCAATGCTCGTTAAAATAATTGCGAGCGATTATTTTATGAAGACCGTAACGTCGAAAAAATCGATGAAAACACGGTATCAAAACAACCTTACGCTCGTAAACTGGAAGCTTTGTTTATCTCTAATACTGTAAATATAAAATTTCAAGTACGTACACTTGACTCGTAAACCGCTATATTAGATTGACATAACATTTTAACCGTCTAAAGTCCTTCTAGAAATGAAGAATTATTTTGTATTTTTATAATAAATCATGGGAATGTTAAAGCGTTATACAAGTAGGACAAATTTAACCACATAAGTGCTGAGCCATATAAAAGATTTACTAACAAAGAATTATATTTTAACACACTATTTTACTTGTATACAAAAGTTTTAATACTGTTAATGGTATTTTTTGAGGATCAGTATACTGAACCAATCTTATCAACGTCTGAGTCATCCCGTCATGACCGGTTACTGACAAATACAGATTTAAGAAGGTATTTTTAATTTGTGTTTTATCAGTTGATTAAACTTACGATGAGTGAATATGCTATTATTTATAATATCGACTGAGGGTGGCTGACAGTGGAATTGCCATGTCAAAATTGAATTGTTACAACTTTGTACGATTGCACATGTTTTGTAACTAACAACCCGGGTTTCGCCTTTCGACATCTTCAAGTATTCTATCGAATGCATTTATATATTTCAATTCAGCAAGTAAGTTTCAGATGTTTAATTGTTACTAAGTAACGTTTAGTTTTTTGCCTTGGGGTCTGTGTTTTCCTGTAATTAATACTTTTGGTATAAAGATGAATTGTTTATTATGCGTCAGTTTTGTTGCATCCGTGTGATAGAATGCCCGAAGACGCCGAAAGGCGAAACCGGGGTCGTTACTGACAAAAGATATGGAGAATCGTAAAAAAACTGTAAAAATTCAAATTTGAAACCTTTATTGATGATTTTATTATTATATAACACTGTCGAAATACAATAAGATCGAAGATATAATAGTATTAAATAATATTGGTGAATTATATTATCTTGTTACATTTGCGACGTAATCGAGAAGAAGGGAAGGGCGCCACTGTAAACGGGCCTTATTGATTATTGCAAATATGTGACCATCTGTACCAGTCCGCTATTGTGAAGACACAAGCAAGATACGGTAATGGCCGGCCCTTTCCGTGCTGTGTCTTCTGTATCACGGACTCCCAAATTATTACAATATTTTGTGAGAAAAATGGCAACTCGCGTTTAGCTTTGTCTACTCGGTGATATCTCCCTGAAATAACAGTTGGCAGATGTCCATTACCACAAAATAGCTATGTCTTATAATATTTCACTCATTAAATCGATTACTTATTGCTGTTTTTCTCGTTATGTTTACGTCTGCTTGACTGTATTAAATTTTAAAGAAAACACAAGAATCTTTAACTTTTTTGTATGGGATAAGCAATAAATACGTTAAGTTTCTGATACTTAATTTTCCTTTTTAAATATAATAAACATTGAACTCAGATTGTAGGTAATGCTTCGTTAACCACTTTTAATGTGTTGACTGTCACTTATTTATACAAAGGCATGATATTTTAAATAATAAAAACGCATTTTTTACTTCTTATTTCCTATATTTATTTTGTGATCAGGACCGGTTTCACTCACCGCGAGCATTATCAACTTACAAAATACAATTTACAAAAAAGTCTGTTTATACAAAATACTTGTGTTAAAGGTAGCAGATATGCAAAACCATACGTTCAAGAACCAAGAAACAAATTAACAGGAAATCAGACAATATTAGTACAAATAATGTAAATTAGTTTAAAAATGAAATGTTCAATCACTTATTAAAATTTTCAAACAAAATTAAGGTGAATCAATAATCCATTAAAAGCTCTGAACAATCAAAAAGAAATCATTAGGAGAAGTAACGAGTGGGAAATTACAAAATAAATGCGGATCAACTGATGAGCGAAACCGGTCCCGATCAAAAAATATATTATGGAAATAAGTACTAAAAATTTGTTTTTATTGTTTAAAAAATAATGCTTTATCATAAATAAAATAGTAATATCAATAAATGATAACCACGGATCGGACGCAAGGAAGATATTTTGTAAAAATTTTGACGCTTTCAGGCAATTAAATTAAATTTATTACCATATGTCAACGTCATTAAAATAATATTAAGCGATAATTATACACTAAGTCATATATATATATATATATATTGATTTTTGCATTATATTGTACATGTCTCATATCGTTGTATGATGTTTATCGAATAATGCATTTTTTGACACAGTAAGAAATGTGTTAACATGATAAAATTGGAGAGAATCGAGAACAACGTCGACCATTGTACCACGAACAGTCAAAAACGTACCTACAAAAGAAATGCTTTCAATTTAATTCACTGAAATTGAATTTAGTTTTTCAAAATGGATTCAAAAGTCTACCGATTACAAGATGAAATCACTAAATTCCCAATTTAGCGCTTCATTGAATATTTGTTTAAACATATATATAATATATCTGTTTGATCTCACGCTAATGTAAGCTTTTCAATTTTACCCTCCTTTGTTTTTGTAATTGGAATACGGCCATTTTGCAATACTACACGATCGGTGTCCATTTTGATGGTAGTTATTTATGGCCTATTGATTTTCAAATTTCGAAACGGACAAAACAAAATTATTTGTTTTTGATAACACATTATGTATCGATACAAATTTATTTATGTGTATTGTTTGGATTTAATGATCCGCTTTTGTAATTTCATTTGTAGTGTCAAAAAAAACCAAGTTATACTCTTTTTTACTTACATTTTGACAGCTCGAATTCATTAGCCTTGTGTACACGCAAAAAGGGTGCTTAAATTTAATTTTATTTGACGTTTATTATAAAACTTACTATCATAGTTTTGAAAAGACAGCAGTGACAGCCATTTTGCAACAGATAAATTAATAATCTGTAACGAATTAATTTTAATACTGGTATTCTTACAAATATATCAAAATAAGTAAAAAAATATAATAATTACGGCCAGTTAGAAGTATGAAATGACAATATAGAATCAATGAAAAAGTATTTCGGCGATACTTTTTAAATTTCCACGCGTTTTATAACTCACAATCCGGGTTTCGCCATCCGAATAAAATAGAAATTACCGTTTAGCCCTTCGGATACTGTATTTTTCAACTATTATTTGTCTATGAAATTGCAACAATCCATGCATTAACAATCGTTTGATAGATTTTTTAAGTTAATATTTATTGAAAAGTTAAAAAATATAATTTTAGTTTATATAGGTATGAAACCAGAAACTGGTTCTTAATTTGAAATTTTTTGAAATTGGGTAACATTTTATACATGACTATTATTATTTTCACTTTTAAGGTGTTAACTGTCACTTCTTGATCTAATAAAAACACATTTTTTAGTACTTATTTCCACAATATATTTTTTGATCAGGACCGGTTTCGCTCATTGCGAGCAATATCAACTGATGATAATGCTCGCGACGAGCGAAAACGGTCCTGATCAAAAAATATATTGTGGAAATAAGTACTAAAAAATGTGTTTTTATTATTTAAAATATTATTATTTTTTTAAATCTATAAATGTTTTTGTAGAAGCACTTACATGCCTGCACGCCATTTGCGCATAAATTGTACTTTCGTCATTAGATTACGTAACAACAATGCTATTCTACCGCTCTGATATTTCGTATGACACGTGTTTCTCAACTGTGAGAAAAATCATTAAATTAATCACGATTAATTTGCATTTAGAGGAAAAATCAACCCTCACAACGTTGAGCCTATTAAAAATTGGTTGGATTGGCATTTTCTTGGTAGAACTTCATTATTACACGGTGAAAAAATAGCAATGTATTTTAGTTATACAAAATTTAAAGATATATAGTCGATAACTATTTTGGCTCACGCCATCATCAGAAATAGTTTTGCGTGATCAACTATATATCTTATAAACTTTGTAGATCTAAAATACATTGCTATTTTTTCACCGTGTAAAAATAATTTCTTTATCGAAATTGATATGTTACCAAATGCTTAAAATATGCTTTAAATTTGTTTTTATATAATATCAAAATGTTGTTTGCTTGAAGAAAACGAATTTATTGTTTGTGTAACATTTTTTTACCGCCAGGAAAAGCGATTCTGTGAAAGCCTAAAATCATATTAGAGGGCAATAGATTAGTTATAAACCGCGAAGACTTATTGTTTGACGTTGATTTATCGTTTTAAATTTAAGTTAATATTGTGTAAGGAATATTCAATGAATGAAGCTGTTATATAACAATCTAAAATAAACGTATTTATTCGAGTGTAACATAACGAAAGCTAACATACCAAACCAACAACAGATTATTATTGCCCAGCTTTCGTGCGTCAATCGGTTGGTTTGGTATTCACTTGAAATCGACTTGGCAAAGAATTTCCCGGGATCTTTATATTTTTTGACAATTACTGTATTTTTTGCCATACATACTTGATGAACCGCCAATAAGTTTGAAATATTGTTGTCGACTTCGAAATTTTATAAGACAAGCTTCAAAGCCAGCGGAATTGATTTACGAGTTGATAGTTTTATAAAATATTTTAAAGTTAGCGGAAAAATGAAATAACCCGATTTATAGTTTAAAATAAATTAATCATTATGCTTGATGGAAATAATGACATGAAAGCACAAAAATATTTTTTATATAGGTTACAAAAGTTTTATCGTAAAATTTGATAAAAAAAATAATGATTTCAAATTATAAAAAAATAGAATGAATGCGAATGTTAGATTTGTATAAAATTGATGATTTTTTTAACAATGACAATTTTCAGTGTTGTGTATTACACCAAATTCTTAATATTGAAATATTTTTATGAGCATAGCTTATAATTAAAAAACTCGACGTCATATTTTCTAGGAAGGAAAGGATTATTATAATAGTTAACGTATCGCTTTCCGTGTTATTCACATACCATTTCTTTCGAATAGAAGCATGGTGAAATATGTCATTATAGAGATACATATATTTCCCAAAAAATACAATGTATGAAACTATCTGCTATGATTTTTTGAAAACCAAGTTATTGTACAAATGGAAGTTGATAAATAATTGTGATATTGTTTCTATATTATATCATTAAACCCATTTTTTAAATATTCTATTCTATATTAGAATTGTTTAAGGGTACTGAAATAAAAATTGCTTAAAATTATAGACAATAGTATTCAATGCGCCAGATATTTTGAAACGGTCATACAACGTGTGACAGATAAGTCATTTGAGATTAAATCAAGGAAAAAATACATAAAATAAAAAGTCGTAAATTTTGAAGTAAAGTTAAAAAAATCTAAATTTTATGTTCAGTTTACCGTGACTAGAACGCAAACGGAACATTGTTATTATACTGTTTATTTAACTAATTGTGACATGTGTTCCGCCTATTTGACAAAAATCTTCAAATTTCTGACAATGCTTAACTATAAGTACGATGATACACGTGTCACAATTAGCCAATCTTACTAACCAAAAGAGTGCAATGGAGATGAATGTATGTTTGTTTATTTTCAGTTTTTTTACTATACTCAACATATATTTTTCTATGCGACAATATGACTATTTTCGTTACAAAAATACTTACAGCTGCTTAAATTGCGCGAAAATTAATGCAAGTAAAACAGTTTTTATATGGGGTTTTCGGATCACTTCTTTTTTCATTATTTTTATCTTGGCGTATTACGCGCAAGCAGAAAACATTTTCCAGCAGACTGGACGTCGGTGGACGCGCGATGTTGTTTTCGTGAAAGCGTCGCGGCGTCCTTCTTCGACACTCACTTGATCGACGCTCGACAACGCCCCCTTGCACAGTTCGCTCACCTCGAGCCCCACTTCCGGCGATTGATCCGTTGGTCGAGTGTGATTATTGGCTTTAACGCGAATGCCTTTACATGTCTCTTTGTTTTATTTTGAAACTATCGGTTTTGAATAAATGCTGTGTTATTGATTTAATTTTTCATTGGAACATTAGCTCCTTTCTACAAAACGCTATTCGGTTGTTTTGATATGGGACTTAACAATGTGCAACGAAAGAAAAACCCCAAAAATTCAAAAAATTAAGGAAATGTGAATGTCTCACTACACTTAGTGTACATAAATTTGATATTATTATGAAGAATATAATATTCAAGTAGACCTCGTCCAAGTCTAAAGAAATATGTGACCATATCTTAAAAATTCCCAAATTATAACAAAATATTTTAGTACTTTACTTTAATTATTTAAAATACCATGCCTTTCCAGCAAGAAGTGACATTTAACAACATAAAACAAATGAGTTTCCACGTTTTTTTTCATGTCCGCGCGATTGATTTTGCGAGTTTTTTTAAAATAGTTACTGCAAGTTTGTGTCTTTACGAAAACGGTACATTTAGGCGTCCCGGAATTGTGTTTGGGGACTACAGGACGCGCCGTCTGAAAACGGGACGTCTGGTCACCTTAGCTATGTTGCATTTTAGTGAACAAAGAAAATATGTCCAATACCTAACAAATCTTACATTTCAAACATTGAAAATTGCAATACAACTGAAAAGAAGATTTGTCGTGAAAATGGGTACGGGACCAACACCAAGAAAAAAATCTACGCATCTATTCATACGAGAACAAAACCATATATTGTTTTTTTTTAAATCTCGTTTAATGGTGTTAGAATTATTTGGTTACATGCTTTGTTATTCACTCGCTTTTGAAATGAAATATGTTTAAAAATAATTGACAAAATCGACTGCGAGTGCTAGGTGGAATATCAATATTAAATTTTAATTGTTGAAACGTAATTAACAGTTAGCATCGGTTACATACCAAAAGAGTTAATTAAAAGAAAAACTTGTTGAAATTTATCTTAGTGGCTGTTTAGTTCTTGCCCATGGTCTCTGTTTTTGCTTCTATATAAATGATGCTAACTGGTAATTGTGTGTCAGTTCTGTTGCTTCCGTGTAATATAATGCCCGAAGATGCCGAAAGGCGAAACCCGGGTCGCTAGTGACGAAACATGTGAAATCGTAAAAAGGATTAAACGATGTAAATTTCCATATGTTTTCGAATTAAAAACATTAATCTAGAGCAAGTAAAAAGTGATAAATATTTCAAGATATGACACGGCTATGTATTTTCAAAATTTTGACACACCAGTCTATAAAAAAATAGAGCACACTGATAATAATCATAGCGCAAAAACATCTACAATTTCATATTGATCGCAAAATTATCTCTTATCTCGCTTTCATCCTAATCGCAAGAAAGATTGAAACAGTATCGAAAGGTAATCTATTGCAATGATAAATGCCGCAAAATATTGATACGACTATTTACATACTCATAAATATACAGGTGTGGGTTTCTATTATTGAATTGATGATAAAAAAATTTGACGCCGACATCAAAGTAAAAATTAATGTCCAAACAATTTGTCAGTTCAATTATTAGGATCTCTCAAAATTAATGATGTTTTTTTTTAATGAAGCTTTTATTTCCTAAACGAAAACATTTTGTAGAAAGCACGACTGAATTTATTATTTCCTTGACAGATTTGCTGAATAAATGAAGATTGACTTTGCTATGTATCAATTATAATAACCGTATACCAATATTGCCGCATAGGCGTGTTTTATAACAAATATTTATGATTTTTATATGTTTTTATATCAGTTTTCACCGACCACTGATTTACCATCACTTAATTTTGTATGACAGTACACAATGGAGTAACAAATATTAAACATATATATAGTAACACGATGAAAAAAATAGCAATGTATTTTAGTTCTATTGATTGAATTGGCATTCACTAGGTAGAACTCCATTATAACACGGTGAAAAAATAGCAATGTATTTTAGTTCTACAAAATTATTTTTACAAATATAGTTGATAGCTATTTCGGCTCACGCCATCGTCAGAGCTTGGCGTGAGCCGAAATAGCTATCAACTATATTTGTAAAAATAATTTTGTACAACTAAAATACATTGCTATTTTTTCACCGTGTTATTTTAGTTCTAAAGAATTATTTTTTAAATATAGTTGATAGCTATTTCGGCTGTATGGAGATAAATGGAGAGTAAAAACAACGTTATGGATATTAATGTTTTTAATTCGAAATAATGTTAGTATTTCGGGCGCATCTGCCTGAAGATGCCGAAAGCCGACACCCGGTTCGTGAAAGTCAAAACATATGGAAATTTACATCGTTTAATCTTTTTTACGTTTCCATATAGTTCGTCACTAGCGACCCGGGTTTCGCCTTTCGGCATCTTCAGGCATTATATTACACGGAAGCAACAGAACTGACACACATTTATCAGTTAGCATCATTTATATAGAAGCAAAAACAGAGACCATGGGCAAGAACTAAACAGCCACTAAGATAAATTTCAACAAGTTTTTCCTTTAATTAACTCTTTTGGTATGTAAACGATGCTAACTGTTAATGACGTTTCAACAATTAAAATTTAATATTGATATTCCACCTAGCACTCGCAGTCGATTTCGTCAATTATTTTTAAACATATTTCATTCCAAAAGCGAGTGAATAATAATGTATGTAACCAAATCATTCTAACACCAATAAACGAGATTTAAAAAAAAACAATGTATGGTTTTGTTCTCGTATGAATAGATGCGTAGATTTTTTTCTTGGTGTTGGTCCCGTACCCATTTTCACGACAAATCTTCTTTTCAGTTGTATTGCAATTTTCGATGTTTGAAATGTAAGATTTGTTAGGTATTGGACATATTTTCTTTGCTCACTAAAATGCAACATAGCTAATGTGACCAGACGTCCCGTTTTCAGACGGCGCGTCCTGTAGTCCCCAAACACAATTCCGGGTCGCGAAAATGTACCGTTTTCGTAAAGACACAAACTTGCAGTAACAATTTAAAAAAAACTCGCAAAATCAATCGCGCGGACATGAAAAAAATTGTGGAAACTCAATAAAAATTTATAGATAGGATAGCTATTTCAGCTCACGCCATCGTCAGAACTATCAATATCTATAGTATCTATAGTGTTTTTTCCATAATCGATAGATTTTTTCGAGCAGTTTTTCAATACATTGACGTGCATTTAAGTAAAGGGAAAGTGAAACTTTCTAGATTATGGAAACCCTTCTCACAGTTATTCTCAAGTCTATTCAATATCTATATGAAGTCGAAAATTTGGAAAGGTCTGATAATAATAAATTATTTGATAATACTTGCGATGAGCAAAACCAGCCCTGATCATAAAATACATTGTGGAAATGAGTACTAAAAAATGAGTTTTCATTAAAATATCATGCCTTTCCACCAAGAAGTGACAGTTAACACCTTAAAAGTGACAAAAATAATGTTTGAAAATGTATTGCTTTTTCACCGAGAGATGACAGTTATCGTATTAAATTCCAGAAATACATTACCTATAACTCTGTCAATAAAAAAAAATTTTTAACAAATTTGCACAAAGATTACTCTAATATAAAATGTGAGTGAATTAACGATTACGTGATAGAAACTTTAGCGTCAATTTTTAGTCAATTTTTATTTTAAAATTTGAACATTATAATCAATATTTTTTTACATTACCCTCCAATCATAATTTCAACCAATCTCTGAAATATAATACAATAATATGTATGTATGCGTTTGGTGCATAAATAAATGATTATCAATATTTCCTAGAATAGACGAAAATCGTTGTTTATTTACACTAAATATTTAGAGTAAATTGGCAAATATTTGAATTAATTGTATTGATTACCATGACGTGTTCAATTTTTGAATTATAAAAAGAATCCATCGTAATTATTGCAACCAGAAAATGAAGTAAAACACGAATGGCAACATTATTTTTAATTTTCATTCCGTATTAAAATAAATAGAAAACTATAATGTTGATATTTTAAAAATTCTTTCAACGACAATAGAATTTTTTCATGAATTGATATAGTATTTTTTGGCTTATAAATGTATTACCTGTATCAATTAAAATACAACTGGTTGTTTGCGTATTGTAATATGAAAATTCATTGTATTTATAAAATCAATGTACATAAAACAAACTCGTCAATTCAATACTAAAACCTTGTCACTTTCAAGCGTGAATAATTATTTAAATTTTATACAAAAATACACGATTGAATAATGTTTGATTTATATTTTTTTCAAAGTCATGTAAAGGACGGAAAACGAAAACAACAAAAAGGGCGTGCGGTGAGATGAAAATTCTTGGATAGATAATTCGGCTGTTTTAAATCTGGCCCTCCGAAATAATGGCCTGGCAACAGTCCACGAGCAGGCGAGGTATTCTCGTTTGAAGATAAAGCTACGAGTCGATAATAGAGAAAAAAGTATTCGGAGATATTTTGTGAAGTGTTTCCTCTAATGTGAATGCTTCCAGCGGCTATTCTAGGCGTGCAGTACCGAATGCACCAACGCACGGCATCTGAGGAGATTGCAATTATTATAATTGCATTTGTGTCTAGTGCAAACAATTGCATTTCATATACAGCCCGTTTCACTTTTAAAAACAATGAGTTTAGCTTTGCCATCGTCAGAATTAGTTCTGAGGATGACGCGAGCCGAAATAGCTATCAACTATATCTTATAAAATTTTTGTAGAACTAAAATACATTGCTATTTTTTCATCATGCTATAATGGAGTTCTATGATCAGAATCGGTTTCGTTCATCGTTTCGACGATATGACAAAGAGCTCAGTTGATAATGCTCGTGATGACCTCAACCGGTCCTGATTATAAATGTTATATTGTGGAAATAGTATTACATTAAAAATATGTCACGCCTTCGTCATAGCTATCAAATATATCTTATAAATATTTATATGTGCTATAATCGAGTCCTACCAAGTAAATGTCAATTCAATCAAAAATGAGTTTTTTATAATAAAATACACACTTTTCGATAATGTTTTCACAATATAAAATTTATAATCAGGAACGGTTTAGCTCATCACGAGCATTATAAACTGAGTTTTTTCCCATGTCTTCGAAAGATCAATGCTCGCGATGAACCAAACCGATCCTGATCATAAAACATATTATGGAAATATAGTGGTTGATTGATTAACGAACCAAAACTATGTTCGCTATCCGAATTTTTCATAAAGCGATCGTCGTGCAGTGTCACTGGACATGCTTCATTTTGTCTAGAAAATACAGCACGGACCGAGTCAAAAGCGTGCTGTTTTGAAAGTCTGTTGAATGTTAATCTGTTGTCAGTTCTATTGTATTCGTGTGATAGAATGTCTGACGATGATGAAAGGTGAAACCCGGATTATGGGTAAAAAATGTACGTGAAAATGTACGACATTTCAATATGAGTGCATAATTTAAAGACCGGTCTCATAAAAGCTTTTTATCAAGCCAAGAAATGAATTCGTTTCTTCTATTGAGTGTTGCTATATTATGACGGTTTTGAAACAAGAACTGTGTACACAAAACGCTTAGAGGTAGAAATACCAATTTGTTTCTTGTGTTTGTATTTTACTTCAAGACAGTTAAAATATACATTAATTCCTGGATCACCCTGGACGTCTTGAAAGCTCTATTACTGGTGTTCTATTCTGGTTAAACTGTCGACATTTTATTTTGTAAGGGCGAGTGCAGTGAACTTTCGTGCTCGTCCTGCGTGCAAATATTTTGATTGGTTCAAAGTCATGTTCATAATCCCGTTAACTATTGACAAGCAATGTTTAAATAAACAGCAGAATTTTCATAAATTATTATGCTCAAAATTTATATTAAGGTGATCATAAAATCATTAAATGATAAAAGATATTTCTTTGACATATGTTACAAAAATACAAATTATTAATGTTTATTACTTTTATAGAGGAAAAAAGATTTAGAAAAGGTATCGTTATAAATTTTTAAAAATAATATTTAACAGAGTAATATAATAGTAATATCATAATGAAAAAAATAATATTCGTATGAAACCACTTAACGTAGACAACTGAAGCAATACTATTGAATTGTTTTTTATCGTTGGCAGCTTGGTTCTATGATTTATTTAGAAGAACAAACAATTAATATCCATGACTTTTCAAAGAATTAACAGAAACATAAAATTTTATATTATCAAGAATGACTGAACTCTCATTTTCGCCTCGTATAAGCCGAAAGAAATGCGTGAAAATATTTCAAATTATTAATATTTTATTGTACATAATCAATTATACTGTAGTTAGTTCATGTAAATTCATATAGATGTGACATTAACATTCTCCATACATAACTTGTTCGTTGCAGGGTGTCGATTTTTCGACGGTTTTGGTTTGTAATGAAAAGGCGGAGAGTCGATTTTTAGACTCGTCATAATGTTACTTTTAATTCAATGATCACATTTGTCTTCACGACTGTTCAAAAAATATCACGTACATGTAAGTAGTCGCACGTGATTCATGACTCCGACTTCAATATTGATCAAAAACACGACTCAGTTTTTTCCCTATCTTTCCTATTTATGTGCATTTCAATAAAGAATTAATTAATAGAATATCTTTGCTAAATCTGATATAACTTATGATCAAATTGTGCTGTGACGGCGGAAGTGCTTTGTAATTATATTGTATTAAAGAGATCGTAAACAATTTGAAGAACTGTTGAATAACTCATCATTCCGTTTCATTTTACAGTACTGTGGAACATTGCCATTGCTTCCTTGTGTAGCGACATAATAATTTTAACATTGGCAAGAGAAATGCTCAGAAGAAATGAAGTGCTCGGTAAATAAAGATTTCCTTGTTTAGCTTCGTTTATATCGGTCATAAAAATAAACTTGCTCTCACATAACACTTATATTTATTCAGACGAAACTTTTAATTAAATTCGAATTTATAATACACAAATTCATTGCTTGGTAAATTAATAATTCATAAAAAAGTAAGATTTTTTAAAGGTTAAAAAAAAAATACAAAAAGTCAACATTGCAAGCTTAGTAAATGTATACTCACTCTCGTTCACGTGGAAAATATCAACATCCGAAGTTATGCTGTTGAATATTGTTAATGTTTTTACAAGTTGCAACTTATTTTAATTAATAAAAACATATTTTCTAGTACTTATTTCCACAATATATTTTTTGATCAGGACCGGTTTCGCTCATCGCAATAATTATCAACTGATCATCAAAAAATATATTGTGGAAATAAGTACTAAAAATGTGTTTTTATTATTTAAAATATCATGCCTTTCCAGCAAGAAGTGACAGTTAACACATTAAAAGTGAGTTGCAACTTAATTGACAATCAGGTTCTACACTTTAGAAGAACAAATAATTTATAATATGATGCTAACTGTTTATTGTGTCCACTCCTCTGATAGAATGCATGAAGATGCCGAAAGGCAAAACACGTATCGTTAGTAACAAAAAATGTAGGATTGTACAAATTTTCTACAAAACTATTTTGATATTGATTTGACATTAAACACCTTAAGTTGACATCAAAAACAATTTATATCCACGACTTTTTTTGAAAAAATAATCAGGAATATATAATTTGATATTTGAATGATTGCCGCATTCTTATTTTGGCTTTGTATAAGTCGAAAGAAATTTAAGGCTGGGTTCAGTTTTCTTAAAATTTTTAAGCTATCAAAGGCTATATATTTCCATTCGAGAAAAAGCAACTCGAAAATGCCTTCTGTATGTATATTTAAAATTTCTTGTGACAATACAATACACCCACTCTCAAACAGATTTCCGTATATAAAAAAATAATTGACACCTCGCTATTGACTAACGGATTCAAATCATTAATTTGAATTTTTCTCCAATTTATTCAATATGAAACGAGAATCTCAAGAAAAAAATTCAGACACTATTTTTACATTGTTATACAAAATGGCGAAAAATATTTAGCTCGTCAACATGGATGAATAATTAAATTTTGCACATTACTTTGGTTGGAATATATTGTTGCGTCAATATTATTTGTGTGGTAAGACGTACGTACATAATAATCTTAAATAACTGTGAAACGAATTTCCTGCAAGTAATTCTCATAAAGTATGCAGATATATGTTTTCGTTGACTGGTAAGAAAGTGATGCTTTATGACAAAATGTATTAATATCTCGTCGGGTCAGTGACATCTGAGGTCTTCAAACAGAACTTCTCCTCGCCACGGTGTTAATTTTAATTTATGACATCTCGCTTCAAAGAGGTAGAAGATTTTAATGTGTTCGGGAATTTTTCAATTTTAACGCAATCTTATCAGGTGTCTCAAAGAAATGTAAAAGCTCTATAAAAAAATACTTGAATATTTAAAAATATATTATTTGAGTATAAAAACAAAAATATATATATATTCGAAAATAAACAATTAAAAACCAGTTTGGTTAATTTGTTAAATCGTGGCACAAAAACAAAATATACACAATAATATATACAACAACAGGTTCATAACAACATCTATCAAAAGTGACAGGAATCAAAATGTGGTACTATATCGACAGTTAATCCTTGGAGAAATATGTATTAAAAATTGCTTTAAGGCACTTCAGATAATGCGATTATTGAAAATAAAAGCAAAATAATTTCAGGTGTCGTAAATGGGTGCTAGGATTTGGTGAAATATGTAAGAGACTTTTAAAAACGAGTAGAAATGTTTAGTATAATCTCTAAATGCTGATAATGTCAGGGAGCATACACGAGTTGGTGATATAATACTAATCGCTAAGAAGCCTTATTCCTTAGAAGAGATAATTGGTAGGTAAACACAGCAATACAGTGGTTTCAAAAATTACTTAATGAAGCATATCCAAGGGCATGTTAACAATGCTCGAAGTAAGAAAATTTTTTAAAAAAATATTATATATACCGAAGTTAAAAAGCTTGGATAATTTTGGCATTATCAGAGTCATAGTTGACTAGAAATCTGCACGGGCCGACTTTTTTTTTAATTAGCCGGCCCGAGCACGAACTATTTCAGGCCTGTTGCGGTCTAACGGGCTCTAATGCATATATCACACTGCCTAAAACAAATCTTAAATTTATGATCATAATATATGCATATCACTTTCTTTAATAAAAAATCGTTGAGTGTTATTCTTAACAAATTTTTTTCAGTCCGAAATTTACTATATAGACTATTAAACAAATTTCACATTTGAATGTAGTATGGGCCAGAATTTTAACCGTCTTTACCCGCCCGAACTCAGTCCAAGGCCCAGGTGAGTTAAAAAGGTTCCCGGTTCCGCGCAGGCCTCCATCATTGTTCAAAATGCGACACAATAGAAATATTTTAAGATTTCAATTTAAATACTAATTAAAATTTACGTTACGTTACTTTGTGATATCGACTGAAGGTGCTTGATGGAATTTCAATATCAAATGACATCAGCTCTGTTGAATGCGTGTGATAGAATATCTGAAGATGCCGAAAGGCGAAACCTCTGTCGTTAGTGACAAAACATGTGGAATCGTACAAAGTTGTAACAATTCAAATTTTGTTTTGCCATGTGAATTGTTAAGTAAATATTAAAATTTTGTGTTTGTTTTTTTACATATGCTTAGGACACAAAATATTTTTACCGCTTAACGATTTCAATTGCACGTCACTGCATCAAACATTTATTTAAGATATCAAATTGCTCAAATTGCATGAAATATTTTTGCAAATTGATTTTTGAACCCAGTAAAGGATATGTGAGCTCTTTCCACGCGATTCGTCATTTAAAAAGTGATGTAATAATGTCTGTAGATTTATATTTATATGTAAAATATGGTTCAAGCAAGACTGCTTATCGAGTGTCGACGTTTTCAGGTGAACGGTCGCAATTTTATCGGCAGACGGTAATCCGAGCGGCCATTGTTGTAATCGGAAACGAGTGCGGTCGCAAAATTATGCATCAGTCCATCTACATGTGCCTGGAAACAACCGCTGGTCGCACAATAAATATAAGCAATATTGCATCTATACAAAATTCATTACATGACTCGACAAGGATGCTGGAATAATTTGAACGAGTTCGAAATATTCAAATTGTGTTCTATTGTTTATGGTCTTAAAAAAATATACGTCTTTACCAGTGGTTCTCACGTGAAATTTCAATGTGGCCGCATTGTAAACATTAGCTATCCTATGGAAATGTCTCGTGGCCGCACGATAAAAATAGTTTCGATATTTATTTTTATATAGTGCATTACACTGAATGATCTTTCACAATATACAGTTGTAGGTAAAATCGACAAAATTAATAAAGCAATTGTTGTTATTCTTTATATTGACTTGATTCATACTGAACGTATAACTTTGGCCAAAATTTTTATTAAAACGGTCCTAACTCGCCTAAATGCTGGATAAGTCAGGTTTATCCAATCAATTTTAAAATAATAATAATTTTAAAAATTCATTGGTAAAAAGGCATTTTTTTTAATATCAATATTTACTATAAACCTGTTGATGCACATGACAACCACTGGCACGCTAGCTATAATTTGTAATGTTGTGTGAATTTCCGATGTTTTTTTAAGCTTCATATAGAGAAATAATTAATATACCCACCAATCGTTTATTATTATATCATAAAAAAACAGGTTTTCTTGAATCATTTTGAAGAAAATTGATTTTTTTAGCCCTGAAGCTATTGACATCTGTCAAGTGACAGTTCGAACACTCGATGTAGAAATCCTTTACAGTTTGGTAAAATCTTTTTAAACTTTTCTTGTAGATATCAGTATGTCTTGTCAAGGAATCATTTTAATAGAAGGAATATTTTTGGTGGAAACAACGTTTAAAGATATTGACGAGATATCTCGTTTCTCGATTGTTTAGGAGACCACCTTCGTTATTGTGAATTTATTGTAAAATCAGGGCTATCGTGAACTTTTACTGGGCCGAGTTCCAAAATTATGCAGGACCATTAAAAAAAAGTTTATAATATTTTATATCAAACAAAACCATGTATTGTTTATTATTAAGTAAAGGTTCCGAGCCTCAACGAAATCGAAAATGAGTCTTATGTAATTTGACTAAAAGACTTATTTTCGTTGTCTGTTGAAGAAATATGAAGTCGCATAACTGCAAGCTGTTTCCTAACAATTTCAATACTAGTGATTTAGCATATCCTCTTAACACGCCGAGTCCCGGAACCGTATTTTGGTGTGATATATTAACCCTTCAAAAACAGTCAAATTAAATACATCAAGCGATGTATTTGATAGACGAATTGTAAGTTTTCTAAGGCGCAAAAGTTTTCTAAGCAGTCATACAATTAGTGTTATCGTCAATGAAAGTATTGATTTGGAAAATCTAAAAATTCAATCATTGCGAATGTAATACATGATATCAATATTCCTCTTTCTGGAAGCGACGTAACAGTGGCACTGAATTCATTCCGTGCAAGAGTTTTGTAAGATCCGCAAGACATGTTTCCTGAGAATGTATATATATATATATTATAAAAAAAATGATCTGTGTACTAGCAACAGAAAAAATAACCCCTGTAGGATTGTGTAAGTATGTGGAAAGCAAAAAAGTGAGTGAGACTATATGTATGTGTAAACATTAAAGCGTGGCTCTTCACATGGAGAAGTTTTGACATTTTTCATTCACTATGACTAATTATTATATTGTTTTAAACCATATAACTCAGTTTCATCTGATTTTATCCAAAATTATCACAGTTATAAAATTTTTAGTAAACACTTAAGAAAAATGCCATTTGTTTAATAATGGGCCAGGTACAGGGCTTGATTTGGCAAACTTTGGCCGAGGCTGATAGTGTTAAATCAGAACTAATATTTTTTTACACTACTAGTAGTTCTGACGATGGCGTGAGCCGAAATAGCTATCAGCTATATTTGTTAAAAATAATTTTGTAGAACTAAAATACATTGCTATTTTTTCACCGTGTTATAATGGAGTTCTACCAAGTGAATGCCAATTCAATCAATAATATTTTTTTATTTTGACCTATGATTTTTTTGAACGCGATGCTCTTTAACGTTTGAGACAGGTTTCCGGAAGATTATTTTGACCCCGCTTGGCACCGCCCTGTGGAAACTATATCCCAAGAAATAAAAAAAAATAATCTTTGATTACACAACACTTTTTTAATATTCTCTTGCCTGATAATAGATAATATTATGAACAAATTAAATTTGATAATGAACAGATGCTCTTTTTTGTGTAGGGTAATCGTGATTAATTCATTTTTATTTGCTGTTTATTGATGTAGTGACGACATTTTTAATGATTGATTTTAGAAATGATCTTTTAATGTGATACATTTATCGATAATCCGTTTTTTTTATTTCGCAGATATTAATTTGAATTTCAAACTCCAGATATAAG
This sequence comes from Himalopsyche japonica, assembly GCA_028555115.1. Taxonomy (NCBI): domain Eukaryota; kingdom Metazoa; phylum Arthropoda; class Insecta; order Trichoptera; family Rhyacophilidae; genus Himalopsyche; species Himalopsyche japonica. Next base: position 190,136 of record JAHFWJ010000465.1, on the reverse strand, counting down.
ATACAAAACATGATACGATTTCATTGTTGTAAAATATCTACACTTTTTATCTCCACTTTCGTTCTTAATCATATAGTGCAAATTCTACTTTTTGTTTTGAAATAACATATTTTGATATTTTTTAAGTATTCGGCGAAAATTTTAAAGATGTTCATTTTTCATATATAACTTAAATTATAATTTTGTTATTCCGTTTGTGGTATATCACTAATAACATTTAATCAAAAGTTGTTTTTCAAATAATGAAACATGTCTTTCATTCAGTGGAATAATTACACCAAGCAAAATAATCAATTTGAATTTTATTTTAATACCATAATTAAGATTTATTAGAAATTGTATCATTATTTCATGTAATCAAATGTGTTTTCCAAACAGAATCTTGATCCAAAAAACATTGAAGGATCACTACGGTTGATTGATTGAATTGGCATTTCCTTGGTTTTTACTTCTCTATAGGTTCTACTATAGTTAGTAGTAAACAATTTTGTAGAACTAAAATAAATTGATATTTTTTCATCCTGTCACTTCTATTGGATTAGCCCTTAAGCACGTAATTAAATATGCAAATTTTAATAGATAATAGAGTTGAATGAATCGTTTCATAATATGGTCAAACAATGAAATATTATCGTTTGATACGAGATCATTGAAATGTGGTTCTGTGGTTAAAGAAATGAATATTAACAACTATTACAGCATCATTATTAATTTCATCATATTTAAAAAATGTGCGTAATATTATAAGAGTTTTTTTTTAATTAACCAAATGCGCTTCTGATGTAGAGAATATTGACTTTCTATGGAAATTGTCTCAGCAATAATAAAAACATTTTTTTCAATACGTCTTTGATCAGGAATGATTTCGCTCTTCGCGAGCATTATAAACAATTATCAGTTTCTCAAATCTTCTTCTCTATTGGGAAAGAATAAGGATACTAGGAAAGGACTGGAGCTAGACCAGAAGTCGGCAGAGTGTTGCTTTGTTCCTATTTAGGGAATCAGTAGTAGTGATCATGAAGTAAAAATCTGAAGTCTTTATCATTTTTGTATTCTTGAGATTGATTACTTTTAAGCATATCTTCCTAGATGTCACACCTTTTCCTTTCAAGCATCTTTAAGTTAGCTGTATCGTAAGGTTATTCATTCTAAAGGTTAACAATATATCTTACATTTAACTTAAAAATTAAATGTTACATAGAAAGATTTTTTGAGTGGGGAGGGCCTTAGAATCAAATAATCATTTTAATACTACTAACTACCAATTAAATACTGATAATTTGAAGTGAAAATAAAAGAGATATAATTGAACAACGGTGAAACATTTGCTATATTTAAAATGTAGTTTACTAAGAATCGGATGCCGTTAATATTTATTTATTATTTTCTTAGAAGTCAAACCTACTCATTTTAATTCCTCTTATTTATACGTAATGGAATATTTTTACATTACTATGTGTGTTAAAATTATAATCGTTTTTCAATCGAACATTGATCCCGTTCTACCTCAACTTTTTAATAACAAAAGCAATTACGAATTTGAATAAAAAATATATCATTCAAATAACAAAACACAATTTAAAGAACTAGTGATTGTTCTGACGATGACGTGAGCCGAAATAGCTGTCAACTGTATTTTTTAAAAATAATTTTGTAGAACTAAAATACATTGCTATTTTTTTCACCGTGTTATAATGGAGTTCTACCAAGTGAATGCCAATTAAATCAATATAAAGAACCATTTACGCAATATCGCATTAGCAAGTTAGGGGCCGGTTTTGCTCATCGTGAGCATTATCCATTGATATTACATAGAATAAAAATCAAAACAAGTCTATTCATACATACAATTTTGAGTGAATAATAATAATAACAGATTTTTTTTTTTTTTAAATAATACTCGCGATGAGTGAAACAGGTCTTATTTTTGATAATGTAAATTGTGGAAATAATATTTTAAAACTATAAATTTTTAAAATTTACTATTGATATATAAATTATTTGCACCAAGAAGTGTTGCAGTTAGCGCAGAAGTTAATACATCAAAAATGAAAAAAAGTTATGAATTTTAATTTAAGTGTTTGTTATTTTTTTTCACGTAATACAATTAAGTTGTGGCTTTTTTTTATTAAACAAAGCTATTGTGTGGTTTGTTAACGCGTTTAGTATTTATATAATTAAACATTGGTGTGATATTCTCGTAAGTTTGTAATTGCTAGCGAAATAAATCGACCCAATCGATCGATCGATCTCTACTCGCCAAGTCGATGAAGTAGAGCGAGTAACGCTGGCCTGTCGTTTATTTTGGGATTCGGTCCCGCGTACTGCAATGTCACAGTCACTATCACACGGCCCCCAATGACTTAGACAGAGCAATTGCCAAATAGTTTTCACCACACGGATGAGCGTTGGACATTTTTGACGGCTCGTGAAAAGCCTTTGGTGACAGCACAGTTTCTGTGAAACATTATTGACCAAGTTTTAATTAGTTTCACTGAATGATATTTAAAATATGTCAACCGTCAAAAACTGTATTAATATAACTAATTGCCGCTAAGTTTTGATAAATCATAATGCTTAATTTAAATAACTCAGCGATGCGCATTGATGGTTACTACACGCACGTATTCAAATTCAAGCACACAATTTTCACAACTTGATTATGGATTTGTGTTTGAATCCGTGGATATTTATACTCCTTTTGGAGTACCCACCATCCGATGTTGCAAATAGAATAAATTGAGCGATTAGCTAGCCAAATACCTCGTCATAGCTTTATCGTTATGTCCATACATTATCCGATAAAACTTCTCTTGGGATAATTTCCATTAGAAGTCTATAAGCATTCATTTGAAAGCGGATATTATTACAAAAATTTTTAACTGTCTTAAGCTAACGACCCACCGCTGTTTAGCTTTTCCACAATTTTCCACAATTCTAACTGTTACACGGTATAATACAATTAATTGTAATTTATTATGTATTACTTGAACTATCAAAAATATTTATTTGGTGTTCACAAAAATACTATCGTTTTTTGACTGTTGTCTAAGTCATTTGTTATATTTGTGTTGGTATATATTTGGACGAGACATTTTGACATCAAACAAAATAATTAGAACCCTAAATTAATGAAGGAGGAATTATTGCATGATATAAAATTTTCTTGAAATAGTCGACAGCAAGTGATTTGTAAGACATTGGTAAATAGCTCAGTTGGTTCGAAAAATTTGAACACGATAATACGGTATCAATGATAATTTGGTTCTAAGCTTAACACCTATAGAAAATAATTGATAGTTGCAATAAATAAAGAAATATATTTAAAAATAAAATAGACCGCTGTATGATGCAAGAGTGATTGGAAATGTTGTCGGTTGGATCATATCGATAGACTATTTGATAATGTATTTTTTTATTGTTGACATTCTCAAACTGAAATAATAAAATATTATTTGCCAAGACAAAGAATGCAATAATTAAAAATGATAATAGCTTCTAAATTGCAATAGTTATGTAGTTATTTACATTCTGCCAGAACACCAACTGTAATAATATGATAGATGTTTTTGTAAGAGACTATCGATATAAATTCTTTATATTACTTAAAAATAATGTTCATCGTTAAATAAAACTCTCAGTTCAATATTAAGTGACTATTTTTAATAGCACAGTGGGTGATCGGTTAACGAGCATAATCCGTTCCAAGACTATGTTCGCTATCCGAATTGTTCATTAACCGATAATCGATTTACCACAGATAGAATAGATGGATTACAAAGATTCTTTTAGTCCGTTATCTGAATACGTGTTCATTGTTAGATTTGTTCGTATTCCGAATTGTTCTTTAACGGAAAATCGATTTACCACAAACAGAATAAGTCGATTAGGGATATCGTTTTAGGTCGTTATCCGAACATACGTTTGTTGTCCGCACACAAAAATTTTTCGTGATAGTATTCGTTGTCCGCTTTGCTCGCAATCTGAATTGTTCACGAAGCGATCATCGACTTAACAGAAAGAATAAGTGGATAAGAAAGATCGTTTTAGTTGTTTATTCAAATATGAGTTTGGAAAATTTATTATTGAATTTAAAAAAAACGCATTAATCGGCAAAATTCAGTAACTTTGGGATATCTTAAATCGATTAGTTGATAATGCTCGCGATGAGCGAAACGTGTCCAGATCATAAAATATATTATGGAAATAAGTACTTAAAATGAGTAAATATTTAAAATATCATACCTTTCCATCAATAAGAGATAGCTAACACCTGAAAAATTACCAAAAACATCGATCTGAAAAATATTGATAAAAAAAAAAAAAAGACATTTATCTTGTTAAATTATATAAAGAATAATTTTTATTTTGTTGTACTAATGCGAGCCATCTTTTTATAAATTAATAGACCTAAATATGTGTGGAAATTCATCATGCCACAATTTTCGTAGTTAAGCCCTTGTGTCACTGACATTTTATACTCGTTTAAGAATATATAATCAAAATTGTCTTTTATTTTTATGAGTAAAATGTAGTTACAGCAATAATTTACACTAAATACCTTTCAGATGATATATCATATTGAGTCACCGATGAAATTGATACAATGTTTGTATTTTGTCTGCGTATGTTTGAACTCGATACTATTTTTTGGTTACTTATTCGATACTTATTTATTATATTATTCGTTACTTACTCGATACTTATTGGTTAACTCGATCAATATTTAATTTAAGATTTGAGTGCTCGTTATGTCATTTTTCTCATAAGAGTCGATCTTTAGCGACTTTAGAATACAACTCTCGTTTGAAAATCGGATGAGATTCGGCAGATGTCTGCTTTAAATTTAATTATAAAAATATGTGTACATTTATTTATTTCTTCGTGATGGAATTTGCATTTTTGCACGCCATTGGCGTCTAAGAGAAATGGCATAATTAGTCGTAAATATTAAGATGGATGTGTGTGAGTTTTTAAAAGTGACATGGCGGGAACCAGCGTTCTAAATCATCACTTTGAATGTTTCCTGTTGAAAAAATTAACACAAGCACTAAAAAATATATTTTGTACATGAATGCAAAAATAATTTTTATTTTTCCGCACTTCAGGTATATTAGAGTGCTAAAAATACTACAACATAAATTAACTGATGCATATTTCGATACATGAAAAATACGCAACTAAAATCGATAGTCGAGATGAAATTTTTGAAACATTGCCAATCATGCCTTACATATCGTTGTTTTCGTTTAGTAACAGGCAATTTATTTTAATTTGTTCAATTTATCTATTCCTTAACATACGACTGTGATAATAAGTAGAGCAAAAACTTGGCAAAAGAAAATGTGTATTTACCTGCTGGCATCTATTATATATGCAATATCAGTATATTGATTTTGGGATTTGCATATTTCATGGAGAAAGAACTAACAAGCCGCTAGAGTAATATATTGAAAAAAAAGGTAATCAATGGCTTAATAAAAATTACAATCTTTTACAGATATGACATTTTATGAAACGTTTATGATCGAGATTAAATTGAGAATTAATTTAACAGTTTTATTGCTTGTACGTATAGATTCAATCGCTAATTTCATCAGGGTTAAGTTGATGTGTAATGACCCCATTTTTTCATTTCTTTAATTATGTTATATTGTAATGCCTAAATGACATATAGAGTAATTAATGAGTGGAAGTACGACAGAGATGTTCAAAAATTATCATATTCATCATATTGGTAAAATATGTAAAATTACGGATTTACGTTCGGAGATGATCTTGTTTATATACAGTAAACCCTCTTTAACAGTAGTCGAAAATCTGCTACCCGTGGGTAATTGAATTATTGAATTACCAACTTCAATATTTTCAATAACCCGCCGAAGAAATATGGATTTTTTTTAAAATCTGTATATAATAGATGAAGGAGACCTGAAGAGCTCTGATGCTAACGCGTCATAGATCTTCACGCTCCATCAATTTGTATTCAGAACTATTCACCTATACAACATTTGAAATTAAGTTCTTTCAATTCTATTTTGTCAATTCCTTGATTTTTAATGAATTGATGGAAGTGCAATGTATTAAAATTTTGAAAAAAAGCAATGTTTAGTAATATTACCAAAAATTTATTTTACTAAAAATATCATAGATATCATAAATTATATCGAAAATTGATTAGTTCGTTCATCGTGAGCACTATCAACTGATGAATCTATCAGTTGATAATAATTGCGATGAACGAATTCGGTCCTAATCCTATGTTTTTAAATGTTTAACCTGTGTGGTACTGGATGAAAAGAATGTTATATGGAACATACGCGCGGCCTGAGTTTTTTTAGAAATCTCATTTTTTATTTTTTTTAAAATAAATTTTAATATCAATTGGTACATATCAACCAAATATGCCAGTATAGTACCATTTTGTGAATGAAGAAATCTTTGTTTTTTCAAATCGTCGTCAAAATCTTCTTTTAACTTAAACTCAAAGTTTGAGATTTTTATGCATTAATTGTAAGATTTAATTTTTGAGTAAAACGTATTTCGTTTATAGTGATAGTCATCATAGTTATGAATTACCGCGAGTATCAAAATTGCCAATCCTTCAATTCTTTCTTTATAGAATGAAATCTTAATGGATTAAATATGTGATATTTTTATTACTCTAGATAAAACTGCAAAAACTTGGAATATTTTTCTTTCAAGTCGTATCAATATTATGGCGAAAATAAGACAAAATTAAACTACATCGTAAGTTGAAAATTAAAAAGGACAAGTGATATTATCTTTCATTAATATTATATTTTGAGTAATAATTTTTTTATATAAATATGAGTTTATTTTGTTTTTAATTTTTGAAGTAAATAAAACACCTTTGCTGTAATTGTTTCTACATATTGTAATACAATAAAAAGAGTCGATTTTGCTCGTGTCGAAATATTGTGAAGTGATAAAACATAAATTATAAAAAAACTATTTATATAAAATGAAATTAATAACTATCAAGTATACAAAACGAATTGTTCACGAACGTAAGAAATAATATACAGGTAATTCAAAATAGAAATAAATGAAATAAAATAATTTAAAAATACAGTTTATGATATCGACTGAAAGTGCTTGATGGAATTTCAATATCAAATTTTAATTGTTAAAACTTTGTACGATTACACATGTTTTGCAACTAACGACACAGGTTTCGCCTTTCGATATCTTCAGGCATTCTATCATACGGATGCAACAGAACTGACGTACAACAAACAGTTTGTGTCGTCTATGTACCAAAGTTATTAATCGAAGAAAAACACAATCCCCATCCGTGAGATAGAATAGCTGAAGGTGTCGAAAGGCGAAACCGGGGTCGTTAGTGAAAAAACATGTGGAATCGTACAAAGTTTTAATAATTCTAGTTTTACAAGTAGAATGTTAAGTACATCTTGAAATTGAATAATTGCTCATTTGTGATTAAAAATAAGCCAAATTAAAAGTTCATTATGAATAATGAAATAGCCATTGCCAAAAACATTAATTCGGGAAATTTCATAATCAAATACCGGCTTCAAAAAACAAATAATAAATACGTTGTCTCAGGGAACATTTTAAAATAAAAATAAAATATGTGACGCGTTTCCTGTAAACGTAAAGCATTTCGAAGAACAGAGGATTTGGACGGTTTATGACTTAAGAGTTTTGAATTATATGACAGATTTAAGCAGGCACGGCTTTTTATCTCAGTGAATTTTCATAAGATTTGAACATAGAGTTTAATTTGAAATTAACTTCCCATCTGAACATAGTTCATATATCATTCAACTTCTCTTATATACAATATAAAATTTGTATTAAATAGGCATTTACTCCGCAGAACTCCATTATAATACGGTAAAATACATTGGTATTTTTTCACCGCGTTATAAAATTTCACTATACTGAACGTTATAATCTCAAATATTGTTTTTTCGCAACCTTAAAACTTGAAGAAAATTTTGAGACGATTAGTAAAAAACTAAATACTTGAAGAAACTAGCAAAAAAGTTGTATGCGTAGTTTCACTTATACCAGTGCTCCGTAATCGGTGTGCCGCCGCACATCGATGTATCCTGCCCGACGATGCTTGGTGTGCCGCAGCGCATTTTTCTAACAGACAAAAAATTATATAAGTCGTTTATTACATAAAATATTTTGTGAAAATTTAGTCACATGGAAGCAAACATAATTATTTTTTCGCCGGATTTATATGTAATATGTAATAATTATTATTAACTAGATCTACAAAATAAAACGTGAATTTTAAAAGAAACGTAATCGAAAAACAAATTTTACAGTACTTACTTCCAAAATAAATTTTGTATGCGAAACCGGTCATGATCATACATTTATTACAAGTTGGTTGTCCCACCTCCATCCGTTATGTGTATACAGCTGCTGTTACACGGCCTCCTTCCATAACGCAATACTGATAAAAAGAATCAATTTTACTCCTCGTATTCTTGGCCCGATACCGAGCTGCACGGACCGATCATACATATATTGGGGAAATAAGTGTTGCTAAAATGTGTTTTTATTTTTGAAATAGAATGTCTCTCCTAGAAGAAATGACAGTAAACACGTTAAAAGTAATTCATTTGTATGTCACGGTGAAAAAAATAGCAATGTATTCAACAAAATTGTTAATTTTTTAAGATATAGTTGATAGCTGTTTCGGCTTACGCTATCGTGAGAACTATGCTTAAACGAACATTTTCTCATCTATATATAGCTGTGTAGAAAAGGTACACAATACATCTTCTCTCCTGTTTTAACGACCTAGCTTGTTTCTTGCTTGCAATAAAACTGAAAATTGTAAATGAAACTAAAAAGGCGGCTATATCAATAAGTTAACATATGGCACGGAAATGGTATATTACGGAAATAAAACAGCCCCCCGTAGAGGGTTAAGCAATGGCGATCGACATATATTAGTTTGTTCGTTAAGAATCCTTTGTGATAGTTGATATCAATTGATTTCCAGCTGTTCTAAAGCCACCATCTTGCAACCTTTATTACAAAGATGCAAACACTTAGGCGCTGAGTTTGAGTTAATTTTATGTGATTCCTTTATAACGTTAATTGTGATTTTTTATGTATTTGAATATTAATTCTTTTAATAGATCAATCAAAAGATCATTTTTGTTATCTGGCAACATCGTATTTCAGTAACGTCAGTTATGTAACTTAAAAACAAAAAGTAACATTTAAAATAATAAACTTAAACAAAACGATGGAACCCGTCGCTGGATAGACAACGTGTCAGTTTAAATCTGTTTTATCGTGCGTCTGTTGGAGACACGGCGAGTATTTTTGACGTCCGTTCGTCGGCTCTGTCACATTGCCAATGAAAATGCCGACATCTTATTATGCATTCGCCGGGAACAGAGATTATCTAAGTAATCTTGTAAATGATAATCCACTTATTACGAATAGCGCCCACGCCTTCTCACGCCGTATTACACAGGGGCGATTTTCAGGGAAACCAGCGCGTGCTTTCTTTCATTAATAAATGTGCCAACAAACAGATAACATCGTCTTGTTTACCAAATTTTTGTTAGCTTGTTAGGCGATTAAAATAATATACACTAACTTGACGATGTCTGTGCAACCTTATATTGACCAACAAAAATAGACGTTAGAATCGTATATTATTGATGATGGGTTTTGGCCGTTTGAAGAAGTTGGAGATCAATTATCTTGCTGTCACGTCAGTAGATCACATTGGCTGGACACTTTCCTCCATAAACTCATAATCTTGCTTCTATTTTTTTCTACCAACCAATATAATCCTGGCGACATTGTTTCGTATATGATAGATAATTTATATTCCTTCGATACGTTTCAACTTCCTACTGTCTATTGACAATAATATAATAATTATTTATCCCAATATATTCAAGATTTTTAAAATATTTCAGTCAAGTTTTGATTGTAATCTTGCTAATTAATATTTCATAATTGTTTTCAACTTTTAATGAATTTTAAATTTGGTTTATTTTTGATTACGCGTTAGTACAAATAGGTCCTTAACATTTTATCTGCAAACAATTTTACTTCGTGTAGATATATAATATATTATATGATGACCTGTTAATTAATTTCTTGGTTTTTGAACTAACGGTGTTGTACACCTGGTAATTATTAACTAAAATTAATACAGAAAGTATATTCATTCATCGATTATTATCAAAATCAGGCTACATTTCAACACAATTTTTTTAACAATTTTAATTCTATGGCATGCATTGTAATTGCACTTAAAGAAATAAAATATTTTTGTTTTAATTCTGTTTTCGGAAACGTTTTTGGATATAGAATATATTTGTTTTTCCGTCTGTTGCATACACGAAGAAATCAGATGTTTTACGACGCGTGAGCAGGTCACATAAAGCTGACCATATGAGAAACACATCCACATAATCCAGTAATATATATCAGTTGATAGTGTTGTACTTATTCAAAAACCTTTACGATATTGTGCAAAATAGCTCAATTTTTTATCGTAATCGGATGAAAAAGTAAATAATTGCTCACGATGAGCGAAACTGGTCTTGGTCTAATAATTGCTCTAATTCAAAAAAAATTGCGGACGTGTTTACACCAACTTGCTAAAAATTCATCACAATCGGATGTATGGTATAGTAACGTATTCAGAACAAAAAATTATTTTTGTAATTAAGATTTTCAACACAGTACAATCAGCCGTCTCGAAATATGTTGTTAGTTAATAAGCTATCGCGCTATTTGTCGCTTCGAATCAAACTTTAAAAGCGAAGTTAATCAGGACATTAAAGCTCACTTATTTTTTTGTTGATGTCATGTTGCTATGGATGCCATAAAGGGAAAGGAAAAAGAATTGTTTGGTTAAATTGTATAATAAGACACAAACTGTCGAAAAGCTCCATTGAGATGTGTTAGTACTTCAAATTAGCGCACTCTCTTTTTCAAGGTCTCCAAACACGAGTTCTTTGAACCGGTTAAAAAATATTATCAGTATGTTAACAGCGATGCAAATTTTTACGACAGGGTGTTTTTGAAATAATATTACTTTAAGAATTATTCAAAGAAAATCTCAAGGCCATCTTAGCATTAAAACAGTACAGTTGTTTTGAAATTTTGCACAATTCCATATGTTTTGTAACTAATGATTCGGGTTTCACCTTTCGGCATATTCAGACTTTCATCTATTCATCAGTTATGTTGCATCCTTAGGATAGAATATCTAAGATACCATGAATACAAAATTTCAAGTGGTATCACTGGATTTTTATATTTCACACTATGAAGTATATTTCAAATGATAAGAATGGCTGGGATATGATTTCACTGAAGGAACAGTCAAAATATATATTGTCGCTAAAAAAAAGCTTTCACTGTTTCATATCAATATTGTGTAGCCTCGCTGTTGGTGTTTTAATTATACTTTTGAGAAGTTTTTGTGATTAATATTTTCAGAAGGAAAATAAATCAATTATGATTCATAACTCGCGTCCCAGTGTGTCGACTCGACGGGAGCGTTGCACCGATGCAATTCGGTTGCATTCCTGCTTCGCCGTTCCCCCACTCAGAGTGAGGGCGGGCAACGCGTTGGCCAAATTGATAGCTATTCGGAGGTATTGCACTTTCAGCGATAATTTCGTGACGACACCCTTTCGTGTATGCACATCATCTTCATAATCCAACGCTACAGAACAAATTAATCACGAATTGAATCGTTGCGGACATTTTCAACAACGAAGACAATGACCACGGCTAATGAGCTATAATATATGCATTTGGTAATACTTAATAACTCAACCGTTGAGACGGCGGGTTTAAATAAAGCTGTGGATTGTATTGACCCGGGAAAAATTGATTCTATTGCATAATAATGGGTGAGTATATGACGAAAAATCGAAATAAGGCTCCATAATCTAAGGGTAAACTCCGACTCGGACATTGATCAACTACACAACTTTGATTAATAAATTTTTTTGTCAGGTTTCTTCATACCTTTCCTATTTATGTGCATAAAATTAAAAATCAACCAACCAATCCGACAAATTGTTCATTGAGATATTCTTCAAAATCTTCTTATCGAAAAAATAGTCAGAATCACTCGTTTTTCACGCTACTCCACGACTCCGACTCCACAGTCCTGGCTTAAATACATTGATAGTTAATACTTAAAAATATTTAAAAAAATCAATGCTACAACATTCGTTTTGAATATTTTATATTAGTCTATTAAATTTCTAACAATTAATTCATCACCATAACTGTTAAATAATGAAATATTTACTATTGGGTTTTCCTTTAAACAGCTCGTTAAGGAAATGGTCAAATGTTATTTCATAGACTTTTTATTAGTAATATGAATAAATAATTCTGCATAATAAAATGAAAATAACAAAGTATTTCCCCCCCGCATTTTGTCATATGTGGTTGTTGATAGGTATTTCGGCTTCCGTCATCGTCAGAACTCTCGGAAAATTGAAAAATAAAAGTTATAACCAAGATTATGATCCTTAAATGAGCCAATGAACATTTATTCATCACACTTAGAAAAAGTTTGCAAATAAAATATCAAGCACTTCTTACAAACAAACATGGACTGAATTTGGTGTGTGACGGTACTATTATTATATCATATTGAATTTTAGTTGGGTACGCTTAAGATATTTTAATAATCTAATTTGAATTGTTACAACTTGTACGATTGCACATGTTTTATCACTAACGACCCAGTTTTCGTCTTTCGGCATCTTCAGGCATTCTATCACACGGTCAGTTCTGTTGCATCCGTGTGATAGAATGCCTGAAGATGCCAATAGGCGAATCTCGGTTATTTGTGAAAAAACATGTGGAATCAATATGTACTAATCAGTAATCAAAAATTAGACACTAACAGTCCTCTACGACTATTCAGTTGTGATTATAATAATTTGAATTGTTGAAATACTACCATTTTTTAATTAATTTTAATGTAATGTTATTCCACCAAAAAGTGACAATTATAATAGCTCCTTAAAAATAATATGATAGAATATTTGAAAAATATTTTACAACATTTAAAATTACAAAAACAATTCACAATATCAAAGGCGGTTGGTACCAGAAATCCTCGTCAAGTTTCGTTCTTCTCGTCTTCCATTACCAGCGCAAGATATAATGCCAGCACTTATGCAAAACCCTCCGCAGCCTCTCAGCCTAAGATACACCTCTCTGCCCCTCGAGTTCCCCTCGCGGGTGAATGAATCATAAACCGGGTCTCGAAGCCGGGGTCTCTTCCTCGCCCACTCGACCAGACGGCTGTTTCCGCCGCCACTTTATGAATGCTCGGCTCTGCGAAAATGCACTCGTGACGATGCGAATATATTGCGTTTTTTATCGATCTCATTCGTCAGAAGTGTAAAGAAGGAATGTTATTGTTGAATGAAACCGCATTTTATAGTATCAAGAATTTAAGAAAAAGTGGAATAACGATGCGTAGCGCCATCGATTATTGAGTTGTCTGGCAACACTCAATTTGTCAATGGAAAAAATATAGGTAGGTAAATATGTTACATTAGCAATTAAGCAATTACTTAAGTTGTAACTATCTTTGATTTTACATAATATAATGGCCATTTTCGTTTCCTTAATAACAGCTTAATAAAGCTTAATAACAAAAAAAGGGTCGTAAAATATATACACGAAATTTTCATGTTCTGCAGATAAAATTCTTAAATTTAAATTGAAAATGGATTACACTGTTGTTCTATTTGACGTGCCATGAAATTCAACACAGGTTTCGCCGCTTCGAGAACCATCTTAGAATCATAAAACCACCCTTTTTTCCGTTTTGGAAAATTTGACTCAATGCCCTCTACAAGTGATGACTTACAATTCAAGTCGTCACATCGATTATAGATGAAAAATTAGACGTGTAATCCTAAATTGCAAAGGAATTAATAATTACAGTCCAATTTTAGCTAACATTAAAAAATGCGTTTTAATAACTTGAGGTCACAGTGGTGTCATTCGAATTATAAAGAAGAATCAATGCCGCTTCTTTAGCAGCATTCGAATCCAAAAGGTTAATATTTTAGATTATTACCGAGATCGTTCATGTCCCAAAAGTTGCACGGTGTAGGTAAAAGTTATAGCAATAATAATAAAAAATAAAATTTTGTTTATTGTCTAAAATGAAATACAAAATAATGTGTATAATTTCATAAATTAATAATTTATTATATTGACTGTAGGTGTTTGATGGAACTCCAATATCAAACTTAAATTATTGTTACTTTGTACGATTCCACAACTTTTGTCACTGGCGATCGGGATTTTGCCTTTCGGCATATTCAGGTATTCTATCACACGGATGCAACAGAACTGACAATTGGATCTGTCACATCCGTATAATAGAATTCCTGAATATGCCGGAAGGAATACCCGGACAAAGTGACAAAACATGTGGAATCGTACAAAATTTCTAACAATTCAAATTCAAAAAAAATATATTTTATCCATGGCGGATTATCTCATAATTTACTAATTTAGAATAACGCTCAAGTTACAATTCCAAAAAACTACTAGTTTTAATGTGACTTTACAATAAAAGATTAAAATGAAAGATCTGATGTATGTTAGATTGTTAAATAAAATCGATGTAATACAAACATATTGAGATTTCGTAAAAGGCTAGATTCTTAAAATCCCAATACCTTTTTTGCTTGTTGTATACTATTATTATAGTATATTTCTAGGCGTGAGAATTATTGACTGTCAATAATTTTCATTAGTTGAAGAAAGCTTACGTAAATATCGACGTCTTCTTTTGAAAACAAACGGTTTATTTAAACACACGATAAACAAAGTGTCTTTTCAGCCATAAATCATGTTTACTGAGGTGTAGCGGCAATTATTCTCACTCTTATGTTTATTATGTAACAGTTTCGCTATTTTGCCTCTAGATCTGCTATCGGAAAAATTATCACTACATTAGTTCACAAGTGGTCACTAGCAAATAATACGACTTATGTTAATAGAACTAACAAACAAATGTATCACACACGTCTCTGCAAATAGTCACAAATGCATTTCTTACCATATTGTGGTTTGAATAACTGAAAACTTGATTTTTTAACGGCTTCAGAAGAACTTAGACTGCAACAGAGTGTTTTATAGTGATGTATATTATAATTTTAATGCATCGATCTTGAGATTGTATTTAAATTTTTCATATATTTTTTTTTATTTTAATATTTAACAAAAATACGAATATTTAGTTAGTTAGTTATTTATTTCTTATTAAGAAGTTAGTTAGATATTAATTTCAAGTTAATGATATATTTTACTACCTTTATATTTCAATCAATTAAAAAAAATTGTAATATGTAAGGTGAAAATCAAGTTTTTTGAATTCATATATTTCCAGGATGAGTACAGATTGGACAATACTGAGTATGGAAACTAAGAAACACTGGCTGTTTTTTTTTTCGGAAAACTTTATTTTTCGCATTTGAACTATTGAAATTTCTACGATTTCACATTTTTATATTATAACTTATGACCCGGGTTTTATCTTTTGGTATCTTTAGGCATTCTATCTTACGGATGCTACAGAACTGTGTCATTTAGTGACAAATTGTGCGGCACAGTACACAATTTTTACACTTCAAATAAAATTAAAATTCAATCAAGAATCTTCAGTTCATATCAAAGAATTTTGTTAGTGTTCGTAATGCGATATTAAGATTTAAAATTGCTCAAGTTTGAATCGTTTGGTGTTGTGTATTTCATCATGTTTTGTCACTTCTGTTATGGGTTTCACCTTTCGACATCTTCAGGTATTCGAAAGTACCTTAATTCATTCACTCAATTAAATGTCGATTTTAAATTTACGCCAAGCAAAGTTGATTGATACATTAAATTGTAGAGTACTCTCCCAGTCCCTATATTTCGTTCAAAAGTAGTTGGAGAAGGTACCCATAGAATTTATACCCAGAGAGATCATTTCAGCAATTTTCAAGAGAGGGCATCAAATGTCGCTATCGTGTTTTTTTTAATATTTCGTCTTTTTGTGTTAGCCAGCACAGAAAGGACCAAGTTTGTTTCTTAAGGTTTAGTGAGACAAAATGCCCTCTCAATTAATGACGTCTCTGCTACCACCAGAAAATTGCGCGCACAACTAATTTTGTAATTTCTCTAAGAAAATTACCTGTATCATCGTTTTGTTGTCGTTTTTGTAATATCCTGACTAAAGGTAAATATAGGTAAAAGTTTTAACTTCGTAGTTGTAAAGAATTGATATGTTGGGTAAAATGACGGAACCTTTTATCTGTAGTTTTGTTATGGCAAATCGATGCTACATATTTCATTAAACAATAACGACCGCTGTTGTTTTATGATGGACGTAAGCTTACAAAAATGATTCAATGTGTATTTGGTAGCGAAGAAACACGACCCGAAACTGGATTACAATATCGCGTGCTTCTGTGAATTATATAATACGAATCCATACTGATATGTTTCATGAACCAAATTAAAACTGTTTTTCGTGGTCGATTCTTAACAAACATGACTATTTTATAAGCTATAGCCAATAAAAAGAGTTTATTTAATTATTATATTAAGATAAAAATCAAGAAAAGTAAAGCTTCAATAGATAATTAAAAATAAATAAAAACACATTTTTTAATATTATTTTCATAATATATTTTACGATCAACTGACAATAATGTTCACTAAATTATTATTGACAATATCATGCCTTTCCATCAAGGAGTGAAAATTAGAAAATTTAAAATATTCAATAGATAAACTAGAAGAACAATTATTTGCAAATGTATGTATCCTTTAAATCGGCGCTCGGCAACCGGTGTGCCACCAGATGATGTTTGGTGTGTCGCAGCACATTTTTCTAACAGAAGAAAAATCATATAATACGTCTCATATGCAAACAAAAATAGTTATTTTTCGTCGGGATTATATTTCATACGAAAATAAATATTATCCACACGATCTACAATATAAAATATAAAATTATAAGAAACAAAATTGTACGTAAATAAAGTAAACAATGCAGAATGAATGAGTTTTAACAAATGCGTCGATGTTGCATATTCTGTTTTTTATGAATATTGGCTTGTGGTGTGACGCTTTTTTTTTTAATAAAAGCGTTGGTGTGCCGTGGAAGACAAAAGGTTGCCGAACACTGTTTTACATAATAAATATATTGTCGAGTAATTTTTCAACAATTTTGTATTATGAATATACTGGTTTTACTCTGACGCAATCGACAGTTGATAATGTTCGTGTTGAACGAAATTGGTCTCGATCTTAAAAATATTATATTTAATTAATACCAAGCGAAGAAAACTTTAGAAAACACAGCTGACACCTTAATAGTGTATTTATTTATCTAAATAAAGTTAAAATCAACAAGAAATTAAGTTAAGAGGGAACTAATATAAAAAAATGCCAGAAGTTTTATCTACAAAAACAGCAGATGTGATAAATTCATTTTTTTTCATTAGATGATTACACATAATATCGTCGTTGCAAAAGAGCTTTCATGTTTTCAAACAAAATTGCCCGGTTTGTAGCTGTTTTATAAAATGTGACATTTTTTTGAGAGCTGATTTGTGAGGGCTTAAATTTTATTTTTAATCTATTTTACTTCGTATAGATATATTTTGTGCATCAATAGCTCACAATTTTGCTAAATGCAATCTAATAATTGGTTTTAGTGATTTCTAAAAATTTAGGCTATTCATTTATTTTCATTCTCTTGATAGTTTTTTTTTAATAACAAAATACTATGTTGAGAACTGTTTTAATAATTTTATAATGTCACGATCAGGACAATATGTTTATTCATACTAAACATTGTGTTTTATTATTTATACATAATTATTTTCCATCCTGTTTGATGTCAGCTAATGCATAAAAATTAGAACACTAGTAAAAGTTTTGATCGGTTTCAATTTCGTAATTTGTGAAAATCTGTTAAAAAATATATGTTGAAATTTCTTATTGTGTTTATGTAATGCCAGTGAAAAAAGCACAAACAACTCGGATCGGTTGTCTCATTATAATGACCAATACAGATTTTTTTATTTCGTTGAAAACATGAAATGATTATTTGCGTATTTATGTGGCCAGCAACACGGCAATCGGACGTAGGCAAGCAACTTCAAAGTCAATGCCAAAGTCATTTCACGTAGGGAAGTATAAAAAGAAAACTGACATATAATATATATAATTATTTTTAATGCAAGCCACACCGCCAGCTGGTCGCGTTCATTAGAGAAAATCTTCAATACGAGTGGATTTCACGAAAAAAAACGGCCGAGGTATTTTCTCATGTAATGTTTTTGCAAAAAAATTAAAATTTTTTACCGACGCAGATACGTTAATTCAAATATCGAAAATTGAAAAATAAATTTCTTTTTTTACAAAACATTTATTCTATATTTAAAAAAAATCATAAGTAATTATTAGGAACGTTCAACAAATTAACAACAGTAATTGAGTGTAACTATTTCTATGTTTTTCAATTAATTTTTCTATAAAAATACTAATATAAAATTAAAACAATACTTGTCGTTTCAATTTAACTTAATTAATATTTTTTTATAATATACGATATCGGTTGTGATTTTTGAACACTGGGAGTCGTGTTGTTGGTTAAAGTCGGAGTGTATAACGACCCCAGAACCCTGGTTCAAACTACATTTTCTGTACGACTGTATCTATATTTTTTCATCTACAAGATTACGGTCAAATATTAACCTTCTGACTCTTTATGTCTCAAACGTTGAGACGGCTGATTGCAGTGTGTCGATAGTTTACACTCAAAAATATAAGGTATACAACAACGCTAACTTTGTAATGAAATATAGCTTTATTTGGTCAGATAATTTCTGTATGTTAGGTTAGCACAAATATTATTGAATTATTTTTTTAAATATTCAGTGTCCGAATATTTTTAAATGTCTCAGCTGGGAACAGGTTAAGCGGTAACTTAAATTATATTTTTTTTATATGAAAATAAATTTTATAATACTTAAATCCTGAAGGGAACTCAAATAAATAAGAGAGATAAAAAATGGATCAAAAAGAATTCTCTTCTAAATTAAAAAAAAAAAATAGCGGTCGTGTCTATGATTGCACCAGTTACCACTGATTTTTTCCAGGTAAAATTATTCAAGGCCTACCTTTTTCTACGTTAGTGGTAAATTATCATTCGTGCACATATTATTTGCATGAAAGATCACTTCAAATTGAGATGGACAAATTATTATTATTCGACTTTGCATTTAATAAGCAAAAATAAATATTTGCATTGTCAGCTCACCTAAAGTGTAAAAATCTGCGGCATTAGAACTTTTGTATGTAATATAATCCTACATATGACTAGAGTCAGAACTCCTATATAATAATGGTTATTTTAACTTGAATTCATCGCCATAACTGTACTAAAACGTAATTTAGATAAACCATAAACATACTTGCTTGAAAGATATTTACAGTAAATTTTATCTTACATATTTTAGTTGATAAATTTGATTGATTAAATTGGAATTTACTTAGTAGGATTCCTTAGTTCTGATAACGGCGTAAACCGAAATAGCTATCAACTATATACCTAATTTGAATTGTTAAAACTTTGTACGATTCCACATGTTTTGTCACTAACAACACGGATACAACAGAACTGACTAACAATTCAAATTTGATATTGAAAATTCATTTAGTATCTTCAGACGATGTTTTTCAATGTGGAAACTGTTAAGTTGTTAGTATTTTCAATTAAATAAAAAAATGTATATCATTTCACTTTAAAATAAATGCGTTGAATTTTTTATCACTATACTGATGATGTCGTGCAGCTGAAATAGTTATTTAAACAAATTTATAAAATTTTCGTAGGTGTCAATAGCTTACGACTCGAGAAATTTATAACCATATTCGTTCAATGTAGAAAGAAGGTATTTTTAATGGAACATATCCGAACAGAAGTTGTTACACGAGAACTGGTTGTAACAACTTCTTCAAAAGCTTGATTACACAACTGATATTTTTCACGGATATATTTATGCATAAATATAAACATAACACTAGTGATTAAATAATCAAACTCGTTGTTCGCCGTTTTATGATCGGATGGGTAGGAGGAAATTTAAGACATGCATGCTCTGAAATATGAATGACTACATAAATTAATCGCAAATTCAATCTGGTTTGCTTTAACTTATCATAAAGATTTTTTTACATTCTAGCGCAAAGAAAATATTATCTAATAGTCTTTTAAAAGCTTTCAAGAAAGGAATGTAAAATAATTGTTGTCTATGATTTTTTTCAAAGCGATAAATAAAAAGGTCATCCGTGCTTTTGAAAGGTGAAATCGTTTCGTAGTGACAATTTTAAAAACTTACACGGTTCCAATTTGATGTTGAAATTGATCAAATGATATTTTATTAGAAACCAAATTATTTAAATATTTTTGAGTAATATTAACCATAAAACCATTTTGTACAGCTTGGGAAAAAATTGAAACAAATTTACCTATTCCATTATAAAAAGGAATACTGTTTTAGGTTTATTCCATATTTTTTTTATTAAACATTAAAACAATATAATATCAACTATTTTTTAAATGTTTTTTATATATTTTATGCATTATTTAAAACAAACTCGATAGCTCTGATAAAGCAGGAATTTTAATAATAATTGTACTTAAAAACCACTAACCAGATTTCAGAGAAAATAAAATTCGCTGAAATATTTATTTTATAATAGACCAGGAGAATACAATTATAATATATACCTTTATTATTATTACGAGTTATCCTCAAAACAAAAAAAGGCCTGATTTGTTTCGGTGACGTGTATATTGTAATAAATTTGCTTGCATCACTATTCGTCATATTCAAGTGGCAAAAAATTCGATTGTGATAGATTTTTTAGCCTTTTATAAGCAGGTAAAAAGGTAGCTATGAAATATATTATATTTGGCAACACTGCATTGAGTGTCATATTATCACGTTTTTTACTTAGTACTCGTAAACCCTAATTGCTTATATTTAAGTGAGGAAATGATTCACTAGCAGAAGTGGGATGGAACCGGATATGCGATTATCGGAAACCTATTGTTCCCGCGTTGCATAATGGTAGCCATTTGCATTTACGCGGGATGGACGCTCCCTGATGCAAAAATGCATTGATTGTTGTAGAAATGCGGCCATATTGATTGATTGTAACGACGGTCGATTATATTGATTGATTAGAAGATTATCAAGGATAGTCATATGGCTTATTTTAAAACGAAGTAGAATTTATTATCGAAGAACAGCAAACCGAAATTGAACGCTTTCATATCAATTCATTGTTTTACGAAAGATATGTTGATGATTTATTATATTTTTTTTTTATACTACATGCTTGTGTTTTAAATATGGATACAATATTTCACGCCCTTGACTTATTCGAAAACCTCTTCAAAAACGTTTTGCAACCCTTAATAATTAATTTTATAATACTATATATAATTTTAAATCATGATATGCAACAATGAATTGTTTTAATTGATTAAAACAAATTTAATAAAAAAAGACTTACAACCCCCCAAAAATCCAAACTATCACAGTATTTTTGATTGTGGACATAGAGGCATTGTGAGATGACAGCTGACAGTTGATTATTGTTTGATTTTAAATGATCTACAGTAGTTTTTAATTTTCATTGGAAAATAACACTATTTTAGGTACCCGTGGAGTGTTAACGATGTACGCAATTTTTGTCAATTTGTTATTTCTTTGCAATAATTTTTGCCGCTCCACAAATGTGCCACCCCGTGCATTGCCACGCTGCCATCTTCTAGATTTGAGCCTGTTTTATACTCGTACCCATTTCAGATATGCTAACATCTGGTATGCAAAACGTTAGACTGGAACTTAATGATGCAGCTCGAAAATAAAGCGGGCAGCTAAAAATTCAAAATTGGAACGAGCATTTCGCATAATCGATGTAATGGCCAAAAACAATATGATTGTATTGATTGCCAAAACTCTTCAGCAGAGTAGAAGTCATCGGTAATGTTTGAAGTGTTATGTCATAATACACTGGCGAACGAATTCTGTAATTTAAATGTCATTTAACATGTTATTAGTGAAATTTTGTAGCTGTTACGCAATGTTTTTAAGACATTATTGTAGTAGAAAATTTTGAATTACGTGGGGCATCAAATGCAGAACAATTTCAAAATTCGAACCAACACAAACTCTATGATTGTTTCAGTAATAATTAGTGTTGCGACAATATGAAATTGAAACGTGTCGCTTATTAATATTGCCCGCTAGAATAACATTATTTATTTACCTATAAAATAACACAGAGTTTTGTGACCATTTAGTTTATAAAAAAACAATGTTTCATTGTGTCATTTCCACGCGATTTTTTTCCGACGAATTATTAACACATGCACAGTTATTTTTAATTTCACACTATAATGTATTCGGTATTTTTAGATAGGTTTAAAAAGTAAATATTGATATTTAAATATCGTTTAGTATCGATTACGTTGATTGCATTCTAAAATCTCTTGCTATGCTAAAAATATGCACAGTAAGAATGTTTTGTTCATCGAAATATTTTATACCATGAATTCTGAATTTGGAAAAGGTATTGAGATTTTTTTTTTAAGCAACGCTTAAATTTTAATGATTATTTTCATACATATATACATTTGAATTTAACCGAAAATATTATTGTATGTATATTGAATATTATGTAGAAAGGACTGTAGATAAGCAAAAGCACGTTTTCGTAATGATTTTGAGCCGAAAATGAAATTAAATACACACTGTTCTTTTTTTTGGTCAAAAATTTCACTTGTTCTCATTTTTCTCACAAAAATGAGACGCTTTTTTACTTTTCGTCGATGTGATGATATCAATTTAAATAAAGTAATACTTCGCTGAACGTATATCTAATATTTTAATAAGTATAAAAAAAGATATATTTATTATTTCAAAGATAGTATTAAAAAAAAAACCCGAATCCATGGCAAATATAATTACAAATAAAGTGAATCGATTTCACGTTCTTTGATTAACAAACATATTTTGCAAAATCAAGCTAGCGAGGTGTGATGGATTATTTGATTTTCAATTAAGGCTTAAAGATTATTTAGATTGCACTTCTTATTATTATTGTAAATATTTAAATGATATTATCGGCAAAAGTACTTCTTTATTTAATCATTAATTTATTTATTATCGTTTTTCTGTTTCAAAAACGATCATGAAATAAGGCTAGGCTTATGAAATGAACAAATAATTAAGAGTTAAGTTTTTATGTAACAAGCAAAAAACAACGTAGACTTATCGAGTATCAAAAAATAAAAACTGCTGTTAGTAAAAAAATAACATTATGCAATAAAATTAACTTCTTCCTTCGCTTGAATGAATACATGTAAATGGACACCATTGCATAGTTCGTTTTGATGAAAAAAGCGTCAATAGCCGATTCGCATACTTAGAAACTATAAAAAATTATAAAATTGCACATGGAATGTTTTTTTTTGTTACTTCCCGGAGAATACTTCAGTAGACACTAATATGATACCTTGCAAAACAATCCTCATGTTTTTTGTTTTATTTATCTGTCTATATGCATTTTGAGTTGATTGAATTGAGTTGAGTAAATTGGTGACTATATATTAAAAATGTCCGATGTAAAAATCACCAAAAACGAATTTATAAATCAAAAAATATGTCGTCCGATTATTTCATAACATATTGAATTTTATTTGTGTACGTTCAAAATATTTTAATAATTTGATGTTTTGACAACACCGTATAATCGTTTGGTCACTTCACATCCTGTGTGGAAGCAAATACAAGGACAAAACTGCACTTTGCATTATTCGAAATTCAACTCACTACACACACACACAAACAAACGAAGCGGGTGGTATTCCAATTTTAAATAATAATCGAAATAAAATGAGATTTTAATTTTTCTTAGACCAGAGACAACAATTTTCAAAAATGACAACTCACCAAATGAATAAATTAAACACAAGTAAATAATTTTACCAAACTTCAAAATATTGTCTCTGCGCTGTTCTCGTTCGAATTTTGAATCTATATGTGGTTACTTTTTGAACTGAAATATGTTTTTGACGTTTGTCATAGCTCGTTTACTTAAAAAATTCTACTTGATTATCTCAATGGATGGCTACTTTTGAAGTTATTTGAATGTTGTATATTTTTTATAGGCATTATTTGTAATACGTATACGACAATCTCCTGCGTGTAAGCGAAAAAAGACACAAAATAACGTCGCGTTATGTTGAAAAGGAGAGATTCGCTACCCATATGTATTGGAGCTTTATTTCTGTCTTATATTTTATTTTCACTGAAAAAAGAACTTTGTCAATTCTAGAGACGATGTCGTGCAAATCGTCAAGTTAAATGGTCGGTGTACAGCCAACCGTTGACCGTCTTCCGCAGGCTTAAATTCGATTTTGCCGAAAAGAAAAGAGAAGTACAATGGCGGGAAAAATGGTCGCGAGAGTCTTTCGGAAGGATTTGTGTGCGGTAACCTCGACGTGCCTGGGCGGGGTGGGGTGGAGGGAAGTGGAGGAAAGAGGCGGGAGGGCTAAATTAGGGTTTGCGCATGCTCGACAAGCGCCGGAGTGGGGGGACGGACCCTCAACGAGCAGAGGGCCGTTGCATTTACGATCATTCCACGCTTCAGCGTTTGCTTGGAGAGTCGCTAGCTGCACAAGGTAAGCTATCCGGAAAAACTTGACAATTTTTCTCCCAACGGCTGAACCTTTAAACAAATTTAAATCGAATCGAACAATATAACGAAAAAAAATTGCGGCAATTTTCCGGGATTTTTCCGAATTTTCCAACTGTAAAATAATCGGCCATTATTCAAAACTTAAAAAAAATTCGAGTGAAATCAAGTGAAAGATTTTTCGGCTTAAATTGGTGAACCTTTAGTGAATAAAGTCTCAAGTTTACAATTAAAATTCGGTTTCGTAAAACCTCATTTAATTTATCGAGTTTTCCGGAAACACTTACGGCTTCATGAACGTTACGCAATCTGGCCGTCCTTCGATGTAACTCAAAGCTGAAAACTTCCCAACGCAGTAAAAACAATTTTCAATCAACAACTATTATCGTTCCGGTAAAATTTAACTCGACCTTTAGAATCAAATAATACGCTTGTTTATTTGATACGCCGTGACTTGAGGCATTTCTAATATTAATTAATTTGTTTTTCCAAGCATGATACCGGGAAAGCTATGCAAACTAACAAAATATGTTACGCGTAAATCAAATTAAGAGACACGCTTATCTTTCATCATTATTAAAAATTGTTTACTGATAACGCCAACTTTTATTTCAAATTTGAATAGTTAAGCCTTCATATCTAGACATCAAACAACCGGTGACGTGCTTTTTTCAGTTGTATCTTTCACAAAATCTAATAAGTTATTATCTAAGATTAAATTATCTTGGAGTGTGCACCGGTGCATGAGATTCAAATCATTTTCCAATCGTTATTAAAGCGATGTTTTATTACTATAAGACAGCATAAAGAATCATCTCTTTATGCAAAGGCGTCTCTTTAAGAATTTTCTTTTTGCAAAACGGCAAAAACTTTTCGAAATTATAATATTTCTTTTCTCACCGTAGATCTTTTTCAGTGACTTAAAATTATACAGGTGAATTTTTAAATTGAAACAGTTTATTTATAAATTATTTTATAAATAAACTTCAGAAAGCCATTGACTTATCCTGTAATCGGAAAGTTGGCAAGTGTCTGCGAGATAACAGCAACATTGGTTACGTTAGCATTAGCGCGGGAATATCGTCTTCGAGAGTTTGCGCT
Source organism: Himalopsyche japonica (assembly GCA_028555115.1). Taxonomy (NCBI): domain Eukaryota; kingdom Metazoa; phylum Arthropoda; class Insecta; order Trichoptera; family Rhyacophilidae; genus Himalopsyche; species Himalopsyche japonica. The sequence continues at coordinate 164,228 of JAHFWJ010000465.1, read as the reverse complement.
GCCGTCAATTCCAGGATTCAAATTGTGCCGCCAAGGATTCCGATTCATTTATTTGAGAGGAGTGTGCGTGTCATCGATCGGGTTGCGTGCACATCAACCCCGTCCTATAGAACCCGCCCCCGGAACCCCCGGCCTGTCTGCGATCCCGTCCGCGATTCCTCTACGCCACCCCTTCATACAAATAAGCGGTCCCTCTTCATTCCCGGCCGTGTGACATTCAAACAAACAAAAATAACACAAAACAATCCCCAGTAGTGTATATGTAGTGATTCTTTTACTAATTTGTTTTGTAGTGTAGTTGTTATTAAAATTAGTATTATTTATTTACGATGGGCGGCTGTGCTTCAAAAGATAAAGAGTGTAAGCCAGTGGAAGGCGCGACAGAAGGGTGTGTATCTGACTCCATGGTTTTCCTATCTAGGTGAGCCCCGTGGCACCTCAAAAAGTAGCAGATTCGCTGTGATGTAGTAGGCATTTTAAATAATATTCTATCATTCGGTAGTTGTCTAGCCGGCTTGTAAAATGCCGGTATCGGCTCTTTAATTTTTCCTGTTGCTCTGCATAATATTAGCCCGCCATTCTTAAAATGATCTATTTTTACTCATATGACAAACGGGAGAGGCTTTGTACCACTGTATTAGCCGGTAATCTACGCGAAAATGTGAATTTTCAATTCTTATAACAATAGTGCTTGTTTCGCTTGCTTTGGACGCTTTTAGCGGTAGTCTGTAGGTATTTCTTGATTTATTTTGGGGTTTTTCACATGTATACCTACATATTAAATAAGCAATAGTTTGCGCTTATTCATATATTTTCCGACCTCTTTATATAATGTAATGCTTATTTCTAATTTGTTTCTCCGTATTAAAATAATCTACGTAAAAAAATCATTTAAATGAGATAATTACTTTATGAAGTAGAACAATTTTTAACTCCGCGGCCGTCGCGACGCGCAGTCCCCCAATCATGTGGCTTAGCAAATATAAAACGAGGAATGCTAATTTTTAAATAAATAATAATAATTTGTTTCTATATGCATGTGATAATATCTGAGTGCTATTTAACAATTAAGCTATAAAAATAATTTTGTTTGTTGCACAAAATTAAAATTAAGAAAACATGTTTATTTTTAGAACATTTACCTACACTTTCAGTAAAAAAATAGAATTTCGATCAATACAATCAGTATATAAGTATATAAATTAATAATTATAATGCTGAATATTTTAATATATGGATACTTAATCAACGAAGCAATAAAAATGCATACCCATTTGCCATAAATTTCAAATATAGAACGTAGAAATTTTTAAATATTTTGTTTGGAATTAAAACAGTGTAGTGTCGTTGGCGTCAAGAAAACGTATCCTACCTTACAAAATTGATTGTCGTGTAAATTTTCTCAAATTTCTTGTGAACGTTATATTTTATATTAAAAATGTGTTCAAAGGCGGGTACTACGATGCAAAACGGGTCTTCAAAAAAAATGACGAATGGCTCAACGTAAATATTATTAAATCGTATTTATATATTTAAAAAAAAACGCTCTAAGTAATCATCGCCGGCTTAAAAATGTCGCGGTTCGTGTGTATATTGACGTACATCACCATACTTTGCATCTCAAGAGTTTTTATGAGGGATATTTATTATTTTTATAGGAACAAATCAAACACAATGGTCGATGCCGCAGTTCTTGAAAAGCTCGAGACTGGCTTTGCCAAACTCGCGGCTTCCAACTCCAAGTCGCTGCTGAAGAAGTTCCTCACCAAGGAAATCTTCGATAGCCTCAAGAACAAGAAGACATCCTTCGGATCAACTCTCCTGGATGTCATCCAATCTGGTAAGATCATTAAGATATATTATGTGATTGTAGATTTTTTACTACCTACTTGTCTTTGCAAGTATTTTTAATTTGTTTTATATCAAAGCTTTGATCTGCCTTTAGAGATTCAACGTTTTCAATAATCTTATAATATATCGCGCACTCTATATTCTGTAGCAAGTATTTGATTATCTATAAATTATCATTAAATGGAAGTTTTAAGTATTCATATCAAGATTTGGACTGATATCTTGTAACTGTTTAAAGTTCTCTATGTGTATGAACTTAACGTTTTTTTATTATTATTTTCAGGTCTTGAGAACCACGATTCAGGTGTCGGTATCTATGCTCCCGACGCTGAATCTTACACCACCTTCGCCGATCTTTTCGACCCCATCATCGAAGATTACCATGCGGGATTCAAGAAGACCGACAAGCACCCCCCAAAGAACTGGGGAGACGTAGACACTCTTGGAAACCTTGACCCCGCCGGTGAATACGTCGTTTCCACCCGCGTCCGTTGCGGTCGCTCCATGGAAGGATACCCCTTCAACCCCTGCCTCACCGAAGAGCAGTACAAGGAGATGGAAACCAAGGTATCCTCCACCCTCTCCGGATTGGAAGGAGAGCTCAAGGGTAAATTCTACCCCTTGACTGGAATGTCAAAGGACGTGCAGCAGCAGCTCATCGATGACCACTTCCTCTTCAAAGAGGGAGATCGTTTCCTCCAGGCCGCCAACGCTTGCCGTTTCTGGCCCAGCGGTCGCGGTATCTACCACAACGACGCTAAGACCTTCCTCGTATGGTGCAACGAAGAAGATCATCTTCGCCTTATCTCCATGCAGATGGGAGGTGACTTGGGACAGGTGTACCGCCGTCTCGTGAACGCCGTCAACGACATCGAAAAGCGCGTGCCTTTCTCCCACAACGACAGGTTGGGATTCCTCACCTTCTGCCCCACCAACTTGGGAACGACCGTCCGCGCCTCTGTGCACATCAAGGTCCCCAAGCTCGCCGCCAACATGGCCAAGCTCGAAGAGGTCGCCGCCAAGTACAGTCTCCAGGTCAGGGGAACCCGCGGAGAGCACACCGAAGCCGAGGGCGGAGTCTATGACATCTCAAACAAGAGGCGCATGGGTCTCACGGAGTACGACGCCGTCAAGGAGATGCACGACGGAATCGCCGAGCTCATCAAGATCGAGAAGGAGATGTAAGCCATCGCACCACACCACTGACACATACCAGCGACATTACGTACCGTTCAACCTCTGCCGACCACCGGTTCTCCGTCGTCAACTCTACCACCCATCGTCGCCGGCAGAGCGTTGCGGATCATTTATCGTGTAAATTATTTTAATTTATCTTCTATTACTATACTTTAAATACGTTAAATTAGTTTTTATGATAATATTGTGTTACTAAATTAATTTTACCCAGCCTGGCTTGGATGTTTGCGCTTGCGTAGTTCCGGACCGGCGACCGATCGCCGCCGGAATCCAAAATTGTATATTTTCGCTAGACGATCGGGCTTTCTAGTCGATACTGACTGAACTTGTCTTCTGTGAGGACAGTCGAGTTATGGAGAACTGCACAATGGATCATATTTGAATGTATGATTAGGAAACTCATGTCATCTGTTACCATCATGATATTAAAAATACCACAAGGGTAAAAAATAAAGACATTATTAATAAAACCAAACAATGTTTTTTATTTTCTATTTATCTTATTTATCAATTGTTCTCATCCTTTCTTCCCGATACATATACACACAAGTCAAATTGCATAACGATGTATAAAAAGAATATTAAAACATTTGAGAAAATTCCTAAATATTTCTAATCCATTCAAAATAATAAGTTTCATTTTACTATACCGAACACATACAACGCCGCTGAAGTCATACAAAAAGTTGCAATGATTTAATTTACAAAGCTTAGTCGAAACTGATTTTGGAAAAATATCAGTAAGCTATTAAAAAGTAGCTGGCTACAAAATCAGAATATTTTTCTTTGTATTTTATTGTCATCAAATTTATAGTATTATAGAACAATTAACGAGAAAATAATGACATGGGTGTTAACGTATGTATAATATTTACATAGAATTGAGAATTTTGAAAATCTATAGCATATTTATATGAAATAAAAGACATCATATTTGTATACAAGAAGTAGGCAACGTAATGATCGTGTAGGTAAATAAGGCAAGTAAAATGGTTTAGACTGACATCTGTGGACAAAAATCAATACTAAATATTTTTTTAACAATTCTTTTATTCTTGCTAAGTTTTAAATTTTAAAAATGTACCAGATGATTGATGCATGCCATATTATATTATTCCACTGTTTTTTTCTGTACATCTAGTATATCGTAATTGGCATGCTTAAACAGACATTTTTGTCAATAAATTTATCCAATTCAACTAAAGTGTCACATTTACTTAGTAAGGTTGCAAAACAGTATTTTTTTTATTCTCAATTAAAATTATTATTTAATAATATTTAAGATCATCAATGTTTATCCCAATAAAAACGGAATGGAGACAAGTTAAAGCTAACAAAATAAGCAGCGCCCTACACTTTTTAATCAAGCACAAGGCTGGTTAAAGGGATCTTCAGGCGGTTCAAGGATTTTGTATTAACATGACTTACAAAAAGGGAAATATGATGTGGAGGAAAAGTTGGGAACCTTTCTTAAAGATAATCTAAATATTATCATTTACAATACCTAGATATATTTATATACATAATACACTTGATATTCCTAAAGAGACAGAAATTTTTACCTTTAGCTATTTTTTTAAAAAATTAAATAGCTTCTTATGTCAAATGAAAGATTGCTGGTTTTGCTATTGGAAAGATTTTTTTATTCGTCGTAAAATGAATGCCATATCAATAATATGAAGTTATATCTGAAAGGAAAAGAAGTTTAAATAAAAATAAATGAAAGAAGTGGTTATCAATTTATTATTATTTTCATACCATAGAGAAAATATATTTCTCGGGTGAGGATTATTAAAAAAAGTTTTGATTTTATCATACATCTAAACCCGCATGTTAAATTCATTACCACTGTGTACAGCGCCATCAATTAGTGGTGTGCTATACATAAATACAAAATACATATATTACTCGCGAGAACCTGGCATGCATCGCAATGCTACTCAAACAAAGAGAGTATTTGTGTAATTATTCTGTTCATCGAAGTCCTTTTGGGCTTACAATATTTTTTGTTTATCCGTCTGCTGCGTACAGGAATAAATCGGAAATAATAACAGAATAAATCGGAAAGTTTTACGACACATGATCAAGTCACATAAAGCTATCCATGTGAGAAACATATTTATATAGTACAGTGTATCGGTTGATAGTGCCTGCGATATGCAAAACCGTTACTAACCAGTATTTCCAGTACCAGTGCTAGCCGGTACCGGGACCAAATTATGATCACGATCGGATGAACAGTATACGCAACAAACAAACAAACATGCATTTTTAAATATAAAATTATTAAGTAACTTTAATTAATATTCATATCCTTAGTTTAATTTTTATAACCACCTGTAGCATTTTACAACAATGACAATAAGATAAAACTGTATTGCCAAAAACACAATTTTAAATTTGTCGAAACTCCAATAGGTATACATTCTTTCAATATAAATGAAAAGCTTACTGAGTTATTTTAGTGCCATATTAAAAACACATATATTGCACTGAAAAATGTATAGCTTTAAATATTGGATTTTTTAAAATTAAATATGAAAATATACCGTTCTGCAACAATTTTTCATGCAGAACAGTTATCTGAATATATTACCTACTGTTCATACAATTTGGTAAAGTATCAAGCGCAAAGCAAATCTATACGCATAAACAGCTAGTTTTAAGGACATGCGGCGTGCCGCTAGTGTGTAAGAAAATTAAGCGTGTATCAAAATAAAATTTTCAGAAATTAAAAGCTTAAACTGATTTTGACAGATTTTTTAAAAATAAATAACAACATTATAGGTAACAAGAATAATTGAAGCATCATAGTCTATACTATATCAGAATAATCTCTCTGGTTAATGGTTCTGACCATAGACTCTTATTATACTTTTCATCTGACTTTTAAGTTCAAGAAATGGCGGGTATAGATAAACATGTTTCGCCGCCGAAAGTAAAAGATCTACATTTACCTGTATCAAGAGTTAAAACTATAATGAAAAGTTCTCCCGAAGTTGACGTAGTCGGCCAAGATCCCTTATTTCTCGTTACAAAAGTTACGGTCAGTAAATATAATGAAATATGTTACTTGACATAACCTAAGTATTCTTTTGTAATAATAAAGTTGTTTTAGACAGATCACCATGAATAATACATTCGGACGAGGCCGTGATTCATGTTTGACTGTTTTTAATAATATTCTATCATTTCTTGGTTTCTAACCATCAAAGTATAAGTATATTTTTTATCACCAATTAAACCGTTTCCGATGAAGCATTCGGTTGATTTTCAACTATATGGGTCACAAGAAGCTTTTCTCTACGTAGCTGTTAAAAACTTGATTTGTCTACAAAAAAATCACACTGATTATTAAATAAACTCTTGTTTATTTTTGTTTTGAGCGTTCTTTCTTACAATGCCATGCTATTATGATATGGCTGATAATTTGTGGCCTACCTAACGTAGCAAAACACGCAAATGACTTGTGCCTAAACAAGGTTGAGTATGACTGCTTTAGATGTGTTCTGAAGACTTCTAGAGTGATTCTAAATAATAAATTATATAAACTAACCTTTCAATAACTTAGCCACTCAAATTAAAATTGAACATTATGAATTTTATTGTGTATTAATGATTTGGTTGATATCATAAAGTAATTTGTATAAATAAAGTAAATCTATAGAGTATTGCTGTATACATGCATCTAAGTGTTGTGTTATCTATAGCCAATCGCCATTCTCAATTTTTTAATGAATTTCTATTTCTTCTTATATAGGTACCGGTACTATGTATCAGTAAAATATATCTGGCTGTAAAATGATTTTTTTATATTTCTTACAAATAATATAAAAGTTAATATTTGGTAATCTGTTGGGAATAATATAGATCGTGAAATTCCATTCAGCCTTAATTCTTCCCTTTCTTGAAATCCCTGTCTGTGTAATACGTATATTTTTTAATTTGTATATGTTTTTACCTTATGACTTGGGTTTTTTTTCATCAGTTTCAGGCATTTTATCACAACTGATATCAGTGTATTAAATCTATTCAAATTAAATTTACTAGCTGAAAACAATAAATCATTGTATTAACTTCTTTCAGGAATTATTTGTAGTTGACCTTGCAAAATCTGCATATCTGCAATCACAATCCAAGACCTTAGAATACAAACACCTAGCCAATGTTGTACAAAGCGATGATACACTTGATTTCCTTCGAGAGATTATGCCTTGCAAAATCACAGTTCGACAGTTCAAAGAGTTGATGGCTAAAAAAGCTGCTCGAGGCGATGATTCTGAAAGTGATTCAGAGAGCAGCGGGGAAGAGGAGGAAGAGAGCGGCGAAGAAAATGAAGAGGAGGAAAGTGAAAATGGCGAAGATGAAAGCAAGCCAGCACAAAATGAAAGTCCGCCAAAAAAGTAATCTAAGACAGTGTATCATAATGAACACTTTGGAATTAGTATAGTATTCCATTATTGCTTTTGTATAAATAGCATCTCGTATTATAAGTCATTTTTTATATTTCTATCTAAGATCTATTTTATCTATTTATTATTTATCTATTTTCTAGCTAATTTGTTGTTTTCATCGTACCGAAATAGATAATCAAGAAATTCACAGCATCTGTTAGTCAGTTACGCCGTAAATCTACCAGTGAACAAAGTATTTTTCTGCATAATTTCCGACAAAATAATCTTGATTTACGAAAATTATGTATCGATATTGATGTTAGAATAAACAAGCCTTATGTGCGACTCTCAAACGTATTAATCTTTTCTGAAAAAGCAGATATTGAATCTGTTGCATTTTTTACCGGAATGTTGATGAATATACTAAAAATTTTGCACTATTTCGCACTCAAATCACATACTTATCTGAGTTTACATCATATTTCGATTATATTGAGTATTGATAGGGGTTTTGAAAACTTTTTGGAGTGTTCAATAGTTATTTTAGTATTCACTTTTAAGGTGTTAACTGTCACTTCTTGATGGAAAGGCATTATATTTTAAATAATAAAAACACATTTTTTTGGTACTTATTTCCACAATATATTTTTTGATCAGGACCGGTTTCGCTCATCGCGAGCATTATCAACTGATAATCAGATCAGTTGATAATGCTCGCGATGAGCGAAACCGGTCCTGATCAAAAAATATATTGTGGAAATAAGTACTAAAAAATTTTTTTTATTATTTAAAATATTTTAGTATTATTATTTATTATCGAAATTGTAGTGTTTTTGACAATTGTTTGTTGACCTCTGGAAATAATCTTTGTTTTTTATCTAAATAATCCATTTGTTATCTAGGATTAACTTTTTTATAAAGAATAAGTTTCCAGGTTAGGTCTTATTTGGAATATATAAAAAAAGACATTTATTAGACTAAAAAAAACTCACTCTCCATATACAAATCAGTTGAAAAATGTCTGTCACTCGATAGCTTGCAGTAGGTAGTCATATATCAAGCTAATCAAATTTTAAAAGAATCAATAAGAACTACTTTTATAAATAGCATCTCTGTATTTAATATTTGTATATCAGAATTCAACATAAAAATTTATGCCTATTATTAAGCCTATTGACTGCTAACATCTCAACTGTTGAGATGGCTGATTGCAGTGTGAAAATAGATGATATTCAAAAATATTCAAGTGTTGGAACTGTTTAACGTAATTTTAAAATATAGCCTGCATTTTCCTGAAAGTGTTAAGATTATTCATCAATCAATTTATAAAATAAGAAATTTCTGAATGTCTTTTACACAGCTCAGCAGGAATGGGCTTAGTTATTGTATTTAATTATTTTGTTTTGATTACAGATGTAAAATTTCTATTTTTATAATAAAAATTCATGAAACTTTTATTCTGTTACTTCATTCTTATGTTTATCGCCGCTATGAAAGTTATCCCCCACTTGAAACACTTGTAATTTGTAGTTCCATAAGTTATCAACTCATATTCAGTATTGTATTCCACACAACATCTATTGAAAAGAAATGAACCCACCCCTTAACACATAGATTACGTTGAGCCATGTTCTAAATTGGTGAAAAATCAATAATATTTTTGTATTTTAGTGGCACCATTCCCCCACTACAGGGCAAAGCTAGGTTTTTAGGCAAAAATAAATGATTGACCTGTTCTTGAGGATATAATTTATGCTGGTGATAAAAAAGAATTCTTCAATTACTTAGAAAAAAATTAAATAATCTCTTTATAAAAAATGTTAAAATTTATATCAAATGTGACGTACAACGACATCTATCCAACATAAAATATAAGTTCTTATAATAATTTGTAAGTGGGAGGTTTGAGTTCATGAATTAAGAAATGAGATGCGGAGCTAAACCACTAGATGTCTATATACTGGGCTTACAATCATTGTAAATATAATATACATGTATATTATACAATTGATTGTTTTTGCCTCATGCAATAAACTATACGATGTCCGATTTGAAAATATTAATCGAGTGCAACTTTCAAGATCAATAGATATTTAAATATAGTTTTAGCTTGTAATTAGTAAGTACTTATAACTTTCAATGTTTATCATACGCTTAATATATCGCTCAAGTCCGGTAAGAGCGACATCTGCTGGTGAAAATATTCGGCTATTGAAGTTGGAAAAGATTTAAATCTTTTTTATTCTTACGATTCCACATTCCCAACTAGTCTTGAATTAAACGGGTCTGTATTCACCACCGGATAAGGCATTTTTTCGGGAATAATTATTCATTAAGCCCACAAAAGCTTATGAATATGCGCAGTAATATTCCAGGGCTCAAATCTAATAAAACATTGACATTAAATTTGAATCATCTCCGCAATAGAATGTACTTATATTATAAATCAAATAAACAAAATCGTGGAAAAATAATTATGATGCTAAGACTTTTAAAATTTTCGAAGCAACCTCTAAATTTGTGATTTTAATAAGGTATAAGTAATATATTTTACTTAAATAAATAAAGCACAATTTGTAGTACTATTTCCGTAATTTTATAATACAATGATATGGTCTTAATGATCATGAAGGACTTTTAAAACATTTTACACTCGACAATCAATTGCTCACAATTTAAAGTTGTCACTTTAAAAATGGATGTAGACTTCAAAAGTGCTATTTTCAAATGAAAATCTTTAAAAAATAATGTCCTATAATAATTGATACGGAAAAAATACATTAGAGATTTAGAAAATTCAATGTCTGGGCGCCTAAGTGACGGTATTTGAATGAAAAAGGTATTGTATTAACAGTTCACTTTTTGATTACAGATTAGAAGATAACAATTTATTTGTAAGACGTCTTCAGAAGATTTTGATCGAGAGCATTATGAAAGGATACAATACAAATTGAAGCATGGTTATTTTTTTTTAATTGAGAGTTAATATAATTAAAAGATAAACAAATCATATAGGTAAAAAATCATGTCAAGAATACATATCTAATCATAAAAAAATACTTCTGCAAAGTTTAATAGTTTACAAATAAAATGTTAAGGGTGCTTAAAAGTAAATAGTAACTACTAATTCCACAATTAAAAAATAACTAAATTTACAATTAAGAACATATTCTGAAATACTCATTAATAGCATTAAAAAATTTTAAAGTTTTACAACCGCATTATGGATGCTAAATAATTTTAAGAATTATTTCTCTTAATAATGTCAATAAACAGCACGAAAGTAAAATGCACTGAATGTTTTAATGGAAGGGATATCAAAATAAATTCTCGAACGCGATTTAAAAACATTCTCCCTACATATATTCTCGTCTGTAATCATTTGCAACATATTGTAATGAACAAGTTTGGCAACCCCTGTTACCTATTTAATTATAAACATTATTGCAGTGAAAAAATGTGTTTATTCCGTTCCAAATGTATTCATTATTAATGAAACATTTTTTTTATTATTTTTTAGTTCAAGTATTAATTAATATTTTAAATAATAAAAACACATTTTTTTAGTACTTATTTCCACAATATATTTTTTGATCAGGACCGGTTTCGCTCATCGCGAGCATTATCAACTGAGTTGAACTCAGTGAATGAGCGAAACCGGTCCTGATCAAAAAATATATTGTGGAAATAAGTACTAAAAAAATGTGTTTTTATTATTTAAAATATAATGCCTTTCCATCAAGAAGTGACAGTTAACACCTTAAAAGTTATTAATTAATATGTAACATTATAAAAAAACATTGCGTATCTATAAATAATTTAAAGTTCGAAAAAGGAAACGGATACAGTATGTTGATACCAAGTTCGCCTGCATGTCCGTTTAGCATTCAATTCGCAGTTCTGGTTTCTAGCGAATGTTGCAATAATTTAAACGCGTATACTTTGTGTTATTAATTATTGATCTGGCGTTAATTACAGCACTACTTAGTTTCAACGAAAAAAATATGTTTGCGTGGTATTTTATTATCTATGGAACGCATAATTCACTCATTCTATTTCAGCCGTCAAGATAATTAAATCATTAAATCAAAATTGACATTCCATTTAAGAAAAATTCGTAAATATAGTTCTTAATTTAAATATGATTACTGCAAATATTCTTATATAGGAACGCCAAAGAGTAAATGTGTGACATAAATGTTTTTTTGATTTATCTTTGAAACAATTTGTAATTTTTCTTAAATGCTATTGTGATATGTGATATCTCAAATGACGTATCGATTCTATTCAAAGGCAACGGTGTTTGTGGTGTCTACGAATGTTTTCCCATTCGTCTGGCCCTAGAAAAAATCTTACGGAGAGCAAATACTTAACCGACAGGCCTTATCATTTCTATCGAAAACTGTGCAACAATTTTTTTGTTATAATAATATAATTATATTGACTAATATTTTCACAATCACAATTTCCTCGAAAATTACCGAAAATTATACATATCCATATCAAATGAAAAATTGCAACCAATACTTAATTGTGTTTTGTTTTTATACACCCCATCATTCATTGTAACATGTTTAGAAGCTATGACATGCCATAATTATAATTTGTCTTAATTACTTGCACTATTGATTCACGAACATTATGTAAAAATGCAATACACATCTAATCAAAATTTGCAATTATTATATACACACATCCTCTATTGATAACTAAATTCCAATACTCATTTCTTATTAAAATCATAAACAAAACATCAACAATGATTGGTACTGTCAATAAGCTTTCGATCTACAACATATAAACTAATGCTTACTTGAAACAAGAGTGAGCTAACCTTAGGGTCCAGTAGCTCAGTTGAACGTATCAAGGCTTCTCTGTGCTATGATTTTTAATCAAAGTATATTATAATATTGTGTGTATAACTTGTGTTATAATTAATAAAGTATTTTATTACATCCTTAGAAGTTTTTTCCTAAATTATAGATATAAAAATTAAAACCATTTTTGAATTACGTCAAATTTGACAATGCACATTAATTAATATTTCAAATTAGAATCGAATGCAAATAAACGCAAATTGGCATATGTGTTAAAACCAGGGCTGTGTGGTCGGAGTTGTGGAGTTGTTTTTTTAGTCAATGTCAAAGTCGGAGTCGATGTTGTGTAAAACGAGCGCCTAAAGCTAAATTTTTGACGATACGATTTTGAAAAATATCTCAATGAACAATTGGCCGGATTGGTTGGTTAATATTAAATTTAATGCACACAAACAGGAAACACAAAATCAAAATTTGTTAAGTCAAAGTCGGGTTGTTGGTCAATGTCGGAGTCGTTTTTTTTAACGACATCACAGCCCTGGATTTTTCAAATGAATTATGAATAAAATTACAATGCTAGTAACCCTTAGATTATGGGGCCTTAATTCTGTTTGACGACATATATTCTCCCCTATGATGTATGCAGTAGAATCGATTTTTACAGACCCATGTCAATACAATCCACAGCACTGACTTAAGTCCGCCGTCTTAACAGTTGAAGCCGGAGTCGTGTTTTTAATGATTCTACAGCCCTGGTCAAAATATCTTTAAAAGGAACGTATCAATAAGTAAATCTCATTTTTAAGCGCCGATATTCAAGTCGGTATAAAATGTAGGGCATGTATGAATAAAGATTAATCTACCTGCCCGCTTTTGAAGAAATCAGCCGACTTTTTTAAAAAATAAGCCAGAACTCATAAATAATCACTAAAAAACGACATATTGGAATAGTGACAACTTAACCTCCCTTCACTTTTAAAGTTTAATCTTAAATCTTCGACGTACCACAGACTTGCTCATGCATAATTTACCATTTATGGGCTCCTTTTTTCAATCAATGAAGCATGACTTAAATATACCAATGCTTACGTGTTATAAAAGAGCATACAATCAATATATTGACTGAAGAAAACACCTTATTCATAATTAAACCATTTTTAAGGTTTAATTATTAATGTATGCCAAACTATTTATAGTGCTATTGTAAAATATATTCTAATTCATAAAATATTATTATGTGGTTACCGGAAACCAGTTTCAGCGCTCGGAGCAATTATAGTTAGTAATTAGTCATAACTACGCATATATTGATTCCTTAATGAAAATATAATTATGTGTATGGGCATATAAGTAAGGACGTTATTTGGGGGTCTCGAAAAGGTATTAGAAAAACATACTTCAATCTCTTTTTGCACTGATATGTCCATGAAGATAAAGTTAAAATTAACAAGATGTTTTGGCATACAACCCCTTCAAAAAAAATCAATGTATATTCTCATTTCCTTCTATCTTATTACATATACATATATATTTACACAAGGCTATTTCTAGAAAAAAAATGCCGAAAATCACTTCATGTCATGCTTTTTACTAAATAAAATTATATTCAAATACCATTTAAATGAAAGATAAAACAACTTTTGCTATGCCACGAAGCGCACAAAAAAATATGTAAATAAAATATTGCGAAAAAAGGTCCTGGCTTACTTTAAGAGTTCTAATAATTTATATATATATAAATCAATGTAAGTGTGTATATTTACAAATTACTTCAGTAACTTTATTGATTGAATTGGCATTCACTTGGTAGTACTCCATTATAACACGGTGAAAAAAATGCTGAAGTCATAATTATAAACGATTACAGCAAAAGAACAGCAGATTTGGCATTTATCTCTTTAAGAGCAACATGGTTTTCTCAAAATAAAATTCATACATTTTTTGAATGACTGATTTCTAATTATTTCAATTAACTATAAACTTATTCTGTTATGAAATACATTGAAATTGTTGGCTCTGTCTAACTATTTAAATCTTATATTATTAAAACAGAAAATATAAATTTTAAAGACATTTGATTATTTGTTTGATACAATTTATCTGTTCCAAATTTTAATGTCACTATAATCAAATCAGTGGTAATAAAAATTATTTCAAATATATATTTAACTTCTAGTCATTTTTGAATGCACTCTTGACACAAACTGTTTCCTGACAGTCAGCTATATTGCAAATGTACATAGTTTCAACGATTCAAAATTTTAATTGGAAATAGATTTTACCCGGCGCGTTGCTGCCCTAGAAGAAATAATCCTAAAAATATCGTTTGGGATTTGAAATTGTTATCATGTTTAATTAGGAATGATCGAAAGGGTGATATATTTATTTTATTTCGGTCGTCTGTAAATGTACTCATTCCATAGCGACATGTCGATCTGCCAATTCTGACACTCGTGAATAAGCAATTCGTAAACGATCTGAATTATTTGCTCGCTTATTGTTCTTTTTTGTTTGAGAATCTCGAATACATTTATTTCGACGTGATGTGTTAGTTAATGATTTACTAAGTGAAGAACGTTTAGGAGGCATTTTCTTTAAAGAAGCGATTAAAAATCAATTAGCATTTGCGATTTAATTGCAATCACATTGATCGGCATCGATAATAAAAATGTACGATAAACTGCGAACAACATGTGTCGTTTGACGTTTGCTGTTTGTCTTTTACCGATTATCCAAGATTATGCGCCACCTACTGTAAGACAATTGTACTATGCCTATAACCTTCGTTATAATTCGTTAGGATTAACGATTTGGCAGGGCATAAAATATTCACTTACTGTAAGTTGAATGTAATATTCTTATGACTTTTAAGCAACTACGAGCAAACGGTTGACAAAATTACATTGCAATCAGATGAATGGTATGGCAACGCATAAAATACGAACAAACATTGATTTGTAAAAATTTCAGCATCTATTACAGGGAAACCTCGATTCCAAGTTTTTCAATGGACCCTTAAAACAAAACGATAAATGAGGGTAACGAGGTATGCGGGAAGCTTAAAATAATAATAAAAAAGTATAATCTTAAAAAAACATAAAGCCTCACCCTCCTATTGATTTCCAAAAATGGGGTTTTCCAAAATTTGCCAAATATGAGACGGTTTGTAAAAATTCTTTGATTAATACGTAACATTTAATGTCCTCAACCTCACCAATTGTATTGGATAGGAAGATTTATCCACCAAAACCAGTCGATCGGTATAATATTTGGGACAGGACCATAATATTTAGACGATAGATCGAGGATATTGATAAATCGGGGAACGGTTAATGCGGCATTATTTAACATTGTTCTTATAGGTTTTTGAAGGGACTATAAAAAAATTAACTATGCATCCGGGAAAACGTATTATGCGAGTACGGTTAATCGGGGTTCCATTGTGTATATATACATATATATATAATTATATATATATACTGTTTGTATTCCTGCATTGGTGGTCCTCAAATGTGTTTTGTATCCACATGCGTAAAGCGATTGTGAAACATTGAAATGAACAATAATAGACGCGATTTCAGAAGACGTAGAATCGTCGCAATTATCAGTAAAGAGCATGCAATAAATGACAACGGTATTTATTACAACTAACATAATATATAGTCAGTGTTACTGCGTCTGAGGAGTTTGAACTTAAACTTTTTGCGTCGGCCGCTGTGATTTCGAAATATTGCAACGGCTGAGATATTTTACAAACGGGTTTCGCTGCAACAACCTTCGACCGCATGCAGTCTCCTTGAACCCATTTCGATACGATCTGCGTGTGCGATAGGACAGCCGCCTTTATGCACGTTAGGCGGCACCAAACATGCACCTCACCTCTTTCAGCCCACAGAATGACCGGAAACAGTGAGTTTTCCTACTAACACGCGACGCGTTCACTAATTATTGTCTATTGCGGAGATCGGAAATAGAAAATCGATGTTATTAAGTCATTGCGATACTCGAACATATTTTAATATCATTTTCTTGTAACACATTGTTTATAAACGTTTTTGCAATAATTTATGATATCGACTTGATGGAATTTCAATATCAAATTTGAATTGCTACATCTTTGTACGATTCCACATGTTTTGTCGCTAACGATCCGGGTTTCGCTATTCGTGTCAGTTCTGTTTCATCCGTGTGATAGAATGCCTGGAGATGTAATTTAATAATCTAAAATTAACGCATTGCACCGGCGTTTGGGAGTAATTTTTATTAAATAGCTGTCGTTAATCAAGGCGTCATCCGAATTACAATATATGATATCAACCGAAGGTGCTTTATGGAATGCCTGAGGATTCTGAAAGGCGAAACCAGGGTTGTTACCAAATTTGATATTGAAATTTAGGGCTGTGTAGTCAGAGTCATGTATCATTAGTCAATCAATGAACAATTTGTTGGATTGGTTGTTCGATCTTTTATTTAATGTTCATAAATAGGAAAGGTAGTGAAAAACCTGACAAAAATAAACTTTTCTTAGTCGGAGTTATGTTTTATTTAACGACTCCACATCACACGAGTCCAGATATTGGCTGATACCATAGCGGACTGGTGTGAAAACTGGCGAATTAAAATCAATACCGAAAAAAGCGCTGCAGTTATGGTTTGAAAGGGTTTCGTTATAAAACCCAATTTCGATTGTATTCGTATGCAAAATACAGAAATCAAGTGGTCCAATACTGTCAAGTATCTAGGACTCACTCTAGACAATAGACTAAAATTTAATGAGCACACCGCGATTAAAAAACGTCTTATGGTGTAAAAGCTAGACTAAACTTTATGCTCAATATGAAGAGCAAGCTTACTCTCAAAAGCTCCTGCTCCTCTATACAGCTATAACTCAACCAATTATGGTGTACGCTACTCCAGTGTGGGCTTATGCTCACCAGAAGCATCTGAAGACACTTCAAATTGTTCAAAATAAATCATTGCGACAAATTTGTAATGCCCCGTGGTACGTTCGCAATTCGCTGTTACATAAAGACTTGAAAATGCCTACAATTCGAGAGTTCGTTCGTGAAATGTCTTGAAACTTTCACAGCGATATAGGCAAATATTAAAACTCTACGATCTCTTATCTACATACTTATGATGAGACAGTACCGAGTAATCGTCTAAGGCCGAGAGCGGTTCTGCTCGATGACCCGCCATAGGTTTGTTGTTACAGATCTTAATCCCAACATGGACAACCTCGGCATTTGAAAATGACTTTCCTATTTTATTTCCTTACGTATTGTATATGCATGCGTGTGGCTGTGTGTGTGCCTGTATGCACACGTATGCGTGAGTGAATATAATGCGTGTGGTGTCCGCGTGAGCTGCACTCATTGTGGGTTCCGCGGCTCAGCTGCGACCTAATATTGTTAACAATGACACAATTATAACAAAATTAAATCTATATATGAGAGATGGAGGAGACCTGAAGAGCTCTGATGCTAAAGCGTCATAGATCTTAACGCTCAATGAATTTGATATCCCAAAAAAAAACTACTCCACAGCGCTGTTGAATCCCGTGAAGCACCTTTAGTCGACGTCATAAATTATTTATTAACACTGTATAAAATATGTAAATATATATAAAGCATTGTTATATGGAAAATTTTATTATGGAACAAAAGTAATCATTTTTCATTTTTCACATTTTTATTTAAATACACTGACATTCGATATTTTTCAATAAAAGAATAATACTCGATAATAATTTGCATGTTTGCGACACGCTTTCTAAGATGTATCATGCTATCTTTCCGCGAAGAGATATTTGCTTCTAAAAAAAAATTCTATACCTTGTTGAGTCCATTAAATACATTCCACGACAAAATTTTGTCGGCATACTTTTAACTGTTTAATTACTAAAAACACTGCGATGGTTTCTCGTTGCAAGCCGGTTGGTGGACGAATTCCTTGTTCAGTTTGCTCGAGCAAAATTTATGATTAAGGCGAAGACGACTGACTATTCAGGTATATGGATCCAACCATAACATAAATAAATCAAGTTATTTCATCATAAAACTGTAGATGATTATCAATGGCCTTCAAGACTTTGACGGAGAAAATCTGTAGTTGTCAAACGGTAAATCTAATGACGTTTTGTGCTGCCATTATTGACTGTATACAAAACATTCAAATGATTGCCAAATTAAGACTGCGCGCCAAATTTTTGGTTCGATTTGAGGTTTTAAAAATTGCAATTTGTTGTTAACAAAAATATGACTGACACAGTTCAAAATGAAAGTTTTTTTTAAAACTTTTCGATACCCAATCTTCCCCTAACTGTCAATTTATCTTAAATATACAATATATAATTTATGATATCGACTGAGGTTGCGTGATGGAATTTCAATATCAAATTTGAATTGTTACAACTTTTTACGTTTCTACATGTTTTTTCACCAACGGCTCGGGTTTTGCCTTTAGGCATCTTCAAGCATTCTATCACACGGATGCAACAGAACTGACAGTTCTGCCGTTAGTCACAAAATATGTGGAGTCGTACAAAGTTGTAACAATAAAAAAAAAAATATATATATATTAACAATGCTGATATTGTGTTTATACTCAGGTAATATATATTGCTGAATAAAAATATATTCAGTGGTAATAAGGTCGCAAATAAGTATTTTCTTTAAATAGGAATGCATTACTATAATTTAATGTTTTATTTCATATACTACCTGGTAATATAAAACGACGGATTGCACATGGGATAGCGCTCGCGATGATAGATGGACTCGATTTCATCAGTCGGGAATTGACGTTCGAGTCCAGATGTCTTTTTTATGTATGGGAAAAAAATGGTTATTTAACCTTTCCAGGAGTATGGGCGTACTAGTACGTTAGCGCGATCTTTTCGTAAAGGAGTATGGACGTACTTATCGTATATGTCAACAATTATTGTGATAATCTATTCAAGTGCTATGTGTTAATGGTTTGTGAGCCCTGGATTATGCAACTGTTTTTATTACGATAAAACCCTTTAAAAAGTCAGATGTGTTTTTTTTAACAATGATTTGATTAAAAAAATGTTATATAAAAAAACTCCTCCTTACAGCACAGTTAAAATTAATAAGTTACTCATGGAAAGGTTAAAAATATAAAGATTTTAGTATGAAATATGTTAGTACGGATGTAAAGAACCTAACCAATCATTTTAGTGGTAATATGAGAGAAAAAAGCATTTTTTTTGGGGCTTGGAAATGTTTAGATAATTAAAATTTTCGAGGGTTCCATTTTAAGCCCGGCATGTTATTGTATTTTTACCACCAATGATATATTTTTTTGTACTGAAATTCAAGCTTAATGTGACAACTCAAGCCTAAATATTTATAATTCTTACAATTTAATCATATCACATAACATGTATGGACCTTCGGATCTGTTGACGTCAATAATCAAACGGTCGTCACCGTTTGATTATTGACGTCAACAGATTCCGGTCCATTTAAGCCCGGCATGTTATTGTATTTTTACCACCAATGATATATTTTTTTGTACTGAAATTCAAGCTTAATGTGACAACTCAAGCCTAAATATTTATAATTCTTACAATTTAATCATACCACATAACATGTATGGACCTCCGGATCTGTTGACGTCAATAATCAAACGGTGACGAACATTATGATGAATACATTGACGTTGTATGTTTCCAAATTATGAATGTTTTTTTATGCTCTTTATCAGTGATTTTCAACCAATGTTATATACATATATAGCAACATTAAACGACGTAAATATGAGCTCGCAGTGGTTAATGAACTCGATTTAATTCGTGATGAGATGTAGTCTTTTTATGCACATCTAAAAATATCATAAATTATTGAAATTTTAGAGTGACATGTATTAGTACTGATACATAAATGAGATATAATATATAAAATTATATCCAAGATTTTTTATTGTAATATGATTGGAAGAAGCAATATTTTCCTTGAGTTCTGGCAAATTACTCCATTATCACCTAGGCTGTTTCCAGCCATCGTTGTTTTTTTTTTTTAAATAATGAAAACACATTTTTTTAGTACTTATTTCCACAATATATTTTTTGATCAAGACCGGTTTCGCTCATCGCGAGCATTATCAACTGATGATAAGTGATAATGAATCGCGAGCATTATCAAGTTGATAATGCTCGCGATGAGCGAAACCGGTCCTGATCAAAAAATATATTGTGGAAATAAGTACTAAAAAAATGTGTTTTTATTATTTAATATATAATGCCTTTCCATCAAGAAGTGACAGTTAACACCTTAAAAGTGACAGTTACTGCAGTTACTGTATTACTACTGTATTATTACTGAAAATTGAGACACCATTTTGAAAAGGTTGCGAATACATGCCTACACGTTCACGATGCGTTTATATATAATTTTTTCCAATTTTATTTTTTACAAATATTTTTACTACCCCCAAACTCACCAAATCGGGTAATTGCTACATTGGTCATCAATAATAAAGACCATTTTTAGAATGTTGTCATCATTTGCGTAGTTAAGGCAAGTGCTATGCGATTTTCATGTCTGCGTCATCTTCCTGAAATATGCATATTCTATATCGCACTATTAAATTATTTAGAGCATGACTAATTATAAAAAATGAGTTTAACCCTGGTTGTCAAAATATTTTTCAATAACCAAAGCGATAAAAACTGCTGAGGAACCTATTTATAATTGTAAATATTTAAATTCATTAGGAAATAGTATAGTAACCCGTTCTCAACTGAGTCTAAGGAATGATATTACAATAATTTCAACACCGACTATTCCAAAAACAGTGCTGTAAACCAAACTTTAAACAATTAGGTTTTAGATGAAAGTCAGTAAGTAAAAATATTATTTTTATTTAGGACATAGTAAATACTCGAATTCACTAAAAACAGTCAACGTTAAAATGTCATCTATTAAATACAAAAATCGAAAATCAACATTCAAATTTTCTTAACTTTAGAAACTTAATTTTGTAAAGCATTCCATTTTTTTAAATACACATACAATTGCCAAATGTTGACAAGTGTATCGGATATTATGCGAATTTATGTTTTAGGGTATGAAAAGAAATATAATGCAATTGCGTGAAATCATTTTTTTACGCGCCTTTTTCTGGAACCAATGTATCGCGTTAAAAAAGGACTGGGTGTAATACAAATGCATTGATTTTGGTTATATAAAATTACTTATCAAAAAACGATCAGTTTATTTCAAGACATATTTGTATAAATTAAAATCAACTTTAATCTTAGTTGATAAATAGGCGAAATTATTTAAGTTGTGCGTCATAAACTTTTAATCGGTCTGAAAATACAAGTGTCCAAATTATATCTATTCTCATATAAATTTTATTTAAAAGGCATTTTATTAAAATAATAAAAAAATGTGTTTAGTACTATTTCCACAATTTTACATTATTATGCTTCGCTCATCACGAGCATTATCAACTGATCTCATTAATTTGTGGTGATAGCGATCCCCGTTTTTCCTTTTATTATCGTCAAGCACGGGTAGGATATGTATCGAAAATAGGTAAGAAAAGTGTCAGAACTCAAAAAATATAATGATTTAACGAACGAAAAAATATCTCAACATATAAGTTCTTAGCTAACGTTAGGAATAAGAATAAAATGAAAGCTCTGGAACAACTGTTACAATATGAAATTTTCTAAGATAAAAGCGATGCCAGTATCCACACATTTTCAGTGTCATTTTATGTTTCTGTCAGGGAGTTGAAGAGCTTTTTTATGGATAGTTTTGATAGCTAAAATATGTCACAACTCAAAAATGTTAATGATTATCAAACGAAAAAACATCACAACACATATTTTTTTTGCTTACGTTAGGAATTGGAATAACATCATAGTTCTACTGTAATTTTATTTTTATAGCAGGGAGCTTCATAAACGACGGTTTTTTTATAGTTATTAGTGATCATTTTATTATGTGGGTGCGATATACAATTCGTTATTATAGGGGTATTGATACAAATGCAAATTATGTTTTAACAACCGGTTTCGTATTCGTGGAAAAACATTTATTGGCAATTTATTCAGTTAAAAAAAAAGTAAAAAACTTAATCTTCCATAACATATTCTTGAAGATTTTTTTCTTTTATCAAACTATATTGTATTCTATTATTTATATTATTGATTTTGATGTACGTAAATAACAATTTAAGATATTTTTGACCGTCTAAAATAGATTTTTGCGTCAGAAATCGTGGCTTATTGAAGAATTCAAATATAAGGGAACGCTCTAAGCCAGTTGCATCCAAAGCTATGAGACATACAAAATCATTTTTAATATTTTTTGTGAAGAGGGTATAGAGTTTATGGGAAGCAATGTATTGCAATACTAAGCAACAGTAAGCAACAATTGCAATAGTAAGCAACGCCCTGTTATGTTAGTAGTTATGGAAAGAAACTGTGCAGCGGATCCCTCTAGAGAGCCTCAACCTTGCTTGCCTCTTCTATGCAATGAAATTCCGACGTCCGGGAAGGCCTTTGGTTATTATTCACAAAATTTTATATCTAGATTCTTGCGTATCTCAAGAAGAGGTCAAGCAACCGCTTGGTGACAAAGAATCATGGCGACCATTTGCTTCTCAAAGGTAACGGATGAATCACTTACTTTCGGAATGTCCGGACAACGAATCAGACTATCGTCAACGACGACATATTTTTTAATTACTACTAGCTGTACCCTGCGCGTGTTGCTACGCCAGCAACTTAAAAAAATTTGAAGGAAAGACATTATACAAATATTCATTTTGAGTCAATTTATTGATTTTTTTCATTTTGAAAAAAATGTGACATTGCAGCGTTTCGTTTCAATTCGATATTTATTGAAGTGCTGTGAGATACACAAGATTTTTGTTTTTCCATCTGGTGCGTAAACGAATAAATCAGAAGGGTTTCCGACGCGTGAGCAGGCCACATAGAGCTGCCCATGTGAGAAGCATGGATTCTCCAAATTTAATCCACACACTTGCAACGATTGGCCTTGTGCTTTGTTGATAGTCATTGCGAAAGCGAGTCGCACCGGGAACTGCAAACGTTTGAATTCGAATGGCATATCTGTGCGGATCATTGGGATACGTGGCAACAGTACGTCTTCATCTTTGAATTTTCCAGTCAAAATTGTTGTCTCGATAATCGTTCATCACTTTCTTGACTGAGAGTCTGGTTCCGTTGCAAAGTCGTGGCGGATTTATGTTTCGAAGATGAATGATGGGTACGCCAATTTTCAATGTAAGATCGTGCGGTGAAATGCCTGCCAAATCAAGCGAAAAAAAATCCTTAAGAAATTTCCTGGGAAAAAAATGGGGCATTTATTAATTCATTTGGTTTACGTTACAAAAAAATAACTAAAAAACATAAAATAATGATAGCAACGACTTAACGCTGCAGAAAACATCTCTTAAAGAGAATACGAAGCCATAGGGGGTGGTGGTGATTAAAAGATTGAGTATCTTTCAGATCTTATGATCGTAGGAGAAGAAAAATAACTTTCATATTTATTAAATTAAAACTGAATTATTGATATTGTCTACACTTTCACATGTTTGATCACTCACAACTCGGGTTTCGACATTCTACATATTCAGGTGGGTTATCTCATGAATGCGATGGAGCTGACACTCAGTAAACAGTTTGCATCGCTTATATATAAGAGGGATTACACAAAAAAGTTTTTTAAACAATTAAAACACATTTTTAGTATCATTTTCTCAATGAATTTTAATATCACAACCGGTTTCGTTCATCGCAAGCATTATCAACTGATATGCTTTGCTACTATACTAAAAATTTTATGCCTTTCCATCGAGAAGTAACACACCTTAACCAGTTAACTGCCAAAAGTTTCTTAAGACGCATAATTTTCTGTGAACGGAGCGCCGCTCATACAAAAATTACGTCTTAAGACGCGCCGTTTTAAATGGGCTTTTACTAAAGAAAATCAATTATTTAAAATGAACAATTAATTTTATGATTATGGATAAATGGCTGCACGACTGGCGCGCTCTTCATTTATTTGGTAAGTTTTATAAATAAACTTTATTACACTTTCAATAACGATATACCGCCATACATGTACCTGCCGGCAAATTGCCGGTTAAAATTAACAAAAAATATCTTTTTTAACCCAAAGATTAGACACTTAATATATAAGATATACCCGTAATAATTTTTAATAATTACTGATTTCACTTCAATAATATTTAAATTCGGGAATGACACAACATGTGGAACTCTAGATTGAAAATTGGTAAAACAATTGAAAATTGATTTACCTTCAGTCGATGTCGTGAATTATATTTTTTATGGTTGAAAAATGTCAAAACAATACACAATTAAATAAAATAGTTCACAAAAACGTCACCCCATTATATAAAGTTAATATAACATACGAATTAAGTACAGTAAAACCTCGATATAGCGGACTAGTTATGGGTGTCCGTTAAAGCCGAAAGTTCTGTAAATAAACATAGCTTTAATATTATAGTAATCATTATGTTTTGAAAATGCACTCTATTTTTATATATATAAATAAAAAAATACAAAATACAAACATAATTGTATTTGATTGTCATGGGATACTTGTCGTGAAGTGACGTTGTTGTTTGATATCGATTTATATGTTTACGATACGTCTCAATTTCTAGTGTGACATGATTATCATGACCGCTAAAAATTGTTTAAATGCGGCGGCACTTGAATTTAAGCATTTATAATATAAACAGGATCGGATTTTTTGTCTGTTATATCTAAAGTTCGTTAAATAGATGTCTATTATATTGACATTCTACTTTAATATTGCCATTCAAATAACATTAACAGTGTTTTAGGGTCCAGAGGTGTTAACATACTATTGGCGGAATTTTGAAATCCTGTCAAATAGAAATTCGCTGTTTCAAAAGAATAACTTTGAATCATAAATTAATTGAATGTTAAAATAACTTAATGCTAAATTTTGCCACGGCCTTGATAGTTCAATGTACAGATAAGCTAAAAGAAACTGAATTTTTAGCGGGTGTTCATTGTACCCTCATGCGTGAAGAACATGTCATGGCATGTTAATCATAATTAGCAGAATGTTATCATTGTTTTGCTAAAATCAATTCAATCCGATACTGAGAAAATAACGCGTTATGTAAATTGACAGCAAGTTTGATATAAGATACACTTAGGGTGATTGAATATCCGTGGCGGTTTCCTTGAGTTTTGATCGCCGTTCAATAGTGTCATATTTGTATTGGTTTATATCCCGGGTTATCAACCCGTGGGTCGCCAATTTATACAGTCAACTAAAACAATATCCACTATAATGCCTTAGATCAGTGGTTGGCAACCTACTACCCGCAGGTAATTGAATTACCCACTATGACATTTTGAATTACCCACCAAGAAAATATGATGATGTTTTTTTTTATTTTTTATAAAATTATTTATTCATTGATAATACCAATAATTAAAAAAAATAAGGTGAATAATGTTTTTTTATCACTTTATATATGTTTGTTTCATAAGACAAATTTGTATTTCCAACATATTAAATGAGATTTTCAAAATTGAAATTTTTTAGCCAGTCTCTCAAAAGGTTGCCGGCCATTGCCTTATACTCTATTTGAGTCGCTACGGCTAGGATTTATATCGCAAATAGGCGAAAAAAGTGTCAAAACTCAAAGGTTTTATGATTTATCGAATGAAAAAATAACATTATACATAAGTTTTTAACTTACGTTAGAAATGCGAATAACATGGAATTTCTTGAAAAACTGTTACTCTGTGAAGTTTTCTAAAGTAAAAGCGATGCTAGTTTTCACACAGCTATACAGTAATGTATAATAGTTAATGTTTCTAGCAGGGAATTGAAGAACTTTTTAACCACCCAGTAATAAGGATTTCAATATAACTCTTTTTTGTCATATTTTGTCAAATTTATTGGTTTATATCCCGGATTCCCAATCTGTGGGTCGCCAACTTATACAGTCAACTAAAAAAATATTTTCACGATATTTAAATTTATATTTTCGATGGTCTCTCGATGTTTGCATAATTTCATATATTTTTTTTTATTAAATTTAATGTCTCTACGTTTGTGGCGCCCCAAAACAATATTCAACGCATGACCGTTATGTGTTCTTCAAAGTATGTTTTGTGACTGTAGTTTCATGATACACACTTAATATAGTTCTCTTCTCTAATACATGAATATATGAGACTTTAACTGTTAGCAATAAATATCGTTTTTGAGATTTTTGATTGAATTTGAAATTACTTGGCTCCATTATAACATGTTGAAAATAGCAATGTATTTCAGTTCTACAAAAATTATAAGTCAATACCTATTATTCATACATTGCTACGAAAATGCATTGTATTTTTTTCACCGTGTGACGTTTTTAAGTTTGATACAATTATGTTAGTCTCTTGGTTACAGTATATTTTTCCATCGTTTCTCATTTATAATTAGTCTTAAAATTGGACGCATCGGTAATTGAATGTAAATTTCAAGCTTCTAGAGTTTTTCGTGCCTTTAAAAATAGCAAAGAAAATAATAAAACCAAAAATACAAAGATCATCAATAATTCATTCTGCATTATGTGAATATTCTAGTTTTTATTTAAATTTGTTGCAGTAGCAGAACTACAATAGTTTGTTCGTATAAATAAATTGAAGGATATTTTTATATAAAGTTGCATTCATTAAAATCGGTTTATTTATAACAGTACACGTTAGATAACGTAGTTATTGCTGTAGCTCAGTGGCAGCAAACATTTTTACACGTACGTGCCAAAAATTACAAATAAAACGTGCGAAAAATCAAACGCGCTATAATATATCAGGTCTACTCACTTCCTATATGATGTCGATTTTTTGAAAGACGTAGTAATTTGCGTTATATACCACTGTATCAGTGTAGTTCAGCCATACTCAAACTTTTTTCCTCGCGGCTGCACTCCGATTTTTGCTTTTCTATGTGGGCCGCAACATTTTAATAGTAAACTGTAAATGAAGCACATACTATACTGCACACATGTGTATGTATTATGATGTCAAAATAAAATTACTTATTTTTTGTGAATATTTATTTATTTATTAAAGAAGACTTGCCAGCATAAGAACAAAATATAAAACATTTTGGCATTAAAAGGAAATTTTGCTGCCAAAACAGTGTCTTAGATACAACTTTAAAGTTTTAAATTTAAGATGAAAAGAGAAAAATAAAATAAAATTAATTTGAACTATAATATTGAGTCAAACTTTGAACTATATATCAACTATACATAACTAAATATTTGGTGACTATAAATATTTTGAACCGGATATAAGAGTTATTTGGGCCGCAGTTTGAGTATCCCTGGTGTGGTCGATCGGTCTAATGAAAGGAATCTCGTCGGATATATTTAGCAATATTTTTAAAAGCGGTGCCACGCTACCGGTGTGTCGCGAGAGGATACTTAATGAGCCATAGCGTATTTTTCTTACAGTAAAAGATATCAAATAATTTTTATATTCTACAATATAAAATATACATTTTGAAGACAAAATCACAGGGAATCAAAAATAATAGTTTCTTTATTTGAATAACATGCAATATTTAGATGGATATTAAAGACAGAATCTCTAATATAAAATGTGTAAGAACGTGTATATATATATATATACATAAGTAAGACACTCAGAAGGTATGAGCCATTGTTGAAAATTGTGTAAATGTGTGTGAATCATTTGCATTTTTTAAATGTTGAGTTGTGGTGTGCCGCGAAATTTTGTCCTATACGTTGGTGTACCGTGGAATAAAAAAGATTGCGCAGCACTACTTTATCACACCACATTTACACGTTGATCTATCGAATCAACTGCCAAGGTCTATGAGCAAAGCACCGAATTGTAAATGTTGATTGTTACGTATCAGCTATTTTTTGAACGTGCCATTTATGGTACACCTGTCCTAGGTTTGTCACTACGTTTTAGCTACGCCATGCAAGACAAATGCAATTTGAACAATGGCGGTTGCGCGACTAGTTTTTTTAAACTGTGTTACGGTTTATCTTCGCGTGTTATTATTTAAAGCTAACAACACAAATAAATACACGATCATCAAAAGCTCTGCATAATGACATGGCCTCATTACTGTGCTTCTATTGTGATCGTATTGCATAATATTCCTGAAATGAGGTATCATGGTTTAAAAAAAATGACACTCTTTAATCAGATATCATCAGTTACGTAAATCACAAAAAAAAAATTAAAACAAATATCACATAAGAAATTTCTTTGATTATATTGTTAGATTCGCACAGGATTTTTAAAAATCTTATACAAAGTAACACGGTGGAAAATAGCATACAGTATTTTAGCTTTATAAAATTCATGAGGTATATAGTTGATAACTATTTCGGCTTACATCCTCATCATAACTTATATACCTTATGAATTTTGTAGAACTAAAATGCTTTGTTTTTTTTTTACCGTCTTATAATGAAATTCTACCAGGTAATGTCCAATTCAATCAATAAAATATACTATACATAGTTTTAATTTTAATGTATCTGTAGAAACGATGATGTTAATTGACTTATAATTTCATAAAACATAATTATTGAAACTTTACCAATTGTCGTCTTAACAACCGGTCGATATCACTGACTCCTTTCCAATTATTTATTAATATAAAGCGATTTAAATCTATTAAATTCATTCATAACTCTTATCTCGTAGTTAAACTATTTGCATTTTAATAAAAGTAAGTAAAAGTATTGCTGATATAAATCGTATATTATAAGTAGATATAATTCTCATTGATTGAAACGTTTTTTGTCTCATCTGTCAAACGACTCTAATGATGTGACTGTAGAAAGATATGAATAGAATAATTTCACATAGCCATAAACTATAAAAAATTACTTTCCCTCAGAACCAATGTTCTTTATTTGAATCTGTATACTTCTTTATTGTAAAAAATATATTTCCAACGACAATGGTCAATTCGAATCTTCGTGGGAAAAATTTCTTTATCTATTACGCAGAATTATTTTAAATACATAACATTAAAAATTGCATTTCTTGAGTTGTTTTGTGAATACTTGATACAATATTAAACTCATAACATTTATTGGGAAACATTTCAAACGGCGTGCGTTTCTCTTATTGACACACAAACGGTCAGATTAATTCATTTGACTTCTATTAATTATCAAGTGATGCAATGTACTGTTATTTATAAAACACTGTTATTTTTTACAACCCATACTTAACCGGGATGTTACGTGCAAACATTTTAACGTTGTCGTTATTTCTGTGAATTGTTGAAATATATCATGTAGCAATTAAATGATAAAAAAAATGAATTTTTGAAACTTTGTACGATTCCACATGTTTTGTCACTAATGTCTCGGGTTTCATCTTTCGGCATCCTCAGGAATTATACCACACGGATGTAACAGAATTGATTTCTGACTGTCTGACAGAACTAATTGTCAGTCTTTACATTCGTTTGACGAAATGCCTGAAGATGACGAAAAATGTGAAGTCGATATGTTAAAGTTTAAATAATAAACACAAAAGTTTTTCTACTTTTCCAGAATGTTTCCATATTGTTCAAACAGTACTAAGCATTGTGTGTTCGTTATTTAAATCAAATAATTTTCCACTAAAAAGTAACAGTTAACACCTTAAAAGTGATTATGCCAAATGTTGAAAAATGCGCAGTTCACCTTAAAATAGCATGTAAAAATTTCGTGTTGATTATGCAAACCGTTTACGTGGAGATCTTGTTATAGACAGCCAGATTGATTAATGTATTTTCTATTATATACTTTTACTTTTAACTCGACATTAAGAAACATGAATCAATATGTTTTTTACACCATCTTGTGAAAATATACAATACACACTTAATATTTAAAAAAACATACATTTGTAAATAGATAAAAACATATTTTTTTGGTGAAACAAATATCGTCTGTTTACTTAACATACAAAATTTCTCAGCAAAGTCGACTAAGTTTACTTTTTTATTTCATATCTTGTTTTATTTGGTCGTTAATTTGGTAAGTGTATTTAAGAGAAAACTATTGTAAATATAGCATACATTTTTTACAGACATCGCACAATATTGCGCGGTCCAATTTTGTCTCCGAGATGCCGAATATCTTATTTAACTCGTTAACACCGATGAACGTGGATTCGTGTCGTTCGATATAAGTTGCAATAATCACTCATAACTCTTTGAATGTTTTATATTTATTTCATTGTTTACACGGCATGCAATGATGATGCACTTAATTATTTCTGTCTGAAAACGGCAATTATGAAATAAAGCCATTCAAATAATGTGATATTTTGTGGCTTATCCCAAACACTGCAAACTGCAGTGTCTGCCGATACGTAAATATTATAACATACATATCTCCTCGTATAACACGATTATGTGGTTTCACAAAAACCTCGTGTAATACAAAGTTTGAGGTTCATACATCGATGATAGTTTATATTAATATGTACTTCATTTTTCTTTTTTAAATAAACAAGTATACAATTAAATATCAATTGAAAGAAACTTTAATAACATGTTTAACCATTCATTCATCGTCGCTATCACATAGAATTCTATTTTTTTTTTAAATCGGTTGTGTTTTCATCATCGGAGAATTCTAATTTTTTTTGCGATTTTAGCATTAAAAAATCGTTAGCAAGCGATTGTTTGCTTTTAACGTATAAATCTTAACGTATTTCCTTATGAGGTTCTAAAATATTTTGTATTTCTTATCAATTTTCATTATCAATAAAAAAAACCTAATTTTTTAGTCACTTGTGGTGGATTCATTCAAAATTTTATTATAATTGTTTTTTTCCCTTAAGCCGTATTATATAATTCGTGTTGTATAAAAATAAGTCACAATTTATACATCCGTGTTGTGTAAAACCGTGTTATACGAGGCCCAAGTATACATTGGTTTTTAAAGAATATTAAATGGAGATTATTTTTTAAATTGTATATTGAGGTACATATTGCTCGTAGACATGCAATAATGATGCATTATTTATTTATGGTCGGTCATCGTGGGAATTATGAAGTGAAGTCATTTAAGTAATGTGATATTCTATGGCTTATCCCAAACACTGAATTATTACAAAACAAAAACATTGTAGTATGATAAACAATTGAACGCTCAAGCTGTAGTGTCTGCCGATACGTAAGTCCTTGTTTTTATGAGAATATTTACATCTTTAAGTGATAGTATCAATAATAAACAGAAATTATAAAACATATGGCGATAAAATTTAATGTAAGGGTAGAAAAATATTCTATCATTTTTTTATCACGATAGATGAATAATTTTAACCAATTTTCAACAAATATTTCACAATAGAGAAAAAGTTATGATGCTTTTTGTAATACCTTGCAATTTTATCAATTTATAATGTATCTGTACTTTGGCCGTATTCACCCCGTCGCAAATGTGTTGATATATATACAACATCACCTCTTCACATTTCATTTATCTATATGAGGATCTTGGTAAATATAGACGGTATAACAGACATTTGACTTATTTAATAGATGGACCGTTAGATAGCGAATTATATTAAAAAAATGTTTCTTTTTTAAAGGATTGTGTGTACAAGGAGATTGAAAGCTTATTGATTGACTTGCAATTTACTTGGTACGACTCTATTACAACACGGTAATAGCTATTTTAAAGGTAAAAGTATTTTAGTTCTACAAAAATATAGTTGATAGCTATTATATTTCGACTTATACCAGAAAAACATTTACAGTCTTTCTTTTTGTAACGATTTCTGTTATATTGAACTATATCTGCAATTTATTCAATATTATACCAGAGGCCCCCAAAATTTTTCGTTTTCTGGCGCCTACCAAAGTCAAAACATTGGTTATCTCATGGCAAAATTTTGGTTACACTATATTTTATAAAGTAATAATATTAATATTATTTTTCAATGAAAAATTTTCCCACACACACATGCGGCGCACAGTTTGGATAACCCTGTATTATGCGATCAAATGAATGCATACTACAATAATTTGACAACTGCAATCAACGATTTAAAAATTGCACGAGATATACTGTTTTTAAAATTCACTAGTATTTTTCTTTCAAAGAAAACAATCACTCAAAAACCAATAGAATGTCCAAATGCATTTATTGAATTGTGCAACTGATACAAAATATTAATGATAAACAAAATATAATTGAAAATGCAACGACTGTCATAAAAACATAAAATCAGCAAATGTTTTATTTTTTTATGCAATACGTTAGAGTTTTTAATTCCCTGAGGGGATGAAAAATATCACAAGATTTAAATTGAAATAGTCAATTCATTTGTTGGACCTGCTAATTGAAAAATTATTTATGTGACGTGCAGTCATCTTATATAATACAAAAAGAATATCGGCATCGTTGAACTAAAAACAAATGAATTCCAATAATATATTGCATTTTTTATGACACTTTCTCAATGGATGTGAGTGAGTTTAGATAGTAAATGTGTCATAAATTGCTAACTTTATATACTTATCAATGTGTTCTCATTTTTTTATGTACGAGAGTCGAAACATACGCCAAAAGCAAATACTTTTGACACTAATGTATTTTATATGGAAAAAATGCATTAACTAGTCAACGAAAGTGGTTATGTAAAGAATGATTGATGAATTACTTTGTATTTGTTTGTGAAACGTGAGTGGGAGAGAGTAAAAAAATCACAGACAGAGTAACAGATACAGACGTTGGCCAACATTTAGTGGTTGGTCACTTAACATTAAAACACAAAAAAATCGTGTATTGTTATTAGTTATTTAAGTATGTTAACAGTACATCTTTATATGTTGTATATGTGACATTGCTGATCGCAAATATGGCAATTGTGTTCGATAATATTAAAATCTACGTAGCGTCACTCAAGTGACTTAATTTTAGATATTTTGAATTGTTAGTTTATTAAAAAAATATTCTTAATTGTATAATTTATTCACAAAAATACAGATAGAATTTTTGTAATCTTCTCTTGTAATGACCATATTTAATATTATATTATAGTACAGTGCTCTGCAATCTTTTGTTTTCTACGGCACACCAACGCTTTTTTCCAAAATTTCACCGCACACCACTAGTCAATATTTATAAAAAAAACGCAATATGCAACATCAACGCATTTTTTAAAACTCATTCTTTCTGCATTGTTTACTTTACGCACGTAAAATTTTGTGTCTTTTAAATTTACGTTTTATATTGTAGATTGTGTGTATAATATTTATGTATTTATAAAATATAATTCCGACTAAGAAATAATTATTTCTGCTTCCATATGATAACATTTTCACAAAAAAAAAATTGTTACTTTAGACGAATTATATGATTTTATTACGTTAAAAAATGCGCTGCGACATACCAAGTATCGACCTGTGGCACACAGGTTGCGGAGCACTGCTACACAATATGTATATTAAAACAACATTTATTATTGTTGTTGAATATAAATAAAAATGGTTCCAATAAGTTTATGCCAACCTATCGAAGCAATTTAGATCCTTGTTAGCCAATCACTGTGTCTGTTACCCTGTCATGCAAATTAAATATTAATAAATCTATTCGCCTGATCTCAAAACATTGCTGCGCAAACACATATGACAAAAGTTGTTATCTCGCCGTCTTAAAGAAAAAGGTCACTTGTGACATTTTGGAAGTTTTGAATAAAGAATGCAATTTTGTTCGTATGTTTTTCCTCTACATGATTGACAAAGAACGCTTACGAAATAAAAAAAAAACTATTACTAAAGAAGGTAATTTGTGTATTTATAAATAAATTTTCAATTCATGTTGAGCAAATGATTTTTTAAGATTAGATTTAAATAAAATGTGATAAAACTTGATTTATTGATTGAATTGGCATTTACTTGATAGATCTCCATTATAATACGGCGAAAAGATAGCAATGTATTTTAGTTCTACAAAATTTATTCTATATATAATTGATAACTATTTCGGCCCACGCCTTCATCAGAATTTATATGCACATTTACCTATCTCTATATACTTGTGTAGAAAAGGTACGCAATACATTTTCTCTTCTGTTTTAACACGCTAGTTGTTCTAAAATGTGGTAAATTGATTTTATGCATTTCTCGATGTGAGAATTATTCTGGTTTTTTTTTTTTGGGAATAAACGTAAATAGTGAATAAGTATTTTAGTGAGATAATTTATAACAAAAATGTATTAACCTTCCGTAATGGTCTGAGAAGCGGTGAAACATTTATATTTGTTTTTCTGTTAAGAATGTCATTGGATTACTGATATCTATTAATTTCTGAACGTGCAATAAAATTTTAACGTTGTACATTTCCACATGTTTTGTCACCCGTAATGCTGGTTTTGCCTTTCGGTAGCTTCAGACACTCCATCATTTGAATGCAATATAACTGACAAAATAAATAGTTTACTTTGGTTATAAACATAGGAAAAACATAGACTCTAAAGTTGGTAGCCAAATATATAATATAATATAGCCGAAAAAACTTATTTGATTATAATGGTATTCAATTTTGGAAATTATAATTTGTACACGTAATATCTAATCATAATAATTGTAAAAAATGTTTTATTATTAGCTGTGAACGTGTGATAGCATGTATGAAAATTCCGAAAGGCAAAACCCCAGTCGCTGGTGGAAAAGCCTGTCAATAGATTCAACATTTCAAATTTGATATTGAATTTGTATCAATTACCTTCAAACACATTTTAAGTACTTATTTCCACAATATATTTTTTGATCAGGACCGGTTTCGCTCGTCGCGAGCATTATCGACTAGTATGATTTATAAAAAAGTCTAATTATACAAAATATTTGGTGTTGTTATTATTTAAAATGACATGCCGTTCCATCAAAAAGTTACAGTTAACACCTTAAAAGCAATCACCTTCAGTTGATATGATAAATTATAAATTTATTGTGATTAAATTATCAACAAAATATGAATCCTTTTTATCTCATAGGTAAATGAATGAGGTATATTTTACATAAATGTACCGTAAAATTGTTGTATGTTATAGAATTACAAAAACCACATTTTAACTTCTAAGTTATTAGTGAACTGTGATTGAATCTCCATTTAAAAGCACTTCAATCAGTTTAAATACAATTTGCACAATAAAAAAACATTTGAAATGTGTCAAAAGCCGCATTCTATACAAGTGATGCCAACATAGTTGCGATTTTTCAGTTTTTATTTCTTTTTTAATGCTGTTTATTTCTTTTTTAATGTTAAACGAATGCTACAAATATATTCTAATAGCGTCATGAAATGTAGCCATCTGTTCTGTTGCATCCGTGTGATCCGTGTCATTAGCAACAAGACATGTGGAATCGTACAAAGTTCAAATTTCAAATTAAATATATTTTCATTTCAACTCTAAATAAATGCCATATAGATGACACGTTAATGATATTTTGTGCAATACAAATTTTAAACACGCTCATGTTAAAAAGAATACTTCATCTTCGAGTTGATATTTTGTTAAAATTATTTTTGGAATGCAAAAAATGCTCTCAAACAATCGACCTAAAATAATTTCACAGATTTTAAAACAACATTTAAAACACAATAAACTATTACTACATGTGCTTTATATAATGTTTTGTTTGCGCTTCATCAAACTTTTTTGTAGCAATAAATCTGCAATCATAATTAACTAAAAAAATATATCTATGAAACAAAAAAAACCGTAATGTTGACAGTATTATTTCGAATCTTTCTTAAAATCACTTCAGTGACAATAAAAACACGCTCGTGTCACGGGTAAATTCCATTTACTGTCTAAAATTCCGTTTCATTCTTCAATCGTAGAAATTGGGAGTAATGAGAGTGATTAGCTACCCATATCAATTCTTTTATATCTACGACATTGGATAAAGGTTAAGCAATAAGTTCTTGTACACAAATCTGTCATATTCTCCACATTATAAGCGGATACAAGTTAAGAACCAGCTTTAGCACGGATTGTATCTTATAAATTCCAATCAAATGTTTGATATTTTAATGACTGTTATTATATAAGTGAGAGCCGATAGAATTTGAGGAATGATAGCGCTCGCTGTTCGTTTTCTGATAAAATGAGTATTGACTCCATTTATGAGCTAAATCATTTCAGCGACTCTTGACCGTTGACTAATGTTACATAATTTAATTGTACGACAAGGGTAAGGTTAGGTCTTGTTTTAGAAAATAACTAAATTTAAGGTATATTTCAACAACTGTTGAAGTCTTTTATAAGATACGCGACGATAATTTTATTAACTTGTAAAATACTATAGAATACTATGATGTGAATTGCAAAGGAATGTATTCTTAATATAAAACACATAAAAAATTATCCTTTAAATTGTATTAGAGGCTTGCACGGGTCGATATTTGAAATAGTCATCCAGCCCGGGCCCGAATTTTAAAAACACCCTTGCTACCCAAGCCCCACACGAAATCCAGGTTTGTTTTTCTCATTTCGAAAAAATACATGATTTTAATTTACGACAAAATATAATTTTAATCAAACATCACAATTAAAAAAAAAACCGACTAAAACTTAGTTTCGACGATTTTTTTTGATTGATTGCCACCCAGTCTAGATCCAATCTATTTCCGAGATATAAAAAAAAAAAAACAACAAAACTATACTCGAGTAATTGTAAATAAAATAAAATAAATATAATAAATAAATAACTTGTAATAACCCACCCGTGTCCAGTACACGGGCCGGGTTAAATAGAATTCCAGACCCAAGCAGACCTCTATATTGTATACAATACATAAAAATATGCCATGCGACTAATTGATGTTGTGAATTAAATTCAGCATGAAATTGCCTGATGATAAAACGGTTACCAAGAACATTGATTCAATTGATTGTGAATCCGAAGAAAAAAATTAGAAAATAACAGTAACGTATAGGTGATAATTGTGATTTGCTTTGGTCTATATATTCTGATCTGAACAATTAAACTTTTACAGCAGGTAAAATCTATTCACTCTGTCGCAATATAAAATATCATTCGTTGACACAAAACACTGTATTTGATAGTCGCACGGGATTTTGAATTGCATCGATTGCGTGTACCCGGACATTTATCATTAAAATAAGCATCAAGTACTCCGTTTGGACATCAACTGATATACATATAATAACCGTCGGCGTGTGAATTATTGTGCAAAAATATTATCCGGTGCTATACGACATTAAAAGTTTAATTGCCACTGATTATTTGCTTAGGATGGATATATTTCGAAATTTAAAACTTTATGACTTAAATATTCATCTTATAATAAAACTCTGCTAGATTTCCATGACCTCAATGACATATGCGTTACTAAAGTTCCCCGAAAGACACGAGGCTCCCTAAGCGGAAAATCTACACGACGAACAGGTCAATCCATCGAGTGCGTGGCATAATTTAACAATATATTATATTAAAATTTTTTCAGTATTATTAAGTCAGTATATTTTTCATATAATACTAGCTGACCCGTCGCGCGTTGCTGCACTCTCAGAGTAAGAAGATTCAAGGAAACTCGTTATGATAGCCAACAAATAAAATTTTTAATAGTGTTTTTATAGCAATAATATACATAAGATTAAAAATCGGTTTTTTGGGGAAGGGAGTGATATGCCAGAAATCTTTGCGGGAGTGTAGTTAATTAATTCGTACAATTCCATATCGATTTTTAAGGGAGGAAGTTTGGAAGTAGTATACCAAAGTCTTTGCTGGAGTGTACTCAATAAATTCGTAAATTTTCGTATCGATCGAATGAATGGTGTAGTAATGTAATAGTAATCATAAAAGTAATCATAAAAGAGAAACAGAAACACATACATTGAGTTTAAAAAATATAGATGAATGATTTTAATTGCAACAAATCTATTTTTTACTATACTCAACTTTCGGGTATATATATACATTTAGTAATTATACATGATTCTATAACTGACTGTCAATTTTATTGCATCTGTGTAGTAGAATGCATGAAGATGCCAAAAGGCAAATTTTGGGTTGTGTGTAAAAAAATGTTTGGAATATACAACATTTTTGACAGTTTAAATTCAAAAAAGAAATTAATCATTTGACTTTCTGCTTAAACTGACTTGTAAAAATCGACTAGCAGCACACTCGATGAAGCATTAGGCACTTCAAGACTGAGCGTTAATAGTAAAAATATTTATACTTGAAATACTCTATTACTAATTTATTTTGCCTCGAGGAAGAGTAAGCATAGTTAAAAACCGTAAATTTGCCCCAAAACGTTAATATTTTTGTAAATAGGGTTAACAGATTTTGTTGAGTAAAGGTCTAGTCTGGCAGCACTAAACCAGTATTTAAATGACAGAAGGAATCATCATTTTTTTTTCCTATTTCAAAATTTTATATAACAAAAGTCCTGATATATAAATCTGCAATGGGGAAAAAAGATAAGTCCCCGTCGATGCACTATTTACAGTTTAAGTTGAGCAATAAAAAACGCTTTATGACGGTTCAATGTGACGTTTTAATAAGCCATTGTTTGGCTATCGTTCTTTATTATTGAAGAAAAGTTCGTAACATAATAAATAACTCACAAAAAAGCTCTTGGAATCAGGACTGTGAAGCCGAAGTCGAAGGAGTTAATTTGCGGTGTTTTGGTCGGAGTCGAAGTCGTGTAAAACGAGTGACTGCGACTATTTTTTCGATATTGAAAAATATCCCAATGAATAATTTGCCGGACTGGTTTCTTAGTTTATAATTTAATGCAAATAAATAAGACAGATATGTAGGAAAAAAAGCTGACAAAGATAAACTTTTTTCGACGAAGTCGTGTTGTTTGTTGATCAATGTCGAAGTCGTTGTTTTACGACTTTTTGTGTAACCATTCCGGCAATCTTAAATATCAATAGTGTAATAACTTCATGCTAGTGAAATAAAAATATTCTGTATTAGCTGATTGTTTTATTTAAATACTGAATTAAGAATAATAATGTTCTCAAAGAAAAAAAATTACAAAATGAAATATATTGATGGTATATCAGCGCAAATTTGCATACAAATATCTTGGTTTTATTCTTTCTCTTCTCAAACTCAAAGTATGTGTTAGTTTTAAAGCATTCTGCATGTTACTCAAACGTGTTGTTTGTAAGACTAAATTGAAATCGTATCTTCGCTGCACTTATTGTTCTTTAAATCAATAACTCATCTTGCTCTCGTTCTCCTGTTGAATACATTTTTTAAGCACGGTGAAAAAATAACAATTCATTTTACTTCTATAGAATTTATAAAACACTAGCTTACCGCGATCTCAGAGTAAGGAAATTCAAAGAATCTCATTGTGATGACACACAATTTAATTGTGAATTGTGTTGATTAGTGTTAATTGTAAAAATATTGATAAGGTTACACATAGATTTTTGAGGGAAGAGATGGTGTATTAGAAACTTTTGCGCAAGTGTACTGAAGAAATTTGTGAAGTTTCATATTGGTTGGATGAATGGTGTAGTAATGCATAAAGGACAAACAGACACACATACATGTGATTGATTTTTATTTACAATATTTACAGTTAATATTTATTTCGGCTTATGCTTCCATCAGAAATAAAGATATAATAAAATAAAATAAAGTCCATTGTGTTATAATGGAGGTCTACAAAGTAAATCCCAATTCAATCAATACAATTGTTAAGGGCTTGAGTTTTGTACGATAAAATCGAATGACTACTGATCAAAAACACATTGAATTGCTTCAAACTATCATAATTTGAAAAAATGTTCTATTTTTTATTCAAATGTTTACATCATATAAACGAAGTTTTCCTTACAAAATATTGTAAATGTATTTACAATATTTTGTAAGGAAAATTGTCAACACTGACAACTATAAATAGACATTTCCTCATTATTGTGCGTAGTTCTTTTTTCTGTTCGGAACTATGACAAATTTGGATAATGTTGAAATCATCGTCTTGTGATTTATGTTTCTTTTACATAACAACTAATAATTTATGTACCATAAACAATTGGCCAATGATTTTAGTTAGATGCCATTGTTTATTGTTGCATTAATTTCAATCAAAAATCATGGTCATGAAACTTTCTCTTAAATGGTTTTTCAGATCAATAAATAGATATGTATAAATAAAATATTGATAAAATTTATGATATCGACTGATCAAATTTGAAAGTAAAATTTCAATTATTACAACTTTGTACGATTCCACATGTTTTATCACTAATGACTCGGGTTTCGCCTTTCGGAATTTTCAGATATTCTATCACACAGATGCCACAGAACTGGCATACAATGTACAGTTGGCATCGGCTATATACCAAAGGAATTAGTTAAAGAAAAAAATACAGACCCTAAGGCTAGGATACAAATAAAAACTAAAATAAATTTGAATTGTTGAAACTTTGTACGATGCCACGTGTTTTCACACTAACGACACAAGTTTCGCCAGAATATGCCGAAATAATACAGTGGAACCTCGATCAACCTTTCTCGCATAATACGTTTTCCCAGATGGAACGCTTATTTTTTATAGTCCCGTCAAACTCCCATAAGAACAATGTTAAATAATCCCGCATTGACCGTTTCCTGATTCTCCGATTCCCCGATTTCCGCGATAAACCGTCTAAATATTTTGGTCCCGTCACAAATATTATCCCAATTGACCGTTTTTATTGCATATTTCTCCGTATCTCGGCAAGCAAGTTTGACAAAGCCGAGTGCAGGTGTTATGTCTGGACAAGTTGGAATCCGCTGTACATGTTAGACGTAACGCATTGGACGCATGTGCTATTTTTTGAGTTGAAATCCACCACACGCGTATTATTGTTTATGATACAAATGTAGAGTTGTTCAAAATTCTTGGTAATAATGATTCCTGTACATACAATACTTTTAGTTACAAGTTTAGTAACAAGTGTTTGTTCCGATTAAAGTGCCAAATAACAAAGAAGCAAACGAACATAAAGGACTGTTTTAAAAAATAAATTTTATATACAGTATGTACAATTAACTAATAAATGAATATTTTTTACTTGTTTATTATTATTTGAAGCTTTCCCGCATTCACCGTTTCCCACAATTACCGTTATTTTTTCAGGGTCCCTTGGAAAACGTAAAATCGAGGTTTCACTGTATATAAAATCAAATCAGTAATTATCAAAATTATTTCAAATATACATTTAGCTCCTAGCTTTATTGTCGATATTTTTCATGTGTACTTTCGTATAAAATCGATCCAAACCGTTTTCTTAGAACTAACGTTCTATTGAATGCATACCTGATGATGCCGAAAGGAAAAACCTCTTCGATAGTGACAAATGTGTAGAATCGAACAAAGTTTCGAAAAATTCAATTTTGAATACTAAGAAGTTTATCATTTCACTTGATGTGTCGCTTGATTGTTACTCGTGTTTCACTACTTTGTAAAGCACTTACTAATAAGCTGTGTGGTAAAGTAATTCATTACAATTTTTGACTAATTGTGAATCTTATTTATAGCTTAAAATGAAATGTAATTTAATAATGATTATTAAAATAATATTACTAATAAATTAATTAATTATTAGTGCTGAGAGATGAATACGTCTAAAAAAAATAAATTCAATAATTGTCGCTTATCTGTGGTTTTTAAATTTCCACCCAAATAATGAATAGCCTTACAATAAATAGTAGTCTCCATGTAAAATTTTACTGTGGCCGCATTATAGACATCACGGTTATATGGAAATATTTCGTAGCCGCAATTACTATTTGTTTTGATATATGATATAAAAAATAGCAGTTAAATTTACCAAAAAAATGAATTAACTATTAGGTTTATCTTCGATAAAAGATATTATTTTTACAATATTGTCTAATTTAAATGCAATGCAAGCAGTTGGTGGCTGTTTTTAAGTCCTCTGGTTACCACACATGAGAACCACTGCTGTAGAGTAAGTCTGAAGATGTGTTTTAAATAAACAAAACACGCGTCGCATTTAGTGACACCAGGTGGAATAATAGAGTTAACAATTAATAGTTGCCACTGAAGTACTCTAAAACATTGGAATGGATATATTGCAAAACTATTAAACGGAGACAGTTTGTTTGTTGAGATAACCTGTTTTATGTCCGGTATTTCTTGCCATTTTTGTTGCTATGTTGTGGTAATAAATCAACCAGAGATCTTTAAGATAATTTATGAATAATATACTATGTAAATCTACACTAAAAAACATGTAGCTAACAAAAAAACAATCTAAAAAAACATGTTCAGTAACGATTTCACTAATAAAAACAAAATGCAATTACATCTTACACTCAATTATCTTACATCAATTATTAACAAATTTTTACGATTATCTTAAAAATATTCTTTAAATGGATATATTTAATGTATTTAAAATGAATGATGTATTTTAACTTGTTTTTTTTTAAATATTCTTCGTTCTGTCGTTTAGAAAAAGTATGTTTCACATTTTTTTAATACTATTTGTAGGGCTGTGGAATCGTTGTGTTTTGGTCGGAGCCAGACTGTGACAGTGAAAATCGAGGTTTTACTTTTTCCACTGAAACATATATCCACAAATATAAACTATTTTCGTGCCGAAGATTCAATCCGTAGGTACGTCACGCAGTTTGAAAGACAAGTATTTTTTTATATTAGGGTAGAAATTTTAACCCGTACTCTGTCCTATAATAGCCATAGTGAATCTTATCTTTCAAATCTAACTGTGATACGAGTATTAAT
This sequence comes from Himalopsyche japonica, assembly GCA_028555115.1. NCBI lineage: Eukaryota > Metazoa > Arthropoda > Insecta > Trichoptera > Rhyacophilidae > Himalopsyche > Himalopsyche japonica. The sequence continues at coordinate 121,141 of JAHFWJ010000465.1, read as the reverse complement.
AATTATATAGTCAGTGATGTATTTATTGTAAATTTAATGAAACTTAGTTCTCACGTAATATTTTACTGCATTCGCATTGTACACATCAGCGGTTCTAATGATGTCTCGGGGCCTCATCAATACAAATAAATTTAAAAAAGATTATTTTTATTATGATATTATTATGGCTGTAGCAAAATCCGCAGAAAAGCTAACGAATACATAATAATAAAACATAGCAATATAAATGACTACGGTAAAAAAGAATGGTAAAATATTCGCATGTATCAATTAATTTAGTTTAGCAAAAAATAGCAAAGAATAGGGAAGGTAAAGTTTTTCTTCAAAATAGAACGCAATTTTTTTTAGTTTGTTAAAACTAAACTTAGTTGTGTCCGCTAAGATAATTATTTATGCATGATAAACACAGAGACAAACAAGAGGACATAATGGAGCAGCCCGAAGAATTTGTTCTGGATCAAGAATTTTCTGATACTCTGCGATGCACAGATTGGGAATCTGGTGATTGTTTGATCATTATTATGATGAATATGCTAATGGTTATTTAATTTAGACATATTTATAACGATAAAAATAACAATTGACTAATGATTCTTTTGATATGCCAATGTTTATTGTTGCATCAATTTAAATAAATAATTCTGTTCATGAAACTTTCTCTTGAAAGATTTATCAGATCAATAAAATGAATATTGATTAAATTTATGATATCGACTGAAGTGTTTGATGAGATTTCGATATCAACTATGAATTGTTGAATCTTTTCACTAATGACCCGGGTTTTGCCTAAAGATGCCAAAATGCAATATACAATCAAATCAGTAGTTATTAAAATTATTTCAGAAATATATTTAGCTCCTAGTTGTTGATATTTTTTTTGTTTAATTCTCTCGTATATAACCGATCCAACTCATTTTCTGTGTGTCAGTTCTATTGCATTCATGCCTGAAGATATCGAAATTCAAAACCTCTTCGTTAGTGAAAAATATGTGAAATTGAACAAAGTTTCAAAAAATTGTTCTAGATCAGGAATTTTCTAATACTCTGCGGTGCAGATTGTGAATCTGGCGATTGTATTATCATTATTATGTTAATAGGCTAATGATTATTTAATTTAGACACATTTATAACGACAGAAATAAACATTACGATTGCGTTTAATTCACAGTAGTAAAGAATTAATTATATCTAATAAAAAAGATTTATTAAATGTTTATAATACATTCAACCCATTGAAATACCACACCCTAGTCTAAAGTGAATGAATGTTCATGAGGTGTTTAATTTTTTATTATCATTCAATGTTTTGGAAAACACATTATAATATTGTTATTACTGGGTTTGAAAAATAAAAATCTTCGATTGTTATTTTATAAGTGTTTTTTTATAGAATTTGTTTCTTTATTACAAAAAAGAATTGGTTTTTTTCTTAAACTCTACAGAGGTTGACGAAGGAAATCATTATAATTTGAAACAATAACATAATAAGTACATGGATTGATTTCGGAGTAAAAACGCTTCAAGGTTATTCTATCAAATATTAAAAATGCCCTAAAGAGATATTATGTTTGTGGTATGTATGTGGTCACAGTATGCTGAAGTAAAAAACAAAATGATAGAATTGAATGTAAAACTCAGGTAGTATTTTGATTTTGCAGCATTGATTTTTAAATAAATCATCATTTTGATTTTCATAAAAAATATTTGTAAAATACTAAAGAAATATTTAATTAAAATTTTGTAAGATTCACGATATCGTCAGATGGTGTTTAATAGTATTTCAATACCAAATTTTTATTTTTAAAATTGAATAAAATTCGAAATATTTTGTTATTCGTGAACCAATTTATATAATTCGAAATCATCATGAATTCTATCACATGGATACAATATAAATGACAGTTAGTTAAAAGGTTTTTTTGTATCTCTTATATGCAAGTAAAATTGTACAAAATATATCGTTCTTAAGCAAGGACCTAAATGTATATTTGCACTTTTGATTACAATGTCATTTAAGCTTGTGTCGTGATTGAGAAAATGTATGACGTTGTACACAGTTCAAATAATTTAAGCATGTCATATATTATAATTTAAATATATGTCAACGCTAAGGTACTGGCGTGGAGTTTTTAATTTAGAAGCACTTCAAATTTGATATTAAAGTGACAATTTTTAAAATTTTCCATGGATATTAGTATGGAAATAGTGAGCAACGATTTATCGATTTCAAAAAGTAAAGAATCATCATGTTTTTAATTAATTTTATTGGAGCTGTAGAAAGGAGCTGACTCATGATAAATAAATGACTGAAGAAATTTCAACTTTGATGCTCACTGTATAATTATTTCAGACGGAAAAATATACATTTTTTCAGTATTTTTTCGTATAAAAACAGAATTGCTTCCAGTCACGTGAGTGAATGTTGCAATACGACTTATTGTATATATAAAAAAAAATTATTATTAAATATGAGTGTTTGTTATAAAACGATCATCTTTTGGGCTGCCAACTGACAATAATCAATTACCTTTTTTAAGATTTGTTTGTTCCAAGTCCAAATTTTCAAGTCAAGAGGTGACTGCACGTTTAATATTTTTATTATTACAGCACTATTAAGTAAACAAGTATTTATTGCGTAATAGAAAATCATAAATCACAAATAACTGTCACCATAATGTCAATTCTTGTCATAGCAATAATTTAAAATATGGGTAAAAACAATATTTTCAAAAACAAATGCCTTAGAAAATTCTTGAAGATAGTTTAATATAACAAGTCAGCCTCTTACATAACTTTTTTAATAGTTGTTTGCGTGAATCGAAAATCAGAACTGTTTTACACTTTAATGATTATCAATAAAACTGCTCCAACCTTACAGAAAAAAAAACTAATATAATTAAAAGACTGCGACGTCGTAATAGTGTTATCAAATTCTTAACCCAGCTGTCCTAGAAACACATATTTTCATGGGCATTTAACTAAAAGAAGTATTCATATTTCGAAATGATATAATATATTCAAATTTGGTATTATCTAATATTATGACAGGATTAAACTGCTGAGAGAATAAATAAATATGTGACGTCAAAAGTCTCCAATAACTTCATTGTCGATTTTTAATAAACAACATTTTACGGAAGAAGGTTAGAAGAAACCTCTCTGCTTGGAAACGTATGGACATTACAAATGGATTCAATTTTAAAAGCTTAAAGCTCGAAGAGAAATGTACCTAACCACTATTTTTTTCAACCCTCCCTTAACATAGGAGACTGTCTCACCGGGTTATATGAAATTAACGTTAGTGATAATATGCAATGTGAATAATTATGAAAACACTAGGAAAGGTACAGATACTAAAAGACAAAATAAAGTATTTTTCAGTATTTATTTCACTATAAAATGTTGAAATGTCGCTTTCAATATTGTTTTTACTCGTCATTGTGTCTTTTTAAAAGAATATGAACAGCTGAGAAACAATAAGCTCTCGCTATAAAATTATCTTTTGAAAAAAACTTCATAAACAATATTATATATTTGTTTTGCATTGGAAATTGGCATGGCTAAAATGTTCTTATATTTTTTATGTAAGAAAGATGTAAAGGAAAAAATTTTGATGATTTTTTATAATGTTTTATTTATTATTTTGTAGAATAGTTCTAAGATTTGCTGTAAATACGCCAACAAGATCGCTAGTTAAATTCATTTTTTCGGAGTAAATCTGAAGAAAAAAAAAATCTTACCGCTCTTTGATATAAACACAAATATACTTATTTTAAGCATGTTTTAAGGATCAATTTTCGTATATGAAAAGTAATTATTGTGTCTTAACGTAGAATATGTTTTGATCCACTAACACATTTTGTATCCACTACAGATTCCTGGTCCACCGTGGTCCTTCGGATAAGAAATCACTGATTCATATACGAAAAAAATCTATTTAGTTCTACAATCATCCTCTGAAATACCTAATAATTTTGGTATGAATAACCGTTTCCCATAATTTTTCATTCGTTCCACATTTAAATAACCACGATATTCTTCCGTGTTTTTATTCAAATATGTAGTTAAACTATATATTATATAAGATTTTTAATATTGACTGAAGGTGATTGATGAATTTCAATATCAAATTTTAATTGTTGAAACGTTGTACGATTCCATACATTATATTTGGTCACTTACGACTCGGGTTTCGCTCTTTCAACATTTTCGGGTATTCCATCACACGGATGCAAAGAACTGACGTACAATAAACAGCTAGCATCGTATATATACCAAAGGTATTAATTACAGGAAAATACAAGCCCCAAGCCGAGCACTAAATGGCAATTAAAATATTTAATAATAATTAACACAATTGCCTGTGATAATTTTCATGAACGATTTTATTAATGAATCATTCTTGAAAGTTAATTAATATTTGTTGTAAAACTCTTTCAAGACTCATGACTCAGGTTTCGCCTTTCGGCATCTTCAGGCATTCTATCACACGGATGCAATAGAACAGACATGCCAGTAACAAAACATTGTGAGATCGTACAAAGTTAGAAAATTTAATTTAAATTAGAATATAAATAAAACAAACAATAATGCTAGCGCCATATAATAGAATAAGATATTTCCAAAAATAGTCTTGTATTCATTATGTAAAATCAATAAAAACTAAGAGACATTATTTAAAAACGCTTTATGAAATTTTTTAAATGTTTCTTTTTTTATTGAGATTTAATAAACCGGTATTTTTACTAGTTAGTGGAACAATTGAAAACAAATCACCTTCAAAAGTAAAATATATTATCAATATAATCAAAACGCACACACAGTATGCGCTATCATTATTGTATTATACACACGAAACCAATACGCCTGGAAAATTTTCTAGCTTGACCTAGCATCGATATCACAATTCCAGTTTCCATCACCTCCCTAAGTATGTTGTCACTTTGTTTTGTTTCTAATATCACAGACACTGCGCATGTTCTTTTTCATTTTGTAAATAAACGTGATCAATTCAAATTGCTTAGTTCAAATTATTTCAATATTTGGTAAAAAATATTAGGCTTTTTCAAGATATTTTTCGTTGTGAATTCCGTCATGAACATGAATATTTTGCATGATTTTTTTGAATAGATTTCTGTCGAGATGCGTCAGCATAGTCAGACGCCAAAACTTTTTAATATGAAAATTGTTTAAAATCTACTTTTAACCTTCATATTACATTCATTTATGAATTGATTTAAAGAGGTTTGTTGATGTCGTGATGCATAAACAAATACCGAACGTTTTACACCAAATTAAAAAAAAAAAAAAACAATACATAAAATATACAAATAATTATTTTAAAATAAAAATGTATTCATATTTTGTATTACTTTTTAGTTCTACCGGAACACCTTGGTGGAAAGGCATTATATTTAAATAATAATCAAATAATGGTTGGTATTATTATATCTCTACAATTTTATTGATAATGTTCGCGAAAAACCAAACCAGTCGTGATCTTAGAAATATAAAATTGTAGAAATAGTACTTAACATTATGTTTTTAATACCTTTTTAATTTTGAAGGTACAAGATACTTCTAAAAATTTTGAAATCACACGAGATAAAATCAATCAAACACGGTGAAAAAGTAGCAATGAATTTTATTTCTAAAAAAATTATAAGATATATAGATAATAGATATTTCAGCTTACGCCTTCAGCAGAAGATCTTTTTCATAATGTAGTTCTACCAAGTAAATGGCACATCAATCAATAAAATCAATAATAAATTTCGATTTCGATTTCAACCAACTCGAGGAGAAAAATCAACATCAGAAACATGACCATTCGAAAATATCTGCGTTTGACATAAAATTTACTAGAAGAGATACCCAGACCTGTCCTCTTTTTTCGTATAAGATTGTAGGAACGATAGTGCCTGCTTTTTCGATCTTTATAATATATTCTATATCATATCGACTGTACCAAGGCAAAACAACGTAACTCACGCAGAAAAATTACAGGAAGCACAAAAAGTCGAATATGACCCGAAAACAGAGTATGATTTATACACAACCTTGAAGTGTAATTAATGAACTGGTGGGTTGTTTTGCAAATTTTGTTTTAGTTGAAAAAGCAATCAAAGAAAAAAAATATGGCAAGTTTTTTTCTTTCTCACAAAAATTACATTTTTTAAAAATTTTTAAACTTAAGATTAAATTACCTAAGGATTACACTCTTTTTATTCTACATGTGATATATATTACTGTAAATCCGCCGTTTTCAGATTGCAAATGCGCCCACAGCGTTCTGAAAAATATAATACATTTTAGTATATTCTTTTATATTGTATTGTATTTTATTATATTTAATTCTATTATATTGTATAGTATTCTATAGTAACATCGCTCGACAATAATTAAATGATCGAACTGGAATCATTCATGAATAAACACCAAATTTAATTTCACAGCTTTAATACAACATCGAAGCTGGTGCAGTAATCATGTTGATATATAACTGGAAGAACAAGTGCAATTGAGCTCGGAACTGCATCCAGTGTCTCTTAACCTTGGGTGCGAAAGATGATTTTTTTTAAATAAAATTTTAATAAGTCTTTTACCATATAAATTTGTTTTCAAATGTTTGACCTACTTTGTATATTAAACGTATTATGACAATGGTATGATATTTTTAAATTATCGGAAATAATTTCAATATTTTAACTGTTACTTCTAGGTCCAATATATTTTTATTACTATTTATATATTCAATTTCATTAGCTGATAACGTTTGCTACGAAAGAACCTGGTTGTGATAATATTAATATGAACTTGTGGAAATAGTACCGAAAATTATGTTTTATTATTGAAAAAAAAACTATTGAAATGATCAATTATTTGCAACAATATATTCACTGAAATAAAAATTATTTTTATATTTAAAGGGGTGCTGATCGGTAAAAAAGTTAAGACACTGCAATATTTAAATTAAAATAATTCAAATTAACAAAATCCGATTGTACAGTGGATTTTAAAATATAGCGAATTTATTTCCAAAAGTAGCATTTCCAAGTTCGACTCGTTTAGATAAGCAATCTTAATTAACAGGTCACAATGATACAACATACATCTATGATAAAATTTAAAGCCTATATAGATAAAATGTAACAATGGCTATATAGTAAATAGTATTGTCATATAAAACAAATTAAAATCAACAAAATAGGAACGTAGCCCTTTATCATTGCATTAATATGAATCTTGCAGAGCTTATATGGAATACTTATGGTATAACTTGTTTACTGATCAGTCTTACTTGAAGCGTTGTGCGGTGAGCACGTCTTTGTCACGTCAACCGTCTGTATCAATACGATATATCGTCGAAAAATTTTCCGAGTGAATAACATAATATTCAAATCTAAAAAAACTATAAATAAATTTCTATTTCATAGTAAATAAAGAGTGTTTTCAAATTTCTGAAGAATTTCATGACATATTTTTAAAAGATCTATTAAAGAAAGCATTTTGTGAATTTTATCGAATAAATAATAATAAAAAAGTCACCAAGATGACAATTTATAGTAAACTTGTACAAATTATTCTTGTGAGTGTGTAAAATTGAAGGATAAACAGAAGACAAAAAGACTCATGGTATGTTTATTTATGAACGAAATATGACTTAAAATATTGTTTTTCTTTCAATTTAGATTTTTTGTCAAAGCGCGTCTTGGAACACAATTTTTATATTCTGAATTATTAAATAAAAACATGTCACTTTATTAGATACAACTGTCTTTCTATAATAAATAGTTGAAATCTGTGTAAAGCCGTTAAAATCTTTGCTATGTTTTACATTACGGAAGTAGAAATGTCATTGATTTAGCAAAACCTGGCGTAATTATATGCAAATTATGTTTTACGTACTACTCCTATTCTATCTACTTTGAGGTATTTCTTTTGTGTTATAAACAGATTTATTTATAAAAGAGTGGGATCGTCAAATAAATATTTTTATTGTAAAGTTTCGCTTGATTTAAAGATAAATAAAATATTTATTTTGATATCAAACTTATAACAAAACTAGCGATTATCTACCATGCTTTACAATGCCAATTAAAAAATTATAGTGTTTATGTTTCAATTCTGTTTACTGTTGTTTTGTACACCCAGTCCTTTTTTTACGCGAATTATATTATACGCGATTTTTTGGAAGGCAGTTTTTCATACGTTTCTGGGACTTTTTCAGCGATATTTCAATTTTTGGAACCAAATTGTCAAATTATATGAAAGTTGTGATTTTTTTTCGCGCCTTTTTTTGGCGCAATCAATGTATCGCGTAAAAAAAGGACTGGGTGTATACGCAATATATTTGTTTTTCATCTGTTGCGTACAAGAATAAATCAGACTTTTTTGCGACACATGAGCAGACCACATAAAGCTGTCCATGTGAGAAGCATATCAAAATAGTTTAGTGTATCAGTTGATAGTGTTCTAATAGTTGTATTAATTCAAAAGTTTTCTTTAGCGTGTGCAAAACGATTCATTTTTGTTGAAAAAGTAAATGCTTGCAATAAGAGAAACCGTTCCTGGTCTAATAGTTGCTCTAATTTGAAAACTTTTTCATGCGTGTTCGTAATAGTCCACAGAAGTTTCATGTCGATCAGATGAATGGTATAGGAACGCATACAGGACATATATATATATAAATATATACAAACAAACAAATAAATCCTTTTTTTTAAATATTCAAAATCTTAAAACTGTTGAACAGTGTAAAACCGTTGATAAAACTCATTTTGGATTATATCAATCAAAAAATATATAGAGCACATTGACTTGTGAAGTGCTAGTGGGAAAAAAACATAATACATGTCTTGAAAATATTTTATAATGCGCAGAAGAGATAAAAACAACTAATTTCATCTGATCATGAATGTTTTGAACATTCTACTTTTTTGCAGTGTGTTCAAATTACTTTTTTATAGCCCATCATACCTATAAGTCTATCCTTCCTCGCTAAAAAATCCATCATGTGTAGCTTATCCATCAAACAGATATATATAACGGTTTATGACTCTCAAACATATATATATAATATATATTATACCTAACATTAAATATCGGCGTGTTAATATTACCAATGAGTCTCTCCAACTGTCTATAATACATACTTATGTTTAAAATAACAGTTTGAACGCTCGAAAAGAAGTTCACTTAGTCAAATGCTTCTTTTGACATATACGAAAGTAATATAAGAATTCTGCCATCTATAATGATGTCGAATTGCGTGTTTTTTTTTTTTTTGAAGAAATCGTGAAAATGATTTTTTGTTCTTCTAAAGCAGTTTTACATCTGCGGACTGCTAAAAAAAGAAGGGAAAAATTTCGGACCTCCAATACCGATACAAAAATATTATTTTATGTCATATTTTTTTGATTTTATATTATGAGAAATAGAAAAAATTATAGTTTAAAAATATACATATAACGGTCCAATACATTAAAGAAAAACGATGGGCTTTTTCAACAAACTAATGCGAAACTTTCTGTTGCATATTTGCTGATATATTGTATATTCTTGGCTGCAGTGCTGTCTCTAATGATGACAGTTATTGATAAGTTCTTTGGTTTCGCATTATCCAACCAACTATTATTTTTTTAACAATAACTAGAAATATAAGTATACTTGCAGGCAAAAAAATCCTACATTTAATATCCTTTGAATCCTGCATGGCGAATTTCTTGAAATTTGGTGTACTGTTTGCGGGCCGAGGACCGCCAGTTGGGAACATTGTTCTAAAGTGTAAAACCAATCTACCAATATGCGTACTACTGTCTAATGCATTAAAATGTTAACACAGTATACTGATTGAATGGGCACTTACTTTGGTAGAAGACCATTATAACACCAGTGCTACGCAACCGGTGTGCCACGGTATATCTATGTGCCGCGAGACGATGCCTAGTGTGCCACGACGCATTTTTATAACAGAAGAAAAATAAAATAATTCGTCTATGCTGTAAAATATTTTCGATAACACTCAATTATAGGGAAGCAGAAAATAATATTCCTTCGTTGGAATAATGTCGTCAAAACATAAATATTATACACATAATTTACACTTAAAAAATTAAAATGTACATAAATAAAGCAAACAATACAGAAAGAATGCGTATCAAAAAAGGCGTCGAGGGTGAATTTTACTCGTTTTTATAAATACTGACTTGACGTGTGCCGTGAATTTTTGTAAAAAACGTTGGTGTTCCATGGAAGACAAAAGGTTGTGGAGCACTGATAACACGGTACTTCTTAAGCATGTCGACATACGTGGACGAGAGTAAGTTAAGACGAATACTATTAAATTGATGTATTGAAGTAGGTTCCCATTGTTTTATTGCATTTAAACTACTTTTACGTTGTAAAAGTAACAAAACATAAAGTTTGCAATTCAAAGGATATGCGTGTACATAAATAAGATTATAAAGAATAATTCTGAGTAAAAATTAAGTACAGTGAGTAATCGGTTAACGAACAGTTCATACTGCGAACAAATCGGACAACGGTTTGCGGTTAGGACAATAAAAAAATACTCGGATAACAAACTAAACCAATCTTTATTATCCACGTATTCTATCTGTTAAAGTAACCGTGGTTTTATATTCGATAGACTTTTGAAAACACGCGCTTTTCTCTTGGTCCGGGATGAAAAAACTATCGTAAATCAACGATCTTTAACGAACAATTCGGATAGTGAACAAATAATAGTAGCATATTATGTTCGTTAACCGATCACCCACATTTTATACTTTAAAAAATAATCAAAATATTTAAGACCATTACCACAATTTTACAATATTATGACATGGTCTTGATTTCGCTTATCGTGAGCATTAACATTAACAGTTGATAATGTTCGCGATGAGCGAAATTGGTCCCGATATTACGCTTATATTATGCTTTATTGTTTAAAAAAGCTACTGTAAGAATACTCCCATTTGTATGCCATAAATAAGCCCGAGACTAAGAACAAACATGGATTAATTAATGAATAATTCGGATAGCGAACGTAGTCCTTATATATAACTGTCATTAACTCCAGTGACAGTCAATTAAAGTATAACGAATACCATTAAATCGTGTTTAAGTTTATTATACGACCTAAAGACAATTTTACACCGTATAATCTACTTAACTGAATGTCATTACTTTAAGAATAGAGCCTTAAATAACTTTGCACTGATATCATGTGTAAGCACTTAATAACGGTGTCATTATCCTATCACTTCAACTGTACTTATCTAAAAATGCGATGTATGCCAAACTCAACAAATATTGTACGAAATTACACTTAGGTGATTTATTAAAAAGTAATCAAAAATAAATTTCGCGAAATATAACAAATGCTGATGAACCCAATGTGTGTAATTGAACTTTATACAAATATTTTTTTTACTTAGAAAGATTTAAAGTCCAAACTTACTATTTAGTAGAGCAATTTGGTTGTTAAAGTTAAATAACAAAAATCACGCTTGAATCGTCTCTGCTGATCCAGGTAAAGCATATATATATATATATATTGTACAACTAGGCCTCATATAACAGGGTTTCAAAAAACACGGATGAAAAATTTTTGACATATTTTTATGCAGCACGCTTTATATAACACGATTTAAGCTTTTTTCGTTTTAAGTTTTTTTTAAGTCTAATTCATGTCGAATTTGCACAAAATATACTTGATTCTAGATAAATCATAAATGAATATTAATAGACAATTTTTAAGTTATCTTATTATTGATACTCTTAACATATGTTTTGTTGTTTGTTGAAAATTGTTGTAAATTGAGAAGACAAAAAAAAGTCAACTTCAAAACCACACTATGAAAAAATACATCGCATGACGTTGATAATTATTGTTATGAAATATGAATTTAAACAAACATTTCTATAAAAAATATTAAAATAAATGGTTACAATTTAAATTTATAATATTATTAATGCATATCGTAATGAAAGTTTTTTTTGTAAAACCACATTATAAACGATTTCAGTTTTGTTTTACAAAATGATTTAATTGTAATAAAAGTTGGTCCATAAGTAACGTACTAGTTTTTTTCGTTTTCATTTATCTTTGCTTATTTTTTATGTTTTTTGTGTATCAATAAGAATTGTATACAGATTAACGATAACTGATTAATATTCGAAAACTGTTTGAAAATTTGAGCCATTTCTATTAATGAGATTATCCACCAAAATGGGCGACTATATGATTAGTTTTATAATTAGGATTAGTTATTGAGATATCTTTTGCAAAAAGACCGTTTGCTTGTGATATTAATGAGACAATCAAAAGTCTTAAAAAAAATAGAAAATACAAGCGAATTGCATCGAATAATTTTTAGCAAAATGAGTTTTCGTGTGATAGATTGCCTGAAGATGCCGAAAGGCAAAACCCGGGTCGTTAATGACTAAACATGTGGAATCGTACAAAGTTTTAACGATTAAAATTGAAGAAAAAAAAGCTTAATGAGCTTTGAAATATGATCGGGCTAAATAAGATTAAAGATTAAAACAATTAGCCAACGTCCTTTTTCATTTTATTTATTGTGCATTAAAACGTTTTGTATCAGTACTTGACAATTTTGGCGAAGCTTTTAATTGAGGACTTTTTTATAACTCAAATGAAAGTCAACTGTCAACTGAAAATTTAAAAAGATACATTTTTCAAAGCTGTGAATATAAGCGATGATTCAATACAATGTAAAATACCATTCTGACAGTATTTTATATGTTCAGATGCGAGTAAACAGGGTCGTGACTTACGCGTACCGTATATATTGTGTTTTTCTTATAAATATAATAGTTTGTACGTGAGGTAATAACACATACCTATCTGTGCATTTTATCACACACAGAAGTGGATTAAACCTTAACAACTGCAAAAATAAAACGTGTTCGTGGAACAAACAAACACAAAACGTCCAACTCAACTACCAATTACCAGGGTCCGGTTGTTTTTTTCAAAAAGGTACAAAAGGGAAGAAATTTATCACTGTACTACAATTGCTATCATTAAATCAATCGCTTGATTCAAGATCATGTGGTTATGAAGACTCGGTCAATGGACTCGTAAAACAGAGGTCAAAAGCTTACAGTACAGTTTTGTATGCATCTGTGGCATTTCGTATTTTTGAAAATGTACTTAACAACTCAAACACCCACTTTGTGTATTTTCTTTTTCTATATTCTTCGATCGGGTCCGTGCTATTGTGCTCATCGTAGTTAACGTAAGGTTTAACAGCAGTATTTTTTTTTCAATCAATTGGTAGATACTTTTCGAAGGCATGAGTGTTTGTGATGTTTAAAAATGCAATTGCAACGCAATTTAAAAACGGTTGAAGCGATGCTTTTAATCCTTTGGCTGCAAGAAAAAAATATACGTACAAAAAATACCAAGCATGTCAGCTATAATTTCTAACAAAAACAAACCAAGTAACAAAGTGAATTTCCGATGATTTTTTTTTTGTTTAATTTCATATACAGAAATAATTAATAAACTCACCAATTGTTTATTGTTATATCATAAAAGAGAAGGCTTTCTTTAAGAACTTTGAAGAAAATTGATTTTGGTTACCATGAAACTATTGACATCCGTCAAGTGACAGTTCGAACACTCGAAGAAATCGCGAAAAATCGTTGTAGAAATTCTTTACAGGTATTGTAAAATGTTGTTTTTTCTTATAGATATCAGTGTTTGTCCTATCAACGTTTATTATTTTTCAAAAAAATATTTTTATAGAAGGAAGATTTTTGGAGGAAAATACGTTTAAAGATATTAACGAGATATCTCGTCTCAGGCAGCCATCCGGGCTAGCGATTCTGTGTTGAACAACTGAATAACAAACACTTGTCGTAGAAAAAACTTCGTTTACTATGTTAAGTAAATAAAAATTAAATGCTTTCAGATATACAGCTCAACATATTTTAGCTTGCTTCGACGATATAATACAATATTGCGCATAGCGAAGGCTTTGCAATATTTGGCACCCTACAAACTGAAAGAATCTCTTGCGCCAGGCGCGTAATCAGCGTCTCTCCGATATAACATATGTATTACGCACTAGGGGTGTATCCCGTACCTAACGTGCTAAAATTCTTCCATTAGTAGAGCGTATATGATAGAAAATCTCAAAGTATGATAAAATATTTCCTAAAATCACTTTTAATGATTTAAGTGTTATTTCTTCTTCTACCTGTCGTGTATTAAAAAGCTGTAAAAATAGTATTTAACATTGTTTTTTTTATATTTTTCAATATATCTTATAATTTGTTAAATGTTTCTGGAAAAAAAATATTTCCTAGTTTTTATGACAATGAAAATCATTTTTGCATGATAATTTAATTCGTGTTATTAAAAAAAATAATAAAAATAAATTAGTTTTATATTATAATTACATGGTCAAAAAACAATTCATTAAACTTGGAAGCAATAACTTATGTGATGTCAAATTATTCATTTAAATCATTATAGTTTTTATTAATATTCACAACGTATTAACCATGTATATTTATTAATTATATGCAATTTTTATGGTTTAATTACGTACCTGGTTACATATTATCATATTGATATCAAGCTTCGTGTTCCTGATATTTTTTTTCGTCATTGACATGAATAAATTCTTTGTTCTTCAAGTGCGTTCAACCAACCAGCTCACCGATGAAGATGTCACAGGAAAATGTTTGACAATATTGTCGTTTCGGTTGTGATATGTTATATTAAATATAATATATTCCACGCGGACGATAATAAGTTCATTCAAGAACTATAATATATATATATTAATATATACTTTTTGTCGACGTCCCGTTGTTTTAATATTTTTTTATATTGCAAAGTAATAAACAGAAGCTGTTGAATCTTTTCATGTAGGAGGGCTGTATTCAAAATAGTTGAATTAAATAATGATATACTTCATTGTAATAAAATCAAAGTAAGTAAGTTAATCACATAAAGCCGTGACTTACAAACATTTTGGTCAAAGAAGACAAATTTTGAATCAACAATATTTGACAGGTTACCCTTTTTTGTAAATAATTGCTGATTTTAAAATAGACGTAATGCACAAAAAATGATACATTCAAATTGAATTTTCGAAACATTGTACGATCCCACTTAACAGATAATCAGTTTTGTTGCATCCGTGATTTGAATTGCATGAAAATGCCGAAAAGCGAAATCCGGATCGTAAAATTAGCATTATTACCACTTTTATTAATTATATTAACTAAATAAAGTTTATTTGAAACTAAATCTTGCAATCTTGGCTCAAATGCCACACGGCACGAACGGAAGAAAAAAATAATACAGACTTAGCACTACAGTTGTGGGGAATATAAAAAAGTCTCACGAGACACATTTTGTGAATCCTAGCTATTGATACTTAACCTTATGGTTGCGTATTTTTGTGGCCTTCGAAATTTTTTAAGGTGAGTCACGAAAATTGTAGAAAATGTAAACGCATAACCTCTGCTTTAATAAATATATTGGATTACGAACGAGTTGTGTATATTTATTAAAGATACTAATTATGTTACGGATAGCGAAAAAATTTAGACATCTCATCATGTTTCTTCAATAAATTTAAACCAATATAGTATATTCAGATTGTTTCTTTTACTAATTAATTGCGTCCAATGCTTTAATACAACATTGAAGCACATTTAACACATTGGTGATGGGATAAGTTCGATCGAATTACGCGCAGACGCGGAGATAAATTGGTAAAATTGCGAAGCCGAAGTAAAATCGTAACAATTTTTGTAGATTCAAATTTGTGATATTATTAATTTATCTGTATATACTATAGCCCAGTTTCTCAACCGATGGACTATAGAGATTTTTTGGTGGTCCACGATCGAATTTTATATTGTATTTTATAGATTTTAAATTATATTTTTTTTTACTGTCTCTTTTAATACAGTGTTATTTTGAATAAAAAAACAATTATATAAATATTTATTATTTTACTCCAACGTTGATGGTTCGCAAACATTTTTGTATTTTTTGGTGGTCCGCGGATTTAAAAAAGCTTAGAAAGTATGTACTATAGTATTGAAAAAAAAAATCTGTTACTTTGAATGTTATCGCCGTTTGTTGGAAAATTTCGGTTTTTTGTTTAAACAATAAATATTCTTATAAAATATGACATAACTGCTGGATTTTTTTCGTACCATTGTGGAGTGGTTTGTAAACGTTAAGTATTTAGGATAATTCATAAAATATTGCTTAACATGAATGACTTTATTTTATAATTGCCGGTAATGTCAGCCGTATATAAATGAGTTTATCATTATTGCAAGCCTGTGAAAATTAAGTGTTTAAAAATAATTTTCAGCGAATTCTGAGTGATTAATTTTAACTGTATCAATTGAGGTGAATCCGCGTTCCCCGCCGGTACACAAAACACTGATAGAACGGATTCCACGTCCACCAAAGGGTTAAAATGATAGTTGTGTAAATGAGGGTTGTCTAAATTATTCTTAATACTTGTAATTAAAAATT
Organism: Himalopsyche japonica; assembly: GCA_028555115.1. Lineage (NCBI taxonomy): Eukaryota > Metazoa > Arthropoda > Insecta > Trichoptera > Rhyacophilidae > Himalopsyche > Himalopsyche japonica. Next base: position 104,595 of record JAHFWJ010000465.1, on the reverse strand, counting down.
TATTAAACAGCTGGAAATCACTATATATCAGTTATGACAAAAAATTCTTAACGAACAAACTAATATATGTCTGTCACCGCTCCTCAAGCCATTGCAGAGAGCTTTTCGTAATAAACCATTCCCATCCAATAAACAATTTCCGTGCAATATGTAAGCCTATTGATATAGCCGCCTTTTTAGTTTCATTTACATTTTTTTTTGTTTTATTGCTAGCCGGAAATAAGCTAGGTCGTTAAAACAGGAGAGAAGATGTATTGTGCATCTTTTCTACACGGCTATGTACAATACAGATAAGCAAGTTTTCGTTTAAGTATAGTTCTGACGATGGCGTGAGCCGAAATAGCTATCAACTATGTCTTTTAAAAAAAATGTAGATCTAAAACATATTGATATTTTTTCACCGTGTTATAATGGAGTTATACCAAGATAATGCCAATTCAATCAATAGACCGAAGTAGCATTGCGATGTTCACTTTTTAGTTCTGTTGAAGTATATTTGCAAAAGTACAGTTACGATTCATAAATATTCAAATGCACTTATCTGTTGACATTTGTCGTTGTTGCAATTCCATTTCAACGAGTTTACAACATTAAAAAAAACACTAATTACTATTCGAAAAAAATGAAAAAAATCATAATTGAGTATTTTGGTCAAGACATATTGACCCACTAATTCAATTGTATTTTTTTTTTTTTGCTCGAGTGTTTAAAGTCTATCAGATCCTGATTGCTTGTGGTTTGTTTGACCGCTTCACTCAAGTAACAGTAATTATTTATCAGTTTCTCAATACACATAGCGATTTTTGAATGCACAATTTTTAATCAGGTTTTTGCGTGCGTTTCTTTCTCAATGCAGAAACTATTGTGAAATCCTTTTATCGTAAGCCATTGCATATTTTTAATCATCAAACGACTGACTCAGAGCTGCTTGTGCTTTAAGGTAAAAAATATATAATTAATACACTTAATGAGAGCTGGAATAACAATGGTTTGTTAAATTGTCACGTGCAATAGTGGATTTTGTATTATAATTATATACTATAGCACGGACGTACCATGATTGCAGTACATTCTCGATCTATCATTTTGGAAGACATAATTGAAACATAAAGATAAATTAAGTGAAAGGAAACAATGAATGCTGGATTTTATAATAGTAAAAAATAAAGTCATATAGATATAACAGAGATAACAGAGATATAAGATAACAGAGGTGCGCCGCGCCGTAAATGTATGCGGTTAATCCGACATATTTTTGATGCAGCCGAATTGCGGATAATAGTGAATACTTTTTCTAGTAGCATTCCTATTGGCAGACTGGAGAACCAACAACACATGTTCGCATTTTCGAAAAAATATCTGGAAATTCAGTTTTTTGCATATTAGTTGCAATAAATATCTCTTTTCGACTTCGGGTTTTGCTTTTCTGCATCTTCAGGTATAGTCAGTTCTGTTGCATCCGTGTATTATATCACACGGATGCAACAGAACTGAAGATGTCGAAAGGCGAATTCAGGGACAACTCAAGTTTCATTTATATATATTTACTATAATAACTTAAAAAATATTCTCTAAGTTTTTGAAAGTTTGTTTTGTATACCTGGTAATTTTTAACTCATAAAATTGTATATATTATATATATATATAAATAGCCTTGTTTTTAATTTGTATTGTATAAATTTGCGAAACCGGTCCTCATTGTACAAGTGTTGAATTGTAAATGTAGTAATAAAAATTAATTTTTCTACTATTTAAATATTAACACATTTTTAAACTGTTTTGAACAGAATCGATTATGAAAACAATATTCTCGTTGAGACTTGAATCCATGAGAAGCGTATTGGAAGAAAACAAACTTTTACCACTGCACCGTTAATTTAGCCAAACAAAATGGCGATTTATATTAACTGTCATTCAAAAATATACATAAAATATTCCGTTATATTCAAAAATATTCAAATATGGAGATTCGATATTCTATTGTTCAATGCCGCGCGTATTTCTAGTTCATAAAATAATTTGAAAAATGCTGTTAGGTGAACAAACATATGTACTCGTGCTTTATACTGGTTTTAATCTATTATGAAGAAATATTTTTACCGGCTGAAGCGGTCGGTACCATTTCTCTATATATATAACCATGTTCATAGTGATCATTATCTTTGACCCTGTTCATGACATTGCTTTGACTTTGGTACAAAACGGTCATGTCTGTTAAAACGATGTCGTATGCAAGCATTCATCACATGTCTTGCTACAAATTGTCTGAAGTGTGCTTGAGTGGTTATACCGTTTCAATAGAGAACATTTACAGTTTTTTTAGCGTTTATTAATAAAAACCTTGAGAGCAGAAGTCCCAATTAATAACGGCATTCAAAAACTAATACATTTAGATTCGCTTATATTTGACTTAGCTAAAATGAAAGTATAACCATACCGAAAAGAAAGACAGAAATTGTCCCATAGTGTAACGTATATCAACTGCATATATGACAGCGAATGTATTGTGCAATGCTGTAATTTATGATTTCGAATGAAGGTGCTTGATGGAATTTCAATATCAAATTTGAATTGTAACAAATTTGTACGATTCCACATGTTTTGTCACTAACAACGCGGGTTTCGTCTTTCGGCATCTTCAGGCATTCTATCACACGGATGCGACAGAACTGGCGTACAATAAACAGTTAGCATAGTCTATATACCAAAGGTATTAATTACAGGAAAACACAGATCCCAATGCGAACAGTAAATTGCAGCTAAAACAAATTTAATAATATTAATCTAATAATAATTAACACAATTTCCTGTCATAATTTAATTAACGATCTGGTTAATGAGTCCTTCTTAAAAGGGTTTTACAAATATTACATGGTTATTATCATATTCAGGCATTCTATCACACGGATGCAACAGAGACGTCTTGGCTATTTAGAATTTAGGTCAGTTATGTTGCATCCGTGTGATAGAATGTCTAAAGATGCCGAAAGACGAAACCTGGGTCGTTCGTGACAAAACATGTGGAATCGTACAAAGTTATAACAATTCAAATTTGATATTGTACATTGAACGTAAGAATGTATTTTAATTTATAATAAAACCTAGTCTTGACCTTTTTACATCTGCGGACAAAAATGTTTTACGGACCATCAACATCAGATTAAAATAATAATTATTTATATAATTGATTTTGTATTCAAAAAAATAAATTTGCAACAACGTATTAAAACAGACAGAAATAAAAAATTGTAATTTACAAATCCATAAAGTACAACATAAAATTCGATTGTTTCGGCTCACCCAAACATTTCCGCGGACCACCGGTTGAGAAACTATGTAATAGCATATAACTTGCTTACGTACTTAGCCTATCAACGTTATTATCATAATGTTGTATATAGAACATTATGATAAGAGTTTCGATAATAATTATTTTTTCCTTGATTAAAAATTAAAAAATATAAAACATATAGCAACATATGCGATCTCAAACCTTTTCAAGTTCGTGTAGAACATTTTTTTGTATGTATTGAACATGTATCATGTGGAATATTTTTTTGCTATAAAATTTTTTGTAAGAACGAAGAATTTATTTGGGAATGATTTCGCTGAAAAGCAGGTAAAATACCCAAAATATAAACATTAAGGTTTATATTATATTATAATGTTCTCAAGAAAAAAAATTTCAATTAATTTATCAGGACCATGAAATACAAAAAAAGTTTTTTTTTTTATTGCTGCTCGTCGTATCGCCCCCTTTAACGGCCTGCAAATGTCAATGTGACATTTTCCAAGTGATATAAATTATAAAAAAAGTAAATGACAGAACGTCCAACCTGCTAATTGAACGTATTACATGATTTAAAAAAAACTTTACGTGTCTAGAAACACGTTTATAGAATATAACATATTTTTTTTTTATAAAATCTTTTCCAGTTATGATATAAAAGGGTTTGGCAATGTAAAGTTTAAGGTAAACGTGCAAGCGAATCAATAATTTGTTTACTGTCACATATGTGTTAAGCAAGACATTTTTACAAAATGGCTGCGCATATCTAAGAAAATGTTTTACTCAAACAAAACGTATAGCGCGTTATATGATAAGCAAACAGTAAATTTTGTTCAAGGATTGACAGAAAAGCATTTATTCGTAGATGACAAATCAATATTGTGAGATAATGCAGTGTTTTACTAATGAATATTATATTCTAGCACAACGGTGCGTGTTTTTTCCTAACCTAAAAAAATCAATAATTTTTTTTTTCAACAATATCCAGGCTTGACAGTGTTCTTAATTGATTCTATTTATAAAATGTGCTGATTTTACTTCATAGCAGTGCTCCAAAACCTTTTATCAACTACGACACACAAAAACTATTCCTAGAATTCCACGGCACACTAAAAGCTAAAAAATTTACATATTAATTTGCACAAATGTTACAAATTGTTTTGTTTTTTATTTGAAAATTTTACATAAATGAAACTATAAAATATTTTTTTTTATGCAATCGTGATAATAATTATAAAATAGTAACTTATTAATGTGCTACATGCGCTATAAACTATACAATAAAGATTCATATATGGAATCTGAGAATCGGAGAAAAATTGTAATGTCAAATACATTGTACCGCAGCACACCGGTTGCTTCTTTAGCACTTCTTTATAGTACTATACAATTTTTAGTTATCAATCAACAATTTAATACATAATATAATAATAAAAAGTGGGATTTGCCCAAGTAGCTAAAGCGAAGACGCCGTTTGTTAATAAAATCAACACCATTTTGCATATACTTAAAAATCAGGCACCGATCCAGTATTTCTACCACGACAAAAAGTGTCGATGCCCCACATAATAGATTATTATTTATAAACGTGTTTTTTTCATAGTAAATTTTCGAAAGTTAAAAATGGTTCGATACTACTCTACATGCATTTCTTTTTTAAAGTAGGCTAGATGAAAGACTTTATTTAAATTTCTAATCCCTGTAATCAAAACAATATCTGTCATGCAAAAGTATAACTCTTTGCTTGGCTTGAGTATGTAATCTCTTAATAAATTATTTAATGAATAGAAAATTTGAAAAGTGAGGTCAGCGCAAAAAAAAATTGACGACATTTTGTAACATCTCTTATATAAATATATTACTGCATTTACTGCCATACAATTTCTGTCTTTTGTAGTATTATACATACAATGATATTCACTGTAGACTATTGGTAATGTTCATTAAAAAAAAGATTATGCATTTGTAATGTGTGTGTGGCTAAACTGCAATTAGATTTTAATACAAATCCAACGATGATGTACAGACAAGAGCATTTTTTCAGTTGGCACCATTTGTACATGAAAGACGTGACGTTGGTATTTTGGGAACTGTCAAATAGTGTTTTGTTTTTGTATTTCGAAATCATTCGTTTTGAAATTTTGAAATTAGAGTGAAATATGTCGATGTTTAAATCCAAAATATTTAAGCCAACATATTGGACAAAAAATTACTTTAATATATGTTTTTTTGAATAGTTCATATGTCTTTTATGGATCAACAAAACACATTACACAATGAAATTTAGTTAAAAGAATAAATCTCAAACAAACATTGTTTCATTATCATTTAAACTGAATTAAAATAAATCAGTAATATTTTTTTTTTTAAAAATGTTATAATATGTTATCAGGGGCACTTAAATCTTTTTAATACTAATAGCTTCAAAAACTATTAATCCAGTCCTGGATAGGATTGATTGAAATAATCATATTTTTACGCGTTATTTTATACAAATTAAAAAATAATTCTAAAGCTGTATGTATATAAAATCACCACTGTTGATTGGCTTTTTAGGTAGCCAATCATAAACCCGATATTTAAGCAATCCGCTGCGGCAATTTGCAATATTGCGGTTTTTCCCAATATAGAAAAGGGTTGGTCACTATTGCAAAATTAGACAATTATCATTGTTTTATAGCAACGTTTTCAAAGCTTCTGTCATTCAATCGGCCGTATATATTTTAACCTAGTTCACAAGAAATAGTTTAGAAATCGCTTCAACGGAGCTACAATTATTAATTAACAATATTTTACTTCAAAAACGGATCAAAAGAACAAATATATATATAATATATTATAATACTTAAAAACGTATAATTTTGTCAGATTTTTTCTTTAAATCTTTCTCAATTTAAAATTTCCCTAATATTAAATTAAAGATCAACCAACCAATCCGTTTATTTTAACATATGAATATTTTTCAAAATCAAAATCACCGATTCCAAATCCCGAAATTTGACAATATTAATTTAAATAGTATCAATATTTAATATTCACAAAAGCGGTACTTTACTCTAGTTTTATAGAAACTCTTTTCTATTAACATGATAAAAATGAAAAAAATATCTTAGTATATAAATCGACAAAGAATTAGATATGGCTGTTAGAAAGGCTATGCTGTTTCGGCTTCTGTCGTCGTCAGTTTCTTGCTAGTAAACTTTCTGGCTTTTCGAGTCTGGGGGTCGAGTCGAGGTTGGGTTCAGTTATAGATTTTATATGCTTAATCCTCAGAAGAACAAAAATTTTCAATCCATCTGTTGATATCTGACCGAAAGTATGGGTATCTGGAAGCGATATCCCACGCATCCGATCCTAAAATCGGATTAATAAGATTGAATTACTTTACCTTTAGTTCTGCTTTAATAATATCTTTTCTATGCATGCTATCATTGAAATAGAAAGTAGTTTAGTTTTCTTAAAAAAAAACAATGGGTTACTTTTATCAAGAGCCTATATGCTGCAAATTTAGAGCGGAAACGAAAAATAATAATAAATATATGAAAAATATTATTTCCGGAAGGCGTAATGAAAGCCAAAGGTGAAATCCGTGTCACATATGACAGAATATAATCTTAACACAAAACGAAAAAGAAGAAATTTGACCCACCTAAGTTGACCACCAAACGAATGCCAAGTTTACAACAAAAACCATGTCTAATAATATTTGTGATTTATTGTTATGGCTTTCAAATTTATATTTATGACAAAATTTAAATGAATAAAATATCCATTTAGTTTGTATTTATGAAGTTAATAATACGACGTTATTTCGATGCAAGCATTGTATACCGTTAAAACAAATTCCGATGGCCCTCGAGTGTATCAATTTCTCGAAAATTCTCAATCAGACGAGTTTTTTAATGTGTTTTCTATTAACAGGTGCAATTTATTAAAGTTCATTGTGGCTTACATTTTTTTAAAAGCCATCATCTGTTGGTAACCGGAAGGAATTAATGGTTTTATCCATAAATATTGAACACGAATTGAGCATATTTAATTTTACATTGTAAGATGCATATTTTAATTAGAATATAAAATAATGAAAAAAATGCTTAAGTCTTATTTCAAGTAAAACTAATATTTCATAATCACAATGGAAAATAAATTTAATTGACGTAATAAAACAAAATTTCTAATCGACAAAATTATGATTTGGCAGAAAAGATAAAGAAGAATAACATTGTCTTTGGATGGAAATGTGTTTGACATTTATTTATATTAAAACAGATCTCGTTTGTGTTTAGCTGATTATGCAATTAGCCTGTTTTTATGCAGTTTTATAGACAATAATGTGACTTTCTTCTCACTTCAGTCGAAAATAAAATATTAAATAGATTTCATCTTAAAGTATATTAACACTAATTTACTAGTAATTTATATTCTATATTATTCATTAAGTAAAAAACAATAATTTAGTTTGAGTTCTTTTCTAATGGTTGGAAAATTTACTAGCGGTTCTTTTTTCAAACTTATATACACCCAGTCCTTTTTTTGCGATACATTGGTTCCAGAAAAAGGCGCGTAAAAAAATCGCATAAAAAATCACAACTTTCATATAATTTGATAATTCGGTTCCAAAAATTTTAACACCGCGTGAAAAGGTACCAGAAACGTATGAAAAACCAAAATTTGCTCTTTCAAATTCGTGCAAAAAAATGATATATTTTCATGTCCAAAATTTTTTTTTTTTCACTTATATGAATTATTCGCTGCTGTCACTCTCGGTTGCGAAATGTAATCGTTTGCGATTTTTTGAACGAAAGTATTGAATTTGGCATAAATCAAGCTTAAGTTTTGTAAACAAAATTGAGTTTTAAAAATACACATATTTTTTTATTTAAAAAAATAATGAAACGTACGTGCCTAGCATCATATGTAAATTTCTTCAAATTTGGGGAAACAAATTTCGGGAAATATCGCGTAAGAAGCGCGTAAAAAAACGTAACCGTGCCGTCCAAAAAAATCGCGTATAATCGAATTTGCGTAAAAAAAGGACTGGGTCTATATATATAACTTACACACTTTTAAGGTGTTAATTCTTGGTGGATTGACGTTATATCTTAAGAAATAAATATTATAGCACTATTAAAATAATTTTAATGGTCTTAGACATCGCGATTGTTATCAACTTATCAGTGTAAGGAGAAAATAAAATAAGATATGTTGTGAATTAAATTTCATAAACTGCAATTGTGAAAAAAGTCTTTTTTGATAAACCGAGAGTTGTGTTGTTTCGTTATTCTACAATCGATTTATAAATTTCTTTTTTTTTTATAATAAAAACACATTTTTTGTACTTATTTCCCCAGTATATTTTATGATCAAGACCGACTTCGTTCATCGCGAGAATTATTAATTGAACCGGTCCTGATCATAAAATGTATTGTCACACGATTGATTTTTCATCTATGCTTTTCGTAATATCTTTTTTAACAGTATTTTTTTTAAATAAATTTACTGTTTACGTATTATATAATATGTAGTGCTTTTTTCTTTGGGATGAATTGTTTGTCTTTTCACTTTTAAGCAGTGCAATTTACGTTCATAGTGAATTAATCAGCAATAAAATTTGCGAATGTCTAAAATTTCCACACTTTTTGTTTTTGTTGTTATTTTCAATGGGCTTAGAGTGGGCGTCTACTTTTCGTTGAAATCTGATAGATTTTAAAACATTATGTAAATTTTCAAATTGTATTTGATGGAAAACTTTCACAATTCACTAAATTCAACAAATTAACAGCTGACATTGACATCAATATTCTGGTAGATTTATTTGTATATTTTTGCCAAAATTATATAGACACTTTGTGTGTGTTTAAAAAGAATACATATATTCGTTTAACCAATTTTCATATCTATGTTACTCGCACATTTGTCAAAAACGTTTTTGAACAAAAAAGAAAAAAACATCGCAGTATAAATTTGATACTGTTTATTTACTTAAGTGTCTAATTATTTTTCATTTTCTTATGAAATATTTAAACATAAAAGCAGTGTAATAAAAATGTATTTACATAGTATTTTATGTTGGGAAAAATCATGACAATTATAATATGTAGTAAATAGCTGTCAAAATGCTTTGAACAAGACATTAAACACTACCTTTTTTTAAATTTACTTCCTGTGTAGTGCTCTGTGCACTAGTGATACGTAATTAGAGCAGAGGTAGCCAAACCGTGGCACATTAAATGATTACAGTATATTGCATACTTGCATCTGCTCTCTTCTTTTGAAATTGACCTCATAACTGATTCCATCTTCATATTGCAAACACTCTTATTCATCAGTTCATCCAATTTTTTAACAGCTTACAATCGTAGGATGTAACTACAATGGAACCCCCAATTACACTACTCCGAATTACGCGTTGGCTTCAAATATTCGCCGCGAATCTTCCAGTTCCACGATCGGTCGGCTACACACAGCCAGACGGCAGCTGTGCGGTGCATACAGTCAAATGTTCAACACGTGCCAGACTATACACGCACAGCCGGGTGACTGCTGTGTGTTGGATTTTGCGAGCGCTATGCATTTTATTACTTAGTAACTAAATATTTCTTCCATATATTTTTTTTGTAAAGCTATGAATAATCTTAGTTTTGTTATGCGATTCACTCCCCTTATAACACTACTAAAAATTGCACGGTCCCGACTTCAGTGTTAATGTAAGTTTTACTGTATTGTGTGAGTGTGTGGGGGGGGGGGGAGTATAGAACATGAATGAGACTCGATACGGTTGAGACAGTACCGTGTGATAGAATGCCTGAAGATACCAAAAGGCCAAACCCGGGTCGTCAGTCACAAAACACGTGGAATCGTACAAAGTTTTAGCGATTCAAATTTGATATTGAAATTCCATCACGCACCTTCAGCCGGTATCATAATTTTTCTAAATATGTTAAGTTAATTGGATATTTTCTATGACAAATGCAAAACGATGGCGATATCTCAAAATGCCTACGAAAATTCCTAATTGTAAACAAAACTTTTGTTCGGGGTGGCGAAAAAGCTAGAACACGGCTTGAAAGAGAGTTAAGATCAAAGAGGAGGACTACAAATTGTATGAATATGGGCTATGGCGATTTGAGAGGTGCAAAAGATAGAAAAATATCGTTAACTACTCGACTGCGTGACTAAATAATTTGAATGAAATATGGGTACGGCAAGCTTTGTTCGCGCGATCGGTATTTATTAAACAGGAAAATTATTGCCTGTAAAGGTTAGATCAATTGATTAATGGAAAAGTTCTCACAATCGTAAAATTTCATGTGTTTTCAAGGTCACATTACCTACGCAACTAAATTTATGTTGATAATCTTCGATTAAGGCTGTTTGTCTGACTCGTGAGATATAAAAGAAACTTTGTATATTTTAAAAGCAGTGCTCTGCAACCGGTGTGCTTCGAGACGAAGTGTTAGGTGTGACATGATATAATGTATTCAAAATGATTTTAATCAATTCTGTTTCTAAGATCTTCGTATATATTATTCTCGAAGTGTATGTTTTTAGAAAATACTTTAGAACTTTTTTATGTTACTATTTTTTCTGCTACGTTAAAAAAGTTTATAACTGGGAAATATGTGTGTGTTTGTCATTTTTGTATTACTACACAATTCATCCGATCGATATGAAACTACAAATTTCTTGAAAACACTCAAAAACAAAACATTTTCTAGCATACCATTGCTTCCCCTCCTCCCATATATTAAATAAAGAGAATTAAAACGACAATATTAACAATTAGATTGTATATTATCATAACGAGTTTCATTGAATTTCCTTACTCCGAGATTAGTGTTTGGTGGTAGTGGTTCATCGCGTAGTGGAATGTTTAATAGTAAAAATGTTTGAATATGCATATCTAATTGAAATCAAATAATTATGTAAAAATCGTATATTTCATTATTTTACACGTTTTTGCTTGTGGTTTGCCGTGAAGAATTTTAGAAGTGTACCGTGGGTGAAAAAACGTTGCAAAGCACTATTTCTAATGCATTACGGCCTACATCTGACGAATGCAAAAAACATGCCTATATTTTGAGCCTACAAATAATTATTCAAATGATGTAATCTCCGTTAAATATAAACAAATAATAACTTTTATTACATCCGTCACTACTAATAAGCAGTTATAAACTTTTTTTATTATCAATTTTTGCATTTTGAAAAGGTTAAATTTCACTTATGAAAAATCGTTTTTTGTAGTTTTTCTTTCACATTTCATAATACATCAGAACCGGTTTCGTTCAACGAGAAAACTGCGAACTGATAGTAAATATATTTTTATGTTAGCGCCAAATTACCTGGACGAGAGTGACCTCAGTCAATTACTGTTATATTTACTATACCGAAATAGAATTTGTCCGACTTCATTCGGTACACTTCCTTATCAACTTCTAATGTTATCATCGTTTTTACGTTTCAAAATTAATTAACCAATACTTTGTATTTTTTAAATGAATATTTTTATAAAATCATGAATATTCTAGAATATAAACAATTATAAAACAAAATCTAAAATATTTTCAATGTTTACCCTTAAGTTATTTTCATGTTTTTATCAACGTTACTATGAAGTACTTTGCCGAAATATGTTATATTTGTAGCAGTGAAAATATAGCTTACTAATTCCGGGAGTGAAAATGTATTTAACCTGGTATGTAGTAAACTTCGCGACTGCCAAATATGTATATCAAAATTTATCTTTACAAAAATGGCGACAAAACAAAGTAGTGAACATTCTTTGCGAACACCTAATGTAATATTTGTATAAATATGATATGATTTCAATTTTACGAAATTGAGAAGAGTAATCATTGATTTTTTTTAAAGGAATTACACTTTTAATTTTATAATTCAGCATCTACGTACGCACAATTAAAAATAAATTTTTTAAAAGAAACGGATTTTGATGTTTTTTATTGGTTACACATTTTTCAAAAAAAATATTATTTTTTAATAAAAATTGTATCTTTTTTCAGTAATAAAAAAAAGTAGTAAATGATCAATTAATTTTAAATATTTAATTGGTAATACATAAGAAGTGTCGTGGTTTTTTTTTTATTCTTTTCGTATCGGATTTTTTTGGACTTTCAACGTCTACAACGGTCAAGTCAATAATATATAACCAAATAATATTTGAGCTCAGTAATTTTTAGTTTGTTATTTTTTTTAATGCAGTTCAATAGTATAAGTTTTAAAAATACGTATATTTTTTTTATTTAAAAAAAGAATGAAAACATGCCTAGTTATCATATATAAATTTCTTCTTTAAAACAAATTTGGGAAAAAATCGCGTAAAAACGAGTGAAGTGCGTAAAAAAATGTAACGGTGCCGTCCAAAAAAAATCACGTATAATCGAATTCGCGTAAAAAAAGGACTGGGTGTATTAGAATATTGTGGGAAATGTTCTTAGCATAACGTCGTATTGTTTTAGGTTGGCACTTTAATTCAAACAATGAACCCTCAAAAATGGTTACTATTCTAACAATATATTCATATATATCTTTGGAATAAAAAAATAATTAAATTTTTTGAAGGCCAATGCACATTCGTAAAATATGAAACAGGAAACCTTTATCGTAAACGTTCTAAAATTCTAAAGCGATAATTTTTATGGTTAAATATTTTTTTACGATAAATCAGTAATTCTCACGTAAAATTGTAGTGGAGTTGCATCATAAACATGCTTCTATGGAAATATGTCGTGGCCTTACCTAATTTTTGTTTCAATATATGATGAACTTAACAGTTAAATTGATTTTAAAAAGATGGCTTTTGTATGTCGTTTGGGTTAAACAACTCGACTATATGCTGTATAAGTCGGGTGAATCCAATCAATATGGAAATATTAATGTTTTTTATTCACTAATATTTACTACGAATTTGTTGGTAGAAGCAAACAATACGTCTGGTGGCCGCACATTGGATCCACTGTGATAAATCGAAAAGATAAATGTGGGAATAATTAAAAAAAAAAAAAACACAAAAAAATGTGCACACGCGCATTGACGAGAATGCATAAATTGAACGAGTCATGCGGGAATGTAAGATCGGGGTTCCATTGTAATCCATTATTGGATAATATTCGAAAATTTCCATAAACAATAAGGATCTGTCATTTCAAATCGATTACAATTTGAAAAAAGAACAAAAATCTTTCCGCTCCGTTACTTGATAATTTATTTGTGGTTAGCGAAAGAAAATCTAATAGCTGTGACGATAGCAATCAGTGTTTGTAATTGGAATAATTTATTACTTTGATAGTTAGCAATCGTTGACCATGTTTTCTCGCAAGTTTAATTACCAATAATTTTGTATTATTCATTGTTGACGGAGATTAATATACATGAACAATTTTACGTCACAAAGATACAATTAAAATAACATCGTTATTTCTGAGAAAAACTTTACATAAATGCGTTTCACGTAATTATGAATTCGAGATTTTATACTCATATCCGCCCTACCTACAGGTAACTTTTAACATCGCCTTTTTATATACCACGATACACGCGCCCCTGACTTTTGAAGAGTGGGTGTGAAAATTAAATAATATCAAAAAACTGGCCGCACACTTCGCCTGCCCTTCAAAAAATACTTGTGGTCACGTGTTGTTTAGACGCATGGGTATTTCGTACGGTTTGCAGTTTTAAGGTAAATTATTTTGCTTACACGCGTACGTATACATAGCGCAAAATGGTTCAGTGAAAGATTGCGTATCACGTACGTTTATATGCATAGGGCGGTTAGTAAACAAATGATGAAAGAGATATTATCCGATTTACGTTAGGTTATTGAAAAAACAAAAATGTGCTCTAATAATTTGAAATATTAGGTATTCAAGAAAAGTTTCGTGCGTATATGGGTTGGCAACAGTAACAATGACATAAATATTACTGTAAACCACTTTTAAGGTGTTAACTATCACTTAATGATGTAAAGACATGATATTTTAAATAATAAAAACACATTTTTAGTACTTGTTTCCACAATATAATATATTTTATGATTATTGATTAATAATGCTCTCGATGGGCGAAACTGATCCTGAAAATAAAATACATTGTGTAAATAAGTATTATATTATAAATGTGTTTTTATTATTTAATAAAAATATTTTAAGCCTTTTCGTTTCAACACACAATAATCACTTTTCAAGTGCTTACTGTCACTTCTTGGTGATACAATACAAATTAAAACAAGGGTATTGACGTTATTTAGAGTAAAAAATTTCAGCCATACAAACCAATGTTCGTGAACTAAGGAAATAGTTTACAGGTAATCATGCAATATCTGTACATCTAAAATTAAATCATATTGAAGCTCATGCTTAGTTTGAAAGCATGAAAAGAAATTCAATCGGTCACATATTTATGTAGCAACTTTACACATATGAAGCCAAAGTGGAAATTTTGCTATTATTTGTTAATGTCAGACATGATTTAAAACATGATTACGTAAATAAGTTGATAATAATCGCGATGAGTGAAATCGGCTCTGATATTTTTAATATAAAATTATTTAAAAATATTGTTCGAGTTAGTCATTTAACTAAATATCCCTAACAATTATTCTACAACAAAAATGTGTCTTATTATACATACCTGTTATTTTAATAATATATTTTTTACTAATAGTAGTCTTTTATATACAGATTGAATATCATTCAAAATACATAAAATTATTTACGCATAAATTTTCATATTTATCAAACGGTTTTTGTAAGAAAAAATTTTTCAAGGATTATTTTAAATGCTTGAATAATTGGCGTGATTATCAAATGTGTCGCGGTTATGTTAATTTATGGAGTTAACTGATTGAAAATAACCAGAAATGTGGAGTCGGAGTCGTTAAAAACGTTCGACTACTTTTTCGATTACACGATTTTTAAAAATATGTCAATGAACAAGGAAAATAAATCGTCCTCGTTTGAACCCCAATATAGTAGACAAAGAAGACTTTTTGAAAAGGAATTTTAGGATGCATAGAAAACGGTGAAACATTGTCGCAACCTTGCCGCCAACATAGAGAGACTATTTTCCTCTTAAAATTTCTAATTCTGTTTTGAATAGAAGCAATGCTACTGTCAATAATAAATTCAATTACATAATGTTTGAAGTTATTTTTTTATCTTTTTTTAGTCGGAGTCGTGTTAATGGTCAATGTTTAAGTCAGTGTCGTATTTTTTTAACTATTTCACAAACCTGAAAATAAAATCGAATAATATATTAATTAAACACACTTAATTAACCACAAACATACGTTTCCTTATACACCCAGTCCTTTTTTTATGCGATACATTGGTTCCAGAAAACGGCGCGTAAAAAAATCGCATAAAAAATCACAACTTTCATATAATTTGATAATTTGGTTCCAAAAATTTTAACATCGCGTGAAAAGGTACCAGAATCGTATGAAAAACCAAAATTTGCTCTTTCAAATTCATGCAAAAAAATGATATATTTTCATGTCCAAAATATAATTTTTTTCACTTGTATGAATTATTCGCTGCTGTCACTCTCGGTTGCGAAATGTAATCGTTTGCGATTTTTTGAACGAAAGTATTGAATTTTGTACGAAAACCTAATTTTGCTCGCACATCGGAATATGTATGAAAGCCAAGTTAAAACTGTCTTTTTTAAATACTCATGCAAGTGTAAATTATGTTATGTTTAAATGCTTTTTACTTCAAGAGTAACATTTTTATCTCCGGTTCGCATTTATTATTTAACATTTTAAATATTTGGAAGTCATTGGAGGGCATTTATTTGACATAATAATTCAAAGTGGTAAAATTTATGGCCGACAAAATGTCAACGAATTTAATAAATGCATTGTGTTTAAACAAGTTTACGAGCTGACACAAATCTCATGATTTTACACAATTGCATTATATTTCTTTACACACCCTAAAACATATATTTTCAAATTATCCGATACACTTGTCAACATTTGGCAATTGTATGTGTATTTAAAAAAATGGAATGCCTTATAAATTTAAGTTTTAAAAATAAACATATTTTTTTTATTTAAAAAAAACTTTAATGAAACGTACATGCCTAGCATCATATATAAATTTCTTCTTTAAAACAAATTTGGGGAAAAAGTCGCGTAAAACGAGTGAAGCGCGTAAAAAAATATAGCGGTGTCGTCCAAAAAAATCGCGTTTAATCGAATACGCATAAAAAAAATCGCGTAAAAAAGGACTGGGTGTACATCGTTTTCTTGTATACTTCGACCATTTTATTGTATAAACATATATCTAGCCATGCACTCATAAGAACAATATTAAACACTCCCGCGTTTATCATTCTCTGATTTATCAATTTTTTCAATCACTCATTTAAATACTTTAACCCCGCCATAAATATTATTTCATTACCTGTTTTGGTTGAATATTTCCTGTTCTATCGTTGACAGAGGCGTAATTGGCCTTCAAAAAAACGAAAACACCTTTTTTATTTCCAAAGATAATTATATTCCAAGACACATGGTAACTGTTTTTAGAATAATAAGAGAGATTGAGTGTTCTCTTTTCAAATTGAATTGCTGAGCTGCAATGAAACAGTATGGTGTCACGTTATATTTACACAACTTAACATACAGTGGGTGATCGGTTAATGCTGTACTTCGAAATATACATTTTATATTAGTTCAACGAAGAAATAATTATTTCTACTCTTCTGTGATTCTTTTGATAGGAAAATGGGCAACGACACATCTAGAATCGTCTGGCGGCTCATTGATGTGCCGTGAAACACCGGTTGCGGAGCACTGGTTTAACAACGCATAGGTCCAGCCGGTCGATCCCGAAACACATCAAGAAAAGTAAATTGATTTCATAAAATATAATAATAAAAATGGACCCCGAAATTCGAACCAGTTGGCTCAAAATGATTTGTGATTATTTGCAATTGTGGGGCATTAACGATATGTGAAAATAAAAGAGACCGCTATTTCGTCTCTGTATTGTTTATAAGTACTGTTCTCAAAATGATATAAAATACCATTTGAATTTTCCATAAGAATCTTATTAGAAATCGATCACAAGCAAATTTAAAATTGAAAGTAGTTCCCAATGATCAAAAGTTTGGACACCTTTGGGTTAGCGAAAATAATCTGTTTCAAGACTATGTTCGTTATGCGGATTGTTCGTTAACCGATCAGTATTATAATACAGATAAAATAGGTGGATCAGAAAGATCGTTTAAGTTCATTATCCGAACACAAATCTTTCGTGATAGTATTCGTTGTCCGAATTGATCACAGTCCAAACTGCTCGTTTACCGAATACCCACCGTATGTATATATTATATTTTGATCGATTTAGGCCATCGCGAACATTAACAACCGTTTAGTCGGTAGTGATTTATTTATTTAAATAGAATGCTTTTTGAAAAGTGAAACAGTTTAAATAAAGGACCCGTTTTTCAAAACGTTAACGCTAATAATAAACAGGTAATAAAAAAAAATCAAGTTTTCCCACAATTTTTGAAAAACATTTGCTGTTATAAAATATTATACTGTATCTGTAGTGGGTTTTGTTGAAGGCTGTAATTAATAGAAGGTCATTTGCCGTCTGTAGTCAGGAATCTGGAAAAAGGTTAGCAGCTGTATGCTTTACCAATATATGTATCGGACCACATTCCTTTGAAAAAAATCATGGACACACTTCAATATTTATTTAAATATCAAAAAGAACATTTCGAATATGTAAATCCATATTTTTTGATATTTCAACGTCTCAACCTAACGTCACTCGTTGACTCTTTTTTTCATACCCGTAAGAGTACAAATAAATGTTATTACATACACACATTTAATGCACTGGCGCCGCGCTGTAAATCAATTTCGGTAAAATGACAGATGTTAATTTTTAATGGGTTTTATGATCCGCTTTAATGTTATACGTACTAGTTCAATTCACAAAAAAATGATTTGAAAAATTGATTGAAAAATTTACGCGTAATAAATAGTTTACCTCAGCGCCCGGCAACTTATGACACGCGTGCTACTATCGTAGAAGGCACGCATTTAGATTTGCAAAATATTTTTTTTAAGTCATGAACCAAATATTTTGATCTTAGCTTCCAAAGTTAGCTTTCAAGGAAGTCACTAATGTTTAAATTTTGTAATTTAAATTTGTAAGTAAAATTGACTTAATGTATAACAGATTTACATTTTTATTTCAGTAGCACGCCACTGAAAGTATCACGTACTTAGAATTATCTCTTTTGTAGCACGCCAATGCATTTTCATCTTAATAGAAATCAATTTTTCGTGTCACTTTTAAGTTTATCAAAAACATAGAACATAACTTTTTCTAGTTTTTATTTAAATGAGTTTTTTCTTTGTAATTAATTTGTATTGTATATGTGATAGAATGCTCGAAGATGCTGAAAGGCGAAACCCGGGTTTTGAGTGACAAAATATCGTACAAAGTTTCTACGATTCTAATTTGATGTAAAAAAAATCATCGTACATCTTCACACGATATCATAAATTATATACTATTATATAAAACGATTTACTTTCAAAAGGAATGTTTGAATATATGCAGTAACAATTACATCTTTTTTATTTATTGCTTTAATACAGAGCTTTATCTTAGTACATTCTCTATTTTTTTTATTAAATATATGAGATATTTTATTACAGATACGAGTTGTCAATGGTAGACCATCGATATATTGTTTTGCAATTGGACTGTACACGTGAATTCCACGGTAGCCATTTTATTGCTTACAATATTGTTTCTAGAAAAATAAAAGTTTCCCGTATTTCAAAATAAGAATCAACAATAAGATTGGCCAACAAAGCGAGTCGCAATATTCAAAAATAAACCAAAGTTTTTCTATAAATCGAATACTGTTTACGTTTATTTATAAAACGAGACGATTACATTATGCATTTTTAAAGTTGATCACATTTGAATGTAAATAATGATGTAATATGCTCCAAAACCTTCTGAATGTCGACATTAAATATTTATATAAAACATTTGTTTAAACTGTTTAAGGGACACGAAATAAAATTACATATAGAGAGGTGGTCGCCTTGAGATGTGACTTTTTGGCCGATTAATTTTATATTTAAAGTATTTTCTTTATAACAAGATGCGTGCAACACATTTCGTTTTAAGAAAGGTATGCACTTAAAAAAAGTTGCTACATCATTTTTAAACACTTGGTGTTGTCGCCAACACGAAAAAGGTTAATTGCGATACATTTTTTTATACTCTGTTTCATTACAAATGACGGAAGCAATCTAAATGGTAAGGAAAAAATATTTCCTCATTTTTTATAAAATAAAACTAGAATCTATAATTAATAATAATTGAGTAAAAAATAAAATGCATCGGCCTTACTGAACAAATATAATAACTATAATTATATTTTGTATGCGTATAGTTATTAAATATATTTCTATGGCATTGAAAACACCGCATATTCCATAAACATAGCGAAGCCAAGTATATATATTAATAGCATTTGAAATTAAAAACAAAAAATTGCGGACTCTAACAAGTCTGATCTACTTTATATGCAAGCTGTGCAGGGCACACGGGCGGCTGGTTTTAAGGGGCAGCCAAATCCATTTATATTTATTTAATGCAGGGACTCCCAACCTTTTTGTACTCTAGAGGGCGTTTATCATTGTAATAAACAGATGAGTAATAAATAAAAAAACATCGTAAACATACGAACGAATGTAATAAATCTAGGTACACAAAAAAAATTTAAGCTCTAACAAATAATTAAAAATAATTTATATATTGAATTGGCATTCACTTGAACACGGTGAAAAAAATAGCAATGTTTTTTAGTTCTATAAAATATATTTTTTTATATAAATTTAATAAAAAATTATATACATTTTTAATTCGTTGTTATGAAAAATATCTGTCACGGTCGAATAGTGGCGGTCACACACGAATCGTTGCCCGCGGACAGGGGCTTGGCAAGTTCTGACAATGTATGTATTATAATATCAAGAATGAGATATATATAGAAAAGCCATAATTATATATATTTAAAGGACCCTTAAAAAACAAAAATATGCGGGAAAAGTTAAAATAATATTTATTTATTTTAAATAATAAAAACTTTATTAAAAATCAGTTGATAATGCTCGCGATGAGCGAAACCGGTCCTAATTAAAAGATATATTGAGAAAATAAGTACTAAAAAATGTGTTTCTATTATTTAAAATACCATGGCTTTCCATCAAGAAGTGATAGTTAACAAACACCTTAAAAGTAATATTTATTTTTTGATATTACTTCAAAACATTCATTTAAAAAAATCCTTAAAATTTAATCGGTTCCTTTTCGAAAAAGTTCGATAAATTGGGAAATTATAAATACGGATTAATATTTACGATTGTACTTGCGGGTGCACCATCAGGATTATATGCAATTAACGAGATGTGCGGGAATGCATTATCGACGTTCCAATCAATGTATTTTTTTAGCAAACTTTAATCGTATATCCTCGGAGCCAAGACTTTTTAGAGATTAAAATTTTTATTTGTGATTGTATGTCACCGGAAAAATAGTTGTTTGTAATGCTTTTCGTTAAGAAGAGTGGATGTCGTATCACATATGATACCTTGGGCACTATTTTAACCGCTGAAAAACATTAACTTCCGAAAAAAGGCAACCAACACAAAAAATGAATATAAACCGCGTTATTAAGAAGATGAATGTAATAATTAAGATTTAATGATACAGTGTTTGAAAAAACGCACGTTACCGCAATCATTGTCTGAAAGCAACAGTGTGATAAATTAAAAATTATAGTTTTGTTAAAACTGAACACAAGGATACGCAAAGCCATACTTTTAAAATATTTAATTGTAATACATATTGTTTATTTTATTTTATAGTTTACGGTGCATAGTTAAGTAAATTGTTATATATACCATGATTTCAATCAAGTTAATTAATTATTCTACAAATGCTTTGAAGTTGACATCAATAAATTTCAAGAAAGGATTTTGCTTTCAAATGGGTTATTTTTTAAATATAATATAATATATCAGTGTTTTATTATAAAGGTTTAACAAGCACTGATTAACTGATATAATACTCGCGTTTATTGATAGTAAATATTACTAAATAATGTCTTTTATTATTTAAATAAACTGCTTTTCCACCAAAAAATAATCGGCCTTTTTATCGCAAGTTTGACCTGTTGTATTTTTTCTCACTATTGCATTAGTGTAGCGGAATACTCTATACCAGGATACGGTAGGAACGGCTCTTTACATAGACTTTTGCGGCTCTTCGGATATAAATTCCAATTTAATCTCATCTCAAGTAAACTTATAACTTACGAGTTTATGTTGAACAAAATTCGACTCGTCTTCCTCTCACAATCTTTGGCTCTAAATATTATATACAACATATTCAAACAAATTCGTAAAAAAAACGTATTCAATTACAAATACACTTGGGCCTCGTATAACACGGTTTTACACAACACAAATTTATACAACACGGTATATTTTTATACAACACGCTTTATATAACACGGTTTCAAAAAAAAAACATGTTTAATTTGTACGCCAATGTAATGTGCACATGACAAATCTTCCTGAGCGTATCGAGACCTGTCAATTTTGTTTGTTTCGATACATTTCCCTATTAGATTCCACTTGCCTTGCTAAATCCTTGGTTATTTGAAAAATATTTAAAATTGTGTACTCAAAATCAAATTATAAATAAAATATGTAGTGTATATGGGGAAGTAATATACTCTCAGACCTCTTTTTGTGTGATTTCGAAGATATGCAGTTTTTTTTAGAGACAATTTTTTTTAAATATTTCTGGGACTATATAACATACATATGTAATAACGTAATTAACAAAGTGTTGTGCACAATGCATTGACCTTGACCCGTGCGTCCTTGTGCTAATATACTAGTATGTTCCATTATTGTATTTTTAACTTTGAGAAAAAAATATAAACGAAATGTGATATCTTTGAAAAGAAAAATTTTAATTTTTGATTGCTTAAAAAAAATAGAATTTAATATTTGAGATATGATATGATGAAAATGCCTGATCAAACTTAAATCGCGAAGTCTTAAAAAAGTGGGTAAACAAATTCAAATGAAGTTTGTTTCACTTTGTAGTAATGCATTGGAAAATTTGATGTTAAAACCCCTCCTAGTAAGTAAATTTTATAGACCACGTGATTTAAAAAGGCAAAGATCTAAAGAAGCAGCCGGTACTATTAATTACTTTTTAATTGAAAATGATCCTATAATGGCAAGAAGTTGGAAATTTAAGAGGGAATTGCAACAGATTTTGGAACCTTATAAGGAAATACGTAAGGATGTATACGCTAAAAGCAGACAATCGCTTATTACCGAATTTTTGAATGCTAAAACCACAAGAAATCCAGAGTCCTCCGATGATGAAAACGTACAACCGATTTCGAAAAAGAGTGAAACATATAGAATTATAAGTGATAGTGATGATGAATGATTACCATTTTATGTTATTAAAGTTTTATTCATAAAAATAATGTATATATTCATAAAAATTATCTTCGTTATTTTTTTTTTTTGAACGCATCCCCTAATTTTGTATGAACTTCAAACCTTGCATAACACGGATTTGTATTACACGAGGTTTTTGTGGAACGATATACCCGTGTTATACGAAGCCCAAGTGTAGTTAGTTTCCAGTATATCAGTGATACCAAAAGCGATGTATGGACAACATTCTAATTAAATTTTCAAACAAAACATCTTGAACTTTTTTTAATTAAAATTCCACATCCTTAAACATATGTATTGTATAATACATTAATTATATGGGACTATTTGGTATCTTTATTATTCCGTTTTCATGAAAACTTGCTTTTCTCACTTAAAAAACTGCCTTTTGCGAATTTCATAACTTGCTCTTTTACGATGACAAAATTAAATACATACATAGCACTGAAACTGTTCTCACTAGAACTGGTTTGTACTTGCAAAATCACCATTTACCTTCGTGGAATCTGTTATCCTTGGCAGTAAACTTTCGTCGTTAAAATAACGATAAATATCCGACTTCGTATTAACTGTAGCAATACACTGGGATTTTTTTATATTGTTTTTATATAATATGATCGTTAAAATGTAAAATATTTAATAAATAGTTGCGTTTTAACACATTTTTATGTGGCAATCACTACAGCAATTCGGAACATCAAATTTTTTTTTCATACTAATTAAAAAATACTTTCAAGGATCCTCAAATTTAATAAATTGTTTATACGTAATAATTTATTGTTATGAATATATTATCGTGTATTACGTTGGATGTTGACAATATCAATAAGATGATGCTATACAAATGTATAAATATTTAACATAACACTTCTGGCGCTGAAATACAAATATGGATGAGTCTACATATGAGTACGAATGAGTGAATAAAAAAATACAGTCTAACCCCCGATTATATTCCTCCGGATTACACGATGACTTGAAATATTAACCGCAAATCCCCCAATTGCACGATCGCTTGGCTGCACACACACAGCCAGGCGGCTGTCTGTGCGGTAAATACAGTCAAATATTAGCTAGATTCTGCGTATTCAGGCTATACACGTACAGCCGGGCGACTGCTTGTGTGCTGTATTTTACGAGAGCCATGCATTTTATCGCCTTTTAACTAAATATTTTATCCATATACTTTTTTCTTTTTTACAAAAGTTAAGTTTTACAACTAAGGATTTCCTTAGTTTTGCATTTTTCGTGGAAAAAAACAAAATTCATATTTTTGTATGAGATTCACTCACCCAATTACACGGTCCCGATTACTGTATTACTGTAGTGTTGGTCATTAAAAACGTAACTGAAAAACTATCGAGATTCAAAATGAAATAATTTAAGAACCGTTGCCAGAACGTACAATACGGCTCGCATATATATATATATATAGGGAGCTATGATTCTGTTTATTTTCCGATTCTTACGTGCCCATAGCAACTAAAAACTATTAACTATTTCTGCATAGTTGAATTTATTTATAGCGACATTATGTTAATTCAGTTTTTATCAGCTAACATACTTAATTTAGAGGGGCAGCTGTTATCAGTCTCATAGTGTTTTATTCGAAAAATACATCCTGATATTTCCTGTACCAAATTTATGTGATATTTTTCGGTTACATTCATGATCTATAGCAGTGGTTATCACGTGAAATTTCACTGTGGCCGCATTATAAACATCATCTGTCCTATGAAAATGTCTCGTGGCCGCAACAAATTTTTATTAAAAAAAAATTATCATTAAAACGGCCCTTTACTTTAACTCGACTAAACGATGGATAAGTAAGCTTTATTCATTCAATTTTAAAATAATAATTATTTTACGAATTCATTTTTAAAACACATTTTTTTCAATGTCAGTATTTATTTACTCGGTGAAAAAATAGCAATGTATTTTAGTTTTGTAAAATTTGCTATTTATACATTGCTATTTTTTACCGTATTATAATGGCGTTCTGTCAAGTAAATGCTAATTCAATCAGTCAATATTTACTATAAAAGTATTGGTGGCCACAGCAAAATCCTCTGGTGGCCGCACATGAGAATAGGGAGATAGAATCGGTTTAAAGTTATTCAGATTTCAATGATTATGCTAAGATTGCATGTAATTTCAATAAAATAATAAATTATAATTTTATACATTCTAGATATATTGGTATTTGTCGTCGCTATTTAGTTTGACTATCTTTATTATAAAATCAATTTCAAAGCAGGAAAACTCTCAATATTTTTTTATATGTATAGATTGTGTAATAAATAAGATTTTTTTTTTGTATTGTTTGCGAAAATAAAATTGTTGGTAACTTATTGAATTTCAAAAAAGAAAATGACCAGTTATAATGATTGAATATCTAAAAAAACACTAATCCGTTCCCTGCCCGAAGTTCACGGCCACCACGAAGAGCCTCCACGATTATTCGCCCCTCACCAGATCCTGATATCCTTTCAAATCAATCAGGCTTAATTTATCTCAACGACGAGGTCAATGAGTATTTTATACAATTATATTATAAGATTATACACTATTATCTTTAATATTATTTTATAATAAATAACCATTGCTTGTTTAATATAAAATTATTTATGCATAAAAAGACTGCACGGAAAGTGACCGATATCTCTTTGAGTGTATTATCCACTTGCTGTACATTTTAGTGTACTGTAAGTTGTTTCTTTTATTTTTTCCTGCAATTATTTTGTTTATAAAACAAGTATATAAAAGCAACAATTAATATACTTATTAAATATATTCAAAAAAATATTTCAATAAAAAATAACATAAATAACATTAATCGACCGATCAATGTATTTGTTGCCCTACGTCAAAACAAATTCAAAAAAAAAAATATATGGTATTGACCAATTTTTAACAACCATAAATACACGATGCCGATTTCATTTCGTTAATATTTGATTTATTTGAAATTTATGTAAAAAATCTCGCATTTATTTCAAAAATACAAAAACTATTTCTGGAATACCAGATATATGATAAAAAAAAATATGACTACATGTTTTGAATCAAAAAAACTATTGAGATCACAAATGTTTTTGTTCATATTCTTTTAAACAGATGCTTCATTTATTTTAGTTTATTTTCAAACTCCAATGCTAATTTATTGAACTGAAAACACGTTTACTTTAAATCGTTATAAAGAAAATACTAGAAAATTTATTATAACGCTATAGTGACCGTGAATGTAATTCTGATGCTAATTACCATTACATAATGTCAATAAAATAAAACTGTTTTTATTATGGCAGCATTTACAGCTGGCTTTACACGCGGACGATTCAGAGCGCAAGGTTTGTGTGTTTTTAATCGAGAAAAAGTATGGTTTATGTTTTCGCTGTCGTTTTAAAGCATGTAAACTAACTAATCGCGCATGAAAGCGGCTGAGCCTATAGCCGACTGTTATCTCAATGTTTTTTTGGCAAATTTTTAGCACGGCTTTTTTTTTCAACCTATATCCTCGACTGGTCAATCACTGTATCTATTACTCCATTACAGCTGTGCAAAACCTATTTGACAGAAGAGCAAATTTCTCAATTTTATAATTTTACAGTTTACAAGAAAATGTATGTTTACATAAGTGTTTCAAAAAAGACATTTAAAAACTCAGTGTTCTTACGTAGAATGGGAAACCGTTCTTCAGTGACATTTGTAGAGTGGGAAACCGTTCTTCGGGAAGACATTTGTAAAAATTCTACAATATGATTTCTGTTAGTGACAGTTCACATTATATTCCTTGGCATAATTTGTATACATATCAAACGCAGATTATTTAATTTTCAACAAAAATTCGATGATGAAATACTGGTTATTTTGGGTCGCATTTGGTTCACAAACTGCAGTTTATGCATCATTGTCTTATTGTCACATATGTATGTGTAGGGCTTTTTTAACCCGCTGACTGCTAACGTCTCAACAATTGAGACGGCTGATTTTACTGTGTTGATAATTAATACTCGAAAACATACGAATTGACAGTGGTTAAAACCTTCTTGTATTTGCTAATTTTTGAGTTAATGCATTGCTTGATTTGTCCTGACAAACTCAATAAGATTGTTTCAAACCAATATTATTCAATAAATTTTTGAAGTCTTAGTGTCGGAATATCCTTTAAAATGCTCAGCAGGGAACGAGTTAAAAAAGCTACCGAAACTAACTTCATGCCAAGCTTTTTACTAAATACAATTATATTCAAATATAATATCATTTAAATGAAATTTAAACCAGCTTTTAAGCAGTAAAACAAAATACCGTGAATAAAGGTGCCGGAACGCAATTCCAACGCATGTTACTAGTGAAAAATGCCCTGTATTCATACATATATACATACCAAATTATGTGAATGTACATTCTCATATTATATATACATTGTAGTATGTTAATATTGAAAAAGTGACTAGTGAAAATACCTTGCTATCCTTAATAATAAAACGTCATGTTTATAATTATATCACAATGTGGCCTCTCTCTCAATCTGACCTACTTTCGTTCCTTTCACGGCTTGTGTAAAATTTGCTTTTTTGTCCTTTTAGCTCCAATTTGCGTGGATGCTTATAAAACGTTTCGAAAACAGTTAATTTATTTTCTTTCATTCTATCTGCCAGTCCATAATTCGATTGCATCGTCTCGGCGGCCCAATAAACGTAAAATTTGACGCACTCTCTGATTCAGCCGGCGAGCCATTCCATGTTGAAATCTGAATTTGTCATGTGTTAAATCAATTACGGTTCCATATTTGAAAAAAATTTTCATAACTTTATTTGCGGTTTTCTATAATGGACAAAACGATATAAACGTTCATGGAAAAAAATAATATAACATTTGTTTTAAAGGCTGTTTAACAATATCACGACCCCATTGATTTAATGTGCGAATATCAACTGAATTGACCGCAGCCTTCAAAATTACACCACTATGAAAATTTACATCATTATTTGGGTCTTTCCGTTAACTCATTCCGTGCTGAGCATTTTAACGGATATTCCAATAATTTATGAAACCACGTTGGTTTGAAATAATCTTATTGAGTTTGTCATGACAAATCAAGCAATGCATTAACTCAAAAATTAGCGAGTACAAGAAGGTTTTTACCACTATTAATTCATATTATATATTTTTGGGTATCAACTATCAATACAGAAAAATCCGCCGTCTCAACAGTTGAGACGTTAGGAGTCTGAGAGTTAAGGGTTATTTGTCGGGTATTATTTTATTTTTTCTCCGCAGTCGACTCACGCGTTCTGTTGAGTTCAGAACTTCTTGCAGTTTCTATTCTATTAAAATAATAAAAACAAATATATAACTGTGGAAACAAAATATATCATAATATTAAACAGCGAATTTGAATTGCGAACTTTTTGATATTTTTAAACGTTTTGTCACTAACTAACCGAATTTCACCTTTTGACATCTTCATATATTCTTGTAGACGTATACAGCCAAATTGAGAATTAGTTAAGAGTTCAAAGAGATAAATGAATTACAATGATACTTGAATTAATTTAAACGCATATTAAACTAATTATTATCGTTCAATTTTAACTGAAGAAATCATTCCATAGACAACTAAAAACGATATGGTTTTGAATTTGGAAGTTTGTAAAAGAATCAATAACAATTAAGAAGATTAAGATTTTACCTCATAGATATTTACTGCTTTTCAAGTAGTAAATAATATTATATACGATAATTGATTGCACTTTAAACAGTAATTTGGTTGATGTAATTCAAACTGCTAATACACAGCCACGATTAATTTGAATTCGATCAACAAAAATATAAAATAAAACATTATATTTCTTATTATTATTTCGAAAGTAAACGACGCCCATACCTTAAAGCCAATGTGATCTTCGGTTTCGCTAGTGCGCGATGTGATCTAATATCAAAATATTAACGCCTATCTTTGAATGAACATTAATGTTTGATACGAGGCAGTAGCGTATCCATACATATTGGCCTTTACTTACAAATACACTAGTAATGTTTATCATCATTGAATGTTACAGATACTATAAATGAGTATGATGATATAATTATAATGTTATGCGTATAAAATATTGTAATTTCCTCACTACATCATGTTAGCATAATTATATATTTAGTCAAATACGCTCAATTTTCAAAACGTCTTTATGTTCACTGCATATGATAGTAAACAATTAGTCAATGGTCTTATTTCCGTGTTTATTTTGAGCGGCCATACTCAAACTTTTTTTCCTCTGGGCCGCATTCCGATTTTTGCTTTTCTAGGTGGGCCGCAATATATTAATAGTAAACTGTAAATGTAACACATACTATATTGTATAGATATGTATGTATTATTATGTCAAAAAAAACTGTTTTATTTTTTGTGAATATTTATTTATTCATTAAATAAGACTTACCAGCATAAAATAAGCATAAAAATATTTGGTAATAAAAGGAAATTTTTCTGCCATAAGCAGGTTCCTAGATACAACTTTAAAACTTTAAATTTAAGATGAAAAGAGAAAAATAAAATAAAAAATAATGTGAGAATATTGAGTCAAACTTTGAACTATCTTCGTCAAATCAGGTTCCTGATTACTACAGGCTATTCTTAATATACCATCAAGGTAAGAATCAGTAAGCCGATTTCTATACACGCTTTTCACATATCTCATTTTAGAATATGACGATTCACAGAGATGAGATATTGAAAATATGTCTATTATTGTTTTGGGCCGAACATAAGAGCTATTTGGGCCGCGGTTTGAGTATCGCTGATTTAGAGGTACGAGCTAATGCAATTCTGGAAGTAAATTCATGAAGTCTTTAAGCTGATCGATGTGAGTTTTGTATTTCTATATGTATCTTTGTTATATTGGTACAACTTTATTTAAAATGCTGTTTAAGTGCAGCTATATTCACTTGTGAAAATAAATACATAAAAATAAACATAGTATTTATGAAAAAAAAAATATATGATCTAATTTTGAATTGTTACAACTTTGTACGATTCCACATGTTTTGTCGCTAACGACCTGGGTTTCGCCTTTCGGCATCTTCAGGCGTTCTATCACACGGATGCAACAGAACTGACTGACTGACTGACTTGTCAGTTCTGTTGCATCCGTGTGATAGAATGCCTGAAGATGCCGAAAGGCGAAACCTGGGTCGTTACTGACAAAACATGTGGAATCGTACAAAGTTGTAACAATTCAAATTTGATATTGAAATTCCATCAAGCACCTTCAGTAGATATCATAAATTATATATGAACTAGTTCAAATTTATTATATTTTAGACCTAGGCCTCATTCAGCTTGTATGTATTTTAAAAAATAACGTAGTTTGAAATCGAATATGGTTTTTTTTATAGTTTTTAAATTTGAAGATTTTTTAAGTATGTTTATTTCCATGTGCACTGGATAATCCTCTGATAATATCTGGATAATCCACATTTTCATGCGGTTTATCCAGAGTATTAATAAAGTGTATCTTAACGTATTTTTACGAAAACTGCTTGATACTAGATTGCTCAAATTCTCTTTGTCGAAGAGAGTAGTTAAAGAAATATTAGTCTAAAATATAACTTATTGGTTTCGCTATACATCATTTATCATTGAAAATATTCTTTTATTCAAATAAAATTTTATTAATCTGAATACTATGACATGTGCCCGAGGGCACAATAATTAAAGCTAACTATATTGCCCATTAGACTACTGACTCGACAGATAAATTTAATACAATTAATTACATGGAAATACATATCGATATGCCATTATATAACATTAGAAATACCTATAACATTCAATATTATTAGATTAAGGGCCCACTCGTTATTTGAACTACACTGATAAGCAACTTTTCTAGTGTCCTTAAAACATTAACTGCCAATCATAATCAAAATAAATGTATAACCTTTCATCGAGACACTAACTTAATAAGAATAACATTCTCCGTAATTTTCATAAAAAGCAAATAATTATTTTACGTTCATGATTATCATATATTATATACATATATTATCCAAGGTTAATTATATAATATTAAATTGAACATAACTGTATCATAATACATTATATATAATTATTGCGTAAATTTCAGCTGTGAACAGTTGACATTTTAAAGAATATATTTCTTGAGAAGTCCTACAACAAACGTCACTTCTTCATAGTTCTTTTTTCAAATTTTCTGCGTAACGTTTTCATTGTTATGCATCAATAGCAACACTTTTTGTCGTAGTTATTTTCGTTCCAAATTTGAGCCTACTAAAATAAGAAGCCATTTCAAATGCTGTCACCAAATTCTTTGTTCATTTCATAACTTAATGGCCAGTCTAAATGAAGTATTTTGTTTACAAACCAGGAAAAAATTGTTTTACTTTCACTTCAAATGTGGTCCAACGTAACCCGTGAAATGCTGCTGAGAAATGTTGTGGACAGTATTACATAATTACTATTTTCTCTGCGTAGATTGCAAAACATTATTAGATTGAGAATTCAAATTATTGAACATTATAATTGTAGTGCGTGTCACTCGCGATATATTTACATTTTTAGTGTTATCTTCATAAAACATTATATGATCAGTTTCGGTTTCGATCATTACGAGTATTATCAACTGATCTTGCGATAAGCGAAACCGGTATTTATCATAAAATATATTGTGTAAATAGTACTAATACATGTAAATTTGAATTGTTAAAACTTTGTACAATTCCACATGTTTTGTCACCAACGACCTGGGTTTCGCCTTTCGGCCTCTTCAGTTATTCTATCAAGCGGATGCAACAGAACTGACGCACACAAACAGTTAGCATCGTCTTTATACCAAAGGTATAAATTTAGGGAAAACACGACTCCAAAGCAAGAACTAATTGAAAGCTAAAATAAATTCTAAAATATTGATCTAATAATAATTAACACAATTTCCTGTGATAAGTATTATTGACGATACTTACTGTTAATGAGTCATTCTTGAAAAGATTTTAAAACAAATAATAATCAACTATCATTGAAATATAATTGGTTTTTTTTGGCTAAGAAATATCTACTTCATCATCATCATCATCATCATCAGCCGGGGTCGATCCACTGCTGGATGAAGGCCTCCCCCTGTTTTTTTTCAGGGGGGTTGTTTGGACATAGCAACACCACGCTGCCCAGGCGGGCTAGTGTTCGGTTTTCTGTCTGGGTTTTCCTTCCCATAGCCAAGAGAACACGGCACGCGGTGTTCCCGAGCGGTCACCCATCCAAGCATTATCCGCGTCCAATATTGCTTAACTTCGGTGATCGCACGAGAGCCGGTGCTTTCAACGTGGTATGGTCTTGGCTTAAAATCTACTTATTCAATTCAAATTTGTTATTGAAATTCCATCAAGTATCTTCAGTCGATATCATAAATTACTAATACATGCGTTTTTATTGCTTAAAATATCATGCATTTCCATAAAAAAGTGACAGTTAACACCTTACAAGTGCAAAAATCTATTTCAATTATGATACAATGTAAGTTGTTTGGGATCAGTTATTGGCATTTTCAAAATAAACATATCAAATCTCTTTTACAATATTACACTTAATGCTGATTTTTTAAGTTAACTATGAAATGTAAATATTTATTTCGGGTTCATTATAAAAAACAGATTAATTTTATACATAAAAAACGGTATTTTCATTTATATTGTATTCAAATTTTCCTAGACTTTCAACGAGTCAAACAAAGCCCTTCCTCGGAACATAACGAATAGCTCTGAAATTACGCGAACCCAGGACGTATTATAATATATTTGCAGCCTATAGTTTAATAAAATGTATTATTTTATTCAACAAACAGTTACATAAGTCAAAACAGGAAATGACTTAAATTGTAGTAATATGTAGTTAAGTTATCTGTTCATAGATCATCATATCATTAGATAATATAAATTATAACAATGAATCGATGGATGATTGGCACATTTAATTGTCATGTTTATTGACTTTTCACTATACTTTTAACATGTTTTGCTACGCGTAATCAAATAAATTAATGGTAAGACGTTATCGTTCGATATATTATTATATAAAATCAACATTTTTACATAATTGTAGCATATTTATTGGACTACAAACAAAATGCGTTCGAAAGAGTTACACAATCCAAAATGGTCGTATTTAAATTAATCATAAATCAATAGTGAGTTCAGACGGGTATTTGAAATCCATTTGAATAATTTAATGTGTGGATATCACAATAAGGTAAAAATATCTATATATGTTATTTCGGCTCCATCGTCAAAACTATAGTCAAACTAAATTTAACCTTAATATTATAAACTGTTTAAGAAAACATATATATATTTTTATTTATTTATTATATACATGTTACAAAAATTACAAATAACAAGTTCATTGCTTTTGCAACGTCAAAATATTTAAACATTCAACGTTGGAAATTTGAGAAATAAACAACAAAACGAATAATAAGGATTGCAAGAAAGTCAACCAAGCAAGCTCATGAAAAATTCTCACTTTCGTCCACATGGAAATATGTTGACATCTGAAGCAATGTTGTTTAACATTGATGCTCTTACCATTGGCATCCCCATTGACAGACTCGTTCTACACTTTGGAAGAATAAATAATTCATTTCCACGATTTCTAAAAAAATTATCCGTAGCGTACAAATTGATATTTTTAAGGATGGCAGAATTTTCATTTTGGCCTCAAATTATACAATTTATCGTTTCATTTTTCTAGCATTGATAATTTCTTTTATATTTTAATTGTTTTATTTTTTAAAGTTTTTCTAACAAACCAAACTAGTAATATTTATAAATCGTTTAAAAATGTATTAAAATTTAGTAATTATGTGAATTTCTTGTTATGGATTTAGCAACGATGATGAGTTAATATTGGTTTGATAGTATAAAAATTATACTTTTAAAATACTGATACTGACTTAATATCATATTTATACGATATAGAGTCTACCAAGTCTGCCAATTAAATAAATACATGCTGGTATCACATTTATGGATTACTTCTTTCTGTTGCCTACATTATTTTGTTTATGTTTGTTATCTTGTCGAATTTCAATTCAATGTAAGCAAACAGCTAGTTGAATAACAATGTTATAAATAGTTGAAAAGAAGAGAAAAGAAATTCACTTAAAAAAGTCAAATATAACAATGTATTGTAAATTGAAATGGCATACCTTAACCCGTTTCCTGCTGAGCATATAAAGGCTAGTCCAATAATAGATCAATTTCAAAAAATATAAATTACATTAGCGTTGATATTAAATATACTTTTGGAGTTATCACGACAAATAAGGCATAATTTTAACACCAAAATTGACTTGTACACGGAGGCTTTGACAATGTTAACACTTGTATATTTGAGTATCATATATCATTGATTCGTTACACACTTCATTCTGCCGCCACAAGACTTGAAAGATATTAACAGTCAGTGGGTTAAGAATATAGTTTACTGGTGTTTATAAAACTATAATATCAATCGAAACAATTTAAAGTAATATATATGTCACAGTGAAAGTAGATTTCAAATGAAAATATTATTAACTGATTCAGGCAGCGAAAGTGCAGCAAATTCAAGTAAGAAACTTTTTTCAACCCTACTGTCTATACAATATCGGTACTCTTTAGTTTTCTTCCGTAATATGTTACAGATTGTACATTTTTTGATGTGACAAAATATTAGAGCTGCAACTTTATGTGTCACAAAGTTATGTTAAGATATCACTTCTTGCCATTCAACTCGTCTGCCTGATTTCCAAACCTTATTTTTGATCTCCTGAACAATTATGTAAACAGCAATTATAACCATTTGTCATCACAGTAGCGATACACTAATAAGATGTGTTGGTTTAATGTGTTTTACAAATATTGATATTTATTTATAAAGGCGTTTGAAACTAATTTTTAATTAAATGTATAGTTTTGTTTATGGTTTTAATGACAAATAGTTCCAGGCGAATATGATTCGCGTGACTAATAATTATCTATTAACCTTTATTAAAAGAGTATGTCCGTACTTTTTTATTTGTGTACATGTTTATGCTTCAATTATGAATTGCAACGCCATCTGTAGTCTGTTGAGAGTATATTTATTGCATTTTAATTATTTGCTAATTTTATACGTATATATTGAAAAAAAGTCATACAATTGTCACATAAAAAATTCACCCATGTAACGATTAAATATATTTTCATATTAGCATAGACGTATATTTGTACAAGTGATAGTGTGCTGGGATACGATTTCATTGAAATGCACTTCTGCTGTAACATATAAGTGTACATGAAACAAATATGCGTGACTTGTGTCATAATCAGGACTGTGAGTCGAAGTCGGAGTCGTGAAAAATGAATGACTCCGACTAATTTTTCGATTAGACGATTTTGAAAAATATCTCAAAAAAACAATTTGGCTTAATTGGTTGGTTTATCTTTAATTGAACCCTTCAAAGACGAGCGTGACCATATGGTCACATAGCTTTTCTACAAGAAAGCATTGTTTATTTTTCTTAATTTCATTCTTCCTAAGCGTATTAGACTACATGTTGATAAAACATAGCTTAAAATTTTATTTTTTATTCAAAAAAAGTCCTCGTCTCTGGAGTGTTAATGCACGTAATTCAGAAAAGTAGGAAAAAAACTGAAAAAATTAAACTTTTTTTAGTCGGAGTCAGATTTCTTTTAACGACTCTACAGCCCTGGTTCGTATGCCTGGTATGCGTTTTAAAATGGTTTACGTAATATAAAAGTAAATCATGTTTATTGTTGATATTAAAATGAAAATAGTCAATTATCCTGCTAATGTATGTTATCCTATTTTACGTGAACAATACTTTTTGCAATTTTTTCATGTTGAAACGGCAATGATGATCGTAAAATCATTTCAACCAAGACGCTTCCTCGTTGAAATAATATAAATTTGATTTTACATAGGATTAATAAGTCAGCAAATAGACACTTGTAATATTATATACCTAGATAAAAAAAAAATATTTCGCTTCACTGAACTGTTACGTACATATTATCAAGATAAATAAAAATAATAAATTCATTGTTTAGAGTTGAATCATTCTCAAGAATTCTATCGATTAACACGCAACGAAGTCAAGTATTATATTATATTAAATCAAGCAGAAAGTGTCATACTTTAAACCAAATTATATCCGTAGAACTACAATAAACAACACAAGTTTATGATTTCCATAACCTGTTAATTATTTTGAAATATGGCAATGATTTATAAAAAGAAATATTGTTTAATTGCGTATTAATTTAATCAAAATTCAATTGCTCAACTTGTTCATTTCCTTGTTTTTTGTCACTGTAAATATATTGGAATTTTAGCGATTCATATTTTACATTGAAATTTCACCAAGCACTTTTATGAGCCTTAAAACATTGTGTTGTTTTCGTATCAACGCCATCGAATTTAAAGCACAGTTAGACCCATAGACAAGTATATTAGTTGTTCTTAATTTGAACCTTTAGGTATTTCGAGGAGTTTTTTAATTGTTTTGAATCTTTTGAACAATTCACAAAAGGAATGACGGATAGCAATATTACTTCTTTCTTGTTATTCATATACTTATAATATTATTATTTAGTTTATGCAGAGTTGCCAGTTGTCGGTTTTATGGAAAATTCATTATTAAGAAGGCTGATTGTGGTGTATTAATAGTTGATACTCAAAAATGCAATAACGTTAGCGGTGCCATTACTTTCCTGTAAAATAAAATTTTGTGTGAAAATATATACTGATTACTTCTGATAATCTCAATAAGATTGTTTAACATAAATAAACACCATCGAATCAATAAGTACTTGACGCTGTAATGTCTTTTAAATAGCTCAACAGAACACAGGTTAATCAGTATCTCCTCAAGACGTACGGAAATTTATAAGCTAAAATTACATCGTATAAAAAATAACTAGACTAAAATAAAAACTAGACTGTTGAGTTTTGTATTTTTTTATTCTTTTTTTTTTGGAGACCATATTGGCCAGAACAAGGCAGAATTGATCCGTAAAAAATGAACGGTGTAAACGACATAAAATATTCTATCAAAAACTAGCAGACATTTTAGAGTATGTAATGAAAAATATGTCGGGTTCGTGATGCAGTGGTCAACGTCGGTGGCTCTATGAACGAATCTCACGAACAAGACCAAATAAAAATGAATTTTAAACGATTTATGAATTCTGTTTGGAGACGAGCGGATGTGTTATCGAACATTTTTTGTAGTATTGTCCTAACCCTGTCGTTATATTTCTAATATCGTGGTAAAATAAGAGGTTGAGCAATTAATTGACAAGTTATATTCGTAAAGAAGGCATTTGTAAGGATATCTCCATGAAGGGTGACCATTTATTTTCTCCACCAAATCTGGACACATGAAGAAAGTACGTACTTACGCTTCACACACATTATACTTAAAATACAGTTGGCACAATAACAAATAGGTTAACTACTTCTTTTATATATAATATTTAAACATTGTCGGTATGTTTTGTACGCGCCTAAAACAAATGAGTTCACACATTTTTTTCATTTTACATTATTTTATTCACGCCCTCGCTTTTATCTATTAGTACTAAATTGTACCACCAGGATATTGATTTTGCGCTCTTTTTTAACCTCTTCGGGAGTAACTCTTCTTTGGGAAAAAAAATAATGTACATCGTTGAGGCCGAATAATCATTTGGGTAATATGCAAACATGATTGCAATTCAAAGAATCTTTTCTTTGTCATATTTTCCGATAAAAATATGCCAATTAATGGTGCCAATTCCCAAAACAACTGGTGTGTCGACAAATTCATCGTCACTATCCACATCTTCGTGTCAGTTTTTTTAGCGGGAAACCGGTTGTTGACTTTCGCGTGTCGCCCTCGTAAACAGGTCAAAATGGTTCGAAATCGGTTATTTTGACTTATTTTTGTGAATTAATTTTTGTTTCACATACTTATGCATCTTTTTCTAATTTATACCACGAGACGGCAGTTTGTCAAGTGAGAAGAGCCAAATTGTCATGGAAACGAGATAATAAAAATCGTAACTTGTTTATCTCTGTTTCCATGACAATTTGGCTCTTCTGAGAACCACGTATGTGTAATATACATATATATAAGAATATGGATTTTTGGGGGAAAAAACTTTGAGATGTTTTATTTAAAAAAATATTTAGAAGTGTCCATGCATCGCTTTTAGTAGCTTTTACTTTATTAGGCAAATAGCTACTTTATAGAATACGTTATCGTAATTTTTTATCATTTATTCTGCTTCTAAGTTTATTTTTTATTTGGTTTATAGTTGAGTTGAGAATGTTTGATTGACAGTTCTATCTCATAAACTCGTAAGTTATAAGGCTATTTGAGATGAGAAGAAATTGGAGTTTATGTCCAAAGAGCCGCATACGTCTATGCAAAGAGTTGCTCCTGCCGACCCCTGACCTATACCATATTATTTATCCACCAATACATATTATACTTGATGGTGATTGACAAAACAAACATAATTGATTCAGACATCATATTAATTCTTAAAATTGTTTCTATAAGTGACAGAGGTCAGTCAAATGACTTCTTATTCTGTCAGTTTAATTCGTCGTTAAAAGCATCGTCTTATGATAGATTTATTCAGGGAAATGCTCTACAACCTTATTTTCCCGAGATCGTTTATTTTAAAACAACCTTTTATCGAACCTGTTACATAACGGTAAGTATTAAGACGATAGTACACCAAGGGCCGCGATTTTCCGATAGTTACGACGCGTTTCGGTAATACAAGAAATATATTTTTTAACTTGATATAATATTAATTATAATTCAAAATATCTAAGTATCTAAGTATAACATTGTGACTCTAGCAGATGTCACTATGCGTATAAAATGTTTGAATTGTATTAGTTGGTGAATCTACAATAAAATCGTATATATACGCGCATTTTATATGGCAGACGTTGCGCTAACGGAATTGTATTATAGATCGTGTTTATACGCTCGTGGAACACAACTCAAATATGCAGTATTTTTTCATTTATTGATAATTCTTAAATAATTAACTACAATAACCAGAATGCAAATTAAAAATAAAAAGGCAAAATCCCGGCTTGCAGTCCCGAAGGGCAACCGGGTCCCGAGTCTTAAACCGCCCGAATCGGTCGATACGCGGGATTGGATAAAAGCCCGCTCACAATTTTAATATAATATTTCATTATACTTAGATGCAGCTTATTGTAACAGTTTTTTTTTTAGTATTTGGCAATCGCTCGTTATTCACTTCATGTTAAAGTATAATGACAGAAGAATGTTGCTAGTGGTTACTTGAAACATGAACCCTGAAAATTTTTACAGCGGTGTCGTAAAACAGATACAAAAAAACAATTCCATTTTTGAAAAAACGATCATTTTTCAAAGACAATATTTAAAAAAAAATAGCTCAATGGAACATGTTCTTTCTGACTAATTCATTGTCCAGCTTGGTTATTGCCAACCATAAATTAATTATAACGTCTAAAACCATTTCGATTTGCATGTCCTCCAAGCATGTATAATTAATACATTCATATGGCATTATTACAATAATAAAATAAGGAAAAATTTTGTAATTACATTGCTAAAATTTAAATAATTTTATACATGTGTTTTTTGTTGTTGCTTGAAACTGCATACATAATTAGGTCAGCGGAATGTTTATGATTATTTACACGAGGAAAAAATAGAAAAGTATTTTAGTTTTACAAAATTTATAGGATATAATGTATATATATATATATATATATATAGTTACTTAATAGCTATTTCGACTACCTTCATCAGAACTTTGTGAAAACGTACATTTACCTATCTATATATAGCTGTGTAGAAAAAATACACAATACATCTTATGTTCTAACACCCTAATTTCGTTTTTAATTTAATTTATTAGTACAATATGAAACAAGGGTGTTAGAACAAAAGAGAAAATGTATTATGTACCTTTTAAGATAGTTCTGATATTGTTGATGCTATTTTTTACCGTGTTGTAATAAAAAATTTCCAAGTAAATGCCAATTCAATCAATTCATTGTTTGGTACAATTTCCAGAATATATTTTATGATCAGGAAAAAAATAACATCTGCAGATCTTGTCCAATTTAAATTACATTTTTTATAAATATTTATACTTCATATATAGTATGAATGTAAACATAATGCAATCAGATACATGCTGCTAACAAATGATTTCCCTAACACCTGGCAAACAACCATAACTCTATAGATTTAGTTAATAGAGGGCGTTTTGAGCTCCACACCTCAACAAAGTTTTTAATTTATATGATCGTAATTGAAACAGAACATTACCTTGAGTATGTTATGCAAACGTGTGAAAAAATGTTGTATTTAATTCCAAAGAAAAATTTATTTGCCAGTGTATAAAAACATATTTTTTTGTATTTTAATTTCTTTTTATTCTGAATAAATCTTTAAAACCATTTTCTTTTACAGAAATAACAATATGATGATGGAGCATGGTCAAAAGCTTCTCGGCGCACTCGAGCTGGCTGGGGCAGCTGTATTTGCTGCAGGATTAGCTCTACGAACAGCGAGACGACGGCTTCGTCCTAGATCTAAAGTCCGAAACCAGAGACCTCTCAGCGACAGCCTTGTACTGGTTGGTTGAATATGTACCTTAAAATCAGATACTGCAATATTCACATATATAAAATTGTCGACACGGTTGTAATGGAACTAATAAAGATACCAGTATAATGATATTATATCTACTTACTTCGTTATAATTTATGTCGCGACAAATTATATTATAATGATTATTAAATAGTCTTAAAAATATTTTATGCTCTGTACTAACAAGGTAGAAAAAATATTCACAACTAGAATTTTTAAGTTCAAAGAATTCTGAGGGAGAACAAAACATTTAAATCATCGGACTGTATATAACCAAAGCAAACCACTGTTTACTATATGTATCATTTCTATAGCATACATGTTATAGAATCTCTAAGTTTAAAATTACTCAATTGCATTTCAATGATAGTTGATTATTTTTTGTTGAGGAATCTATTAATAAAGACTCATTAACGGTATTTAGTGTTAATAAAACATAAAGCAATGAAAAAAATTGCAATCTTTTTTAGTTGATGTAAAAAATAGTGATGAATTTTAGCTGTTCAGGTCTGATGAAGCAGTAAGCCGAAATAGCTACAGACTATATATATGATAAATTTTTTAGAGCTATAATACATTGCTATATTTTTCTCCGTGTTATAATAGAGTTCTACCAAGTAAATACCAATTTAATCAATTAATAAAACTTATTGCGGGGAATTGAGTGTCATTATTATTAAATCAATAGTATTGAAAGCTGTATCAGTTGTTTGTTTGTATCCTAGCTTTAGTGTCTGCGTTTTTTCTTTGATATTAAATTTCCTGGTGTATACTGTTGCTAACTGTTTATTGTGTGTCAGTTCTGTTGCATCTGTGTGATAGAATGCCTGAAGATGTTAAAGGTGAAACCCTGGATGTAAGTGATAAAACACGTGGAAATGTACAAAAGAATCTACAATATTGTAATTATAGTAACAAGTTAATTAACTGTTCCACTATCAAAAATATCAACATTGTAATATTATTCTTTTGAAATGATTTACATTGGTATTGTTTCACAATAGATTAATAGAGTTATAATTTTAAATATGTATATTTAAGAGAAACATTTTTGAAAGGGTTGTAAAAATAGAAAATAAAAAGCAATAATAGGTGTAAGTTTTCTCTTTAAAGATAAATTGAATTTTTATTTTTTTACGAAAATATATTTTAGTGGAAGATAAGGTAAGATATATATAAGTAAGAGTGACATCTATGGATGAAAAAAATGCTATTTTTTTTTAATAAGTGATTAAATCTTTAGGTAGGTTGACCCAAATTTTTCCTGATATGGAACACAGCAAATACTGAAATTTTAATGAAGCAATATATATTGTAGAAGATAATCTATGAAAACTTTTTTTTTTGCTGTCATCAATCAAGCCTGCTTATGGATAATAACGTAAAATTTAAGTAAAAAATGAATAATCTTGGCAAAAATGTTGTAGAAAACAAAGTTAGTAAGTTTTTAAATACTAGGCTATTTTTGTAATAAATTCAACCGGAAATCATTTGATTGCTGATGCTAATGATTGAATTGACAAAAAGTTGCGATTTACTCCAGTTACTGAAACAAACTGTGGAATTCTAGCAAAACTCTTCCTTAATCTATGTGGTCTTAGACACAAATATTGTCTACCTATTTCCGATTCGAGGGTTTGGAAACAAAGGGGTGAACTACAAAAAAGGCTGTTTTAGGTTAAATATACCATTTTTATCACAAAATGCAGGTCCATTAGTCAATATGGAGCTGATTCCAATAGTACACTTAGCATTATCAACCCTTTTGGTACCATCACTATAATTTCTTCAGTTTTTAATGAAAATGCAACAATATATGACAGAAGAACATTTATTATATAGTTCATTATTAGTTTTGCTTAGAAAAGTTACAAAGCTACGTACGAAAATAAAAAAATATGTAAGTAAGTAATTATAGACTGAAAAAAAAAGATTTTATAAATTTTGTTTTTTGAATAGTATCGTGCAAAATTTTCGGTGTAATACATGGATTTAATAGGGAAATGCTTTGAGGACTGTAATAGAAAAATATAAATAAATTCAGAAAAATAATATTGTCGCAGCCCTATTAAAGCTGTTCCATTTGAATGTGAAATAATGAGAATAGTTTAACATTTAAAAATTCTTCAATCAGATAACATTCTATAGATCTGTCTGCTTTGAATTAAATACGCAAATAATCATTTATATAAATGTCCCTGTAGTGATGACATTAGCATTTAAGTATAATATAAGGAAAATGATAGACATCTTTTTTAAATCTTATTTATATCAGTATTTTTCCACAAAAATTAATATACTTCTTCGGCTTTCATAAATAGTTTTGTAATCATACAATATAAAAGAAGCCAATAGTAAAAATAAAAGTTGTTTTGTTATTTTCCTCATTTTAATGTTACACCCCTGTGTCTCTAAGCCTCAGAATTAGATTTTGGAAATTGTATATTCAATGCTATAATTCAGGTCATTCATTTTTATTCTTACTGTAACTATCTTTTTTGTCATAGATCCTAGGTACAGACAACGAAATCAGTCAAGAACTTGTAGCTCAATTTCAAAACCGAGGGTGCAGAGTCGTGGTAGCAGGATGCAAAAGCAACTCTAATGATTCTTCACCATTCTACCAATGTGATTTATCACAACCTGCACAGCTTTCACGGCTGGCAGCCGACGTTTCTAGGGACCTCGGTGATCTTGATATTGTGGTGTACGCTCCGAAGATTACCAACTCATCGTACGATTCGTCACCAAGTAATCTACAAGAAAAACGATTAGAAGAAATTGCTAATCTAGTTCAACATGATCTGATGGAGCATTTTCATGTAAGTTATGTATATGGTCGTCCAAATGAGATTGAAAAAAACATGTTCTAAGATTTTTATTGTGAAAAAATTACTGACAGGTGGAGGTAATTTATTAACACTATGATTTGAAAATTGGATCATGGTCGACTTATAAAAATATAATTATAATCAGACTATAATGTTTTTTATAATCATACATTTTTCAAAGTCATGATCAATAATTGTGTTATAAATAACATAAGTGTTGAACTGACAGATATCGATATTGTATTTGTAAATGATGGGTAAAAAAACACTATTCTTGGTTATAATGACATTTAAGCTTGGCAGGTCTAGTTTAAATTAAAAAATCTAATCTCTCTTTTCAGGTTGTGTCGCAATTCGTTCCCGTCCTGGCTCGACGGTCTGGTCGATTTGTATCAGTTGAAATGAAGGCAGGACCTACTGGAACCTACGCAAATACTGGATCCGCCATATCATCCCTTGCAGAGACCTTGACACATCAAATGGCCACCGAGTATATTTCTTTTCATATTGATTTATAGTATTAAATATATAAGCTTTTAGCTATCTTCTTTATTATTATTATAAAATGGCGCTAGGGGCCGTTCAGGTCCATGGCCGACTGCACAACCTCTCTCCAGGCACCTTTGTCGAGCGCTCTTTCTCTCCAGTTGACTATCCCCAGCCTCTACATCCTTTTGAATGTTATCCGCCCATCTCCGTCGAGGGCGACCGAGAGGTCAGGTGCCAGCTGGTGTTCCTTCATAAGTCTTATGGAGAGCTCTAGACTTCTCAAATCGTACAACGTGACCCGCCCATCAGAGCCTTCGCGATCACAAGACATTAATGATTCTTGGTTTGTATCAGTCGAAGAGCTCAGCGTTTGTACGAATGTGCCACCGGTGGTTCTCATTAACACATTGTTGTCGGGTGATTTCGCGCATTGTTTTAAACCTGGCGCGGGGCATTTTTTAGCAGCCGCGCGCGTATTTTTACATTTTCGGAAACTCGCCATAACTTTTATACTATACAATATAAAATTATGAAATTTTAAACACAGACTTACCATAAACAGTACTATCAAATGAAGAAGAAACATGGAGGATGACAGTTTTATATTCACTGGAAACTTCCGTTTATTTTGCACATAAAAGTTTTATAAAAATGTATGTAATAAAAAATCGAAATAAACACTAAATAAAACTAAAATATGTCACAATTTGTTTTTATGAATAATTTTTCAACGTGTGATATTTCTCAAAACACGTACCTCTGTGTAGAGGTATACCACAAAACTTGCACATAATGTAGGTCTCACTTCTTTTGCCGCTCGCACCACACACTCGGCATTGTCTTTGAACGTAGTTATTTTTTACCTTTCCAAGAATTCGTTGCACCGTATGGGCTTTCATATCCATAGAAAGTCTTCCTGGTGGATCAACTTTTGAGGTTCGCCGTGTCGGGAGTAATGCTGTTGGTTCTT
Source organism: Himalopsyche japonica (assembly GCA_028555115.1). Classification (NCBI taxonomy): domain Eukaryota; kingdom Metazoa; phylum Arthropoda; class Insecta; order Trichoptera; family Rhyacophilidae; genus Himalopsyche; species Himalopsyche japonica. Next base: position 59,750 of record JAHFWJ010000465.1, on the reverse strand, counting down.
GGGATGTTGATGGTCCAGGTTCTTGATTTGTGTCAATTTCAATACGATCACAAGCTATAAAGCATTTGTAGTTCGTTATTTAACTTTTGTGTGTCATTTTTTAAAAAATATTTTTGTACGGTATCAAAATTCAATATCAAAATTAGTACAATACATTTGGTGGAACTGTAATAAATGCGACGACTAATAAAAAAATGTCTTTGTTAAATACCAAAGCAGTGACATCTAGCTGCTGACAACAAAAAAGAATGCAGTTCAAATTACACGGATAAATACGTGAGCCGACTTCTAGCAACAGATTACAAAACACGGATCTTTACGGGTCCCGCAATCCATCAGCAGTTCCGCAAAAACGGAAAAATCCGTGTCCCGACAACAATGTGTTAACGGGTCCAAGTATTCTCCGGAGGATTCTGTTTTCAAATACTTGGAGGGCCTTTTCTTGTTTTTCTGTTAAACCCCAGGTTTCACATCCATTCATGACTATCGGTTTAATGATCACGTTGTACACCCGGCACTTGGTTTTGATGGACAGCATTTTGGACCTAAACAGACTATTTAGCGCAAAGTACGCTGCATTTCCACTTCTCAGTCGGTCAGCAAGCTCCAAAGTCATCTCATTCCTAGAGGAAATATTAGTGTCCAAGTACTTGAAAAGAGAGGTTCTCTCGAACGAGGAGTTTCTTATTACAATGTCTCCAGAGGGTTCGTTGCCTCTTGTCATTTTCAAATACTTAGTCTTTCCCACATTTACTCGTAGATTTAACCTTTTTGCTGTGTCGTCCAAAGGAGTGAAAATATCTTTAATTTTGTCTTCAGATTCTCCGAGCACCACTAGATCATCCACGTAACCCAATATTTTGTGGGACCCATTTAACATAACTCCACCTTCTGCTTTCATTGCCTCTCTTACGGCTTTCTCTAAAGCTAGGTTGAATAGCATAGGTGATAAGGTGTCTCCTTGCTTAAGTCCTGCTTTCACCTCAAAAGATTCTGATAGACTACCCTGCATATGAATTCTGCTCTTGGATCCATCCATACATACTTTTATTATATTTATAAGTTTTGATGGTATTTGGAATTCCTTCAATATATTCCAGGGAGCTTCTCTATCTAGTCATATGCAGTTTTAAAATCCACAAAGAGACAGTGAACATCTTCGGCGTATTCCCATTTCTTTTCAAATATTTGGCGCAGTGTAAAGATCTGATCAGTGGTGCTGCGGTTTCTTCTAAAGCCGCATTGGTAGTCACCAAGAATGTTTTCGGCATACAGCAGAACTTTTTCGAGAATAATATTTGACAGAACTTTGTATGCAGTAGAAAGAAGAGAGATGCCACGGTAGTTTGCACAGTTGAGTTTGTCTCCTTTCTTGAAGATAGGACAAACCAGTGACTCTTTCCACTCTTGGGGGATCTTTTCTTCTTCCCATATTTCTTGCAGTAATTCAAGCATGGCGTTAAGAAGGGTTTCTCCTCCATACTTGAGTAGCTCTGATGGAATATTATCATTGCCAGCCGCTTTGTTATTCTTTAAATAACTAAGTGCTCCCATTAACTCTGCCTTACTTGGTGGTGGTATTAGAGGTTCTGCTGTAGCGATGTCTGGCGATTCCAAAGGTGCATCTGGTGCAGAGCGTTGAAGTAAACTTTCAAAGTGGGACTTCCATATGTGCCACTATCTTACCTTGTAGGTCTTTGATTTGTAGCGTGCAAGGCTGAAAGCCTCTCTTTTCGATGTTCACTTTCGAGAAGAATGACCGGGTTTTATTCCGTTTTGCTTCTTCTTCCATCTGCTCAAAATTGCTTTTGATGAAACTTCGTTTGCACTTTCTCAGATGCTTTCGGACCTTTTTGCATGTCTCGCTATATCTTTTATGTGCTTCTTCGCTTTGAGTGTTTTGCAGATAGATCGCTCGTTCTACTCTTCTTTCCTCCACCATTTTTCGGCAGGTGTCGTCGTACCACGAGCACTTAACATTCTTGGGTGCCAATCCTGTCGAGGCTTCCGCAGCTTTGACTATACCTTCCTTTAATGTTTTCCACCTCTCATCGATATTAAAAGCTTCTCCTTCGGTGGGTTCTACCATATTTTGAATTTGACTGTTCAATTCACTTCTGTAGTTTTCTCTTCCTTTTGGAGTTTTTAGCTTTTACAAATGGTACTTCACTCTTGTCTTCGCGTTTTTGCGGACTGTCTTTTTGAGTTTTTCCCTAAAGGTTGCTATTGATAAATTGTGGTCCGTATCACAGTCAGCGCCTCTGTAGCTTCGAATATCTTCGATAGCTTGCTGGTGTCTTCTATCAATTAGAAAATGGTCAATCTGGTTGAATGTCTTTCTTATGAGGAAAAGTGGTACTTCTAGCGATCAAGTTTTTGGCGCTGCAGAAGAGAGCCATCTTTTTACCATTATCATTGGTATGATCATGTAAGCTCCCTTTTCCAATAAAGGGTCTGAACACAGCTTCCTTTCCTACTTTTGCGTTGAAGTATCCCAGCACAGATTTGATATCATGTCCCGGCAGTCTATCAAAGGTTGCCTCAAGGAGATCGTAAAAATCGTCCTTTTCGGCCTCTGTCGGGGCATGTACATTCACAAGAGATATATTGAACCATCTTCCTTTGATTCTGAGAACACATATGCGCTCCCTTACGGGTTCAGAGGAAAGTATAGCATCAGCAACTTCCCACCTCGTTCCGGGTCGTCGAAGTTTGGTTATCCTGTGTGCGAGGCGTTGTACGGTGTTCGTAACAAGTTTGTGTTTTTATGGGAGAGGGTGGTTAGCGCTTTGCCCAACACCCACCCTGGAGGGCCAGATTTGTTGGTCCGCGGGAGATACTTAATTTCTCTCCTACCCTTCAATGCCTGAAGAGTGTTCCCCTATCCGCCACCTGGGGACACGCTCTCTAGGGGTTACAGACTCCCCCGAGAGTTAGCTATCTTCTTGTATAAAAAAAATCTAGTCTTACACAATACTATAACGGGACAACAAAATATTTAACATGTTGGTTGCAGAAAACACATCTAAAATGTATAATCACATGTATTCGAAAGATCGTGATAATGTACCTAATGTGCCATGTGTTACTTTGGGTTTGTATGATACTGTATATTGACAATCGACACAAGCCATATTCGATGATATGATATGCTTACATTAATGTGTTTACCTGATTACACTACACTTCTTCTGCAGTAGATGTAAAGCCTCTTATTATGAAAATCTGAATTACGATAACAGCACAATGACACTGAATTGTTAAAAGCTATTTTATATTTCTAGATTATTAATTCCAATCAATCTTAAGTAAAGGAATATTTGTTTAATGCTCTTAACACGTTAACACCATTATGCTGATTCCAAGTCATTCGATATAGTTGACATTAATCGTTTACAACTCTGATTGTTTTAATGTTTTAAATTTTATTTATTGCTCGCCGACATGCAATAATGATGCAATTATTTATTTATGGCTGGCAATCCTGGCAATTATGAAGTCAAGCCATTAACATAAGTGATTGATAAAAAGTAATGATATTCTATATATTCTCTATATTCTATTTTTATCACAAAAGATACATAGTTTTATCAATTTTCAACAAATATTTCTCAATAGTCTAAAAGTTAGGATGATTTTAGTAAGACATTGCAATTTTATCAATTTACAGTTTATCTGTACTTTGAACACATTCACACCGTCGTGAATGCGTTAATATGCTGAGGTTCATACATTAAAATATGGTTTAAAAATTACAAAACAACATTTTTTTCACATCGTTTATTTGTACAAAATATGAAAAAATTCCTGTACAAGTATTTGGTATACTTATATAAATACAGAGGAAAATTTTTTTACACTCTAATAATAATGACATTGCTGTGGAAAAAATATTGTGTGATAACAGAATGACAGTTGTTAATTCATGATCAAAATGACTATACCTACAATCACATCATTACAAATTGATTTGATGCAATTTTGTAGTAAAGGGTAACACTCCTATCCAATATAAACAAACATTTATGCTCGCCATTTTTTTTTTATTACTATCTACTTAAGAAATGGAAAACATTACTGCTAGAGTAAACTGATTCTCAAAATTACAATAATGTAAGAATATTTTAATTCCTTAAATATATTAATTAACCTTCTGGCTGCTAACGTCTCAACTGTTTGACAACTGATGTGTTGATGGTTGACACATAAAAATATAACAAGTTATAGGTGCGCAATCTTTTTTGTATAGAAGTAGAACTCCAAAAACTAGTTACACTACCAAATTATTTTTTTAAATATTTAGTATTGGAATATCCTTTATGTGGCGCAGTAGGAACGGGTTAAAAAAAATTGATCCTTCACGTAAAATTGAATTTTTTACAACTTTGTACAATTCCACATGTTTTGTCACTAACGATCCGGGTTTCACCTTTCGGCATCTTCAGGCATTCTATTATACGGATGCAACGGAACTGACTTTGACTGTTCAGTTCTGTTGCATCCGTCCGATGGAATGCCTGAAGATGCCGAAAGGTGAAATCCGTGCCGTTATTGACAAAACATGCGGAATCATACAAAAGTGTAACGATTCAAATTTGACATTGAAATTCCATTAAGCACCTTCAGTCGATGCAAAAATTACTTCATGTAAATTTTTGTTCACGATAAATGCAAATATTTACTTTCTCAGTCACCATGATTAAATTTCTATTAACATATAAAAGTGAAATTTGTACACTATACAGTGAGATTGAAAGAAAAATTAATAGTCATTGATTTCAAAATATTCAACTAAAAAGCACTCTTTTGTATTTAATCATAACTTTCAGTAGTACCCAACATTGAGGATGTTATGGATCAATATAGCATTTCAACAGTTATAATACAATTATTAATTGATTTAAGCGCTTCATGTGATAACAGGATGAAGATTTCTTATGTTTTGTGCATAACAAATGGAGAATTTAATTAACCCTTTCACAGCTAGAAATAAGTTAAATAGTAAGAAAGCGATACTGCGGTGGGTCTTTAGCTTTAGACAGGTTAATAAATGATAGAATCAAACATAATATATAAATTAATAGAGCTAAAATAATCAATATTCAGATTGCAAAAATACTATTAAGACTTCCACAAGAAAAAGTTGATCTGGTTCATGACAGAAGTATGTATAAGTATAAAACCGATAATGGAAATAGTAGAAAAATTAAATGACACATTTTTTTGAATATATTGACATCTGTATCAATATTACTTCTTACACTGTCATGTTGACGGTTAAATAATAATATACACTTTCCAAACACGCACTCGGCAAATAATTTGCCTAATTCATGAATGAAGTAATAGGCTTTTATTTAACATGAATGAGGCAATTTTTAGCTGATTTCATGCAACATTCAGTTTCTCAACCGGTAATTTGCGGAGATTTTCGAGTGGTCTGCGAAATTTTTTGTGTGAGCCGAAACCGTCAAATTTTATGTTGTTCGTTACAGTTTGTTTTAATATCCTTAAATATTATTATATTAGCACACGGTGTTTTATATGTTGATGAACTGCAAAACATTTTTGGACTTTTTGGTGGTCCACGGATGTAAAAAGGTTGAGAAACCATGCATTAAAGTATTGAAGAAAAGATAGAATTTCAAAGAAGACTGACTTATTTTATGATACATGATTACAATAATGAGGTCTTTTCGAGAGATCGATTGGGCTAAGAGCATATTGATGAGCATAATCCATCTATTGCTTGAAACATCTATAGTGATACTTAAACATCCAGATGTTAGACATGACATTTTTTTTGAGCTTAGAATGAAATTAAAAACAAGTGGTATGGGAACAAAATACAAAAAAAAAAAAGGCTGGCTGCCATTGTTTGGTGTATTTTTACATTCACCATTTAATTATCTTAATACCTTTTAACATGCCCAGGTTAGTTGTACTAATTGTTTATCAAATATAATATAAAACGTAATTATCTCATATTTTCCACATATATATATATAAATATATACAACCCACTAAAAAACTACATTTATAAAACTAATGGAAATTACATCAAAGTTATTTGACAATTGCGACAGAAATTAGTTTTTTTTAATGGCTACACAAACAAGCCGACCCCTAGAGACAAAAAAAAACTGGGATTCTTACAAACAAAATGCATATATTGAATATTGTAATTTGTTCGGCAGCAGTGACCCGGTCCAGGTAACTCGTGTCATTAGAAAGGACACGAGGATGGACATTTTCGAGGACCTTCAGGAGTCAGCTGCCGCCATCTTGCAGGCGATAGAGGCTGGTAGAACGAGCATCACATTACCGTCTGCAAAACAACAAATAAAGAATATTTTAAGGTTGGCAATTCAATAAATACTAGATGTACAATTATATTTTAGAATTACAATGATTGCAATGTACTAACAAGAGGTTCTTGGTATTTAAGCCGTTGAAAATATATATTTTTGAGTGAAACCTCTTAAACACGGTGAAAAAAATAGCAATGTATTTTAATTCTAAAAATTATTTTTTTAAATATAGTTGATAGCTATTTTGGCTCACGCCATCGCCAGATCTACGCTTAAATGAACATTTGCTTATCTATATATAGCTGTGTAGAAAAGATACACAATACATCTTCTCTCCTGTTTTAACTAGCTTGTTACTTGCTCGCAATATAACTAAAAATTGTGTATTGTGTACCTTCTTTACACAGCTATATATAGTTAGGCAAGCGTTCGTTTAAGCATAGTTCTGACGATGGCGTGACCCGAAATAGCTATCAACTATATCTTAAAAAAAAAAATTTGTAGAACTAAAATACATTGCTATTTTTTTCACCGTGTTATAATGGAGTTCTACCAAGTGAATGCAAATTCAATCAATAAACCTCTTAAAGAAACAACCAGAACTGCAAGAGATGATAAGGATGAATTAAGAAGGGCGCAAGCAAGCAAAATGTGAACATAAAGCTCTGAATATAGTTGTGGGTTTTGGAATGATAGCTTCCTGATTGTCGTTAACAGGATAGTGACTACTGTACTATAAAATAAATTATATTCCCACCGAGTCAGCTCTCAAATTATGGCTTGACATACTATACAACTTTATGCAGTTTTGCATGAGAAAATATATTTATTTTTTTTTGTTTCAGGCATATCTCTGGAGAGATATTTCAATTCTGGAATGACAAAATATTAAGACACTGGAAGTAAGCTAGATGAATAGATACTAGAAATACAATATAATTAAGACTACGCTATGAACCTAGACAGTTATAAAAACCTATTTCATTTGATCTATTAAAACTTAGAAGAAAAATAAAAAAAATCATACTGCCAACACATACGTGTACATATTTTCTTTAGTTATATTTTAACCAATAAGACACCAATAATGTGTAGATATGCAAACACCACCACAAAGATATTTATGAATGAATTTTTTCTGATTGAATTTGAAACAGAGACATCTACATTGATATTATCCAATTTCCAGAATTTTTAAATGTTAAACTATTCAAATTCAAATGAAACAGCCGTCACAGGTTTTATGGTATGTTTTTTTATTTTTGCGTTACAGCCCTGTAAAAATAAACTTTTCGGCAAAAACTAAGGAAATACAATGTACTAAACGATTTTTGATGTATTTATTGCTCAATTTAAAAAAAAATAATGAAAAATTCAATAAACCTCAAATATTGAATGGAACTGCATTATAAAAGAGTAAAAATGCACTTAGCTGCGCAGGAATTTCAACAATTGGTAGATGGCTATTTCTGTATCAAGTCATTGTCAAAATTGCCACCAGTTGACAGAATCAAAAAGTAACAGTTAGCACCTTTAAAAGGAATATGTAAGTATCAAATAATTAGAAATTTTTTCTTAAAATTCATAAACATTAAAAAAAATACAACATTAGATATTGTGATAGGTATGCCAATCTATGTTATAGTTGCTATTTTACTAAGGTTTAAATTGTTAAAAACTTATCAAAATAGAAATGTATTTGGATGATACATTAACTTAAGTCATAAATAAAAAAATCTCATATTTAAGCATATTATTTATTTCTTACATTTATTTCAACAGTTTTCCTTTACAACTCCAATAAAATATGGTCCGTAATTAAAGTTATCACTTCAGTAATGGATGAAGAATTAAGTAGTGTCACCTTCAGATACAAAGAGTTAAAAAATTAAGTCTAATTAGAATTGATATTGAAGAAAAAATACATTTCAAAGACTCGACACCAGAGTGGTGACATTTCGAGTAATAAGACAAAAATCAATGCTGCCTCTATTATGGCATTCCAGTGCAAAGGGTTAACAACTACTATTATATTATACCTTATACCTGTCAACATTCACTCAATGTGCATCCGGAGAGTAGGTATGTGCGTGTGTAATTCTGTGCATTGTACTATGTGTTACATATGTAAGGTAAATAAATACTTAACAGTTCCACGTAAAGCGAGGAATATATAATTTCATGAATATATATATATCTCTTTTAAGGTGTTTCTATCAATTCTTGGTTGAAAGGCAAATTATTTAAATAAATAAAACACAATTTTGTCATTTCCATAATTTTATAATATAATACTATTGACTATACTTTTAAAGGTTGCCTGTCCAGCTGTTTCCAAGCACTGCCTCGCGATACCAAAATGTAACATTTAAAAAATATGTTTTTAAATAACACATTAAGGCATGTGTTTAGAGAACGACCAGACACCAAGTAAAATGTTTTAGTGTATATTTATGAAATACAATTTACAAAATGGAACAAATATAAAGAAATGGGCATAATACTAATACATAAAACAAAAAAAATCCTGTTTTGAGGAAAAAAATAAATGGTCACGATAGGTATAAATTGTAAATTATTGATTCTCAGTTTATACAAAATAAATAGCTTCATTATTTTATCTGTTGATAATGCTCATGATTAATGAAATCAATTTTAAAATTGTGGATTTCTAGTAGAAAAAAAAATGTGTTTTATTTATGCAAATATTTCTTATATTTCACATTTTCCTTTCAAGACATAGCTATTTGAATTAATACGTAAAATTTCGATTGAGTAAATTGAAAAGTATTTGGTATGTAAAATGAGTTGTAAGCAATATTTCTTTTATATGAAATGTATATGATAAAAAAAAATGATTCAAATAAAAAATAAGAAAGCACTTTGCACTTAATAAATAATATTTATTATTCCCTCACACTACTAAAATTTCATCTCAAACAGCATTCTGGTTCATTTTTATTTTTTAGACTATGGTCCATTCAATATGTTACATGTGTTGCAAAACAGATGGTGTTTACAATGATAATTGGAGAGTAAAAACTAGGAATATGTCGTAAAAAATTGATACACAATCCAAACTATCCATAATCAATAAAAACACATTCCAAAGTAGTGTGTGGCACTTATGTTTCAATATTAATTTTCAATGAGGTCTGTTTGAAAATGGAGTCCTTAACCAATGGCTGCCAATGTTTCAACCGTTGATACAGCAAATTGCAGTATCTTAAAATTTGATCAAATATTGTTAACAGTGTAAAAAATAATAATAATTTTCCCGATTTATCGTGATAATCTTCAAAACCAATGAATTAATTTTGGAAATATCCTTAACGCGGCTAAGCAAGGGAGTTAATACTTATTGCTTTGATTTCTCTATTTAAAAGCATGACAGTATACATAATGAAGTATTGATTTTTAGTGTCTTTAATCCAAGTCTATGGCTTTCATAGGTGTGACCAACCACACCTCTTTCTCTAGTATTGCGTTCTATTATGCAATAAAAAGAGGTCTGCAAACTGTGGTGAAAAGGGTATAAATCAATTTATCAAAACTAATGGATTAAAAAAGCCTCTTTGAGTTGACAAAAAAAATATGAAGGTGTTGGAAGACATTATGTTTTTGAACAACTCGAATGATTTATGTTAAAAAAAAAATGAATTAACACACTAGTGACATGTAGGTATGCAAAAGCTACCAAATCGGGAGTTTGAGAATATGTAAATTTTTTTTATTAAATTTAAGGCAACATTTATAAACATAGCGAAAAAATAGCAATGTATTTTAGTCCCACAAAAATTATAAGGTATATTGGCTAGATGGCTACTTAGGCTTACGCCCTCGTCAGGACTAATACTATATACACTATCGTGTTACAATGGGATTCTACCAAGTAAATGTCAATTCAATCTTTAACATTTATAAATTTTGCCTTAAATTTAATAATAAAATCTTAGAATGTCATCTGATATCGAAAATTTAAAAAGCATATTCGGATAGAAGCTATGTACTTAATACACTACACATATTTTTTTTGTGAAACTTTATATTTAAAAAAATTCGTAAATTAAGTACATATTTTCATTTAATACCACTTATTATAATTAATTTAAGTGGATGAATGACAGGTTTTCAAATAGAGGTTGGGAAGGGTTAGGTTAGATTGGCTTGAAAGGATAACTTTTTTCAAAAATAATTCAACTCATGAAATTAGTTAGTCGATTTACGATTAATATTCAAGCTGATACTATACAATTACGTAGATTATAAAATATACTATACAGCTTCAGTTACCTCTGATTGTGTTGTACACACTGCAAGTGCACTGTTCAGGATTGTTTATAACTTGGTTATACAGTTGTTCTGTTAGAGTCGCCAGCTATTTTGTCAACAATCGAGCTGATCACAGGAAAGTTCAAAACTGATCCGACGACTGGAACTCTTCTTAAGAAATTTACGACAACTGGGAAGAATCCACTAAACAATAACACAAAACCATACGTTTCGGCTATCATGCCGACGATTGGCCAACCGAGCAACACGACTATTATTCCACCAAAGAATGCAAAGGATGCTTTCACTTTATGCCTTTGAAAGAAAAACCTGAATGTCCTCTCCAAGCCTATGACACAAGCAAGTCCACATATAAAGAGTAAATTACCGATAGCCAATAGACCTTTATCGAATAACAACAACACCCCTAAAAATAAGAACGTTACGCCGAATCCAGCCAAACCAACGCCAATTTTTTGAGTGTCAGTAATTTCAAACATTTTGAGACTGGAAATTTATTTTACTAATTAATTAATCTTAGTATACATCACTATTCTTCATAACCTTAAAGGTTCCACGTCACTCATTTATGTTAAATGAGTCAATCACTTGATTATATTATCACTGTCACAAAACTACATTAAAAACAGTCAAATATGGAAAATTGAATCGACAGAAATATTATTAAAATTTTACTTCTTGAAAATATCAAGATAGAATAAATCCTAGCCAACAAAACGCACCAATTCAACTGGGTTCGATGTGTTTTATTTTAGCCGCTGGGTATAAATTGCACCCAATTGTACCCGTTATGCTACCATCACAACGTTACGTACTTTTGCTACAATCACTGTTACCGACATACAAATTTATAATAACATTTTAGCTTATTGAAAAAATATTTGAATTAATTTATACAGTTCAATGTCAGACTCAAATCGAGAAAGAGTCGACCAAAGAAAATATTTTTGGATTTCTATCATAAAATCATTTATTTTAAAATATATATATTTACGCTGGCAACATTACTCTACTTTCAACGGTGTTACGTGTGGTCGCGAATTTTATAAATATTGTGTATTTGGTCTAATAAATGTAAACGTAATGCAATAAGTCGTGATTATTCACGATTACAGCTTTTAATTTTTCTTGGCAAAATTCGTATTCATTTTATATCAAACATGGTGAGTTTAGCCGATATTTATTACTAAGTGTGTATTTTAGGTTATGTGTCTGAAACTTTCAATCATTCTGATGATTCTGAGTTTTACAAAGATTAAAGCATCTAATCTTAGTATTGATAAACAACAAATTAATTGCAACCTCTGCCGCATTTTATGCATAGTGATAACATTGGTCATATTTTTTAATGCTTACTAAATGTCATTCGCGACTTGCAATATGTATTGTAGAACTTCAATCGTAATCCTGTGCGAAGGACCTTAAAGTTTATAGCTTAACTAGTTTGTGTTTTTTTTTAATTTGTTGACTAACAAATAGCGAATGCCTACAAACAGGCCGTATATTTATTTACATTTTCTGACATGAGTCGTTTTTTTAGGATTGCGAGTCACCTAGCGAGGATGAAGATGTGGAAGCAAAAATGTATGCCATGATTCATTTTGTGGATAGTGAAAACGTTAATTCAGAAAAATTCGCCAGCGCCACGTCATTTAGCGAAGATACTTATTCAAACTGTCACCTTCTAAATGAACATGGAATTTCATCAAATAGCAACGAAATAAAAAATAATGTTCTTATTTCAAAATTAAGTGATGACATAAATGATAACCGAAAGGCCTCTGAAGTATTACTCGAAAGTAGTAAACAATTTAAAAACAGTAAAAGCTGTGTAGTTGGGGAATCTCATTATGCTAGAACTGTTTCTATGCAGAAGGTTTCTCTAAAAGATGGAAACAAACCTGAATACCTTATGACTATATCAATAAAAAATAATGACAACGATCAGCATTCTATTAATAAAAGCGTACAGAATCCTGTGAGTGTGTCCGAAGACTCTGTTATTATTCTCAATCAAAGTGAGAGTTTACTTCATTCTGACATGTTTTGTAAAGACACCTTATCGCCTGAATCTCTGAAAATAAACAATCCACCTGTAATTGTTCACATTGATGAAAGTTCCGATCAAAATGAATGCAGTATATTAATAAGAGATGTGAAAACTAAACCTAAAGTTGCCAACAGCAACAAAAAGAAAGTGAATTCAACACCGCTTAAACCAATAAAAAAGTTATCTAAAAAACTCAATGATAAATCTTCATCTAAATCAGCAATAATTCCAATTATCGACTTAGATAGCAGCGACAATGAATCTGACGTAGAAGTGATTCCACAGCCTGTTACTCCAATCAGTGCGATATATGTAGAAAGCTCTGAAGATGAGAGCATAGTCAATAAATCAACAGAGACCATTATTGCTGAGGAAACATGTTCAAATGTTTTGGCAGAGCCAGAAAAGTTGAACATGTCGAATAAAACACAGAAAAAATCCAATAAAAGTTCTGATAAAATTACTTGTGTGAGTCCTGCACCTTCTGTGATGTCATCGATATCCGACGAGTTTATTTTGGCCGACTGTTCTAATTTAAACATTACTTCGAATGAAAATGAACCATCCAATTTAAAGTTTAACTTCGAATTACATGGAGCAGACTTGTGTGATAATGTTGTTAAAGAGATACCGAAAAAGCGTTCTGGCACCCAGAGTAAAATACAGAAGCAATCAAATAACACTTCCGATAAAATTACTTGTGTAAGTCACGTGCCCTCGATGTCATCCGTGTCTGATGAGTTTATTTTAGATGACTGTTCTAATTTAAATATTACTTCCGATAAGAATGAACCACCAAACTTTAACTTTGAATTATACGGTGCGGAACTTTGTAATGATGCAGCCGAAGAGATGCCAAAGAAGCGTTCTAAAAAAAAGTCTCTCAGTGAAGGCGACACTGTGAAAATTGATTCAGCTAAAAAAATAGACAGTCAAGATGCTGTCAAAAAGCTGTCGTCAATAATATCTATCGATTCTCCAGTCAATACTGAAAATAAAGCGGGGACCTTTGTTACGCCTAAATCTAATACAAAGAAAAAGAATCAATCCACAAAATCTATCAAGTACACAGTGAATAATATTGATTATGTCACACCTTCTATTGACGTCTATGAATCTGAAAGTTCTGATTTTCCTGAAAGTGTAATTGAAATGCCTGTAACATTCACACCAAAACGGAAGAAAAAATCAATTTCTTTAGAAAATAATGATGTCGACAGTCTTGTCATGGCGAATGTTGTCGGAATAGATAATTCTAGTAATATTGATTCAAAAACATTCGATACGAAGGATACCTCAAGCACTAAAGTTAATAAAAAGAAAAAGAATAGAAACAAAATAAGTCAAAGTCACTCTGAAGATCAGGATTGCTTCATTATTTTCGATTCTGGTGCTGACTTTGATCACATCAAATTGCAAAGGGAAATGCCAAGTTAGTATAATACTTAAAAAAAAAAATACTTCTATTGAATATAGAAACTAAATAATAATTATTACTGAAGATTATTATCAAATTTATATTTCTGCGGTCGAGTATTCAATTATTTTTTAAAAACCTTTTATTTTTTTCAGATGGGAAAGAGTATTGGCAGATAGACTTGGCCGATAAACTCAGAGAAAAAAAATACAAACGATCGCAAGTAATGTAAGCATACTCCATTTTGAATTGAATCGTTTTCTATTATTCTTATGTTTTGATACTAATGCATATGTTATATTGTTTCTTTAATACAGTTGTGGGTTCTGCAACAAAGCTGGACATCGGGATGACAATTGTTATTCCAAACCTAAGAAATGCGCTATGTGCGGAATTGAAGGCCACAAAGAACTACGATGTCCAAATAAAATATGTCTCAATGTAAGTGAACCTATCATACAGTTTCTAATTTTGTTAACTTGTTCCAACGAATGTAGTTATATACCTTGCACTTGGAATACCACTGAAATTGATTTTTCTCTTATCTTTTTTAATCAATGAAATGTAATTTTTGTTCTCATTAAATCTCTATTTTTTTTTAACACTACTTCAAAGTACTTTACTTGAAAATGGTCTTCTTGTTACAACTCTGACTGGTAACATTTCAACTTCAGACGGCAGATTAAAGTATGTTGATACTCAAAGATATGACACTGTTAATGGTGTTAAAAATTTCATAGATGGGTTAATTTTTGTACTTAAATATAACCTGATTTATTTTGATTATCTATTGTATATAAGCTTGCTTAATATCAACAATATTGAATTAATTTTTAAAATATACAGTATTGGAATATCATTTACCCAGCTCAGTTAGTCAATTTCATTTCACACAATAACGTATCGTAGAGAAAATAATTTTGAAAAAAAAAGACATACATATAAGTGGACTTTTTAAAATGTTACACTTGTATTCTACATGCCTTATTTTGTACGAAATTATCAACTGAAACACGTTTTTTTTAACGGTTACCACTTATTAATAATAAATTACAGGGAACATAATATTCTGCGCACATAATGTAATTAAGGTAGGGACAGAAAACCAGACACACATCATGTTTAAAAACGGCCCCTTCCGTTTAGCCAGAGGCAATAGCAATTGTAGTGGTTAAAGAATATTTGACTCAGGAGAGTAAGCAAAAAGCACTAACATCTTGACAGGACATTTCCAAATTGTGGGGGGTGATGATATATTGAATTTAAAAATATTTTTTATTCACATATGACTGGTAAAAGCGTTAACAATCACATGAAAGTGATAACTTTGATTTTTTTATTTAATTTTTTACAAATTAATTTTATGCTGTGTTGTCTTTCGGAGGCTTAAAATTAACACTCAAGCAACCGGTCCCGCGTTCGCGCGGATTTCGTCTCGCGCTGTATCTTTACGTCTGCTGCTCGAATGCATGATACCTGTGGATATTTTTTTTAATTTACGGCTTAGAACTTTTTTGTTTATTGTTCTACGTGTCTTTCATTCTATTTCTCCGAAATTTATAGCTCCAAATCGTCCTTGAAGTAAACAATATTTGCCAGTTCCAAAAGTTTCCTATAATTACTCTTGGACTGTAACAAATTGAGTTTTTTTGTTTATCACAGCTCAGCAATAAACTTTCATTGCTTACTAATCATACAAAAAAGCATTATTGATAAAATTTAATTGATTATAATTAGTAATAGAATATTATTACTCATGATTAGGCATTAGTAATAATATTCTATTACTACTGTCTTATTATTATTATTAGGCAGTCTGTAGTGATAAATAATATTTAAAAGTTCATAAAAACGAATAATAATAAATGTTTCAACATGTTTTTTTAGTTAATGAAATATTTCATATCTCATTGTGCCTACTGTTCCTGTCGTAAACCACTGACGGATGAATGGTAAACGCCTACCACAGGGTACAGACCCTAATTCTCGGAAGTGTAAAAACTCTTGATAAATATTTTTTGTCGATGACTGTTTCGTATTTTATTATTTGAATATATTATCATTGCATAAGACGTAATCCCTAAAAATATCTTCACAAAATCATGATAGTAAAGGTACAGGGACCTATAGTATATGATTGATTATCAACATATCGATAGCCAATAACCATTCTGTTTTGAATGACTTATGTTGAATGGTTTAGTTAGGCAACCCGACAGAGACCATTTTTGACCAAAAGCAATAAAACTTGAGTTATTAGACAGAATGGTTTCATTCATTACGTAAAAAAAGATGTGAAACATGTTTCTCGAATATTTACAACTTGAGATCCAGTGATTGTGAAACTGTAGGAATATCGAGTATATATTTTTATTTATTATATAATTAAAACTAAACTATATCATGACCCCGCAATATCTTAAATATTTCAAATTAAAAATATGTTTAGTGCCATTTACCTAATTGACTAAATTGAAAAACAGATGTTTATATTCGGCTTAGAAATATGCTGAAATTATGACATAATCAGATCGTTTTTTTTATTTAGTCGATGATGACCAAATATTACACATAATTTCTTTGAAAATTTCAAAAATTATATTGTTTGGCTTTCAAGTTGTGCCGAAAAACGCCCGCTTTCGGCTAGTCTATTTTTCGAGACTCCCGACAACCGTGTGATATGAGAATATATCAGAAACAAATAAACATATCCACAGTTTGAGAAACTCCACATATAATAAACACACAACAATGTGTAACATGGTGTAGGATTTCTAAAGAATTTGACATTCCTTTGTGGGTTTATATGAGTGTTAAAAGATTTTATTTTTTGATTTTTATGAAAAAATATAATTGAATCATGGATTTGTAGCTTGATAATTTTATTTTTAAGCCAATTGTTTTTAAATTACATATATTATACTATACTCTACAAAATACTTCTTATTTTATTAAATTCACTCAACTGAGTAAAAAGTTATAAGCATAATTCCTAATGTCGCGAAAAATAGACAAGTATCGAAAAATGTGCGGTGATAAGCGTTTTTTCTGCCCGAAATGTGCGGTTGCTTGAGTGTTAATAGGGATATTTTTCTACTCGGTAACCAAAGAGTTGAAAGTCAATTGGAAATAAATTATTCATGCAAAATTTTTATTGTATTGATTACTGAAGGAATTTATACTGATATCTCTTGATATTGAGAAATCTTAAAGATAAAAAGGAGATTGGAGAAATTGACTTGCTCTTTCAAAATTAATAAGTAATTTAGCTGTGTCCCATTAATTCCTGAAATTTCTCGATAATATAATTTATTAATCAGATTAATTATCAACGCAACAATCATTGATATGGCTTGATGAATGCTATCAAATTTAAAACACCCAATGAATATTTATCAGGTCTTGTACTTTTACAATGTGTATTAAAATAAATTGAGCGAATTGACCCAGTCTGTTGAATTTCTTATTTTTTTATACAATTTATAGGTTGAATAAAAATAATTATAACGAAGTATACAAGACTAAAAGTTCTAACTCATTTTTATAATATGATATAATAAACGTTGTATAAGAGGTAAAATAATTCTTTGCATTTGTTGATTTATTTTCCTCAGTTTATTTATATTTTCTGCTCACGGAACCTCTTGTTTAAGAGCGAATATTGATTTTGACCCAAACTATTTGAGTATAAATGCACATTCAGACAATAGATTATACACGTATGATAATTACTTCCACGATTTTTCATAACTGTAAGTAAAAAAATAACTATCAATGACCCATTTCCTCAGTAGAGAATACTCCGACCATAAATATATCAAAAGTTAATTCATTGATAACATTAATCATAATTGAAGATATTAACCAGACAATGATTATCAGGACAAATAAGACCATATTTTAAAACAAAAAATTATCTCGTAACACAAAAGTTTTAGCATTATTATATATATTATATGTATGAATATGTTCAACACATTCCAATCAGCCTTTTCAAACTTAAGACGTCAACAATCAGGGGTTAACCATCACCACAAAAACACCTTTTCAACATCAAATTTGTTGACAATTATTTTCCTGCTGATTTATGGTTTTTCCTACAACAGTTTAACAGTTTACCAATACTTTTTTTTTTAATACTGACAACCATTTTATTTTTCCAGTGTGGCAGCCCCAATGACATGTTTACATCTGATTGTGGTTTTTGTTTTAAATGGAGAAAACTCGTCTGTTCAATATGCAAGGGCTATGGTCATCCATCTGATAACTGTCCAGACATTTGGAGAAGATACCACCGAACTGTAAATAAATACTTTTTTTTTGGCACAATTCGTTTTGAAAAGTTTCATCTTTGAATAAAAATTTTAATATTTGTTTAAATTTTCCACCCAAAATTGTATGAGCATATTTTTGAGATTAGTGATTACTTGTGAGGCTGACATCTGTGTCATTTATTTTTAGCAGTCGAATTTTTTATGGTTTGTTTCAAATTTATAAAACAATTTTGTTAAAAAAAAATATTTTTTCAAAGAAATTTATTGCCATGGGTCGTAAAATTTCAATCAGTTTGGCCACTCCACTTCTTGAATTTATAGTCAGTATGTCAGTCGAACCATATGCGCTCAGAATGCAATTATTAATAAGGCTCGGTTTGAAGTAGCAGCTTGGAGAAAATTATTAAAATACTGTTTATCTTTGCGCAAAGTCATTTATAAAGAACTATTTTTCTTGCAGATTTCATTCGGAATTCCATTGACCGAAGATAAGTCCCGAAAGAATTCATCCCAATTGTGTTGCAGTGGTTGCACAGGACGGGGGCATTTGATAAATAATTGCAAGCAATTTATTTCCTTTACTGAATTTAAAATTCCCTCTCCGTATATTTTCGAATATACTCCTGTTTATGGTGAGAATATAAAACAACGTATTGATAACCAGAATATCAACGGACAACATCAAATGGCTTTGAAACGAAAAGGAGATAAAGATTGTACTGTATCTTACAGTAAAAAGGCATCTGATCCCACAACTAGTACCCAAGAAAACACATCTTCCCATATCTTATTGACACCAGATTTTGTCGAACGTCTAAATTCTCACGGCGGCCGAGAGTATATTAATGCTGCTTCTGCTAAATTCAGTTTATCTATTAAACAATCTAGAACTGATTTGGGAGATATTTTGTTGCTAGCAGGAAATAGCAACGCGCAGGAAGAATTTCAATCTGAGTTCAGACAGTGGATGCAGATAAAAGAACCTATTGTGCCAGTTTCAACTAGTTGCCGCTTACCGAAAAATAAAACTGCGGCTGTAAACTATATAATGACTAGCATCAATTCGTTGAATAAGAATTTAGGTGAACCGCATATTATATACAGAAATCTACTATCATTTGAGAAACAATACAAAAAGATGGTTGGGTGTCAAACTAAAATAATCAATACCAAGAAAATGCAGTCACTTTGCAGTAAAATTAACAATGCACGGCAATTGTTGAATAAAATTTTGATTGGACAAGCTGGCTTTGACGATGGACACGCCAATGTTAACAAACTGAGAAATATTTTAGTCCAAATGAAGTATTCGGACGGCGTGGCCGTCAACACTAAAATGAGGAATCAGATTACATCTTGTTTCTTGCCAGTATTTTCCGAGACACCCAGAGATGACTATCCAAAACTCATCAGTCTATATAATTCAAATGGCGTAAATCTACCATCGCCAAACACGAAAAGTCAAAAGAAAAGTAAATTTATTCGTGGTGATGCAAATTATAATAAAAATAAATGTTTGCTTGACCGCATTCACATGACCAGGGGGAAAATTCAAGATTGCTTTAAAAGCTTGGGGGGTGATCCCTATGTATTACTTGAATCCACGTGGAAGCAATTGGATATATGTGAACACCAAATACAAAACAACCAAACGTCAAAAGATACATTTTATAATTTACGAAAAGCAACTTCGAGAGTTGATAAATATATTTTAGAGACACAGTGCTTTGTATAATTTATATTGTAAAATAAATATTTTTATTATCTTTTTCTTGTTTTATTAAACCATACATGATATTAAATGATTAATTATATTATATAGTATGACATTTTCTTAAATGGATCATTTTCGGCATTAAAAGTATTTATTTATGATATTATTTTTTCATAACTCCTGCAAAGAAAGTATTAGTACGTTTGAATGTGCACAATAAAGTATAAAAAAAAATAATCAGAAAGAAAAACGTATGAAACACCTTCAATGAAATTAAATATTTTAAAAATTCAATTCGAAAGTTGTTTTATTTATGTACTGTTTATTAATATTATATTTAAATACACATATCTTTGATAAAAAAATATATATAAATTGATTACAAAATTAGTTTATGAAAATATTTGGATTAAAAAGCACGATGGAAAAATAGTAACATATTTTAGAATTACAAAATTCACATGATATAGTTAAAAGCTATTTTGGCTTTGTAAATATCAAAACCAATGTCGTTGGTTGTTAATACGATAAATATTATTGGTGATAAACATTCGTTCTTTATTAGTTTAAAATAATTAAATTTTATATCATGAAATATTATTGGCGGCAATATTTGCACTAAACAGGTTTTTTATGAACAACAATATTTTATAATTGTTGTTGACAACTTAGTCAGATCGCAATTGGTTATGGTCGCTGTCAAGAGTCTGTTGACAGGAGCTTAATTTTCATAAAAGCTCCTTACAGTAATGCATATAACAAAAACCTCACTCAGTTAAGAAATAGGAAGTGCTCCTGTGTTCTTATTTCGATTGACCTTTGCATATACAGCTATAGTCGCATATATAAACCCTTCCATAATGTGTTTAGATTTATCTTTTGACCTACCATATGTATCAACACTGTTGCTTATTTGCACGTGTATCATAACAGTTTCTACACAGCATGTTAGTATACAATTGAAATTGTAAATGTATTTACTGTTATCATTCCAATTCCTATTTTTATTAAAAAAAAAAAAAACAATTTGTATTCTATTTTAGTATCCGCAAACGCAACACTTCGGTACAGGACAGAGATTTGTGCCAGCACCTGTGTACCCCGATCCGGTGGATTATACTGACAACAATCAGTACTCAGATTATGCAGCATCATCTCAAAACGAGCCTCTTGATAGATCTTGGGCAATTGCTCATCAACCCCAACCCAATGTTAAAGTTGCAATTAGTAAATTGAATTATAGTAAGTGTTATTTCTCCTATGAATACAATACACACACACACGTATAAAAGATCATCATGATCACACTATTTGTAGCACTTATACATATTTCAATGCGAATGTGATAGGAATTTAACTGTGTTTTTTTGCGTTTTTTTTTACTATCTATCCATATGTTACAAATGTAGAAATACATTACAAGCAATTAGCTGCAATTTTTCTTCTTAAAAATTTACTTCATGCAGCTAAAAATTTTGCCATTCTCAAAAAATTTAACAACATATCGGAAATTTAAAAAAAAGCACTTCTTTTTTTTTAAATTGTTTGCTCTAAAGGGTTTCACTGGACAATGGTAGATTTCACATACTGATGTAATATTTGTGTTTCACATGTTTTTTAGATTTCCTTCATTTGAATGCTTGATTTTTTTGTCTTTCAACAATTTATATATTATCATCCATTCTATTTGTATAATATAAAATTGAGGTTCTCAAAATAACACATATTTAATTCTCATTGAAATAGCAAGCAAAAATATTATTGTTGATTGAAAACACGAGTCATCTTGAAGTTTCTGGAAACACTATCAGTGAATTACTATTGGTTGGTCCTTACCAATGTAATTGAAGGAGTATAGACTCTTCATGTTGAGAAAGATAGGATTCAAATATAGAGTGAAATGACAATCGTATCACTCATGATGTTCGGATGAAAAAAAAAATGGTTTTGCTTGTCTATTTATTGCTCTGTTATACAATAATTTAGTTTTTTCTTACTTGTTTGTTTGTGAGTAATGTAAACTTCTAATTGTAACATCAACATTTTAGGCCCAGTATGGGTGCCGAATTGGCCGTCTCCAAGCATTACCTTGGGTCAAGTGTCGGCTGTTTCAATTGATTCGGCGGGAAGAGTGGTAGTGTTTCACAGAGCCACAAACACCTGGGACCTCAACTCTTTTACTTTATCCAACCATTATTGGAATAGTAATGAACTACCGATCGCCTCACCAACCATAGCAGTATTTAATTCGACGTCAGGAGACCTGATAGAACAATGGGGAGAAAATCTGTATGTCATATAAAATTTTGCTATATTTCTTTTAATATTCATTCGTTAAAATGATCCTTTAGTTTTATCTGGATTGTGTTATAAAACTTTTTAATTTCGGGAAATAATTAATAAATGCCGTCTATAACGGGATGCAAAAATATCAAACTCTTTGGAAATACTAAAAATCTCCGAAAGGCTGAACATATATGGCAAAGTACAATAAAATACTTAAGCCAAATTTTTCTCTAAAATATATTGAGTACTATGGAAAAATTATTCTAATTCTGAAACCACCAGGTTTTCTTAATATTTAGATTGTCTCTTGAAATTTGGGAGGTCTTATGTTAAGTGGTATTGACAAATGAATATTCAAAATTAATAATATCATCTTTTTGATTCAAAAAGTTAAGGTGTTACTTTCATTATTTTTAAATTGTCAAATTTTAAAAAGTCTGTTTATTTTAGATTCTTTATGCCACATGGATTGACTGTGGATACCAAGAACAACGTATGGATTACAGACGTTGCATTGCATCAAGTGATGAAATTTTCAGCAGGAGAAAAGGAAAAACCGAGCTTAACTTTAGGCGTCAGGTAAAGACACATATCTTTCTTGAAATTTCATAAATGTGAATATACAAGATAAATTGCTCTTTAAGAATAAAACACATTACCTAGCACTATTTCCACAATCTTATATTATCCACACAGGACTGGTTTCGCTCATTACGAGCATTGTCCACTGAAACAATACAAATTAAAACATTTCTATTTATGATAAATTTTGAGTTGATAATTATCAAGTATACAAAACAAATGGTTTAAAGAAAACTTATCTTAAACTTTACGAATAATTTTTGAGGTTTTAAATAACTACTAATTTGTAATTAAAACTGATACCAAAAGTCCATTACAAGTTATGGTATATTTATGAAATACCCAGTTACAAGAATGAATCATATGTTTTGTACTGAATCAGTTGATGATGGTAATAGTATATTAATATTTAAATATAATGCTTTTCTACCAAGAAGTGACAGTTAACACCTTAAAAGTGATGTATTGTGTTATCAAAAAGTCCCTGAAAACACAGTATATGTTATCATGATATTAGAGAGCTCATGATTGCATAAAATTATTCAAAAATAATTTATTTCAATTGAAACAGTCCCACTCAATTGAAATAAACAAAAGTGTCAGTCAATGTATGTCAATAAATAATTATATGCAGTATGTCCTCATTTCATTTCATAATAGATGTTCTCACTGTAAAAACATTTATATATTTTTTTTTTTATATATTGCTACACAAAATAATTTGTTTGATGTTATTTGCGTCTTTTTTTTAACCTGTTTTGTGCATGAAGGTTTATTCCAGGAAATGATGATTTTCATTTCTGTAAGCCAAGTGGAGTTGCTGTGATGGAGAATGGAGATTTCTTTGTTTCTGATGGATATTGTAATAGCCGAGTCATCAAATATTCTCCTGATGGAAAGAAAATACAACAATGGGGAAGAGGTGTTTATAAAGGTAATGAAATAAATCAATATAAATTTTAGAAGTAATATACATTTGTCGGCATCTTAGTGTGTCGTAATATTGTGATCAATTACTCTTTTGTTGCTAAACAGCGATATATATATATATCTTTGCTCGTTTTGATTAAACACTTAATTAAATGCTAGTGAAAATATTCGATCTAGCGCTCCATGCTAGCCATATACAAATTAAAAGGGTGGATCCTTTCATATTTACCCGAAGAATTGCTATAATGTGCAGGAAGTAATATTTAATCAATTTCAAGAAAATGTCCAAATTCGTGAAAATATTACGATGTACTGCTGACTTGCTAGTGGTTAAAATAGTAAATCTATTTGTGAACATACTACTATGTAAGTGTTTTAGTGACTTGAAATAAATTTGTTGAAAATGAATGCTTTATATATAATGTCACGCACTGTTGAATGTCAGCTAAAAAAATTACTCTAAAGTAATGTTTTGCAACAACAAAATGTTTAAGTCTGTGCAATACCTCTCCTTTGCTCGCATACCCATTTCAATGTGTAAGGAAGAGAAAGCTTGCTGCTCATTTAATAACACATGGTTACAACACCATTATCTATTTAATTAGTTATGAGTGATGAGTTTATCAATTTTATCACACATTTTCATATCTGAATATAATGCAACCAAAATATAAACAAATCATCTAATCAAGCGGCATTACTTTGAATTTCATCAGTATATAAGTTTATTTGTTGTATACCACAAACAAAAATATAATATTTTTTTCTGCAATCAGTTAGAAAATAGTGCCTAAATGGTATAGTAAATTTTTTTAAACAATGTTTGATTATATTCGGTGAGATTTTAAAAAACACCGAAGCAGCTGAGTGTTAACAATTGAATAAATTTCAAAAAAAAAATATGTTAATTGCATACTTTTTTTTATTGTTTATTATATTTGCATTGATAATTGAGGCATTAAAAAAATGTATTGTAATGCTGTAGATCCTTGAGTAGACTTTTTAAGCGTTTCCCTGATGAACTGCGTAAAGGTTATTTCAAAACAAAATTACACACAAATCAGCTTGTATGTGAAAGCTTTAATACTTTCACATTTTTGAGTGCAAACTATCAAAACACTGGAAACAGCTGTTTCAACAGTTGAGATGTTTACAGTCAGTGGGTTAAGTAGTATGAATTTGGTCCTATCTTCATTGTATTGAGTTAATCAATTATCTTGAATTTTATTTCTTTTAGGAATCATGCAAGTTTTGCCACAGCCGTATACATTCTCTATCCCTCACGCTCTGGCACTTGCTGAAGATAAAGGATTATTATGTGTGGCTGATCGTGAAAACGGCAGAGTCCAATGTTTTAATTGTAATAATGGAACGTTTGTGTCGCAGTTCCACTCACCTATAATTGGTGCTAGAGTATTCAGTGTTGCTTATTCACCTGCAAAAGGTAATTCTTTCCTATGTTATCTTGATAATTTTCACTTTTAAGGTGTTAACTGTCACTTCTTGATGGAAAGGCATGATATTTTTAATTAAATTTAATTTTAAATTAAATTTTAAAAAAATTGATAATTTTCTTTCATATGGTTATCTTAAGTATAGGGTGTTTTTTTTACAGGTATAAAACTTTAAAATGGAATAAAACAAATATGAATTTTTTAAATAGACATGGAATTAACTTTATTCGAAAGATAATCTTATAATTTAAATATGACTTCTGGCATATGACCACCACGGCTACCTCGGACGTAGTCAATTTTCGATGACTTTCCATCATTTGTGGTTGTATATCGGCAATAACGCAGCAAATGTTGTCCTCCAAGTGGTCAATCGTTCCGGGCTTATCGGCATAGACTAGCAACTTCACCTATCCTTACAGAAAATAGTCTAGCAGCGTTAAATCACACGATCTTGGAGGCCAATTCACAGGTCTGAAATGTGAAACTATGCTGTTACCAAACGTTTCCTTCAATAAATCAATTGTGGCACGAGCTGTGTGACATGTTGCGCCGTTTTGTTGAAACCACAGCTCTTGAATGTCATGGTTGTTCAATTGATGAACGAAAAAGTCAGTAATCATGGCTCTATAGTGGTCACCATTGAGTGTAACGTTCCGGCCAGCATCGTTTTTAAAGAAGTACGGACCAATGATTCCACCAATCCATAAAGAACACCAGTCAGTTTTTCTGGATGTAACGGTGTCTCAACATACACTTAAGGATTAACATCACTCCAAATACGGCAGTTTTGTTTATTGACGTATCCATTCAGACAAAAATGAGCTTCATTGCTAAACAAAATTCGCTTATGAAAATCGAGATCAACGGCAATCTTGTTTTGGGCAATTTGGAAGCACTGTTCAGGCGTCAGTCTGTTCATGTTAAAATGCCAAACCAAACTCACCATAAATCATTTGACAGAATGGCTGCCAGCTAAAAAAGTGTTGCCAATTTAAAGTTCTATACCTCTAAAAAAAACAGCCTATACTATTGTCTATACAAATTTATCTATTAGTATCATTTCTTATTCAAAAAATTCTTTACAGGTGGTCAACTTTATGTCATTAATGGACCGGAGGAAACGTCACGACCCGTTCGAGGCTTTGTCATAGACATCACCACACGGAAGATTCTATCTGAATTCGGTCCGAATAACAAAGACTTCTTGAATCCTCACGACATAGCCGTGTCGAAAGATGGACGAGAAGTATATGTTGTTGAATTAGATCCTTTCAAAGTTCATAAGTTTGTTGATAAAAATATTCCCGATCCGTTGGTAAAGAAAACAGACAGGTTAGTTGCAGATGTCGTGCAACCTGTCCCCAACAAGACTCTTGTTACTAACGCACCTTCTTCTCCGGCCAAGCCCACAGCTACAGTCGGTTAGTATTTTAATGCCGCTAACATAATATTTCTTAATGCTGTCTATCGCTTCACTTATTTTATTTACCTCATCCCCTGTTTTATGTGATTTCATTTCTATACAGCCAAAAAAAAGATAATATTTTACTATACAGGTGTTTACCAACTGGGAAGGTTTACTACTCTCAGTAATTTCATTGTAACATTTGTTGTATATGTAATTGTGGCGTGTTTTTAATCAAGCCCTAAGCATCCAATTCAGAAGTCAAAAAGATACCAATCATGTTACAATAACATTCTCCATTAACAGTTACCATAGTTCATCTTAAATAAAGTGATGGTTAATGATTCCTCCAACCTATATATTTCACTATATTGTCATTTTATACTACTAATTTGACGATTTTCTACTGCCTGAACTGACTATATATTTATCATATCTGTTTAAATGGAAACAGGCTTCATCAAAAATTATGATTTTTTTCATGTAAGGTGAGCAAGATTTAACTTCTTATTGACAAATCTATGGCGCTGTAAATGGTCTTGTTGAAGAAGGTTTTGTATCAATTGACGATTTTAAGTGTTTCAAAATAGATTCTACTTTATTGCTACAGAATGAATAATGAATCCTATTCACGATATTTTGGCATACCTATCTACTGTGTTAATCAAGGGATGAGTGTACTCATAATTTTAATAAATTTCTATGCATTTATTTTAACAATTTATTAATATTACTATTTGGGTTTATTTATTCAGAATAACTAATACAATTATATATTTATTATTCAAATTATAAATCAAGTTATGTATGAGAATATTGTCTAAATTGTCCTAACAGTACATAAAGCTAGCTTAATTTAAGCTTAACCCTTTGATAACCGGGTTGCATTTTTTCTGCAGTTTCTTAAATTAGCTCTACACTACCTTCTATCAGTTTTGCACGTTGATACGAATGCTCCATTGATGAGAGTTGTGACTGTGGAATTTAAAAAGTAACTTATTGATGCGGGATCAAAAATCAATTTTATATATTATATACTTTGTTATTTTCAACTTATTATTATAGAACACGGTGAAAAAAATAGCATTGTATTTAGTTCTACAAAATTATTTTTAAAATATAGTTGATAGCTATTTTGGCTCACGCCACCGTCAGAACTATGTTTAAACTAATATTTGCTTATATATATATATATATAGCTGTGTAGAAAAGGTACACAATACAACTTCTCTCCTGTTTTAACGACCTAGCTTGTTTCTTGCTCGCAATAAAACTAAAAATTGTAAATAAAACTAAAAAGGCGGTTATATCAATAAGTTACACACGTACATATGGCACGGAAATGGTCTATTACAGAAACAAAGAAGCACCCTAGGGTTAAGCAATGGCGATAGATATATCTTAGTTTGTTCGTTAGGAATTCTTTGTTGATGTTTATTGATTTCCGTCTGTTCCAAAGCCGTCAATCAACTATATTTAAAAAAATAATTTTGTAGAACTAAAATACGTTGCTATTTTTTTCACCGTTTTATAATGGAGTTCTACCAAGTGAATGCCAATTCAATCAATATTATCATAGAGTTTTTCCAAGTAAATACCAATTCAACAAACACCTACTGAAATATTTTTTTATTATGTTGTAAATTATCTCCCATTGCAAATAAATTTCAGAGGGCCTGCCATTAGGTAGCGGTGCCTGGGGAGGTTGGGCTGGTGTTGCCGGCGGAGTAGCGGGCGGCCTCGGAGCAGTTCTTCTTCTTCTTTTAGGAGGCGCCGCACTTCTCGCCCGAGCTAGAAGACATGGAGGTATTGCCGAGAAATTTACCGGACTTGCGTCTGATACGGAAAAATTTCTTGATTAGTTTGTTGCACTACTTAATTGTATTAGTTAAATCACTTTCTCGTCTAACTATTTTAACTTAATCACTGTCGAAGTGTTACCTGAAGCATTCTTTGAACCATTTTTACCTTACGCAATTATATTCATAACCAGTTTTTATCTCGCGAACCATCCCAGTATTTATTTTCCATCTGCTTCGATCACTGTATATATTAATTTAATAACATTCTGTCAGTTAAGCGTGCTGATTAACCAGATCAATATTATTCCAAAAGGTTTAGCATCAAATGCAGATCTTTCCATTAGTTCACTATTTATTAATAATATATAACAATTATAATCTAACATTAGGTAATGGCAAAAGAGGCTACTTAGGTTAGTACACTAGAAGATTATAATACTTAACGTTCATGAGAACGTTTGGGATGAAATTTTGATCAATAAGTAATTTAAAAATACTTGA
Organism: Himalopsyche japonica; assembly: GCA_028555115.1. Classification (NCBI taxonomy): domain Eukaryota; kingdom Metazoa; phylum Arthropoda; class Insecta; order Trichoptera; family Rhyacophilidae; genus Himalopsyche; species Himalopsyche japonica. Next base: position 30,728 of record JAHFWJ010000465.1, on the reverse strand, counting down.
TTTTCATTCAACTTGAGATAAATTTTATACATCTAAATTTATATAGTGCCTATCTCTTGCCATGACACGGCTTTTTGTGAATAATTAATCACAGATTGGCTCTATTGTAATAGCTTATAATACAATAAAACAAATTTACGAATCGCATCGTCTAATTCTACGATTGGCAAACTTATGAGCATAAAAATACAAAATGACTTATTTAAGGCAGCAAAACAAAGCTAAATTATGAAGTGATTTTTTTTGGTCATCATTTTTACCTTTTTTTTAAGGACCAATTTACCATTGTGTTTTTTTTACTACTTTATTGTCAAAAATGTTCAGATACATCCAACACTCATTGGTATAACATTTTATGTTTGTCTTAACATTGTAAACATTGTCTTATTTATTTTTTTTGTATTCAATGTAACATTCGCAACAAACGAAGTTAAACTCATAAGTCAGCCTGTCATAGAATAAAATATTCTTAAAAGTAATACTTTACAGTCCCTTTTAGTATAATTTTATAAATGAATTTTTAGACACAATGCTAGTCTTGTAGCATAACTATTTATTTGTACTTTTTGTGTTCTTTATTCGTTTCACGATATTATCTGAATTTATTAGAAAGGTGTTCAATATAATTTTATTTAAATTTTTTACATGTTTACCGTCTGACTGCTAACGTGTCAATTATTGAGACAGCTGATTGCATTGTGGTGATAATTGACGCATAGAAATATGAGAGAGTTTACAGTGTTAAAACTTTCGTGTAAAAGCTAATGTTTGTGTTCAAATGTAGCCTAATTTGTCCTATTAACATCCTGGCTCACGACGCTTTCTTAAATTTCCGGTGTTAGAATATATTTAAAGTAGTTCCGCAGGGAACAGGATTATTCATTCCCAGCTGTGTTTTGAAGAGTTTTCCGATGTTTATGTTGTTTATATTTTTATGGTTTACTTTGGTGTTGAATTTTTCTATTGTTGGCTTAATTCTAATATCACAGATGTCTAGTTGTTCCAGATTTCATGTTTTGATTTTCAATTTGAATGATTTTGGATTTCAATAAATATATCAACATATCTATTTAATTATTGCTATAATTTATAATAGTAAAATATTTTCCTACAGTTAAAATTGTATGAGAATTCTATTCTGTAGTAGGTATACTAATACCATATATATTACAGTGCACCACAACCTTTTGTCTTCCAAGGCACATCAACGTTTTTTTCCAAAATTTCATGGCATATCGCAAGTCAATATATTGAGTGTAGATTGTGTGTATAGTATTTTATGTAATTATGACGTTATTCTAGCGAAGAAATAATTATTTCTGCTTCCCTGTGATAGCGTCTTCACAACATATTTTATAGTGTAGACGAATTATTTTTCTTGTTAGAAATGCGCCGCAGAGCACTGCTATATATAAACTGACTTACACCATGTTAGAATTAGTCAACATTATGTATTGTGTGTTCTGGCAGCAATGTCCAAGATCCTCTCGGAGATGATGCGTCTCTGTTTTCGAGCCACGCGTCCAAACCCTACGTTGGCAACACCTTTTCTTCTCCCCTCTCTTCCCTACCCAAGCCACGCCATTCGGGTGACGCCGTTATGTATGTCATTGTCACTCAAGGTGCACCAGGTAGGGGTTACCTGGATCTTGGACATTGCTGGAAACACAATAAGAGTTTTATTGGTAGGTAAAACTCCTATATTGTGTGTTCTGGCAGCTATGTCCAAGATCCTCTGAGTGAATGTTTGTTATCACCTGGTGGCTCATGGGGGAAGAGTTATGTCATCAATGTGAGATCTTAACCAGTCTTCAGCTGATGGTCCGGGTACGATCTTGTGGCCATCTAGACTGGTTGGAAAGGGTTAGTGATAGTGGCTCGAAAACAGAGACGCATCATCTCCGAGAGGATCTTGGACATTGCTGGAAACACAATAAGAGTTTTATTGGTAGGTAGAACTCCTATATTTTGTCAGGACTACTTATGCAATTTTTGAACACAAAAATGAACTCATACACAAAAGTTTTAACATTTTTATCACTTATTTTTTTAAGTTTCAACTATTAAACCACTGCAATCAGCCATCTCATTGGTTAAGAAAGTAGAAGTCAAAGTATTTTTACTTTACTTTGGTAAATATGTCTGTGTGTATTATTATTTTGTAAATTGGTTGATAAACCAAACCCAAATTTATGTCCTACATAACTTGTATAATTTTTTTTAACGTGCAATGACTTTTTGATAAATAGTTCCTCAAAAAAATCATATTTACAAATTTTATATTATAAAATAATTAAACATTGTTTCGCAATAAAACTTTATGCACTACGTTAAGTACGTAAGTTATAGACAACTAAATTAACTTTAAAATATTGTATTTTGATTGTATGCATTATTTCTAAATTCAACTACTATTCAAGTTCAAAATTTCAATTGGTGCTATAGAAATAATGACATGCACAATTTAAGTGTAACTATTTAGTAATGCCATTATTTTTAGCTGCTCTATTTTTACACAAAAAATCAGTGCACGCAATGTGTTTTTTTTTATTATTATTATCAGTATTTTTAGTGTCTATGATTTTTGTATCAATGTCGTATTTTGTAGAGATATTTTGCCATATCGATACTTTATCTTTTTTAGGCATGTGCAAGAATGTCACACACTTTGAATATTTTGTTCAATTTTTCGTTTCGCACTTCTTTTATAAATTTCTTTTTACACATCAAATAAGGAAGGAATATGTGAGTTCATTTGAGATGCAGATTAAAAATCTGTATTTTATGGTCCATGACAAGAAAAAAAAAACAGTTTGAATTCATTCAAACAACTTAAATTTTCAGATATGTAACTTAACAGTGCAGTATTGCTAACATTATATAATTTTATTTTATCTATTGTTGAATATACATCTTTCTTCAATTTGATTTCTAACTTACTTTAAACGCTTTATAGTGTAGTAACTCAATTAAATTAATTAACAATTTAATTGAATCTTGATTAAAATGATATATGTATTTAACATTATATTGTCTTTGGTTTTTTATACTTTTTTTGCTATTGTTTCATTTTTGTACTCTTAAATCATTTATTTGCATTCCATTCATAGATACATAGCATTTTTTTTGTTAGGCTAATAATCGTGTAATAGGCCACAATCAGGGCTGTGTAATTATTATCTGATTCAAATATATTTATTATTATATTATGAAATTAATTTAAATCTTGTCCTGTGTATTTATTATTTTTTTTACATCAATAAATGTGTTTTACAGCTTTTGTTTTTTTTTTTTTGCATTTTTTTAAGCATGGTTTAGTGTTGTTCAACTGTATGAAGTTATCGGTATAAAATATATTTTGAATGTTTTAAGACAGGTAGTTAATATTTTATTAACAGTTGGCAATTATACAAATGAATCTTATATTTCAAAGACGTTACAAGTCACATTTTTTCCAAAAAATCATTAAGTATGTAATCATCTTCTGAATATCTAAATAAACAAATGTGATACGAAAATCATCCATTTGTATATGTGATTAAAGCATTTTAGAGCATTGAAAAAGTGGATATCAAAATATATAATCTTTTTTTTTTTGTTTAAATACAAGACTTAATATGTACTATAAAATATACATTACATTTTCACAGTGAAATTTGACAGAAAGATTGGTGATTTGTAACGTATTCGAAGTATACAATTAAATTAAAGTTGTCACTTCGATAATTGATGAAGTGTTACCCACAACTTCAAAAAGCTGACAAGTTATAGTCCAAGTATAATTGATACTGGAACAAAAAAATATATCGCAAATTACAATTCAATGATTCGGCACCTGAGTGGTGGCATTTGAGGTATATGAGACAAAAATCATTGCTGCCACCACGGCAGTGTCCAAATGCAAAGGTTAGATAAGATGCGATATTGAAAAATGTTCTTGTCAATTCAAACATTAAGTAATTCAGAAAGTAAATAATAAAAAAAAAGAAATTAAATTGCAAAGACACATTATGACATTTAAAACCCCCTTTTCACCTTCCTTTTAATACTTTACCAATTGAGGAAAGGTATGCAAGTGTTGTAATTACAAAAAATGCAATTTTTTGAGGATAGTTATAATCATAATCACTAGCATGCCAACAACAACGACTTAAGTGGTTATGATAAGACTGATAATCGGAATTATAAACTAAGGGCAATACAAAAATGTTATAGATAACATCTCTGTTATGAAATATGCAGGGTGTCTATCGCCTTTGACTCCACGGAATCGAAGGCAGCGTTGGGACTACGCTCCCGGTGCTCCCGATTTCAAACTGCGCCATCTCTTGGAGCGGCCGAGAGGTGCAGGTTTCGAGAGGATCAATACTGAAGAGAGCGACGAAGAACCCACTCCGGCTACCAGCATGTTGGCACCGCAAAATGCCTGATCACAGGATTGTGATCCTAGTGTGAATGCGTAATGTCTTAATAGTTTTATACGGATTGCGTTTACTGCTGAACATTTCTATAAACACTCAACGCATATTTCATAATGCTAAATGTAAAATCAGTTTTATAAAATTAATATTCAATCTTATGATGTGCTAAAAATATTTGCTGCTTTTCTGTCAACTTCTCTATCAAAATTAGCAGTATTTGTGGCAACACTGCCCAAGTAAATTTTTATATCATGGAAGATGTTTGCAATTTTTTTTTTTGTTATTGAAACATAATCCTTCATCTGCCAAAATCTCATATTACAGCTTTTGCTATACTGGTTAAAATTACTGGATCATCATTGGTAAAGTATGTGATATATTTTGAGCAGTTATTTCATGGGTAGAGTATGTCCTAAGTCGTAGAACATTGTGAACAGATTTATGCTATAATTGCTGTATTTCTTGTACATAACCAAAGAGGGAAGTTTTTATTTGAAACAAGCCAAAACTCTTCATTTTTGGAAAAACACATGGGAAAATGTTAAATGACTATTTATTCATCATTTTCCAACCTCTTTGCAATATCGTTGAAAAGAAATAAGATATAATTTGAATTGCAATACTTTTACAATAATCAGAATCAATCCTGTTTATTATTAAAGTCGCAACTACAAGAAAAATCGTCACATAACACATAATTGAATATTTTTTTAAACCTACTGACTGCTAATTGCAGTTGTTGGTAAATCATACTGAAATATATAAGAGTGTTAACAGTGTCAAAAATTATGTGCATGAGCTAACTTTTTTGCTTAAACATGACCAGATTTGTCAAACTTATTTTTATAGGTTTGTTCAATGCAACAATACTTAATTATTTTTTAATATATTCTTTGTTGGAATTTTCTTTATGTAGCTCAGCAGGGAACTGGCTAAATGGAAATGAATCGAAATTCTGACAACAGGCACATAGAATATAATCATGAAATCTGATTAAATTTGTGTTTTTTATGCGAAGAATACATTTTTACATAAAATAGATGGTTTTTGATGATTTTGAATTCACAAAAAACCCATGCAGAAAAGTTTTAAGAACTAGTTTAATTTGAATTGGATGGTAAATACAACAAAGAAGGGACACGGGAAAGTAGACAAACTTGACGATGGAATTTTCGTTTGTCTTAAAGTTTAATCAAAAAAATATCTGTTTTATTAAGTAATTACTTATTTTGTAGTTTATTAAGTGATGTCAAATGGGCTACAGATACCTTTTTTCATTGATTGAAAAACACAGATCTTTTAGGTTAGAAGCAATTATGTTAACAGGACTTTGTAAAAATCCTTAAACAGTTGCAAACAATGTTAGGCGGGTCACTAACATTAAAAAATCTCTTATTCATATCTATTTAATATTACATATTCATTTTATTTGATGGTGGCACAAAATAAACAATGTATATTCCGTAATATGTAAAACTTCTTTCTAAAATATGTGTATAAATATATTTTAACTGTATGTAATGTGTAGTATATTTCATTTTTATTAGTAAAAAAAAAAACCATTTGTGTACATAATTCATTAAATTTAAAAAAAAAAATTTGTTGGAGTTGGCTGTAATTTTGTAGAAGTTCATTTTTTGTATTAAATAATGATGATATCTTTGCTATTCCTCTTGGTGTGTTTCAAGATCAAACACATATATAAAATTTGAATTAACACGGTGAAAAAAATAACAATGTATTTTAGTTCTGCAAAATTAGATATCAACTATCACAAAGGATTCCTAACAAACAAACTAAAATATGTCCATCACCATTGCTTAACCCACTGCGGGGTGCTTCTTTGTTTCTGTTATAGACCATTTCCGTGCCATATGTAAACTTATTGATATAGCCGCCTTTTTAGTTTCATTTACAATTTTTAGTTTTATTGCAAGCAAGAAACAAGCTAGGTCGTTAAAACAGGAGAGAAGATGTATTGCGTACCTTTTCTATACAGCTATATATAGATAAGCAAATGTTCGTTTAAGCATAGTTTTGACGATGGCGTGAGCCGAAATAGCTATCAACTATATTTGAAAAAAATAATTTTGTAGAACTAAAATACATCACTATTTTTTTCACCGTATTATAATAGAGTTCTACCAAGTGAATGCCAATTCAATCAATAAAATTTGAATTGTTACAACTTCGTACAATTCCACATGTTTTGTCACTAACAACCCAGGTTTCGCCTTTCGGCATCTTCAGGCAATCTATCACACGGATGCAACAGAACCGATGTAAAATAAACAGTCAGCATCGTGTATTCAAATTTAATATTGAAAATCCATCAAGCACCTTCATTCGATATTATAAATAATAAAACATATATTTTTTCTATTTTAAAAAGCATTTTCGGACTAATTGTATAGTTATGTTATTTATAACTAAGGTAAGCAGTTATTATTATCTTATTCTTAACTTAGAAATTGAGCAATTTATGATATCAACTGACGTTGCAAGATGAAATTTAAGTTTCAAACATGAATTGTTGAAACTTTGTACGACTCCACATGTTTTGTCACTGACAACTGGGGTTTCGCCTTTCGACATCTTCAGGACAGATTCTATCACACGGATACAATATAACTGTCAGTTTAGTGTTGTTCAACAATTCAAACAATTCAAGTTTAGAAATGAAGAATGCGGTGTGACATTTTCCTTTTACTTGATATGGATAAGAGGTTATAATCAAACTATAAATTATAACTAGTGCTTAGAGATTAAAACTTTAAATAAATATTTAAAATTTAATTTACCCACCCCAATCTTCATTTCTAAGTTAAGAAATAGATTCACTGCTTACCTTAGCAAATAATCTTAAAATAGTTAGTCTGAAGATGTTTCTCAAACAATTGAAACATGTGTCACATCTATTAACACCAAGTGTAGAAGCAAAGTTATCAATTTTCATTTATATTATGTAATAACATTCCATAATTAAAGCCTATATTAGTTTCATAAGTTTATCTATAATGTTTATTAAAGTTCTACATAACGAACTTTAATAGTAATCAGATTATTCAATAAATTTTACATAGTAACTAACAAACTTTTTCCAAAATGAATTCTCTCAAATTTATTACAGTTTTTTTCTTGTTTAATAGTAGAGTATTATATATTTGAGAGTAGTATGAATTTTGTTTGTAAAGTTTAAGGTATACATATCCATTGAAGCAGGGTTTCCCAATTTATGTTCTGTGGAATGTGAAAAGGTGTTACACTATAACCTAAAATTACATACTGCAATATTTTTAATTTAAATAAATTTAAAGTAGATAAAAAAAGTGTCTTATGTTTGCTTAGAACACGTACATAACTTAAAACCAATTACTTTGTAAAATTATATGAAAACTAGTAAAAATAAATCTTTCATCCATGTCAAGTAAACCAGTAAGATTAACCAGTTGACTGCTATTATTTCAACTGTTGAGATGGTGGATAATTGTGTGATGATAATTGATGATAAATGTTAAAATTTTTATCAACAAGGTAATTCATATATAATATAGCCTGATTTGTCATGACAATCCTTGTAAGTTTGATTTGGTTTGACAAAACTGACTTAATTTTTGAAATCGTTAATGTTTTAACATCTTTTTTTGTAGCTAAGCAAAGAACATGCTGATTTTTCATTGAAAACAAAAAATATTTTATAGATGATTTATTCCCTACATTACATTTCATAGGCTAAAATTTCAAAATTTGTTTTGTTAGAAAAGTTTGAGAAACCCTGCATTAAAGTATACAAGTCTGTAATATTATATGCACATAACATTACTATCATTATAATAATGGATTGTATATACCTAAAATATCAATTAGCTTTTGGACAGACAATTTAATGCCTTTATATAAATAATTTTATCTGGGACCAAATGTGCCTATCTCAAATTTATCAATTCAGTACAGGTAATTGTTTATTTATCATTACTTAAAAATGGATTTTGACGTCTACCAATGTTGCAAATAGAGACAATATAAAAAGTTGCCCGATACTGTAGTAATTTTTGTAAGTTAAACATTTTTCATACATATAAATCTTGACATCTGAATGGCCAATGTTAGCATAAGAATATCTTTGTGTTTAATATGCCAACATATTATTGTGACATACGCCAAAGGTAAGTTCTGATATCTTTCATTTTAAACAGGTCAACAGAACTTCTAGCAATAACTAACTGACTGCCAACATCTCAACTGAGATGACAGATTTCATTGTGATGATGGTTGATACTCGAGAATATAAGAGTGCTTAATGCGTTAAAACTTTCGTGAATGAGTTAATATTTGTATTTAAAATTAGTGAGTAATTTGTTGAAAATTAATACTAACGTTTTGAACATTGAGATATTCAGTGTTGGAATTTCCTACACGCCGCTAAGCAGAGTACATGATAAAAAAATGATAATTTTAATGTACTTCCTTGTACTTAACACATTTCTTGCTGACCCACTAATAGATATTTAATCTTGAATTTAATATTGAAAAAAAAAATTTGTTATTTTGGTATGAAGATTATCATGAAAAATAAGACTATATTTCAATACAAAACTTAGCAGTTACACAAGAATTTGAACATTGTTATTTCTAATATATTTTGATTGTCAATTTTCAACACATTGCAATTAGCTGCCTCAACAGTTAGATGGTTAATTCAAAACAGAAAAAAATCTGACATAGGCACTTTGAACCCAGATGAATTTGAAAAAGAGATTTTTTTTCAAAAAATTGTAGACTTATTGAACAAACAGTCATTAATAGTTCTATATTACAAACCAAGTAAGAAAAAAAAATCTGAATTTGTTACATTTAAAATGCAAATGTTTTCAAAAAAATCAAAAATGTTTTACCATCCAACAATTAAAGCAATAGGTAATAAAAAAATCTTCTTCAGTGTATTACTTAGTAAATTATTTATTATGAATATGGTATATCTGTGTAGATATTATAATAAAATAATAACATATGTATAAATTTCCATTTCTATTACGTGTGGTTTATGTTACACAAAAATTGAGAGAATAAATGCCGTGGACACCGAGATGTTTGATGGTTTGTAAATCGCAAAACGAATTTGAAAAAGATATTCTTTTTGAATTTTAAAATCTGATCTATAAACTTTGTTATGATCTCAATTTAGTTTCAGTATAAAAATGTGTGTACTTATATGATAGTATTTATTGTCAGCTATTTTATATTCGTCATGCCTCGTTTTTCATCTTTCTGGCAATCAATATAAGATTTCTTGGAGATATGCTCGGATTAAAGACTGGTCGAATCTCACAAGAAGCACCTGAAAAACGAATGCCTTTTACTTCTTATCAACAATGCCAATAACATAATAAAGTATATTTCTATTCAAGTGATCCTTTATTAGGTAATTTTCTAGTTAAACTATTTCGTATATCAGAATATTTGTAACATATTTTTAGGATAATGTAAAACACAAAGTTAAAGTGAAAATGGATAGATCTAAACAGAAACCTGCACAGGTTCATGTTGACTTAACAGTATTACAAAACTAAAACCATATAATTAAATAATTTATTAACTCTGACTTATAACGTATCAACTGTTGTGACAGCTGATTGCAGTGTTATTGATAGTTAACACTCCAAAATATAAGGCATTTAATAGTGTCAAATCTATCATCTAATAGCTGATTTTTGTATTTTAATATGTTTTGAAAACTGAATCATTTTTTTGAATATTCAGCATTGAAATATCCTTGTTGAGACTCAGCGGGGGACAGTTTAAATGATGCTTTTAATACAACCTGTTTTATTTTTCTTAATTGTATAATAATGCAATGATCACAAAAATACTTAAGTAATAATACTGCACAGCAAGTGTACTGATACACAATCTATTTCATGTCAGAGCGGTTAATTTATCCATTTTACAATTGATCGAGAAGGATTTAATATTCTAAACATATATCATATTATTTTCAATTATAACTTTAAATCTGAGCCTTTATTTATTGTGGAAAATTTTCAAATAATTTATAAGAAAATGCAATGTGATTACTTCCTAAAAGTTTTGCGTAAATTGACATTAAAAATTAAAATTGCTATGTAGGTTATGAAAACAAAAACCTTATTTTGCATTCCAGAAAGTGACACGTATTTTAAAAAACTAGTATTCAAACCAGAATTGAAATTGAATTGAATAACAATCAACTTCTTTCAATATTGAATAGGGAATTCAACTAGAATGATCATATCATTTCCACTTTACCTTTGTAAAAAAAATGATTGTATAGTAAATATTATGTGTTGTCTATTAAATTTAATCAAACTTTGGAAAAATCAGTATCTAGATTGTAAGATTTTGAAAAAGAAGCCACCAATTAATATCCTTAAGTTAAACAGTATTTGATGAAAATCGATTATTGAGTTGTTTGAAATCATACAAATGATTCATCCTTTTGCACTCGAATGTCGCTATTCTAATTAATGATAAGCCAGTTTCTTTTTTCTATAATTGTTGTAATGGGACTTAATTTTTTACTACACTTTGCATTTGAGGATGACATTTCTTAGCTCTTTATTGGAGTGAACTTTGATTGTGTGCTATCGTTTATCGAGTGCAAAGGGTTAATATATCAACTGAAAAATTTGAATTATTCAAACTCGGTACATTTTCAAATGTTTTGTCACTCACAAAAATGGTCTTGTATTTTGATATCTTCAGGCATTATGGTATGTAAATGCACTCAAACTGACTGTGAATAAACTGTTTGTATACATGTATGTATATAAGATGAGCTATGAAAAAATATGGACTAAGTCTAAGAGTTAAATTGATTACTGAATAAAGTTTAATAACATCCGATTTGATTATGATATTCAAATTTTGAAAAAAAATGTTATAAAAAATATAAACAAAACGACTTTGTAATGAAAAGTGTTCACAAGAATACCATTAAATATTTAATTAGTAAATTTACAATGATGAGATACCAATTGATTTTACATTGGTGTGTTTTGGTGGGATAAAATTTAAAATAAGAATTAAATTAACGTGATTGTTGATTGATTGAACTCATCTCACATAAATGACAAAACAAGGGAAAATTGGTGAGATCAACTTGTTCATTCAAAATTGGTTAACGATTTACCTGTATCGTGTCCATTTCTAAATTTCCTAATAAAATAATGTATGTTCACTCATGTATTAATGCAATACAACTACATCAGTGTTGAACAAGTGAGTTAGTGGCAAAAACTTTGAATGATTCAAATTTTAGACGATTCTCTTTTAGAAGTGTATCAGTTTGATATCCAGATTAGGTTTATCATATGAATGTATATTTATGTAAAGTAGATTACTTTGGTTTGAATGTTTACGATACAGTGTCTCATTCTTTTTTTTTTTAATATGCAACTGCATTATAAGGATACATTCAACGATTGATATGATATAGGATATTTACGTGATGTAGCGTGAATAGTTATCATTGTTAGAGTTTTGACAATCGAGCCAAGATATGTGTCAAATGAACTCTATAAGCCTTTGGATTGTACAGATTGTTTATTATTGATACGCAAAATGCATCTAGTGTTGACAATTCTTAACATTCCAAGAATATGAATTGAGCTCTCCATACCACTGTGTAAGACTGCTAATGAGCTGTTTTTAAATATTACTGAGAAAAATAAAAGCACCATCTTTTGGAAAATAAAAAAATGTACATGATTTTTTTGAACAAATGTTTCAAATTATAATAAATTATTGATATTTCAATTAAAAGAATAAATAACTTCAATCAAAAAATGTTCTCATAAATAGAATGTATTGAAAAAAATTAACAGTAAAATTCATTCTAATTTTTACACTACATAACATCTATAATATTATGAGCGGGTTTACGGATAAAAGTCTAAAATGATGATTTTTCAGGTAAGCAAAAATAAAAATGATTAATTGATTGAATTGTCATTTACCTGGTAGAACTCCATTATAACACGGTGAAAAATGATTGAACTCTGCATAAGTTAATAACTTTGTTCAGATGAACACAAAATGTTTATTTTGACTTTATTGACTTATTTGATAAGTTTGCCTAATTGACGCATAAATTTATGATAATTTTTGTGGAGCTTCTGCAATGTATTCTGTTAGTTCCACTGAAGGGTTATGATATATTATTTGGTATATTTTTTCTTATTTAATGCAATATTACCGAAAATGAAGTAATACTCATAAGCCCGCTCTTGAAAGATGTGTAATGCTAGGAAAATTATAGATGAACATAAAAATGCATAAACATGAAATATTCGCAACAATGAAAAGCAAAAACTGAAATGTCAGCACTTTTTCTTAGTTGACACACATGATACGTATATATACTGATTCAGTAATTTCACACATTATGAAACGAATAGAAACTTGCGAAACCTGATAAAAATATGATAAATAAAATGTTGCAACTTTTGATGAAATGCTGACCTGATAATTTTACTTACTGCAATTAAATGGTGATGTCCAATTTTGCTTATATTTATTGAAATTATTAGTTAAATGATTACTAAAAATATGCAAAGTATTATAAATTATTAATAAAATATGATGGAAAAGATATACTATATCTAAAACATTGTTATCACTAATATCCCAAAGTAGACATAATGGATTTTGCTTTTAAGTGATGCATTTCATCAATGACTGTACTAAATATCAATGCCAATTATGTTTGATAATCACACCATGTGTAAACAGTGGCAGAAAAAAAGATTTGCAATCATATGACTTACCATTTTCGATGAGATTCAGCATACGATCAATTAAAATAACTGATTCAACGAGTGGTGCTAATATTAGTCGCAAAGTGTAATATATAACGACATGTTTCCATTTTTGTAAGTCATTTTTGACGTCATCCGAAGAAGTGTCTTCCACACTGAGAGAGACTCCTAACCTTTCCGTAGCTATTTCACAATACCTGTAATTAACCATAAAGAATATCATTTCTATCCACAGGTAAAACGTAATAAAATAAATAAATAATGACATTGTATAACTTGCCTTTCAAAGGTTAATGTGTTATAATGCTTAACGCTTCTGAGTCCAGTATGTTTTAAGTGTGGCCATTTTGCAATGAGAATTTTTTCTAACAGTGCTCTAAATGTGTGAACCTGAAAATAATTCAAAGAGTTATGTCTAAAATATCATAGATGTTTGATATTCAATACATAGTTTTAAAATTGATTATTAATTATAAAAGATTTTTGTTATTATAATTGTAACATTCTTACTCTATTTAATAAACATTCAAATTTATAAATCTTCAATCACACTTTTACAGTATTTTTTGATTGAAAATTACATGAAAATAAAAACCTACTTGAATTTGGGAAAAAAATATGTATTTATTGTAATATTAAATGATTAATAAAAATATTTTTTGTCATAATAAAGACACAATTGTACTATTATTATTTAGAATTCTTCTTTCGATTGAGAGACAGCAGGAGGTTACTGGTGTAAATGTAACAGTGATGGTATATTTAAAGTAAAATTATTTTATTTATTTATTTTTAAAGTCCGGTTAAATATTCATAAGAACAATGTTAAATAATCTCACTGTCAAATAATTCATTTAGAAAGAATGCATTCATAAATGCAAGTTGTTGCACTTTTAAAGTGATAACTATCACTTTTTGGTGGAAAAGCATTATATTCAAATAAATAATAAATAAAACAAAATGTTAAGTCAGTTATTAATGTACTAAGCAACAAGTTGTTTCTTTGCAATTTAGCATTTCAAATCAAACAAAGAGCCTCTAACCTCACTTACTATCCTAACAACAGATTCATCAATATCTTTGGAATAAAAAAATTATCTTCAAATGATAGATCAGGAAGTATTCATGGTTTAAAGCGATAATATTTATGGTGGGACTAAAATATCTAGACAACAGATAGAGGAAATCCATAAATAAGGGAATGATTAATACAGGGTTATTTAGCATTGTTCTTATCAGTGCATAACCGGAACTATATAAAATGAATGATACATACAGGAAAATAAAGTTTAAGAGGATGTAAGATTAGGGTTTCACTGTATATAAATAAGTTTTTGTCTATCCTAAGCATTTCATATCTGGGATTTGCACCTGTATGCTTCAGAAGTACAAATATATATTTTCTTTTATACCTGTAAATCTTCATATAAACCTTTCTTCAATCTCTCGCAATATACTTCTAGAGCATGGCAAGAAATTTCCCTTCCCTCATAAGTCAAATGATTATTTTTAATTCCAGAAACATATTTGCTGAGCGGGTATCCTTGAAACTTGTCTCCTTGGCAAGTCAGCTTCATATAACAGCATCCAACGATGCAAATAAATTTTACTTCAGGTGTTTCGTTGAATATTTTAATAAGTAGAGGTCCCAAGTCACCGCAAGGGTGAAGTCCGATCAATCCAAAAGATTTTAATTCTCTGATGTTTTTGACAGTCTCTGAAAGACATTCTTTTTTCATATCCGCTGTCAACATCATGTTAATATGGTGGGGTTTGTGTTTTTTTATTGTATCTTCATTTTTAAAATATTTCAGGGCAGTGTATTCAAATTCTTCATCAAGTTTCCTTGGAAAAAAAAAACAAAGAATATATGAAGATTTATAATATGATCGAGTACTTTCCTGTTGATTAAAACTTCCACATTGCATTGGTTGTGACTGCATCAAAACATACTACTAATCATTGATATTAGATAATTTACACTCACATTTATACAGGAATGGTCACATTTTCAATCACTTTGATTGGTTCTTACACAGTATGCAATCCGATGACATTTAACCTTTAACCGCCCAAGCATTTTTTTGTGAAATATTCGCGCGACCCGCAGTTGTTCTAAAAATGATTATATCACTAAATCTATTCATTATATTTGGGTATAATAAGAAACATTATCAAAATAAAAGATTGCTTATAATTTACTAAAGCTTTATACGTAATTTTTCACATTTTATATAATTACGCGTTAAAGTTAAAGAATAAAAACTTCTCTGAGGGGTTCGCGCACTCAGATTGGGAGCCACTGCCTCAAAGAAAAAATATTCTATGTATTGTATGAAAAAAATCTGTTTAATAAAACTGAATAAAAATATTTTTTGGAACCGAAAATAAAATTATTGAAGGGTATCTCAAAGACAATATTTATATAAGCTAATATTCATATTTTGAATACTGTTTTCATAAATCAGTGTAGCTCGATAGCGAAATGCACCATACCATAATCACCGGTCCCGTACGGGACCGCCGGGTGTTTAAAGGTTAATCAAACACCGAGTATGCAATAATGAGTGAAATTGAAAATATGGAAGAGAATTGTTTCCAACGAATAATTCTTCTAAAACTATAGTATAAATATGCACTAGTTCTTTCTTTTGGGCCATGTTATTTCACAACCTTGTGAAAAAAAGAGTCGAGTATATAAGCAATACTAATAAGTATGGCCAAATGAAAAATGTTAAAATACTGATTCACTATGTGTCATGTTATTATTGTTACATAGTAAAATATTTATCCACAATTTATATATATTCCCACACAATAAAAAATACAAAAACTCAGATTATCTCTCACTTCATGAAATATATAAAATCAATTTGCCAGATTTAAGAATTTAAATTTAGAACTAGAATGTTAGAACAGAAGAGAAGATTTATTGTGTACCTTTCTACACTGCTATGTACAGATAAGTAAATGTAAGTTTAACCCTTTGAGTAGTGAGTTATTTTTTTACGAAATAAGTTTTTTGTTTAATTTTAAATATTTTTTTTACACTTCATATAAAATTTTGTGTTTTTTTGTGGTTCAATCTAGAAAGAATATTTATTATTATATCACGTAGTAAATAAAGTTGTATAATTGAGAAATGCATAGTAATAAATGTAAATAAATTTATTTATTATGAATTTTCTAGAAACAATTACTCTAGTTTGAGCCTAAAAAAATAATTGCAGTCTGAGTAAACATAGTTCGATATTGACACTGATTCCTAGAAAGAAAGCGGTTGAACAGACAGTAAATTTTATGATATATGATTAAAAGTGTAATTTCTTTTAATTTTTTTTTTCGTAAAATTCTTTTATTAATTTGAAACAAATAAAAAATGTAAGCCCGACTGCTTAGAATTATTGACAGATATGTGCAGCATGAATATCTGAAGACATTATAATTATTCAACAAAAAAAACTTGCAATTGATAAAAGACATCACAATATTTGGACGTACATGTACGGCCATACTCCTCAACGGGTTGAACATAGTTCTGATGAGGGATAAGCTGAAATACCCTTATAATTTTTTAGAACCAAAATATATTGCTATTCAATATCATTGATTTAAATATTTTTTAGAGAAGTATTTTATATCAACTATTATGTATAATAATGGCATATAAAGAATTTAATAAATACCTAGCACCAAACGTTAATTTTTCTTGGGCTTCTATGCCAATCGTGTTCAAATGATGCTTGTAAGAAAGAGTCCTTACGAGATGGCCAAGTCCTGAACCGACATCAACAACTGTAGAGCAGAAAGTCTCATTTGCAAGAGAAGCGACTAATTCTGACATCAAGGCGATCTCATGTCTTTTTTTCTTTTTGACATGCTTCAAAAATAAATTTACTAATTTGGGATGCGTTCCATATGTGTATTTGGAATCATTATTGGCATTGTTTAAAACTTCAAAATGCTTTGCCTCTTCAATGAGAGGAAAATTGGTTTCAATGACGTTTTCTTTTTTTGAAAATTCAGTCAACGGTTGCCGCGAAAGACAGAGTTCTTTTACAACGATTAACAGCGCCATAAATGACAGTGGTAATACTTCTTTCGGTTTTATACCTTCTAAGACATTGGCTAGAACAGGCGGTTCCATATTTTCAAACACATTGCGCCAACTTGATGGCAGCTTATTCCAATGATTTTCGGTGAAGAAGTCCTGCGATATCATAGAATTATAGATTAGTCGCCGTTAACAATAAAATACTGTGACGTGGGTTTTATATCGAGGAATAATTACCAAAACGTAAGAGTTTAAAAGCCATCCGAAATTATCAATGACATATAACGAAGTAGATATTTTGTCTTTCAGTTCTGCTTCGGTGAGAGAAGTCATATTTTGATTTAAAAGCAGATTAACTAAATGTATTGGGTTAGTCTATTTTTGTGCTAATGTCGGATCACGTTGTTTTGACGTTTCAAGATCAAAACACACGCTTCGTACCTTTTGACATTTCGACAATGTTGCTACTATCTTTACGATTTTCAATAGAGTTTGTGTGTTCAAGAAATGGTTGAAATTTTCAGCATACTGTAAAATATTAAAATTTCGTTCAGTCTTAAATCGATACTTCACCCTTAGTAATTCTCTGGAACAATTTTGATGAAACACAACATTTTAGTTTACATTTAAAGATTAATAAAAAAAATGTTTTGACAATTGCAAAATTATAAAACCCTATTTTGTAAAAAAATTTTACACCAAAAAACTTTTTATTTTTATGACTATGATGATTTTATATCTGACTACTTTATGACTTTGTACAAATGAATGGCTATAGCCTGGCCCAGTAAGAATATTTCGCGAATTTATGAATACAAAGAGCTTTCCTAAGTAATTTTGGTAGCATTCTTCTTAAAAAATAATATAATTTATAAGTTCAACAGTTTAATTATTCAGCATAATTATGAATCATCAGCGGGGCTTGCAGTTGAGTGGTTTTCATTTTAGCTGTGGTGCTTTCAGGTTCTTATCTCAATTTGGACAGTTTCATTAATCGATATATAGATTTAAATGTTACATAATATTTGATTGTTAAAATGAGACACTGCAAGTGCAGTTAGCAAACTAAAGTTTTGCCACAACCTTATCTTTAATATTTAAAAAAAATAAAGATGTATAGTAACTGAGTAAAAAAATCTATAGACTTTAATTCAAGTAAAAAACCAAGTGATCTATATGAAGATCGAATATGATTTAAAAATGAATAATTCATTTTAAGAATTCATAATTATTGTGTCTAAAGTTTTCAATAAAATATCATTCTTCAGTTTTGATAAATTATTGGATTTTTCTGCAATGAATAAAATTCTAAAGAAGTTTAATTTATGACGTAATAAGGAAACAAATTTATTCAATAGATGGCAGTTTTTGCGAATCATTTGTGTCTTGATGCTATTTTTGCAACAACGGAATTAATTGTTAACAAAAAAAGCAGGACAAGAGTCAGCTATAGGGCAAAAAGTTTTCCATAAATAAAACAAATCGATCTCATGTCTTGTTTTAATAATACGAGTCATATAAATTTAAAATAACAATAAATAGTTTTGTGATTGTCACAGCATGTATGTAACAGTGATAACTTCAATTTTTTAAAACATATAATACTGAGATTCAAACATTTATTTACAATGCTATACAAAGTGTATTCAAAGAAAAAAGGACAATTATAGAATATTAAATAATGACTAACTACTTTGAGACAAAGAGGTTGCATTTTCAATGATGTGAACAATCTGATGATAATGATAATGATGATGGTATAGTTATTTATAATCATTACTGGAAAAAAAACTATTTTCAAATATCATGGTTTCTCTTTAAAAGGAAAAATGGAATAGTTCTTTTTTCCAAATGTAACACTAATAGAAGCACAGGGGAATATTTTATAGCCTGTCACAGATTAAAATTTAAAAAAATCAAAATGCAGGCTGTTGCACAACACTTAATGTATAAATACTATAATCTCACACACACTATCTGTGTTTGTCAAATTGTTGTACAAACACCTTAAATGTTTCATTGGTTTGATTAGGTATTTTACCTGAAAATAATTTTTGTCTATCCATATTATTCTGAAATATAAACATACGGTCTATTAATTTAACTGGTGTTTAAATAAAATAATTTTAAAATGGCAAGAAATAAAACATTACTAATGCAGAGTAAAAATAAATGTATTTTTCTCACCTCTAATTTTGTACTTGTGTTTGAATAATATCAAAAACATGTTTAATTAAATTGATTAAATTACTATTACAATTAA
Source organism: Himalopsyche japonica (assembly GCA_028555115.1). Lineage (NCBI taxonomy): Eukaryota > Metazoa > Arthropoda > Insecta > Trichoptera > Rhyacophilidae > Himalopsyche > Himalopsyche japonica. Next base: position 11,195 of record JAHFWJ010000465.1, on the reverse strand, counting down.
AACATAATTAACTAGTCTTCGAATTAGGTATCTAATATAATCTAAGTTAATAAATTAATAAACATACCTAATTAAACTTGTATGCATCATATATAAAAATGATAGCAAAAAAGGTAATTCTTACAACAACTTTTTATAAAAAAGCTGCTGAAAGCCTTGATTTTAACAGACGTCATTAAATATAGTTAGAATAATAAATGTTGTCTGAATAACTTAGACTATAAACAATGTCACTTCAAAATGTCGTATTATAGTGCTCTAACTAAATCCTTTCATTCCAAAAAGAATGACATTGTTGAATTCTCCTCAATGATCAAAGTTTGTAATCAACAACAGAGTGATTGTGTATACCAGATTTCTGATTCAATGAAATCTAGTGGTTTATAACGTATAAAATTATTAAATATATTTTGAACACTTTTGTAATGTAGTGATCATAAGAACTAATACAAAATATCTAAATTATATAGAATGCTAAATTCATTTATATACAAAGCTTGTCAGATAAATAAGTGATGTGGTACACACTACATACAACTGTTAAGATCGTTCCGATGGCAGTATACGAGTGATATCTGCGGAATGTTTTGAGTATACTGAGATATCTTGGACAGTGTGCTAGTTCACCGAGGTCGTGTTTTCCGATCTCTTGTCCGCATCCGACAGCCGCTTCCATCATTGTCTTTGTATGTTTGAGCGTTACAATTTTCTGTGCAATATAAAGTCTCACTAGAACTTCAATTGTGAACATAGTTGTCATCACCATTACCTAAAACAATAGAAAAATATTTTGAATAAATCTTCATATATTTTTAATCTCAAAAAAAAACTCTTGATTTTGATTTTGACTGAATATGGTCCCCCTTTGTACAAATTGTATATTTTTATTTCTATCACAAGCAAAAATAAATAAAGATGCTCTTTTTTTATGAGTCAATCTGGGAACAATATCTGTCTATATATATAAAAATGAATGTCTGTCTGTCTGTCCTTTATAAACTCCGACACCATTGCATCCAATTGCGATAAAACTTTGTCCAATTATTACTTAGACTACCGATCAAAAGATAGGATACTCAGAATTTGATTTGATTACAAAAATTAATTGAATATTTACGAAAAACATGTTTTCATACAAGACTATTGTAATACAGAATGGCCATTTAATGAAGCATTGTATCCATGGCAACGCAAAAAACAAAATTGAGGCAAATCTGTCACATTCATTTTGGAAACAGATCGAGTATGCGTAGATCATACCAAACGTACTCTGCATGCTGATTTAAATCATAGTGCTTTCCATTACGATACTAATTATGATTACAGTCTGCACCCAAGTGTTGTTATTGGAAAAATGGACAAATTATGCGTGTATTGTAGTGCCTTTAAATTTAAAAATGAAACACTGTGCTGCGCGAGTGGAAAAGTGAAATTGCCAGAATTACATTCAATGCCTGAACCTTTATTAACGTTGGTATCGGGTGATACAAGTGAATCAAAACATTTCTTAACAAACATACGAAAGTACAATTCAAGTTTCCTAATGACATCTTTTGGTGCAACCAATATCGTGCGCGAAGATTACATGCCAACATTTAAAGTGCAAGGACAAATTTATCATCGTGCTGGATCATTACTACCACTGCCGAACGCAAATCATAAATTTCTTCAAATTTATTTATTGGGAAACACTGACAAACAAATTGACCAACGTTGTCAATTCAATACGGGTACTAAACGAGAAATAATTGCTCAATTACAAACTTTATTCGATCAAAACAACAAATTAATTAAATTATTTAAAACTGCTCTCGAACAAATGTCATCTGATGATTACAAAGTTGTCGTAATATTGTAGTTGGTGAAGAATTTAACTCGCGTGATATCATTCTTCATCGTAGAAATGGTCATGTTCAGCGAGTTTCACAAACGCATCGATCGTACGATGGATTGCAATATCCGATTTTATTTTGGCAAGGAGAAGACAGATACCATTTCAACATCCCGTTGAGAAATCTACAAACAGATGAGGAAGCGAATAAGAAAGTCAGTGCCATGAATTACTATTCATATCGAAACGCTGAAAATCATATCTTAAAATGTCGACATTTGTTCCGTCAATAAATTGTCGATATGTACGCGAAAATAGAAACTGAACGACTCCCCTACATTCGATTAAATCAAACAAAGTTGCGTTTCGAAGAGTATATTCATTTGCACGATGCAGTTGTTAATGATGGCAAGTGAATCCCAACGATTTGGGAAAAATGGTCATACTCCTAGCCACATTTACAGGAAGTCCACGTCACATGCATGAATACGCATAAGATGCAATGACATATTTTCGGGCATATGGCCGCCCAGATTTTTACCTGTATATACATTTACCTGTAATCCGATGTGGGAAGATATAACAGAACTTTTGTTAACCGGACAATCATCATCAGATCGTCATGATATTTGCGCACGAGTGTTCAAACAAATACTCAAATCTTTAATGGATTATTGTCAAGCGTCATGTTTTGGAGAGACACTCTGTTGGATGTATTCAATTGAAGCTTAGTATTGAATTCAAGCTCTTTTTCATCAAGGCACTGGGGATTGGAATTCAAAATTTTTATGAAATCGAGCTGCTTTTTTATCTCACCTGGACAAATGCTTTAGATCGCGGTGGAATAGTGGCTTGTGTTTGCATATAAGCAATCGTCATGATGAAGCTCATTATGGAATTGTGGGTGTAGAATGCAGGAAACAAGTTTTCTTGAACTGATCCAAAGATATGGCGTGGAAGAGTAAAGTAAAGCACCAAACCTGTCAAAAAAAAGATTACAATATTAAAATATCTTTTATATAAATTTAAAGCGAAAGATAATATGATTTTGTCTGTTGGTATATTGTGCTACACATTGCACAAATAATTACAGATGGCATTAATGCTTGGCATAATATTGACAATACTTAATTTATGAGTCTCTATTTGATGATTTAATTCATGTTAAAATATAATATTCGATAACAGAATTTTCTATCTACTGATGTTGGTTTTGATATCGCTGTAGAAATAGTTAATATTAATAATCAAACCTTTTAGGTATGTTAATGATATTACAGTGGAACCTCGATCAACCGTTCTCGCATAATACGTTTTCCCGGCTGGAATGCTTATTTTTTATAGTCCCGTCAAACTCCATAAGAACAATGTTAAATAATCCCGCATTGATCGTTTCCCGATTCCCCGATTTCCTCGATAAACCGTCTAAATATTTTGGTCCCATCACAAATATTATCCTGATTGACCGTTTTTATTGCATATTTCTCCGTAACTCGGCAAGCAAGTTTGACACAGCCGAGTGCAGGTGTTATGTGTAGACACGTTGGAATGCGCTGTACATGTTAGACGTAACGCATTGGACGCATGTGCTATTTTTTGGGTTGAAATCCACCACACGCGTATTATTGTTTATGATGCAAATATAGAGTTGTTTAAAATTCATGGTAATAATGATTCCTGTACATAAAAACTTTTAGTCACAAGTTTAGTAATAAGTCTGTTCCGATTAAAGTGCCAAATAACAAAGAAGCAAACGAACATAAAGGACTTTTTTAAAAAAAAAAATATATATACAGTATGTACAAGTAGCTAATAAGTAAATGTTTTTTACGATTTTACTTGTTTATTATTATTTGAAGCTTTCCCGCATTCACCGTTTCCCGCAAGTACCGTTATTTTTTCTGGGTCTCTTGGAAAATGTAAAATCGAGTTTTCACTGTACTTTAAATGTACCTTTTTTATATAAAGCCCTGGCTTTAACAAGTTTTATGTATTATGGTTAATCATTATTAAAAAGAAAATCGTCATTCGGCATGTATGCTAAAGACAAAAATAAATTGAGCCAAAGAGAAAATTTTTTAGAGTATTAAAATACTTTAAAATGAATTAAAATGAACTATAAACAAATATTAAGTACATGTTGGCTACAAAAAAAAAAACTATCATTACATGAATCTAGTCATGAAAAACAAATTTAAGATTGAATAATATGGAAAATGTCATATACGTGGAATTGCATGTCAAATATTATTTGTCCAATAACAACAGAAATACTAAAAATAATCTTTTAAGACTATTTAAGTTTTCACTGTTATATTAATATGGTTTGAATGTATTTGCCAAGCATACAGAAAAACGTTTCTCATAACTGTTATAGGTAGTAAAAAATAATATTGCTCAATTTATAAAGTAATATATGCATGCATTGAACTTTTCATTGAATACACAGATGGCGACATAAAACAAATAATGGGTAAACATTTCTCATTTTTTTATGTGGATTATTTACTACTGTTTGTATTTCTAAATCAGAGATTATCTTGTAGATTTCCATACTGTAATAAATAATGTAAACGTAGCCTAGATGAAATTGTAATATTTTTATAAATATATTTACCTGATACAAATGACATCCACACTAGTGCACCAAAGTGAATAGCAAAAGTGGCTAGGTAGAGAAATGTCCAGAACTGACTCCTCTGCACGGCGACTTCAAAGGGCTGCTTAGAATATAACGTACCAAAGATGGTGGTCAGTGTTATGACCATTGTAACGTGAGCCAACAATTTTGATTTTAAGCTGTTAACAAAAGAAGAATATCTTTTAGAAATGTTAAGTAGTCATTTCGGATTAAATGGTACATATTGTGTTTGGGTAAAAAAATTATATCTATTCAGAAAAAAAGGGATTAAATGTCTACTAAAAAAGTTTTACTTACGAGATATATAATAAATTTTAATTTCAAGGAAAATTTTTCAAAAAATAACTCAATCATTCATTTATGAAATGATAATGTAATCGGATGATGTTTGGTTTTTTTTTTTTTTGAATACCTTAATTAAAATTTAAATGGAAATTAAAAGCAATAATGAATAACTTTAAATGAAATCTGATTGGATTCTAGTTAATTTTAATTTCAATCTTTTTACTATTATACTTCTATACACTCACAAGTAGATGTCAATTTTAAGCACACAATTTCACTTGACATTTAATACACACGAATATTTCGAAAGAAAACTTTATAGCCTTTCACAAAAAAAGATAATCACCTGTTTGGCGCACTTTTTTGAAATTTCGAATAATACTTTGACGCAAAATCCAAACATTTTCTCCCGAACCGCGTAGTTAGCGCCATCCAATCCGGCGAATATTGGATCGTCTTTCCGCCGATTTTGCTGTCGATGCTGTGTTTTTGCTTCAGTTTGTAAAATTGAATAAGTCTCGCAGTTTTCCTATTCATGACGGGGTTTGTCACTTCAGGAAACGTCGCCGCCAATCCCTCGTTTGCCTTGTCCCTTGCGCACATTTTCGAAATTATTTTACGCGAATTTTATGTTTCACGAATTTATTTTTATCACCCGAGTCTCACTCGATGGTAGCAAATTAACTATGGCCTGGCAGACGCTCGAGTCAAGTTTATATACATACTGCAACGTGACGACTCTTTCCCCTCTCTTCGTTAGTCACTAAGGGGCCTGTCTGTTAAAAGCATTATCAGTACCTACGACTTTGCATTAAATTAATATTATGATGTAAGTCGTTATTCGTTATGTGTACCGTGCTACTAGACTGAAAGTATTATATTTAAACAGATATCAAAATGTCAATAACATTCGGAATCCCCAATAACCAATAATGATACATGTGAATCAATCGAGATTATAACATGTTTTAATTCAAAACTATATATAATACGAGATGCTAAGTATTATATCAAAAATAATCATATTTTTTACCAACATTGACATTTTTTCTCTTCTTAAGAATGACCATAACGACGTATTCAAATTTTGGTAAATAAAATCTAAGCATTGCATTAAAAAATCGTAATAACATCAAAAGTAGCCAAAATTTTGTTGAATCGGTGTTAAATTCGTTCAAATCTTTACAGCCACATGTTTAGAGTATGCATATCTTGGCTAACTCGCTGGCCAATTGAAGTTTACAGATTCCTACATTTTGCATTTTGGCATTTACAATAGAAAATAATGTATTTGTAAACTTTAGTATATATTTTGTGTAATTAGAACTTCTTATTGTAATGTGTACTTGTATCTGTTTTTAGACAATAATGTGAGTGAGAGAGAATTAAATATATACACCCAGTCCTTTTTTTACGCGAATTCGATTATACACGATTTTTTTTTGGAGGGCACGGTTACATTTTTTACGCGCTTCACTCATTTTTACGCGATTTTTTCTCCAAATTTGTTTCCCCAAATTTGAAAAAATTTATATATGATGCTAGACATGTACGTTTCATTACTTTTTTAAATAAAAAAATGTGTACTTTTAAAACTTAATTTAGTTTACAAAACATAAACTTGATTTATACAAAATTCAATACTTTCGTTCAAAAAATCGCAAACGATTACATTTCGCAACCAAGAGTGACAGCAGCGAATAATTCATATAAGTGAATAAAATTATATTTTTATCGTCTCATTATATTTTTATAAGCAATAAAGACATGAAAATATATAATTTTTTTGCACGAATTTTAAAGAGAAAATTTTGGTTTTTCATACGTTTCTGGTACTTTTTTACGCGATATTTTATTTTTTGGAACCAATTTATCAAATTATATGAAACATGTGATTTTTTTACGCGATTTTGTTTTTACGCGCCTTTTTCTGGAACCAATGTATCGCGTAAAAAAAGGACTGGGTGTAAAAACAAAGTGTCGCAGCAGGTTGCTTGATGAAAACACGACCAATCAACTGTGTTGCGCATCGGATTATATTATTGCAATTAAAAAGATATTAAACAATGTATCAAAACAAGTGTCGCATTAAATATAAGGAGATAAAATATTTTGAAAAAGTTATTTGTTTTATTTTTTGACTCAATTGAGGATTTGAGTTGGTAACCATGGGTCGAAGTTTTTATTTATTGGATCAACAGTTTTTTTTTCTAATATATCTTAAAATACTTTTTGAAGGAAATCAATTTGTATATTGTTCGTCTTAAATATAACATATATAGGATAAGATATCATATTTATTCTCAATCAGAGTAATATGGATGACTAACGAATATTTTATTATCTCTATAGATAATTTATTATATTGCAGCTCATTTAAAACACGTTAAAAATATATATTTGAGAACGAAATTAGCTCTTAATTCGTCTTTAGTTAATTGCTTAGAATTGGTTAAATGAGATAGCAATGAAAACATCGTTGACAATATTATGGCTATAAATTGAAAAAATCATTAGCCGTTCGCAATATTGTTTATTCAGCAATTTAAATTCATTATCGCATGGCGAAAAACAGACATAACCATTTGGTCACAGCGATTTATTATATATCTTCATTAACATTTTCGGATAATTAGTGAAGATTAATTTTACATTTTAATTAATTAAATAAAAAAAAACTTGTGTAGTCAATATCTCACAAAGCAGCAATACACAGTTAAAATTTGTTTTAGTCTTAAAAATGTCAAAGTGTTTTTTAAATCTGGAACAAAAAAACTAGAGTTCAGCTCACGTCGAATAAAGGGTTTTGCCGCATTTTAAATTGACATTACATTATTGTAACTCCATTAGGATCAGAGAAAATAAAATTCTACGATTTATCAAAAGTTAAGGGCCTCGACCATCCCAAAATGCTGCTGTTATAATATTCTAATGAATTCTTATTGTAAATAATATTTAAATTATAATTTTTATAACATATTATTACAAACAGATAAACCAACAAATGATTTGAAGCAGATCATTAGTTTATTTACACATATGTTGAGAGCTTGAGCATTTTCGCGGCTTTAAAGTAACAGCCGCTATAATAATCATAATTAGTACATTTAAAAATATATAAAAATAACAGACCTAGAAAAGTTACATTTATGTTAGTTACTCAATGAATGTAAATAGTATTTAATAAGCTACCATTTCTGCACCCAAAATTGGTAAATAGCAGTTTGCAGCAAATTGCAATGGCATTTGATAATCGCACTATTTTCAATATGGATCATATATATATATATATCAGTTTAAATTCAACGTACATATGAAACAGGTATATATCTCTGAATCATACCTACCTAAGTAATGATTTCTTTCCGGAATTTATGATTAAAAAAATATTTTGTAACAATTACAAAAATTTTTGATAACTGCACTTCTCGTGCGTATTTCGTTTAATGTCTAATCTGACATTACACAACAGATGTTAAAATGGATTTATCAGAGATGACCAGATAAAATATACTATAATAGAATAACGAGGACTTACAATACTGCGATAGAAATCAAAATACGTACATCAAATATTTATTGATATTGCAACATTGAGTTTTTCACTTATATTTAAACATACAATTGGTTTCACGAAAAATTACCATGTTTAGCATTATTAATCTATATAATTACTAAGTTTTTTTTATATATAAAAGCTATAAAGCATTACAAAAAGTCGCGAAAGACCTGTTAGGATAACAATAGTAATAAAATAAACTGAATCTTACGGCACCTTCATGCATTTTATAACTGACATCAGTTCTGTTGCATCCGTGTGACAGAATGCCTGAAGATGTCGAAAAACGAAATTCACGTCGGTAGTGACGAAATATGTGGAATAATACAAATTTTCTGCAATTCAAATTGGATAATAAAAATTCATTGAGAGCCTTCCGTGAATATCATAAATTAATACAAAATAATTTATATATATATATTTATTTTATCTTCAATTTTCCGAATTAAATAATGTGATGCTGTACACATTTCTCAGTATTTAATTGTCCAACATTTTGAATATTCAATATTGAAATTATATGTTATTTATAATAATGATAACTGTGATTAAAAATGTAGTCATAAAACCTTCGATAATTAAACCAATGAAAACGCCTCTAAACGATTTCGTAAGCAAGCGGCCACAGAAGAATCTAGAAGTATTGCATACATCTATCGAACTATCCGGTAGCATTTAGAATTAATATGTATTTTAAATTGTCTCGTTTAACTTTCTCATCTTAATGCAATAAAGAAATATATAAATTTTAATGGATATACATTCTTAAAGCATGAAAAAATTAAAACTTTCACACAATGGCAGTATTACTATTTTTTTTAAGTACTATTTTATCTATGAATGTAAAAAATATGCAAAGATATTGTGAATTATATCTGACATTGAAAGTACGAAGATGCAATACGTTTTATTTTTAATTTAAATTGAGAAAAAAGAAATAATAAATTGATTTTTGATAAAACTTATATTTGACATAGTGAATATTTAATCACTATATACATATTTTGGTTCAATTACTTTGTGATATGTGTTTTTGCATAAACGGGCACACTGCACATCGGTGAGAATAACCAACTTTACACACAGACGATTCCACTTGCAGGAATTTTGATAGATCGTTTAATAACAGCAGTGAATGTAGCTGCACTGTAAAAAAAAAATACACAATAAAGAGTGTTAACTGCCTAGTTCCTATTAGTATCTAGCCTCTAATAAAAATGAGAATTTGACTGTTGATTTGTATCCATAAATAATGCAGCATTTTTCGTTTTTGATAATTTAAAAATAAATTAATTCGCTGGTGCCCATTTCTCTTAATAGCCAATTTTACATACACCGATTCCACTCGCAATCGGGAAGTTTGTATGGCTTAGAACGAAAAAAGACGAGAAAAGGTGGGCTCAACAATCTTGTTTTATGCGAGTTAGTTTAACGCCAACTAATGATCATGTTCCACCTGGTATGCACGTGCCGTTTTGCCGGTAGGCAGTAAAAGGTGAGAGCATTATAATGGTATTGTAATAATCAAATGAAGCCAAAAAACCGTGAAATTATATTCGATTTTTGATTGTTTTTTGACAACAATATTTCGAGAGAATTTCATTTTCCCATCAAACAGTTTTTGGTACTCTCGCTTATTGCCTTTAAAAATAATAATAAACTGTTAATTAAATATGCAATTGACCTTTCTAGATATTTAATATTGTTTATCATACAGATATACGATCGATTATCGCAGACTAATCTAAAAGCAATTCACTTTAATACTTCCGGTCCAAAAAAATATCTCTTTGCATTTAATAAGGACTATTGAAATATGCAGTGTTATTGACTTGATTAAAAAAAAATATCAATTAAACTCGACAATTTGAATGCTGTTTTGCTGCAGGCCAGCAGCAGTAAAACTCCACTATAGTTAACATATTAAAGTATATGCATATAACATATATTTAAAAATGATTGTCAAACATTACAATTGTGTAATTAACGATATTGACTGGGAGTGTTTGATGAGGTTTCAATATCAAGTATACATTGATGAAACATTGTACATTTCTACATGGTTTGTTACTTACGACAAGGGTTTCACCTTTAAGCATCTTCTTATATTTTATCACACTGACGCAATAGAACCTAGTTTCTCAATCGATGGTCCGCGGAGATTTTTGGGTGGTCCGCTGAGTGATATTATTTTGATAAGTAATCGAATTTTATGTTTTAAATAATAAAAACACATTTTTTAGTACTTATTTCCACAATATATTTTTTGATCAGGACCGGTTTCGCTCATCGCGAGCATTATCAACTGATCATCAGTTGATAATGCTCGCGATGAGCGAAACCGGTCCTGATCAAAAAATATATTGTGGAAATAAGTACTAAAAAAATGTGTTTTTATTATTTAAAATATAATGCCTTTCCATCAAGAAGTGACAGTTAACACCTTAAAAGAATTTTATGTTGTATTTTAAGGATTTTTAAATTATATTTTTTTGTTACTGTCTATTTTAATATACTTAAATATTGTTATATCAGCATATGGTGTTGCAAAATTAACTGTTTTGAATAAAAAATCAATTATATGAATATTTTATATTTTAATCCAATGTTGATGGTCCGCAAAACATCTTTGGTGATCCACGGATGTAAAAAGGTTGAGAAACTATGTAATAGATCTCACACACAATAAAGTGATAATGAGAAAAGAGGAATTATAAGGAAAACATATAGACCCTAATGCTAAGAGCTTCATATTATATATATCTTTAACTATTTTGTGATTTGATTATAACATTCATGAATTTTACAAACAATACAGAAAGTGATTTTATAATGAAGAGTTTTTAAAGCAATCAATTATCACCAAATAATTGTTTTAG